>CM020040.1:15826848-18226848 GCA_009769605.1 Bucorvus abyssinicus
TATCTAAAAAGCACTCCTGTAACCTTTGGAATCATTGAGTAACCTCTTAGTTTCTTACTGCTATCTTCTTACTTGCTGGCATTCACAGGCTATTGAAAAGAAACCACAGAGTTACAAGAAAATGAGCACTGTATGTTCAGGGAAAACGCTTGAGCTTTACCACTTGGGAAGGAAATTAAGTGGTTAGTGATTTGCATACTGTGGGCAGCACCTTCTACAACATCCTTTATCAGAACCAAAATGACTAATGTCAGACCACAGGGTCCTTCTGAAAGCGTGGGGCTGTTTCATGTTCCCTCTGAACCTCTCCGTACTGCCCTGTACTGCTGTGTCCTGTTACAAGTTTTCAGATTGCACAACGAGGACCTTTTTAATATTTATCAGCATGCTGCCTCTCACTTGATACATTTGTACTGCACAGAAATTGATTTTCAAGAAATGTGTTTTGGATTTTTCGCACGCTTATGGGGTTTGAGGAATGCATATTTGCATAGAAATAATCTTTAGTGAGCTAAATTTTAGAGTATGTCAAATTTATAAATATCACTACTGTAAAGACATATTTTTAGAAATAGATTTCTGGCACAGTTTATTTCAATTCCATTTTTCACATTTGTGTCACCAGCAGAGCTTTGGCTCGGTATTTTCTAATGCATTTGTTTTCAGCGTTCATGTTTTAGAGATTAAACTTTTCCGTTGTCTTGTTCAGACATTGCAGTTTGCAAATGAAATGAAGCAAGAGCGGTGCTTTTGTTTAAAAGACATCTATTTGGTTTGAGACGTGTGGCCAGTAAAACGAACTTAGCTCCTGTTTCTTCTTCCAATTCCAAGCACAAACATTGTGCTCTCTTTTTCTGTTACTTTGTCCCTTTGCTGAAAAAGGAAGTTCTTTTTTTTTAAACCTCCTCTACATCTTTAAGGCGCATTACGTTTCCTGTGTCTGTTGTTTCATTTCGGAGTAACTGCTATGTCTCTGCTGATAGCTTGTGCCATTTTAAAAATGCGGATGCTTAGTGCACAATCACAAGCGAGTAATGAATAGAATTTGTTTATGGAGACTCCTGTGTTCTATCCCAACAATAGCAATATACGCCTTAAACACACGTACTAATGTCTAGGTATAGAACAGCAGTATGTGCGCTAACCTGTTCAGGTTGGGATTACATTGCCACACATACTGGTAGGATGTTGCAGAGTTATTCTCCAGCTGAAGAGATTCCCGTTCTAGAACTGGAAACAGGCTGAGGAAGGACCGTGCCAGGCATCCCCTCAGGTTTGGAGGGTCCTCTGCATAAAGGCATCAACGTTGTCCTTATCCGACTGGTGGCAGGGGACACATAAGTCATGCTTGCTATTGCCTGAAGTAAGGAATTAGGCTCAGGAAATAATGAACGAGCCTGGTTTCTGTGGAGCTGAGTGGAATGATGTACTTATCCCAGAGATAAATTTCAGCTAAGGCCTCAGAATCACTAACAGTCTTTAGACTTGCTTGACTTGGTTCTGAGTAGATGTGTTCCAGGGCAATGCCCGACTCCAAGATCTGCCTGCTAGTTATTGCAGAGTTCTTAAACGTTGCTGTAGATATCGCTATACCCCCTGCAGTTTTCTGCCTCTGCAATGTAAATGTATTTACTTGTGGCACTGATAGAATTTCTGCAGGTGCTTCCTCTTCCAGATGCTGTGGCTGATCTTCGTATATACATAACATGGGCAGAATGACTTGAGGCCAGTGTTCAAATCCCTCTGGAAACGAGCCTCTGGTGTAGAATTCATGAGGCCCCTGCTAAGCAAATGCCTCTGTGTACTTGCAACATTTTGTTCTGCAGTGACTCGTGTTGAGTTTCCACGTGCACTTTAAGATGCTGCTCCTCTTCTCACACCCTAGTAAGTGAGCTAACATCAGGGAAGATGCTTGGCTTGGCCCAGGGCACTCTCGCCATAAAAAAGCAGATACTGCAGAAGGGCATTTCTCAGTGGGAGAGTCATTTAGCTTTGGACTTGTTCTTCTTCATTGGTCAAATGTGTTGGCCCTTAAGGAATGGTGTGTGTGGTCTTTGAGTTTGTAGAGGAAGTGGGTTACTGCAGAGAAAGAATGTACGCCATATATATATATAAATATATATATATAAATACATAGCATATAATAGCCTGTTCCTTTGTTTTCTTTGTGTTAGAAGTTTTAAGGCATTTTAGCCATTTAAGAATTAGTTAGGTTTATTTATATGTGGAAGAGGGAGGGAGGGAGAAGGAGGTCAGGGCATCGGGATTGTGTGTGGCTGTGTTTAGGAATGAATGCTCCATGTCACACATGGGAGAGGCAAATTTCTCTATGCTGGCTCACTCTAAAAAGCTGGTAAAGTCCACTATGAAATATTGATACTGCCCTGAATAAAAACCACAGTATAGTAAAATAAAATAAAGTAAAACAAAACAACCAAAGTTTTTTTTATTTTTCATTAGACTATGTCAAAAGTGAAAAAAATTTAGGAAATCCATTGCAAAATGGTCAAGGCAAAGGAACTTTTCTGTGAAATTCTCTTAGAGCAGTTGAAATAGCTTAAACACTATTGACCATTCTTCCACCAGCTCAGTGATGCATGGCATTTTGAATCATCCATTTTCTTTGAAGACTACCTGGGGTTAGCATATCATTACTTGATAACAGAGTTTCAATTCTAACCCACTGGCAGTGCTGAGCTTTAAGCTGGATACACTTACTTGCAGGCTCATCCAACCCTACATAATTGTCTGTACATTTATTTTATTGTCAACTCAGAGACAAGCTGAAGAAACTAACTGTTTGCTTTAGAACACATTAACTTCTTTATCACATTAATACTGACTCATATCTTATTTCCCAGTTGCAGTAACAAAACCATTCAAATATTTCCCTCACAGGACAATATCTTTAATAGCTTCTGTGTGTTTCCTATTTTTGGCTGTTTCTGTATAAACAGACTAATCTAATAGCATGCTGAACTATCTATACTTGGCAGAAATTCAGCAGCTCACTCATTTCTATGGCAAGCTGGGATGCCAAGGGAAAAAAAAATACTCACTTTTATTGCAGTAAGATCTTTCTTAAAGTTGTCTTTTATAAGTGTAATGTGACTATCATTTGGGTTACTGCAGCACCTCGACTAAAAAATCCCCACATTTATTGCAGTACTGGATAAACTAAATATGAGGACATTATTCCCTTCACAATGTCCACAGAAATTCGTTTACCTAATGTACTCAGTCTCTCTCATGTGCACTGCTTTAAATGGTGGTAAAGCACACACTTGAAAATATTGTGGGGAGCCAATTAGGACGGCTGTCTGATAAGGCTGCAGAAACAATCCGGAAGTCACTGGAAAATGCTTTCCTGGAGAGTCATCTTGCTTGGTGTGTTTAGCCATCCTTGGCAAACTAAGTTTTGTTGTTCCACCACAGCTATCAGAAGCTGTGCTTGAAGCCACTCAAGAAATGTCCCCCATCCACATTGTGGCTCTCATCGCGGTATACCCCCGTGGCTTATGTGGATAAATAGGTGAAATCCATGGTTCTGCTTCTGGCTGCTGCTCTGAGCAGCATTTATTTTGGGGCGATGCTATCTTAAGCAGTCTCAGGCTCCTGCTTCCCTGCGCTGCCCTCTACCTTAAAGTCAGCACTTTTTGATGGTTTATATTTCAGCCAGATTAGTTTCCTGATCCAGTTCATTGCATGCTCATATAAATTCTTGCACCAGCGAAAGCAAGGCACAAAGAAGTAGCCAAAGACAATGACTATTTACACCAGTTTAAGTAGCTTTGGTTGTAGCCACGTGTCCAGCCATGGTTCAGTGTCTTTATAGTCGAGGCAGGGCTATACCATTATACAGTTCCTGTCTGTAGTGGGTTGGTGTTTGTGGTAAATATTTGAGCTATTGATGAATGTAGCTATAAAAATGCAAATTATGATGGTTTTCTTATTGTTTTACAACCGTATCAGCTGCAAAGGCTCTTAGAGTGAAGTGGGTTTATTTAATTTTGGGCATTTATCAATACTTACAGATTTATTTATGTAATTGACATTTTTATGTCCCTGTCCTTGTAACATTTGGGTGTAAGAAGCTTATTGAAACCATCTAGATCTGAAATCAATGCATCTCCAGTACAAAGAGGCTCCTTACCTGAATTGGCCTAACTGTACAAAAATAACCCACTATTGGACTGTACTCAAATGCACACCAGTAATGCCTTACTTTAGAACAGAGAAATAGTGAAGTCTCTTAGGCTTTCAATTTCCTCGCTTGTTTTTAAAGCTGTATTTCTAACATTATTTTTGCTATAGCAGGCCAAGTTAATCCCTAATATAACTGTATTGAAATCAGCGGGGAGACTTGTAATTTTAAGAAGAAACAGTAAAGTGCTTTGCTGGATCAGCGCCTAAAAGGATTAGTACTGTGGAATGCTTGTGGTGGACATAGACGTAGCTGTATGAATAAAAGTAATTTTAATTGCACTGGATGGAGCAGTTTGGGAATTTTATTCTACCTCTCAATAAAAGAAATAAAAAGTAGAATAGACTCTCACTGCCAGTCAGAGAATCCTATATAACATTTCACATTGTTTTGCAAATATCGAAGCTGTAGAAACATTTGAAAGTCTGAGATATAAACACCCTAGCTTTTATTTTGAGGTTTGTGCGCTTTTTAAAGCAGATATTTGGTACACAAATTATAACACTGATAGGGGGTATTGATTTTTAAGTATAACTATAGCGGCTTTGTACCTGTTCTGTTTTTCATTAATGCAACAATCTCAGAGTTTGTCCCAGAGAACTGAAGCTAGCTGGTGATTTCTTCTTGTGTTCTGTGAAGTACGATGGTGAACAGACAAAGATTTCTGTGATCAGTCCATTCGTGTTTCTCAGGAAAACTTGGCATCAGGTGAAACACCTGGTAGAGTACAAGCTGTTCTCTTCCAAGTGAATTTGGGACTATCACTTCTTCCACTAGAATGGATTTGAACGTGGGTCTCCAGAGGAATGTGTGTAAGGCCTTGCTCTCCAGTACGTAGTACAGATACCTTATCCCTGGAGTGAAGGGAGGGGGAAAACAGACACCTAATTCATTCACAGAGGCTCAGGACAACTTGGGCAACAGCTCCAGGAAGGACTTCACTGGTCCTGGCCTGGAAAACAGCAGTCTGAAGCAGAGTTGCATGTAATGGCACAATCCTTCCATCAGGCTGTGCAATCATTGAGTTTTTAGGACTCAGCTTTTGAAATGGAAGAAGAGCTGTTTTGCATTTGGGGTTTTTTTCTAATTGCAGAGAATGTCAGTTACCTGCTGAACTGACGTAGTGACTCTACAGATACTGTCATCGGTGCAGGATGTGAACTTGTCAGGCTAAGCTGTACTTGTGTGGCTTAGTCAGTACTCGACTGGGGAATGTTAGCAACACGGCTTGCTATATTCAGTGAGACATGCTCTGGTTTTGGGTTCTGTAAAAGCCAGTGTCCTCGGCATGTGGCATGGAGGAGCAGTGCCCTCGGAGTCAAGAAAAAATCAGGAGGGTGATGGTGGGCTGGAGCTGTTACTGACTCTACAGTGCATCCCGCGTGTGAAAAGGATTTAGCTCAGGTGCTTTAGTTAGATTCTAGGCAGCTAATTGAGTTTTGCTATGTAAAATTCCCCCTGTGGTTTCAAGCAGATAGACTAAACTGTAATCAACTATTGTACCGGTTTGTAGTTAATGCCGAGAGTCACTGGCATAGGAAAACATTCTCAGTTTCCAAAGCAGAGAGTTATTTGTTAATCCTCTCCTTTTGGATCCATTCAGTAATGCGTTAGAAGAAAGAGGTATGTGTGCTCATTTCCAGGAAAAACATTCATGAAAATAGGTGTTCAGTGCTAGTACTAGAGATGAAGATGATGTTGTAGGAGCAGGGGCGCTCGCCCGTGGGCGTGTGCAGCAAAGAGCTTGGAATTGGCACACGCAGAGGTTTTCTGATGCGTCAGCAATGCTTAGATGTTGCATTTTGTCTGCAATAACAACTTTGAAGGTGATCATCAAGCATTCAGTTGAATCTGTGCTCTTCTTTCTAACATAATTTTGCTTGATGATGAAAATCAGAGCTTATATTCATACAGAGATTGGGCCACTTCTTCAAGTTGTTTCTGAGCCTTACACATGGCTGTTTGCTATGTGGTCCTGAGGGCAGGCAGTACTTCCCCCCCCCCTTTTTTTTTTTTTCCCCTCTTTTTTCCCTGTGAGTTGAGGTCTGAACATTGCTGATTTTTAAGCCTCAGATAAGATCAATTTTCCAATTGTGTAATACAGTACCTGGCTTTTCTGAATGGCACTGTTAATTGTCATTGACTATAATAGAATATGAATAGCACAGCCACTTGACACCAACTTAATGGTTCTGACTTTTCAATGGTGCCAAGAGTGTAAGGCTAGAGGGGAAAAAGGGTCAGAGGAGAGATAAGAGCTCTTCCGATTCCATTGGAAAAGATTAAAGCTTCTGTGTCTTTCAAGTGGTACTGGTGAGGGTCACCATTTCTACGAAGTCACCTTAAAACTGGAAGTGATTAAGGAATTTCTGTCACAAAAGGTCCCTTAGAACAACTCCACCCCCCAACTCCACCAGGTTTTTCAGGTTAATGGGCAAACAGAAAGAGGGGTGTTGGGGATGGCTCAAGGAAGGAACATGGACAGTCCTACTGTCGATGACAGGATCTGCTCTGAGAGCAACATCCCTAACCCTATTAGCCCGAAGGAAGGATCACTCTGGTTTACTGCTGATTTGTCCAGCCGGGAGCTCTGGGAAATTTTGTGATTCACTTTAGTACCTCTTTTAAAAAAGGCTTACTGTCCTTAAATACACAGCTAAGGCTGCGCTTGGGGATCTGCTGACACACGGGATTACCTACCTCGTCTGGTCCCAGCAATGCTCACCGTTCTCCTCTATGAGGGACAGAGGCCGGGAGCGGGAAGGTCTCTCTTGAACATCAGTGCAGGGAACAGTCATTTTCAGTTCATTAAATACCTGCCATTACTTGTATGGGATGCTAGATTATAACTTTTATATTGTACCTACTTTTAAACGTAATTTCCTAGGGATTTCTAAACATCTGGTAAATAAATGAGAGGAGTACGTTGCTATGCAGAACTCTGGGAGAGGTACCTGGGGTGCAGACGGAGATGTGCTTTGAGCTGCGTGCAGGGTGTTTGGGATGCGGGGCAGGCAGGTTGGGCTTTGCGCTGACGGGGTCTGTAGCACTTACTCCGCAGGTGCTGTGGAGTCAGTCTGTGCATGCGTGCGAAAGTTGCTTTAGCTGGAACGTGTTAGTCTTCTGTTGCACTTGTTCAGCTGAATTGCACTCTGCAAAACCAAAGTCCTAGACAGGAAGAGGGGTCATTTATTTGCCTGTTTGTAGTTCTAATGTTGAAGGTGCACCATTAAAGTGCCAGGGACTGACTCAGCAGAGTGATGAAATGTTGGCAGTGTTATGGCTCCAGGTGTTTCTGAAGGAGGAGTTGCAGAAATCAAACTAGGTAAGAAGCAGAAGGAAACTCTAGCATGAAAAAAGTGAATCTATGATTTAGATACTAAGAAAGTGTTAGGAGGAGGGAAGGGTATAGTTATCTTTATATGTCCAAAAGGACATGTAAGTACCAAAAATCTCCTATTTGCTTGATTCTGATGCTGGACAAACACTGCTAATTTACACAGATCAAAAATAACACGGGGTTGCCTTCAGAATGGTATTTATTAGTGGATGTTCCATTGTTGTAACGATTCGAGGGGGAAAGGCGGGGCTGGTTTTGTTGTTATATCACTAAAACTGTTGTTTGGGAACAAAGCTTCCAGAAACAGTTGCCAGGGAAAGTTTATTCTGCCTGATCTAAGTTTTCCCAGTAGATTTCTGTTTAAAAAGAATAAACAAAGTAAAAAAGCAAAGCCACAGAAGTGAGAATTAGATAGAAACATGACATTAAACTATATCTTTTAATACAAAAGAACTCTTTTTTAATTAGAAGCGTGGAAGGACATACCCTTTAATTGCTGCACTGGTAGTTTCTGGGCCATCAATATCCTTGCTTCTTTCATTAATAAACTGGCAAGTCAAGTAGGAAAGCTGCAGGAGTATAATTTTTTTCCCTTAAGCTCTACTTAATCAACAGCAGACTTGATCAAACAGAAAAAAGGAAATGTAAATCAGTTGCATTAATTCTGCTGGCAGTAAATAGTAGGAAGAAAGCTAAACATGAAAGAATGCTCATTTTGCAGCTGATATCTGGGGTAGGATTGAATGGGAGAAAGAGGTAGTTAAACAGCTCTTTAGATTGTGAGTGACGAGGGGAATACTGGGGTTTATGTATGGATTAGCACAGTGATAGACCCTGAGTAGCAAAAGACGATGACTAATTACCTGACAGAGCAGCACTCCATTCGACTTGGTCATTGAAATTAATTTCTGTTTTCAGGACTGGCAGAAAGCAGCTGCAGAATTTCAGTTCAATACTCAAATTAACTAGGAGTCTAAATTATTTCTTTGCACATACGGTATTAGAGAAGTGGGTAACTAAATTGATCTTGATTTTACACACTGCAGCAAGAATTATTCCACCTTTTTCATCAGAAGTCCATGTCCCCTGAAATCAGGGAATAAAACCTGTGCTATAATAAAGTACTTGGCACTGATGTGAACTCTGTCAGATAGTTAACATCTTAACATGTCCTGGAATCCCAGATGAAAGAATTATAAAATAAAGTCTTCCCAGATGAAAGAAAATTTTACTACCTACTCCACTGAGTAGAAATACACTGAGTTGAACTTAGTCTGATGAATTTACTTCGTAGTTTGAATAGGGTTATGCCCAGGAGTTAGTTTGTCTTATGAGGTATATGTGCGTGACAATTTGGTGTGTCTGAGAACCTCACTGACTTTGGTAAAAGAGGTGGGGAAGATGTCAGCTGGTTATTACTGATGAACTCGTAATAGTTTGAGTGAGGCATGGTGACAGAAGAAACTAAAACCAACTGCAAAACAAACCCAGAGAATCAACTCTGGAAGAAAAACCTGCATACACTAAAATGAAGTCATGTATCTCATGATTTTAAAATGCAGGAATTCTGCCAGATTTCTGCGTTGGTCGTTGACTCATTACATCCACGAGCTGCAATTTCTCGTTTTGCCAGTAGCAAAACTCCCAGAGCTTTTTTCTGTTTAAGGGTTCCTCCTCTTCTAATGTATTTATTCAGCAGAAGTAAATTCTAAATGTTTAGAAAGAAATTAAGTAAATAAATGTGAGAAGGAGAAAAAGGCAAGAGTGTGAAAAATGGTATAAATATTTAATATTCATGGGTACGTTTTACCTCAATGGAAACTTGGGCAGGAGGGGTATGTGTAAGCCTCTTTTCAGCACTTGTGCCCCGTAGTATTCTTGCTGAATAAATGATGTTGCTTCCTGCTCTTTCCTGCGTGCAGTCTCTCAATAGACACTTCTAGGCAGATGGATTACCACATAAAACCGGCAGCTTTTATCTTACTGTATCTTAGTCCTGTGTGGAATCACTGTTGTAACTGGTCACCTTAGTAACTAAAATGTGTTTTATTTCCTTTGGTGATGCTAAGCCAACATAGCTATGGAAGAATGGATTGGATTTTATTCTAGTTCCATAATGAATTTGTAGAGCTAGCAGTTATTTAGAAAAGCAAAAACAAAACCAAAGGACATTCTTTTAGTCAGACACTGAGTAAACTTGATCTGGAGGTCAGCGAGAGGCAACACATTGAGAAATCTGCTCTGGCATTTGAGAATCACGTTTCATGGTATAGCACATTGGTAATGATTTTGAGGCTATATACAATTATTTATTTGTATTGTAAAAAGTCAGAGATCCATGAAAACAATTTTGTTAAACTGAAAGTGAAAATTTATTTTATTCTCCAGTACAGATATTAGTAAGATTAGAATGTCATAATCATATTAAGTGGTTTTATTTCCTCCTTTTAATTTATTTCATTATCCAAGGATATTCTTAAGCTCTGTTGCCCAGGTATTATATTATTATTTTACATATTCTGTATTCCATATTTGCATTCATTAAAAACCCTAATATTTTCTTGCATACCAAAAAGAACCAAAAGAGTCACTAGACAATGACACATGGTCTTAGAAATAGTTTTCCTGTTCATCTTGTTGATCATGTAGGGTTCTGCATCTATGTTAGTATACCAAGAATCTCGAATGACATTGCATTTAGGCACTTGATTTGCGT
The DNA here is from genome assembly GCA_009769605.1 of Bucorvus abyssinicus. Taxonomy (NCBI): domain Eukaryota; kingdom Metazoa; phylum Chordata; class Aves; order Bucerotiformes; family Bucorvidae; genus Bucorvus; species Bucorvus abyssinicus. Next base: position 15,837,109 of record CM020040.1, read on the forward strand.
TGGCTTTGCATAGAGATGTAGGTGTCATTTATGCTTTTATGCTCTGGAAAATAACTATTCCTCATCTTAATGCCAAGAGTCTAGCATGATTGCTCTTAAGGAATCGTTAATATTCACTTCCCTTGCGTTGCCATTACAGTCAATGGTGTTAATGATGTGCTTTTTGTCTTTGATGTGGATAACGGTAGTCCTGAGAGCATGCTTTCGATATGTGTTGGTGATCTAAGTTATTTATTATTCTTTCAGAGGATATCCATAACAGTAGAGCAGGTATTGGTCTGTGATTGTTGTATCTACAAGTCGCTTGTCTACAATGTCAAAACAGGGCAAACTCAGAATCTCTTTGTGAGAGCAAACGTGACTGCGTTGAACATGGCTCACGTGGGCTTGCTTTGGTCAGTCTGATTTGGGAATGATTTCTACCCAAAGCAGGATTTGAAAGGATCGATTTTTTTTTTTTTTTTTTTTTTGGTCGTTCACCTAAACTGTCCATTCTTCAAGTATTTATAACTTCCCATTATAAGACTGATACGTCGTTTCTCACATAAAACTTCTGTGTTGAGGAGGATAACCTAAAACGTATGGATTCAGGATATAAATTTGCCTGCAGGGATTTTGAAAAAAATGTTTATAGAAAATGGGACAATTGTATGAAACTGTGTGAGAAAATAAAAAAGACAATGAAATATTAATTTGTTGGCTTCTAAGAAAAAATGATTAAAAGATACCCTGTGCTTCCAGATGTTTGTCCAGAATGGAGGCTTTTCATTTTACTCCATGCTAATTCAGCACCTCAAGAATGTTGTGGAAATTTGTTTGCTCATGAAATATTTTTTTCTCAGCGTGAAGCCATTGCCACAGTCAGTAACCTCCGTCAGGCTTGCTAGGCTAGTAAAGCTAAAAAACTGCTTTCTCATCGTGGCAGCTGATACTACAAGGAGCACTGGTGAGCAATTATAGTCTCATGACCATATACCATACGTTGTTTAATTGTCTTTTTCTTGGAGTTAAACAAACTGAAAACTTCAGATGGCAGGGCACTGCCATTTTTCAAGTGAAAATGCAGAAACAGGAAATCTATAAAGAGGGCATATATTTCACACATTTTCTCCACTTGCTGCTGAGACCATTATTAGTACCACAATTTAAAAATAAGAGACACAGAACATTAGAGTTTTGAAGGAAGCCTCCTTTCCACAAGTTAGATTGATTCTTCTCATTGATAAAGTCTTGAATACCATAAAAAAATTACAGAGAAATTTTCAGACTGAAAGACTAAACCTGCTTTGCTCTTTACCACAGCAGTAGTGTTTTGGGAAGAGAAGCTGCGATAGTTGGCATGTCCTTAACTTAAATAATGTCTTAAACCTGCTAAATAAGAATACTTCAGACCAGATCCTGTCCTGGCCACTCGAGTGAGCGTTGTGGTAGAGCTGGCTTGTGGATAGGTTGGTTAGGACCCAGGTAATTAGCATATCATGCCAGGGTGAGGTATTTGTTAGAATGGAAGTGTTCTTGGGAGCCTGGGTTTCTGAAGTTTAAATCAGAGCTCAGCGTAGAGCTTTAGGGCCTTATTCACGGTAAATTTTCTGTTAGTGAAAGGTTACGGAATGGGTTTGTGTACCATGTCTACTTGCTCTCACAAATCTCAGAAGAGATATGGGCTCTGAACTTTGTCGTGAGTTTTGTTTTTTTCAGTTTTTTGAGGAGAGTGGGGGGGCAGGGGGTTGTATACCAAGGGAAAAAGGAAAACAACCTTACATAGTAATTTGAATTCTGCAGCGCTCCTTTATGCCAAGCGTGCATCATCAATGTAATAGTCTGTAACGACCGGGACTCCAGGATGAACAGCTATTTCACGTCTCAGTTAGAAGCTTCTTTCTCAATACCTGCATCTGGTGACATTTGAGTTACTAACACCGCTGGCATTTAATAAGCTCACTGTTCACAAATTAGTGATATCATTGCCGGGCGATCCTGGCTGTTGACAGGAGCTTCTTCACTGCCCTCCTGAGCAATCTCTTAGGCTGTAAACCCCTTCTTTGTGACAGCACCGAAGTGTTACTGCCACAGACCTGTCCCACTGTCTTTCTCCTATAAAGAGGAGAAAGAACGAAAGACTACTTCAGCCAAACAGTGAACTGCTCCTAAGGAAATGTTTGAAGCAGACAAAGAAACAGCATCTGTCATTGATAGGATGTGATTACGTACCATGCTATTTGTATCATGATTTACTGTGTTGTTTCATTTGGTATATGCAGGATAAGGGTTTCCTGCAGAAAGAAAGTGGATACAGAGCACTGTAATGTTCTTGTGCTCTAAGTTGTGTGAAGATTTTGGAAAATTGTGTAGTATTGCTCAAGGGGCAAGGAAGGGAATGCATGTACACAAGAACACAGATATTTCCCTCTTGGCCTTCATATTTAGTGTGTATGCAGATTTCTGCCTCTATGGAAAAGAGACTAGAATCAAATGAATGTGGTTATGCAGGGTAATGTGAGGGTAAGCCTAAAATAACTGGCACAGTTGTTGCCAGCTCTGAGTCTGGTGGTTGCAGCACAAAAGACCCAAGATACGTGTGCATGCCTATAACTGTATGCAGATGGATAACCTTTTGAAGTGTGTGAAATCCAGCCTACTGTTGGTGACTATTGAATCATTAAACTCTAAGAGCCCCCCCAAAATCCCTACGCCCTCATACCCTATTCTTCAGAGCTCCAGTCACTGAATTCATGCAGAAAAGTACTTTTATCAATTTTTATGGCAATGTCTTATCATTGTTAAAAAGAGCATTTTAAGAAAACAAAGTAATCTCTGAACTAAGAGATTTCTCTATATAACACATATATGTGTTATATAACATATATATGTTATATAAATACTTTTCCGAAACGTGGAGGAAAGTCACAATTTTGTGGCCGGTAAAAATAGTACTGTAATTAATGAAGTTTTACTGGTATTAAAGTGATTGGTTTAAGTGTGATTACAAGGACCACGTTTTGTATGCACACACATAGTGCCAGTAGTAACAGAGGATAAACCAAACAGAATGTGACACACAAAAGTCCTGGCAGCAATCTGGTTCCCCTCACATTTTAGTGTAGTCCATTCCTTTTACAAGTCTCTTGTTGTTAGGATTGTGTTTCTGGGAAGCCTGACTGCTTTTTGCAAAGTTAAGAGAATGTTTTGATGTCGATGAAGCAGATGTAATGAAGTTGGCTTGATGAACCCCCATTGGTATCTTCAGGGAACAAGTAGATTAAACAAGTAATTATACCATAAGGTTTTTAGAAGTTAGTAGATTTAAATATATTGTATGAATCTCATCTTAATGTAGCCTTTTGTCTGTAGTGCTTCCTGCCAAAAAAACCTCCTGACAGGAAATAAACATTAAAATAATCTTTAATCCCTTGTCTGGTCTATTACCATTAACAATTGATGCACTTTAATTTTGTGGGATTTTAACTACAAAATGGAATGGCTAAGTAGTGATAATTGGGTTTGGAATTATACGGTCATTTATATCAACAGAAATGCAAGTGGCTGGGAGGGTGATTAATTATTTAACATTTCCTGGCTGTGGTTCCTATTATAGAAATTTCTGATATATTCTGCTGCGAACAATTATCACCAAATGAGGATAAACAAATCTGTGATGTGAAGTCTTATTTATAAATTAAACTATATTTAGAAAATATCTATTTCATTTGCATTTTCACTTTCTTCTTGACAGGACTGTCATAAGCAGCTTGTTTTCAAGCTTTTCTGCCCTTTTGCTAATTTTTCAGGTTCACATCACAGATCTGGTGCAAGAAAAGCAGAGCTTCAGATGTCCTTAAAATAATTCCTATGCTAAATAAAGATACCGTTTATACAGTCATGGTAATGTGTTTGCACGTTCGGTTCCCCTTTCATTCCCTAATAATGGAAGTAGTGCATGGCAATTTATTAGAATTTAATCCAAGCGCTGGCATCAGACTAGGTAAGTTAATACCTCCAACTCATGAAGATTTGGGAGAAGAATACTGGCGCTTCCACCCTTCAATAGTGTTCTCCGGCAGTTGAACTCTCTCAGCTTTGGTAGGTTTGTCTATGAGAGTTCGCATTTCACGTTCTCTCTCTCTTGCGGAGACTGACTGTCACTTTGGTGTATTATGCTCGTGTGTCCTTGCTGATACATATACAAAGAGAATTTGCAATTCATTTTCCTTCTATTTTCTTACAATATGTTTACTAAAAAAAATTGTGTATGCCGCTTATCTGACAACATAACACAAAGTCATTCTAATTAGTACTTTCCAAACCATTTTTCCTGACAATTACTGTGAAAACTTTCCCATCCTTAATTTCCTTTAAAAAACCAGAAGACTACAACCCTTAGTTTGAAAAAGATTACTAAAAGCGCCTGAGTTTCTTTGTCAAGCAGAACTCCTAAAAATCTTCCCTGGCAGCCCTGCCCAGAAAACAAAATCCAGTTTACATGCTTATATATCAACAAAGAAGGAACAACAGGAGATGATAGTTATCGTTAGTGCGGTGCCTAGATTGTTAGTCACAGATAAGGACCCAGTCATATTAATAAATATGCAAAATAAACCAAAAAGATTGTTCCAAGTCTGTATTGCTTAAAATTTAAGTGTTAATCAAAAGTCAGTGATACAGATAGATAAAAAGAACAAGCATATAATGAGATAGTATTAATCAATATGGTAGGCCCTGTTTTAGGCATGATTTATTTTGATGCCGAAGAAAAGATTAGATACAAAAGAAAAGGAGAATTTTAATGTGGATTATGAAAAAAAGATAATGAGATAATATTGCAAATGCTTGTGGGCAGATCTGTAAGCAGAATAAAAGAAAGCATGAAAATGCTTGTTTGAAAATTTAGGAAGTCATCAATGAAAACGACTATCTTGAAGTTGATCTAGGGTGAGCGTCGACATGTTGATAGCGAATCAGGATAAACTGGATTAAACTGAAGATTTCTATATAGACAGACTAGAGTATTAGAGGAAGAAAGGATGAATTTGTTGTGAGAAGGTAAGTTTTCTACCAAAGATGCTCAGCATAATGAATGCAGGCGCAGAGAGAAAAGGAGTGAGGTATTTGTGGGTTGGACCTTCGTGTGGGAGTGTAGGGTAAAAGTCCTAATGTTAAAAGAAAGAATTGGCAACGAACCAGACAAAACCAGATGGAGAACAGAAATCTGAGCACGGACGAGCAGTAAATTCTGGTGCACTGGCAGTTATGGCAAGTCCAGAGGACTGACGGGTAACACTGAAGGAGGTTACAGAAGGGGAGTTGACCAACAACATCACATCAGAGACAGATTGTGGCAAGCACAAGTTTAAAAAATTAATTACAAGATAAAAGAAACAGGCAAGAATATCTTCAAACCCAAGATGCGGGATTATCGTTCTTTGCACAACATCCCTGCAGAGTGTGTTAATGCTCCCCATCTAGCCGTGCTTAGTGGCCTTCAAAGTGCGAGAAAGCAGTTTGGCAGAGGCAATCCTGGCTGGGTCAGCTCGTAGTTCCGTGTTGGAAACCGTAGCCTCAACAATGCTGAACGGCAAGGGAGCTGATGTGGGACAGAAGGGGCCACCCATGGCCTTGAGAATGAACCGTTAACTATCAAAATTCCCGATCAGTGCAGCACTCGCTGTCCCAGCTGCAGCGCTACGGTGGCAAGGCAGAAAGTTGTGCACATTTGCTTGTCTCCTGTCTTTAATTAGAGCAAGATTTGTGCATTAGCCCAGAAAGTCGTCAGGAGCGCGACGTGTGAGTGACATACTGGAGAGGAAGCACAGCAAGGCAGCGTAATAGAAGTGTAGGTGTGCGCGCTCTCTGCGTGAGACCAGCAGAGTCTGATCGAGATGCGGAGTAGCCCTGGGCAGGATGAAGCAATGTGCACAGCTCAGCTGAAAGATGAAGTACAGGGCTTAGTGAGGTTGTGAAGCTGGCGACTCGATGTACGGTATAGGACTATGAGAGCGCCACGGCATTAACGCTTTCTTTGTTCATGCCAGAAATAGATGTGCTCATCAGCCTTTATAAATTGAATGTAACTCAATAGCTCAGTGCTAAGCATTCACAAACATTGCATTTTATTTGATTTTAAAACACTGGTTATGTTTCACAGTCATCTTTCCCATATTTTACGTTACAGTGTGGGTTTTGAGCTACGTTTTAAGTTTTTCTCATAAAATAAGGAAGATCTATCAGAAAACGGTGTTAAATCGTATGTTTAATTTTTCTTCAGACACACAACACAGGAATAGTGCATCGTACAACAGCACTGCTGGGTTTGTGTCATTATCAAAATCTTGGTCTGAGTCAGTAGAGGCAATTTGCGACTTTATTCGTCTTTATTTGTCCGCACACATCCAGTATTTATCAGGTGATGGTCCATTAGTTAACGTGTCAAACTCAGCAGTATTGGAGGAAGTGGCAGTGTCTATAGCGCGTTAACGTGTTTTTTAGTTCCCACTGATCTAAATGACCCGAAATCTAATTGTGTGGATTGTTTATATCTTTTAGCACTTACTGCCATTTATAGCAGCTGCTCTACTTGCTGGAGGTGTACATAAACACAGGACATGTGAAACTTTTATTTCAGAAGATTAAAGTGTGCTAACACTGCATGTAACTAATTACTACGTATAGCCAGAAAAGTGCATTTTACATTTTCAAATGAAGTTTCTTTCAGCAGATGCTAATATGTATTAGGACATCTGTTTATATTTTCCTTCAGTCTTTTTTTTTAACTGCATCTTATTTAAAGTACTGTTGTCAGCTGAAATGGTATAGCCTTAAACAATACTACTTGTGTATGTAGTTGTGAACTCATATGTCTGCTTTGAGATGTCTTTCTGCATAAGCAGATTTTTGTTTTGTGTAAGTGAAAGATGTATAAAAAGTTGTTTTGCTTCATTTAAATTGGAGCAGGGATGAAAAAGGCAGAAAGAAGTCAGTAGGATAAAATGTAATGCTATCCCCACTAGGTAAAGTTGTCCAATTACGCCTGGTGTCAGAACTTTTTAACATTTGAATGGCTGGGAGGGGATACTAATTTCAACCTTAATGATCACTGCTTTAGGAGTCAACATCACAACACTTCACTTATAATTTTAGCACATCTGTCAGCCTGTGCTAAAAAGGAGCCCTGGGCTAGAGGGTGACTGAAGATCCTTTTATCCCTAGAGAGGATTATGTATTCCCTTCAAGAGTGGGAAAATAAAAAGGTTATAAATACTCACCTACTTCACTGCTGCCCACATTTGCCCTGTTGACAAATAGTGACTCTCACATCCTGCTTTTACATTTGTAAACCCAAAAATAAATAAAAACTATGCAACTTCTCGTTGTATAACACTTATGGAAGCGGCCCATTTATAATGTCACATATTCTATAAAACCGTATAGTCCCTAAGCTGGATTTTTTTCCATTTCAATAGATCACATTGATTTCCTGTATGACTTTATCTGCCTAATACAAAGTGGGATTGAACAGTTATTTGTCTGGATTTAGCCATTCCTTATCAAACATTTATGATTTAGCTATTGCTGCAACATCTTCTTGTAAGGTCTTTCTTATTTTTATCTTTTCAGGAAGGGTATGAATGTGATATCAGGGCTGTAATAAATCTATCGCTTGAAAATGAAACATATTTTGGGAAACTCTGTGCTATGGGCTGACAGGGGAGGGGAAGTTTAAGGGGCAGGACAGTCACATGAGTGGATTGTTTCCTGGGACACTGTGGGCATCTATTAATAAGAGTGATTGACTCTTCTGGAGGAAGTTTTCAGTGTATTGAGACTACAGTTTCCTAGCTGCACGGTGGGCTGGTGTTCTTGAGGTGAAAGCCCCAATAGAAAAGAGAGGTTTGCCCAACCCGGCCAAATGTATACAGCCAGCGGGAGGCTCTAGGTTGAAGAGAGATAGCACACGTCACAGAAAGGGCAGCAGGTTTCTGTCTTCTCCGTTTATAGAAGTAAAACAGGAAGATAGCAGACTTTTTATTTTTGTTTCTCTTTCGTTTTCTTTTTTCTTTATCTAGAGGGGAAAACAGAAAATATGTGAATGCTGTATAATAATACTGACTGTGATTTAATTAAATGGGAGTAGAAAGTAGATGTGAATAGGACCTTTTCTGTGTTACAGTGTATTTTAAAATGTTGTTTGAAAGAAAAAAAGCATCTTAAAGCTATCCACTGTGTAACCCGGGTGTTTTAATGTTCCTAACCAGAGCATTTAACTGAACATTTTCCAAACAATCTCATAATACTCCAGTAATTTATTTTTCATTACATAGTGCTTTTCAGTCAATGGTTTCAAAATGCTCTACTAGGTGTGCCTTCTGAAGTGTCATATAGCACCGGGGAGATGTCCAGGGGTTTTATTGTACCTATTCTTCAGACAGGTAAATCCAAACAAAGATGAACAGACTCCCTGTGAATGAGTAGAGGCGGGAAGACGCGAACCCAAATTCCTGCCTGCCGAGTGCCAGCCCTAAGCACATGCCCCTTTGTTCAAAAACTGCACAGTGCTCATGCTGCGCATAGGGAAGGAAGAGAAAAACCTTTGCAGAAACTATAAAAGTTAATAATTACATTGTAAAGGCTACTTAACTGATAATGAACATTTAATGCAGAACCATAAATTTGCATGACACTTACAAAGAAAATGTTCTTTTGTTTTTGCCTTCGTTTCCCGAATCTGTTTATAGTTAAATTTTTAACCTGCTTAACTGACGCTGTATTCTGTCCTATCTCCTTTTTTCATGTCTCTTCACTAGTGCTTTCAATGACCTCTCTGTAAGTTTCTTTATATAGAAACCTGCTATGCTGTCTTGAATGCACAAGGTCAATAATGATTACCCTCTAACTTTGAAGGGCATCCCCCTTCTCCACTTGCAAAGTATATCAACCCACAAAGTCCCTGCATCCCATAATTGTAATTTCTCTTATGAAATGTGATATTAAGAAAGGCATTTTTACTTCCCAGATCCTTAGTCCACAAGCATGTTAAGACTGGTAAAGTCAAGATATAATAATTTCTTCTTTTTTCATTGCAGAAAGTAGACTTTAATTTAAAGCAAATCCACATTAATGGAAACATTTTTGTAATATATTTCAAAAGAAGTAAATAGCCTGTTCTTTTTGAATATGTGGATGGAAAGCTAAATTTCTGTTGTTCGATATCCAAAGGATGCAATAGGATACTTTATTTATTTTATATACTGTTTCGTGATCTGTGCTCACTGTAAATACTTCAAAGACTTCAGCACAATCTGTACAGAAATACTGTTTCTACTGTGAGCTGCAGAGGACACATATAGGGAAAATATGCCCATCTTTTGGACTCTAATAATTATCAATAAACAAAGTCAGTTAAAAGCAAGTACAGAAAGGCTAGCAATAACAAAAAGATGCTTAAATTGAATTGATACTATAGCAGGCATTGACTCTGTCATCTCACAGCTTAATAGCTGGAGCGCTGGTTCAATACGATGAACTTGGGAAGGTTTTCTTAATGAAAGAACTGATACTTTCAGTTCAGTAGCAGCAAGAGCTTAAGTTTTTTTAATTACCTGCTTTAAAAGTTTACATGCCACTAATTGTACTACTCTGAACAAGGAGGTACTATATTGGCTAATATCAGAAAATAGGTCCTCAGAAATAAATGTGAAATAACAATAGCCGTTTAAAAAAGAAATTAATGCAGATGTTTAACATCAATGCAGATAATTTATTTAACATTAATGAATGCATACACTGCAATTTATTTTACCTACAAGTAATTCAGAGTTCTATGCAGGTATACTCTCAGAAAGCTGCTGATTTGGTTTTCAGTGTCTTTTCCATCAGCTATGCATTTTCAGGATCTGTTGGGAAATATGATTCTCTCCCTCTCTTCCCCCCCCCATAATAACCAAAAGCTCAGAAAAAGGCACATAGGAGTAAGTTGGAAGAAATATGCATTCATGTAAATATTTAAACATATATAAATTTGCTTTAAAAATTGAATTCACTGAACATGAATTGTCACTTAAAGCGTAACTGGAATTGACTGTGTCATGTATCAGCCTAATAGCTGGAGCGCTGGTTCAATACAATGAACTTGGGAAGGTTTTCTTAATGAAAGAACTGACGTTTTCTGTGCAGCGGTTGCATTCATCAGCCCACATAGTGTTCATTACACTACAAAGGACTGCCAATGCGAATTGTTAGCATCATCTGTTAGGTAAACTGGATGGGGACAAAAGATAGTGGAGGAGTGAGAGCCTTCAGCACCTCTGCAGGCTGTCGCAGTCAGGCTGCTTTGATGACCTTTCACCGGTGCATTAGCATCTCTTCCCTGGGAGACCCCAGGTTCATACCCTAATTCTGCTAAGCAAAACTGCAAGGAGCCAGCGGTAGGTGCGATCACCGTACCATCCGACGTTACAACTAACCGCCTTCTTTCTAGGGCCACAATCTTTAATTTGCTTTGTCTAGATACTGTGGAAGGTACTGAAAAATGGACCCTCTCTAGTAATGCTCATTAGACTCTAAACCCCACCCTGGTGTGTGGTGCTAATTTGGAGAGGTGCCACATACTGGGGCTGATTCCTTCAGAGAGGAGATGAGCCCTGTGCCGTTGGGAGATGGGAAAAACCAGACATGCTGATTGGCAAGGTCGACGCTGGAAGGCCCAAAGCTGACTCAGGAGCAGGCGCGTTAATTCAGGGAGGATTTGCATCCACTCTGTCCCTTGCTTACCTAATAGGAGCATTGTTACGCTGTTTCACAGGGAGCTTAGGGATTGAAAAGAGAGATTTAATAGTAAAGATAAAAGTTTTGCCTCAATTCTCTAACACCCAGTTGTTAAGAAGCCTGTCTGCTCTGCGAAGCAGCACGCTACAAAAGCATTCCCAGTTCACAGACAGGGGCTGTGTTAAAGCACGTAACAGCTTTAATTCCTTCCCGTGGACGTTTCCAGTAGATGTAGCAGCGTCGTGCACTGTTTTTCCTGCCTCTTGCAGTGCTCCGTTTGAAGTTATGTGATGGTTGCTAGCCTAAAAGTCCACACCTCAAGGTCACTTCCCTAACCTTATTTCTCACGTGTTCAAATGTATTTATATGGATAGGTAAAATATGGTAGCTGCTGCCACATAACCTTGTTTCCCTTGCTGACATCGCTGGTGGATGGAATTGAATATAAAGCTGTTACTTGGGATGGGGACGTGTAATGTCAGTCCTGCTTTGAGGGCGAGTGCCTGCCCCACTGCCGGTGGCAGTCCGCCACGCTGCCTTCCCAAGCAGAGGTGTCAGCTCCTGTACATCGCCTGCTGCAGCCGCCACCACTGAGAGCTCAAAGACGGCTGAGGCATAGAAAAGGAAAAGCCCTTCTTAGGTGCTGGAAGTTGCGAAAATGGTTTAAGAGGGACTTCTTTGTTGTTTCATTTTTTTAAGCTGGTTGAAAATGCTGTATTTTCATTCCAGAGTCTATGCTGTCTTTTATTCCTGTTTCTCCACGGACTGTATTTAGTGAATCAGTGACAAATGTTACGTATTTCTATGGTAACTCCGGTACCATATCAGGATTTCAGGGCGCTTTACAGACATCAGCCAATTAACATTCTCAACCTGTAAGAGCTGTATGATGAAACCATATCTTTGTTGATATAAAACAGGAGCTAAAGGCTTTCTGTTGTTTTCCTTGATTTTTTTTTTCCTTTTCTTTTTATATTACCTAATTAGAGAGAAGTTTAAATGTTCCTAAACGGAATTGTCAGGATACGGGCCCATATGCTATTTGCCAGAAAGATTCAGGCTCTTACAGACGTATTCTTGAAAAGTTTGACTTTGTGGGAAAAAGAAATAAGACCTGGATAGGCCCTTGTGCTTTGGGAAACTGCGTGACGTTACCACTTGGAGAAGTCAGGCTTTGCTGTGCTGCAATGGGACCTGTGAGGCACAGACCCCGAACTGAGCGTATCCGAAATAGTGCCTCCCACTGCCACTTGCTGTCCCAGAACGACAGCGGGAACACCAGGGTTGCTGGAAATGGTGACGGTATTTCCCTCTGCCGAGTTAACTAGCAGGCTTCGACTATTCTCTTTGTAAGGTGCTGTGCGTGCCTCGTGCTAATAGTAATACCAAATACGTGCTGTGGATCGTTCGGAGGAAATGCTTGGTTCCTTTGTCCCTTTCCTCCCTCCTGAAATCTTGCAGTTTGAGGTACTTCTTGTTCAAAACGTGTCGTTCTAGCTCCATGGGAGGAGGTCAAAACCTAAGACCTCAACACAGTTTTAAACAATGAAAAGCTGCAGGTAGCTTAGGACGTTCCTACGTAACAATCGTGACTTTCCCGTATTCTGTAGGTGTGGTGGAGGAGGGGGTGTTCAAGGCAAAGATTTGCTAGTACTTGTCAAGCTGAATATGTTTACTTTGAATAAGGACTAAATCATCAGTCTGGGGAATGGTTTGTGTGGGAAGGAAGAGGGTTGGGTTGGTTTTTTTTTTACTTTCAAAAACTGGATGACAATTATTTTGTTCTGGGATTTCAGTAGGAAAATAACAATTTTGTGGAATGGCTTGTTTTTCTGTGGAGCTAAGTTGTCTGTTGCTATTTTTCTCTTAATTAGAGAGGCATTTTTAATTATCTGTCAAGGTCCCCTAGAACCTGGGATAGCTGGTCTTTCTTCTGTGCCTGTGATGAAATCAAAACAAGCAAGAAGAGGGCGAGTCTGTCACAACTGATAGGAAGTAGAATGCAGCCTACGTATGAGAATAATTAGCATGCTGGGACTGCAGGGAAGCGCGATCTCTCTGTCAGGTGTGATGGCTATACCCTGCTCCTTTGCGCTCCCCTGTACTGTGTTTCTGAGGCAATTCGAAACCACCTGTAGTTAACCCGAATAATACCCATTTGTTCCATATCTGTGTAGGCAAATGTGTCTGGTGCCTTCAAGTATTGTCAAGATCCCCAGATTGTTATGCAAATGTAAGAGTCACTAAGCTATTTGTGATTCGAGAAGAAGGGTGATGAAGTTGGACTTGCTTTCCCCTTTCCCTGTGCACACACAGCTCTTCTTACAGGGGCAGCTCTAGAACAGGGCGGCTGTAGCAAAGCTCATTCACAAAACACAAAGCGGTACTGCTGCAGAAGGTCCTGTTAGTAGTGCGTTGGTGGTGTCGCCTATTACAAGTGGGGAGTGTATCACAAAAAATGTCCAGAATCAGAATAGCTTTCGGGCAAATATTCTGGATGGTGTTTGTGGTCTACATGCATGTACCAGCATGTACATGGGGGAGAGGGCACAGTGGTAAAAACATTTAATTGCACAATAGCTGTTAGATCATCTGTAATGGAATCAACTGTGCTTGCATAACAAAATCTTAGTGTTCTCAAATTGAAATCACTTCAGTAAAATGATTTTGCTGTGTTTAAAAAGCAACAGAAAAAAATTCACTAAAGACCATTAAGCGGCTCAAGCCCCACGTTTCAGTGTTCATCATTTGTACCGATTATGGTGTGACAGCTCTTGAGTTTCCAATGATAACAGCCATCTGACTTGATCTGAGTTCAATGGATTTTCACTAAAATAGAATCATCGCCTTTGTGATGGATAGAAAAAGTAAAGCAATACATCCTGATAAATGCTCTGGCTTTTTTTCCCCTTCCCTTACTGTGACCTTGTACAATCTATAAGTGAGCAAAGCTGAGCCCTGGCCGCTGCTGCAACGCATCAGGACTTTGAAATTTAAGTAGCTCTGAAACCCATCAATGGGGTGAAGGGAGAATGGCCTGAGAAAGCGATGGATCATGCTTAGAGGGCTCACAGGGAAACAGGGTAAGCTGAAGGTCAATACGCAGACATGTCCTGAAGGAACAGCTCAGACGCTCATTCACATTCACATCTCAAAGCCACTGCTGCTGTAGCACCGTGAGGAGAGATCAGTAGGAGAGTAAAATAAAACAAGAATTTCAGAGCATATAATTTCTTCGCAGAAGCAAATGGCACAAGAGTACAGTGTAAAATAGCTATAACCTGTAGTGTTGTACGGTGCCCTAATCATCCCGTCTGAGTAGCAAGAAGCATAACACCATGGAAACGCATTCTTCCCATTACACTCCAATTGCTTTCAAACTTTTTCATTCCTGGTAATGATGAACAGCATTTAACATTTTTAATATGTCATTGATCGTTTGTAACACATTATTCAGCATGACATGAAAGTGAGCTAAACTAGATGTGATGCGATCTGAATCCATGCACATGCAGACAAGTCATTAAAGGCCTTTACGCTTTATGCTTTGCACGCCTGTGTGGATAAGAATGTGTACAAAACTTTTACACAAGTTTATGTTCGGATTCTGATTTATGTGGGGTTTTGTTCAGAAAAAGGTTTGTTGCCAGGTACAGACCGAACTGGCTGTAGCGTGCTTAAAAAAATAGAGGGAGAAAAAGGAAGAAAAAGAAAATGCTAAAATAAAATTAGTACACAAATTTGAACCCGCAGTTACCATGCCTAAAGCAGAAATTGCCGAACAAGTCAAGAGGCTTATTAGCATTTTATGTAAATCAGTTATTACTGTTCTCCACTTCCTTAATTATCCATGTTATTTCAATACAACCCTTTCTTTGATGTCCCAATTCTATATTTAAATAGTGCAAGATTTCTATCATATCCTCCCGCTGAGGTTTGTTCCATGCAAAAAACATGCCAAGAGCAGCTATTTTAGAGACTACTGGGAAATGTTTAATTGGTTAATCCCATTTGAGTTATAAGGGAGTATTGCCACGCACAGAAAACAGAAACATGTAAGGTACTGGCTAGGAGAAGTTTACTAAAACCTGCAAGACTTCCCCTGAAATTTAGCCCTGAAGATGCTTTGTTTCCCAGGTACCCAGTGGGAAATGATTCAAAGGAAAATCCTTCAAACTTCTTTGAAATACACTAAATGATTGATTCGTAGTAGAAATAGTTTTGAATTAAAACGCAAAGTAATTTTTCTGTTGTCCTTGCGGTGCAGAAAGAGGTCTCTCTTTATACTTGACCCAGCACTACAGTGGCAAAAGAACAGCACGTTTCAGCCAGAAACAAAGCCCACCATACTTTCACAAGTTGTTGTTGTTACCTGCTGTTGCAAGCAAATGGGTGCTCCTCAGATTTCATGTTGTGAAGTGATCAACAGTGTCCACGTGAGTATTCATTCCAAGGCAGAAATGGACATTCCGTGTCACCCATTAGGATCAATGCTGCACAAAGGGATGCTTTAAAAAATTTTGCATTTCTGTACAGCTTCCAGTTTCCAACTTTGGGCTGAAAAGACTTCAGAGCAAAGTACTGGCAAATATTCCTTTCCCAATTTCAAATATTTGCTAGTTTTTACTCTGTTTAAAAACTTTTTTGGAAAGAATGTAAGAGTTTTAGCACAAGTAATGAAGAAAAAAGCATGTGTACTTAATTTGGCTACAAACACCAGCAGCAGAATGCTATAGCACGGTCAGATAGAGGAGTTCATAGATTTTAATGGAAAGAAGTAAAATTACAGGCTGGGGTTTTTTTTTTTCTTTTTCCTTTTTTTTTTTTTTTTTTGTTTTAATTAATTTTAAGGGATAGCATTAATTTCCACATTTGCTGAAAATGTCTCGGATTGTATAGTGGCTGATAGAAGTACAGGTAGTACTTTAGTACGAGAAGCTTGGTAACTAGGAGAGGGATTAGTTGATTAAAAAAGAAATCCACTCTTGTGTTCTATAAATAGCATTTTTTGTACTGATTCTCAGACTAAGGTTTGGGTTGTCCAGCTGAGAGGGTTTGGTGACAAGCTTTTCCGTATTCACAGTTCTTGTAAACAGATGTCTCTGTCTTACAGAAATAGGTTAACTTATTAAAAAATCGACGCTGGAACTGTGGATTGCTGAGTTTCCATTGCGGGGAAGTACATTGTTCCAACTCTGAAATTATACAGTCTAAAATCATCATCATGTATTTTCATCAGGATGAAATATCGGGAGCTCTGCTTAGTGCAAGGTTTTATTAATGATGTGCTGTCAGAAGCTGGATGCTCTGCATATTTGCATATTAAACAGCTGAGTGAAGAAACATTCCTTTTATTGCTGCAGGGAATAAATCAGTTTAAAGCAAGTTCTCATCATTTATACTCCTTTCAGCTAAGTCTTCTTTTATTGAAATAAATTGTTGAAGTGCTTTGCTCATTCTTTGAATACTGATGAAATTTACCTTGATAGGGCCTCAGGAAAAATAACATTTTCTTAAAGGTGCAGCGTTGTTCTTTATCTAAATACGGTCGAACTTTAGAAATTGTCTGTAAGAAAATCTGTGCATCTCCAGCCACACAAAATCATCTTTTAGTTATAGGCTTTCTCCAGGTGTTTCAAGAAGTTTGTGTAATTTTTGTAGTGCTGCCCACCCGGAAATCTTCTGCACGGGAACTTTACACAGCATAGAAAAGTGACATTGTTTTGATTGTACATACATTCATTAGTTGCTGTTTAGTGAACAGGGGCCTCACTGCTGCCTTCCATCCCCGCGCTGAACATCACCTCCTCCTGTCTGCATGCTGTCTGTTGGTGGCAGCCTGAGTTTAGAAGTGCGATGTCTGGAAGACTAGAACAAAGTCAGTAACAAAGGAAAAAAGTTTGTATTTTATTTCCTGTTCTTTCATCATGCTTGAACTGAAGCGTACAAGCATGTCATGAGACCCTGGTTTTCCCAAGTTTATGTAAATAAACAATTTTGAAACTGTAGTTAGTTAAAAGA
Source organism: Bucorvus abyssinicus (assembly GCA_009769605.1). Lineage (NCBI taxonomy): Eukaryota > Metazoa > Chordata > Aves > Bucerotiformes > Bucorvidae > Bucorvus > Bucorvus abyssinicus. The sequence continues at coordinate 15,853,888 of CM020040.1, forward strand.
GGATAAAGAAAAGTTTTACAGCCTGTCAGTTTTTCCAGGTGTGAACTAGAAGAGAGCAATAGAAGGAAAGTAATTTCAAATTAAGTGAACATGTTGTAGGAAGTCAGAAGGAGGTGGGACATTTTATTTAGTGCTACTCTGTCCCACTGGCTTGCACTGAAATGTTGTCTGTCAAAATAAGCAGCAAAATAGTCAAAGCAATTATCAAAGGAAAAACATATAGTTTGTATTCCTCTATTTTATTTTAAAAGCTTATGGCAGCAAGCCATTCTATGCCTTTCTTATGTCATATAAAGTATTTTAAAATCTGAATAATTTGTGACAGGAGCTTCTTGGTTTTAAGTGGAAAATGTGCATTTCATAACATGAAAATAATGTCAAAACATCCTTTCCTAGATGGTTGCCAAGTGAACTGTTGCTTTTCATTTATGTTTTATTTTTGGAGGCTGGGCTTTGCAGGAATAATTTCAGATACTTAGAAAAATAGTGATACATCACAGCTGTAGTTTGTTTTAATTGGACAGCACTAAGTGAGCTGACTTTATGGTAAACAGTGCAGCCAGCGGATAGTGACTGCACTTCCACTGTAAAGATTATACGGAAAATAAAGTCCTTCAAGCTAAAGTCATAAAGAACCAAGCTGGAGTTACTTCTGAAACATACGTCTGCGTTTGTCTTGGTGTGTGTTATTAGGGATACCTGATCTTAAAGGTGTAATGTCCTGTAAAGTACGTTTTGCCTTACCACCTATCCCATCCAACTGTCAAAATCTTGATATTAATGAGATTTTGGGTTATTTTAATTATTTAGATTGTCATTATGAGTTAATAGTTATAATATTTTATGTATAGCGTCAGAGAATTCTCAAGTACCGTGGATGATTCTGCAATTGGAAATCCTGATAATACTTCTTACCTCTTCAAAGATTTATCTACTAATGTTCTGAGGTGTTATCCCTGCAAAAGGCTGTCATACCTTTGATTTCTTTATTACTATTCAAAAATATGAGAGCTTTACTTAATGTAAAGTGCTTTTTTTGAAGCTATATGTGATTTTTTTTTTTCTGTGATTGAATAGTAAATCTGACATAAATTCGCTTGCTGACGCTTGGGTGTTTATAAGGATGATTTGGTTTAGTGGTTAGACCTATTGTATTTTACAGGGATGTTGTCAGGCTTAATTAATTATGCTGCAGCAATATGCAGTGCAGATTTTTGTGCCAGTATCTTCACAGCGCTTTGCAGGGAACTTAGAGTACGGGACAGCTCTTACCAGACTGGCTGATTTTGCCTCTGTCACTCTGTAGACATCTTTAGCCAGGATCTGATCTCTGCAAAAAGATGGGTTTCTTTTTGTAGCTGAGAGGGAGGGGAACCGAACAACTGCTCTTGACAAAATTGCTGTAAAAAAACACTGCAAGAAGAATCCCATCCCAGTTTGCCTGTCATCTGCTGCTCTTGCTTTTAAGCAATATTTCTGATATTTCAGATGGAAAATCCGTGATGACTGGTCATATTTTCTGTTTTCTTCTTGTTGTCAGAGGAATCATAGGTGGAAACGTCTTGGTAAAGCATTTTGCCTAACTGCCCCTTGTGAGGTTAAGATAACTTCCAGGAGTGTATTCTTACATATTTTTTTGTTTGTTTGCTCCTGGAGAAGTTATAAACGACTTATGCTCTGGGGCATTTACAACCACCGTAGGGAAACTGTTTGACAGTGTAAGAGGCTTCAGTGCTTGAATTTTTTTCCCAGATCTTCAGCCTGAGGCAGGATGTAAGATACAGGAAAAGAGAGAGTAAAGCTCTTTTTAGTGATGAGTCCACACTGGGAGGTTTATGTAGTATTGAACCACAAACTATAAATCACGTGGGTTTGGATGAGTTAAATATAGGGAAAACACTGCATCTAGTATTCATTATTTCCTAAGAGTAAAGAAAGATGAACAGTAACAAGGTGCAAACTCTTAAAAAATGCGTTCAATCTACATGTGTAAAAATTATTCTTATTTTTGTGAGACAGGAAAAATACCTGGTTTTAGAAAGCGTTGCTAGAAAGATTGTTAAAAATTACTGCGGGTTGCTCTATAGGGAATGTTCAGCGTCTTCATTTCTCTCCAAGCCACCAGGAAAGTTTCTGTAATCTTCTCTCCTTGGGGACCCCTTCAGGAATAACAGGAATCAGGTACACCAAATGAATCGTAGGTCTATGATATTCCAGCCTTTGCTGTCTGGTCCTCTCTGTTGCTGTTTTATGAGCTATCAGGTTGTTTCAAGGGTTTTCGTGCACCGAGGATAGGTTGCATCTTTATGCCAGCTGTATACTTCCCTGTCGCAGTTCCAGGCGTGCAGCTTCCCCGCAAAACGGAGGGCTCGCAGGAATGGCAAACTAATCCATCCTGCTAAAAGGTTTAGTTATATCTGTGAGAAATAGTTATGTCTGTGTGAAAATTCAGCACTGCAATTCTTCTTTTTTTGTTGTTTTTAGCCTCGTCTGGTTTACCCATCCCTCTAGATGCCTTTGAGAAGAAAAATTGCCCTTAGCACTACTCACTGGAGTAAATTGCTGTGCTGCTGAGAACTCTATAGGGAAGGCTGTAGGAGGGGAGGAATTTTGGCTCCAAAAAACCGGTATCTCTTGAGAAGCCCTGCCTGGCTGACTTGTAGTTTTTAAATGGTGCGTTTTGGTCAGGGTTCTTGCCAAGATGCCTGTACGTATTAGCTTTGGTGAGTTGTTACTGCGGTTTTAGGTTACAGATGGAACGCATGTCATGCCTGCTGGCATGATGAAGACAACAGTTGAGTTTTTTCATGTATCTTTGCTCTACAACAATACTTGAAACAACTTGTAATCTTGGAAAGCTGTGGCGAGAGGATATAAACAGGAAGATTCTGGAATGCTTCACCCCACATAGGTTTTATTCGTTCTAACTGATGCACAATAGTCTCGAACTAAGAATAAGCAAAAAGCCACCTCTAAATCTGCTGTCAAAACCAGGTATCTTTGTTTACCGCCCAGGTGCGTGCAAACAGGGCTCTGGGTGCCCACGCATAGCTCGTGCTAATCCGTGTTGCTACTTGCCGTTTACCACAGACACGGATGTTGCAGTGGGGTTTGGGTCGCTGAAATAGTGAAGAGGAGCGGCAGGAGGCTCTACTTGCAGGAGCTGGAGGACTGCTCTCTGCGTATGTTTTTGTTGTGCTGAACAATGAAACCTCACCTTGACTGAGCTCTCAGTGCTAATGCAGTAGAAAATAATACTTGCCCCACCACACATAACAAAGCCCAAATAATTTGAGAATGATCGGCTGCAGGTTTTCGATGCAGAACCATCAGTCTGATGCTGGTACACAAACTAGCACTCTAGAAATCACTAGAGGCCTCTAAATCTCTGTAGTACCCTTGTTAGCAGATGCCTGGGGATTTGTTGTTATTTTAAGATTTTTCGATTTCAGCACTATAAAATAGGGCACGATTTAACTGAAGGTGAAAATAACTATTATATATATTTTATTAATATCTACCTCGTTCTTCAGTCATTTATACTGTGCCTAAGAAGATCTCTTTCCAAAAGGATATGTTTTACTTTGGCTTCTCTTGAAGAAGCACAACCACATATTGATTCTATATGAGAAAAGAGAAGTTGTGACTGCCTTGAGTTACTTGTAACATAAATGTATGTATCTCAATTTACCTTATGGTTCCCTGGTCGACAGATCATTTAAACTGACTGTTTTTATTTTCCTTGTTGGCCTTTGATTTCTTATTTAAGTTCTTGAAAGCAGCAATTGAAATTTCTAACTATAAAAGAGCCTTCTGTCAAAAACTACCTAAAACTAACTAAGGTTCTTGTTTTTTGCAATTATTTCACTGTATGAATTATTATGATTATTATCGTGCCAAAGGTTTAAGCGGAATACCTCATACTATAATTTTATTCAATTTATAAAGAGTCAAAACGTTTCTCTGGTAACTTGTACTGGAGAAACTGAGACCTAGCATTATGTTAGATTCGTCTTGGTTTTTTGTTAGCTTAAACTTCTCATGGGGGAAATAGGGAAGGAGATAATCTGTTGGATGTGTGAAGAAATTGGGCGTGTGCTGGGATGGGTAGAGAGAACAGAAAATGGTCAAGTATAAGGGATAGGAAAGGGCATGAGTAGCAGAGGGTAATAGCTGAGTAAACGTGAAACGTTGGGACAAACCACCAATTAGCAGAAAAGGCAGTTCTCAGATGTAAAAGAACAAAATCTGGTCTCATTTTAAAGTCAAGGGAGCTTTCAGAGCAGTTTATAATCTTCACTTCTGCTGAGAAAAAACCAGCATAGCTTTCTTTTTACTTCTCTCAGTGTTGTTTGGAAAGACACACATGGGGGGAGGCCAAACTACCACTAGTACTACACTATTGTCCAAAACCAGACCGGTCCTCATCTTCCCTGTGGACAGACACGAAAGAAGGAGACTATTCCTTTATTTTATGTGTTACAGAGCTGGGCTAATGCCGTAAAGACAACTAAAAGGTATTAGTTGGGATGAATGTACAGGTACCATATTAGTGATATTTTCATGAAGGTAGTGTTTGTGTTCAACATCATCAGTGCTTGGCTGAGGAAATGCAAATAATCGTCCGTCTGAACACCTGAAATACATGTACTTATGAAGTTTATTAGATTTTTTTAAAGAACAAAAAAAAATTTCTGCATTCCGTCTTGGTTTCTGTTTTGTTGCTGTGCTCAGAAATTGGGAAAGCGAGATCAGATTGGAAACCTGACCTGCTGTAGCCTTCAACTCTTAAATACGTTAAAGCACTTGTTCAGTTGAGGTATTATAAACAGTCAGTGTAGTTGGAATTAAATCAACAGAAATGCAGAAGTAGGTGCATTTTTCTGGTTTTGGGGTGCTCTAATTTTTGTTTCTACATTTTATTAGGCAGTTTATATTTGACCTTTATGAGGTTGGATGATGGGAGAGAATCTAATAAATGCCTTCTGGATGGGTAACTGGTATCTGTGGATCAACACTCCTGGTTTATGTGGTCTTTGTGGGTGACAGAGGAAAGTGATTTAGAACTGTATGGGAGTAGAATGTCATGATTTATGATATAACATACTAAATAGGACAATTAAGGCTCTCTTCCTTACTTTTTTACCAATATAATTCTTAAATGAGAGCAGGATTTTTGTTTTAAAAAAGAAAAGCCTGTAATACGATCCCAGGTCTGAGCTATGGCTCAGAGCACTAGGATGAAGGATAGAGGGAATATCCAACAGAATCCTTTAAAAACTGTGGTCTTAAAATACACAGAGGATTCATACAAGTGAAGTCATATGCATTACAGAAATAAGGATCTATTTGATATTACTGCAAAAATTCTTGTTGACTTCCTTCACTTGTTTGCTGTTGAAGAAGACTCTCCTTTTGTTCTGTATATTTGAGATTAGGTATCCTGAGTTTTATCACATCTTCTCATGCCCTTCTCTCCTTAAAGCATACATTACAGATCTCTTACTGCTTGCAGATACTGTATGCACTGGATATTATCTTATTTAGGAAGTAGACCTTTGAAGATACTGCTCTGATATTAAATTAGCTGAGTTTGATTCAGATAATTTGAGTGTGGAGAAAATATGGGGAAAATTAACCTAACAAAATTACTTGGACTTGGGTTTGTAATTTAGTGTAGCTTTATTTTTAAAGTTGTGTATGTCTAAGTATTAGTAAAAAAATGAAGTTGTGAAAATCATAAAAATAGCATCTGGAACAAAGATACTTCAAAATCATGACAGTTTCTTTCTTGAAGTTGCTCTTCGGGAACTGCCGTAAGAGCCACTGAACACTGTTTACTTGTTAAAAGTTTTTGTTTGTTTATTGAGGTAATACCAAAGTTTAAGCAGCTGGAAAAAAAGGTTCCTAGCAGGTCCAGGTTAAGCACACTCAATCCAGTGGGCTTACCAGTTTATTTACAGGTTTTTGTTTAATTGAAAATACACAAACTAGCAAACTTCCCAGCTTCGATCCATTTCGTTAGCTTGGAACAAGCAAACATGAAGCTAAGCCTAGATGGGAGAGGCCCCCTGTCTTCCAGGTGTGTTTTGCCCTGCGCTTGGTCAGAGTAACAAACTCCTTTTGATGCCAGGGGTCAGTGTGGTCCCTCGGTAAGAGTCACGAAGCTCAGGGTTTTTTTTCCAATTCAGATCAATTCCACTGAAAAATTCTCTCTTCCGTTCCTTTATCCCAAAGAATGTGTGTGTGTGTGTGTGTGTGTGTGTATGTGTGTATATATACACACAAAATCCTCTGCGTATATATACACTTATGTGTATACATAGAAGAAGTGTATATAGCATGTCTATATACCCTTCTATATACTATATACGTACTTCTGTACACTATGTATGTACACTTCTGGGTATATACTGCTCTGTTTGGCAGGGCCTGTCCACATGGTGTAGCATGTTGTCATGTTGCTCCAACTCCGAAGTGATGTGCTTGATACTCCTCAGGTGTAGGAGGGTGAGGTGCCTACCGCTTACTTAGTAAACCCATTCGCTTTACTCGTAGGCAATGCTCCACTCTACTTCGAGCAAGTTTTTATTCCACGCTATTTTCGTGTCTTATTCAGTTCTTACATAAATACACTGTTACGTAAGCGGTGCTTATTTGTGGGGTAATAGTTACAGGAGATGTTCTATCATGGAATTGTTATGTAAGTACAAATAATAGAGTTAATTTTTTAGGCTCCGGATAGGTTCATAACTACTCAATAATTGTACTGTTTCTGGTATCATAAGCAATATAATATGGTACAGTGTATACTTCATTAAGCAATATCTGATTTTCAGGCCAAACCCCAGTGTGGAAGTTTCAAGTTGTTTTTTAGACTTTGCTGGCTACCAGTGCGGGACACAGAAATAAAGCTGATGTTTTCTGGTTGAGTCTCACTTCATAAAATATCTTAATGTTAAAATATGTTAATGTTTTAGCCCTGTTTTGGCAAGAAAGAAAACCTCTGTCTTTAATTTATTGCTCTGGAGCATCCAGAAAGTGAACTCAGAGGAACAATTAATTCCTGGACCTTTCGCTTTAGAACACACAAAAAAATCCCTTAAACCTCCCTTTACCCTGCCCTCCTTCAAGACCCCCCACTTTGCCTCCACATTAGCAGTTAAACCGCAAAGCTGATCAGTAAAACTTATTTTGTTGTGCATTGGAAGGAGCTGAAGTTACTAAAGCGATGTTACCTATATGAGTTTTTATAAGCATGGAAATGTAGATGGTGGTGTAACTGCTGTGTAGTTACTCTTTTATGAGACTGAATGGTATTTAAGCAGATCATTTTCTCACTAGACTCAGCTTTCTTCAAGTATCAGTTCATTCCTTCAGACGTAAGAACCTCAAGAAACCATAAAATCTGTGTAAATTAATAAAACTGTGAACCTGATGCAAGTATATAATGCTTCTATAAAAGTTTTATAGTAAATTGGTTAGACTGTTACTGAATCCACTCAGCACAGATGCTGATGGAAGACTTCCTTTGGTTGCTAATATATTTGACAATCCAAAGTGTGTTTATGAGGAAGGAACTGAGAGTATATAACTCTCATATTCAGGTTTTGGTGGTAAATATTAATTGCAGTATATTAGTGAAAACCCAGGACTGTAATTTTGGTGTGGGTTTTTTTTTTCTTTTCTTCAATGAACCACTAAATTATCTTTCCTAAAATGACATGCTCTTTGAAAGGCAAACATCAGTGTGATGGCCTACTGTGCAGACTCTGTCCATGGGCTTGTTTCCCCAGAAGCTAAACAGTGTGATAATGGGCTGAACAAATGCCTTTCCGATTTGGATTAAGCAGCTGACAGAAACAGGCATTTAAATTTAACAGAAGGTAGCAAATTTAGCTTTGAGACACTCAGATGCAATGATAGTTGATGCTTGTAGTCTCCGTTCTGGTGATCTGATCTCCCTCTTCCCAGTAGCAGAAGCCGATGTTACTGGTTACCCACATGAATATATTGAGAGCGCACTGTTTTGGGAAGAAAACAGTATTTGCCACAAAGAAGGTGTAGTCTTGATTTAAATGAAAAAGAAATCTGTTATCCTGAACTGTAGTCTGTATTTCCGTCATAAATACCATGCAGTATTATAAAAGTTATGTATTTTAAGGCCTTAAATGTGTGTTCTCCAGTGTGTCATATTGAACATGGTATTCTTCCCGTAGTCAAAGGAGAGGGGAAAAAAACCCTAAGGGTTGATGAGCCAGTAACTGAAGAAGAGAGGAATGCATTGCCGTTTCTTTACGTAGGGATATTTCCTTTTCTTAGAAAGGAAGAAGAAGATAAAGGAAATGATTTTTCACTTAGCAGCCAATGAGTCCATGGAAGATGAGTCAAAAAGTTATGATGACCATTTAAGGTGATTGTTAAATAAGCAAAAGAAAGAGAAGAGGTTTTAAAGCACTCTTGCATATATCAAACTATAACTCAACTCTGAGTTAAAGAGAAGATCCTCTTTTAGCAATATATTCCATGAACGCTTCTACGTTCTCTGATCACTGCCAAAATGTTGACCAGAGTTTTGCTCCAGCTGGCAAGTCTTGGATTTTTTTGTCTGAGGTTGTCTTTCAGGAACCACTTTCAGTCAAAGAAATTGTTTGTATGGCACAGATTAGAAGGGATATGTTATTTTCAGAGATTTGTTACGCTAATTGCATATCTAAATCCCTTTGTAATTTCGTTTTTGAGTACTTTGGAAATATTAGAGTTCCTTAGTGACACAGCATTCGTAATAAGATTGTTCTCAGGTACCTCCCTTTACTTTTGTCCTAGAGCTGTCTAATGCTCTGTTCTGCAGCCTTTACTGTGAGACAAGCAGTTTGCCTAGACTCTGTTTTGAACTCTGCTGTTATATTACTGTTCCTCCATTCTGTCATTCACTCTTCCCCAGTTGTGTCTGCTTCACCCAGTGTTGTCTCAGCCTTTCTCCCACTAGTGAACAAAGTTTTTTACCTCAATGCTTGTTTCTTTAGCAAGTACTTTATTTACTGCAATATCTTACAGATCAAGTACCTATGAATTTTTGTGTATCTTATTTCATGGCAAATTCCGTATTTGTATTTCAGAGATACTGTTTTTCAAAAGCTAAAGTGTTAAGTTTTGACATAAACCTCAGAAAATGAAAAGTCACAGAAATACTTTAAATTAAGAATAGCTGAACAAAAGCTGTATTTTTCATGAAAAGGGGGCAAGAGGACTGTTTTTAATAGCTATTTTTAAAAAATGTGTCTCCAGTTGCTCCTTGAAATAAGTTACCCTTTTTTTCTCTCTTACATTTAATGTGAATTGTGCTTTGGAACAAAGCAAGAAATCAGAGTGTGGATACCTAGTGCATGTGAGATAAGTCCACATAAGAGTTCAAAAAAAGGCATAAAATTTTTAATAAATAAATACCTACTTTCTGGGCACATAATTGGCCCACATCGATTTGCCGCGATAGCTTGCACTAAGAGACCACTTTAAATAAAGTAAGAAAACCCAACACTTTGTGTTGGATATGCTTGAAGATAAACAGAGCTGTCGAAAAAGACACTTGCACTCTCAGACATTTAAGCGCAAGAAGCCACACTTGAGCTTTTAGCATACATGTATGTCTAAACTGTGAAAATGTAAAAGCAAAGGTTATGATTTGTAGGACAACAGGTGTTTTTTCATTCCAATTTTTTATTAGAATATGCAGTACAGGAGCTTACTCCAGGTATTCCCCTTGAGCTTGATTTAAACCACTGGTAGCTCTCTAACACTAGGAGCTGTGGTACTTCGCCATGTATCATGCCCCTCTACTTGTTATTCCTAAATTGCTTGCTTATACCTTGTGATGGGTCCTTCAGTTTCTCATAAATTAATAAGGCATCTGTGAATATTTGCAAGCAGGTTTTAGAGCTCTTAATCTGTTCCCATACAGAGACTGGGGGGGGGGGGGGGGGGGGTGAAGGCAAGTGGGAGAGCAGCTAAAGCAAGATTCCTTTTCCTTAGAATGCTCTTCCAGTATGAAGCAAAATATTATTAATCTAGACTGGCTGCTACTTTCATTTACCATGTAGCTGCTCATGGGATTACAGGCACAAAGGTTTCATAAATTTCAAATGAAATATGAACATTTGTTGTCAAAATACTGTTAAGCTATAAAAGCTCTGCTAGTAGTTGTCCTGCTCTTTTATTGTAACATTTATATCCATGGGCGTTAGTGTGTTCTTGGGTCTGAAGGGGAACTTTTTTCCCCTCTTTACTTTTTTCCCCATGATTTCCATCCAGGTGGCAGATAACAAGGCAGGGGATTGGAAAAGACATACGTCTCCTCATTTTTCAGACTGCGGCAGATCCCTTCTGTAATTATGTGGCATCGCAAGGACCTTATCTAAGTAAGCATAGCACCTTAGATGCAATTTAGCATTAGAGTCAGGCATAACCTGGTTTTTTTCAAAAGGCAAGTGTAGCAGCGCGGCTGTCCTGTTTGCTGCCTTCCATTCTTTGGGTACTGTTCAGCCTCGTGGTGCTATTTGGCAGAGCACTTGTCATACAGGCATGGGAGAAATGAAAGACAGAAAGACAGGGGACAGTTTTCTCTCTTTGCTGCTTATTCTATGGACTGTGGCACTAAAGCAAAACATGCCCAACGTAATTGTCAATAACATTCTTTATGGGAATAATACTGTGCTTGAGTTGTGGTGTTCACCTCTACCTGAAATAACGGGGAGCTCTTTCAATATACGGATGCTTACAGAAATGTTAATTGACTTTGTTCAGAAGTCCAAATAGAGAATTCTCTGCTTTTAAATATCCAAGTTAGAAATTTTTGTTCATAATGTAGCATTAAAAATAGACTAAAGGATTCAGATTCTACTTTAATAACACATACCGCTTACAATACTATAATCAATACAGTTTGCTTGGAATTTCTATTAGAAGATATGTATAGGGTGCTAAAATAGTTATTCATTCTTTGTCCAAGGTATAAGGAGGCTTTCTATACTGTGAAAAACGATTATGACATGTTAAAACTGTGTAATAGTAAGCAGACACTCTTCAGTGCTGATGGGTGAATTCTGGAAATGCTCTATTTATTTTCCCTCTATTGACTAGTTGCATTCAGGCAAGACTGCCAGGGCATTGACTTGGAAAACAACCGAGACTGAACAATTTCAAACCATTGACATTATACTGCTTCATTTGTGAACTGCATTGCTTCTGCATGCACCAGTTACTTTTTTATGGAGTGCTTGCATGTTTAGGAAGCTTTCAAAAAAGGAGAGATGTAAGCTAGCTTAGAAAGAAAGGTGTCCAGTTTATCAACTTTATAAGACCGCCGAATGAAAAAGACTGGCAATTTAAAAAATAAAGCCGTGTAGGAATTCATAGATCTGCTCTGCATGCATTTTGATGCACTATTTTAAAAAAGGAAGAAAAGGAGAAGGTTATGCGTTTAGAATTTCTCCACAGAGAGTATTTTGAGCTCTCAAAACAATATAATTTCCAGCTGCTGCCTTCAGTGCAACTTTTACAAAGTGTTTTGTAGCACCAGTGTACAGAAAAATGAATGAGAAATTAATTTGCGTCTGAGATTTAATTTGTGTCTGTGGCTGTCTGTCTCCATCGTGCTGATCAAGCTTCTTTGTTACCAATTCACATCACTTCTTGCTAGCATCATTCCTCCTATACCGGTGCTGGCTTTGTCCGGGAAGACTGTTATTGTGAGGAGGACCAGTATTCGCTTCCATTGAGATCGGAAATAGGGCTATTCACTGGTAACTCTGAATTTCCATGTAACAAGCAGAATGCCAGGGCTCTGTCCTGCACAATAAAGCTGAGCCAGGATGTGAGCAGTTCTGGTTACAGCTGTGCTGGGAGCTTAATCCCTTGTGTGCTCGTGTATAGACTCATCACGGGTTAGTCAGAGTGACCAGTCTCTAAATGACACTGCCCGATGTTTATTCATAATTATTCCCACATCTGATCTGTTAATTAAGCAAGGAAAAGAGATAAAGAATCCTCCTACTGAGGATATCCCTCAGGGAACCTACGGCCTCCGAGATCTTTATGGAGGCCTACCCTTTCCTAGAGTAAGCCGAGAGAAGCAATGCAATCAAAACACTTGTAAAAAAAGAACAGAAAAATGCTGTTCCTTCTTTCTTCAGACAAAGACAAGGCAAAGCCACGCGAGCTTCCTGCTCGTACGTCGTCATCAGCATTGATAAGTGCCGCTAAAAGCACGCATCTCCGTGCCCATCCTGCGCCCACAGCGTTCCCCGCTCCTCCCAGTGATTTGTTGTGGGTGTAGATGTTCGTAATTTAGGAAATAATTCTGCTTATCTTGTTTATGATGATGCATTGGAGCGCTTCACACTTTCCTAGCCACATCACGTGCCTCCTGCTAAGCAGAATAAAATGCAGTGCTGGGAGGAGAAGACTCAAATGTGTCTTTTTGTAGCCCAACAAACGATGCGATTCCTTATATACCTGAGGGAAATTCCTACTGTGGAAGAACGGTCTTTTCTACTCATCTTCTCGAGCAAAGACACGTTTTTCCTCTAACGCCGGGCTTGCACTGTAATTACCCGATTGACTGCTGGTGCTGCATAGCCATTTTGCATTCTGTTGTATGTAATGCATAATCCTAAAGCTTGTTTTTCGTAAGAGAATGTGAACCCTTAGTTTGTCATCTACCCATTTTGAAAAATACCAGAGATCTTTAAATGACAGATTATGAGCTTAGTTCCCAGTATAGAGGTTGAATTTACCACCTCTGGCCGGAAGAGAGAATGCTGCCAACTTGATCGACGTGGAAGTTAGTGATACGACGGCTGTGGTTCCAGCTGCACAGGCTTGTCACTACGTTATGAGATAAAGAAATCTTTAAACCCTGTAATGGAGAAACTCCAGAACGTGTTCTCTTTTCATTAGTTTACCTGGCTGCCTACGACTGATTCGCGTATCGGCTGGTGTCAGTTATTCTTTGCCTGAGACAAAGCCCAAATATTTGTGTAGAGACTGATATTCCTCAGGTTTGCTTTTCACTTCAGTCGCAGCCTCTTCTTTCTGCAGAAGGAAATGTGGGCACAGGAGCATAGAGGAAGCTGTGGTGTGCTTCACTAGGTCCTCAGCTCTGCAAAACCGGGGGCCTAGGACTTGCAGGGTCTCCTCGGCCACAGACCTGTGCTGCATGGTGGGATGCAGCTGCTGGGTGCTCACATGCACGTCATGCACCAATATTCGTTTATATTTTGTTGAAGATGTTGCCTTTTTCAGTCAAAAGTGGTGGCTTTCTGTCAGGAAGCTTTCATAAGCTTATCGCCTGCATTTCATGGGGAGCGTTTGATGCATTGCCAACGATCAGATGTTGCATCTTGTTTCCCAATTGTTGACATAACCCGCCTCAGGAGTAGCGTGGACCTCCATACTGGGAGAGCCACTGGAGAAATCGACTGCATGCAGAGATCAAGTTTTATTTTCCTTTTGGCACTAGATACTAAAATAACATAATAGTTTTGTGTTTTGTCTGTAGGGATGAAAAGGCATGAAACACAGAACCGATGTAAGCTGGGGCAGCTCTGCCGCTGTTCTGGGTTTGGAGTTGCCTGGACGGGGTCTGTGTGTGCGAGTCACTCAGGACCCCGAAGGGATTTTCCTGGGGGTCGCGGCACAACTGGCCACTCCTGTCCGTGCTTCTCCTATGTTAAGCCCCCAAAGGTGTAGATTTTAAGAATTAACATTAGAGTGGGGCTTTTTCTCTTTAACATTTTATCGAGAAAAAGAAATTGAAGAGTCTCGCTGCTGTCATTGAGAAAATAGATTATCTCAGAAAAATGTGCCGTAGACTCTAACTATCACCATATGGCTCTTGCTTCATCAGTTTAAGAGAACTATTTGTGAAATCATGGGCTTGTTTTCTTCTTCCTGTTTTCTGATACTGCCCAGATATATTCAGTGCTTCCAAATATTTGTATTCTGATATCCTCCTGTTGGAATTTCTCAAACATAACGGTTTAAGAAACAAAGGCCATTAGAGAAAGACAGGGCAGGCATGAACAAAAGGCAAATAACATCTTAAAATATGTAGAGGTAGGCTGTAAAGGTGATTGGTTCATCAGGACGCTCTTAAAATACGAAGATAAACTGCCCCCTGGACCTCTTACGAAGTTACGTAATTATTTGGGAAGGTTTATCTCGCTGTCATTTCACGGTTTTCTCCTGTTAGTGCCACTCTCTTACTTCACAGTAGAAAAAAAGAAAAAAAAAAAAACAAGCCAGCAAGAAAAAGCCCTCTCTGGCTGGTTATCTGAACGTGGAATCCACTGCTGAAAAGACCCTGGCCCTCCTGTTAACACAATACTTTTATCCGGTAATCACAGCCTGCGGGAGACAAAATAACAATTCATCTGGAAAACGAGATTAACTCATTTAAGTTAGGCAGTGATCACAGAGAGAAACACGTTGGTGTTATCTGTCTGAACGAAAGCCTACAGATTGGAGGGCCATTCCGGTTCAGAGGGTCCATGTAGCAGGGCCAGCTTGTTGAAAGTAATTGGACCCTGTCAGAGTATGCCTTTGTGAGATATGGATATTACAATGGAATTCTATTAATCTCTGACAAATCCCCTCTCATCTGATAAAGGCTGTATACCTCTGCTCTTCATTACAACTCGCTCGTCACTTTTATGTGCGTTGTGGTGGGCACTGAGCCTCGATGGCTGTGTCACAGGTAAAAGGCAGCATTGCCCCTTTTTTGGGTCTTCTAATCAGTGTAGTGAAATGACTGCAGTGCTGCTGCATGTTGATTGGGTCACATTTTTAATGATGGTTTTGTTTGGGCTATTTGCATGGAAAAAACAGAGTATTTTTTCTGCTTAGGTATGCTAAATACTTTGGTTTTCTTTTATCAGAGGTATCATTAATAAACAGAGGCATGTTTTTTATGGCCTCAATATTTGTTATCTAATCTGTTTTTTGATGTGGAAAGTTCTGGACATACTACAAGTCTTATAAATACATTTGCGTTTTAAATCTGTGTTTATTCAAATCATAGGAAGAACAGAGGATACACTGGTAACACCTGCATTTGGGGATGTTCTGGAGCACTCACCATTTTTCGTCAGTGTTGAGCTAGCACACTGGGGCCCTACCTCATGATTTAACATCCTAAATTCTTCAGCAGTAGCACTAACTGTAATAAGACCTGGAGCAAAAACTATAGGTAAGATGTGGCAGGTTAGTGTGGGAATAAGAGGGAAGAGGACGTAAGTCAGTGTTTATTTTTGTCACTCTATTTCTAGGTACAGTTCTTAAACATTTTAGTGGTAATTTTTTCTGCTTCCGAATTTTTTTGTTATCATCCTAGCTTAATTTTGCCTTATTTCTCCTGACTGTCACAACAAATTGTCTGGAATATCTGTATTCTGAACGCTTATGCAATTCCAAAAGGCTTTCCCAGGGTAAGCCTGACAAAGTTGGGTAGGCTGAAGGTAACCCAGAACGCCATTTCTTATAGGCAATAAAATAAATAAATACAGCATTTGGTCAAGAGGAACTGAAGAATCCAGGTACGTTTCTGCCTCCCTGGTGTCAACCATCGCTAAGGAGAAAGGCAGCTCATGGGTGATACTTTAAGGGAACTGGGAACCTGTGAATTGCAAGGCTCTGCCTCTCCCAGGTACACTTTTGTATGAAAGGTTTTGCTTTTGCAAGAGGATAAGATGAACAATAAGGCCTCATTCCTGATTGTAACGGGCTATGTCTGACCGTGTTGAGCAAAAGATACTTTCTTCATAGAAATGGAGTCCTTTCCTTCCTTGTCCTTCCGTTAAGAATGGCCACGCAGCCACAGTCCAGCTGTACTTGCCTTAGGAAGAGTAATTTATAGCAATTGGTAGGAAAATTTTGTCAGTATTATCTTAAAAAAACAAGCTAAATGTTAACTCAGAGTTGTTTTATTAGCAAGTTGGATTGCCTGTTTGCCGTTAGTACACACCAGTGAAATACACGCAAGCATATACAAGAATGATGGAAAACACTCAAAATGCTTTCAGCATTTAAGTCTCCCGTCGTTAGATATATCATTTTACTCAGGGGGAAAAAATATTAGTTTTTTAGGTAGAAACATGGAAAGATTTCTGGTGGGTTGTATTTCCTGAAAAGTTACGCAGTATTGCTTTCAATAAATGTTCAAAAATTCATGTCATTTTTCATGCTAGAAGTACCCATCTGCTTTCACCGAAGGATACAGTGCAGCACAACCACACAGGTTTCTGATTCCTTTTCTGAAGTAGAGTGAGAAAGATCAAAAGAGTTAAATGCATCCATCCCATGTCATCTTAAAATATAACCTTTGCAATATACCTAAGTCTCCTTCATGGTATTGTACACACATTTAGCAATAGAGAGGAAGAGACAGTGCAAAAACGTTCAGATCAGTTAGATGGAGTTCAGCATTAATAGTTCGAATACCAGTTATCAAGGGCTATAATAACATTTTAGTTTCTGTCTTATAATTATAATAATACCATTTTCAAAATTCTACTCATTCACTTGCCCCAGGTGAGTCATTTGATATCTGAGGAAATATCACCAGGTTGTTTTTTAGTTTGGGCTTTTCATTATCATCTCTCTTCGTGGCAAATGCAGATGAGTAGATCTTGCACCTAGGCTGCTAAATTTTCCTGATCGTTTGGGGTAATACGGCATCTGAAAGTCTTTGAATCATCATACGAACTTCGAAATAAGCATTGGAGGCCTTAAAGATAGCTGTGAAGTTTGGGGAGTAACCATAAAGTAAATAAAATATGGGGTTGTACTTTTCCAATAAAGCTAATCAGGCTAAACACAAGGAAGCCAAGCTGAGCTCCCATAAATTATGTCACAAGACATTTTTTTCCAAAAATTTACGCTCTCTGGAACACGGGCAAAGGCTGGATGGGACTGTACAGGGTGCTGCATGGTAAACGCACACAAGAATCACATGATGGCACTCAGTCTGCCATACCCATCTTGGCCACAAGAAATGGAAACTAAAAAAAGATGATCAAGTTTTAAAATTCACACCTTTTTTAAAACTTGGGTTATCTTTTAATAAAAGTTTTGGGCATCATTCAGTAAGTCCTTTTAAAGTTAGAAACAACTTCACGGAGTAGTGTTAAAGTTTTCACGGATGTCAGTTCTCACAGAGACCTGGCTTAGGTAGAACAGCCTCCTCTCGCAGTTAACAGGATCCTTAAAAAAATAATTCAGACGTAAACCATTTTCAACATTTGCGTATTCGTTCATTGTTTTAAATCTTTTGGGTACAATATGTCATCTGTGGAAATTAAATCCGTGGCTGTCTTCCGTGTTATGTCCTCAGCTAATGCCTGCTAAGATAGTCCTATAACGCATTTGAGCATACGTGCTTCATAATGGGAAAAAGTGAACTACACTCTTTATTTTTCAGTCACACTAAGTTGCCTTATCTCTAATATAAAAATACTATGCTCTAGCTACACTTTCACTGCAAGTGCTTTAATGGAAAGGAGATTATAAATGTTAATATAATGGCATTTTTTCTTGTGAAGGCGCTGTGATATAAAACTGCCAGACAGCAAACATTTTTCACTTTACAGAAGGTGATTTGAAATACAGCTTTTATTTTTGTCTCCACGTGTATTTATAGCGAAAATATGAACTATTCAATTTAGTTTGTCGTTTCTGTGAATGCCCTGGATATTACTGGTTTTGGTACTTGTGTTTCCAATTTGTGAACAATTATGTCATTATGCAGATGTTGTTCAGCGTGCCATATTAATTTGTGTGTCATAAGTACCCACCTATCTCTTTGAGAGAGATAAATAGGGAGTATTATTGGTATTCCTTATATTTGCGCATATGTGGACTTACATGTGCAGACTGTCCAGCTCAAAGCTGCTGAGATTTCAGGCTAAGGGAACTGTGCGTTGCACTTACAGTTTACTTGGCCCTGTATTTATTTTTAATGTTTTATTTGTTAATATCTTTAGTTAGAATTGGTTTTGCAAGCCAGATCACTGTTTAGCTTAAAAGGTCCATCAGGATCAGTCTGTTTTATTGTTTACTTCTTCGAGTTGCCTGCTGCCTCCATAAACTGGTAAGTTAAGGACCAAGTTTTGCTGTTGGTCAGATGGCTTCCTGGCTCTTACTCAAGTAATTGGAGCCACGTTCAAATCCAAAGGGAGATTAACCTGCAAGCATCGAATAAAATCAGATTTCCATACTCAGGCAGGAGGAAGTACGCAATAAATAAGCAAATTCGAAATAATTTTGCTAAGGGCTCGGCCTTACAAAGACATTATTTCTTTGCTACTATGGCATGAGAGTTTTAATAAACCATGAATCTATATATAGGTTACTTCCTGATAAGGGCTATATCCTCTTCTTGAGGTTGGCCTTGCTTTTCCTTCACATTTGCCCTATGATTAGCTCTTATTTCATTTACCCATAGTCAGGTAGCTCAACGTGCCCCCTTATCAGCCATAGTTGGTAAGAGTAGCGCCCCGAGTAGAACACAGTCACAGAGAATCACATAGAAATGTATGGATTACAGCTAGTTTTGTGGAATTTATACCAGAAGTAGAAAGATGGGGCTGCATTCCAATAACGTGGTCTGTGTCGGTTGTCATTTCCAGCCGGTACATCATTAGATGCTTGCTGGATAAATACGTTTGTAAGGCTGGTGAGAACAGCAGAGACTGCAATCGTTTCATGTATAATTTCTTTTAAAACACATGTGAGCTTTGCAAGCAGGGTTTCCAGACTGCAGTCCCTTCGTGGGGTATCCAGCCTGATGGTTTGGTACAGAACAGTTGTTCGTGTTTGACCATCGTATGTGATTGGACTATTTTGAGGGATGCTGGTAAGTTAAAAATCGAGTGATGGAATTCTAGGAATTCTAGTTCCAAAGCCAAAGGGAAATTGCGTGGTCGTAGTATGTTAGCAAAGGGATCTTTTAAATGTGACAATGTGATTACTTGTATAATTTAGTTCTATTGTAGTAGTTTTAATCGTTCGTGTACTGTAGTTAAGTATTTGGTGGCAATACACATCGTTTAACAAATATAAGCAGTACCTACAAAAAAGAAAAAAAAAAACAAATGCACGTATTAAGAAGCTATCTAAATATATTTGAAGCCAAGTATTTATGCTTTTTTGTTAGCAGCACATCAATCAAATATTTCTTTACAGGGATTTTTTTTCCAGTGAAACAGTGAAGTGCACCGTAGCTGGTTTTGGTTTTGTTCATTTGAAGCACGTTTTCACTAAAGTGTTCTTCTTCGAGCTATTCTCAATTCAATTTGAAGTGAAAGGTTTCTGAGTTTGGGTAATTTACATATAAAAGCTTTACTGTACATTTTATAAAATGACTGTGTTCAGAAAACAACCATTTCTATTTAACAATATTGTTATTCCACAAGCTGAGTTGCTTTCCTCACTGTCTTTTGCTTTTACGAACAATATTTGTTCTTGTCTTAATTTTAAATTGTTACTGCCTGAAAATGTATAACTTCCCCCTTTTCTCTCCTACTATATTGAAGTCACTGGAGACCTCTTGTGATATGTGATGTAAGAAGAATAAAAATATGTTTCTTTTGCGAAGGTAGGAGTGACATGCGCACAATTCTTTTGAGTCCCTCCTCTTTTGTTTTATTTACATAAGTGATAATTGTGGATGGCAGTTTTGAGTTAAAAATCATGACGCTCCATACTGAATTTTAAAATGAGTCTTAGCATTTTATTGTTATCTGTAAATCCCTAGCAACAGTTCCTGAGCCTCTGAATAGTCTATCATATCTTGTTCTAGAGGAATGTAGGAACACGTGCAATATTTACAGATAATATGCTTGTAAAGAGAGGTGGCTGAGGCTGGTTCAGATTGAGCCTGAGAGCAAAATGAGATCTGACCGTGTAGAGGTACAGCAGAGAAGTTTAATGATGTTGAAAGGTGATGCTCTACTAGAAATCTGTGTGTTTTAGTTGGTCAGGAATTAGTGTATAAAGTTTCTCCCATGTGTAATGATTTCCTCTTCAATACAGTAATTCATTCTTTTTGAGGACAATAAACACGTATTTTAAAGAAGATCCGTAAAGTGACTTTAGATTTAATATTCTGTTCTTAGGAAATACTGAGTATAAAGCTTTATTTCTTACATTAACTCTACTCGTTGCTGGATCTTTTTCTTAGAGCAATAAGCAGAAGCCAAATGGTGTTTGCTGACAAATGAAAGATTTTGTACTTTGCAAAGTTGTGCTTATCACCCCAGCATTTACACGTGATCTTACGAAGAATTTGAGAGGAAGGTCACTCCTACTTGGGAAGTATTCAGCATGTTCAAATGCCATCTAGACTAGGATAATGAGAAAGGCCACTTCGTAGCTGTGTACCAAAAGTGGCGGTTGCTGTAAATATTCTGTGGCTCATACACAGCTGCCAAAGTGCTATTAAATATGAAGATTTTTGAGTCTAAAAGGGCGTTAATAGGATTTGGACATATCTTTTAGAGTCTTTAGTGTGATTTATTTAGTTG
Source organism: Bucorvus abyssinicus (assembly GCA_009769605.1). NCBI lineage: Eukaryota > Metazoa > Chordata > Aves > Bucerotiformes > Bucorvidae > Bucorvus > Bucorvus abyssinicus. Next base: position 15,874,464 of record CM020040.1, read on the forward strand.
GTTTGGTTTGTAGAATTAAAAGCATATGAGATCGATTTTACACTTTTTTATCAGATTTCTTTTCTAAATGAAACATGTCCAGTATTCTGCATTTATACATTTGAAGAAGAGCTAAGTGCAATTATCAGATGGCACGATGATGTTTCCCTTAAACAAGGAGTGGCACTTTTCTGCATTAAAATCTCTTTACATGCAGGTATTCTCATAAAGTGGAAGTTGCCTTTGCATGTTTTTAATCTCTTCAGCTACAGAGTTAGTTACTAATTTACCTGTAGACTTAAGGAGGGGATTGGGGCTTGGTATCAAGAGAAGTATGCTGAAAAGCGGAGACAGATGATATCTTGGTATTCTTCAACTTGTAGCATTGTCTCCAAATACAACAACTATTCCTTCCAATCTGCTGATATCCCTCTGCCCCAAAGAATCACAAACTTTCTGCTCTCTGTAACTCTATTATCTTAGTTGCTGAAACAGCATCCATATATTTTATTTTTTCAGAGATACTCTAGTAAAGTAACAGAGGGCCTCGTTAAGGGCATCTGTTATCTTAGTTCATATTTTATTCTGATTTTTAAGAGTGCTTCAACAGAAGGGATTAAGTGAGAAAAGAACAGACCATCTTTTTTTTTTACTGCGCTTCTGTACCAATTGCTCCCAGTGTCAGAAATAGCCCATGATTACTGCTATACAAAGCTTTGCAATATTGTTGGTGCAACCCCATTTGGCAGTGATTCACAAGTCATTCCAAATAGCATTTCACAGCAAATCCTAATGTAGCCTGAAGATAAAAAACTTTGTAGACACTGTACAGGGTGAAACCACCTTTGTGCTGATAAATATTTCCTTAACATTTAGATGAAGATGCTGTGCTTGCTTTATTTAAATACAATTGTTTCTGTCATGCCATAAAAAGACATACTGTGGGTGAGGAGACTGGTAAGTTACGGAGGAAGGAGGGAAAACATGGACATTTTGGGAGGAATAGAGTGTCCTGGGAGACATTTTCCTCTGAGCTTACCTGAAGTTTGCTGTGATGGTGCATGCCTGGGATTTGGGTTACTCTGGACTTGGGAGTTTGTGGAAGACATTTGTGTTATTTTTAGCATGATGCATGTGTCCTACCAGGCTATTACGAGCTAAACCCGTGGCTTTTATTGCAAACACAGCCTCAGAGGGAGAAAGCGCTTTGCTTTTTAACATTGTATTGCTGCAAAACACTGTTCTTCCTTATGATGCCTGAAACGACTCTGCTGTATTTGCAGGGTGATTGTTGGATCCGGTGTTAATGCAAGCAGTAGTGTAAAGGTACTGACAGCGTGGACTGCAATGCAGGTAACTGAAATAAAACCACGTGTTTGGAAGCTCTGGGAAGAGCCAAGCTTTGACTGCATTGCTGGCCACGTCGTGTCTCACTCACAAATACAACTTCTGGTGTGCCTCTGGGGCTGCAGGGAGCTTACACCGTGCTACTGCTCGTGGGTACATCTGTGTTGGGAACTCAAGCTGTGATGCTGCAGAGCGACTTAGCCTGATTGCAGAGTTGCTGTGCTTTCGGTGGTGGTTTTTTCCCTCTCCCTCCTCCTATAGCAGAAAAAGCAAGTTTTACATCTGATTGAAGGATGGTGGGAGGGAAAAGAGAGACAAATCACTATTTATAGCAGGTCAAAGATAAGTGAGTCATCGTTATTTTAGTGCTAGTTTAAGAAAATGGTGCAATTGTCTGGTATTATCGGTAAGGAGTCTCTTTTAAATGAAACCCACTTGATTGGGATGTGCAAGCCCCAGGAGTACTCTCTCTTATCTGGTAGTTAATGCTGTGGCTAATATTTTACTGTCAACATTAATTAGAGATTTGGGAGGGTGGCTGGCACAGTGATCTGGTGCCCTCCCGTTCTCGGGAATAACAGATTAAAAGCAGTGAACAACACAAGGACAAAATGATGTCCCCCTCCTAGGGCCAATTCAAATATCTTCGATAGAAGCAGCGAGAGAAAGGAGCTCTAGCAAGTCTTTATATTGAGAGTAGTATAGTGCAAGCTTTCTCCAGCAGTGGGGTCTGGGTTGTAGTTGGCTTCTGTAAAAAGGATAATTTAAAATGTGCCTGTAGAAAGAAAATTTGACTGATTCTGTGGAATTTTCTTTCACATTTCCTATATACTGTTCTGCCTAAGGCCACTTTTTTGTGTTTCTGGGAGGCATGCCAAAATGCATCAAAATACCCCCTGCTCGGACTTGTCAGAAACAGCAGTGACCACGGTAGCATTGCCAAGGGCTTCTCCTTGGTGCATCCCGGGAGGAAAAAGTAGAGGGAGGAAGAGGAGGTGCCCTGTAGGCCTTAGTCTTGGGAAATCTTGGTAGCTGTACGTGACATCACTGGGGATGCTGGGAGGCAAACAGTCCCTAGGGTGGACTAAGCGGTGCTTCCTTCCTAACACTAATAGGATAGTTGTACTTTTTTCCCAGACTGGTGACTGGTGAACTGGTGAATTGAACCATCAGTTCATCTCCACATCTATCTTTTTCCTTCTTCACAGTGGGGCATAGCGGTATCGAACACTTTTTGAAAGCGCTGTACATTAAAAGCTCCATATATAATTAAGATTGTGTTGTTAATGGTATCTTTAAATATCAATGATAAAGAAATGTTTGGCTGTTTTCAGCCTTCAAATAGCATACTTGTCAAATTCCCTCTTTAGTAAGTAAAAATATCCCGTTTATACTCTAAAATCATTGCTGTAGGGAGGCTTCAGAAAGTGCAAGTAGTCTCATTCCTGTCCCTGGGGTTTAATTGTGTCTATTTGTTTTTAATATGCAGATAAATAGTAGTTAAGAATTACTCTATTCAAATGTGTTTCACTCGTCCATTATACTGTAGTGGTGCTGCAACTGCTCTTGATGTTCCTCTCCACTGTCCAAACCTAATTTTGTAAATTTTAACTAAAATGGTGAAGTAATAAATCTTAGCTACCAGACACATGAGCAGGCAAAATGACCCAGTGGAGAAGTTGCTTATTTGAATCATGTCCAGGACATGAGGAGCCTGATCTGAAACTATGCAAGGCCAAGAAATACTAATTTTAATATATAGCATGATAGCTATGCCTTCTTAATCCTGGAGGGCGTGTTAGAAAAGAAGCTCTTTTCTAGAGTTATGGCTATGGAAAAGACCATACGGGGATAGTTTCTTTTAAAATGTCCCTGCTTCTTATATTGTTATGGTACCCCTAGCTGTGGGTCTAAAGGGCTGCTGATCCTTCATCACCAGTATTGTGGCTGCTTGAGAGTGCGCACTGTGTTTCTGTTACCTGCTGCTATCAGTCAGTAGATCTTGTTTCTGACAAACCGTATTCATTACAAGATGCAAACTGTAGAAGAAACTTGCATGGGGGCTTCCAAATTTTGGGAAAATTAAATAAAATCTATTTTATTTTTTCTTTAAGAATCATAGAACGGTTTGGGTTCGAAGGGCCCTTAAAGATCATCTAGTTCCAAACCCCCTGCCATGGGCAGGGACCCTTTCCACTAGGTCAGGTTGCTCAAAGCCATGCTGAGTTGTCCCTCCAACAGTATCAGGGTAATGGACTATGCTCTTGCTGGTGTCGCTTAGAGCTGTATTTCAGTACAGGTAATTGAGGGTACTTGTGCTAAGAGATTGCCACAAGTATTTCAGGGGAGAAATGGCTAAAATGCTGTTCAAACTGAGAGCGCTTTGGAACAGCGAGGCTTCTCCATATCTGAGAGGGAGACAGGAATGAAAAAGGTGAAGAAACCCACATTGTCGAGAAAGCGCCTCAGTTTAGACCCTCATTATGCTGCCATTGAATCCAATAACAAGGATTCCTGTTGAATGAAAGGAGTATGATCTGGCAACATTTCACCTCCTCAGCCTGCACTAGCTGGTGCATAATGGTCTCTTTTAAACCTATTCATTTGTTTCAACCTTTATTGGAGGACAGAGTGCTTACAGCTGGCAGGCATCGGGGAGAAGAGAAGCTGTTCCACTTACAATTCACTAAAAAAGCAAACCGGACCATCACAAATACATTCAGAATTGCAGAAAAACTCCATTATTAAGGAATTACCATATTTTTGCCTTCCTATTCTAACCATATTCTAGCTTTGACGTTCCTAGGGTTTTCTTTTTTTTTTTTCCATTTTGTAGAGCAAGACACAAAAACTTACAAAGTCTAGAGAAAAGTCTTATTTCCCATTTCGTGTGTTGAAGCTGGGCTTCACAGGACTGTTATTGTTTGCTTTCGTTTTGCTTGTATTTAGCATGTAGCTTTTAAGAGCCCTTCATGGCTGGAGAGTTTTTATTGTAAACATAAAAGATTAATTTAAACATTAAAAATTTTACAGCTGCTTTTTAGTACATAAATTTTCGCAGACACTCAAAGACAGTAATTTTTGTTTTAATATTTGCTTTTTCCCAACTGCTCCAAAGTTGCATAGAGATGGGAGAAAAAGAGAATACTGATAAAATACTTCATGTTTCGATTTTTGAGCTGTGAAAGCAACATTCTTAACACAGGGGAGAATTCCTATTAAGTAAGGGATAAATATTAGTGCTGCCAAAAAAAGCAAACATTCCCACAGTTGGGACTGGGGGGGGCGGCGGCGGCGGCGAAGTGCCTGTTTTTTCTGCCTTCAGCAGTTTATTAGCAAATCACAAAGCAAAAAAATTTAAAAAAGGCAGAAGAAAAGCAAGTCAATCTGCATACAGACTAGAGCAGCCTGATCATTGCTCTTCATGTGGTATCTCCTTCACAAGAGGGCCTTCTGAAAATCTCTTCCCAAGGCCCAAGACAATAATAACCAAGAAATAAATAGAAATGGTGCGGCAGTGTTAACGTGCGGAGTTTTGGGGCAGTACAGAAAACAGCTGTCAGATTCAAAAGCGGTGGCTGTGAGGTTGCCCTGCGCTGACAGGAGGTGGGTGGAATATGAAAGGAGTGTGCTTAATTCTCAGCCGTGCGAATTGGAGAAGCTTCATTGATTTGGATGGGTGTGCAGGAAATATAACAGAAAATCAGGGCTATGCAGTGAGCAGCTTTTTAATTTTTCTCTGTAGCAATACCCATGGGCATTGAAACTTGGCACAGATCTGCTCAGGGAGAGCCGCAATCAAGTGGCATTAGACGCTGTTCTGAACTTCCGTAGCAAGTAGTGGAAGAACAAATCTGGGAGGTGGTGTCACTGGCTGCAGCAGCGTTTCCTAAATTGGAGTGGATCAGTCATCTTTGTATTATACCAATGCTATCACTTTTTTATAAAATGAAGTAGCTATAGGTGCTCATTAGATTACAGGTATTGATCTCTGGTTATAATAAATGCCGAGAATGGAAGCACTCAAAGAGCGAATGTATTATAAGCAATGTTGAAAAGGAAACATACAGTTTTATCCTAGTGCATGTGTCCAAACTACAACCAGAAAACTAGCCAGCTAGCAAGGATGGAAAGCAGATGCTTTTCACTTCCAGAAGTACTTGAGCTGGAGAGAGAGGATGGTCAAGCCAGCTCTGGTGGTTAGGAGAAGCCTTAGCTGAGAGAGCGCTGTGTAAATGAAATGGCAACTGGGTCGTGCTTAGAAATGTACACCAGACAAACTCCTGGCCCATCAAACTCTTGTCCCATCACCTCTAGAACAACAGTTTTGATCTACTGGAATATTGGGGAACATTTGATGGTTTTTATGGTCTTTTCTATACTTCTGGCTTTTTCTTTGATGGAATAATTTGCAGAGTGACTGATGTTACCCCTACAAACCTACTAGCTAACTCAATTTCATCAGCGATCAGTCAGTTTGGGTTAAAATATCTAAACATACACACACGGGGTATAAGAGTACTTTATATGTATGCTTAATGTCCATTTGAATGTCATTTAATGGTGTTATTAAATCTCCATGCAGATAGCTTTTGTGACACAGCAAGTAAGTACATCGGGGAAGCCTCTTCAAGATACTATAGCTGTAACAAAAAAATACATCTGGTATATAACATGGAGTTGGCTGGGTAAGGTGCTCAACAAATGCATTCGGTTTTTCTGCGTGTCACTGAATTGGTCTTTACAGGTCTGGGAAAAACCCAGAATCAACGAATTAAGAAGACAACAGTATTGCTCGGTTGTTTCAACTTCAGACACAGGGAAAGTGTATTTTGAAGTTTCCAGTGGCTGTTGAAATATGTGTTCTTTGACATTGTTTGTTATTATGTGTGTGTGTGTATTTGTGTTACAGAATTTAACAAGGCAATCCAGCGCTATTTGGCAAAAAAAGTAGCAAAAGCTTACAAACCATCAGTTTGCTTGGCTCGGGGGGATCTGTTGATGGAAATGACTGGCAAAGGCTCTTAGCGTACGTTCGCCAGTGTTCTTTTATAAATAGTACTAACTGAAAAAGCTAAGTAATATGCAAACCCGTCTACTGAAGAATTTAGAGTTTTAAAAATAACAATAATCTGAGAAAATGTGGTGCTAGTGCTGTATTGGATCAGGTCGGGCGGCTGTTGGTTCAGCTTCCTTTAGCTACTAAATAGCACACGTAATCCTGCACTAAGCAGTTATTAAGACCCTCTCTTTTTCAGAAATTTGAAGTAAAGTTATAATCAGCTTCAGTGACCCAAATTTAAGCCCAAATGCAGTCATGGCATTGCTCACCTGTGCATCTGGTCAGGTTCACGCTGATGCAGGTCTTCTGACAGTCACAAATCCTTTCTCAACGCTGTAGGAAAGACATGGCAAGGAATTCGTCTTTCCGTATTTTGCCCCTGTGCCATTTAAGGAGCTTGTGCACCAGTTATTAATTTCTCCACTTGTCTTTCAAGCTTGAGTAACTAACTCCAATATCTGGAAAGAGCTACACAGAAAGTGTTATTCATTAGGACAGGTGGCTCGAGCATGGAATAATCACCACTGCAGATTTATTCCACGGAGGGATGAGCAGAACTGCACAGCGCGGCCAGGTTCCCAGCAGCAGCACAGGTCAGGGAGGTGGCACGTGTCTTGTAGAAGTACCAAGTCAAACACGCTGGTCATATTGCTCTCTGCAAGAGAGCTCAGGTTCTGGTGACAACTCTTGCAGACTCACATTAGAAATAGTGGACAGTGCTTCACAAATAAAAAATCATGAGATAAACAGATTTTTTTCCTGTTTAGAATGGTTCTGGAATTAATAGCCTGGACAAGTACTTCATAAAGCACATTAAAATAAAATGAGTAAACTCTCTAAAGAACCACAGGCTCCAAACAAAGAAAAAAGTGAAAATGGAAATCTTCAAACTTTCAAGGAATTTCTTTCAAGAACTGTTTTTTGTAGCTATGGGACACAGATGGATATGTACATACAAAATTTGTGCGTGTAAACACAGATGCCAGCCTAGTAGAAAATCTTTTCAGTGAGAGGAGGTGATACAGAGAGCGGAAAGTAAGATGGCAGGAAATCCTACAACCACAGAATAAGGCTTCCCAGAAGTCATGGGGGCTAAAAAAAGACTTGTCACAAAGTTGTAGCAAACCCTATTTTTTATTGGTTTTCCTATAAAATTCATTTTCATACATATATGTATCTGTATGTCTATATGTTGTCTGTACGCACAAATACATATGTATAACTCATACATATGTGATGTGCACATATTCCTTTTAAGTAAGCTCTGTTGCCTTAGGACAGTGTGTAAATGCCTTGGTTACAGGTCGATAATAGAACTGGTTCATAGAGTAAGTGGGAATGTTACTTTACGTGTGCTAGTACAGGGAGGGTGCTGCTACAGAGCATTTGAATCACAAGCTTCAAATTGCGTGTACAAAAATCGTGTATAACTTCATCATAAATAAATGTGCGCAATGGAAAGTGCTTGTGAGTTGTTATCAGGACTTGATATTAGACCTTATAACTTAAAGAACTTGAATCATTCAGTCCCCATTGTTTTCACCGGGTTTAGGCAGGTACCAAACACTGCCCACAATCTGCTCTCAACTCGCTGTGCAGGGACTGTCCAGAGATGAGTAGAAATTTGGGGGGTTTTTTACACACCGTTTTCTTTGCTGCTGTAAGAGCAGTGTCTGCTGTCTTTATGGCTTCAGCACTCTAAGGTTAATGTGCTTGTATTTCCCCTAATCAGTTTGTAGTAGACCATTAGTACTCTAGGTCAGGAAAGATTAAGAACTCTCTTGAAAGAAAAGCACTGCAACCTCCAGTAACTGATCAGCTGTTTTTAATCTGCTTGAATTTCCTTGGCTCCTCTTCTCTGGTACTTTAGTGGAGACACTGAGTTTTCTTGGAGTATTTCTTGTGTTTACATGAGCAGCACCTTTGGACTTGCAGACAGCCGGTACATCCCTCCTTGCTAGAGCCAGTTCTGTGTTGGTCAAACTTGGGGTCTACGTGAAAAATCTCTTTCTGCTACTAGCACCAGGAGCTTGTCTTTGTGGTTTGTGGTAGGCGAACATTTTTTGACCTCATAAACTTTGCTGCTCTGTCTGTGTATAGTGGTTTTTTAACAGCTCATATGCTTTGAGAAAGCTGAGGTTCCAAACAGTGGTGTCCTTGTGCAACAAAGCTAAGCGCGAAATCACTGCTCTTCCACTGACTGAGCTGTTGCTTTGCCTACAGTTTAGATTTTAAATTTGTGTTACAGACCATAATTTGAAAAGTTTCAGAAACTTGTGGTGATTTCTATCTGAGTCAACAGTTAAGATGTGAGAGGCAGGTGGTGAACTCCTGTGATGAACTTTGATGTTTGGATATAACCTCTAACTTCACAGAGGTTTCCCATCCACAGCTATCCTGTCCAAAGAGGGCTGACTTCTCAGATATGACTCCCCAGTAAATTAACAAATAAGAGAATGGATAAATAAATAAGTCATTTGGTGGAAAACAAAAGCATAAAGGGAAGAAAGTTATAAAATAAAATTAAATCAGTAGTAAACGCTCAGCAGTACTGGTTGTCATACATACCGAGCCTTGTGATTTCAGCTTACTTACTGCTCTGAGTGACGTTGCATGGTCCCAGTTCAGCGTGCTCCAAGGTTGGCCGTTTTACACGCAAGCTTAGAGATACATAAATTGCTGTATTAACCTGCCAAAAGTTCAGACCAAAAAACTTCATGGGTGGCTCCTTTGCTCATAACACTTCTTTGGATTTTTTAAAATGGATATTTCAATATTCTTTTGTGTTTCCTTTATGGCCAGGCTCAGACCTTGTAATTCTTGGCATTCATATTACTTAAGTGCGTCTCTTGTTTATTTTGCATTAAGGCAAATACTGCACCATTCTCTTACCTTTATAGTACTTCTGTTGTGCCTTTATTATTACATCTAATAAATGAGAGCACAGTTATGTTAAATTTTATCCAGCTGAACAGTAAGACAGATATGTGAAAGAAAAATTATCCTGTGTTTTCTAATCTTGAACTTCTTCCAGTATATTCTGTAGCAGTGGAGTTAATTCACTTACTTGGGTTGGGTTCAGTTACCATGTAAGTGATAAGTGTTCTAATACTCAAGTAGCTTTTTTTCACACTGACATCTTAGGGAGGTGCTTAGTTTTACAGAATGCTGATAGATCTGTTGTAAAAATGAAATAGTAAATGTTAATGTACTAAACTGAATTTATTATACTTCATGTTTATTTCCAGGGAAAAATAATTTAGATTTCTTTCCATGTTTTACATATTTACTGAGTGAAAACCTAGCTTACCATGGCCACAGAAAAATTCTTCTGGATGCAATAGAGCCATGATTTCACCTCTGGGGTTTTTGTCTTCTAGTTAACCGTTAGAAGGTAGTTTGTAGCTGAGCAATATTAGTTTCTGCTTCTAAAAAAAATAGTTTTGACGGAACCTATTAGAACTGCATCAGTACAGAAGATCTTTGTGAGGTGTTTGTACAGAACAGAGCATACCTTGGTTTTCTGTTTTCTCCAAAAGAAAGTTTTTGGGTATTGTCATGAATAATAATTCATTAGTTATATGAGAGAGACTACAAGGATTTCTCAAGTGCAAGAAAAATGTTCTAGCTTGCTTTGTTTGATGAGTTTCTCTCAGTTGCATCCAGGAAATGATAACCTTTTTGGTCTGGTAAACAACAAAAAAATCAGGGTGATAATCAGATGAAAATTGGCCATTCAGGAAAATCAGAAATCCTACGGCTCTTTGCTGGGCACTGGCGTTGGCACAGTAATGAGATCAGGTGATCTTCATCCCATAAAGATTTAGTCCACCATGAACATCTCAGGTAACAGGGGTGGTGTTAAACCATTCCCAGTCAAAGAAAGAATTTGAAATTGTCAGTTGCACACAGCCGAGAAGTGTAAAAATGTTTTTCTAAAGATTTTAGTATCATCTGTTTGCACAGTATTTATAGAGAAAAAAACCCCTAAACTCCACTTTATTTCTCTCTTTGAATCCTTTTGCTTTATTTATAACCTACAGGCTGTGTGGGTGCGTTTAGAATTTATAATAGTTTACAGGTGGTTCTCACTGTTTTTCTTTCCTTCACTGTCTTTTTATTGGTTTAAAGGAAATCGCAGTGGTACGAGTAGACTTGAAACTTGCAAATGCAACAGAATGGTTTATCCTGGCAAGGCAGGAAGGGAAGAGAAATGAAAACACAGGACAAAGATTGAATACAGGTTCTCTTAATTGATAGCAAATAATTTATATCTGGATTCATTTATACAATTCTAGTGAGAATAGTGTTGAAAACTTACAGATGGGAAAATATTTTCTTAGGTAAGACTAAAATTTTAGTTCCAAGATAAACCTAATTCTGACCTTAGTTTTGTGTTAAAATCTATTTTCTCTGTCTCATTTGCATTGGAGAAATGTGTCCAGCAGAGTTTGCCCATATTTTATGCATATAAGTCAGTCTGATGTATGGGATTTATTTTTTTTTAAATGACCGTATAGCCAAGATTCATTGAGCTGATAAAGATTCGATTAATCTGTCACATGTTTGTTTCTGTTAACTCTGAACTTTCTGTATTCTAGCAATTATTTTTTGGGAGTCAATCGTGTGTATATGTAAGTCAATCAATGCATGTGTTCTTTCCATCTTAGAAACACCCCAGAATCTGAATGTAATTCTAGGCCTCCATAAATACTAACGCCAGGGCAACTTCTGAGGTCATGGGTTTTCCCTAGCTCTGGCTTGGGGAGTAGATGTACTTTGCAGCAATCTTCCACGAGTTCTGTGCTGCAATGTCACTACTTACAGTTTCATTTTCAGTAGATGACTTCTTCATCCAGGTATCAGTGCATTCTCAGCTTGCTGCAGGGATGGTTTGTATTTGGGGAAAAAACCCACTAAAGTGGATACCCAAGTGAAATTCTCTGAACCTTTCTTGCATTTTCTTTGTCTTTTCCTTTTTTAATTTCCACTAACTTTCTGGGCACCAGAACACAACCGGGTAGACTGCATTTGCCTACCGACAGCTGTTGTGCAATCCTGGCTCCCAACAAGTCCCCACTGTGTTGCTTCTTGATTTAACTGGAGAGTTCACTTAAGAGCAGGGCAAAGTATTTTTCCCACTGTGCAACCCAATGACTCAAATACATCCATGTTTCATGTTTTATCATGTTACATAAATAATCTTATCTATCCCTGCAGTATTTCTGCTAGCTACATCATTGCTGAATTTTGTAACAATATGCCCTTTGCAGTAAAATGTCACCAAAAAGTTATATACTATAATAATTTTCATCTGTTTCATGAAGACAGACAATTTTTAAGATTCATGTTCATTTCGTCATTGAAATCCGAGTCTTCCTACATTAATTTATAATGAAACCTCATGCTCTCTTCTACATTGATCACTAATTTTCTGTCTTCTTGATATGTGTTAAAATAAACCATAGATATAAAGGGCACGTTATATGCCTGACATTGTTGAGTTAAATAGAACATACTTCTGTAACTCATCCCTGTAGTCTGCCCTGGCCTTTGTTTCACAGTGAAAACCCTCGAAACCCAGTTGCAAAAGGTGGGCTGCGTGTACCACACCGATGATTCGATGTGTTTCTTCATTTCCGACTCCAAATAACCTGTGTAACAGGAATTTCCAAAGGCTGTCCTGCAGTCCACAAAGCTTGCGATTGCAGGCTGCAAAAGGATTTTTGAAGCCAAATATAAAACTATTGCTCTGCAGCTGTATATTATTATGTGGTCTTCAAATCAAAGTCAGTGTTAAAAAGCAAGGATGGTGTGGGCTGGGAACATAACATGAAAACCGATGCAAAGGCTGTGAACTGTGGTGTACCTCGTTTATTATCCGACCTGACAACAGTGAGTACCGGCTACATCTGCAAACAACAAGGGTCCGTCAGAGACTCACAGGGAGCTAATCTGTCCTGGAGCACGGGCTTGCATCTCTAATATGGTTAGAGACTGGTGGAAGTCATGAAGTAAGATGTTCAGTGTATTTCCAATTGTTTTCATTAACAATGATAAAGCTATCGAAGCTGACTGCTACAGTACGGTTTTACAGGATAAATGTCACATTTGTGAACTTTCCAAATACTGGGTGACGTTTTCCGCGCTGAGGCAGTCTAGAGGAGATAGCCCTGATATACTGGGAATAGCAGGGGATTACGTTTGAATGTCGCCCAGTGCAAATAGCAGCGGGGGAGAAGGTAAAGCTTCAGAGGTCCCCTGGTAAATTAAGTTTCCCTAATTACATTTCATGGCAGGAAACACAGATATTAGAAGTGCCTGTTGAAATAATACAGTATTTAAATTCCGATTACTCCATAGGTCAGGCAAGAATTGTTCATGGCTCTAGAAGGAAAGCTCTGCTTTGAAAGAAAAAGAAAAAGGGACAAACATCCACCCTTTAAACAGGTTGAATTATTTCAAATGCTGGTTGGAATTTGGTGGCAGACTATAGACAAGTTGAGCCAGTAGCTGTAAAATTACCAGAAGTGTAAAACAACATCACTAACAAATCTTTCAGAGATCTGAGGCAGATGATTTATTAACTTCGTTTTCTTCCCTCCTCTTTCTTAGAGAAGCTTTTTTTAATAAAACCTTTGGTAAATGCATATTAATAATGCACCGGGACAAATAATTACAGGTAATATGGGTACTACAAAAATGTTTATATTCTAGTGGGGTGATCGTTCATGCTAGAATAGGATTAGTTAGAAAGCTGTTATGTATCCTGTTTTTGCCAAAAACTATTTGTAAAGCATTTTCATTTCACTGTGGTAAAAGCGGGTTTCCTTTCTTAAGTGGCGTTTCCTTTTGGTTTTTGATACCCCTCCCCAGCTTCTCCAAGGAGTCCCAAGAATGCTGAGTTACTCATTAATGCCTGCGTAATATTTTATGATCTTCCCTGTTTGTTGGATTCTGGTGCTGAGAGCTGGCGTTCCCATGTATCAGCATGCTGGGGGAGGATGGGAGGGATGTGCTGTGGTGTTGATGGCTGATGTATAAAAAAGTCCTCGAGACTTAGAGGTGGCAGTGTGGCTTCATCTGAAACGAAACTAAACATCAAAGGCTGCAGCTGCCTGCAGGGAATACACTAATTGAGAAATAACAGCCATAAAACTAATTCTATAATAATATATAAAAGTAAAAACAATAACTCAGTATGACTGGCTGCCCAGAATTAAGCAAAGGTGAAATGTCCTTTGCCAGCAGTTACGCTAAGTAAAATAACAAAATAATGGCAACAGTAATTCTGCTTCTGAGGCAGCAGCAACCTCTTACCTGCAGGAGACACGAGCCCTGATGTCCTGCTCCAGCTGCCTTCTGCTCCTGGGGCAGCTCTCACCTCTGTCCTTTGTGTAGCTTTTACTCACAGCTGCTCCGAAACTCCAGAAACAGTCGGTTCCACAAGCAAGAACTGAAGCAAATTAAGCCTGCTTTATGGGCACTATGCCAAGCCCAAAGAGCAAGAGTTAGCTCTAAACATTCGTACTCGAGGTTCTCTCTGTCTTTCTAGTTTTGATCCGTGTCTCATTTTCTCTCTTCTCTCCTGTTTTTTCAGAGCTTACACTCTGTGGAAAGGAGATTGAGTGGGTGAAGATTTTCTGCCTCTATCAGTGCAACTATAACATTTTATATGCCTCTGTGTATTTCCTTGTTTCTGTCTGGACCTACCCCGGCTGCTGCTCGTTACTGCTGCTGCTCTCCTTCTTCCCCTGCTTCTCTCCTCTCCCCATTCACTTTCCATTTTTCCATGAGCCTAGGATTATTAACTCGCTTGGGTACCACTTCTCCACACTCTACTGTCATCTCAGAAGCAACTCGGTGTAGTCCATCTTAGTCCATCGTGGAGCAACCTACAGCCTGTCTCAGGAAAAGTAGATAATACATTACAGAAAATGAAGTAAGCTGAAAATTTTGGATTTGGGAGACCACTCCTGAGGGATGCAGACCGTTACCGTTCACACTGATTCACACTTCTAATGGAAGTTGTGGATGCTTGGCACTTCCTAGGATTAGGCTGTTATTAAATTAAACTGAAAATAACAAAAGTCATACCGAAATGGAGTAAATGCCCACTCATCTCCTGGTGACTACAAGTTATTAAAAAACTACAAAAAGCCCAATATAAATTATTAATTGTGGCAAACTGCCTTCCATCTCAGAACCACTGGTAGAAGGCACGTTCAGCAAACTGCTGTTGTCCCTTTCTTTCTCTGGGGCCAGAGTTTGACGTATGTGTGCGTTCTGGTTTCACTGGGGCAGTATCTTAGGCCAGCCATAGCAGTTTCCAGTCAGCCAGGAGCTTCAGTCGGGAGGAGCAACAGCCAGGGCAGCTGCCCCGAGTTGGCTACAGGTGTATCCCGTCCCATAAATGTCATGCTCATTAGAAAGGGGGAGGTTTGTGGAGGATGGGCACTCTCCTTTCCGTTCCTGGAGGGGCTCGCTCCTCGTTCTGCTCCTGAGGATGGCTTTCCTGTTTGTTGTGACCTCTGTGCATCCCCCGGGCTGAGTATAACTTTGTATACTTTATACTGGTGTTAGTATTAACATTAGTTTTGATGTTTCATTAAATGCGTTTTCATGGGTCGTCTTTCCTTTTCCCGATCCCCCTTACCAGCTGGGGACACGTCTGCTACACACACCTCAGTTCCATGCACCCATAAATAGACGATAAGGCTGTTTCTAGCCATCTCCTTTCTCTCTCGCTATGTACTACAAAGGGTGTGTAAGAATTGTGCATTTTAATGGCCTTTTCAGTTATTTGTGACCTTTTTTAGTCTATCTGGAAGACATACTTCAGGCTTTCAAAGGTGAGTGTCTTTGTCTGCTGGTACATAGTGTGGTGTTTATACACGCTATCCTTGTTACAGGGCAAAAACCGGCTTCAGTACCCAGTGTTCTGAACTGAGTGAAGTTTTGTGGTGTTTGCAGCTGAGTTTGGTTCTCAGTTTTCTGTTCACGCTAACTTAAAGTAATATACAGCAGCAATAGCATTGTAAAAAGGGATAATTATGAATGTTTCAAGCCTAGCTGTTTCTGGAAAATATGCCTCAGTCATATCTGAGTGATTGCCCTGAATACAGAAGAAATGGGATAGAAGTCAGTCATCTGTGTCATATACCTTAAATTTAGAAAATTGAATACTCCCTTTCAGTCTCATAATCTGGTTAGAAGGCACTTTACATTCCGTGAGCCAATATAAGGTGTTTTTGTAGTACAGATTTTGTGCAGAGTTTTTCTAAACCCACATTTCAAACTGCGAATAATTTTTGAAACTTGAGTTGCTGCGTATACCTTAGTTTACAGCATCTGTTGTTTTTTAAAGGTGAAAATAATGGATAAAGGAAAGAAAACCAAAGAGTTCTCTATGACCTCTGGGTGACTTCACTGATGTAAATAAGTTGCTTGGGATTTATGTCATTACAAATGAGAACAGAGCTTCCCCCTTGGGGTATGAGGAAGGAGCTCTGTGACTTGTTCTTGGACTCTAGCAAGCAGAAACTGGAGGGGACCAGCTAGTGCACTGATGAAAATATATGCACGGAAGAATTTAAGTGATAAGTAAATATGCAGATTTCCGTCCTGATAGGAATGGTAAAAGTATTTTCCTGGTTTCAGAGCTGAGAAGAACTTTTTTATAAAGCTTAAGCATATGGGGTTAGAAAAAAAGGATCTCAAGAGCTCTGAAGGATGGTGATTAATGACCTAATTAAAGAGACATAGTTGGTGTACTTAAACGTTGCCTCCCTGCCCCCATCCAATAGAGAAGATGCTCTGAAATCACAATAGCATGCTTCCCTTTTGTTAGCGAGACACTGTGAGACAATTTGGCACCACCTGACAAGGGCGAAGTACTTTGTAAAAATACTTGGCAGCACCCAAATCCCCCCACTCAAGCACTTGTTGCAGAATCCACATGAAAGGAGTGGGAAAGACTTGTTTCCCAGTTGGGAGTAGGGAACAGGCGTTTTACAAAACCCTTGGAAACAATGGGAAGAAGTGCTCCTTGAAAAAGGCAATGTCATATTACTGATGTTCACTTGGCTTTGGTGAACAGCTGCCTTCTGCCACCTCGGCTCGATTTGTTCACTGTTAATAGAACTTGCAAATGCATTATGAGGAAAACAGGATGGGAAAAATTGATGTGCATTCGTGTGGCACTTATTTTACCCCAGAAGCTGAATGTCCTCACAGAATCCCATCTTGAAATATATCTGTCTTCATATTGTACAGGTTTGAATACGTAAATAGGGAAACCTCTTTGACCTATATAAACTAGGAATTATGTTTCAAAGATATTTGAATATCTCAAACTACCACCCCTCTGCTCTTATTAATGAATGAACAGCCTAGAAATGATTTTAACTTCTGAGTATTTGAATAAATTGCTAAGCAGTTAAGATTAACTCCCATGTTGAGTACAGTGGCTTATTTTTCATGTGGTAATAAATGAAGGTGATTTAATCATAATCAGTAAATGACCTGCAAAATTTCACTTTGGAGTGAGGCTTTTTTAACCTATTGAAAGGTAGAAGTATGTTTAACGTAGGTAAACCTTTGCTCATTTAAAGCTGCCTGCATGGGCTGAAATCTTGCTTCCCCCAGTCTCAGTTTAGAGGTCTTTTGACATCTTAGTTCTAAAACTACTTTAAAATGTGGTTTTTAATGTAAACACTAAAAAAGCCTTAGAAGTGTATACGCACTTACTTCTTAATCTGGTGATTCCAGAGCTGATACCCTGGGGGCACACTTCAGGGAGCAGAAATCAAGGAAAACCTCTGCAACGTGAACATGCTCCTTACAGGCTTGCAATTGCTTATGCTGAATAAAACGAGATGAAAGGGCGTGAGGAAGGAGAACACGCAGTGTGGCACTAACACAAATACCTGTTCTCGGAAGTGGGTAGTCATTCCCCTCCATTTAATCTGGAACTTCTTGCTGTGGTGAAATGCCCGGGCAAGACCTCAGAGGTACCGTAGCCTACTGTCAACTGGCAGAGTGAAAATTGTCCATCAAATTCTGCCCCAGCTGGCAGTTTGGGGGGTAGAGAGTGGTTTCTTCTTTGCCCTGTTAGGCAGCCCGTGGTGCTGCAGAACACAGGCTTCCTAGCTGCAAGCATTTGTTTTACTTACTTTAGTGAGTTTTACGGTTCATAAGGGAGAGATGAAACTGGTCAGTGATCTCCAAGTATTTGCTGTCCAGTTTTCCTCTTTGTCAATATATTTGGCCTTTATTTTTTAGTATTTCTGATAGTGCATCTCTGTTTCTCCCTGTTTGCTATTCCAAAAAGTCCCTGAAGCCGTGTGTAGAAAATACATTCAAATAAAGATGGACAGTTATAGGCTGGTGTCTGAACTGAGAATGCTACACGTAAGATTTCAGAGACATTACATTAATTGTTCTTGTTTTCTGGTACTCTCCCTCAGCCCAGCCCAGTACGTGTAGTTATTTTAATAAAACGTGATCGCAGCTTTTCAGCCTTTTGACTAACATGAAGTGTCGTATCGGCTTAACAGCTGATGCATCTTCAGTCTGGAAAATACATCATGCAGGGGGAATTGCTGCAGATTTTAATTGGTCTTTGCATCTCTAAGTTCTGTTCTCTTGTGATCTTATTTTACACTGTTCTATTTGGGTGGAATCTTTCCATGTAGTTCAGTAATTAAATAATCTTAACTAATTTGATAGCTTATGAATTCTAAATCAAATGCCTGGGCAGACAGTCTTTCAGTTATCCTTATCAATAATACGATACTTAAGCTTTTGTGGCACTAACACGACGTGCAGAGTTTTTCATTCCCCTATCTTCTGTTAGTGCTCCATATGGTAACATTTAAGTGTGTTTCTCAGGCAAAGACTGTTGTTGCTCACCAGACTGGTCCCTTCAGGTGCTGGTCTCCATCTGTGGATTAATTCACTTCCATCACTCTTACCACTGATACTGGAAACAGCTGTTGCCTTTTCCTTAGTGGCACGCAGGTCAGGAGATGACCTTAATGAATGAGCAAGCAAGAATGTCTGTTACACCAGCCTGTCTGCCTGCCTTTATTTTGCTAGAGCACCAATTCTTCTCCACGTCTTTTATTCTGATAGGTGGTAGCTTTGGTGGGGTTTTTCTTTTTCGTTGTAATATTCATTGTACACACAAATAAGTGAACACCAGGGTGGGAAGCTGATCATGTTTGTCAATATAAGCTAGTGCAGTTCTGATGACATTTACACTCAAACTCTCCTCTTTGATTATTGTGTTTGTTTTTTCTGTGAACAGAGGTTATCCAAGTGTGACATAAGTTATTTTGTCACTAGAAAAAAATTCATAACAATCTTAAGTGTGAATATATCTCTTCACTTTAAAATAGATTAAAAATATTGTTGGATGGAATATATTGTTTCGTTGCTGCCCTAAAATTTTTAAGGTCAAATATTGAATTTATCACTCTGTTCTTACTTGGAAAAACTGCTGTGAAATGGAAATTCTGACTGTTTAAGGATCTGATCTTCCCTGTGTTTTATGGCAGAATAAGTTCTTTTGTAACCCGCTCTCCTTGCCACGGGGAAGCTGTGGTCGTGATTTCTTGACAAATGCTGCAATATTCACCTGGACGTCGGTATCTGAACTTAGTTTGCACCTGGAAAATGTTTGAATGTTCTTGCTCAGTAAAGCTATCTGAAGCCATCTGACCTGAGAAAGAGTCTCATTGAATATTTGTAGAGACAGGCTGCAGTGTTAATAATGTGTGTGAGGGGTTTTCTTGTTTTTTCTCCTTGTTTTCAGTGCAGGGTAGCAAAGCCTTTGGTTGGCAAGTGCCAAAACTGAAGGGTGTTCACTATCCAAAGGTATTCTAGTGTTGTTGGTCACTCAACTTCCATGTAATCTGGACTAACTCTTCTAAAGCCAGTCGAACTTTAATGAGCTATTCTAGAGCACGATGGAGGAAGTTTGGGTGGAGTAAGATCCAAAGACTGGATGCTGAAGTTGCACAAATTCAGCTTGGAAATAGGATGGATTTTTATAAAAGGGTACTGACTCTTGGAAAAAAGCGTATTTATGGCTATGTGTCATTTTCTGTCACTTGAACCTTTAAGATTAACATTTCTGTGTGAAACAAAATAAAAACAGTCCCCATTAGCAAGAAAATTCTGAATGTTATGTAGGCATTATTACCTGAAATTCAGCATTCTTGGATCTGAAAAATAGATCCATCATTAATATGCTTTTTGATATTTTAGATTTTAAAAACTAATGTAATATAAATTTAATAGAGTATAGATTTCTCTGTCTCTTCTTCACCATCGCTGTCTGTCTTTTCTGGATGGCCCATGCCAACAGCACACATCACTGACTGCAGCAGTGTTTTTAAACAGACTAATTGAAATGTACATGCATTGAGATGTGGATTGTGATCCACAGAAAAAAGAAATCCCAGTTCTTTGATTCGTGAACTGCTTTGGGGTTTTTATTGTTTGTTTAGTTTCGCTTTAAAGGGGAACTGAGCTTGCCTGCCTGAGCTGTAGGTAAATAATGTACGGGCGGATAGCTGAGGGAGAGGAAAGAGGTGAAAACAGAGCTGCTGCCTGGAGTGGAACTGGAGAAAAAATCAAAAGATAAATTACGATTAAGGTGCAACATTTTGTTATGTACTGATTCGGTGAGATTTATAACACAAATAACGTGCTTTTCTCATATTAAAGCGATGTGATCACTTGCTGGATTTACGCACAATTAAAACATGTTTTTAAGGGGGTTATCCCTTTTGCAGCTCTGCACTGTTTCTGACACTGAGTTTAAATTTATATGGATTTTGAGATATATGTTTGAATTTCTGCACTTCTTAGGGGTAAATAAATATATTAAAATAAGCTATGGGTTGTATAGTACAGTATAACAATGATAAATGATGTTGTGTGTAATTTTTCTACTATTAACATAAAGTAATATAAACTGAAGGACACTAGTCTATTGAGAGAGTTAGTAGCTAATGTTCCATATCAGATGTGGACAATGTCAGGACTGAATACAGATTAGGCAGTGTCCTTTTCTCCCCAGGGGAATTAAACTTTGAGACACCACTGGCTGCCAATGGTTTTACTGCATTTTGTTGGTGCCTGTGGTGCCTTTCTTGGTCTATTAATTCAGAAGCTGTAAATGACAATGTGAGCAAAAGAGCTTTTCCAGTGGGATGCATTTCATTTATGTATTCTTGTATCTACAACACCTTTTCAATCTGTTTTGTCACAATATCTGTTTAAAAAATTGGATAGATTGTCTTTTCCAAATAAAAGTAAACTAACAAAAAGATACATCCTTATTAAGGTTCGTGTAAAAGTACAGATTAAGTGATGTCTTAGAGAGACTTAGAATAATTGGGAAACTTTATTGAAATGGATTTTCCCTACCCCCTCATTTTCATGATTTATTTAAAAAATATGATACTGTATTATGAAACACCAAGGAAACTCCAGAAATATACATACACTTTCAAATACACCACATAATTAATTAGAAAATACCTGTTTAAAACATCATGACATTTAGTGAACTTCAGAAGTTCTCATGTGTGTTCTTTAGTGATTGCATTTTTAAAGGCGTTTCTATTCAGTAATATGGTGTGAGAACATGATGTGGTTCTAAGGGTTTTCTAATAGAAAACCATTTACTTTCTGGGAACGTTCTCTAACAGGCTTATACAGGGCTATGCAGAAATGTGCACAGGTAAAAATAGGAATATTGGAAATAGGTCTTGTGCAGCAATAGCTGTAAGGTAATTAGGTACCACCTTTATTATCCTAGAAAGCGTGATGATGAAATCAGTAAAATCTGCCCATGAACTAGATTTTTAAAAATTGGAAATCTCATTACAGCTAAATTTGTCTACACAGCATGTTTGAAAAAAAAAATCTGATTTTTTACAACACCACATGTTTCATTTTGCTTAGGAAAAAAAATGTGATCTTGTTACCATTTCATAGTTAGCAAGGGAATACTATCTTAAGTATTTTTCATCTCCCCTGCTCAAATCCTAAATTCCTGTGAACCAGAAGCCCAGGTTTCTTTTACTGATGTGCACATTGTTATTCTTCGGGTGGTCTTTGGTATGATACGTTTGTCATGGTTCATAAATTTTATTGTTGCACTAAAAACAGGGTTAGAATATCCTCAATGCAATTATAAAAATGTATTAAAACTGAGAAGGATAAAAATATGGTGCAAGATGAGCTTTTAATGATTGTATAAATGTTCACTGTTCCATGGAAAAAAATGGAGCTTTTCAGCATAGGCATAATAGTGAAATGCAAGGGTAGGGCCAAATTTTTTTGCTCCTGGAGTTATGTGGGTTTCCAGCATAGAAACGGTGTTTTAATTTCTGCTTTGAAAGCTGGAAGTTAAGGCTTTGGGAAGAAAAACTCATGCACCCCTTTAATTTGTACTGATATGAGGATATGTCCATTTTCACTGTTTGAGATGCTGGGAGTCATCTGGAATAATATGTGGCACTTTGCTTGTTCCTTACTTTAGTACAGATGGGAAATAAATGTTATTGTGAGCTAGGCTGCACAATCCAAATTGGAATCCTTGGGAAGATGCAGAAGCGGACAGCTGCTATTGAAATGATTTGCTGTTCTGTACTTTACTTTCTCTGCTAAATGGTGTGCACAAGTATCTGAAGTCCTATTGACAATACTTAGCGTGAGAGGAAGGAAAACTGAAAATAGTGCTATGAAAAATTGAAATGCTTGGTCTGACCTGACTATGACAATTTTGGAGGGTGTTTTATGTGATGATAGAATTGCAGAGGAGATCTATCCTCACTAATACATGGTGCAAGAGACTCTTCTATTATATGTGATGACATACACAACTCTGTAGTACATTATTCATTCAAGGCCCTTTTTGAAAAGGTCTTATGTCCTATATAAAACAGGCTATTATGTGATGCATACGCAAAAGAGGATGGATGTGACATTCCTCTCAAACTGTACAAAACCTTTTATCTGGCACTACCACATACATATGACGCATTATTTTTGCTAGTAAAAGAATTTGAATTTAAAATTTAAAGCACACTTAAGTGTAAGGTTTCTTAAAAGATGCTTGTTTGCAAAATATAAGAGATTTAATGTGAACATATAGACCGATATGATCTATTTGGAAAGATTTAGCAACATTGTAAAATATTTTTCCTTCAATTAAGATTTCACTTCTCTTCTTATTGTGTTTTTGATTACCTTTTGTTGCCGCTTCTCTATTTGCTCCGCATACTGTACCCGCTTGTTCTCAGTGCAGCAGTATTTCCACAGTGAGTTCTGTTGCTGATGATGTAGTTTTCTCATTCCTTTGCATTTAAACATCAATTACCAGAATATAATTCTTGTCAATAATACTGAATACAGAGGGCTTGAATGTGTTCTTGGTAAGTTATACTAAATAATGAGATTTCCTACCCATGTATTACTGACTCCATACAATTCTTCCTTGAGCTTTTATGTGATATTGAATGATGTGGTGCAAAGTTTTCTTGTCCTCTTAGTATTGTTAATTTGTCTTCTTAAAAGACATTTCAGTCTCTCCTTGCCTCTGAATACGGACACAACATTGTCTGGGAATTGAAGAGCTCCACTTTGCCTTTTTTCTTTCTGGAAAGAACCAATGATAGAGCATATCACTGCAGTAAGCAACCGTAGGTTGTCACCTTGATGTTATACTTTACATGTGGGTGACTAGATGAACTGTGGGGTGCTGGAAGGATTCTCAGGTAGGGGTTGCCCAGAGCACTCGGTGCATGAACTTGGACCTCCAAGGACATTGCTGTGTGTTGCACTGAATTTGAAACTCTGCTTTAACCTGCTAGAAAATAAGGTAACCGATGAAGCTACGCTTGAGAGCAGCAAGTTAGACAGTGGCCTCCAGTTTCCCCTGAATACTTGTTTCTCTCTTCTCTGACAAATTTCTTACTCATAGCCATGTCAGAGACTAATCAGAGTTCTGGTGGACTCTGCAGAAAACACGAGTTGGGGAACTGCAGACCCTGCATCTTTGGCACCATCTGACAAAAAAAGACATGTAAATATTTCTTCAATACATACATGACTACAATTTTTAAAATAGATAGAAATTTTTAGGTAAAGGTAGTGAGCATGTTTTATGTAATGTCTTTAGAAGACTGGAACATAGTGATGCTGATGTTGGATCAGCTGTTTATGTGATTTGGAGGTGTTTCTTTGTTGGCATAAACCCAAATGACATCAAGACAAAGCCTTGCATTTTTTTGTTGCTAACTTTTCCTCAGTGCTCTTCCTTGTGTAAGCAGTGATGCATGAAAAAGTAGCATAAAATATCATAGAAGCATAGTTCTTTATGGGTACATAATTATAAGAAAAAGAGAGAGCTGTGAGGTGTGTGTATGTAGAATGCGAAGGATTTGTGATAAAAGGTTTGACTGGTGAAAATTTGGGGTGACAGACTTTACAACGCATGAAATTGTAAATGCTTTTTCAGTTCATCCCAAATAAGGACCAATAAATCATTGCTACTATGCCACCTCACCCATTGTTGTTTCTTGACGCGTTCTCTTCTGGGACTGCAGTACTCAGACAGTACTTGCAGTACTATTCTTCACCAACCTCCACAAAGCCTGACTTCATAACGTGAACTCAACTACAAGCTTCTGGGTAAAAGGAAGAATTGTAGTTATAAATACAAAAGTCCTCTGAGAACTTCCTCCTGGGTTTAGAAGCCCTGGTAGTAGCTTTATTGCTTCTTTTTAAAATAAGAGCTTCTAGATCAGCTCGCACCTGTAACTGCCACAAGACTCACAATCTGTAAGAGTGGTAGTAGGAAAAAAAGAAAACAGTTAAAATGTGAGGCAGAAAAACTAAGAAGCACATAACTTATGTAGAGGGTAGTGAAATGTGTTCAAGTGTATACTCGAAGAGACAGAACTAAGAAAACTTGGAGAGCCCCGTATCAGCGGGGAAATTCTGGAGGGCTCACAAACATTGGTACTGCAGCTGCAGAGGGGAAAGAGAACCCTTTTTGTGCAGCCTATAGGAAGGGTAGCTAAGGAGTGGGTGATAATCGTGTGAGACCTTATTGGTGCTAAGCATCCTTTAACCTCTGGTTTGTTGTGACTTTAAGGTGTTTAGAAAAGTATTAATCACTTTTCTGGAGCTGGACTTAAAACTTGCAGTACTAAGTGGCTGCCAAATAAAGTTGCTGCAGCATAATCTAGCCGCACAGTTACTTGAGCAACATTACTTTGTTTTCTGTGTGTTTATCTTTGTTGCCAAGGTACTACATAAGACACATTTTTGTTAAAGACCTAATGCAAACCTGACAGAATTCTTGGCCCCTCCTTTATGTATTTTCTATGGAACATGTTGCTCCCTCAATAATAAATTCAGAGGGCTGACAGTGTCTAAGTCTGCTGCTCCTTTGCCCTCAATTTCAGTGAGATGGGCCATTGAAAACTCATTACAAGCTGTTTAGACTCTGACTTTGACTTTTGCTCAGCAGTGAACAAAATTAACAGCTCTTGGAGGTAGCAAAAAAGGCACTGAGCCAAAAAAAAGAAATGATGAGAAAAGACATTCAATATTATCTCTATTAGTCATGCAAACAAGCTTAAGTCCAAAGTACATGCGTTCTGCACGTGGCTGTAATTGCGTAGCCTTTGTTGCTTTCATCCTTTCTCCCACTTTTTAATACCGTGTGGAAGATTCACCTGCATGGCAAATACACACCCTAGAATTTGCTTGCATGTCAAGCAGCAAGCCTCTGAATGTAGCAGAATTGCTTCATAAATTTAACTATCACTTTCAAAATTCTGGGTTTTTTTCTAATTTAGTGCTTGACAGTTTTTTATGAGATAATTTTAAAATGCTGTTTATAGCAAAAGTTACCTTGATAGGTAGTTTGTGGGGAGGAAGGTCTGTGTATATCTGTAAGTAAATCATCAATATTAAATTGCTTTTAAAAACAAGTTACTCATTTATACTCAAAACCAACCATTTGGCTCTTTTTTGATGATGGAAATTGCACTCCTTTAGAATGTGAATGACAAAAGTATTTGTTATGTCCCTTATAATGGCAGTCCACTTTTTTATTTCGAAGCAAGTGACAGAGGGTTATTTTGGGTAACAAGTAGAATCCCAATCATATTAATTGCTAAATATTTATGGCATGTTATTGTAATAGCAGTAATGTTTCCTCCTGATTCCATTTTGTTCTTTTTTTTTTATGTTCCTTGGTGAGAAATGAGAAAAATACATTGGTAGCCAAGTAACATTTGAAATAGATGTGGTAAAAGCTGTGGGAAAGAAGTCAGTCAAACAATTTGTGAAAGAAAAGTTCTCTTTAGCTGGTGCCCTGCAGTTCCAAGCTGACGAGCAGTTGAGAAAGGCATTATATATACTAGGAAATAGTGAAAATTAATGGGTACTTTATGTACCAAGTTAAGCGTCACTCCCATGCTACATTTGCTTCAAATGGAGTAGCTTTCTGTTCCCGGTTTTCCAGGTTGCTTGACCAGGTTTTACTTTAGTTGCATACCTTTTTCTAGAGGCGGTCAGGAAGGCAGCTATCCCAGAGAGCTGGAATTTGAAACCTTCCAAGTTTCCAGTTTTGTTGTTCTGATCCTTAAAACCACGGAAGGGCTGACCTTCACATCAGATAAGGTTAAAAATAGATAAAATAATATTTTTTGTGCTTATCGGGCATTATTTTGCTTCGTTCGCTATCCCACTGCTGTATCCAGAGATAACTGCACATACTTGAATTCCAGCATCATCACAGCTCCCAGGAGCCATTGTGATTGTACTGCTGAATATTGTCACAATTTTTTTGTTTAAATAGTGATTACTTCATCTTGTTGCCCTTTCAGAAACATACCCTGCATACCTGATCTTACTTCATAACAAAAGGCTACAGTTTTGAAAAGTTCCCGCCTCGCAAGTACTCTAATGCTTTGCATTATACCTTACTTCCATTAATGGATACAACAAAAAGTTGTAATTGAAAAAAAAAATAGATGTAGAAAAGGCTTCTGCGAAAGAGTTATTGTAAAGTAGAATCTAAATGTTGCCAATATTATTCCAGCTTTATATGGCAGTATTTTTGCACACAGGTACAGTGTATGTCTGATATGTATCTTTTTCACTAGTTCTCTTGCTTTTCTTTTTCCTGTGAATCGCGAGGTGTGCAGAACTGGTGAAGGTCAGGCAGGAAGCAGGTTAGCAGCATCTTATACCACAATGTCAAAATACTTAAAAGTGTTTACAGTGCCCACTGACACACAATGAATTTAAGACTGGCAGACTGAAGCAGAAATAAAAGTATTCTTATTCGTCTAAACCAGAACAGGGACCTCGGTGGTTTATGGTTGTTTTCAGGTCCATTAATCCTTGAATCATGAGGCTGTGTAAAAAATGACAGCTTTAACATTCAGTCTCTGGGTTTATTTAGAATGTTTTTACTTCAGCACAGTTTCTAATTAATAACAGTGACTATATGATCTGATTTAAATGTATCAGATACATGGGGATGCGGGTTCACATTCCTTCCTGGGACATGTTATCCTTTATGGCTGCAGTGTGCAGCCTGAATTGCACGGTGCCAACTCGTCACAGGAGAGGGCTTACTCTGACCGAGATAATCAGATACTGGACTTAATGTCTTCTGTCCTTTCTATTTATGGATTTATTTAAGCATCTAGGTAGAGGGAATATGGTTTTGAAGCCAAATGACAGAGCAATAATAGAAATGTCCACATATGCGTGCTCGTACAGCGTATGTTCAAGCTCAAGTTTTCTACCAACTTTTTTCTGTCAAGTCCATTGCTGATCCCTGAGATATAAGTTCTGGAAGAAAACATCTAGAAAAGCATTGTATAAAGCAATACTATCTTGAAAATACTTTATTTTCAATAAAGTAATTGGAACCAAATTGAATTGACTGATTTTTACTGAACGTGGCAGATGTGTTCTTGTAATCTGAACCGCAATCTGATAGGAATGCATTTGATAAAACTTTAGCAGAAGGGCATGTTATAACATCAGGATATACGTTACTGGAATCCATTGGCTTGTCTCTGACCCATGATCAGAATCAACAGAACAGTGTCGATAAAAGTTTTATCATTATTTCATCGTTATTTCTCAAAAATACCAGCTTATGTGATACATGGAAAGAGGAGATGTTTTCTGCATACCAGAGTAATTCTCTTGCTCTCTACCAGTGTTCTGCTTCTAAACAGATGTTCACAGTGTTATATAAGATGTCTTAACCAGAAAATATTTTTAAATAATAATTCGAAAGCCGTAAACTAAGCAGTGCTAAATTG
Source organism: Bucorvus abyssinicus (assembly GCA_009769605.1). NCBI lineage: Eukaryota > Metazoa > Chordata > Aves > Bucerotiformes > Bucorvidae > Bucorvus > Bucorvus abyssinicus. The sequence continues at coordinate 15,902,232 of CM020040.1, forward strand.
GCAGGAACAGAACTGACATTTGGCACTGAGTAGTTCATAGTTCAACTAAAAGATCTGGAGAAACTATTAAAAAGGGGCAGGGGAAGACACGGGACCTCAGCAGGCTAGAAGGCCTCTAATTTCTCGGTGTGACTTTATTGTGAAGTAGATTCCTTTTGGTTGCAGTAGGCTGCATTAGGAGATGCAGCTGAGCTGAGAAAGCCAGTAAGAAGGTGGTTGTACTTTCTCACAAACAGGGGTCAGATGCAAGCAGCCCGAATGAAAACAATAGAGCATAACCGTGTAATTGGGCACAACAAGATTTTATGTCAGCTTAGACCCAATAAAGTCGCTCTACCTATTGGGAATCTTGAGGAGATTTGGGGTGGTAGATGCTTTCCAAATAGGATATAAATCTGGAGAGATACTGAAGGCTCCCATTGTCCTCAGTGATGACTATTTATCTCCTTTCGGTTCATACCGAGGCTGTTGGCGGCGCTGTCCTTTCCCTCAGTATTTTTGTTTGTTTGTTTTACCTCTTGTTCCTCTTACCATTCAATGTACTGTATAGGAACCTGTTAGCTGGCTGGAAAAAAAAAAAAAAAGACATTTTTATGCCAGTAGAATAATTTGGTAACTTATAACTCTACTCTAAAAATGTCAAAAATATTGGTTTGGGGGGTTTTTAATCCTCTCTTTTAGTGCCCAAAATAAGCTATTCAGAACTGCTTACCACATCAGTTAACACCGCCAGTTACCAGAGGTATTGCTAAATTCCTCTTATCTGGTGACATCCTTAACTTCTATATTTAGGCATGTGGAAAAACCCTCTTGATAAAACAGCTCAGTCTCAAAGACAACAAACAATAAATTTTTCAGTAAGGGTAGTTTCTCTGACATTAGTGTCCTCTGGTATAGTATGATTGAATTCCAGACATTAATTTCTGTATAGTCCTTACATTCTTGTCTGTTCTGTAAAGATGTGTTTGCTGTAACTAAATTACTTAGTCACCCTTAGCCTTTACAAACTTGTTTGGTAGTAAGATGATATTTTTTGAGAAATGGTGATGAAAAAACAAGAGAAGTAGGTGTTTATTTTGTGAACAAGTCATCTTTGCCACTGGGATGCCACAAAGCTGGGAATGTAAGATTCTGTCTAGAAAAGAGGCAGAAACAAATACAAAAGATGCTGGTGTGTAGGTATGAGCAAGTCATTATTCGATGAACTTTAAGAAATTTCCATCTCATTTGGAATGTTTTAAAATTAAGTTTATTTTTTCAGTGTAGTCAGTATAAAAGCTTGTTGAGCTACCCTAAATATTGCTTGTAAAAAAATATATATATTAAAAAAAAGACATCAGTTAAAATGAATTTAAGACAACGTTAAGAATAAAATCAAGCAGCTTGGGTAAGTCATGATATGGGAGGCTGAAATACTTCGTGTTAAAATGCCAGCCAGGGTTGTGCATTACTGAAGAGGACACGGTATGCTATGGAAAATTACGGTACTGCGCTGTCTGTGGAGACCGTTCTGTGCAGGTACCTGGTTGCTGCAAGAGGGATGCTCTCTTGGATCCTCATTACTGTATCTGGTCTCTTTCCACCATCACAAATGGCATAACATCTGTATCATGTGGACCTAAATGAGGCCATGGCACAGTTTTTGTCAAATGTTACATATATTGTAAGGAAAGAAAAGCATGGGATGTAATTGGCATTTTTCTGCAGAGCAACTGACAGTGCTTTACAACTTACTTTCAGCAAGTGCGATGCAGATACTTCTGTTTCTGGGAAGTGACAGTGTCTCGTAAAGGAGGACAGTGTAAAGTAGATTAGCTTTTCTAGCAGGAGTAATGCCATTATGACATTCTCTTGGACACTTCTTGTAGTATGCAGGAAAACCTGAGTCTATTTTTTGAAGATAAATTACAGCACAAGAACAAAAGAAGACAAGTACTCTGTCATCTTGGCATAACGCTAGGGATTTGTGACTATCCATGCGTACTGCCTATACAGTGCTGTACGCTTACACAAAGAAGAAATATTACTGGTCTATACTGCTGCACCATGTTCAGAATACCATAGTTAATGTAGTGCCCATTAAAGCGCCTTTCTGTGCTCAGGCTTTATAACTCCGATAAAGTCTTTGTAAGCTTTAATAGGGTAGAAGACCAGCTCAGCGGAGAGTTACTTTGCAAAATCTTTAAAATGAAATGTCAACTGAAAATCCTTTTTTTTTTTTTTTTTTTCTTGTCAGGATAAAACATTCATACAAATGCTAGCGTGCCTGTATTGCTGACTCGTGCACACCTATATAAACTTTTGGTTAATTGTGGGATGTAAACGGACCTAGAATCAGAAGGTTTTCATCATCACCTTTGACTATGTGACACTTTTTTAACTTTCCACATGCTCATGATATTTACCTAGAAGCCACCTGTGTATTGTACTCCAGACACTAAAAAGTTCTAGCAAGTACTGTAATTTCAGTCAGGGATACGAGTTATAGCTCATTCAGGAAAAACGTTGCAGGCATGTGAACATTCGTGCTGGTGAAAACTGCTACAGCCTCTTTGCCATTGAAACGCAGGGTCAATTTACTGTCATCAAATGGTCTGGCTCTGCTGATTTCACCGAGACATCACAGTCTCACAGTGACGTTGAACTTGGACTGTGATTGGAATGGAAAAGTGTGTGTGTCGGGGGGGAGGGGGTACTTTTTCTGTCCCTGATTTCTGCAGCTTTGCTGTAAAATCTCAGTACAAGACTGCTGCTATTTTGTTAGGATAAGTTCCTTTAAGGCTTAAGTCAACAGCAGATTGTTTAGGTTTTTTTTTTAGTTTTAGCCCACATTTCCGGAGCTTCCGTTCCTTCCTGTTTTACCCTTTTCCACTTGACTTTTAAGAAGAAACACTCCTCCTGCTTTTGTCCCATTTTTCACCTCCAGGAGGTGGTAATTCTATTGCTCAAATGGATTCCTGCTGGTTGCCAACACAACCATGTAATTCTGAGGAGAGAAAAATGCCTTATCTGCAGTTTTGATTTAAAGCAATTTCTTGAAAACATAATAAAGTTTCTCACCAATGGCATTAAAGTTAATAATCCTTAATGTTGAAAAGTGGTGGTTAAAAGAAATGAACGAGCTCTTGAAGGTTGCACTCTTATTTTAGCAGATAGGGACTCGCTTTGGGTTACATTAGAGCTGTACCTAGTGCTGGCACGGAGGCGGCAGATGGAGAGAGGAGCTTCTGGGTCTGTCCTGATACCCTTCAGAATTGCATCCCAAGGCAAGGTGGTGCCCAGGAAACTCGTGTCAAGACTTCTGGTCCCAGCAAGAGGTAGTGCTGAGAATGAAAGGGATGAAAGAAATGTCTGGCTTGTCTGTGCCCTGCTTTAATCAGCAGGGCGAATCAGAGAACTGCAACTTCCCCGAAGCGCAGAAGCTTTCTGAGCTCCTCCCAGCACAACTGGACACTTCTGGGCTTTGCTTCATTACTATTTCCATCTCATTTTTTTCCTCTGCTTTTTGCATGAAGGAGCATGTGACCTAGATTCAGTCACTAGCAAGTACCTTCCTCTGAGTCCTTGACAAGTGGAAAAGCAAGACTTCATTTGTCTAAGGAGGGGTATTTGTTCCTCAGTATTCTTTATGCCAGAGAGTTTCAATTTATTTTAAATGTGTATTCTCTTTGACTTTTATTATTGTCCCTGATGTATTTTCTTAAAGTCAAGTGCAACTGGCTTCTTTGACTTTAAAGGTCTCTGTTTTATATATATCTATATGCTTCAAATTCCTGTTTCAATATCTTCTTTCTAAGCTGTGTGAACTTAGGTCCTATAAGCTCACACTTTTTAGTCCATGAATCAGCTTCTCTGCTTTTCTTAATACCTTTTCAAGTGCTATATTAATATCATTTTATAAGGTGGTGACACAATATTCTGGCTGGGCTTTGCTAGAGAATTAAATAATCCCGTTCTAACTTCACAGAACGTGCATTCCCATTCGAGGCAACTGTGGGTGTAGGCGTGGAAAACAGAAGAGGCGTGCTGGCTCTCGCTGCCATTTCCTGCCCAGCCTTTTCTTTAAATGAGTTTACCGTTGTCCCAAGGAACTTTGATTGAGAGCAGAAGGAATTCAATCAGATATATCTGGTGTTTGTGTACTTCAGGTCAATGTGTGGTACTTCATACGCGTTAACATTCGTTTCATGTGTCGTGTCAGCCAAGTCAGGGAGGAGGCGCAGACCCTAGCTGTTGGGTTTGGCGGTGGTCTGCTTCTGTTGTTTGGGTTTTTGTTGGTTTGGGTTTTTTTTCCCGCCTCCGTGGTTCACTCTTCCTGCTGGTTGTGCAACGTCAGCAAGCACAGCTAGTTTACAGTTGCTTTTTATGACTAGGTCATTTGTCTAGATTAGACACTGCGGAGGTCTGAAGTGCAAACTTTGGGGAACAGCACTTGCTGGGACCCCGTAAGCGCTGCTCTTTGTGTGTGTGGGCACATCCCACACTGTACACCTCTGCTCTGAGCTCCCGAACCCAAAGCCCGGGTTAGCCAAATGCTGACCGGCAGCGGGGCTGCTGTCGTCACTGACAGGAGCAGCGCTGGGCTTAGTGCTTGCGGCTTAAAAGGGTTGGTTGATGCATTTGGTCAAGGCAAAAACGCTTATTTTGGGAAGAAATTCAGTACCATGTTTAAAGAATACGCCTTTGCGCGAGTAACCTTGAGCACTGCGATGCTGTGAGCTGCCGCTAACCTGAACGATGTGTTTGGAGTGGGAAGCTCCTTTGGGAGTGAGTCTGCAGGTGTGTGTCATGGTGCTGGATGCTCACATTTGTGCAGACGTAGACCACACAAATCGCTTCCCAGCAAATTTGTAGTGAGACAAAGCGCCATCGCTTGAGATTTAGCTAAAAGTATTCCGATATTCTGAGAAAATCACGTCTTCATTTGTGAAGCAGTTGTTTTTGGCCACAGCCTCCCCAAACAGCTGGTCAGGCTGAATTGGTTGGGGTCTTGTATCTCTTCAGTTCTTGCCAGTTGCTGTCTACCAGATTACTGCGGCACTAATTCTCATGCAGGCTGTCTGTTAGGAGAATAGAGATTATTTTACATGTTATGCATTAAGGCTTAAGTTGACAGATTTAACAGCTATTTATCTCTAGGGAAAGTGATCTTTCTAACTTTTTGAGTTAGCAAATGCTCCCTGCTGATATCCAATGCTCTTTTACATGTGTGCCAGGCCCCCTGGAAGTAATTAGCAGCAGGATAAATACCTGGAAGATTATAAGGTTTCCATTTTATTAAACATTTTTGAATTTCAATACCTTCCTTGTCACGAAAGCGCTTCTGATAGTGAGCATACATCCTCTAATAATGACACAAATCATATTACTCTCAGCCATTTATCAGCGTTTGTACCATTTTGCCCCAGCAAAATTATTCTGTGTTTTATTTTTAAAAGTAATAATCTGAAGGATGGAGAAGTACTTAATGCAGCAGAGATAAGATGAGGCAAAATTAGTGAACAGTTACTATAAAAGGCTTTAGTTAGTTCTTCAGTAGAATTTGGATAAAAAAAGTATTTGTTTTAATCTACTTTGCATAAAGTACAGCTAATTAACCTGTAACTCAGTCTTCCAGGTGACGCTGGTGTTGAGGAGGCAGATGGTCCAGTTTCTTAAGACTGAGACTTACCATGTTGGTCATCTCCAACTATTTTAAATAGAAATAGGCATTTTTGTGAAGTTACCAGGATCCACCCACATTATCCTTCCAGATTTCTCTACTGGTCCTTCTTAGATTGCCAAATTGTCTGGCAGGCCCCAGTGTCCCTGGAGGTTGTGGTGACTGTATTAGAGCCAACTGTGCTTTTTTGCAGATGTTTGAATGGACAGTTACAAGTTGGGAGATTTGCAGAGTTTCACTAGAGCACAGGCTCACACATGGAACAGAGCAAAGCAAGCCGTGAACAATCGTAATTTGTATTTATCGTAACAGCATACACAAAGCTGTGAGAATCCCAAAAGACTGCACCAAGAGCTTCTAAGTTGTCTTGGGAGAACAAAAGCAGATTTTACCATGGGGGAGGATTATTTTTCATATCCCTCTTTTCTGGATAGTGACCACCAAATGCAACATCCCATACAGTCTTGTGGGATACACATAAACAACCTCTATGATAGTGATGAGCACTGCTGCTTAGTTGAAGTACCTCCAAGGGCTGCTTTATAGAGTGGGAAGGATTTCAGGCAATCAGTGTTGATTCTATTTAACAAGTTTCAAATTTACTTTTAGTTTTCATGTTATGTAGAAAAAAAATTCTGTGAAAGTGAAGCCACACGTTCTTCTCTTGGACATTTGTCTTCTCCTGCCTGAAATGTAGTTCAGAGTTTATTAAGCAAGCCAGAAAATTGCACGGTATCTCAAGAATGTGGCTATTTGCTATTCTCCCTGAGATATGCCATATGCTTAGTTATGCTGTCTTAGTAGAGGAAAGGTCTGCTCTTAATGACTGTGTTAATGTTATCGTATAATTTTTATTGGGTGATTCTCTTATCAGAAGTATGAATGTCTGTTATGTTTGGTCAGTGCATAATATTCTTGGTGGGGAGGGGGAAATCTACAGTCCTTTATGAAAGTAATGTATTGTTTCTAATTAAGAAGTCAGCATTTTTGTGTTACTGACGGCATGTGAAACACAAAACATGCCATCATTTTCTAGGGTTTCATAACAACAGATTGAGTTCTGCATCTGCTCAATTTTCCCAGTTGCAATATATTAGACAAACCCAATAGAGAAATCATGAGGCACTTTGTTTAAATGCAGTATCAAAATGACTGTTCTCAAAATAGTTATGGTCATCAAAGAGAAAAACACTTGTAATGTATTTGCCTGTTACTACTCACAAGGAAGATGCAGAAGCACGCGTCTTTATTGGAGAGCTTAAGAATGACATCACATTGAAATCTGGTCTTGTCTCATGCAAATCCTGAAAATATATAAGTATATACATATGCACAATATTTTGGATAGGCAAATGCATATTTAATGCAAGTGTGTTTTGCCTTAAAGTGCACAAAGTTTCCTGTCTATAGGAAGTATTGTTTTCTGTTGGTTTGCTTTAACTGTGCAGTGTTTCGGTATGTTGTATGCTTCAGCCAGTATTTATTTCAGTCAGTGAGAGGCTTCTCTGCAGCAGCATTTGGGGGCACATCTGTGGCAGCGATAAGAAAGTAGAAAATGAGATCTTTCAGAGAAAATCATTAACGTTGCCAGTTTCAAAATAACAACAAAAAGGTGGGAACACAACAGAGTTTTAGAATTTTCACCTTGAAGGGCTTTCTGGGTTTGGTTTGTTCCTTTGTATGCAGCATGAAAATGTATATGTATTTAAAAATAGAAAAGAAGGAAAATCTATAATTAAAAACTGGTCTTTGCTGTGTAGAATGTGTTAATATTTGCAACAGTTGTAAGCGTGTTTTAGAAAAGCCATTACAAACTACTGTGTGGAATAGGATACCCCATTATGTCACTGATAAAAGTGAAACAATTGAATATGACCCAAGGGTGGATTATTGCCACCAAGCAATGTAACCGAATGTGCATTACAGTTAGTGTAATTGCACAGCTAACTGATTTCCTTTCCTTTAAATTAAAATTGCAGTATGAAACTACATTATCTAATTTTGCTTACCAAGACATTTAGGAACTGTTTGCAAAGTAGAGCAGACTTGAAGTAATGTGAAGAAATAGAGGGGGGACGGGACTTTCTCGCATAAATTATTTTCTATGAGCAACTAAAAGTTCTGGACTGAATTCTGGCAAATGAGAACAAACTTTGCACAGAAGGCAAATAAACATTCATTGTCCCACAATCCAAGCGCAGTTATATGAAACTGCAAAAGTCAAATTGGTTACAATTTACTCAACATTTAATGAAACTAAGGAAGAAAAGAAATGATAGGAAAATGGTTTTGTTAGATTCTTCACTTTTGAGAGAATTTCATTTCTGTCTGGATAGAGGAAAACTCAAGGGACAACAGATTCAAAGCCCTGTGCTATGTGCAAAATGTCTGCTATTGAGATCTTAACCAACCAGGGCTAATTATTAGTCTTATTCCTGGGTCTTTTTCTTGTGAGTTTATAATCTCTATTTGCTTCTATTGTATTGCACTTCCAAAAAATATTTGTATATTTTTAAAGCTAATATACCAAGAACCACAGAACTGAAAAGCTACTCGAATGTTTTGGCTCTTTTTTCCAAGTTGGGAAACACATAAGACACGAAACAAAATAGATACAGAACTTGGCTGAACTTTACTTGAATTTTGCCAATGAAAGCTTGCAAAATACAGCCAACTTGGCTATTAAAAAGAGCCCTTGAGCCAGCACTAATTATGTCAACAAGTAGTTCGTGCTCAGTCCTCACTGAGTCCTGCACTTTTATAGGATGGGAGGATGAATGTCATGTATGTAGGGAGCTGAGCAGCTGCTTCGTTTACCATTACTCCATTTAAGGGTGTGCTAACCTTGCAACAACCTAGTGACATCATCATTTTTCACCTTATTCCTTTCTCATGGGGTATGTCTTCACAATAAGCCTGAGGTGAAAAGGTTTCCTCGGCAGGCAGACAGCCTGCATGACAAATGTGCTGAGGAGTCGAAAGAAAATTTTAACCTGCCCTATCTAGCCATAGTCACTCTTTGCACCTAGGAGCAAAGTGATAAATGTTTTTCTTCAAAATAGGGAGGGGTATAAGGGAGAAGGCAGGGAAAGAGGAAAAGTAGGGTGTGCTACAAATGATACTGGGCTAAATAGATCTGCATACCTGTTTTTCTTTTTCCCTCAGGTAAGCAAGGAGCATGCCTGACCCCTTCCATCTTGGCTATGGTGTTCACGTAAGGGGATGCTCTTTGTTTGAAAATCTGGGCAGTATTTCTGTGTTAAACAGGCCCACGTTACACTCACATCAGCAACACTAGTGAGCTCTGATTTTGGCTGGGCTGTTTTAGGATTTTTACTCCATGTGTATTTTGTCCTAATCATTTAGAAAACATTTTCTAAGGAACTAATACGTCCTTGTCGTTTTGTGAAGATTCCCTCTTGAGCATAACGCCTGGTTTTTCATAGGTGATTTCCAATTCCCTAACGTACAATGCATTCCATTCTGTCACGTCCTAGAGTAAAGTCAGGTGTAAGTAAGGCTCACCAGGATGTGCAGTTGCTCATCCACAAAATGCTTGGCTTAAGAACAGTGATTCAAAAATATGTTATAAAATAAACTTTGGGGGCAGTGTAGACATAGCTGTACCATTTCTGTAGCTACTTCTGGTTATGAAATAAGTAAAGATGTGATCCAAGAGTTTATATAGTGTTTTTCCATAGTGAATTCATGGATGACGTGCAGGTGGCGAAGCAGTGAAGGATGAAGTCTTTGTCCTAAGCTGTTCTGCAGTGGCAAAGTCCAGACAGAGCTCCTCAGCTGAACCAAGTTTGCTGGTGGAAGTATTTGTGTGTGTCCTGTGAACATGGGAGCAATCTCTTCTACGGGAAGGGTTGTGTTATTGTGTGCCTGCCTGCCTTGCCCTCTCCCCAGAGCAGTGCTCTGTCGCAGTGGGAACGAGTGCTGTAATGTCACCCGTGGCTTCAGCAGTCACGAGTGATGTGCTTTTCCTGCACCCAGGTCAGTGGAATGATTCACGTGTAATCTCAGCACCACGATTTCTCAACACGATGATGTAATAAGCAGGATAATTTAAACCTGGAAAAAGTGGATGAATGGAACAGATGTAGGAGTAGGATGTCAGATATTGATCAGAAGGTGCGTGGGACTCAGAGAGCAGCTGATGGGTCCTGGCAGACAGCTGTGCCCTCAGACTGCCTCTGCCATTGGTGAAGCTTTGTGAATGTGTTAATATGCATAAAGTGTGTGCGTATGGACCTGCGTGATCCGTCTGTACGACCTGCACTGCAAAACGTACCGCACAGACCTTTGACATTGTATGATTTGTTATGGACTGAATAGTAGACTTTCCAGATATTTTAATTGTCATTTAAAGACACTAGATGTAAAACCATCGTGATTGAACAAATGGGCTTTTAGCTAATTTAAGTTAGAATAAAAGTGAGCATTTCAAAGCTGTATGGTGGGAATAGCTCGTAAATGAAGCATTTTTCCCCTTAGGGATATAATCAGAATGCAGAAAAATCCCTGTAGGAAAGACATTCATAAATTAGAAAAAAAATTGCTAAACAGAAGCATCATATTGCCAGATAGTAAGCTGGAGGTAAGCTAAAAGAACCCTGGCCTTGTTTGTAAAGTTGTGAATAAATCTGTTAAAAATAATTGAATTTATATTTAACTTGAAAAACAGGCTAAGATCTTTTATTCCACACTTATAAGTTTGAATACACTTTCAGTTGCTCTTAGTTATCTCAAATTAAATCTTAAATTGAGCTTGTGGTTCTGTGAATTAATACTCTGGCCTTTCAGCTCTTTTGCTGAGGTCATTCAAATCTAATGGTAGAAATGGTCGCGGGGTCAAGTCTTGGTATGTAGAGTATAGAAATGGTTTAATGATGCCAGCAGATGTTTGCATTCTGCATGTTGGAGTTGTAATGCACTGGTGGGCTCTGTGAAGGCACTCGATTATCACGTTATTATATCTTCATTCTATCTGAATTGTGAGGTAGGGAATAAGAACGCATTAAAATAAGGTGAAGGTTCTGCCTTAAACCAAGAAAAATAAGCAAAATCAGAGTTAATTTTCTACCTATGCCCTTCTTAAGTGTCCCTATTGTGCTTAGTCATTGTCAGGGTCCTGAGAGGTTGCATAAACTTAAATAAATAGGCTGCAGTTGGCTAGAAAAATTGAGACACATAAGAATGACTTTGAAATGCTTTGGGTTTACCCATTAAAATTCAGAACTTAAGTATTAAATTTGTAGACTTGAATTCTGTCTTAATGTCATAGCTTTACAAAAGGTTGAAAATATCAATTAATATAAAAATATTAATAACCAAGGAGCCAATAAAGAATTATAAAGTGCCAGGCAGGTTCTCTCGTATGGACTCAACAATGTTGATATAAATAAGTGTAAATTTTATATAAAAATGTTATAAGAACAGGACATGCATTACAGAGTAGCCAATTTTAATCATTTGTTGATTATAAAGATATTAAAAATCAAGTAAACGTACAGAATTGCAAACTGCACTGGAAAGCAAAAGCTTTTAAATATAGAATTGCGTTCTTAATGCTTTTTTTTATTCTTTTTTTTGCTTAAATTTGACCTCTATTCCACCTCCTTCTAAAACACATTGTTCTAAAAGAGCTTGTGTTTTTCCACTCAAACACAACTTCACTAAACAGAAGAGGTACCAGGATGGCAACATTTCTGTAGTTGGTTTTTTAATAACATTTTTGCAAAACCATATTCCAGGGCTAAAAATCATATGTGAAGTTTCATCCTCTCATTCCCAGCATTTTTAAAAATAATTTTGTAGCACTTTTAAAAGCGAATAAATGAAACAGGACTGAATGCTGGCAAGCCTTTTGTTCAGCTGTTTTGCGCGAGACCAGGACAGGGTATTTACTTCTGCCTTGAGTTTTGTTTGTCGTCTTTCCTAGGTCATCACTGCCATGTTTCTCCTTGGTCTATACGGATAATTATAGCCAGCCACGATGATCGTTGTTAGGGATATAGCAGTAACAGCTCTTCACAAGTATACTGTGATTTGAAGCTACTGCGTCGTGAGTTTATCCTGTAATAACGTCTTCAGTAGACTCGAAGGGGGTTAATATGTGACACTGCATAGCCGTAAATTGCCATAGCTTCTGAAGTCAACAGGGCTCAATACCGTGTCATATGGGACACACAGTCTGTGTGATACGTATTTCAAAGGCTACTTCCAAGCTATCCCTCTTTTCTCAAAAGGTCTGTGCACATCAGTGTTACCTGTGCTTGCTGTAGAGGGCAAAGTGTGTCTGCTGGCTGTGTGCTGTTTGGAGCTAACAGACCGTAGTGAAGGGGAACGAGCAGTTGTCCTCTGGGTCTTCCATCACTATCATTGCAAATAAATAAATAACTTAAATTCTGATTCCAAAGCCAAAAGTTACCTTCAGGTTCACCTCTGCAGTCTTGTTGAAAACAATGTATGAACTAGCAGAGAGCCCCGTGTTGACTTTTAATTCCCTGGTGCATTTGCTGTGTTGCCATGTGTGCTTGTGCAAGTGTCCGTGGAACGGCAGGGGAAGAGGGAACATCTTTTTCCTTCTGAAAGTCATTGACAAAACCTGCACGAGTAGGGCAGTCGAAGTATTAAAAGATCACTCAGAAGGAAGCTGTGCTTCAGCCCACTGTATTGTTGTGTCGCACGTTACTGTAGAAGGCTGTGGTGAAGTGTGATAAATTCGGTTCTTCTACGCTGTATTATCGCTTTGTTGCTTAAGTGGTCTTGTGAAAAAAGGAGACAGCAGTACATAACGGACGGTGAATTTAAATCCATCAACAGCACGTTTTTTCTAATGTGAAATCATGTTACTGTTTGTCAGCCAGGAGATGTATTTTGACAATCAAGAGATATTGTGCAGGTGGTAGAAATAATTTTGATGCTTTTTTTTTTTTCCAATGCATGCTGATTAATCCTAGGTTCATATATCACACCAAATTGGAAAATGCAGCCTACAGGTATGATGAATGTGTTTAGAAAGGTTTAAAGTTTTGTTGGCTGTAACATCAGTGCCCTTGAAAGACTGTGGACAGAGTAGATGCAGGACTGCAAATGCAATCCTCTCCCCCCAGACCCCCCTTGGAGGGCTGAACCCCATCATGCGCTGCAAGCTGAGGTGGGAGCGCTAGCTCAGACTAAGTTTATACTGATCCAGAAGGCCAAAATGAATTAGAGAATTTTCAGTTACAAACTTTTCTGTTGGTAGACTGCAGGGGTGGCCACCTGTGATGATGGTAAAAGAAAGGAAGGCAGTGATGAGCAACTGGAGGACATGCTTTGTTCATAAGAAGTAGCAGGTGGTAACCTTAGTCTTCATGCAGATAAAACTGTCTCCCTATAGCCTCCGTAGAAAGATCTTCAGACCCTGTAGATATGATTCAAGTGAAGTGTAATATGCCTGAAGGTCCAAAGTAATAAGTAGCAATTAAATTTGCATCCATTTTACCTGTGGAATTAATTGTCAAGTTTTTTGGATGTCTTCGTGCAGGGACATGCGTTGGTGCCTACAGATTTATTTGCATTATGTCATTATCATAAAATTGGAAATGAGAGTTTCCCTTTCCTGCCCCCATGAGCACAGAGGAATCACAGGCAGTGATTTTGGTCATTATGTGCAAGAAAGGATGGCTGAAACAAAGAGGCATCGTGTTGTACAGGCTAGTTTTTACCTTCAGTCAGCTGGACTGCAAATGAAGGGATAAATATGCATTGCCAGAAAATGGATTATTCTTTTCTTTTCCTTTAAATACTGTGGAATTCTCTCCCTTCTTCCACCAGGAGACCTACAAGGTCGCCAAATTAAACCTTTATACAATCCAAAAATTGAATCTTAGTACATTCATTTTCCTAACACAATTTCTGCAATACCTATCGGTGCTGACAGTTTTGGTCACATATCTCTATTGTGCTGTTCAGTTTTATTTGACAGTGCAGGATGGCATCAGCATGTATTGGAGGTAACATCTGAGCTGTGGCTGATCTCTTGGGACTGCTGTACTACTTTACCTCCTTGCCATCATAAATGGATGTTTCTGTCATTCCCTAAGATTTCCTCCTGGGTTAGGCATCTTTCTTTAATTATTAATCAAAAGCAATGTAACAATCATTGCAAACAAATGTATCACTGTACTGAAGCAAGTATGTTAGATGGGATGTTAGTAGTATTAGTGGAACAGGGTTTGGATGTAGAGGTTGTGATCTTGTCTTTTTCACATCTGCTTGATACATAAATTATTATGCTACTCTGAGTATTGTATTTCCCTGCTGCAAAAAGAGAAAAATAAATGCAGTAGGCTGACTTTTACTGCAGCGTTCAAACTGAACAAAGGCCAAGTGGCTTATGCAAAGCCATTCCTGAAATCTGTGACATTGCGAGGACAAAAATGTCCCTAGTTTCAATGCCACCATATGCTTACCAGAGGGGAAAAAGAGTGTGCTGTTATAGATATGGAAAATCCCTTGCTTTTTGTTTGAGTTGAGACCAGTTTAGGAACTTCTGTTCTCCTTAGTTTTCACGTGTGTTTAACTTGCATCAGTCACGCTTTCGGAAGGAAATCTGCATTGGATACTACTTTTTTTTCCTAGGCACAAATCTGTGCATCACTGTTCAGTTCCCAGTTTGCGCGCACGTGTATGGGTCTCAGTTCAGACACTGGATCCTTGAACAGTACCTGGGAAATGTCTGTTTTATGTTAACCTGACCTCTAGCAAGAGATGCTGAAAGCACAATCTCGAACTGCTGTAGTCAGCATGGAGCTGCTTTGTGTTTGCCCCTGTGGAGGAGAGGGTAGAGGCACGGGCAACGCTTGTTGGCGTGAGAGGGAGCGCTGTGCCGGACTTGGCCACACACACTTCTCCTCTAGAAAAACTCACTGCCTACATCCCCGTGTTACGTTTCCCTTGGAGTGCACAAAGACATCCTGGAGAGCTTTGAACTTTGTAAGGGGCTGCAGCGCCTGGCAGCTGCACAGCTTCCCCATCGCCTGTCTCCTCTTCCTGCACGTGGACCAGCTTACCAGTTCAGCTGGGGAAGGTGTAGTTTCATCACTAAAACTGCTACTCGTTGTCTTGGGATAGCAATATGAGAGACAGACGTTTCCACAGAAGGAAAGCGCCGTGTTCATTTGGTTTTCATTCACAGCATTAGCTTAATCCTGCTGTTGAATACGCAGACGTACAAAGCTGTGGCTCTGTCTAATAAAATACATGTGATCAAATCTGAACTGCTTGTCTGAGACATTAATACATAAATTTAATAAGACTTTTGTCAAAGAAAAGTCTATTAGGTGTTGAAGACCTTGCCATCTTAAATATCAGGCTAAGGATATTTGCCGACTCCCGCAAACCAATCGTTCCGTTGAAGATGTGTCCTAAGCTCCAAAAGAAATTATCCCCAATTCACTAGTGCAGTATATACGGGTACAGGACACTGTGTCGTAGTTTAAGTTTGTTGTCTTGAATTTCATACAGCTATCAGTCTAGGCTGAAGTCAGGGTGTCTATTTTAACATTAGCATAATGGTATAGAAACTACCAAAAGAACCTGCTGACATGCGAGCGTTAGTTTTGTGTTCGCTCCTTGTCACAAATGTTCTATCTCCTTCAACAAACCTCTTACTATTGTGACAATATAAATATCTGCATTTATTAATTAATCGTTTGTGCAGCCCAGAGTCTGTGTTTTAGGGGCGCTGAATGTAGGCCCTTTTGTTGGGAGTTAGCAATGTCCCCGTTCCCCCGTTAACCTCGTGTCTGCCTTATAGGAAGCAGAGGGCAAGCTTTCCAGAGCAATTGAAAACTGCTGGATGCGCTGCTCCTAAAGAAACTCCTATGAATTCTTACTTAGGCTGATTTGAAAGATGCACACTGAAATATGAGAATGACTCCGAATTCTGACTTCTTACTCCCAGGGAAAAAAAAGTGAGCTGTGCTGTTTTAATGAAAATAGTTGAATCTGTCTGTCTTGGAAATGTTTTCTTCCTTAATAACTACTGCTCTTCGAATATAGTCACCTCATGGTAATGAGGAAGAGATCGAGGTTCTAGTTTTGCATCTCCTTCAGTGTCATTTGCAGGATTCAGCCTCTGTACTTTTAAAACTATGTGGCCCCAACCTGGCTCCCTCTCTTATAGGGCATAACCTCACCTACCTACCCCTGTCTTCAGAACGGAGAGATACAAATGAGGTGATGTTTGTAAAGGTTTAGGAAGTCACAGGCTATTAATAAGATATTTAAAGAAACAAGGAAGTGATGTTAGCTTGTAAACTTATGCCAGCTAAATTTTCTTGATTTTTATGTTAATATAAGTAAAAAATAACTATGCGACAGTTGTGTGGGAATTGCAGCAATTTCTGGGTAATTTGAGGTTAAAAGAATGCATGTGATAAACTGATTTTAAGTTATTAGCTAGACTTATCTTTAATATGCCTGCTATATAATGTACTTAAATGTTATTCCAAAAGGCTTTTTAAACAGCAAACTGAAATATAAATTTAATATTTGAATATTTTAGTGATTATTAAAAACCACAAAACCTTCCAGGAATTCATGGGAATGAATAGATGCTTCTGTGTATAAATGCAGTAATGCTTTTAAAGAATGCCTGGATTTTGGGTGCTACTTCCATTTCAGTGAAGAAACTCTCGAGTTATTTTTATTAGCATAAAACATTAAAGATGTGAACTACCGCAACTAGATCCATGCAAACAGTCAGCATCCAAATTGCAAGTGCTCTTAATGGGGCCCTCAGTCTCAGATTCACAAGAGTTATTCCCATCTAATGTCATCACAATACCTGTGATATGGTGGGAGAGGTGGTTTAGGAGTGAAGGAAGAACAGTTCAGGAAGGTTTTCCTCATCATTGCTATAGGGTTGAATTGGGTGCGACGGCAGGGCTGACACAAGGGAATTATCTCCAGGAAGGGACAAATTCTGCAAGTGCTTCTGCACTGTGGGGCATGCTGGGCAGTCCGAGGGACAGCACTTTGCGATGCTCCTGCGTTACATCCCTGAAAATACTTTCTGGGAGAGGTGTGGCTGCGCAAAAGCTGTTTGCCTGTGCTGGTGGCATGTGGGAGTCTGGGGGTTGAGAGGCTGAAACAGGAGCTGTAAGGAGGACAGAGAAGGCTAATATCTAGAGGATGAGGAAAATCACAGGAGAGTACAAAGTTGTGAGGGCAGTTGTAAAAATCAAGCGTAGAAGATGGCAAAATGTTAGTAAAAAGCTCAGTTTCAAAGCTGGGAACTCAAAATGGGATGCCCAGTTCTGTATTTAAGCGACTCACGTGACGTTTAAGTGTATATAATGTGTGTTTGCAAGCTTCGATAAATGCTTATGCCACTGATGGGAAGAGAGTGAGGGCAGGCAAAAACAACCCTCCCAAATGCTGGGATTCGCCTTCGCCTTTGCTGCATGAAAGAGATGGTGAGGGACGTTCCTTGCTCAGGGGTAAAACTGAATTTTAAACCTCAGGTTACACAGTAAGAACCTAATGAATTGCAGACTGGGTCTCCTTACTCTGAAAAGGAGTGAAGGAACACGAGCAATCTTGGACTGTATGTAAATTGTTTCATTGTACCTGCTAAATATAACATGAAAAACTCGGGACTTATAAAATGTCACCAGCTCTTATCGAGCTTCCAAGAGATTACCCCTTAACAGAAGTTTCATTTTCATTTCCTCCAACATTTACTGAACTGAACGAGGGCCGTGACTCCTTTATTTCCTAATCCTAGCCAGCAACTTGCTTTTTTCTGTGTTTTGTGTCATTCCGTATGACATTGCATCAAGGCAATTCAGTGCTGCATGCAGTTGAACCAAAAGCAATTTAAGTCAAAAATGGACAAATATGGATGTCATTTATAAAGCTTGTTCAAAGGTCTTTGACACAGCTCGAAGCTTGCGCGCTTTTGAGGTGCAGCAAGGTTTTTCTCATCTCATTTCTGAGGCCAAATTGTGGGTTTTTAATAGAGCTCCACTGGGCGAGTAGCAGACACCACTTTGTACTTAGAACAACCCTTTCGTAAACTAAAAGGGGGTTTGCTTTTATTATTTATAGGAACTTTTTGGAAGAAAAATATGGGACCCAGTATAAAAACAAGTGTAGCAGTATCAGTGGAACAGCCTTGCAGACTAAACCCCGAACATCTTGTACAGTCTGTTAAAACTTAAAAGCTCGTCCAGTGTACAGAGTTGGAGTATGATGGAGAAATAAATCATATGGTTTTTTTGATGGCTTCTGTTTTCACACCCATCTTAATCAGATCCTAAATGCTGATGATTCTTAAGCTTTGCTTTCAGAGTATTTTATTTATATATATATTTAAAAATATATATTTATTTCTACATACATCTTTTTATATATATAAAAAGAGACAGTTCCCTCCCCAGTTGACTCTGTGGCTCGCTCCCTCTTTTGCTGAGTTATTGCCACTAAAAGCCAGTCAATCCAGCTCTAAAAGAAAGTCTGTATGTAGGATGTAAAACCTCTGTGTAAGGCCACAAAGTCCAATGCAATACTTTGCACTGGAAAAGATTTGTGAAAGTGCTGTTTGACAGCAAATACTCAAGTTCTTAGAAACATTTCTTTTACCTAAGTGCCGAAGAGTTTCTCCGAGTGATTAGTTCATTGGTGATCTTCAGATAAAATCAGTGACAAATAAAAAATACCCCAATTTACTGGTGTTTCTTCATATGATTGTTTTTTTTAATACAATTCATATGTCCTTTGCTTGGGATGTCAAGAAATATTTGAACTTGCTTATAAACATATTTCGTTCATCTTGGTTTTGATTAGGACATGTTTTAAGGCACTTGGATGTCTGGCGATGAAAATTCAAGAGAGAGATCACTGTTAAGTGCATCTCTGCAGCTGTAACTATTCTCCCCACCCCCTCGTTCTCCCCTGCCTTCATGACTTGTCCCTTCCCCTGAGCCAGGGGGGCTATTCATGCTTTTGTCATCAATGTTATTTTGTCAATTGAAGTGTGTTCAAGATTGCCAGCACGGATTTATTTTGTGATTTAAAACGGTCTGTTGCCGTCTGTTGTCTTTGCAATAAAGGGTCATGGTAAAAGAGCATCATGAGAACTGCTTTCATTAAGAAGGTATTATGGCAAATAAAAGCACAGTTTGTAAATACATTTATTACAATTAATTACAGGTATGCTGCATTTTCAAAAAATACATTTGTCAAAGTATTGCTGTTGGTAAAAGCAGGTTTAAGGATCCTTGTCAGTATGTTTGCCTGATTAATTAAGGGACTTATTTTAATATCAGAATAACATCATCATAGCTTCTTGAAGCAATTAAAGTAATGAATTACTTGCATCCCCTTGCATTTTATCTTAATTCTATATCTTTTGCTACACTCTTTTCCAAATAGTAAATATATTCAGTAATTATATCTGATAACATGTAAGTAGTTTATATTAGAGAGCAAGATATATAATGCAGATAAAAATGGTCTAGATTACATCTAGTGTATATTACATTTATGTTATAAATGTAGTATGCGATGCTTGCCTGCTGCATATTTCAAAAGGGCTCTGAAAGCTTGATAAACTGATAGGTGTCTTATACAGAGGACGTTATTTCACACGCCTCCTTAGTTCTTGTAGTTACTTCTGGAACAGAACATGGTTTGAGAGTGCACAGCAGCAGAGCTGAACACTTGAGGGAAAAGACAAGTGTATATCTCATCCGATTCAAGCTGTCTGTGATATTGAAGGTGTAGCCACCGTTTACCATCTTAATAACAGAAACCAAGGGTTTATATATAGCGTTTGTGGAGCGTTTGATTCTTAAACAAAAACCAACCTACTTCTGTAGTATTTAAGACCTTATCCTGCGCAGACTGTTAATAACCGCTGAAATGCTACTATAAAATCGCTGCGATTTTCAGATGCTCCTGAGATTAAAGCAAAGATGTTTAAAAACTTTTGCTGCTCTAACTAGAAGTTTCACTTCCAGTTTCCCAAGGTGACTGTAACCTTCAGTGTCAGCACCATGTACAGGTGGCGGCAGGTGTGGGATGCCCTGAGTTGCTGGGAACGTATGGTATGCACCGAGTGACTTCTTTCTATGCTCTCCTGCTAAAGTCCTCTGGACACAGGACTGGTTTGGGTGTGTAGAGGGGTGGGACAGTGAGTCTGAGGTCTCACATCCTGCCGTTGCTGAAGGGGTGACCCCAGTTATCCCCCAGTGGCTCGTGACATCCTCTGTGCCAGAGGCTTCTGTCCCCTCTAAATGGCTGGAGGCTGCATTTGTGAGTGCAAGTTTCGTCTGTTTGACCTGCAAGATGGAGCTGGGTTTGGAGAGCTGTGGTCAGATGGCAGGGAGTGATTCCCTGGCAGATGGAGAGTGCAGTCTGAGAAGTCAGCTGTCTGCCTTGCTATTAAACCACCGTCATTCCTGCTGATCTGTGGTGATGTCAACCTGACCTCCAAGTGGGGGGAGGAGGAACGGGGGGAGGAGGAGCAGGGGTATCCGCAGCACATGGGAGGTACGCAGAAGATGCGCATCCAACACCAAATTCTCCCAAGGCCTGTGCCGGAGCAGTGGGTGCATTCTGCCTCAGGACTGAATACAGCTGACCTCGCAGTTGTCTTGACCATGGAGTTTTGGAGGGCAAAGCGCAGGGAAAGACTAAGTGCTGTATTACTAAAGTATACTTTGGTGAAATATTTCTCAGCGCTGAGCAAACATTACAAGTAACGAATATATTTAATGGAGTGTATTATTTTATTATGGCTAGTTGCTGTAATAGGCAGTTAAAGCATGATAAACAAAAGAAGCAGAAATGTGATGTACTAGAAGATCAAATCTCTTTCCCTTATATCTGTTTTGTCAACTTGCATTCATCTACTTTCTGTTTTCTTTGGTGGGCAGTCATCAAGGCGTGAAATAGCTGCCTTCCCACGTTACCAAGCCATGTAAATTCTGCTTTGGGAATGAGCTCATTTCAGACAGCGTTCTTAATCATGGTGGGTTAGCACCACTCGCATAGGGAAGAACACACAACAAAAATGTTTTAATTCTTAGAGATTACACAGTTACAAATCTGTGGCCTGGATGAAGTTTAGCATATGAAATAATGATAAAAACTCATAAAAAGGTTAGAAAGTTAGGATATCAAAATAATTGAGAAAATAATTTGGTGAAACTCAGATTTTTCATGCAAATGAGCGTATCATTAAATGATGCTCTGAACAAAAAGACTGGCAAAATGCCCTAAAACACAAGTTCTTCTAGTGCCAAGAGCAAAATGCTCGTTTTTTTCTGTGTTAAGTTTACTAATCTTTCTATATTTTGCCTGTTTATATAGGTCAACTGTATTCTTTTTTCATTTCAAGAGCTGTATCCTACTAACATTATTGGTGTCCACTACACTGCTAATGTCAGAGTAACACTGAGAGCGTAATTACATTTCCTAATTATGTGTAATTAAGCAAAACCCAGATAATGTATTCAAGGAGCTCTTGGAATAGCCAAGGGTCAAGGACTTTTGGAATTTTGCAGCATTTCTCTAAATAAGCACGTTATACTGTTAAAGGCAAGATACAGTTTTGTGCAGTCTGTTCTGTAAACCTGCTTAACAGCTAAAATATATAGTATTCATTTATTTAGCTGAGTAAGGATATAGCTGAGATTTCCTCCCTCCCATTTTTAGATTTGTCGTACTTAACCCAGGAAAAGGGACTTTAAACTCAGCACCATAATGTTCTGCATGCTGACAAGCTAAGTGATATTTATTTTTTCAAACCTTAATCCTTTTGAAACATGGAGAAATAAATACATCCTCTTATCTAGCATATGCCTGAGACTGGAAATAAATTCTTATTTTCTTGTCGTCCTGTACCAGTGGTCTACAATGAATAATTTGGGCAGTCTCACTGAATATAATAGGAAGAGCTTCTCTATTACCAGTGATAATTATAAAGCTCGTAATGGGAAACCTCCAAAGCCCTACCATCAATCAAAGAAAATAAACAATGGAAAATGATAGGTATATAGAAGTGAAAATGGCAAAACCACATATGGAAATGCAGTAGTTTCTATGAGGTTATAAATCATGGGGGAGTCATGATTTTCAATGTAATTAATATTCTCAGATTAAAACATAACTTTCTAAGGAATTTAGCCGGCATTTTTACAGTCAGGAGCTGGATGAGTCAGAGCTTTAGTAATGGGATTAGGGAGACTTTCACTTCTAGATCATTAGGTCAAATATGACCCAAATCTGCAGTGCCTGGAAGTTTTCATTTCACAGCTGTGAGTGGCCTTTGTAAAAAGGTTTGTTGGTTTTGGTCTAGACCCTAGCAGGCGAGGGTCTGCGGACCGAAACCAGCCGTGCCGTAAGCAGTTTTGCTCTCACTGAAAACAAAAGAAGTTGGCCTCCATCATCTCAAAGCTTGGATTTTGGCATATTAGAGCATCACTTAAAAAATACTATGATGTGAATCCTTCCAGTAGCAGAAGCCAAGAACAAAATGGCCTTTGCAAAGTCGCTGCCTGCTTGGGGTCTGGGAGGGATCCCTCCAGATGAGGGTGCAGATGCGTGTCATTTACTGGAAGTTTTTTCTCTCCTTGTCTCGTGAATGCCTATCCTGGAAACCTAAGACAAAGCAAAGGCCTTCAGAGCGTTCCTTAGCGTGGAAATTCCCCCATGTGCTGCTTAAAACGGATTGCAGTGCATTGTGCTTACGCTTATAAACCCAGCAGAGAGGTAGGGTGCGCGTGTTCGAGGACAGCACTACGTTAACATGTGCTATCCTACGTGTTTTCTTCATGCTTTTCGTGACCATGAAGCTGTTAACAAAGGTTCAGTCCTTGAGCTAGCTCTGTTTCTCCCAGTTCTTGTTTCCATCCTCTGGATGTGACCAGTGCCGTTGCTTCACCTCCATTTGGACTGGGGCTTATTTACACCCCTTGGGTCTAGGATACTCACACAGAACCTGACTTGCAGTTTGTCTTTCATTTCTTTTCCCGTCCACTAGCAAGCCCAGTTCCTTCCTTTTTTTCCACCCTCCATTCCTGTCCCCTGTGACCCCCCCAAACCACTCCCAAGACACTGTCTTTTTGGCAGAGCTTATAGTTGTGGAAATAATGGTGGACCAAGGAAATGTCTGTTGCTCTAGTCATATTATGATGTGGTGATTACCCTTAGCTTATTCTATAGCTAAATCATTCAATGTATAACGGATTCCAGTTTTTAAGTCCTTTATTCCTGTTTTGGAATTCTTCCGTGTTCTTTTCCCTATAGATGAGTGAAGGTGAGGCTCTTTTTCACATAATTTCCACCAAACCCAAATATATTTTTGGCAGTTGAAGAGCCAGTCTACAGGCTGAATAAAAACTTTTGCAATGTTGTTTTTTTCATAGATAGACAATATTAAATATTTTCCAGAAATATTTGTTCCTAGGTCAGAAGGTTACAAGAAGAAAAAAGCAGTGAACAATTGGTAACCTGGTTCAGCTCTACCAGTGCGTTTTGTTGGCAGTGCTTTGTTTCCTGGCGTAAGTTTCAGTCACTAGGTACACATGACACAAAGACGCATTAATTGCACAAAGAAATGACACAACTATTATTCCCAGTAACAAATGAGTCGCTAAGTTTGTTACAGCAAACGGAAGATAAATGCATGAGTGTGAGATCTGCAATAGTTAGAGGAACTCTTCCTAAAAATACCTTTCACCTGATTTACAGCATTCCTGCGTAGTTTCGTATGCCGTACTGCGTGTGATGTATTCAGATTTTCGGTCCCAACGCATCCCTGAAAAGAATGTCCAGTGTTGTTGTAAGGATTAAATGTCCCACGGGGGGATAAAAGCACCAGAGAATGGAGGACAATGAAACGTTAGATGGAAAAACAAACAGATGTAGCATAATAAGTAAAAGGTCACTATGTGTTGAGGACCAGCATGCATAAAACCGGATGGTAATTTCAAGAAGCGACAGGCCGGTATGGCAGCAGAGCTCCCTTCAGTACCGCCCCGATGAAAGAGCCATTAGGCAGCCTGTACTCCAGCAGTGGGCTCGAGTGAAGGAGCTCTGCTCTGATATCTTTCCTTGCCTCTTAAAAAATTCATATCGTTAATATTTAAGTTTCAGAAACCTGTGGCCAGCAAGAGAAAGTTCTTCTAAATGACCTCATTTGTGCTAATGTAACAATCTAATGAAAACTTTAATGCTTATGTTTGCATAATTCCAATTCATTTTTGCTGTTCCGATTATTAAAATTGCTCATTTAAGGGCTGTCTTTTGTTTTGTTTGATTTCAGCATTCCCTTTGGTAAGAGTTGCAAAAATTGTGAGGAAATGGATTTAATAGACACGGTCTCAGGAATGGTTAGCTAAATGGTGCTGCAAATACTCCCAATTTTTCCCTTTGTTCTTCTACATATGTTTAAAGATATTTCTGTTAATTTACAATTTGAAAGGTGGGTGAGGAGCAGAGACTTTGAAAAATAGATTACTGTCTTCATTAATACAGGTTTGACCTACAAAGTCTTCACGTACTTAATGATTAAAAACCAAAGTACTAAATAATAAATTATAAGAATTTATAGGAGTCATCATCTTGAAATTAGCTTACTGAATGTTCTTATCATAATAAATCTGAGTGGGTGTCTAATTTAGTGTTAGCTGACTAAAATTATATGTTGCAGTCAGATAAAAAGAGAAAAAACTTTTGTTTCAAGACAAGTGATGTGAATTTAATCAGAAGTAACCCAAAAGGCTGCCATGTCCTGTTGTGTCTGCTTAGCAGAAACTTTGGCAAAACCGGTATTGGTAGAACGAAGATCGATTTCAATTTGTGAGTCTGGCAGACAATAAAGTTTCCTCTAGCGATTCAGGGATGTTTATGGTAACGCTTCCCATGCTGCTATAGCCAGTCAAAACCCCAGGAAACAAATGACGAAATATCTACTCTAGCTCTTATTCAATCGCAGCATAGCAGAAGCATTTGCCAAGATCTTTTTACGTGATTGTAGAACAATCTCTCTCTCCCCTCTTTATCTCTCGCTGTTGTACATTTTAACTGGATTGAGAAACATCTTTTATTTCTCCTCGCACATGAGTAGGAAAACTCTTCACAAAGACCTGAACGTTTTCGGAACTAGTCAGCTGCTTCTCAAATTCAACTATTGTGAAACTTGGAAGGAAAAGATAGCAAAACAAATACTAGTTTAGGAAGCATATTAAAAGCAGTCCTAATCAATATTTTGCTTCAGTCCATGCAGTAAAACACAGGGTCCTGAGCCTGCTCTCAGCACAGTCATTCTGAGCCTTTCTACTCCGCCAAAACAAGTGGGTTGGGCCAGTGTAGAGGTTGCTGCTGCTGTTGACAGAGTTTACTGAATGATGAACCGGGACCCCAGTTTGTAAATAGGAGCTAAAATCATAGCAAAATAGCTTTACGGGGGAGATTTCTCTCTGCAGCTTCTAAAGAGCTGCAGAAAGCAGTCAGGTTCTACTTCATCCTTTCACTTTGCCTCAGTCCTTCACCCTAATTAATTAGAGGGAAATATGCCTTGCAGAGGAGGAAATACCTTTGGGATTTTCATCAGGAAGTCATAGCTCTTGTGGGTAAAAGGGAAAAGATTTGTTGTTGTTGTTTTAAATATTGAAAATCAAGCTGTGATTCACTAGGACTTCATTTTTATCATCAGTACCAATTCTGCAGTGCTAAATGCTGTTGATAATATTTAAGTTTCTTTATGTAAACATAATTTTTTGATTGCAGATTCCTAATCAGAACTAGAAAAACCATGTGCCTCAATCATTTTTTTCCCAAGGAGCTCCTGGAAATCGGGTTCATCTCTGAAAATGCTGATTAGTCGGGTTTCATTACCTCCTCTTAGAGAATTCAAATGTCGAAAAAAGGCAAAACAAAGATGAGGGTTTACAAATGAAAATTAGATGCATTATTAAATCTAAAATATTTATTAAAAAAAACATTAAAAGGGCTTATACCTCCCTGCAGAGCCTTTACCTTAGCAGTCTCCTGCTGTTGGACCCAGTGTGGTCCCGTGCTGTAGCAGCGCACCCAGCATGTGCATGAACGTGAGGTTCCTTTTGAGCGCTACTCACCATATATGCCGTAAAATGGAGAGTAGCGTAGGTAATTAGTATGTCACACTGTGTAATCATTGTTTAATGTGCAAAGAAGATGCCTGTGAAATAATTTTTGTTAATGTAATCATTAACAATCTGATCCAAACTCCCATTGTTTTTTACGAGTGAAGATGAGCCCCGTTTTCAGTCTTAGGTTTATTTTCTGTCTTTTAGATACAGTCACGGTCAGGGGTATTGCATTGTACAATGAGCTGTCCAAAGACACTGTCGCAATGAGTGTCTGCTATGCTGGCAACTAGCGAAGACTTGTTCAGTGCTATGTCCGTCCTGCCGAACCTGCATGCTGAGATCACAGCTTAGGAAGTCCATCTCTACAGCAGTCATCTACGTGTTTCAGTGCTTCTGGAGCCACAGGGAAAATTAATTCAACTGGGTGGTACTGGTGACCATGCTAGAGCTCTGTATGGTTTCCCAGTGATTCCTGACACTTGCAGCCAAGACTCAGTGGCACTATTATCTCCTCCCAAGGCGAGTACCCGTCCAAAGGCAGTAATGTTAAAGTAAGTCTACTAATAGCACAAGCTGAACAATGGGACTATAGCAAGAGCAGAGGGAAAAGGCCTGTTCACTTTGTCACTGTTCCTTCTTTCTGGCTTGCTCAGCAAGATCTTCGGGTGGACTGAGGCGTGTCCACTAGGCGCCCTATACATTGTGTAGGCGTGGGACTGTGGTGTAGTCAGGACGCGTTTGCTGGAGGGATGAGTTCTGGCAGCATGTTCGTCGGTAAAGCCTACCTGACTCGCTGCTAGACTGTAGATACTGTCCCAGAGCTTATGCAGAGGGATGTTTTGTCCGCTGTTCTGTATCCCTTCCCTTTCATGCCTGTGCAGGGTTAATCATGGGATATGGTGACGTTTCAGTGAACAGTAAAATACAACCCGTTCATGAAGACAGAGCTAATTTCATGTTTAGTGAAGGAATGCTCCTTTTATAAGAGCTCTGTGCTTTGTAATGGAAGATTTCTAATGCACTGATTTTTTTAAAAACACTTTTTTTCCCAAGTAGTATTATCGTTACTAGTGTGTGTGTTACTTTTAAAGGCTTGACTCTGCAATTTCTGCATGTTCCAGATTTCTTGTCACCAATATGCAGCTGTGTTGCTGTGTAACAATGCAAGGTCATTTTTATGTCACATACGTAGGAATAACAGAAATTGCATTTGGTCTGAATTAGCATAATATCCCGTAAGATTTTGGTGGGAAAAAACACACAAAACTCAGCGTGATCCGTTACCCCATGTATTCTGGTGCTAACCTCCAGCACGGGCTCTAGAAGCGCTTGGTTACGGACCTGGTCAGTGACAACTGTCTGCATTTGGATGCTAGAATCTTTTGTTTCCTAATCTTTTTGTCATAAATCAGCTGACAATGCAAATGATCAGACCAGCTGGGTTGGTTTTTTCTGCTTTGTTTTAGTAGATCAGGTGTTTAAGACAAAACTGGACACAGATTCATCTGTGTGATACATACAAAGATCCAGGCAGGAAAAAGGGAAGTGCATTAAGCACTATCTAATTCCTTTGTAAGAAAGTGATGTTTGTTTTCTTTCTCCCTGCAACTTTTCGTGGTTTACAGTTCCATGTAACATTATGAATTTACAGAATTTTCCCTGGGATTCAGCTGGCCCATTAAGAATAGGTTGTGAAAGAAGAGGAGAGCGTGCACTTCCCAAATCCGCTACGCTTTGTACTCAGGTCTGCAGAGCAAATGAACGAACGCTTCTGTGAAATTGGAGAAATGATGGATTTTTTTAATCTTTAAAAGAAATTAATGAGGGAGCAGATAAAGTAGGGGAGGGAAGATCAGTTGCTCTTCTAATTTAATAAAGGCTTGTTGTTCAAAAATACAAACACACAGCCTGGTGACCAGGTAGCTTGTTGTTATGTTGGGGTTTTTTTTTTTCCACATCAGTGATATTCTTCAGTCCTGCAAGTTAGTAAAAGCAAGACCACTTGCCATAGCTATAAGCTATCAATAAAAATTAATGTACCAGAGGGAATTGAAAGGAAAAAAAATGTACTTAAGTGTTCAGGGCCATCGAGCCACCCATGCATCCTCTGCGAGTGTATTCTGGCGATAGAGCTGTTATTGTTGCCATGGGCTGCCATTTAATGCTGTTTTCCTAAGTAAATGCTTCTATGCTCTGATCAAGGACATTGGCAGCAAACCAAGACAGTCTTCAGAAAAAGATGGTGCTGCATGGTGGTGAATGCTGTTCGACCAGGCCTGGTATCGGGGGATAATGAATGCGCCTCTCTCTTGCAAGTCAGTTCAAACACAGGTTTAAAATCCTTTCAGGAAGGGAAGAATCCTTCTCTTTTTCTCTTTCTCTTTTTACGGGAAGATTTTTCGTGGTGGTTTGTTTTTTTTTTAAGAATGACAAGAGGAATTAAAAAAAAGGCTGGGATGTATCCGCTCTAAGGTGATTTTAACTGAGGAGAATGGGAAGATCAATAACAAAACAAGAATTCCCAAAGAAATCTTTCTGGGATGGGTTTTTATGTTTGTCTGCCTTTCCAGCAAGGTGAGCGCTGTTGAACTGAGGGCTTCCCCTGGGAACTACATCCCCCAGTAGATTTTTTTAGAGGAGATGGCCGTGGCTCTGTATCCATCCCTGGGTGCTGATGCCGGTGGTGTAGTTCTGTTCAAAGGGAAGGGACAAGAGGGTATAGTCACCCCCGGTCTATAAAGGTAAAAGATTTTCCACTGAGGAGGACTAACATTGATAATGTTATCTGAGTGTTTGGGCTAAAGTGCAAACTGTTCTGTGTTTGTCAATCAACAGAGTACAGTTTAAACAAGACGTGCTGCTGTGTTGTGCCCTGTAACAGCTGAACTGACATTTGCTAAAAAAAAAAAAAAAAAGACAGAAAAAACACAGAAGGGGTTTCCATTTGCAGTGGTCTGTGTACAGGAGCTGTACACAAACGCAGAACCAGTCCTGTAACAAGAACTGATACCCCAGGTTAGTTTTGCCATCAGTCTGCAGTCTCCAGCTCTTCCTCAGGATCGTTATTGTATTAAACTCTTACACTTGATTCATTTGTAGTTAAAGTAATAGAGCTACATTTATTCCAATAGAGTAATAGAGGGCAGAGTCTGTGCCCCAGGGGCCTGAAACCATCATTTCGGGTATGGTGCTCCCTGTGGTTGCAGCACAGAATGCTCTGGGGTATGTGGTAAAGAGAAATGGGATTTAGCATCATCATTTACCTGTAGGATGGGTCTGTCCTAGGGAAACCTTGTGCTTTTTGCTGCAGGTGTGAGAAAGCAGCTGGGTGCAATCCCCGTGGGCATTTATTTTTTTAAATCAAACTTTGTTAGCCCAGAGCTTGGTGAAGAAGAGGAGGAGGACATTACGAATGAAAAGGCTGACTTGGCTTTTTGTTATGTGTTATTGATAGTATATAGACAGTCATGCTTATTTATAAGTCTTCTAGTATTTGTTTGAGCCATTCCTCCGGGTTATTCAGCATGTTTTGGTCCCCCACCTACCTTTCAGTCCAACAGCTTCCCTTTTAATGATACGTTTCATGCGTGGCTGGAAAGAGATGGACAATCAGTAAACAATAGGTTTTTTCCTCCCTCCTAAATCTCTGCCAGCTTCTAATAACTTAATCTGTCAATTTTTGACTTGTAAACTTTTAGCATCCACAGTGTCTTGTGGGAGGGATTTAACAGCTTAACTTCACGTTGCATTAACAATTCAGTGACTCCTTTTCCTTTTTTTGAGCCTGGAACCTGCTAGTGCTATCGAATGGCACCCAACTCCTGGACGGAACGAGGCAGTCTGTCCCTGTCCACTCTCTCCAAGCTGCTCATAGTTTTGTGGACCACACGTATGTGTCCAGTCAGCTGGTTCTTTGTGAGGAAGAAGATCCAGAATTTAATTGTGTACAGAAGTTATTTCATAGCAATAAAAATCTTTTTTGCTATTCTATGAGGCTTCCAGTGCCATGATGATTTTTCAAGGTGAGAGTACCAGAACTTTGCACAGTTTGCAAGGTGCAGACAGAGCATCAATTTATTCAGTGATATAACTGTGTCTTTTATAGTCTTCTCTGTTCCTTTTCTAATCATTCTCGCCTTACTATTTCTTTTTTAATTGCTACTGAGCATTGAGCTGATGTTCTCACAGCACTGTGGTGTAACCCTGAGATCTTGCTCTTGCATACTAAGAATAAGTTCAGTGCAGGCATGTGAAGTTGTGTTTGTTTTTTCCCATGTGCATCATCTACTTTTAATTTCATCTGCCATTTTATTGCCTGCTTGCTGAGCATCGTAAGATCATTCTGCAAGTCTTCACAGTCAGTCTTCCTCCCTGCTAGTATGAATAGCTACCCCTTTTATTTTTTTTTTCAGTTGTGATGAGGAGGGTGGGAAAAAATGGAAAGGTAACTGTAGGCTGCGCTGCATGGATACAAACTATTTAGAGTGAAATCCAGCGGTCCCCACTAGAGGCAAGGTGATTAATCGAACTGAAACCTCAAAAAATGGTCTTGCAACTACATTTTTAATGCATAATATTTGTGAGTTTGACATTCAACAAAATGCTTTCTCTCATGCCTGGTTTGAAGTTAAAAATATAAATGCAATGTCCTAGATTTTACTTACGCATCTAGAGTTGTTAAGGAGGTAAAGGAGAATTGAGAGATAGGCAGCCCAGATTACGTATCTCCAAAGTCCAGTCCCACCATTCGTAGAAACTTCTCCTCCTGTTGATTGAATCATTCAAAGTTGGGTTGATTTTGGTAATTCAGTATTATATATATTTTGATTGAATAAGCAGATGTTTGTTTCACCGTCCAAGGGAGAAGTCATAATGTTTGTGATCTTGGAGCGTTCAGCATAAAAATGCATCTCTGTGATGCGCACACACAAATACACCCACTGCCGGCAATGGGTTTCCTAGTACGAACTTTAGCTAGTGTTGCAGATTATGAGTAATTGAAAAATGTGGTGGAAATGCTTCCTCTGAATTTTGCGCGAGCAGTCTCTCGTGAATATTTGGGAGAATGTCTGAACTGTTGCTTAAAGTCTCGCCGCACTGGTCTGTGTATGAAAAAGACCTGCAGACAGCTTACACTGAACTTTTGAAAATCCTAGGGAGAAAGAAGTTTAACCGAAAGCTTTTACAACTGTATGAGTTCCACTGCATTGAATTAAGTTAATAAATGAGAGCTTAATATCAATGAAAAGGAAATGCACGTCTGGATTTTGCAAATCTCAGCATTTCGTGGGATTAGGAACTCTCCCTGTCAAATGTGATGCCTTCAGTGGAGTTTTTAAGGTATCTCTGAAACTCTGTACACCAAAGGTTTCAGGATTGTTCCATAACGTTTTATTTTAAGTGAGGTAAAGTGCAATTGCATTTGGAAAAACATACTCCTCTGTGTCATTCTAAATTTAGAAGTTTGAGCGATGACAACTAGAACTATAATCATCAGGGTCTGGAGCATTTTAACAGTGTGAGATACCCAGTAAATGGTGTTTTTTCCTTCAGTACAGGGACAGCAAATACTCCTTGCCAGTCTCTCTAGACTTTTAGTATTCTCCCTATGATACAATGTTTGCTCTGATTGTCTCTGATTTAAATTTTTTCATTTTTCACTTGTCTAATCATTTGTATTGAGTTAAAAATGTCAGT
Organism: Bucorvus abyssinicus; assembly: GCA_009769605.1. Taxonomy (NCBI): domain Eukaryota; kingdom Metazoa; phylum Chordata; class Aves; order Bucerotiformes; family Bucorvidae; genus Bucorvus; species Bucorvus abyssinicus. The sequence goes on from CM020040.1 coordinate 15,933,729, forward strand.
TTGACTTGCTACCACCTGCACAGCTTAAGAATAGTTTTTTGCTGATGTAGTTAATTCCCACTTACTAAGCAACCCTTTTTCTTTTCTGTTCTGTCTCGATGCTCAAAATTAGGTCTTTTTTCTGTCCTCGAGTAGCTCTTACCTTTCATACACTAAATTTCATTGCCGGCACTCTCAAAATCCAAATAAATTATGCCATTTGCACTCCCATCATCAACCTTCTCGGTAACCCCAGAAAAGTCAAGGAGAGCAGTTAGGCAGATTTTTCCTTTCTGATCTCTAGCAGTTATTTGCTGTTATGTTACAAATATGTGTTCCTTTCTCCCTTGCCTGTCAGAATGGCTTTCAACTGTTTTCCTTGCTAATGTTGACAAGGTGATTGACTTGCAGATTTCCATAGCACTTTTAGACCTTAAAAAAAAAAAAAAAAGGAGGGGGAGGGGGAAGAAAGACTGCTCTTATATTCCACAAACTTTTTGTTTTTAAAAACTGCTGGAACTTCAATTATTATTTGTGGCCTACAGATCTTTGACAAGAGTAAATCTCACAGCATCTAGTCTGACAGACTCAATTTTTGTTTCGAATTGCCTCCCCCTTTTCTAGTCATAGGCACTGCGGTAATTGTATACACAGTCAATGGATGACAGCCAGGATATCGTTAGCGTAGTCTTTGGTTTAGAGAAAAGTATTATTTTCATATTTCAGCTGTTTTACATGCTGTCAGGGTATATCTCTTTTCTTAATTCTAGAGTAGTGAAAAGTAAAAGTTCTGGGCAATTCTGCGTCAATTCTTTAGCCGCATCTATTTTAATTTTAGACTTTATTTCTCTTTATTGGTCTGGGACATGTCTGGAGGGGTTTATCCTGCAGAAATTTTTTAGTGTGTGCTTGTAAGTCTTATATAATTAATTTTGATGAAAATCAGCAGTTTGTATTGGTTATAGTCAATGAATATTTTTATGTTTGTATTTAAAAAGGAAAGAAAAAAGCCTATGGGTGATAGTTCATTAGCTTATAAATATAGTATAACTTCCTGCATAATTACAGATTTTTATAATGCTTTTTGCTTATTTTCCTTTGGATAATTTTCAAAGTACTATTATTCCCTCAAGAGCCCTCTAAGAGGCAGAATTTCTGGCTATTAAAGATTTGCCATCCCACAAGCAGCAGACTGAGAGTGCCTCCAGGTTATTTATAACTGGATTTTATCTCAGAAAATTAACTAAAGAAGATAAACCAAAATTCTAGGGGAAAATGCCTTAAACATCTCATATATTATGCTGTGCTCAAACAGCTATTTTAATTTTAACAGCCCAGCAAGCCCAGTGGAGCTCTTTTTCTGGTTTTGGGCACAAAATAAGATAACACTTTTTGAATTCCTCCAGGAGATCATCTAAGTGCACTTAAAGTGGAGGCATAAAATATGAGTTTACAATGTGATATATTTAAGCTTTACATGTTAGTTTAATTGATTTTCTGCGTTTGCTGGTTGTAAGAGCCCAGAACTCCTAATATGCCCTTTAAAAAACTAGTACATTTTCACAATGTGGTATTGGCAGACAAGGACAAGTTGATCTGTTGAACAGGAAGTTTCGCTGTGTGCTGGTTTCTCTGGTGCTATAACCCTTTCCGGACCACCGGTGCCCTCAGTTCTGCCAACATTTCAGCAGACAGGTACGTTTACATGCCTGCATAATCCCACCGCTTTCAGTGAGCCACTCGCGCCGATAGGGTTACACATCCAACGCGTGTCACTAAACCAGGGATGCAGTTTATTGGCTCCGGTTTGTGGGTGGGCTTTTGGGGAGCCTTTGGTGTGAACAGGGGAAAGGAGCCTGCCAAACGCAGAGCACCTCAGTTGGATTGCTTGTGAGAGTTTAGGTGTCTGAGGTGATTAAGCTTAAAATAACAGACTCATTTTCTTTCTGACATCAGTTATATTTGAACTTAGGTCTAGGGAGTGAAAGGTTGTGGCAATAATTTATTGTACCTTATAGTACAATCGGTGTTTAAAAAAAGAATGGTAGCTGGAAGGCATGTTCTAGTCTTACTTCAAGGAAACTACTCCTGGGTTGCATGGACTGAAATAGTTGCAGTTTCTAAGTATGCCTTGTAAATAAAATGATGAGAAAGGGATTTTCAAGACAAATTTTGAACCTCAGAGCATTAGCTCCCTTTCTTCACATGTTTATAATAGTAATTCCTTATATTTATGATTATATAATTATGATTCACTACTTGGGTGACTTTTGCAGATGACAAAACTATTAATGATTTCCTCTGGCTTTTGCTTTTAATTATTCACCTATGTGAAGTGGAATATGGACTACAAGGGCTAGGATAAATAAGGATGATTGGTTCATATCAGTGTTATCACAAGGCAGAATATCTTAACATTTGCCTTCAGTTTGCTTAGGTTTAGATATTACCATTAAAGAAATTGGCTCTTTATTAGGAATTATGGAACAAAAACTCATTTACGTATATAGGTTTATATAGATGTAATATGAAGCCTCGATAGGAATTTATCTGTAACATCTTGAAAAATTTTAGTTGAGGAAGAATATAAACTCTCTGTTAGTGTATGGAATTGTTTCTGTAGTTCTAGCTGCATCACTACTTCAAGACAAAAAGTAAACTGAACTTTGAATTTTAGCTGAAAATCACACGAGGAAATTAGTGATCACACTATCTGCCCATTTAGACTTCTTGCCCTTAAGTGAAAGAGTGGCTAAAAATATGGCTCAGTGTTGCCTCCTGCCATCTGTATTTTCTTTTCTAAATTATCTAGTCTTTTAAATATTTGAATAACTTTTGCTCAGAATGAACACTTTCCTCTCAGCACAAGAACGCACTTTGGCTCCTGAGACCATAACAATTGGATAAATTAATATTGATTTGTTAAGAAAATACTTCTTCATCTGTTAAAGTATCTCCTACTGTAGTCTAGAACAAAACTTACAAATTTAAAAGAATGTAAGTAGTTCTCAATCATTTTCCCAGTGAAAGTAATTATGGGTAGCATTGCGCAAAGTTAATGGGCTGTACTTTCTAAAATATAGATTACATGGAAAAATTCCTGGAGGTACAAGGAAGGGAAAGTTAGCTACGCGTACAGATTCAAGCTGAACCCTAATACATAAACACCAATTTTTTTTTTAGAACTCTTTAGAGGTGGTGGATTTGGGTGGCTGCAACAGCGTGATAGACGGCTCTTTTGAGAGATCGGTTTGTCGGTAACAGGGTTAATCTACATGGCATGAATTTGCAACGTTTACAAATGCTACTATCAGTTATTAGAAAGGAAAAAGCTACTTGTTTGAATCACTGAAAATTAGAAGTTTTTTAACGAAGCATTGAGATTTTGTAGAGGGAAAGGTCTCGTGTAAGGTGTGAGTTCCAGTGTGTGGCTTGCAGAGGGAGATGAAGCATAAGTGAAGGCAAGCCAGCATGGGTAGGTGTGGGTGTCCACCCCAGCCCACAGGGGAGAGGTCACCCTGCCACCTCTGGCTGCTCACCGGGCAAGGAGGGAGCAAGACTGTCCCTGCAAACACGCACGTGCCTTGTATTTGGAGAGCCTCGGTACTGACTGACCCGTATTTTATAGTAGTCTTTGGGGAAGCTTGGCTCCTTCAGGAACGGTGGTACCAATGGGAAGTGAAGGAGCTGTAAATCAGGAGATATCAGGCTCGTTGCACGTACACAGACCACCGTGGGGAGAGTAGGTCTGGAGCATGTTGGTGCCAGGTGCCGGTACGCAGGGAAGAGATCAGGCCAGGTACAAGGTGTCTTGGATTTCCAGATGCCCAGCGTCTGCTCCAGGTGGGCTGACAGCCTGAAGTCTGGAATGAGTAGCTAAATCACTTTCCACACTGGAAAAATCTGGGTGGAAAGAGTGCATGTCTGTGGAGCCCATGTCAGTCCAAATGAAATTCCTTTAAGGATAAAAATGAAGTGTTTGGGACACAGATCACTGCATAAATGAATGCAGTCAGCTTTTCAACTTACTTGGACAATCCTGTGAGATTCAAAGAAAAATTATACCTTAGGCAATGATTTGGCAGTGCCTCTTTCTTTGCAGCGTGCTGGCCCTATGGTCCTCCAGGTTCAGGGATTGAGGCTGGTGCTCTCGTAGTTGGCGTAGGTAAACTTTCAGCAAAGGCAACAAAAGGAATGAAGAGGATGTCAGCAAATAAATAGAGAAACATAAATGAATGTTCTTGTCAGCTTTACATGTGTGTATGCTTTTGGCTAATTAATACGGGTCTTTATAAATTTATGCCATTTTTGTCCTTCAAATCATATACGAATACTCAGCATCCAGTATATGCATTTGACTAAGACTTTTCAAACTCTTTTTTTTCCAGTAACAAATGAAGAAAACAAAGTGGAAAGAAGGAAGGAACACATAAACCAAAATAAACCTGATACTTCATTTGCGTTTTCGTGATAGATACTGAGTTCTTTCCATATACTTGTGCGTTAAGGGTTTTGCTGAGTGAGCTAGGACACTGTCTCTTTAAGTGTTTAACAGTAATTGGTTCATGTCCTGGTGTTCATTGAAAATCCTAGACATTTCATGGAAAATCTTCTTAATGAGGGAATGAATTTTTCATTCACATTAGAAAGCTCACTCTGACAAACAATTTCTAAATAAAACTTTGGCGACATGACATCCCATATTGGACTTGACAAAGAGGACAGGTGCATTAGAATAAAACTGTATGGCGATCCTTCAAGCTGTCAGCCATGAATATTTTATTTCTTAATGAATCATCTTTGTGAAATGAACTTTCTTGTTGTAGTGTCAGTGCCATTTACAACAAAAAACCTGCTCCTTTTAAAAGGTGAACTCCTTAAAGATGCTGACGCCTGCATAAAATACTTAACCCTAGCCAAGGTATTCGGTAAATTTAATAGTGTATTTTTTTTTTTTCCCCAAACTGTTTGAAATATAGGCTCACACTACCAGGTGTGACTGTCAAACACAACCTTTTGCAGCAGCAATTTTGTTAAAGCCATTATTCAAGGTAGATTAGCAATGAGGTTGATCCATGGGGCATCAATTTTGTTATTAAAATCCAAAGCATCCTTGCTTAATTATTGGTGTTTCCTTTATTTTTAATGGCATATTACATTTAGTGCTTGTGCACAGTAGTAAATTTTGGTCTAACAGGCAACAGCCACTTACACCATCTTGTATCACTGCTCCCTACCTTGTGGACAGAATAAACCATGGACACTCCTTGTTGCTAGTTTTTGGTTGTGGTTTTTTGGTTTTTTCCCAAAGGTGTAATGTGAGTGCTGGTCACGCTGCGTGTGGAGGGCGAACAGTGCCTCCTGGAGTGATGGCCCCCAGTACCCAGGTGTTTCATGCTGCCTCCAAACTCCCTGTATCTTTATTCTAAGGGAATACACGTGTCACATCAGTTTATTCTTCCTCGCAGTTTATTTGTCAGAGTAGATTTGAATGTACTGGTTTTGCTAACAATTTTACGTTCATTGAGTTATCTTAAAAGCAAATATGTTTCAGCGTTTTCCTTTTGTTCTGCGAAAGCAGCTTGATTTGGATTCTCTGGGGAAAGCTCAATTTTTATTGATATTAAAAATACCCATTTGATTGCAAACCTCAAAGTGGACTAGATTCAATTTAATTTACATAATGGTGTCTTCAGGGACGAAGATTGCATGTCCTTTGTGGCATTAGTTTGTGGATGTTCCTAGCATGTGTCAAGTTCAAATTACAGGGTTTGTCATTTTACTTATAGGCTAAATGTTTTGACTTCAGCAGCTATGATTATACTCATTGTCTTTGTAGTCCCTGACCTGTGTCCTTGCTGATACTGGATATATGCGATGTCTTGTCTGGCCATGCTCCTATCCAGCCCCTAATCTCTGTGGAAAGACTCCAAAAGATCAGGAATAAGCCCCCTTAGTGCCTTTTTTTTTTTTTTCCCCACCTTATCCTTGTGTTCCAGTTTCTTCCTTTCCATGCTGGACTTTTATCCTTCTGTTAACTTTCTCTCCAAACATCTATGCTTATTAAGGAGAGCTTTCTCAGATTCTGCTCCTGTTGAAGTCAGTAGCACTCTTCCCACTGTCTTTAATGGGAGAGAAAATAGAGAAAAAAGCTGCTTTCAGAACGGTTTTATTTCCCTTAGCATTGACTGCTCACATGTCTGTCTACTTCCCTTGCAGTTTTAAACTGCCTATAAAGTTTGTTGAAGCTGCCATGGGAACACCTGGAATAGGTTCACCAGACTTCGCAAGGAAGCGTTAAGACCATACCCTTGAAGGCTCTGTGTTTTCAAATTGCTGTTTGTAGATGAAGCCTTATACGTGCAGGAAGCATTTATCATCAAAATAACATTAAAAGGGGGGGTATTCTGGACCTAATAAAATCAACTGAAGTCCTTGAATGGGTTGTCTACTGCGGACTTTGGAGAACTAAATGTGTACTCCCGTGTTTTGAGGTGGCTTTGCTGTATTATTACTGTTTGTATTCCTGCAGCTCCTAAGGGTCAAATCATTTTAGCGTGGCTGAGCGCCGTGTAAGTGCATACCCAGGGTAAAAAGGCAATTCCTGATTGCAAGTTTACAGCCTGTGTGTATGACAGGAGACCACTGATACACTAGGTAGACAAGAGCACAAAGAAACGATGATACCGTGATGGATAAATCATTGTGCCAGCAGGTTCCATCAAGCACCAACAGCTCAGATGTTCCTTTTGTTGACATACCAGCAAAGGAAAATTTCTAAAAAGCATTTAAGGTTGGCAGGGAGGTAATTCTATACATGTGTGAGGAAGCACTTCCCAAACTTGTGGGCAGCCTGAAGAAGTGTAAAAAGTGCTTCCACTGGAATCTGCCATTGTGGATTGGATGAAAGCAAGAATCAGCCTCTCCTGGGGACTGATATGTGAGACGGGAGGGGGGTACGCTGTGAAGGACTTTCCGTTCTTGTCTTGAAATGTTATACTGTATTTTATCGGGTTGTTGAGAGGGTCTGGTCCTAGGCAGGCCATACTGAGAATTGCAATTCACTAGAAGGGTACTGATTTTCAGGATTTTTATTGGCTTAAATGGGAGATAATGCATGTAACAACTTCAGGATCAAGAAGCAATGATGATAGCTCTGTCTTAATCTTCTTTCCCACATATAAATTCAGTTTCTCATTTTACTTTCATTTAAATCCACTTTTTCAATGGCCTAGCAAGTACTAATCAAATAAACTTTCAAAGATTGCTCTTGATTAAATTATTTTTTCATAATGAGTTCCTGTTACCAGGGAGTACAGAGTTAAAAAGGTGATATCACTAAAATTAATTAGCATAAGACATGCTGGACTGGTAGAAGTGACTGGATCTTAATCAATAGCAATATGATTACACCCATGCAGCAATTATAAATTATTTAAAACAGTACCCCTAGGTTACTGCCTAGTTGCCTTTAAATTAAATTCTCTGTCAATAATTGATGCAAAGAATTAATGTGAGAACACCTTCAGTTACTGAAACTTTTTTAAGGTGGCATAAAATATTGAACTGTTGCCTGTCATTAGCAGCCATCCTGTCTCTTTTGCGCAGCATTGTTCTTTACTAAATTGGTGGAGAAGGACCTCCAGAGCATGAAAGATGACTAATGATTCTCAACGCTGTGCTCACTCTTCTTCTAAGGACACTGACACTGAGAAATATAAATTTCACGTGTGAAAGGAACTAGAATCCAGTGAGACCAGTGAAGCTCCTGGTCTGTTTTGCTACTGAAGCAGTGAAAGGAAATATGGTTTTGCTTGGTTTATAGATTTTCTTAGATGAAGATTATAAAAGGAAAACAGTCTGGAATGTGCCGATGTGTAAGTGGTGTTTCGAAGACTGTTGATTTGTTACGAGCGGCAATTTTCTTCTTGCAAAAACCACCATAATGCTCAGTCATATATGAGTTAAAATCCCCTCCACCCTCTTCCTTTTTACGCATTTATTTATCTATGGTTTAGTGTTTTGTAGCAGCTGGGATACACATGATTTTACTTCTCTGAAGGAGCAGAAAGCAAGTATAACAATGTCATTCTCAGTAATGTCGGAGAGGATGCCGCACCGGTTCACAGTATCTGTTGGTGAAATCAGCTGTCATCTCAACGTGCACTGGAAGGACATCCACGTGTGACACTTACATAAAATTTGATCACTTTTGCTAAAACCATTCCCTTTGCTGTGTAGAACAAAGATCTTTGAGTAATCTAGTAAGCGTTTTCTGGTTAATGTGTTTTGAGAGCACCAGCTTCCCATGTGTGTTTTAAGACACAAAAAGACCTTAACAATTCTAGAAAACATAAGGGTACTTATCATGACATGATTATTGTAAAAATTCCATGTTTGAAAATATTGTTAAACCGTAAAATTTATCTTATATAAATCAGAATTATTATCGAGGTATTGACATAAACTTGCAGAAGCCAGGAAGCTCAGAGATGAAGCCTGGAACTGGGAGATGACTTTTGCTCCTACTTTTTGGCCCTTGGTTGCTTACCGTGGAAGCTGGCAAAACTACCCTGATGTGGACACAGTGGAAATAATTCAAAAAGACAGACACTCTTCCTGATACCCTTTCCTCTTCCACTTTCCTCTTGTTTTTTAATTTGTGTCCAAAATACTCCGTTATTGCTGTTACGAACTTTCTCTTTTTAACAGTGCTGCTGCAGGGATGAAGATTAGTGTCACACTACGTAAATTGCACCTTTGTTTTAAATCTGTGTTTAAGAACACAGATTTATGTATTAGCAGTCAAAAAATTACACTATTAAATAAAGGCACACCAGAATTTTCTTCTTTTTTTGTTTCTCACGGCTGTAAAAATTGCATGTCAGTGAAGCTCATTATTACCAGTGAAAGGCTTTTGGTGTATGCTGTGAATAAATACAGATCAGGGATGGGGAAAGGGATGCTGGAAAAAAGGAAAATTGATCTATCTACTTGCAGAGTTTTTGAATGGTGCAACAGAGATGTATTGACTATTTATTAGTTATAATATAGTATTTCTTATTTTCTATCTAGGGTCCTTTGACAAGGTTTGGGATAAATGGAGTGAATGCAATTCAGTGTTTCAGGAAAAAAAATTCAACCCAAAATCCAGGTTGTGCCACAGACTGGGAGGGATGGGGAAAGGTTCTTCTTGTCACACTTTGAAGCCTTTGGTCTTGCACTCTTACAGGTGCTTCAGTCCCTCTGCATGTCCCCAGTAAGTCTTCTGAGTCTTGACGGGCATGCAGAGGTATGGACATTGTGTGAAGTTAAAGGTGTTATGAAGTCTATAAATGTATAATTCCAGCTCTGGTGGAAGTTTGCCTCCCCTCTGACATCGGGCTTTTTGATGTAAATCCTAAAATTTAGGATCACGTGAGCAGTTTAGTGCTTTCAGTGACTCCCACCCAGATAAGAAATTGAAGCAATGGCATAAACAGGCAGTGGTCAGGTGAAGACATCAGGAGCTTCGGGCCTCTCCATGCTACTGAATCACTCCACAGCCTGGGGCACAGTTATATTTCTCAGCTGAGAAAAGCAAATGGTAATGCTGCAGGGGAGATGTGAGAGTTACTTGGTTAGGGGCTGGTTAGTGGTTTGAAAGTGTAAGGCTAACTTTGTTACCTTGCTTATCGCTGGTTGAAGGTACCTGAAGGACATTGCTTAGTCCATAACTGGTCCAGTGTGCAGAATATTTGCCTTTTTTATATTGAATTCTAGCAAAATTAAATGACATTTATATAATTACAGACAGGTCACAAAATGCCTTAAATAATAGGTTCAAACTCTCCATTAACAAAAAAGCAAACAAAGATTCCTGGAACCTGCTGTTTGATCACTGCATTGATTTTTAACTGATGTTAAATAAGAAACAATGAGGATCTTATTTGCCCACTAGTGTTTATAGAGTTTGATAAGAGTTTGCGTTTTAACACATCGGAACCTCGGCTGCTGTGGTGAGCTGACTGCTGACTAAATCTGTTTAGTTGTAGTTTCAGTCTAACTAAGCACTCCTGTGTGCACAGGAAGACCCTGTCTGTGTGTTTACCCCAAGAGCTAAAGCTTCTCTGTCTTATTCATAAAATAACTTCCATCCGCCTTGGATCCTCTTATTAAAGCACATATCAAGTCTGTAGAGAAGATGCACAATGTAAATTCAGCTGCTGATGCTTAGTTTCATGTAGCTGTACAGTACAGGTGTAAGAGTTTGTGGTCTGTTTGTAGAGCTGCTTATTCTTTTTTTCTTCCTGTGCATTTCTCTTTGCTGTTTTCTTTCTATTCAAAGTCTAACATCCTGTGTTGAGTGAGAATTCTCCTCGCTACAGTGCAACTGCAGTATCTCCCTCCAAAAAGGATTGCGACATCTCTGCAGTTTAGTGACTCGGAACCTTGTCTTCACTCACTCTTTTTCACTCTGCAGTCCTTTGGCACTTGCAGAGTGGGAAATTTTAGAAATGGTTAGAAATCTTCAGCCGTGCATTGGCCCTGAGTTTTCACAGGTATAACTCTTAAGTTGATGCGCAACTGCTCATGGATTTTTAAGCAAGCATGGAAAATATTTCAAGTTAGGTGAAGATTTTGCTCTTGTCTGAAATATGAAAAATTTCACTACTTTCGTCCTTTTAGTATTTTCTATCACCTCAAAACATAAATTGCATTTACTTGGGGAAACTAAAATGAGGTTGAACTGGGAAGCTATATTTCAAAACATTAAATAAAAATGTGTTTGAACAGGAAAATAGAAACATTAAGGAATAAAAATTAAAAGCCCCATAAATCCAAGTTCATCCTTACCCACTAGTGCTGAGCAAAAGATGACCCCAAAAGAAATGCAACTACTGAAGCAAAACAGCTATTCATTTCACTGATGTTAGCCCAAGTGGAAAATAAAATCTTAGGAGCTGTTTTTGTTTTCTTTTTCCTGTTCTTACCGGGGTTCACCGTACGTGGTAGCAGATAATACATGGTCTTGAAGACAGCCTTCTATCATACGGCTTGGATTAATGTTAAACTTCCCCACAATCTGAAAATTCTCCTCTTTTCTCTGCACAATTGGTTAATGTGTCCAGGACACGTTACTGTGACCAGCTCGGGCATCATGCTTGCACAAGCTACTCAAGTGTTTCTTCTGCCTGACTGATTCTGTGGGAAGATCTGAGGGAGGTGGAAAACGCCATGTTAAAGTAGAATGAAATGAAATTAGAGAACAGAAAAAACCGCCTGATTGAAACTGTGTATGACAAGTGTTGTTTCTGCTTGTAAGAAACCTAAGAAATCAACCTGTTAAGACCTCATAAATATCTCCGGCTTCCATGGCGAAGATGTTTTGAGAAATTGATGACTAAATTTGTCCAGGATTTGTAATTTATTTCTCAGAATTTTCATTGACAATCTGATTAATGGGTTATTTCCGTTTATCATCTATCTTAAGCTAGTTTTACAAAATATACAAAAAGCATACTGTTCTGAAACATGGTTACGTGACCAAAACGAAAGCGTGTGTGAACTGCAAAATCCTACGCCTAGCAACGCTGCGGCTTCAACCATGTTCTTCCCGTAATACTGTGCCCGTGTCGATTTACAAGAACACGTATGCATATATGTACGTGTGCGAGAACTTGTGTGCGTGTTGCGTGTCATTGTTGTTGCCGTTCACGAAAAAAATCAATATGCTTTGCCTGAATTATTTCCATAATGATTGTACATATTAGATTGCTCTTCGTGTGTAATATCTGGTTTTGAGAACCACATTTCAAGGTCTGATAAATTTGCCAGAGGTAAAAACGTACTTAAAAGAGGTATTAACATGCCTGATAAAAGTAGTAAACAAATTCTGTAAGATGACTATTATTATTTTTATTGTCTAGTTTTTGAATTGAAATTCAGTTGTGTATTTGGTTTAGGAAGTGACCATTTATGAACTCTTGAAAGAGAGCAGTTTACTGCTACCATTAATATTCATTTTTACTATCACCACACTGTGGGCGCTCCTCCATGAAAATAGCTAATTTTTGCCCTGACAAGCAGGTGTTATTTTTCCTGCTTTTCATGCAGGGAAAGCAAGTCACAGACAGAGAGGAAAATCCATCTCAAGACCAGCATTTCATTCGTGTTGTCAGTGAGATACTTGTTTAGTGTTTCAGAAAGTCTTTCCAAACTTGAAAACAGGTCAAATGTTTCCAGCAGTGCCCCCGGGTACGAGTATTAAGGGTGCCGGCGGCACCAGGCGGGAAGCTGGTGAGGCACCGGGGCTCGTGTCCTTGGAGGTCCAAGCTGGGCACTAGACTGCACCTACTCCGCCGGCCATGGCTCTTTGAAAGGTAGTGCAAGGGCTCACTGCGTGAATGGGGCATTTCTGGGATTGGGGAAGGTCCGTGGGCGGCAGGTGCTGTCTGACTCCACTCTTCTGAGGTTTGGGGTGCTGCTGTGGGATGCCAGAAAGCTGCACATGAGCTGGAAAGGCCTTCTTCCACTTTGTCTTTAAAAACCTCTCCAGGTCCAGGGACCGAAAGCACGTGAAAGTCCTCTCCAGCATTATGCTGAGCCTGCGCAGTCTGTGCTGGATGGTTCTTGCTCCAGGATCAGGAAGTTTGTCCTCGCAAAGGAGCCCCCGATAGATGGCCGTTGGCAGAGGGCTCCTACAAGATAGTGCAAATCCCTACCTGTTGTGGTGTGGAGCTGCTGCGTGTTCTAGCTGACAGCACTAAAGCACAGCCCCGCAACAGCCTCTGTTTTCACAGCTGTGCAAATATCCTCGATGACATTTTCACTGATGCCGTGGAAAGTGCTGATGGTTTGTACGCCGCTGAGATGTGGCAAACGGGCTGGTGGCAGGGGTGGGATCAACAGTAGCTGTTAGAAAAAAGCAGGACAGGAAGAAGCTTTAGTGTCAATATTTTAAAGAGGATTATGAAATAGGAAGGAAAAAAAGATAGCAAAAACTTAGAAAATTCTCTTGCCATTACCCTAAGGGCTGGGGGGAGACAGTAACCAAACTAGCCATTCCTCCTCATCCAAGATGTATGTCTTTAAATTAGCTTCAGTTCTTACGAGTCATCCCCATAAATACCCTCACCGCTCTCTTGAGCAGCTGCAGACACTCGAGCCTGGTGTACTTAAAAGTAACAGACAGCAAAACTGCCTCTCAGGCCTTAAGACAGAATCAAACCTTTAGTTAAAAGAGAAAAAGGGGAGGTTTTCATTGACTTCCTGCGGGGCAGCCCCTCTGAGATGGTGTCCCCAGGCTCACAGCGTGTTAGTCTTGTGGCTCTTGCTGGATAGCCCAGGAAAATGTACCGTGGTTTGGCACAACGTGTGAAGCAAAGCTGTGTTCCCATGGGGAGAGCTTGCAGGCTCGCTGGCGCAGCCTCCTAACCTAGCCCAAGCTTTAAATCCAGGGCTTCTCCTGGTGTGTGGTGATGGCAGGGTTGTATTTTGCTATAAATGTGGGTGTAGAAAGCAGTATTAATTTTTGTGTGCCTGTGGTTGCATAGAATTACAAGTGAATTAAAACTAGAAACGTTTCCTATAACATTTGTGTGAAGCAAAGAGAATTTGGGGTTGACTTTGTTTACTACGCTTTTGTGTTTAATTTCTATGAATGTTCAAGGAACTGAGCTCGGTGGTCTGTATAGTCTCAAAAATGAAGCCTGAGTATTGTTTGATGCAGTTTCAAATTGTGTATTCAGTTTTCATATGACATAATTCAAGCTTATTGATTACTCATACAATTTGTCTGAAAGGACATAGAATATGGCATGACTGATTTACCTAACTAGAGTGAACTGTAAAGACTTGCAGGTTTAATTAATTGAAAAATTTGTGAATAATTCTCATCAAGTAAGTCTGAGAACACAAAGATCAGTTTGCTGATGATCTGTGAACAAAAGTAAAACAAGGGTTCGGAAAATTAATTTGTCGGTAAGTTGAATTTAGCCCTATATAGAAGAGATGTTGCTGTATGCGAGGAAGCTAGTGGAGAAGACATTCTGGTAAAGTGATAAATTCCTGTTGTAAATGGCATAAAAGGATGGTTGGTTTTGTATATAAATGGACGGAGTAGATCCTCGGTTATAGCTACAACCATTTCCAGGAAGAGCGAAGAAACAGTATTACATTTACATATGGTAGAAATATGAAGAAGATTCAGAAAGGAGCAAGAAGAAATACGTAAAATGAGAAAAGCTGTTTGTAGGAATAACTGTTCAAATTTCAACCCATTTAACTTACCAGAAATCCAGCTGAGAGGTGATCAGATCACCTTCACTACGTACCAACTAGGGAAGATTTCCGAAAAACTGTTCTTTCAGCTCAGAAAAGCAGAATATGATCCAGTACTGGAAGCTTAAGCCAGACATACATGAGGAGACACAGCATTTTTAATAATAAAGGTAAATAAGCAGTAGAACAACCAATGATTCATGCAGTTTTGAGAATTCAGACGTATTTTGAAACCTTGTGAGGAGTTGCAGGTTGGATGCAGTAGTCACTTGATGACATTCTGTGGCCTTTAGTGAGACCCAGAGAGGATTATCTTAGAGATGACTTTTTGTCCTTATTGCCTGTGTAGAGAGACACCAACAAAAGGGTAATAAATAGATCTCTAGGCCAGCACAGGGTGGGTTTATATGTCTTCATTCTGCAACCTGAGCAGTTTCAGGGTTGAAAATACTCGTGGAACCTGGTACTAAACCGAAGCCAGACTGGGTAACAGATGTGTATAATAATAATAAACAATCCCATTCATCTCAGAGTAATTCAGAGGTTATAACGCTGTCCTCATGGCCATGCTCGGGGGTGATCTTTCCTGAAATGGGATGTGTGGCCAAGGACCGAAAGGAGCGTTGGAGGGTAGAAAAAGTCCGTTTAAACGCCGTCTTTTTGACGTTAGTTTTGATAGCTGTAGAGCCAGACGTGCAGATGAACCAGCCTTGCTGCAATAGAACTGCAGCTTCAGTAGGGAAAACACAACAAGCTGTTTCTTCCTCCCTCACCCCCTCGGTTCGAGGTGCTTTGCTGCCCAGAGCGAGGAGCAGGGCGGGTACACAGCGTTCCGCGCTCGCCTGGCACTGAGAGCGCCGGGGCTGGTGGCACCATCTGGCTGGTTTACAGCCTGGGCTCCAGGAGCTCTGGAGACCTGGAGAGGCCCCCTTCCCCACGGGGCTCTGCCCTCGGAAAAGGCTCCCAAAGTCACCGAGGCTCGCGCCCGCTAAGCCCCGGCTCGCAGAGGCAGTGCTCTCCGCTCTGCACTTACGGTGGAGAGCCCATTTTTCCTGCCCTCTGTGCACAGCAAAGAGCTGTATTTGCACCACAGACACGTGAAAATCTAAGTTCGTGCTGTAGAAAGCATCGGTGGTGTAGTGCAAGAGGTTTTAAAACCCAGCAGCGGCTCACCGGACGCTCATGAAATGGCCACTGACGCTTTTCGGTCTGGTGTTTTCTGCGCTGACACCGCTTTCTAACCTGAGTTACTTCTCTTTCTTTTTCTTAGTATTCTGCGTCTCCAATTTTAAAGTTTAAATAGATCTATACTTTCCCCAAGGAGTGATGTGCAAACTAATATTAAGATTAAAATCTTTTATGTTTGTTCTGTAGCTTGGAACAAAAAACTAGTGCATAGTCTGTTGTATCCCAGTGGCTCTCTGAGGTTCAGGTATTAACATAAATACAGCCCATTAACACTTGTTCCTCTCTGTCAGGACATAAATTAAGTCTGCAGGTGTTCCATGAAGCTTTACCCTTGGTACTAATTAAGCCTTGATAATTAGGTTTGTTAAATTCAGGCCTTTAAGCTTATATTCCCTCTCTGGGTTGCCAGGATGGGGATTTGCAATCTACAAGGCTGTTTCTGCAGGTTTTCGGGGGCTTTTTGGTTCTGGTTTTGTTTTCAGCAAAACCACGGTCGTAACAAACTCTCCTGTAGTCAGGTGGCTAAAGCCTCCCAGCCTGTGGAGAACTCCGTTACCAGCTCGTGTTTACATCAGGACGTTTTCTTTCGCCGGCTTCTTGGCGGAGCGCAGTCCTCGTAGTGGAAGGTTTCCAGTCCATGTGTTAAACGCACAGATGCTTCGAGTAGGTAAATGGTTGTGGTTCCAAATAAATATCATTCAGAAACGTACAAGTCGAGATCCTAAGACGATATTAAAAAATATGTTTAAAAACAATGGGAGTTTAATTTAGCGAGCGTATCCCATGTAGCATTAGGAGTTTCCTGACAGAGAAGACCGTACAGAAAAAATTTCTCATACCTTTGGTTTTTGTCCGGTGTTTTAAAAGGCTGTGTTCACAGCTCATATGGTCTCAGTGCTAAATAAAAATAATAATTAAAGAAATGCAGTTCAAAGGAATCCTCCTGGGATTAGGGTTATTTGTAACGCATACATAGAACATTAAATAGTCTAATCATAATGGATTTGCTTGCCAGTTAATCTCTTCTCTTTTGTTTCTCCATAAATATATAGCCTATCAGATCGAATGTTTGATAAATGTCATTTTTCATCTAGAATAAATGAAACCATAGCTATAACTCTGTTAGAGATACTTTCCACGTTAGTCATTGCAAACATGCTCACTTGATGCTATTAGCTTTAATCTTTTTTTTTTTTATCCGTGGAATATCAAATAATATATTTTTAATCAAAACATGATTTTGTAAAAGGAAATAAAATAAAAATTACAAATGCCATTAGAGACTTTGAGCCACATTAGGTTCTCATCCTTCATTTTATTTAGTGTTTTATTGACCAGAAAGCAACAATTAATCATATTTGGGCAAGAACTATGTTTTTGGTAAGCAAAAGGATTTTGTTCCGATGTAGTACATAAATATGCAGCCAGGTTAACATAACTAATAATATTTTTAATTCTTATTTTGGTTTCTAATAAGTCATTGTTTTAAGTTTGAAAAAATCTTCAGTTAGCTTTCTTGAAAGAATAAAAATTACTTTGGGTTTATATTTAGCCTCTGCTACAAAAAGGATTTACTACAGAATGGCAGGAAGTAAGCATCAGGGTGTTGAAAGAATTTCTTTTCAGTATCCAGTGTAGCATTCAGATTGTTTCCTCCTGGAATGGTTCTGCTATAAAAGAATCACGCTGAAGGAGAGAAAAGGCAAAGTATGTAATGATTATCATTAAAAGGCATCACTTCTTATTGCAGAAAATACTAATCTCACCTTTTAATTTACAGCATTTCTATATTTGTAATGAGAAATAGCACGATACATAACGTATATCATAGTTACAGTGTCCTAAATACGGCATTAATTGGCAGATTTTTAACGGTGGCCCCATTGAGGCGTATAACGATTGACAAAATACTGTAAGAGAGAGTATACTTGATAGATTCCACTTATTAATAGGTCAAAGCCATTAGGGAGATAATGTATGAGAGAAGCTCTGCTCAACCCCTCGATGTTTTGACTTTTTAGAAAAAGGGAGGACTGTGAGATGGGCTACTGGAGTTCAAGCCTATAACAGCCGGTAGAGTTTTTTGATTAATAACACTTTGGGTTCTGCAGCATTTCCCACATCAAGGGGAAAAAAAAGACTTTGGTTTGGGTATATAATTATTGCAGTGCTTGTAAGAGTTTGGCTACCAACTACCAGGTATAAATCTGGAAGCTGTTGGAAGCATAAAATAAATTTCTTCTTTCCCGCATGCATCAGCTTGGCTTCGACAGTCACATTTGTGTTTTGAAAGGTTCTTCCTCAGTATTTCAGGAGGCTTTATTTTTTATTGGGAGTTTTCAGTTCCTTAGGTTACAGGAAAAAAGTGTTTTTCATTTTTCATGCCCCCCTCATCCTGCGTTCGGGTTAGAAAAAAACTAGCAAACATTCCCCAGACTTTGCTGAGACAGGGCACATGTCTGAGCGAGGGGCATTGGACATCCATGTACCCATCTCCTATACAGTAACTGGCATTTTGTATTATATTACTGAAATGTTACTAACGAAGCAGAGAGTCACTGCTGATTAAATACCTCACGGACAAGGATATGACAACTTTTTTCTTTATAGGACACTGTACATTGTGCAGCTCCGTGTGGGAAGGGAAGACGCTGCTAGGGCTAAAAGGTGGGTGGAAAGCTGGGGGTTAAGGCATTTCAAAATGTCAGGCAGCTTGTTATATTGCAGTACATCATTCTGTCCCCGGAGACTGCTGCGGAGGCCTAGGCCAAAGCTATATAGAGAGCAGAAAATTTGACACGAGCTTCCAAATTTTCTCTTTAGCTCTCTTGGGCTGCAACCCATATGCCATGGTTAAACCATCAGGCTTTGCTCCACTGAGACCTTAGGACAAAGCAACTCACTATTTCCTTTTCAGTGAAAGTGACTGCTCGTTTCCGTAGCAAAACTCTGTTTTCCCACCCACTGTCATCTTAGAATGAAAATAGCTTTTTTTTTTTCCCCCTGAATAAAAGGTTGTCTTGAATTGCATACCGCTTGTTTTCCTTGTCTTAATATCTCCGCTTGAATATTAGTGGGATCTAACAGTAGAGTTTGATGAATTATAAAAGACGTTGGTGTTTGTGTTATACAACTGTTGTGTTTTCCGAAGAGGTGTATAATCACATCTGAGGCAGAAGCAGCATTTGTGGACATTCCGCCAACCCCACGCTCTCAGTTTCATTGCAATATATGCCTCGAATGTATGAGAGTGATTCTAACTACAGGTATCTGGGCTTTCATTTAACAAGAAAAAAAAAAAATCAGTAACCCTATTCATACAGACAATCACTTTTTCCGTGAGTTCTCAGTCTCACGTGTTCAGTAGTTCGTTACCAAACAATGTAAAGAGATTAGATTCTAGCCTAGCGGAAGTGCAATGAAAGCAGCAGCCCATGTTTTGAGTTCTGCACATATAACCAAGCACGTTGAGATTTTTGTTGTCATGTAATAGCCTGGTAATTTATTATTCCCACAGCATGTATCACAGTTGTTCAAGAGAAGAAGAACATGCCAAAATGGCTCTTTGTGAGAAATTGAGTTATGGCCAAGTATAGTTAAGCGTTGGGGCCAGAACCTCATCTCACTTTCCATAAAGCTGTCCTGACAAGCAGCTGAGGATTTTGTACTGTAAGAGAGTTTTCAGATGCTCTGGAAGTGGCAGCCTGCTCCATTGCAGCCCATTTCTGTGCGTGCCTGGTTCAGAAGGGTATAGCATGTTAAAAACCTTCTCTAACATGCCTGGGACCCAAGCCAGGTACCATGATGTAGAGGAGTACGGGGGTGCCTATTCCCCGTGAATTGCAGCATCAAACATAACTTATGCGCCAAACATAACTTGGCAAAACCCCCCAAGAACTGTGCCGTACTAAACTGTTTTCCTATCCTTATGTCTTCCAGCCTGACGAATCTTAGCATATTTGGGTTGTCTTTTATTTCATCCTTTTCTTCAAAGGATATTTGCGTGAGTGTGTGCGAGAAAGAGACCAAATGGCTAACGGGCTTTTTTCTTCCCCAAGCAGCGTCCGTGCAGTATTATTAATGTTATTGATCCTGTAACTTAAACGTTATTTGACTGTTGGTACTAGTGTTGGTATTTGCATGTAAAGATTTTGGAGATTTCAGAAAAGATCTACAAGAATGATGAGAACTTTCATCCAATAGCAGAAGAATAAAAAAAGCACTGTGAAAACTTCTGCTAGAAAAGGACTTTTAATCTAGTAGGAGGATGTACAGTCAGTCCAATGACTGGACTGGTACTAGATAAATTGTAGTAGTAAGACCCATTTTTAAAAAAAGATAAAAGAACTGGTGTACTTAAGTACTGTAACAGCTTGCCCAGGAATGTAGTGACTTCTCCATCACTTGAGGTCTTTAAATCACAATTGAATGTCTTTCTAAAAGGTACGGGTTGTAGCTCAACCAGAAGTTTCATGAGCCATGGGCTTGATGCGGGAATCCCTTGGCTAAATTCTGTTAAACAGAAGGTCATACTAGATGATCATAATGATCCCTTCTAGCCTTTAAATCAGTTACTCTATTAATCTACTCCAGTCGTGAAAGTGCCACTTGCCCACACAGATTTCAGATCTTTTGAGCCTGCGCACGGTTCAATGAACCAGCATGGATGGAGGCTACTCTGAAAACGTGTGCACAGCTCCTTCTGCTGAACATCTGCTTTAATGCCAACGTGAAACGTTTTCTTCTTGAAACTTTATTCCCAGAGGAAGCAGGCTGCCTGTTTGTACAATATAAATGTGTTGTGTTTTCTTCTTAGGCGCTGTAGCTGAGGTACATGAAACTGTGTCGTTTAAATCACAGAAGGAGCCATTTATAATTCTTGTTCATTTTGTACACAAATCCATGTGATTCCGTTAGATACGCAGCACAGCCTGATACACGGTAGTGAATGGAGATCAAGCACTTCTGTTTACCGATGAAATTGCCTATTAAAATTACAATAACCACCATAAAAATGACTTTTTTATGTCTTTCCTCTCAGAGGAAGTTTCAATTTACTGGTTCATGTGAACGTACCTTGCAAGTAATTGTAAATATTTTAGCTAGATTTACTCTGATATTACTTGATGTGTCAAATCCATTGGAAAAGAAAGGATCTAATGAAATGTTGAGACACAATCAAGTTGAAATCTATTCAATTATTTAGAAAGAGGGATGTCATTCTATGCTTGTATAGAATTCTTCCTTACAAATATTTATGCAAATCCCGATTTGAAAGTTGAATGTTCCCTTTTACTTCTGTTTTTAAAAAGAAAGTGGTGGAATAGGTGGTGGAGAAGCCAGAGTAGACAGAGGGCCTTTGGTTGGTTTAGATCAACCTAGCTCTTCAACGTTTGGGACTCGTAGTCCAAGGCAGTCACAAAGTAATAAAAATTATTTAAGACAAAAGTAGGGGAGAAGGTACGAGTTGTGGGCCAATTTTTCTAGGAACTGAGATGTTCCTGTCTCATCATGTGAGACTGGAGAAGGGGTGAGTGGAGAGGAAGGTCTACACCGCTAAGAGCAAAAAGTCTTCTTGCACTCAAGAGTTTTGGTTTGTTTTTTTGTTTGTACCAACTCAAGTGGAAGAAAACCTTTGCCGTTTGTGGGTGTTCCTGGATGTTTTTCCTGTGGGACCTACTGAATGAGCTTTTTATTTAATTTTTCTGAAATTCTGTGATTTCACAGCCTGAACTGGTGTTTTAAGTGCTGTTCACTCAGCTCCTGGAGGCTCAAAGGGGGTGCGACAGTGTTGTTTGGTGTCGTCTTTAACGGCGTGGGGATACGCGGACAGTGGTGAGAAAAGGACATGTGCTGCCACTAAAAATTACATGGATAAAATTCAGGTCCTGTTTCATACAGCAGCCTCCCAGAGATGTGTGTTCACTGTTCAGCTGTTAAGATTGTTATTAAACTTTATGGACCATAAACCCCATGGAAACAAGGAAAGTGAACAACTATGCTATTACAATAGTGTCAAAACAGGAGACGTATTTCATAGCTTCAAAACTGTAAGCCTGCCTACGTGTAGCATCTCAGCTCTCATGGGCTATCTCAAACTACAGTGTTTATTTAATCTCTAAATTAAATGCAATATTGCTAAAATACATAAAGCCTGGAAAAATATGTTCCTTTTAGTTTAAAGTTCAGCTTCATAAATCTAGCTTTGCAGCCTGCCTTCTGAAATGGGAGTTGATTTTTTTTTTTTTTTATTTAAATATTTGTCAGACATCCATCATCTCTTAATATTTCCTGTCATGGGAATCTACTTAATTCCAAACTAAATCCATCTTGATTTTCACTAAATGCCCGGACTTGCTCAGTACAACAACAGAGTCCTGATTAGGGGAGACAGACAAACAAGGGGATGAAAACATCCTTGACACACTGGTGGGGGGGTGGGTGGAGGGAAAGCCGAGATGCCTGAGGTGGCCTGGACCAACAGGGCGATGCATTGACTTTCAAATATATTTCTTTTGAGAAAGGAACCGTCACGCTCTGTGTGCGAGTGTGGTTTAACGTGTTAGCAGACCTGTCCCATGTATGTACGTATTTGCCTTTCAGTGTCCTCCTGCAAATTGCTTTTGACTGGGCCAAGTTACAAGAGTTTAAACACCATCTTTCACGGAGGCATTTCTAGCAAGGATGCTTTTAAAAATCCCCAGAAGTCATATTGCAACATTCTAAAGACTGGGGAGCATGTATATATACCACCTTGGGGCCAAGGGGGAACCCATCCTTTGCCTCTTCCCAGAGATGAAAGTGCTGCCTAGTTTTGGCATCTTTGGCCTAAAGAAAGGGAAAAGATGCTGTGGTGTTTGATTTTAATATTTTTTTTTCTATTAAAGGATAAATTCCCCCAGATTTTAATTTTTTTAAAAGAAGCCTAAGGTAGCAAAGTGGGGATGCAGTAAGAAAACAGAAAATAAATGGTGTTTTAACCAGAAAATTTTTCCTGATATGTATGTTACTTATCAGATACTATCTGTTCAGGTGATTACATATTGCTCGTTTCTCCATAATTTGTGGGTTACTGCTCTGTCAAAGTTCGGGTTTTTTGTTTGGTTTTTGTTTTGGGCTGTGTTCTGGTTTTGGTGGTTTTTAGTTGGTTTAGTTGTTTGTTTTTAATTAAAGCATCTAAAAGAGATTTCAGGATCTGAAAGCAGGTAACCAAGTTTGAAAAATAATAACTAAATTTTATAAGAATGGAAACTTCATATTTTTTCTTTCTCTCCCTATAACGATGATGAATAAAAAGACAGCTTCAGTATGACCTGTCCCTCCTCCTACACCCACGCTTTCCTTTTTCCTCCAGACTGCCAATGACTATCCCTGTAATTGTGAGGTGCTGTTGATCAGAGGAAAGGAATGTATTTCATGCTGCTGTTTATTCTGGGTGTATAAAGCTGATATTCGTATGATTCTCCTGTCTGCGTTGATTAACTGCCACCGAATTAGGGGCTGCGCTTTGAAGGAATTTAACCTGTTGTTTGAAATTCATGGCAAATATGTTAATGCTGGCGAGGAAAGTTTGTTACCTGCGTGTTATCCTGGTTTGTTGCTCATCAAATGTGATCCCCTGAGTAGGGTTTAAAATGCTGTGAGCCTACAGCTGTAAAGGTTTTTTCACGTGACTGCGAGGTTATCTTTCCTAAGCACCTTGCTAAATGTACATTGATAGTGTTGCATGTAAACTGACCCGCTCTATGGTACTTGCTGACAATGACATTATTTACATGAATTTATTGGGAGCTATTATTTAAAGAATGCTAATATTATCTAGTGGGTCCTGCTGAGAGGGTTGTTTGTAAATATGCCAGGAGAAACTAACGTAGAAAACACTTGAAACCGGTTCCTCTATGAAACTTAGAGAGGGAAATAAGGTGAGTGATGTATCAATACGTATATACATATATCTATGTACACATTGGCTTAACTAGGCCGGCAATTCAGTTAAAATGTGAAAAGGTTTAGGCCAAAAAGAGTTCCTATGCCAGGAAGACTTGTGTTCTTTCCCAAATGGTTCTATTATAAAATGCCAGGTTCCTTAAGCGAGCATTACATTACTGTACTTTATAGGTACCTTTCCAAAAGAAACTTAATTACATCGTCATTTTAGATGGTAGGAATAAACTGTGCAGCATGCAGTTCCCAAAAAGTGAATTCGTTTTTAATGTGCCATCTGTTGCTGCAATACAACACAAAGATAAATAGTTGAAAAAGAGAAAGAGAATTGACAAGAAAGAGAAATGGGTTTTGATTTGCCCTTTCATCGCACACATAAAACAACATAAGCTCAATCAATGCACAGGAATGAAAGCTAATACATAATAGCGGTTGTTCCTGATTTTTCCCCACCTATTGTTTCAAGTCCTAATTAAGAAAGAGGAAATCTGAGTTAGCTGCTTCTGCCTACCCAGCCTCAGCAGTACCGCGTCAGGCTCTTGGGAGCAGGTCCTGCGAGCCTGGTGACTCTCCCACCCTGCCAGGGGTGAGCCGGCGCGGCGTGGCTCGCTGCCTGGGAAGAGGGAGAACCTGCATGCGAACGCGTAAAAGCCTGTGCCAGGAAGTTTTAATCAGCCTTTTCTATGAAAGGGATTTTGATGGATAGTTTGAGACTCCTTGGAGTGGGGGGTCTCTGCGGTAATGTCATGCTTTTAGGAGCTTGTTAGACAGCTTAAAGCTGTGATTAATATTTAGCAAAATGATATATGGGGAGGCTTGAAAGCGGAGGTTATTTACTATGTATAATTAGCTGCGGTTATTATTTGTAAAACACCGTGGATTCTAGATGTAAGTAACAAAGCTCGGTAAGAGCGTTGTATTAGTTCTAAAGTTCAGTTAGTATCAAAAAGATACTCTGTAAAGCCCATTATTCAGATGTTTGAAAAGAAATATTGAATGAAATTATAAGTATAAAGCCTTTCTTCTTCCGAGACACATGTTTCTATAAAGATGTTCTGGTGAGATAAGTTAGTCCATTCCTCCTCTTCCCTCCTTATGTTTAAAACGAACTGCATTTCAGGGACATCTGTGTGTAGACTCTCAAAGAACAACAGGGTAAGGAAATGAGCATTGTTAGCTTAGTGAAATAAATTCCACCTGACACTTTAAGGTGACATTGCTTGCTTCAACAGGAGGAGATTAAAGAAAAAAATTCCATCTTTCCCATGATAGGAAGTATCCTTTTATTATCCAGAGCTGAAGTATATATTTAAGAAAAATAATAAAAATAATTTGCTGCTTTTCCCAGGTTGCTGAAGTGCAATGTGGAAGAAGTGGGAAAGATGATTTAAATAAAGCATTTGGTGTGTGTACATGTCCTTTCTCATCACTGCTTACTTTTTAGGGTCAAGTGATAAAAGAGACCTAGATATGTAGGATCGGGTATGTCTGGAGGTTTCACCTCTTCCGCTGAGAGCTAGACACTTCAGACAGAGATTTCATAAATAACTCAAGATGGAGATCGTGGTTTTGTGTATTTATTATAACAACAACAACAAAAAGAGACAAAACCCAACCCCCTAAGCATTGTGAGGCTCGGGGTATTGACCCCGAGGCGGCAGTTATTTTGCTATGGATAAGGTGGTAAAATTAGGTAATAAGAAGGTTCTTTTGTGCCTGATTTAAAAAGGTTTAAAGCAGCTCCTATCCCAGGTAGCTCTTAACATCAAAAGACCCTTTGGGCATCTGCTGT
The DNA here is from genome assembly GCA_009769605.1 of Bucorvus abyssinicus. NCBI lineage: Eukaryota > Metazoa > Chordata > Aves > Bucerotiformes > Bucorvidae > Bucorvus > Bucorvus abyssinicus. The sequence continues at coordinate 15,958,894 of CM020040.1, forward strand.
ATAAGTAAATTTTAACTTGGCCTTGAAAAACCATATGCAGTTTTCCTTGGAGCGCTCTCAGCTTATTTCTCTCTCTTCCACTTAGTGCATATCAACCGTATTTCAAGAATTCGGCAAGTCTGGTAGAATTATAAATGAAATGATGCGATAGAAGTCTTGGTTCTGATCGGGGCTCTGTCCCACTAATCTTCATGATTCCTCCTTTGAAAGTTAGTTGTTCTGGGAAGAAAATGAAGGAGAGGTGGTGTCGGTGATGCTTTCTCTTAGCTTTATTACGTCTGTAAATCCTGATATGCTGATCATGGTAGTAATTCCAAAGAGCACTTTCTGACTTCCTTACTGAAATGTGTGTGGGAATAACGCAGATTTGTTGTGTCTGATCTCAGGTTGGCTTTATTATGCAAAACCGGTGAGCAGCTTCTAGTGCTCAGAGAAATCCTAGTGGAACGTATTAACGAAAGCACGTGCAATTACTCTTTCCTGACTTTCAAGCCGTGCTAGCATTGTCCTCAGTCATAGTGAACATGTTTTACTTTTGGTTTATATTGTTGATATTTAATTGAGGGAGAAAGAAGTTTTGCTTCATACCTGCTCTCGGTCTCATTCGTAGTCTCCTCCTCGTACCCCCTTCCTTCTTTTTTCCTCTCGTTTTCATCCAGATTTCTAAATCTGATTAGCGATCCTGCGGCTTGACAAATGGGCCATGTTTCCAGCCAAATTCTGCGTTTATCTCCACTTAACACTTTTTAGGAGAGGGGTAATAAAAGAAAGCATTTCAGTAATTTTTGAAGAGTTATGTGCTCTCGTTTAAAAACAAACAAACAAAAGCCAGGATTCTCTTGTTTTTAAACCTTATGATGAGGATGTTTAGCTCTGCAGGAAAAACACTGCTTTTTGAACAGACTTTGTCTGCAGAAATGTGCTGTGTCCAAATGGATACATACAGGAGGCAAAAAAAAGCCTCATTTGTTCTACTGCTTTTCTTCGCTGATTAACACCACTGCTGAGAGCTTTAGTTTAATTCTTGCCATTTCAATTTCAGAAGAGTTTGGAAATATTGATCGTGGTTTAGACAGAACTAGAAGTTTGAGAAACTGCCTTAAGTATTTATGTAATTTATAAATTCTTTATTTTTTTTCTCTGTGCTGAGTTGATAAACTGAACAAAATATGTCTGTTCTAGTATCAAACCATTCATTCAGTCCAGCTAAGGGACTAGACGGATTATCTAAAAAAATAAGAGTTAGTGTTTGCATCTTAATTTTTTTTTTTTTTTTTAATTTTTTCCCCCCTTTCCTTTCTTCTGGCAGAAGGAGGCAGGCAGATATGGGTGTTTTTCAACTTTATGCCCTAATTGGAGAGAGCATGACCATATCCAACGTTCATCTTCAGGGGGTGAGGAAAAGCCTGTGTGACAAATCTCCCCTTTGCAAGGCACGGGAACAGAAGAATATCTGTTTTTAAAAAAAAAAAAAAACAAACCACACACCCCGCCCCTTTTTTCCCAGATGAGAGCTTGATGAGGAGACCTAGGTTTTAAAGATGAGACTTCTGTATGTATGTGTCGGTGCTTTTGCTCTAAGGAAACTTGGAAGGCAAATCTGATAAAGGAAGAATAAACCTCTGTTCTGATCTTGCTAGGAGCAGCTTCGTTGTCAGCAGCATTTGCAACGCTCGGTGTGTATTTGGTTCTGTAAAACATCTCTTCAACCTCCGATTAGCAGAATCTAGTACCATACAAATCTGTTTAATATTTTTATCTTAATCATTCCTTGTAGCTGCATCTTAGAACCATGAGCTGTGTTCCCAGATTCTCATGTGAAACTTTTATTTGTTTGACCTTTCTTATCAGTGTTACACTGACTGTCACTGCGCGCCTACGCTGAGACTCTCCACTGCTGGAATAACAGCCAATGGTTTTAGCAGCTGCACGTTTTCTAGATGCGAAACGAAACTGCTCCCTGATACCTTAGTGGCACCTCTGAGTGGTGGTGTAGGTGTTGAGCTCCCATCCTGCTGCACCACCTCTGCATCGTTTCAGCATCGCTGAGTCTTTCCAGGGGGATGGCTTCCAGGTTCCCTGGAGGCCTCTGAGAGCACAGTGCAGAAAGCACTGAATCACCGGAATGCTGGCCCTGCGAGGCTGTTGCTCCCACGGTGTGACGACAGGAGCGTGCCCTGCCTGACAGTGGTAGGGGGTGGTCAGCATCTGGGGTGATGCACACGGTGCTGCCCGGCGGGCTGTAGCTGAGGCTGCCGAGGTGTAGCCAGTCGTGCAGTGCAGAGGTGTTTGGTACTGTGTAGGTGCATATGGGGCACGTAGTAGTAACTCACCGTTTTGAAGAGGCGGTTCTCCAGGAACAAATGTGCTTCCACTACCAGCTTCACAAGAGAATATTCCACCTTCCTTAGGCTATTTTAGTTTGGAACTATGTAAATCTGCCTGTTAAGCAGTAGCAGAGCTGTGCTTGTCCTGGTGGGTTAAGAAGCTGTTGTCTCTTCCTCCAAAGCCATGTTTTTCTGCTGGAAGGCTTTATGCCAGGGAAGGCTGTGCTGCCTTTGGAGTTGCTTGGAAGTGTTCTCCTCGGTTTTTATTTCTCCTTATTTGGCTCTACGGCGGCCATCTCCGTGGAGCATGAAGGTGAGGAACGTGGTAACTCCTGATGTGGCAGATGTTACTAGGAGCTGAACCCTGAATACATGAGCGAAGGAGAAAAAAAATTAACTTTCAAGCTAATTTTGTGCACAATTAATGAATAGATTCTTGTTGGATAGTACAGTGAAGAACACTCCTGACTTCATAGTTTATTATGCATGTTGGTGCATGGAGTTGAAGCTTCTTCTACAATCCTAACAAAATGAGGCTGTCCTTTAATAAAAAGTGTGGCAGTGCCTGGTGGCACGCCAGCGTCTACATTTTCCACTTTGCTTGCTTTGTTATTAGGCTATGGTTAAGCTTGATTAACTGTCTGTGTCCAAGATTTTATACGTTTCCTTTTTTAGCTGCAGTAAAGCACAGTACAACTGTGCTTTGCTGTTGGAAGGGAATGTGTCTGTTCACTAAGTAATTACAATGGTATTGAGATGAAAATGCTGTGAATGTATCATAGAAGATAAAGGGACTAAACGTCGGGAGGGACAAATTAACATACAGGTGTTATTTTAATTATCCCATCTACGTCAGTATCTAAGGTACCAGTTTACGAACTGATCTGACTGTATAACATTGTTCGAATTGATGTTCAAAAAGGCCACCGCAAATTATATGATGTAATGAGCTTTGTGTAAAATCAGTCAACAATGGTCAGGTGTAAAAACTGACAATAAGTACCACCGTGTTGGCTTTTCTCACACCTCTGACGTGCAGACATGTATCTACATACAGCTCAGTGCTGTAAACCCTCATGAAATATGTTAATTTTCTTTAAGCCTCTGCATGATTATTCTATTTTTCACTTTTCCCCCCCTCTTACTCCAGTTTAACACAACCACGTGGGGTATTTTCTGTCTCCAAATCACAGTGCAGATATACAACGCGTGTATCAGTATCAGCGGTGCAGCTCCAAGAGGAAGTTCTGGATTTGAGACAGCTCAGTCAGACCCACGAGCGACCTGGGACGTGGTGGCCCTGCTGCTTAGAAACAGGGCCCCAAGTTCTGCAGGACCGGTATAGAGAGAGGCGTGCTTAATTCACACCAGCCACATCCAAGTGCACCTCGCTCCCATTCTTCTCAAGATAAATAAATATAAATCCATTACAGCACCTGAACATCCCCTGCCCTCTGGCTCCTGCAGCCCTTAGTGCAGATGATGCGGTTCCTTGTTTCCAGGATTGTGTTCTGCCACTTTAACCTTTGCCAGCAGAAAACTTTGACTCTCATAAGATGTTTTGAATTTCAGCCTGGAACAAACTTTTTTGTCTCTGTCCCTAGCTTGTTTTCATTTGTTTTAAAAACACTTGAAAGTGCAGTTTTAGAGTGGTACGTTGCCGTGCTCTCAGCTGCGCTGCTACGGTCCCGGGAGGGGCCACTGCAACGCAAGTGGTTTGTTTTCTTGAAGAGCTGAAAAATTTAAGAGCAGGATAAGAAGAAGGAGGAAAAGGGGAGGATGCACATAAATGCTTGAGCCATAAATTATGGCAGCCACAGGGCTGTGATGACTTGTGTCCCATTTCCAAGTAGACTTCCATGGTCCTGCCCTTTTTGAGTTGTGTCCCTTCAAACGTGGTTCTCTTTGCAGTGCGATACCTTTTTCCCCCGAGTACCTTCACCACCTTTCACACTGCGCCTGCACCGCGTGCGGGGGGTGTACGTGTCGGTGCACATGTTTTCCTGGGTGTTGCAAGGCTTGTACTTCTTGTGCTGGTTTTTGTACAAGTCCTAGTTTTAAGAGCTCATCAGGGCCACGTGCTTGGAATGGAGTCGGTATTCGGGCTGGGAGGAAATAGCATGACGGCTGTAGGCATGTGCGTTCCCGTTTGTGACTTACGCTGGAGCTCCAGTCAGGAATTGAAAAGAGAATGCTGATCACTCCGGCCTCTGGTGATATAGGCTGTATGCTTCCAAACGCGTGTTGTCCATAAAATATTCTTTATATTTGTGCGTCATTAAACCCAGAAGTTTAGTAGCAGTGTCTCTGGCCTCTGTTTCTGCCTGCCATTGCTTTCTGCCTTCAAAATCTTCTTGCTTTGAAGTAAATAACCGATTTTGCTACAGATGTCTTAGTGCTATAGAGAGCTGTTAAAGTAATTGTACCTACTTCCAAAATGTATGAAAAATGAGAATTCTTGAGAAAAGGTTTTGACGTCTTCTGAAAAGATAATAACAGTGTACGCTAACAGGGAGAAAGCTGTACACTTTACTTCCAGTTTGATCACTTATTTTATACCTGTGCATTACTGTTTCTTTAATGTTCACATATAAAATTCAGTTAAATGTTGTTCCTAAGAGCTGCAGGCAAACTCCTGAAAATACCAAGATAATGAACTTGAACCTGAGCTTTCTCCATCAAAGGAATCATTATAGACAATGTGTTTTAGCTTTTGGCTTTATTCAGTTTAAATTCACATTTTCTCTTCTGTGGGAAGAAGAAAGTGCATCTTTAAGAGGAGGTGTTTGTTAAATCAATATATACCTGTTGGTATTGCTAGGAATTGCCTTTCTGCTTTCAAATTGCTGTGCAAAATACCTGAGTAGGCATAATGTCAAGAATGGAAATAATCAAAGTGTATTTAAGACTCGCTTAAAAAAATCCATTTAAAAAGTAGGAATGTGTTTTTCAGGCATTTTAAGAGCATAAATTGAAACACAAGTATTTAAATTATTTTTCAAAGAGATTCAAAACCGTACTGTATTTGCATAGCCACTGAGTGAACTTTTTTTGTCCTCAGCATTTAAGTTTTCTAGCAGTTCTGTGTTTTAGGAGACTCCAGTGCCCCATAAAAAGCAAATACGCAAATTTTCAGTTTCTAGGTACTGAATATTTTCCCTTCTGCTGGCCTTGTTTTTATAACTGTAATTTATTTTAAAAAGAAAAAGAGACAGAAAGTGAGAAACTAAAGAAATGAATGGAGGACTTAGGAAAAGGTCATTAAACAAGCTCTCTAAAATCTGATAGATACTGTCAAATGTTAAAATAAATATACTCTCAGGGTAGAGAGGAGGTGAGCTGGGGCCCGAGCAGCGTGGCTGCGCAGAGCCTACGCTTTGCTGGCTAAACTTAACTAGAGCGCTGCCAGCTGATTTCATTAGCAGGAGGATTGAAAAGGTAAACGTTGGCAGGAAGAATAACAAAAACTACTTCAATCTTTACCAGTCAACAGCTACAGGGGGCTCTCAGAGGCCATTTACAACTGCTGAGGCTCCAAGTTTGGTCTTGCCAGCACAGAACTTTCCTATAGAAGTTACTTTTTTCAATGCCTTCAGAATCGTGAAGTGTCCAGCAAACACTGATCTCGAAAGAAAAATACTGAAGCTGTACTTTAAGAGTGATTCACCTTGTGTAAAAGATCGAGAGTAGCCTTGGAAAAATAAGCCTTTAAAAGTGAATTGTTATATATTTAGACTTGGATGGGTTTGGTGGTTTGGTTTTTGGTTTGTTTGGTTTTTTTAGTTTAGAATAACTACAATGAACCCATCAAGCAGCACTGAGAATGCTGCCAAGTATTAAAAATGATGGCTCAAAAATGCGGTACAGCTAACTCATCTCCTGCATCCTGGGGTGCCTAGCGCTGCATTCACCCCCTGCAGAACACCCCAGGGAAACCTTCTGCTACTGTCTCTCTGCTGGAGTCTGGTCTTAGGCTGTGCAGAGCTTGACAGACAGAAGTGACATTTGTGGCTGTTCTAGCAAAACTGGATCACAAAAGGCAGGCAAACACCCTTGGTTTTCAAAACTAAGCTAGTTTCTACTCTCTCACATGGTCTATTAATGCTCCAAGCAATTAATGTCACCTCTATTTTGTTTGTATTGATCCTCAGCTTGCTCGTTCTCTCATGTCTTGTTCTGTGCCAAGTTGTGGGCTAGCCTTTCTTCATCTTGACTCGGTCAAAAAGGAGACAGAACGTTTACCGGAGCACAGTACTTTGGACTGTAGAGCGTTATTTGTGGTGATAAACTGCTGTCCTGTAGTATGCCCCTCTTACCCCTCATTGCTACTCGGGGCCATAAACTTGTTGGGAGATAGCTGTCCTGATTCGGTTTAGGAAGAAATCTGACCCATGAACACCCGATCACCCTTTAAGGCCTGGAGTCTATCAGTCATGATGACCAAGGCAATGTGTGTATCAGTCTACTCAGTTTATGAGACATAGGGAAACCGGGAGCGTTGTCCCATCCAAACCTACAGCCATACCCAAAGGCGAAGGCCTGACTTTGGCCAGAGTGCATAATGGGAGATTATTTCTTGGGACATGAGTACGCACAGATCTCCGTTAGCGTCCACAGACACTACAGTTATTGCCCTTCCTGCCTTCCGCAGCTGGGGAAAGCATCAACAGTGGGCCGAAACTTTTTCCAGTAAGTGAAGTTTTTAGGATTTTACACTGAGTCCTTTCCTGACATCTCAAATGCTGGTAGTTTGACCAGAAACCAAAAAAAAAAAAAACCCAAACCCATGATTTCTCCTGAAAAAGCAGGTTTTAACACAACAATTAAAAGGGTTTGGGGGTTTTTATTCGAGCAATCAAGCTTACAAACCTCCATGCACACAGTTGACCAAGATATTCATATGCTTCAGCAAAGCCAAAGACCGTACTTTTTAATTTCTGTATGATCATTGCATGCTGTGAAACTTCTCTGATTCAGTTTTTCAGCTTCAGGACCTACCTTCCAAAATTAAATTACAATAGCGGCTCTATCCCGTTGGTGCTCCATCAAATGTCAGACTCATTTTTGTACAGATCCACTTGCAAAAATCACGTTCAAAATGGAGTGATTTTTAACAGTTCTATAAATACAGTATTCCTGTCGTCTTGTACACATGGCTGCAACCTTCAAGAAAAACCCAAAAAGGTAAAATAGCGTAGTAAGGCAGCAACCGTTTTGAATAGAGTTATCTGGCGGAACAGGGTAGTCTTTTACAGTTTGTGTCACCTATCTTGGTGGGAAGGAGTCATCGCTACTGTCTAAATTAATTAGTTTTGCTGTTCTTATCTCCGTTGTTTTAGCAATACTGCTTTCGTAGCTCTACGGAGTTTGAGTCCCGCTCCTACAATCTGCAGCCTCAGGTATGCCAATAAAAACTCATGACTGTAATGAGGTTTAGGTTTTTCCCTTGCTTGCAAGAGTGATGCGGTTCCGAAAGGATGAAGAGTGAACAGCAAAGGCAGCAGTCCTGGAGATGATGAGTGGCGTTGATAAGGCAATGCAGCCTGACTGCATTTCCAGAAGAGTTCAGAATATCATCTAGTGAATGTTTGCAGTAAGACTTTCACAGTCTCTGATAAAATCTTACCTCTTAGAGACAGATGTTGGCTGGAAACATCTTGTGGTTTTTTTTGTTGTTGTTTTATGATTTCTTATGTTTGGTGGTTTATTTTTTCTTTTCTTTGCATAATCTGTGCTACAGGCACAGTTAGGGCTCCACGTATTGTGAGAAATTGTGCCTTTCACAAATGTGCAAGGGCTGTAGATTTTTTTTTTTTCCCCCCATCCTTCCCAAGGATGGATGTCCCATGGAGACATCCTTGTACCCCTAGAAATAAATATATATTTTAGGGACCAGTGTTTCATTGCTGTTACTCTTGAGGCAATCTGATATTTGCCGTATACCTTCATGCTATGTGTAGAAATACACTGTGCACACCTATATGTGACCTCTGATGTTTGTTTATCCTGATTTATGAGATCCCATGCACACTACAGGGAAGAAAAATAAATATGCAAAGTGCCAGTAGACTTTTAATGGAGTTACCCAGTGTTTCTTCACAGAAGCTGACCTTGAAATTGCTTTTCATGCGCAAGTCAAAATATGCAAATTAAGATCGCAAAGTACCAGTTCAAAACATGTAGATAGTTTGTAAAGTTCTTGCCAAAGCCGTGGAAATTTCATGTTCTACAAAGGCCATTCATCAGCCTCTGAAACTGTGGGTAGGAAAATGGCATTGTTCAAACACTTGGAGTAAAATTTGGTCAAAGCACTAGATTTCACTTCAGCAGGATGAGAAGTCTGCCAAATTTACTCATGAAATCTGTGAGCATGCTGGCAGTCCAGTGTAGAGCTTCCAGCTCCCTAACAAAAACAAAAACTAAGCTGGTATCTAAAACTGACTGATCTACACCTAATTTGTTTTAACGACGTTTGCTTTGCTACTGTTCAGAGTGTCAGGGAAGGCAAAATGATCAGGACAACCTGCTCTTCCAAAGTGAAATGAGAACTTGTGGTGCTTCCAGCTCCTCTTTCCTAAATACTACTTTTAAATATTTCCATTGGCCGCATTTATATGTCAAATGCTCCCAGAAACATTTTCATCTCATATTTTGCCTCTTGATTTCCCTGTACTCCCATTCTCCAAGCATTGAATCTAATGCTTTCCAGTTCCAGCTCAAAAGTTTTTCGTAATATTGAGTATTTTCCTCTCTACCCTCTGCCATTGTTTGCAACATAAAAAATCAGTACAATGAATTTCAGTTACGTTTATGATTGGTCCCCATCTACAGTTTGGCACAGAAACATCTTCTGGAAGCATTCTTGCAGATAGACTGGGGTGGTGAACAGATGAGTAGGAAGTAGCTGGGTTCACAGTGATAAATTTATTGTGGGGATGAAGAGAAAATTCAGGCAAAACATTTGGTTATGTGGTAGTGCAGAAGATTATAATGGCACATTATAAGAAGATTATATGGCACACATTATAATTAATGCCAGTAGCACTAAAAAGGCATCAGGGATGTAGTGTGTGTCTTTTTTCTGTTCATACGAGTTTCCTCTCCTTTGCGCTGTATGGCTATGCCAAAGAAAGCCCCTGAGACCGAGCTTTAGCCGCTGCTCCTCTGTAACTGCATCATTACCTGACTCCAAATAAAGTCCTTTTTTGTCAATAGAGGGTGAAAACATTATTGGATTCAGGAGCTCGTAGTAGCCTGCATGCAGCTAGGGATGAGGAGGATAGATTTATGAAATGGACCATTTCAAATGGCATTATCTTCCCACGGTGAGGTACACCTTTCATAAATCATGGGAGAGCACTTGGAAAATAAAGCATTTGTTATTCCTGCTGTATGTTGTGTTTGCATCCTCCACAATGTGATCTTGGGATGGTGGGGAGAATCCTTTGTTTGCACGTGTTCTCCCCTAATAATTAGGGCTTTTTATCTTACAATTACAGGAAAACCCAGAACAAAATTTCAGAACAAGCTTTTCAGTACAAATTTTTGACCGACTTTTATTTACTGGGGACACACACTGAGCCTCAGTTTTCCAGTCTGGGTATGAAGCTAACCATTTCTTATAACTTACAATATTGCAGGGCATTCTCTGCCTCATTACATAGCAGGAGGTCAAGTTCAAGTATAGACTAAAAACTTTTTATTTCTTAAGGCTGCTGGGTTAGTGCTATTTATGGCTATTTTTGCTTCTCAAACTCAAAGACCCTATTTTTGCCACATTAATAAATCTGTCTCTGATGCCTTTTGAACTCACCAACATCTATAGATTGTACTGGATGGGAAGAGCATTCTTTCTGTGTTGTCAGTATGTTTTCTGTATTTTCACAACCCAATATTGCAGTAACGTTACCGGCGAGTCTGACGCCGCTTGGGATAAATGCAGGTCTCTATTAAACCTGTAACTAGCCTGATGTGAAAAGTCAACATTTATTAGACAGTATTATTTGTGCGGGTACTTTAAAATCATCCCTTTGCTCTGGAGAGGAAACTTTTGAGAATGCTATGAGATAGCAACTTGTCATTACCTGTAATAAGCCAAGGAGAAAGGCCTTGATTTTGGGAAGTGTGTTTTGACCAGAATTGATAGAAAGGTGAGGGTGATGGTAGTGAAGCAAAATTGCCTGTGTTTAAGAATAGAACAAAAGAAACCATTGATGGAATATTGAAGTGTGTTAAATTCAGAGCATTGTCCAGAAATTTTAGAAAATAGTCTTATATTAAGTAATTTCTAATTTGAAACCCCTGGTACTCAAAAGTTGGGAAAGGTCAGACTTGATGCTTGTCTGTACTAGCCTAATTCTGTCTCCTTGTGTGTCTGTGTTAAAATTAATTTTTCTGTTGCACCCTTCCATGTGTTTATACTCCACTGGAAGCACGTTGTATTGAAAAGAAAGGGTAAATTATAGCAAGGCAAGAGGTGACAGTTCTTAAATTTCAAATGCTTGACTTGGCTACCTGGAGATTTTTTTTGACATACGAATAGGGAGGAGGAGTAAGTGGCTTTGTGGTTTTAATATCAAATATTTTTTTTATGGAGTTCATGTTAAAATGACAAAATTAGTATTATTATTTTATTAATTTGTAATTCATAGAACACTGAATGAATTGTATTTATTTCCTCATAGACGTTACAATTTTTTTCTCTTGGATGTGCGTACAAAAGCCTTTATTAAGAACAGAGTATAGACGAGAGAAACCTATTGCTGCCAACGTGAAGCTCAGAGCTTCCTCTGCAGAGGGAACCGAGAGATCAAGTCAAGGTCAAACGCACTATTTATTCCTGAAATTTCTGCAGACACTGTTATTTAGATGTAACGAGCCCTGCTTGGATCCATTTTGGAAAGATAGGAAAGCTTTGAAATTCTAAGTTGGGAGGCTCCGGTTACATACCTGGGTACCTGAACCCGGAATCTGAAGGCTTGGCGGTTGAGATGTTGACTTTCCACGGGGTTTAGGAGAACTTGTTCCCGTGATGGTGAAATTGTATTTTACCGAGAGCTCAGAAACTATTACCAGGAGCGTAAGCTTACCTGGTCACAGGCTCTCCTCCACCGGGGCTTGGGGTACCGCCTCTGTGTTCCCTGAGCACCCAGATCTGCTAGGAGGGAGAGGAAATGCCTTGTATCGGCCATGCAAAAAATGTGTATTGAAGCTGTAAGAGGCATACAATGCAGCAATATGCCACGGTGTATCTTCTCATGAGAAAACAGGACACGATGGTGGCTGAAAAAACACGTGCTCCTTCCCATAACGAGGGAAGCTTGTATAGGAGCTTGTTGAATACAGATAGCAGCAGCTTCTCGTGGGAAATAATGGAATCTTTTTTCTGGAGATTTCTTAAAAGGCTTGATAGATAATAATACTGGTTATGTCATAATGGCAGAAGAATTGCTTTTCTAACTGAGCTGAGGTATCAAACAGTAGTGTATGATAAAAATGGATAAAAATGGTTCTCCTGGATAAGAAGAGACAAGTATTGTTACCTCTGTTTTGAGGGGTATGTTTAAGATATTTGTCCTTTTTTTCTTTTTTTTTTTTTTTTTTTTTTTGGACATCTATTATGAGAGCACTGTGTGTGAATTTTGTCTGTACACTAGTGTCAGGCTTTGAAGATCTTTGTGCTGTAGCTGAGATGGGGAATTCCCTCAATGCCTAGGCAGTGAATGGCAGATAGCAATTTTACCCATGGTAGTATATGGGCATCACCGTTTTGTTTTAATGCTTCAGTGTTTAAAGCTGTTAAATAAAGCTAGGATTCATCAAGAACTGTTCTAATAGAATTGTCAGGTAGCTGCAGTGGTTCTGATTTAAATGAGTAAGCAACACCTATGGGCAAATGATCTTTCTGCACACAGAAATTAATTACAATTCAGGACTGATGAACTTTTATGAGCTAGTTAATTTTTAAAAGATGCTGTGTATGGTTTATTGAAATTAAAAGAAAGTGACAGCTTTCTGCCCCTACCCTCATAAAATCCTGTCCTGCATATAATATTGACCTAATTTAGTTCAAAGACACTGGATCTCTTCTCTAACACTTCGTCTTGTAAAGGCCAGTTGAAGGTTTCAGTACACTTCAGGTAAACAGAGAAGCTTCTTGCTGGTCATCCATGTTATGTTGACTTTTATCAGTAGAGAAGCTCTAAACTCCTACTCTGTCCTTTGTCCTTGATTACCCTCAAAACCACCTTTCAAACAAAGTGCAGTTTAAATTCAGCGTCAGGTTACAAAATGCCAATTTATAAAGTGTTATGAATGAATATTGATTATAAAACAGTGCTCCATATACCGCAGGATTGCAGATATTTTTATAGCGTGGGTCTTCTCCTGGTGAAAAGATTTTACGGGCCACTGCCCTCCCTAATTATGACTGCAGGACACAGCTCACTTCCCATTCAAGATGGGACCACATTGTCTTTCATTTGTATTCGCATACCATTCTTGTGGGAAAGTGAAGTAACAGTATGGGAAAAGGTAATATTGTGAAGGCATTTAGGTTGGTACTGTCGCAGGAATCTGGCTATGGGTTACTGCTGTTTAAGTCGATTGTAAAAAGGAAGCTACTTCAAGCAATGCCAAGCAGTGCTCAGAAATACCATCTTGAATTTACTTCTTGCGTTATTGCTGTTACGAGTCTTCCTTCCCGCCGGTGACCTTCACAAACCCACAGACCATAACTTTTCAAACCTCTGTTTTATGGTTGAAATTCTGCAGGAACCTCTTTTTTGGTCCTGAAGTTGCATTTTTTTGCTGTGATACTCGCCTGCCTTGGCCAGTATCAGGGGATTTTGTAGGAATTCGTGTCAGTCTGTTAAAGCTGACAAACCAAAACAGTGTTATGCTATTGCTGTTGAACCGTGCTAGTGCTACGCTTCAACCAACGTGGATCTGCAAGAAGGAGACTTTCTGGGGCTCAAAGCCCCAGTGGTATCTAATCGTGTTTTAAAATTAACATTTGCAATAGACAGGACAACAGATTAGCCTTGTGTTAAATATTTGAACTATCCAGCAGTGAAAAAAGTCCAATGAAATGAGAAATCAGGATGTCACATTTCGTACCCAATAAATCAGATTGATAAATATTGTATTTTTCCTAGCCACTCTTCTGGACTGCACCGGGAGCCATAAAGACAAAAACATTGTTATTAGCTTAAAAACTTAAGAACAACAACAAAAAAGGGTGGGTGGGGAAGGCTCCTGCCTATATGGCTTACCCTATAGCTAGATTTCTGCATCTGTTGTAGGACAGGTGCACTGAGGATTTTTAGGATAAGCTCAGATGAGAGTGAAAAGGTGTTCGCTTTTCTTTTGGAAGGTTCCGTTGAGAAAAGGTTGAGCACAGCTGCTCTGACTGGATGTCTGCATGAGGAATGTTAATTTTCATGCTTCAGTACAGAAATCTCAAGTTTCCTGGGTGAATTAGCTGTTAATGGGTTTCTAAAGTGTACCACCAGTGGCGTGGGAGAATGTAGTCTGTACTGAGGCCAGAAAACACAGGCTGTAATCAGATAACCTGTTATTATAATAAGGCCAGTGGATAGTACTTTGTATTGCTAAGTATAGCAATTGGTCTGCCCCATATCCTACAGTCCTTGGCACTACAGAGAATGATGTTTCAGCTATCAACTATTTATAACAGTTTTTACTTCCTGTGTATTCTAAATTGAAGACCTAATTTCAAATCTATAAAAGTGAAGTATATAGAAAGCGTCCCAAAACAACATGTTAGGCTGCTTTCACAATCATTTGCGGGCATTGTTCTCTGGCGGAGTTCAGGTTGATTTACCTCGTGGTGGGTATCTAATCATGTCATTGACAAAACACTAGCAATTAAATAATTTTTTTCTTAGGTTACGGTTTTGTGACCAAGGACAGGCTGCAAGAAGTCAAAGGAATGAGCACAGTCTGCTGTTTTTCAGAAGATGGCAGGGGAAATGTGTAGTCACTTAAATGCTCTGATGTTGTGGGTTTGTGCTAGGTTGTTTCGCTTTCTGGAAAAAAGAAATATTCTCTAAGGCAGGCAGTTATTTCTTCCTGGTTGTCTGTGGTCAGTATGTGTGTGCACTGCATTTTTTGAGGATAGACAATTTATTATGTGTTTACATGCTTATTTTGGTGAGCGGCACGATGCTTGTGTGCACTACTTCACCATGTTTGCAGCCTGGAACCTGCTGCTGTGAAGCTGTTTTTATTAAATCTGTGCTCCTATGACAGCACTGGTTTTGTGTATTCATTGTTACTCTTTAGTTTACCTACATGTTTATCAGTCAGTGCCTCCCACTAACTGGTGAACTCAGGCTAGTTTCAGCCAAATAGACCTGAAGTCTCAAGAGAGCCGAGTTCCTCCCGGATCACAGAAAGCTGGCAGGTAAAGCAGAAGACACAGACCCAAATTAGTGCTCTTGCTAGAAGAAGGGTAGGAAGAATTCAGCTTTTACATCTCTTGAGTAGCTGCTGGCTGCCGGTTGGCATGTGTGCCCTGGCCAGCCGGACAGCAGAGGCACAGCTCCAGGCTGGCCACAGCAAGCGCTACCTGCTGCCCAGCTCAGGACAACTCGTAGGGAAAGAACATCGAGGAGCTAAGGGCGCCTGCGGAGGTGATGCTCTAGGGACTCTAGGGAAAGGCAGAGTTACAGTGGTTAGAGAAACAGGAGGGGCTGCAGATGGGGCTGAGGACATGGGAAGGGTAATGAGGTGCTTCAGAAGAGGTAAGCAACCAATGTGGTTGAGAGGAGTGCGTGCAATGGACACAAAACACACATTTGTTCTGATTACAAATATGTCCGTATTTCAGCTTAGCTTAATTACTGCTTTTGACTCAGCTCAACACATAATGTTGCATGTCATGCTGTCCTACTTTTAATTTCACAGCTGAACACATTTCTATTGTTCCAATCCCCCTTTCCAAGCCTTGCTTTACTCCATCTGGAGGACA
This sequence comes from Bucorvus abyssinicus, assembly GCA_009769605.1. Lineage (NCBI taxonomy): Eukaryota > Metazoa > Chordata > Aves > Bucerotiformes > Bucorvidae > Bucorvus > Bucorvus abyssinicus. The sequence goes on from CM020040.1 coordinate 15,974,215, forward strand.
CGCAAGGTGTTTGACTGACCCGCGGTACGAACAGTAGCTCTGGATGATCCTTTGGGGAACATCAGTGGAAACGTATAGACCAAGTATTTCCCCCTCAGGTGCTGACTATCGTTTTCTAGAAAAGTGTGGCTGGTGCTCCTGAATGTCAGCTATCGTTCGCCAAGATGATGAGATAGGCCAGTATCTCCTATCACCAGACCTGGTAAAGGCATTAGTAACAACAGTTGCAGCCAGGAATGTGAGGAGCAGGTGAAAGTGTGATAACTAATTTGGGAAGAGGAGAAAGAGTTTAAATAACCTAGTGCTGAGTCAAATGGCTTCTTCCTGAAAGTATCTGTCCAATTCCAGACAGTCTCCTCTTTTGCTTGAAAATGTGGGGTTTTTGCAAAACATGGAAAGATCTACAGCATTTTCATATTTAATTTGTATGCCTGGCTTCAGTGATTAAAGAAAACCCCGTGGTTTAACTTTCCTTTTTTCAATTCATTAACGTATTTAGTTTTAATACTGCCAAAATGATTTCACTGTTTCAATAAAAACTGTGGGAAGTTCAACAAAGAGTTTTGTTTCTCATGTCATCACGAATTATGCCACTCTAAAATTCCAAATTATACATCAGTAACAGTAGAAGAGAGACTGGAGACGGGCAGTATTGCTCGTGATTTATATTCCAGCTTGGTTTTTGAGGAGTGGTATGGCCGAATGATTCTAGTGGAAACCCCTTGCCAAAAACTTTATCGCAGTGATGGGAATAAAAATTTTATGTTATTTACTTCATTGAGTACCGAAAAATAGACATGCACAAGTATCATCTGCATAATCTATGCCATGCGTGCCCGTCTATTTAAAAGCATGTGACTAGCTTTCCTGAGCGGGACTGCTACCATGTTTAAAACTTACTCTGTAGTATTTTGAGAAACATGGCATCAAATGTTTGAACTTAGAAAGAACATAAGGGAACAAGTCCCCGACAACAAATAGCTAGAAACAGTAGAAGCTGATGGTTTTCAAGGGCTATGACAGAATGTCTTTATATATAATAATTGTTGTTTTGTAGTAGCTGTAAGATTTATGATGTCCTTAACAATTCATGCCCTAAGAGTTTGTGATTTATAAATTATATGCCAGTGTGTCAAGAATACCTGTTCTGCTTTTTTTTTTTTTTTAACCGTTGGTGCATTTTTGGTGGATATGTTGTTATTAACATGACTATGATACAGCAATATCCACTAAAAAGTCATTATTTGTAAATAATTACCTAAAAGTCGTATTTAAAACTCTACAAATATTTTTCCTCAGTACCACAGCTTGGCAGTTTTTTGATAGACACCTTTGCATTGGCAGTATGGGGGCAGCTGTTTATACTTGTGGTTATCATATCCTGAATTTATTCCTCCCCATGCTCTTGAATCTTCAGTGTGGTGTTCTCATGGATGCCCCTGCAAACCTACACATTTATAAAGGCTTTTGTCTGAGAAGTGTTTTCAAGGCATACGTTTTCCTAGCTTGTAAATATTCCTTGAAGGTTTTGTTTTGGAGCTTAATATGGCTCAAATTCTATTTTTAGCAAGTGCTGCAGAAACTGGAAGGTTTCTGCTGATGTCCTGACTGATAGCCTGACCTCATGCCACCTCCCGGGGGACACTTGTCCACAATCAGGCCCCCTGGCATCAGTTGGTTAGTTCTCATGTGCTGTCAGTGGCATTCATCTTCTCCGAAATGGGGATTATGGAGAAAGTGAAAATTCAGGTTTGTGAATATCTACAGTGAGGGGGAAAGTCTCTGAAGTGTATGTGCTTTGTAGCAGGATACAACCATCTCTGGGCCTCGGCAACGCAACCTTGGAGCAAACTGGGAGTCACTAATGTGTGTTTAAGTATGTTCACACATGTGTTTAAGTATGTTCACGTGTGCTGACCATACCATTTATACAGCACGAAGATGCCGCTCTGAGGTCGCAGAGAGAAGCCGTCTCACCGCCCTGTCCCACACAGCAAGCCTGGTCTGCACTGTCGTACTTGTCTGCCCTAACCTGTCATTTTGCAGAGACCAGGAGTTTGTCTATGGAGAATAGAGCTGTCACAGCTCCTGGTGACTGAAGGTGGTGTTTTGTCTGCGAGCAGGATGGGGCCCAAGCGCCGCATACCTTTAATCTTGCATCTTTTTCCTGTGAAGCCTCTGTAATTCATAGCACAGTCACGTTGTTGGGGAATGTTTCTGTGAACAGATTCTATCTCTGAGAGCTTAAGTCGAGGGATTTTCAAACAGCCACTTGATTTATGTAAGCGAACGTGTAGCTCATAAGAGGAGTTTATTTTACAGCTTCTTCAGTACTGTGCACCAGAAAACTTCCAGTAGTTATAACTCACTTAATGGTTTTTTCTTCTGTTCTGGAGCCTGCTGTCATGTGTAAGCAGATTTCTCGACATTTTGGCAATTTGGTAAAGTTGCGTGGAGAGGAAGGAGACTGATGCTTCCATCCTTGATTTCATTCTATGGTTCTGGTGGCTTGTTGTCAGACAAGTTCAAATTGTCAGACAAATTCTGCTGCTCGGATGAGATACCGGTTCTCAAACCTCTGTCTTCAGTTTCACTTGCTACAAATCCGTATGTTTGTTGCTGTGTGAACCATTTTTCTGTGAACAGATTCAAATTGTGCCCACGTAAAAACACAAGTCCTAAACCATTATTTTTTCATAGTTTGAAGACTTACCTTTTTTAAAGTCAAATGTCATCTGAAGTTATTTTTCAGTCCATCACTGATCTTCAGATGAGTGAAACGTGTTGCCCTCGTAGGACTGGGACTAGCTGGCTGCACGTTCAACCACAGTTGTGTTTGGAGGTTTTGATTCCTATTGAAATGGTCCTTTTAATGTCATCTCTAATTTAGTCAGATAATGTCATCAAAATAACGTTTACCCTATTACTGCAAATTCACCGCATTATTAGCTAGTGTAACTAGATAAAAAAGGTAGTATGAACCCCCATGGAAATATATGCTCCCAGTAAAAATGGATACAGTTCATAGACGCTCTATATTTAATTTACAGTTTCAAAGCACTCTCTATGGAAAGATTTTATGATTCTGAAATAATTTAAAAACACATTTTGATAGAACCTATACCACCCACCAGCTTACTCTGATTTTGCAAGTTATCATTCCTTTGCACAGTTTTAAAGTAAGGTGAACAAGACATTTAACACAGTCACAGAAGTAATCTTTTAAGTGTACCGCCCTTTAAAGGAGTGGGATTTGGATGAATATTTGTATCCATGAATTGAAAGCAAATTGTCTTTAGTTTCTAGAACAGGTTGCCTTATACTTTTTTTTTTTTTTTTTGTCTTAGAGGGAGCTTTACACAAAGCTTGCTGGGTTGTAACGTATTTAAGATATATAGATATTTGATAGTCCCCTTTTGTGACTTCTGCTGACAGCCTGAACTTCCGTCATTGCCAGTATTCTGTCTTCTAGTTAATTCTCATCAAAACCCTAGGAAATTTTTTATCCTCTTTAAAATAATATAAATTATTTCTTGTAAAATATTCTATCACTGATGCAGAATGTTTGTAAAATGTGCTTTCTGTCATTCCCGACTGGAAATAATCTCCGATACCTCAAAGAATTCCTGAAATGAGATGCAACTCTGCTGCATTTACTGGCAATTAGCAAAACTGAGGCACAGAGAAGAGAGCAGTGAGCAGGAGCGATCCCTGTTGCTTAGGAAGGAAGGGACAATCGTTTTGCGTTTAGTAGGAACAAAATTTTTGAAAGCACATGTTCAGTTGGTGATGTTGAAAAGGCTTCTTCAAGTTTAGACTACTTCTACGTGTTTATGCAGTTTTGCTGTTCAGTTTGCACCAGAATAGTGCTAGAAATGTAAAAATGAAACAAATTAAAAAAAAAAAGGAAAGAAAAGAAAAAGCATTTGATTATTTTACTCCTGTCTGGAAGAGAAGATCATCAAAATCTACTAAATCCACATCGTAGACGATTTCTGTCCCATTGCTTAGTGTTTGAGAGGTTTAAGAAAGTATCTGAGTGTTTGGCTTTATGTTAGAGCTTCACAATACTTAAGAGTATTTTTCCTTTATTTTTGGTGTTTCTGTTTGTCTCCATAAATTAGTTGACTTTGGTTTTTAATTCAAGGGGTTTTTTTATCCTTTGAAATACTGAATCCTGAAAATAAACACGCTGTGTTTTGTGGTCTACAACCCCCTAGCAAGGAATTCAATGTCTTTGGCCTGTGATGGTCCAGAGTAACCACCTCTTGACAGCTCTACAGGTGCTTTTAATCTTTTTGTCATGGGCTCAGAGGAAGCATGGATTTAGATTTGGGTTTAAGTGTCCCTGAAAAATACGATGTAGTGTGGGGGAAGGATTTCTGTAATGAGACTAACCTTGGTCCCAGTCGTGAAGATGTAGGTAGTGTCAGCTTGAAGCATTCTATAGGCTCAACTCCACCTTTGAACGCATAGAGAAGAATTCTGTAAAAACCACCACAGAAAACACAACAGAGCATTTCTCAGTTCAAAACCAACACTTGGAATTACACCAGGAAACAAATTAGCAAAGCCTCTGAGGTCCAGCTACTGGGATGTGCTGTATCAGAAACGCCACTTAGCAGTAACACAACTGACATTTCCATGTGGTTTGTTAAGATAACTTGATGTAAAGCATGTTGTGGCAGCAAACCATTACTGAGGTGAGCAATCGTAGTCTTAAAGAAAGAAAAAAAAACTACAACTTTTTTATTGTGTTCAGGCTGAGCATAAAAGTTCTGTCGATCAGAGAACACAGCGTACATTGACTCTACAACATTGCTATTGTAGTATCTTCCCAGAGACATTGAGTTAGTTCTCTCCATCTTTAAAGCTATGCACAAATATGAGCATATAAAATAGGGAGCAAATTGTACTGCTCAAAAAGTGGAATCATCTGACCATCTATCTGCTGTCAAGTAGGAGGGGCTTTCCTGAAAAAAAGAAACTGAAGGTCATCTATATGTACAATGAGATGAACCTAATCACAGTGGCAAGCCGGTGTAAAGTTAATGTTATATGTCAAGGAAAAGAATGAATATCTGGGGTTTGGTGTCTAGTAACAGTTATGGATCCCTCAGCAGTGCAAAACTTATTTTTACCTGATCGTGTTCAGACCAATGTCGATTTAGTCGATCTTCTGTGCATTATGACATTCTAGTGAACACTAAAACTAAGAAAAAACACAGACGTAAGTCTGCACTTTACATTGCGACCAAGTATGTGCTTATTTATGGAAAAGAGAAAAATCCTTATTGTCCCTTGGTAAAAGTCCCTCTGCCAAGTCGCTAGTCCAGGTTAGCACACAAGTAACTGGCATGTAAATTACCCCTTCTCTTCCGCTCTCTCTTTTTAATACATTATTGCTTTAAGAATGAAAATTGTATTTCTTGATTCCTCTGCACGGTGGTGAACTTCACCTTTTTGCAATTGTGTGCTAACCCAGAAAATCACATAAATTCAAATTTAACTTGAATGTAGTCCTGCTGGCATCAAGCAGTGGGTTGGACAAGTCACACACCTCAACTTGCGCAGATAGCCGGTCGGTTTGTTGACTTTGGGTTTATGTCTTTGGGAGTCCTTTCGTACATTGCAGCGTGGTGATCATACAGTTTCTCCCAAGCTTATTGATTGTTTTATTCTCTTGTGGATGAAAAGTAGTGCTTTTGCTAATAGCATTTGCCAGAAAAATATGGTTTATTTTAGGTGTCTTTTAGGAAAAGTTGGTCTAATTTACTCTGTCTTTGCAGCAAATAAATGCTAGGGATTAGAAGCATTTTATTTCTTTGTTCCATTTTCAGAGTCTAAATAGAAGAAAAAATATACTGCATACTTAGTGTTTGGGTGTTTCTTCAAGTACAAATATGCTTTTCTGGCATATTTAATAACTTAAAATTATATGAGACAGTGTAATGAAACCCATATTGCATAATATCTGAAACCTGTAACGTAACTCACTTCATCTTTTCAACTCTAATGTTTTAATTTATCAGAAAGGAAAAGGAGGAACACTGGGAGTTCATAATAAGCAGCATTTGCCCATTAGTACAAATACACCAGAATTTTTTTTTTTCAAAGCAGCTGGTGCAAAGGGAAAAAAGAAAAAGGAAAAAAACCCAAAAAACAAAAAAACCCTGAGTGTGCAGAGAGGATCCAAACTGTTTTGCTGTCCTTGCTTGAGTAAGAGAAGTCGCTTCTTTATTTAACTATTATTTCTCTTTTCCAAATAAATATGAGCTGCTTCTAAATAGGATGATGATAGCAGGTGGTCTCTCAAGCAGAAATTATTTTCAAGCTGACAAGTATACTGAGCACAGTATAACTACATGTATTTCAGGAAAACATCATGCACGTCTGTTTAAGGATTCATTAACATGGTATAGATTAAACCCATTGAAGATGGCACAGATTGTTTCGTTTTATTACATTCAATTGGATTGGATGTGTGCCATTTGCAAAGAGCAATATTACCACAAAAAAAGAAGCCTGGCACATTTGTCACATAATATTCCCCTATTGAGAATGAACTGTTTCCGAACATCAAAAGGTAAAAATCTGTTTTCCCCTCACCCTCTGCCATATTAACTGCAAGAAAATATGACTGCACATGTCTTGTTATAAAATATTTGAGTAGCACATTTTCTGTGCCCAAAGTCGTCGCGTTTAGTCTAATAGGGAGACCTTTGTATTCTTCATGATGCCAGGATTCAAGTTCACCAACCTGCTGACACGCTGCTTCTCCCAGAGCCCAAAGCTCGTCCAACTTGTGCTGTCACACTCGGGCGTTTCAGTCCCCCAGAGCCCTCGCCAGGATCAGGGATCGGGGTGGCAGGAGAGGGGTGGCCGGGAAAGGGGAAACCCGGGTGAGCAGCACTGGCAGCCCCTCTCCCCCAAGAAGGGAAGCAGCTGCTATTGAAGGGAGAGCGGTCAGACAAAGAGCGAGATTTAAATTCGTATAATGTTGCTGTTTATAACGTGAATACTTCAGACATCTGCTTAAAGTCGAGCGTTCTAAATGAATGGGAGCCTTCCCAAGGCGGGGCGTATAAAGCTTTATCTGTTACACGAGTACCGCAGATTGTACAGATACGTCTTAATCAGCTATCGCTGGGGTCTTTAACATGTAAGGCGGTAGCAAAACTCAAAAAATGCGTACGTGGGAAACGGTGACATAACCAGTGAGAAAATAGATGGATTAAAGGAGAAGCGTGTGTACATATTCTAAATATACATATTCTAAATGCTCTTTTCATTCTATACCCTTAAAAAGTCCTTGTAGTGGGGGGTGGGAGGGGGGACAGAACAAAAGCAAATTTGCTGTCATTGGCTCATATCTACACATTCCGTTTTAAATTAAAGGGTAACTGAGTTGCAGCATATCCCATGCTGTATTTTCTATTTTTGCTGCAGGACCCATTTTAAATGTATTTTTATACCATCCCTTTTGGATTAAGTTACATTATGTTTCAGGAACTCAGGCTCACACACGTTTATACTTCATTCACTATTATTTGTCGTGCTGATTTATTTCATATTGTGATTCTTAAGGGGGGATTTAATTTTAATTAATGGGAAATTTAGAACAGGACCATTTAATGTATCTGTTCTCTGCACTTAATTCTTGCAGTCAGGATGGAGTAGCTTTTGTTTTTTCATCAGTGGAGTTTACTGATTCTGTTACTAAATAATTAACAAAAACTGTAGGTAGGGCATGAAGCATTTGATTCATAGTGTACCTTCTGTGAGATGCACTGAAGAGTTAATTTATTTTATTTTATTTTATTTTGTTGGTGCAGTTGGGACTCAGCTGTTGTTTCCTCTGGGATTAAACAGCTGTCAGCATTGTTAATGACATCAAATTCATGCATTAAAATTCTCTCATTCCTCTCCATACAAAATGTGGATGGGGAAAGCACTGCCATATCCCCCTTTGTGAAGGAATGAAAATCCAAGGAAAGATAACAGCACTTATTACAAAACCACAGACCGGAGCTTCTGTTGATGGAATCTCGTAATGAGTAATTAAGCTACTTTGCAGAAGTCAGCGCTGTCACGTTTGCAATTGGGTATTTCCATTCCCCTGTGGATACAGCTGGGAAAAGACTACTAAGGTGATAAAAAAAGAAAAATAGAATTGTTCTAGAAATATCATCTTCATGAAGCTGGGAGGTTTCAGTGCAAAAGTGGCTATGAAAAATTAGCCTACAGAAATAACCTGTCTGGTGTAAAAGACTCTCCTTTAAAACATGCATAACTTATATCATCTGATAAACAAAAAGCAGCGAGTTTTTATTATCCTACAGTCTCTCAAGAATACGACAACGACAGGTTTATTTCTGGGATGGGTTGTTGGCTTTCCTTTTTATTTTTTTTTCAGAGCCTTTTTCTCTATAAATGAAAGTTTTCGACTCTAAGTGTTCAGTTCTGTCATTCTGAAAATATGTTATGGGAAGCTTGTGGTCTATTATGGGGAAATTATAATTTCAGGGGAAGAAAGGATAGGTATAGATATTTTTGCTGTAAAGTTCAAAACGTTACTCATGCTTTTAAACTGGTATAAGATTCTTATGCCCCTAAGAACTCCAATTATTAAAAATAGTCCTGAATTTCCACTAGTTTGAATGTCCGTTTTCTCTTTCTAGTTCTTTTCTGGTTTTTTATGGTTTGTTAAGCAATTAACTTACTCGTAACTTTCTTCTTTCAAGTAGTTTTGGGGTTGTTTTTTTTTTAGAGGCAAAAAAATTAAGCAGCAAGCATAGTTTTCTGAATGTCTTTATCCTATTTCCAAGAAGTCTTTTTTGTGCAGAAGTACCCTAGTTTTTTTAATATCCCCTACATCAGCTGTTACAGTGAAATCAAATTAAATTAAGCCCAATGAAGAAACTAGCCTGCTAACAAAATGAGTTGATATGGTGGTTTATTGAATTCAGTAAAATGCACTGAGATATATGGAAATAAAACAGTTAATTGAATATCCCTCTTCCAGATCAGATGGCAAAATATGAGTATCTGATGAGTCAAACTAATGTCTTTGTTAAATGAATAATAGCTGGAGTCTCCAAATCATGCTATGCCTTCTTAAAAACTACCTCTGTGAAAAGCTTAAGAGTTTATTTTTTCAAGGCCGTGTATTTTGAAAAAACTCCAGTTTATTAGCAGACATGGATGGAGACGAAGGCACAATTTATTTTGATTTGTTGAAACATTAACAAAGTACTATGCACCGCACCGTATTAAATAATAGACTTGAACGTGGTGACTATTAGAAGAGCGGTTTGTTTAACATCCTCGTGTTCAGTGAGATCCCTACATGACTCCCAGATTCAGTCAAGTGTTACGCTGGTGGTGTCAAGTGCCTTTTTGTAGTTAATTTAATAATGGTTGGCCCAGAAATGGACCTGCAAAGATCTGTGGTGGTAATTTATATGTCCTTTTTCATCATTACTGAAAATGTGCCCTTCTGGAACTAATGCTCACTAGTTTTATCATTAATGTGTAGTAATACCTTGTAAAAATATTTTTCCATTAGCTTACGTTTTCAGAAGAGAAAAAAATGAAATAAATGGGGAAAATACCCCTATGTTTAGGTGAGCTGTAAGCAGACCCTGCAGGTTTTGAAGCACTTGGTGTTCAAGGACATGAAGTCTCGTGCCACTAGCCGTGAGTGCCATTCGGTCCTTTGTATAATTGTCATCTTTGAAAATGAAAGGCTTGAAGGGACACTCTGGGAATGGTGTCAGAAAGAAGTGCTTTAATTCTGGGAGCACACAGCTGATCCTTCCTTATAGTCGGGGTGCGCTCACTCCAGTTGTGTCACAGAGTCATCTTTTTAAAATCCTGGATGAATAAAGACAAGAAAGTCCTGTGGTTGAAAGCGTGTAGTATGAAAATTTGTCAGTAACCTCTACAACCAAGAAACCATAAAGGATTGTAACCCAGGGGGTGAGGAAGAGGTTATGAGAGTTTTCTTTCTCCATCACAGTTGAAGGTGTTCTCTGTTCCAAGTTTTACTACCTCTAAAAATTGCCAGTTATAAAAAGTATTGTCAGCACAGTGGGGATGCAGTCTTGACCTAAGCGATTGGGTGGAGGAAGATGCTTGTGGATGTTGTGGGACAAACACACCGTGTGACATCAGAGTGCAAGCCCATGCTGGCCAGTGCTGATAAGGATGCTGATGGTCTTTAGATCCCCCATTCAGTTCACCCCATAACAAAATCTTAAAATGTGATGAAAATTATTTGTAAGCGGGTAACCTTCCTTGAGTACCTCAAGAGCTAAAGTGTTCTGAGCTTAAAGCTTTACCAAGATGGTTTTGAACCATGTTCTGGAAAAGACAAAAACTCTGGAAATGCTTTGATTTCCTTATATTTGGAGGGGGCTGGGGGAGAAAAGAAAACCGGATTTATCTTGATTGTCTAAATTGGTGAAGTTTATGCAAACTTTAGGAAATTCTGAGTAGTGATTTGTTTTGGCAATAGAAAGACCTAGAACCACGTCTGCTATGTAGACAAGTAAAATGTGAGTATAACCTGTAGTCTTAGTGGCAAATGTGTCAGTCAAAAGGCAGTCTAAGCCTTTTTTGAGTTGTTGACTTGGAGCCACAGAGGGGCAAAATGATAAATTTGAGGTTGTGTATTCCATGTCAGGTATAGGGAAATAATTTCCAAATTTCACATCCAGTCACTAACCCCACATGAAAAAACAGTCCCTAAAAATTGCACTTTGTCAAACGTGACCTATTAATTAGAGGAATAAGTCTAGGAAAAAATATTCACAAATAGTTGAATTAGTGTCAGTTATTTTTTCCTCATACGTAGCAAGAACATTCCTCTGCGTGGGAGCATACCCAGCTCACGTGTATGTATTTTGTCTTGGTGGATAATGTAGTAGTTGCAAATCTTTCATTATCTCAAAGACCTGTGTTACTCTGAAAGATGTATATTTAAAAAGATGCTGGCAGTAACTGCCACTGACAACCAGCCCTGTTTGAAATAGACTCCCTCTGTGGCACTGTGTAGGAAAGGCTCCCTACATTGATCTATGGATTTTTCATTTGCTTTCAAATACTCCTACCTGTGTGTCTGCAAAGTTTGAATCAGTTTGACTTTGGTAGCATGATTCTGAGCAATTACCTTGGGAAAATACACGTTTCGACTAAATAGATCTGTCAGAAAGAGCCGGAGTACAGCACGCTGCTGCTGGAGTACACGTGTGCGCTAGTAAACCGGACCCAGCCAATTAAACATCAAAACGTTGGCTGCATTCAGTTCACAGGAAGGCTTGTGTAAGTTCATTTTCATAGTGCGCGTGTGTGTCTGTGTCTGTTAGACGTTAACTGACAGGTTCCCACAGTGAATAGACCAGGGAGTTATCAATTATCCGGTTAGCTGTGCGCTGCCGTTGTATGCTCTGTGGCTTTCTGACAGAAGCAGGCAGAGAGCAAGAGAAGTGGAATAATTCTGGTTCAGCAAGACTTAATGTTTCAGTCTAGGAACCTAAAGTCGTTGGGAAAAGGCGGAGAAAATGGTCATTTTAAGCCTGACTGCTGCAATTTCTTCTGTGACGAACATGTGAAATGCTGGTCACTGTTTCATCCCAAAGTTTGAGCAACTGTGTACTGAGATGAGGTATTTGGGTGTTCAGGAATTTGTAGCCCAGTACTAATCTGAATCATTCACCTCTAAGAGCACCGAATAACTTTTATCTAATTACCTCAAAGTTCTTCGCACAGCAGTGAGTAGAATATACGAATCCATGTGATTTGTTAGAAAATAGCTGCCCTATCTGCTTTTTAAATCACGTGCGTGCTCCACGCACAGCCTTGAGTTGTTGTGAGCCACTCTCAGTGACTTTTATGACTGCTTTTTCTGTCCTCCTGTGTGTCAATTTGGCAGGACGTTTATGTTCATTAAATGTTTGCAATTTCCACAGCAGCGTGTAATGTACTACTGCTTCACGACCATCACCACTGTGTTACTTTGCTCCTGACAAGGAACCCATGTCTAATCTTGTCAGGATGGCCTTCAAAGCCATTACACTTGTGAAGCAAACTAGGCAAGAACCTAAAGCACTGTTTTCTGATGGACAGTTTCTGTATCCGTCACCTAATCTTTCCTGCCACTGTGGGCAATTCTTAGAATTCAGGAAAAATAAGTAAATAAGCCGAGCATGTAGCAGGCTGCAGTACTCGGACGTGTGATGGAAAGGTCTGGAAAATGATCACCATGGATCCCCTTTGCACAGTGCCCTGTCTGCAGTTAGGTCCGTCTGAAATGCTTTCAGACCCCTTGTTGTTACACACTCCCGTTTGGTATTGTAGATGCACTTGTGGATACTCATAAGTTGTTTTTTCTATAGCTTTTTTGCTCTCTGGTGTTTAGCTGCTGGGATCAGCCTAGCTCTCCAGGTTCTCGAGCAAAAAAGTATCGGTTGAGCAAGTTCCAAGGTTTCTGGGGATTCTTGCTTTACCTGTTTTCTAGAGCTCTGTGTGCCAGTGTGAGTGTAGGTAATAAACAGGCTGCAACTTCAAAATGTTAAAATGTGGTTGTGTCATTGGATAACCATATTTTTAGTACTATAACAGGAAGCTATTTATATTAAATATGAAATTAATACTTTCTTCTGAAACTGGGTACCAATATATTTCTCCTACAGATGATGGTAGAAGGACTCCGTGTGTGAAGGGCTTGAATCAGGCACTGACATTCTGGTCCTGTTGAGATTTAAAAACCCAAGGCTCCTGAACTGAAAACCTGTGATTGCTCTGAAGATCGGCTCTCATGTTGTCATTCTCACTTGGAACTTAAAATTCCTGGGAACCTTGTAGTATTTTTGGACATTAGACTTAAAGCTAATCCTGAATTGTCCCTAACCTCGCATGGATCCGAACGCTGATTCTTCTAACAGTTTCTGATTTTAGTATTTAAAATAGTGCAGTGGTCTTCCATTTCTCTGAGTTTATTTCACAACATCTCTTTGTAATATTGCACAGTCTTCTTGGAATGAGTCTGACGTCTGCAAATACTAAAAGGAGCATTATGTGCCGTATAGTAACAGTATATATTAAAAAAAAATCACATGAGCAAGTAGGAGAATCTAAAGCCAGGTCTTAACATATGTAAATCTAAGTATTGGGATCTAGTGATTGACCCTCACCAGCAAATGGGAGGTGAGGCTGAGAAGATGCGGGTGTCAAGGTGTAGGTGGCAGATCTGTGCTTTTAGTGCTCTTACTCCAAGGTGCTCTTCTCTCAGTTATCTATTTAGATTACGTTTTTCTGGCGCTTTTGAACATATTATTAGCTATTTGGCTGCTAGCCTTTTCTAGAGTTTTTGGTTGGTCCCACTGCTGATGAATGTGACAGAAGGACACCCAGTGTCCTCACTCCTGCCTCTTGTTACACAAAGGGAAAAGCTAAATGGAAGAGGCTCAGACTGCAGGATGGCCCAAGAGTCATGTCTGTATGCTCCTGTCAGTATTATCCCTATGGGAACTGGAGTGCATCTCAGATAAAAGATTCTTTCAGGTTTTTAGTCCTTCACATCACATAGCAGTTTAGGATCCCCCTACTCTTTTGGGGAATCTCAGAGCTTCTGTAACCTCCACAACACACAACTGATAGAGCAGGGGGGTCAATAAGTCTTTGGCTTCATGGCCCTCCATCTGGAGACACACAAATGGTAAGGCTGGGTTTACAATAACAACTCGCATATCTTTAATTTTTAGTTTGTGAAAGACCTTTCCTTTCTGTAAGAGACACATCTCCTGAGAATCACCCCGTGAACGGCTCACTGCCCATTTGCTCCTGATTTTTCTCTCCTCCCCACTTCCTAATTTTTTAATATAAATGCATATTTCCCCCTCCTTTTGGGGCAGAAATGCAACTTTTGTGGCAGAGTGCTGTGTGTTCAAATGACGCCTTTTCCAGGCACTACATTTGATAATTTCCCAGAGATACCGGAGTCACCTCCTAGCAATGAGTTAACACGACAAAGGAGAAGGGGTTTGTTTGGAGGAAGCGGAGGATAACAGCGCCGGAACTTTACTATTGGTGGCGGTGGAGGGGGCGAGCGGGAGGCACGGAAAATTGCTTTTTGTAATTAAAAAGGGAATCTCAGATGTTTTATATCTTGAATATTTACAATAAAACCTTCAAGTGCTTGTCAAGAGGGTAATGTGTCATTAGCAGGAGCCTTTGCCTCTCTTCTCCTCTCGGACATGACAGTGCAGCAGGATAAGAGAAGAGTAATTATAGTTCAGCAGGGCTGCCAGGTGTGATAAATGGGTAATCAGCACCCGGGAGCCCCAGTCCTCAAAGAGGACTATTACCGCGTTATCAGTGGCAGACCGGGCTGCGGGGACCGAGGCAGGGCCCTGGGCTGCTCGGTGCCGCTCCCCGCCCGCCAGACCTTGGCCGCCTTCCCCTTCGTCCCCGGCTCCTTTGTGCGGCTGCCGCGGGCTGGGGCAGGCGGCGGGGAGGAGGGAGTCAAGGGGAGAGCGGTGCTCCGCGCGTTCGCCTTTCGCTAACGCTTACGTAAAACGTGGCTCCGCTCCGCAGGTGAGAAGGTGCGTTTGTGCCTTCACGGCTTTCCATGGCGAGGTCTTGCGGGAAGCCGGGCTCCTGTCTACGCTTTTTTATTCCCCTCCCCGTGGCTTTGACCTCTGCGTGTGGGGGGCTGCGAGCATCTGTGTGCTTGTTTGTTCTGCTGCACCTTCAGCGTTAGCTCGGCTGCACCGCGGTAGAGCTTTGTCTCGCAAACAGACTGGGAGATAGAGAACCAGCTTCCCGGCGATCCCAACGTCCCAGTAACGCTGGATCCCCTCTGCTGCCCCGCAGCTCTGGCTGCTTCCTCCTCGTGCTGCCGCTCAGAGTGTGCTGGGGACGTGATTCATCTGCTTGTTATCGCTGGGAACGGCCGCGTATCAGAATTGAGTAAACCATTTGATTAAAATTAATCAAAACCCAATTCATCCAATCAGCGCGACATCGATCCCCTGCTTATTTATTTTCTTTCAAGTTCAGTGCTACCAATGGCAGTACTGGCAGAGGAATATTTTAAAGCAATTCTTAAAAATAATTCTCGTGAAAAGAGAAGATGCTCTGCCTGTAATAAATTGTTATTAAGGAAAAGGACATAATGTGCCTTGGAAAAAACGGAGGGCCAACAGTTTTGATGGAAGGTTATTTTTACAATACTTGCATTTTTATCGGTTGATGTATTTTAACTGGAGCCCTGACAATAGTCACGAAAAATTATTACTCCGGCATGGAGCTACTTATCTGACAAATGCAATGCGAATGGTCTTGTTCTTATCAATGAGATCAGATTTCAAAAAAAAAATGAATACGAGGACTGAGGCGTTGCTTTGTGAACAGATAACCTTGCAGGCATGAACTCACAAACCTGAATAAAAGGATGTCTCTATGAAATAATCTGTGCATAAGTGCAATCAGGTCAGACTGTAATAGACAGCGGGGGGTGGAATCAAAAGGGGGAAAAACTCATTTCATCACAGTTAATGGCAAGGAAAAGAAGGCAAGGAAGGACTTTCTTTGGAGCGGAGCTGTTGCGACAAAGACCAGGGCTTCAGCGTGTCATGCACCATTTGCTGTTGCACTAGCGCTCTTTTCAAGAGCTGTGAAGCCATTATTGTAATGTGAAAAAAGTAGAAAGAAATACTCCCTCCTGGTCACTGGAAGGGCAAATGAGGTGCAGGCTGCTTTTTTTTTTTTTCCTTTTTTTTTTTTTTTTCCCTATGCTATTTGTGCAGGGAGGTTTCTAGATTCCCCCCGGTAAAGCTCTGCTGGGATGCAGGAAAGATCACAGTGCCCTTATAAACAGCACTTCTTGGCACTGTTTACCTTCTTTTGTGACTTTGCAGCCTGCAAAGGAGGATAGGAGCGTCAGAGGCCTGATTGCCATGAACGTTCACTCTGCTTTTGTCTTTCAAGAAGCAGAACCTTTAGAATATTCTCTAGCTAAAGTTTTACAGTGCATTTTTGTGGTTTGGGTTTTAAATTAAAAAAAAAAAAAAAAAAAAGCTCAGTACATTCCTGTGTGGTAAAGTTATCTAGTGGTGATAATAAATCCAATAGTCTGTGGATTCTGTGTGTGTTATTAAAAAGAGAAGAGAAAGAATCCTTTGTTCGTTGGCATAATGCAATCCTGTCTCTGAACAGTTCTAATTTGCAAACCAAGTACTTTGTAAATTGTGGAAACCTGGTTATAACTTGAAGGCTGAATAAAATGGGTCATCTTATAACCGAAAGATAAATATAGATGTAAAATAGTGCCACAAATGTCTTTTAAGCAAGAAAAATAAATAAATAATAGGTTTCAGAGCTGGCTCATTCTTGTATAGTTTATGGGTAAAGCAAGATTACACATACAGCCCTGCAGCCGATTCCCAGGACTGCTAAAGTGTGAAGAACAGGAGTGACATTCTAGTCTTCAATAAATCACTATAAAAATGTTTATGAACCCTGCAATTTACTGTCTTTTAAATGCAAATTGAAAGGGGCATCGTCACAAGTGTAACGGAGACCTGCAGTGGCCTAAAGGAATTATAGAATGTTGCAAAAGGCTTCTGAAATTGTGTGATCTTAAATGGTTCTATTTTAAAGAATGATTTCCCATTTATACTTCTGTGACAGCTTTGTTAATTTATTAAAGAGATCCCTCTGAATTGCAGGAAGGTGTTTATGAGCACTACGCTTCACAGGAGCTATTCACAGAGGCCTGAAAGAAGCTGCGGTTTAATTTGGCAGGCGCTGGCGTGAGCTTTGCTCTTCACGTA
Source organism: Bucorvus abyssinicus (assembly GCA_009769605.1). Lineage (NCBI taxonomy): Eukaryota > Metazoa > Chordata > Aves > Bucerotiformes > Bucorvidae > Bucorvus > Bucorvus abyssinicus. The sequence continues at coordinate 15,991,053 of CM020040.1, forward strand.
CAAGTAGGATGGAAGGCCGTGGGGGTTCAAAAATTTATAAAGCAGTGATCTTGTCTGACAAAATGTTGGTGAAGTAGCAGAGATTTCCTGCCTCATCCCAGCAACTCCATGCAGTCACCTGCTGTGAAGTTCCTAAACAGCATAAGTGAACGTGTCCAGTTGCTGGATGAACAGTTCAACATCCCTCAGCCCACCGTTAACAAAGTCCAAACGACTGAAGAGCAGATCATCTTTTCTGTGCTGTGGTCATGCTTTCTCCTATTGAAATGAACTAATCTCCACTTACTCGCTTATCATTTTATCTAGAAAATAGTCCTTGTGGAGCCAGATTTAATCTCTATAAATTATGCATTAGAACAGAAGTTTTCATCAGTTGGATGGGTTGCTTTCTTTTTTTCTTTGATTGATCGGTAAATTTTGAGGTTTGGGGGGTGGGTTTTGCGAAGAGCCATGATTTTTTTGCATTTGGGTAATGTAATTGCCACCAATTTAAATTTTTTTAAAATAAAATATTCATTGAGACAGTATGGGATACGAATGTGTGCAGTTGGAACCCTATAATTGTTTGTATGGCTTAGAATCCTGCACAGCATACTTCATGTCTTCTGTTGAATATAACGACATAAATAACCACGATAGGCTCGCACTGTATTCATGCTGTGTGCGAGGAGGCATAGCACATAGTTTGTGAGTGTATCATCGTCCACTGTCAGTGATATTTCTCCTGGTTTCCAAATCTTTATACTCCTTTAAAAAAGTGTGGGTATCTGATTTCTGGCAGCCCTTAAGTTAAATATGCTGCTTTGGCACTGACTGATTATTTAGCCGTCAGAAATGGTTGGAGAATGGGCTATCAGGCTCCAAAGTCAATATAACAGCTGCTTGTCCAGCCTGGGCAGCTTCTCAGCATACACGCGATGGAGGATCTTGGGAACCAAAACTATGTAAATAAATAAATTTGGAGGGTGTGGGCATTTTCATGACTCTTCCCATGGAAAATAAGATTGCTTGGCTCTATCACATTGGAGACTTTCTAACCCCTAGATAGTGCAGTCATAGTTCACATCTCAATAGCACCCTGAATGCATTACTGCTCATTTTGTTGTCATGCCAAACTGCTGAAGCACTATACCTTTTCCTGCAGCCATATCTCTGCCTGGATATTGTTTTTGTAACTGTGTTTAATATGTAGGTATCATTGCTTGACAGGATTAAAAATGTTGTAATCCACTGTTCTCAGAAGAAAGAACGCCTCTGCTGGTAGAGCGCTTGCTACCTTGCCTGCTGTTTCAGACCAGCTTGTGCCATGTAGGGACTTTGTCTTGAGGTGTTCCGGTCCAAGAATCATCCCTCTCTGTCCCTGTGACCATAGTATCTGCTGTGTCTCTGTAAAGTTAAGGGGACAAAGCTGTGAGTATGCAAAATGTTATGTATGAATGCAGGACCAGGTTCAGATACCTGCATTTTGGGGAGGGCAGGAGCATGTTTTGCTTTTCAGTAATGTTCCATGCTCATTTTTTTCTGACAATATCACCTCATTGTTTAGAGCAGGCTTTGGAAGAGCTGAGCTAAACCCCAGGAAAATGGCTCATCTCTCCATCTTTGCATTGCTAATACACCCATTATCAATGCCATCTTGGCAACAACTGTAGACATTTAGGAACTGTGCTATGTATCCATAATCTCACAAGCTTGAAGCTTATGCAAAACCCTCAGAAATCACATTCATGTTCCTTCAACACTGAGAAGGATCAAAGACTCACCTCTGCACAAAGACTTTCAGCAGCACTGAATCAAATGGCTTGTCACTCTCTGTACAACTGCAGGCACAATGGAGAGTCAAATGGCGACAGCGATTCGTTAGCGAGGGAGCGTTAACGCAGAGCTGTTAAATTCTTTTTCTAGGATAAGACCTGATTTCTGCATTTTAAGTAAATGTAATGTGCTCATCAGTGAAGAGAGAGGAATGACACATCTGTTTCATGGTTACTGAAGGCAAGGGTAGCTGGTGCGTTCGCCACGGTTAGCCTTGACTCGTCGTCCTGCCGCCTGGGCGACAGGTCAGGTTTTCAGGTTAATAACGTGCATGGAGCAGGGCAGAAGACTTCGCACTGCTAGTTCCTTGGTTAAGAGTAAATAACTTGGTACAGGGTTCCACTGAGAGAATGCAGAAGATGACTGGGTTTTAGGTGAGGTGGAAAATACTTCCTTTGTTAATCTATCCTGGAAATATAGTTCGTGATTGTGATCCAGATCTATCTGTCTAACATGGTTTATTTCAGAATATATTAGTCTGGTTTTATCAACACTCCATGTACTTCCAGGTGGAGAGGACCTAATGAGCTAGGTCTGGTCCTGCTAGTGAGAGGAGCATGCCCCAACCACTTGTACATATTAGTTTTGTCCCGTACGTAAGACCAGTTCTAGCTGAACACTGGCAATGAGGGAGGAGATGGGAGATCCGAAAACAATTCTCGTGCCCAACACTGAACAGAAGGAAGGTTCAGAGCACAGGCTGTCCTGTTTCCTCTCACTCTCCCCCCAAGATGAGCAAAGGTTGCTAAAACAATACTGATAATGAGGTTTGACCCTCCCATTACCCTCAACCTCTTCCTACAAACCATCTGCACTGAAAATCCCTGAGCTCCACCCAAGGGGTTTGAACTTGGAAACTGTTAACCTTCCAAATATGATGTAGTTTCTGGCATTATTTGCTGCCTAGCCCTTATAATTCTCTGATGCTCTAACATACGACAGCACTCGGGCCCAAATAGAGCGATCTGCCAGCACCAAGCCATCACCCCTTCCTCCTGGATTCCTGTTCCCCCTTCCTCCCTGGCTGCTCAGAGGTAGAAGCACACAGTCCCCGGTGCATTTGTGGATGGGCTCTCCTTGGCCCATAACGAGCACCACGTAAACGACACAGGCGGGCTGGGAGGGGGCAGAGCAGTTAGGGTTTAGGCACAGGCTGTGTCTAACATCAGCACCGGTATCTGTTTGGGTGGAACGATCCAGAGCGCAGTCCTCACGTCCGTTGCCGTTTCAGAAATACGGTCTCTGTTCTGGTATTCCTGCCAGGTTAACGCATTTACTTTATTAAATTACCCCGGGTCTTTGGGACCATGCATGCAAATTCTGTCTGAAATGGCCTTTTTGGGTACTCAAGCTCATTTCTGCACGTGTCGGTTGAAACCATGGTTCTGTTTGCTAACGTCTGTGGATGTTTATGAGTTCCTGGCGTTTACTGTAAGTATAGGGTTTTGCCCCTCTGTCCTTGGGCAGGAATTTCCCTCCTGCTATGAATTTGCGAAGTACTATGTATCATTTCCCTCCTGGCTGCCACCCTATACCTCATAAGTGATTGTACTCCAGTGGGGAAGTGATTTGTATGTATATTTTGATAAAACACTTTGGGATCCTTGGGGAAGAAAGTTGTTATATAAATGTATTTCCCAGGGGAAGGTAGTGGAAATCTCATTACTTGGAACGTACAGCGTATTTAAAAGTAGGTTTGACAAAACACTAGAAAATAAAGGAAACAATCCTGAACTGGCATTGGGATGGTCTAAATGATCTAGCAGATATTTTCCATCTCTGAAGTTTGTCTCATGATTTTATTTAGTGCATTGGAAAAAGGGCGTGAGGAATGCTAAAGCCATGCACATATAAAATATCCTTCAGCAACACTGTGGCTTATTTTAATATAACCTTTAGCAAAACACTGTGGTTTGCTTACTTGCTGATTTATTTTAGGTAGTTCAAAATATTGCTATTAGTGATCTCTTTGAATTACTTTAGGTGGTGCAATGGATTTGTAGCAAAACGCAGCATGTAACTTGAGTGTACTCTCTGAAGCCAGGTATTTGGTGCCAAGCAAAATTTGTATGTGTAGCTTCTGTTTTAAGCAATTATATGGTGTGTAATACACAGTAGAGAAATTAAGTGGAAGTACATTTTGCCCTAAGGGATTACTGTAGCTGTTGGATTTATTTTAAACAAGTTTTGCCCCTCATATAGTAAGGTTCCTATAATAAATCACTTATGTAATAATCTACAGTATATTCGCTAAAATTTAAAAAAGAAAAAAGAAGAAGAGATGTCAAGCAAAAACAAATGGTAAAAGTAAAGGTGGGCTGTAGCAAGGACGTATGCTTATGTGTTTGGAGGGAAGTGGATAAACAGTAGTTGAGGAATAGGAATACAAATAGACGCCGTTCTGTAGCTGGACTCAACATAATGACTTCACTGCAGTAAACTACTTATGTAATAAGCTGCATGGATGTCGCTGGAGAGTAACCAAACCATCCATCTGAACTGTTTCTCAGCTTACTTAAATTAATGGTGATCTTCTCTCTGAAGGGAAAAATTGTAAAAATACATCAGGAATGTCCATGCAGAGATGTTATGAAATAAAACTACCGCAGTCATTAAAGATAAGCCATTTTTGAGCATGGAGAAAGGATAGCGTTCTGATACTTCAGCTTTCAGAAGTTAGTTATCAGTCTTCCTTCCTATTTACTAGTGAAAGAAGAAATGTGCGGTGAATACGAGTCTTACCTAATTGCCGTATAAATTGACCAAATGGCTTTCAAGACCGTTTAGGAAGTCTTGTCTTGACTGCCATAGCTAAGATGCAGTTTTGTACTCCTTTATATGATATAATAAAATGACAGCTACAACCAATCAAGCTGCATCACTGTGCAGTATGTCAGCTCCTTTCAACAGACCTGATTTCCAGAATAACCTTTTCCCCCAGACATTTGTTTTCTTTGATTCCAGCAACGAGCCCCAAAGGGATTTCATTCGGAACGCTTGTGACTTCCAGCGTTGTGAAGCCATAGAAAAGGGAGGAGTGGCAAATCTCAGAAACAACTAAATTGAAATGCAAATTCCAATTTGTCATTTGCAAACTCTTTTAAGAAATGGTAGCAAATTTTTAAAGAAGAATTCAATAGTTAGTAGAACATGCTAATTTGTAGTAGTGCCTTTTGTACATCAAATAATTTGCTACTTGTTCATGAACATCCACTTTTTCTGCTCCGTATCATTTCATTTCTGTTTATACCCCATGTGCAGGGTGATAATGTACCACTGCACCTCTTGCAGGGTGTCAGCCTTGGTTACAGATACGTTCTTCCTTGTCCCCTGGCTCTGCGTGGCCATTTATCATGTGAGATTTAGGAATTCTCTTAACCTTCTCTTTCCCTTAAAAAAAAAAACCCCAAGAAACCCATTTTTAATATTTGTTAATATTTGTACACTAGCATTTGGAAAACTCTTCTAGATCTGTCCTGGCAACGTCCCGCTGGTGTGGGATGAGCTGCCCAATTGTTACAGTTTTTGTAATAGTTGGTGCTTCCTGTATGAAATAAAAACTGGCATATAAACATGGGATCAGCCTTAAAATTACAGTCTCTGGTTTGTTCCTGGGCTCACTGAGCACCTGGGGGTTCCGTCCTTCCCATAAGTAGTTGTTTTCCTGTGGGGCGTCTCTCTACACCACCTCCTTCTCCTGTAATCTCAGGTAGCCTTCCTTTTATTTGCTTCTTTAACATTGAGAAAAAATTGCAATAAAAAAAAAAAAATAAAGGGAAAAAGTGATCTCCACAGATCTCAGCTGATGTGTTTCAACAGATTTGAAGAAGCCTTTTCAATGGTATGTTTTAGGGATATGGTTTTTTCTCTGAGTTTATTGCATTGAGGTCTGCCGCAGAGATGAGACCTTTATTAGTAATTTTTGTGGTCTAAACATAGACAAGGAGATTGCTTATTTCTTTATATATTTACTGTGGCTCAAGTTGCTGCTTTTAGGGTTTTAGAGAAGAGCTAGTGATGTTATATAATTTTAGTAGTTGCAGTCTCCACTTGTTCTCATAGTTTTGGTTTGAGTCATTCTTTTTTCTGATAGGTGGTTTGGATGTGGTCATTGTTTCCTTTAGCCACTTCTTCTTCTCCAGTGCCCTTAGCTGAAAAATTCATACTTAGGCTAAAATGCACATGTGACAACTGATGAGGAGTACAGAAGAGACTCTGATGCAGAGCTCAGATTTTGAAGCGCTTTGGTAACTAGGTAGATTTGCAGAGCAATATTGTATTTAGTGGTCCTAAAAAAAAAAAAAAAGAAACTTGTGTCACTTGGAATGAAATGTATTATACTGTGTGTAAAGTTGTTCTAATGTAGAATTTAATCTTTGCATTTTCCAATTTCTATAAAGTACAGTATATCTGATATCATCTGGTCCTATTTTTGCTCTGTTACAACAGATACTGATGACTTGGCAGTAAAATATCTTAAAGACATACTATTTCAAAAAGTAAGTGTTTTTCAAAGATCATAGAAATTTAAATAAAAACAAATGTGTGAGAGATACTAAGACTTCTTTCTCCATTCATATAGCTTTTTTTTCCCCTCTGATCTGTTTCATAATCTATGCCTTCCTACACCAAAGACTTCTTTTTTCTAAGGGTGTGATCTGTATCCCAGACCGTGCTGCATCGCAAGCCAAGCAGAGGGTTCCCTACCCCTCACTTAGTGTTTACTCATGTATTGCATGCAGAATATGAAGACCATTCTCTTTTTTTTTTTTTTTTCCAAACGTGTAAAAACTGTTATGCCCACATGACTCAATAATGACAAGGAAGACAAAGCCCCGAGAGTATCCGTGCAGTCCTGCCTGCTGTCTGATGATCATGCGTCCTAAATACAGTGCTGCAGCTGGATCATGCCCGTTACCTCTATCATAGCTTGTACTAACTTTGCTGTTCAAGCTTGCGGTAGGGGTTCCTGGTGAAGTGCTGGAGACTATTACACTGTTAAATACTTCACAGAAAACACTCTCTCTCTTTTAAAATGGTGCTGCCTGCTGTAAGCAGGCATAGAAATAAAATAAACCCCTAAGAAAAGACACACCTGGAAACTCTTCTCAGCAAAGCCTTTGTTGGCATTATATCCTTAGTTTGATGATTAATACTTAGGTGTTCTTTAACCTCTAGGGAAGTCTGTAGTCCTCGAAATTAGGTTGGTTTACACTGCTTTGTTTTATTCACTATCAGTGAAATTAGTGGTCATGCAAGGCGATGGTCTTAACAGGTCTGAGCATTAAAGGTCTCGCTTTTTCTCTCAAGTCGGAGTTTAAGCAGGCTTAAGTGCATGCTTCTGCCTTACTGTTTAGATGACCCACTCCCTGAGCAGAGGAGAGACTCTCCTGGCTGTGGGAAGTCCATAACCTCTGTACTCAAATAGCACTGCTGTTTATGGTGATGAGTTTTGCAGTCTACGAAGTATTACATGGAGACCACCCGTGTTGTAGTCTTCCAGGAAGGTATTAGAAATGGGTTTAGTGAGTACTGAGTTGACCAATAATTGAGCTTTTCTTTCCCATCACTGACTCTGCTGAGACAGTCTAATCCCTTTGATTTGACTCTTCTGGTGCGTTGGCCTATAATGGGAACAATTCAAAAAGAAACATCTTTATGAGCCAAAACTCTTAAAGGTGTGTGGATGCTAATTTCAAGAAGAGAAAGTGTTCACACATTTGCAGACACTGCTTTGAAATGGGTCACCTTTACACCAGAACTGGTTTCTGGCTGCAGTGTCCTCAGAAGCAGTTTTTGAAGGAGATTCCATTTCCAGCCCATTCAGCTCTGTTTTGGCTCATGCAGTGGGGAAAACAAAATGCAAATTTTCTTCATGCTGAAAGAGAATTCGCATTCCCCACAACTAAAGAGAGCCACTGTGAAAGAGAACATTCTCATTTTTGTTTACGAGAAGTCCCGTTCCAATACCCAAACATCAGTGTTCATCTTGTGAGCATTCAATTATGAGCTGCATTATGAAAAAGGCAACAAAGCTATTGGTAGGTCCTACTTTATTTGTGTCAGGAAGAGTAGGTAGGGAGTATCATTGCCTTCCCCATGCAGCTTCCTTCCCCTACTCACCCTCTACTCTGTAAAATTCAATCCCATGTTAGGAATTCAAATCTTCTGTGAGTGTGGCAAGGACATTGTGGAGACCAGGCAGCATATTTGCGTATTCTCATAACCATAAACATTTTTTTCCATTTGTGTCGTGATGTTCTCTATTCTTATTCTAAGTGGCAAAAGCTTTTAGCTCTGATTGGGCCCAGTCCTCAGTGGACAAGAACAGAGTGTGTCACGTGGCATTTATTAATCTAAAAAAGTTGTCTTTCAAAACATATCTAAAAACATATGGGAGTTATATGAAGCAAAGCAATTGCAAGTTCATTTATTATTTCAACAAGCTCATTTCTTACGATTTCAGTTGTATAATAGATGTGGAACTGCTTGCAGGTTGTTTTTTTGTCATATATTTTTCATTTGGTTCCGTGGGTTAAAGACACGAAACACTGAAACGTACCGTCCCCTCAGAGGAATGGATGATGCTACACAATCTGTAGGGTTTTTCCTTCCCTTCTCATTCTTTTGTCAGATGGCATGTGCTGTGCTTTGCCGGCAGTAATTTAGAGGCTGTCAGTTCTACAGTGGTCACTGGGGATGAAGGGATCATCTGACGTGCTGCTCTTAGCATTTGGGGTGCCTGGCTGGCAAAGGCGTAGGTCTCTATCTGGGAAAGTGTTTGCAGGGTTAGTGAATGACTGGGCTATGTCAGGCATGAGAGATTTTCAGCAGCTTCCTCAGTAATCCTTTACTAGCGATTGCCCTATGATGGCCCCTTGCGTTAGTTACTCCTACGCTGGATTTATGAAGTATTATTTGTACACAAGAAGATATTTATTCTACAACAGTTCAATATAAGCGTTTCTTCACTGCATATTGTCTGTTATATCAGTGCTCCCTAAGGAGGGAAAATACATCACATATACGTCGCTTGCCATTTTTAGTTTTATTTTTGCCTTGTACTTTTCATTTATATGCTCTATCTCCATCCTTTTCCATGTTAATAGTGTGAGTAATTTTGTAAGCTGATCACTAAGCTATGGGTGATACGGGTTACTTTTCCACATACGACAAAATGTTCCTACCTGAGGAGAACCTCATCATACTGCTGAGAGTGCCAGGAGGGAAAAAATAATACAAATTTTAAACAATCAGAGAGATGATTGGGTTGGTAGGTGTGTAAGGGATGGAGACACTATTGCCTGCTTTTGGAGATCTGTGGTATCAGGTCCCAGAAGTTTCACAAAGGAGAAAGTATTTGACCTTCATGTGATGTGTGTAGCTAGTGATGATCTGTCTGTGGCAAAGCTGTATTTTTATGTAAATTTTATCTATATGACTAAAAAGAAACTACAAAGATATGCAGTACCTGTATTTTAACCTTATAATCCTTTTTTTCATTGCTGCCATTAACTTTAATTTAAAATAATGCAGGTCAATATGATGGATTGAGTGGCTTATTAATTACATTCTTTGCACCAGGAAAGAACTCAGGAGGTCAGGCTCATTAAATGGCTAGAGAATGAGGGAAACTCACCTGGGGCTGGTTCTGAAATGGGAGTGGAGTGGGTTACGCGTTGGTAGAAAATGTGTGCAGGTGGAGAGATGAAAACTTCCTTCATTTGGCACTCTACTGCCTTCCCACCACAGCTGATGGAGACGTTTGTGCAAACCAGAGGAGGAGCGTGGCGTACAGGCAGAGACATGTCCATGGCCCACGAGACTATGTGTGTGTGTGTGTTAGGGGTGGTAACACTTGCTGCTCGAGCTTCTCTAAAAATTGCAGTGTGACCACACACCAGCCCTACGGGACTGAAGTGGAAGTACACTTCTTTTCTTCCCTGAAGAAGTTCTAGTTAGTTGGGGTTTGTGTAGGAGGGATGTAATTATCACCTCATCTGTGAATCCGGTCAGGATTATTTTTTCTTTCTCAGTTGTGTCTATCAGAAAAATAAGAATAGGATAAAATGGTAAATTAACAGTTTACAGCCTGGTTTATAGTGGTTGGATTTTTGGTAAAGGTTTGGGGGTTTTCTCTGCGCAGGGGAGTGTTTCATGTATCATTCTTGTCTGACGTGGTTTGCTGTAGGCAGTAAAGTTGAGCTGACAATTCAGTGGCTTTTGTTAGGAATACCTAGTCAAAAATATTTATTGTGTGCTCTACGATGGCTTCTTTTAAACAGACTAAATATGAAAAAAAGCATAAAAGTAGCTTGATATATCATATTCTCACCAGCCCAGCTGACACACACCGTCGAGTCGAGTTTGCTGGGAGACATCCTGTGTTTCATTACCTCGTGGTCTTTAGAGCCACGTCTGAGGCAGTGCAGATGTTTCACTGTCTTTTTATTTATTTTTAAAGGGTGTCAAAACCCCCTTATTTTTCACGTATTTCTTCTACTTTTTGAAAGAGTGACAGAAATACTGTATTTCTCATACGCACTTTAAACCTGTGGCCCGGGGTGGCCTGCCATATCTCTGTGCCTTATCTGTCAGCCGTGCTGGAGCTGACATGATGTACTTCACTAACGCGGAAGATTTAAGACACGAACAACCATCCATTAAAAGGGGAACTGAGCTACCATTTTAAGTCAAGCTTTGAATCGGACCAGAAGCAAACAAAAGCTTGAGAATAGCCGAAGGAAACTGTGGGACCTAAGTGCCCAAAGAGCAGGTGTCATGAAGCAGCAAACAAGCTTACAACCCAGTTCTTGAAAAGTTGTCCAGGGAGTCCTGTTTCACCGCTTCATGGATGAACGTATAAAATGCAGAGAACAGCAGCTGTGCAAAAAAAAATAACAACCTGATAATCAGGCTCCTGTTGGCATTAAATGGTCGTGAGAGTCCAGTGCTTGGGTATCATAACTACAGTGTAACATGAAATATCCCCCCGAGGCAATATAAAATTCCTCCGATCTTCAGGATTATCACAGGGGAGAGCTCTCCTGGTCTTCTGGTGATATCCAGTATCATTATTATCTTTTTTAATCCTAATCCAGACACAGCTATATACTCCTGTATTACCTAGGCATCTGTGCCTACGTGGCTAAATGAGTTCTTAAGAGTTTGGTTGCCGTTTACATATAATATTTATATATATATATATCTGAATCTTTATGACAACAAAACATGCAGTTAAAGGACTGACATTCTTACAAAGCTGTTATCATCCCTCCTGTCTTGGCAGAGTGCAGGCTTCCTGGTGATGCTCACAACAGAAGTACTCTGAAAGGATGCACCTTAAAATTGCCTCATCGCTGATACTTTCAGTTTGGTTTTCCTATGGTACAGTATAGCTTCTCAAAACTTACACTGCGAGTAATATGAGTATTTCTGGAAATTAAGGTCTGTCAATACCTTTGAGCTGGGATGGGCCTACATTTTTTTTTTTTTTTTAAATCCTGAAATTCACTCTTCAGTGCAAAATACGCGTTACAACAGCATAAAAATGGCAGAGTGGAAGAGTAAGAATGCTTTTGGACTGAAGTCTTTAACTTGATCAGTTCCAGGACTCTGGCAAAAAGTATGGGCTGGGCTAAAGAGTGAGTAATCACATCAGGAGAAAAATCACAGCTTTGGACTTCATAGAATTGGAAGGGCCCTGAGATATCTTGGTAGAGTGTTATGTCATGTGAATATCATCTCTATTCCTCTTCACTTGCCCATGCTGTCAGGCTCTTGAGTCATAAAGCAGTGAAACCGCCTAAGAGAGTCTTTGAATCACTTCTTTGAAATGATACAAAACTATTCGTACATCTAGTAGGAATATTTTATTGTATTTTAGCTGCTAAATTCATGTCACAGTGGAACTGGGGAAAAAAAGCGAGATGGTTATCAGAATTGTGTGATATTAACTTCCATTATTTCACAACCTGCTGTGAGCAGAAATGCTTAGATGTAAAAGCAAACAAATCCCTGCCAAGAGGCAAGGTGGTCCAAATGCGAGGGGCAAGGTTAGTATCAAGAAAAAGTGCCAGTTTGGAGAGGGAGGAACTGTGCGTAGGCTGTGCTGTAATGAATGGCTATTTTTCTGCAAGTCACTTTGTACAAAATGAAAATATTTTCTTTCTAGAAGTTAATGCAAAGAAAAACCCTGATGATTTTCCTGCCCAGTGAAGATCAGTGTTTTTATCAAGTCATCGTGTTCTGGAAAACAAGGACCTGATAGTCAAAGGTACCAAGCACCTATTGTCTTTAAAATATTTAAGTTAATTGTAAGTATTTAGGAGTATTGAAGACAGTGTCCTTGTTCATTCAGTAAGCAATATGAAATATTGCTGTGCCTGTTTCAGGAGAGCTCCCATGGGATATACATACATATACGTCTTGTGCGGGTAGACCCGTGAACACTCATTGGAAATGTCCAAATTCTGGGAACCAAGGAGGGAAGATTTTCTTCCACTGACAGTTGGGGCTAACTCGGTTGTAGGTGTTAGGAGTTCTCTGTCAGGGCTGGAGGCTTCCTTCTCCTTAACTAAAAACCGTGCTTAAAATTGGAGAAGAGCCAACCCGAAAATGTTAGGAGAGACGAGAAAAAATTAATTATAAAGGGGAAGGGAAAACCTCAGCCCTATAAGTAAATGCCATTTACTCTGCACAGAAGACACTATTAACTTTGAGAAGGTGGAGGAGTGAAATTTTTAACCTTTTAATAACAGAAAACAAGTGTGTCAGCCTTCCTATCATCCATTTTGTACTCCAAAATATACTCCTTAACACTGAAAGGAAAAGATAAAAATTGGTGCAAAAAAGGTAATATAGAATGCTGCTTAAAAATGTATTGTGTTAGACTTCCATATAAGTGTTATACTGGAAAAATCTTTGAGAGAGGTAGCCTGCCCTTTAAACTTGTAGGCATTTATGGCCTTAATTATGCTTTTCACCAAGATTTTGCATATTTAATATTTCCTTTTAGAGCTTTCAAGGGTCTCAATTATTAATTCCACTGAGGATTTATAGGTCCTCTGAATATCCCTTAAGTATAAAGATTGTAGACTCATCAAATACTGTTTTCCTCCTTTAAATTTTTAAGATTTCTATATCAAATAGGCAACTGCAGTTTTAGAGTTGAAAGTGGAATATTTATCGCTGGGGGTTCTCTCTGCCTTTCCACACAGAAGCAATTCCTCTGTGATCTGCCCTGAAATCTGTATCTTCAGATGTGGTTTCAGAATGCAGAGAAATGATCTCTAATTCACAAGAACAGGGAGTTATTTTTTATATTGCATGGACAAAACAATAGCATCTCACCTAAAGATGCTATTTATAAAGTGAACTGTCTGAAATGGAGAACAGTGTTAACCAGAAGCCTATGAATAAGTCATGGAGCCTAATTTTCCGTTATTACAGCCATTGTTTAAAAATGCATGTCTACCCAGGACTTTGTAATGATTTTGTATTACTTAAAAAAACTTTTACAGTTCTTTTCTCCCCTCAGTTATTTCATTACTTCTTCATTAACTTTGCTCTCCTCCAGTGTTTGTACGGCTTCTGAAAACCAATTGGACAAAAAAAAAAAATTTCTTTTTTTTTTCTAAATTGGCCCTGAGACTATCAATGCTTTAGATATTTTCATGCTTCTTTCTTCAAATGCTTTCACCATGTTATGCTTTGGCATCCGTCGCAAAACCCATTAGCTGTGACAGGTTAAGATGCCTCTGCAGACTTTACCACAAAGGAACTGAGTCAGTGCCAACCATTATTCCTTACAACATGCCACACCATCGCTCAGAAGAAGGCCAAATCTATAACTCTGCTCTCAACTTTTTGCTCCTGGGGGGATAGCTACTCTGAAGAATGTTCTCTGTCGCTTGGCAGAGTATTTTTCAGTCCTGGCTCTACCATGGTTTCGGTTCATTAAACCGTAGGCAACAAGGGCGTTCTTCAGCCACTCAACAGATCTTTTATCTACGGCACATATGTGATTGTTATAGGTTTAGAGGTGCTTGTAGCTGAAAGACACGATCTACTAATTAAATTAAATTTCACCGATTGGGGAAACTCCCCAAGCAATATGAGCCAACCTGTGCTTTCTGCATACTTTACTGCTGACCAAGTAGCTAACGAGTCCTCTCCAGCATTTCTAAGTGGGCCCCAAAAGTATTTGACCTCTTGCCATTATATTGCCACATAACGTGGTGGGATTCATAGTCCAGATCAGAAGGGACGGCGTGAGGATTATGCCTGAACTGTGTCCATTAGTGTTGCTGAGAATGAACTTCACAGATCCTCATGATGGAGATGTCATGAAAAGGTGTGGATTATACGCTGAAGTAGTAAATCCACAGAATCTCCTCCCGTTTAGAGATGGGTCGTACGCACCTGTGTTAGAGGCTCTCTCTGACAAAACAGAGAGTAGCAGTGATGAATTAACGGCGTGTTTTGGTCTGGAAAGAAACAGTAACTTCACAATTCCTGCACTGATGGCTTCGTGTAGATGTTGTTGTGATTTAAAACGCCAGTAAGCAGACTATCTGTGTCATTGTTAAGGTTAGGAAAACAAATATATTGAAAACACAGGAGAGAGATGTTGGTATTTCTGGTACAAATCAACCAGGTTACCTTAATCCTCTCCCCCTCCTGCGATACCAGCTTACTACTTTGTGATTTTTTGCCAGTAGTGGAGTTTTACAGTGCTCTGTTATTTTGGTTCCACGTGAAAGGTGGAGCTAATCTTCCAATATTAAAGCAAATATTTCGTTTTGAATTTGAGGGTGCATAATCTGGTTTCCATTGAAGAACCAGCTGCAAACAGAGGCAAAAGCATGGCTGGTAAGGTAATACCTAGCCTTTTGGTAGGGCTTCTTCCCTGTAAATCTCAACTTGAAAAATGTAGATGAATATTATTATCCTCACAGTTCCTGAATCCCCGTTTGGTTCCCTTGCCCGTCATTGTTCTCAGGCTTCTTGTTCTGAATGCCTCCTATCAAAGGGTTTTTAAAAATTTCCTTACAGAGAATAACTGATCACAGAGTCTTGGTTCGCACTTCCATGGTTCCTTCTTGTAGCACTGAACATCTGTTTGCAGAGGCCTTTACACGTTGCTGTTGTTGCTTCTCTGCAGAGAGCCAAGTGCTGTTGGTTGGAAATTCAGCACAGCTACACCCTGCTCTGGTTGACTGTGCCCACGGACATGCCAGCTGCTGCTGAAAAGATGCGATCTCAATCAAGTCTAGAAAGCATGAAATGTGCCACTTTTTTCTAGTGTGCTTCATTCCCTGAATAACAAGGAAAGCTAATTAACATGAGATGGCAAATGAATTGCAGTATCTGCCAGTTCAGTGATGCCGAGTCCTCTTTAGCATTCTCTTTGCTTCCACCTACCTCAATAAATTCAGATTAGGTATTGAAACATCCAGTTGAAAAATATCCTTCCTTTTAGTGTTGCATAACTTACATTCTGACACGTCGTGTGGGATTCTGATACAGGGCACCCCACAAACTGCTGCAGAAATACAAAGAGAAGAGGAATTTGGCTGTGATATTACTTGTCCAATCTGAAATTTTGACAAATGTGTAATAGATGGGATTTCCTCTTTTGGGAAGGTAATTTTTAATTATTCATCCTACTAATATAATTAACTGCCTTCGCAACTCTAATTCTAACATCCTTACATTGCTAAAAATCCAGTTAATTTTAATTCCATTTTTCAAGGCCAGCAGTGCTCTGTTACCTGCCATAAAGGGATTATTTAGCAGCTTTAAAATTATATTGCTGGTATTAAGTTCCTGGATGTAGGTCCTGGAGTTTTAAGATGGACAAGCCAAGCTGAAAGTCATGAACATTTTAAGAATTATTAAGTTTAAACCAAATTTTAAAAAGCTACTTTGTTTTTTAAAAAAGACCTAAGTTTTTGTATTTTGTAGACACAGCTCTTATCCAAGCCTGATAAATATCTGTAAAGAAAGGGGAAGAGGAATGAAAAATTGTTTCCATAGACATTTGTAAAGCTGAGACTCTCAGGAGACTGATACTTTGACTCTCCAAATGAGTATCATGAACAATTGTTATACAGAGATGAAATCTTCTGTCTCTTTCTGAAACCGTGTTCAGCCCAACAGGTATTCTTGCAGGTCTTGGACCACCGCTTACGCACCACACCATTATTTCAACAAGACTTTTATTCTTAGAAGTTACAATATAAAACCGTGGCTCAGCCAGTGTGAGCTCCCAATGATCTGTTCTCATTTTTATGGTAAAATAAAATTATTGCTCCTCTTTACTTCAGTGGATGTATCATTGCCAACCCCTCTAAGATACTGATGTGGATTATCTTCTTCTTCCCCATACAACGGTCAACACAGTAGCTAAAGTCCATGACAGTTGTTCCCATTCGTATCCATAGAGAAGTGAGAGATTGAACACTGCACCTACTCTTATTACATCTGGAGGGAAAAAAATAGCTTCGAAGTTCTGTTTGAGTTTCTAGACTAGCAAAGATAAAACAGCTTCCATTTAAAATGTTTAAATAGAAGAAAAATGATATGGGGATCACTGAGAAAAAAATGAGCAATGCAGGAAGGACATTTCTTTAACATCTGAGAGAAAAGCTACACTTTAGAAGCAGTTCAGGGGAACCTGATTGCCTGGGATCTGTGAAATCCTACTGCTTGGGCATGGCTTCTGAGGGGGAGGGGGGGTTCCTCTCAGATGTTCTTCAGTGCCTTACCCCAAGCAAACCATGCTGTTTCTCTGCTTTTTTTCCTGGGGGTCCTGAATCCAGGCTTAGGTTGGTGGTTCATTTTGCAGTGGAGCCTCACAAGCAGCTGGGTCAGTGCAACTGAGGCAGGAGGGTGCCATGGAGAAGGTGTGAACAGACTTGAGACTAACTCCAACCACCAAAGAAAATGTACCATGAGGTTACTCAGGAGGGTTTGACACCACGTGGCCCAGATGAATCTAGGATACAGGTTAGGGCCTTGTTGGAGAAGGGTGTAGAGTGGGAAAGGCTTTGTGATGGACCACAGGGTATCATCTAGGGGCCAGGCGGGGCAGGTCACTTGGCTAGCTGAGATTGAACTTGTACATCATTATGGTATGGACATATCCTGTGACTTTAAGCGCTCTTACTGTGACCTGTACTAGGAAAACATGGGCTCTGGCAAGTCAGCTTAATTATCTATATCTATGTTTACAGATACAAAATAGATAAAAGAAACTTAGAATGCACCCTGTGAATTACCGGGGGCTCCATTAATTATTTTTAATAATATGTGAGGATAGTTTTGGAGTCAAAACTTTTTTTTTCATCCTAGTATTTTTCATTTGAAGTTAATGTTGAAAATGTGTTAAATAATTACAAAAAAAAGCTTAAGCATATTCTGCTGACAGTGCACTGAGTCAGTATATATTTCACAGCCGCTTCTATGGCTTGAATGCAGATGATTCATGTAGACTTCAGTCACACTTGGTCCATGAGTCCTTAAAAATATTGAGTCCATTTTGGCTCTCTAGTGCTATCTAAAAGTTTACAAGGTGCGAAGTGTTTCTCGGAACATACGAACAGAAAATTATGCTTGAAGAGAAAAGTGGCTACTTTAAGCCTGGCTGCCTATCAGAAGAAACACTGCAAATGAATAAAGCTGCGGGGGTGTTGTGAGTGTGGCCGCCTTTAGAGCAAACAGAGCGAGGGGAGCATCGCTGGCCTGTCACATATTTCATCGATGGGACGGTTGAATCGACAGCCTGATAGCTAATGGCCAAAACGTCTAGTTTTGAACAGCACTTGGCTGCAGCAGTTAGTCACTTTGGGCTGGTTGACAGGGGAGCATCCACTCTGATGCTGGGTACTGTGCCTCATACTTCATTCGTTCAGGTTTTTCCCTTTGGTTTGAAGTCAGAACTGAAGCAATGTGTCTGCCTGCCTCTGCTGCTCAGGGGGATTCCTCGTTTTCTTTCAATGGGGCCGCACTCAGCAGAGGCTTCCTCCGTTTGGGAGCCATCAGCAGGGCTTTCAGCCTGGGCTGTCCGGCGCCCTGTCGTTTGCACCAGTGCAGCAGCAGCAAATAGATATCTTTGTTTTCCACCTAGTCTACCCTTCCAGAGAAAAACCAGACAAGCCATTTTCCTACAGCACCATCTGGATTTAACTCTTTGTTTAAGTATGAAAGCTGGGAGCTAGCTGCGTCCCTCTCTCCCGAAGGTACTAGAGATGACTGTCAAAACACAGGTGAAGAAGTCTCAGAACTGTCTTGTTTTGGCATCTTTCAGTCTTTTATATTCTTTCCTTTCTGCTCAGTATTCATCTTCTCTTTGCTTTCCATTTTTGAGAAAGCGTCTTGTTGCTTCAATGAAGGGAATTTGCAATGTTTCACAAAAGATTTCCCTGAGAGGCACAATAGGCAGTGCTGGACTATTTTTATTCCAAGATTTCATGCATTCTGACATGCTAGACTTGTCAGTATGAAATCACTCCAGGACATGACACTACATAACCATGCATGAAATTAGTTGCATTTAAATAATAATAAAAAAAAAGTATTTTGAGCACAGCGTAGTAAAAATGTGTAAGAAAAAGTGGAATATATTGTGATCCATTTCCAGGTTTTTTGTGTAAACATGAAGGATTTGACTGGCCTGCTGGCCATAGAAGTCTGTGAGTTAGTCAGTCATTTGGCTACACTTAATGCATGCCCTGGAAACAATCAAGAATTGTTCCCCACAGTCTATTTTGTAGTATTTTTGTCTTGTGATCGAGGGTAAGCTGCAGTCATGAGATAACTGGGTGCAAGTTCAATTCACATGCTAACTCTTATTCCCAGAAGAGTACTGCGGAGACGTTATTATTAAAGCTTTCTCCTCTGTCTATACCTCCGAGCATTATTACCAGGCTCTGGAGAGATGTATGTACAGCTGCCTTCTGCTGGAGTGAAGTTTGTATCCGAGGCTCGTGTAGCAAAGTCCATGGAATCCAAGAAATGTCTTCCACTACTTTCCTTTGTTCTCTAAAAAATAATAATGCTTTATATTAAACAAAACTTCGATCAAAATTCTCAAAGTACTTTACAAGTCCCACTTCCCCAGGCAGGTCCTCATCATTCGAGTATGCTAATCACTCAGGGAGGTATTAAATGGAGTTCAGTTATTTTCTATTTTTAACTATTCTTTAAAGCATTTAATTACAAATGTACTAGGTAGGATTTTAAATTAATGAACTTTCAGTGTTTTCTAAAGTTAAAAATAAATGCTTCAATCAAATCTGAAATTCCTGTGGAAGAAAAACAAATATATAAGAACCTATTTTAGGAAATAGCTGTCTCTCAGACAGCACGTGATGGCTATCTTGTTTACACGATTTTTAGAAGATAGCTTTGACCACAAGTTGGAGTGCAACTGTTTTTCACATAGTTTTGTCTGTGTTTAGCATGGTTTCCTTTTTACTGGCTCCATGATGTGTTATCGGTCTTCGTTACTCTTTAAAAGCATGCCTCGCCCCTCAGGACGAAATGCAAACTCATCGGAGCCCGTGTAGTCAGGTGACAAAAGTCACTTTTGCAGTTGAGATATAAACTTCCTTCCTCATCTGACCTTTTACTCTTGAGCGTGGAAGTTTATTGACTCTATTTCCTAGCAGTAGTTACTAGCAGGGTCTTCTTTTCACCAATCAATCCATATCATTTTGCAAAGACACAGAGCGTGCTGCTGTGGTGATTGATTTACACATTATTTATCTTTTTCTGCCCAGTTTAAATTGGTCAGCCTGATCCTATTCACACGATAAAAAACATAATGTCTCAAATTACTTACTCAATAAACTGTGGGTTTGTCTATTATTAGTGATCATTACTGTTACAATACAGCATGGAAATTTAGAGCTAATTAACTACATATGCAAGCTGCTGGGCTCATCTGCAGTTAATCACAAGCATACTGTTCAAGTGGGCAGAGGATTTTGCAAGAATATTTCCAGGAAGAATTTGTGGGAGGAGAGCTAAACATCCTTGTGTTGGTTTTTTTTTTTTTGTGTGTGCCATAGTCTTGGTCTCCCAAATGAATGTTTATCTGAGACACAGTCAATGACTGAACGTACAAAAGAGAATTATAGCTCAAATTAAAACAGCTTTTCCTGCTGCCAATTCCAAGGCCCCAAATTTTTATGACCATAAATAATGAATGGAAGTTCCATGTTGATACAACCCCCGCAGCCTCCCCTGCAGATTTGACAAGGTTCCTGGTTCAATCGTTCCCCTTTAATAAAGGCTATCGTAGCCCTGCAACAGAATGATGTGGTGGGATGTACAGCCTTGCATGTTATCAGATGATGACACACACACTGAGCACTGTGAGTTATCACTTCCAGTCACTATTATTTCCTATGAAAATAATAGCTTCCAGTCACTGTGGGTTGCTCTGAGATTGCATTCATACTGATGTAGATTAAAAGTGAAGGGATTTCCTGATAATTACTGGTTTGTCTGGCACAAAAAGGCACAGATGGAGGGAGGTTTAACATAAAGAATCGTTAGAAAACGGTCCTAGCTTTCTGCAGTTTGCAGTGCCCACTCCTTATTCTGAAATTCCATTGCGAGCTTCAGCTAGGATTTGGTGGCTGGCGCTGGCTGGTCATCCTGGAGACTCTTAAAAAATACAAAGATGCAACATACATATGCATGAACTCTAACAGTTCCTGCACCTTACAGTGCTTCCTTCAGGGTCCAAGCCTGTGAACGTGGCCTGGGAACGGCTGCTTGATGGCTCCTGGGACCCTGGTATAGCTGGTGGCCACGGTGCTGGCAGGTCGGTCCTTGCACACCAGGACTCCGAAGGCTATGGTTGCACCAGGCTGGTTCCCAAAAAGACTGCCTTATCGTTGCTTTGCGTGTTGCTAGTGAGATGAATTAATCTGATAGGGGGAAAACCCCACGCCCCGGGTCTGCTGGAATTGCGGTGCGTCCATGGCAGGTCTGCATGGGAGGAGCTAATGTGCTCACTCTTTTTAGTGGAATCTGCTAGGTATCTACTGGAGCAATAAGACTGGAAATGGCCTCTCCAAAAACATATTTCACACATGCTGCTATTTTATGAGCTTCTGCTTGAACCTCCCGGCTGCAACTTCTACATGTGTGAGCGCTCAACCTGCGGCGCAAGGATTTCCAAAGCATTTTTCTCTTCCCACATTTTTAATGCACCAGGGCTAGGCACTTGGCTATACAGTAAGACTGTCCTGAAGCGGGTTAGTATGTAGCGGCAATGCCTCGCTAAATGGCAGCTGGTGGCGCACCTACCAGCTCACTTTGATTCCTCTTGTTGGCAGAGGACAGAGTGAGACTCAAACTCCTACTTAGGAATGCACCAGGAGACATTTTGACTGCTCTGCCACCCCACCCCAAGAGAAAGCAGTAGGCATATCGTTGTAATTTGTTAAAATATCATGTTCTATTACATATTTTTCTTCAAAAATACAGTTTCAAACCTTTTTCTGCAATACGTGGCCAGTGCAAGACATCTTCTTCCATCCATCCATCCTAGAAACGAATACCTTTTGTTTACTTCTTGCTGGAAGCCTCAGCAGCTTGATTTTCCTTTGTCCCTCCCATGACTGGTCGGCTAAAGAAAATCACACCTGCTCTGGGGGAGAGACCGTGCCCTCACCAGGCGCTGTTGGCAGCAGCTTGCCTGTGCATGGTTCCTTCCGCTGTTGGGGAGCCACATTTGAAATATTTTGCTCTCAGTGGTGTAGGGAGTGTACTGATGGCAGAACACCAAGTCAGTTATCTTTCTCTCTGAGCTTCTCACACACCAGCACTAACTTCAAGTTTCACCCACAGACAGTATTTCTTTTTCTGCAAACATCCCATTGTCTTGGATTATCCAGCTCTTGGCTGGCAGCTGGGTAGGGGCTGCAGGGGGGAGGTGGGGGTGGCTATTTGGCCATTTTCTGTGTTTAATTTCCTTTGGTTAAGCTGAGGGAAGCATTCAGCGGCGCTGCTTGCTCTGTAGCGCAGATGGAAGTCCTCAGTTCGAAGCCTCGCCGCCAGCCCCCACGCACATGCTGGCACACCTGGATAACAGCTCTACCTGTTTACAAATTACCCCAATTTTCTGCTTGATTCAGCAGTAACTGCTTACCCTCCCCCGTGATGTAATTAGGCCTTCAGAGCTCACGTGTGCCTATTATGATCTCTCTTGTGTTTTGTCTTTTTTTTCTGTAGCCGTAATCATATATATATATGTATTAAAATTTCTTATCAATTGTTCAGCTAAATTATGCACAGTGGGCCATGCTAGCCCTCCATTAACATAAAGTATGCTAAACAACATGTTTTCTTTCTGATAATTATGCTCTAAAGCACCAACTGCTTATTCTAGTGAATTTACCTTCCTTCTAGTTTTTCTTATTTCTTCAAACTTTTAGCCACCTTCATGGCAGGGCAAGTGCACCTTCTGCTGTCGGTGAACTAGCCTAATTATCTTTTCTATTATCATCAGAACTTCCAGCTGCCTAACAGCCAGCCGCTTGGTGTTGAAATGAACTGTAATAGTCCACCCAAGATGATTGTTTTCTGATCACGTAAAGATCCTTCCATCATTCGGAGCAAAATATTGCTTCCTAACCCCATCAAGGAGTTAACTGCATGGTGCATGTAACAGAGCTGTGGAGAGAAGTGCGTTGGAAAAGCCATTTTGGTGGAGTGCCCTTAGCATCTGTGCTAGCCTGACTGTAGCTCTGAACTTTTGCTTTGTCAGCCGTCGCTCAGTGGGTTCGCAGTTATGGCCAACAGTCAGCAAACGTTGCACGAAATCAAGCTGTACGAGGAAAGCTCTCCCAGCCCGTAACCCCCGTCTTCTTTGGGTGTTGAAGAGCAACTACCCTGCTCTGCAGACCTAAAGAGCTGAGTGAGGGTTCAGCTCTTTGAAAGCGTGGAAAAACAGGTTTAAAGTCCAAGGAACATTTCTAACAGTCATTTTGTAGAGAGTTTAATTTTGAAAATATTGAGTTTTGTCTTCAGGTTTCACTGGACATGTCAGACATGAATATCCTATTCAGGATCTTCTAAAGGTAATTTGTTTAACTTCCTACGGGCCTCGTGGAATGAAAAAGTACCCTTTGATACGGTGCAGCCTGCTTTTGAAGTGTTACATAGCTTACATGGCTAAAAATAGGAAAAGCAATTCTTCGGAAAACTGTTAAAAGCAATGGGTTTCATTTTACCTTAGATAAGGGTGAGTAACAACTTTAAGAAACTATAACAATCTGTTTCTTTGCCCACAAGATCAAAACAGACATTATCTTCAAGATACGAATGTTGTTGGTTTTTTTTTCAGTGGTGAATGACCTAATGGAAATATTATTCTTTAATAGTTTTTCTACCCAGCACAAGAATATCTGTCCATAGTGTCAGCGATATTTCATTACCTTCTAGAAACCTGCTGAGCCCCATCTCAGCAAAAACTTGGGATAGGAAAGTCTTTTTTCGGTCCTTGTTGTACACCTCTGAAATCTCTTTTTGTTCAGAAAAGAGCAATTTTCAAAGAAAAGGGGTATAGTTGTTTATAGTACACAGCCTTGGATTTTTAATGAATGTTCACATGATTTGAGATGAGGAAAAAAACAGCGTGCAGCACGCTGGAAATTACATGCACTTTCAGAAGAAAGAAACCTAGATCAGAAAGAAGCGTCAAAAAAGCAACCAAACCAACCTTTTGATTTTCATAAAGAATTATTTCAGACAATTTCAACAGTATCAGTGTAAGATTTATAATGAGGCTGTCTTGGACTTTCAGTTTTCATGCGGTTAACTGAAACATTTTTAGCTTTTTATAAATTTAGGTCAAGATTTAATTTTCACTCGTTGGAACAAAAGCAGGGCTGTTCTAGCATAATGGCAGTTGCAGAGGCAGGAGGCTGCCTTGTACTGCAAACACGAGAAAATAATATGGGGGTCAATTTTGAATATGTAAAGTTGTGTCAGCGTGTGAATGAAGATCCAATTCATTTTTATGAAACTTTAGACTAATTAGTTTTATAATTTGCACAGTAAGGTAATGTAAATGTGTTGCTGCTGCTTGACTTTTTGCTTAATCCTTTGAGTGGATATTTAATCTTTTTTTATATATTAGAATTAAAGCAACTTGGAAGATATGAATAATTAATCTAATTATATGCCAATCACTTTAATTTCTTTAATGTTTTAGATAAAAAACCCACAACTTCACAAATTGGTTTAGGTTGGAAAACCCTTTTAGAGGATTTTGTATTTCATCAGTAAGTGCAATTTAGAGGATACAAGCTCTGGAAGTGCAACGTTAAGTTTACCGTTATGCAAATGGCACGGTTAATCCGGGAGCTCTGGTGACTTCTCAAGGTGTGCTTCATCGATTCATAGCTTGAATTTAAGAAGTGAGATGTGCCAGTTAAGGAAGATGAGCGACCAAAGAGCTTTAAAATACTGAAGCCTAGCAAAGGGAAATGTAAAGAACCAGTAATCTGCTTATCTGCTATATGGACCGAAGAACAACAGAAACTGGAGGAATGCATCTTGCATTGTCTACACGTAACAAGGACTGTGCGTTGCGGGGTGGAGGACAGAAAACCAACGTATCTCCAACGATGCTTAGGTGTAACCGTAATTCTATACGGTATGAACGTGAAGTTGCAGATAAATTGAGAGCTATCTAGTTTGCATATATCTGAGCATGACGTGCGTATGGAGTGCTGACTGCTTAACTTGTGGAAAATATAAACCCTGTGCAGATCGTCACAAGTGTAGGAGTTTTTATCTGCCCTATTACGGTCAGCTATTTTTGGAGACATCCACAAATACTTCAAATTCCTTAGTGTTTTGAAAATTTTCCATTTTTTTCCCTTTAATATGTTCATCGTCCTTTGTTTGTAGAATTAGCAGCTTTGAGCTAACCCCTTGGCTCTTCCCCTGCAGCCTGCTATTCCCTATTACATGACTTTGTCTTCTGGGTTTTTTTGTTGGTTTGCTAAGGGAAATGAAAGTACTGATCATTACAGCAGAATTAAAAATAGCTTCTAACAGCTTAGCCCAAGATACAAAAATAGGCTCTCTTCCGGCTTATCCTGTCAAATATAGTGGGAACCCTAGTAAGGTAACATCTGTGGAAACCTTATTCTGGGTTTGTATCTCATCTTTTCAGAATCTTTCCCTTGTGTCTGCATAACATAACTGAAATCAGATTGTTGATTTTTTTCCTTTCTGGTGGTTTGCCATTGAGCTTTCAGGAAAGGTCATTGGTCTTGGAGACTTGTTTTCCCATATGATGCTTCCCTGTTTTATGATGTATTTGTCATTGCGTAGGAAAAAGGACACAGTGACTACAGAAAATTTGTAGACAAACGCATACTAGTATAAATGTGGATCTTCATGTGCATGAGATTTCCATATGTCTTACCTAGTTCGGTGTCCTAGTGACGAGGAATTTGTCATTCACAAGGACAAACGTAGACTTTCGATCCTGTGCTATTTAAGTTAAGGCATCATGCTTGGCTAGTGGAGAAGTGCAAAATGTATTGTGGTGGCCAACCCAGCTGGACAGACTGTGAAAGAAAATAAATACCCACTTCTCAAACAGGAATACCTTTTTCTCACCCCACTTCTCTGGTAATGGATGTGACATCAGGCATGAAGTGAAGAGGTAGGCAGGAGTCTAAGTTTAGAGGCCTGGGAATGCACATCTTCTTGAAGCAGTACAAATATTTTGGTTCTTCTCTCACTTCCCTCATGAGTTTAGGGCATCTCTTTCTAGCATAGACCCTCCTGGAAGAAATGAGACCTGATTCTAGGAGATATTTTCCGAAAGGCCACTGCAGAACCTGGGCGCATGCAGAACAATTGAGAATGAGATGGAAGGGGAATGCACCACTTTGTTCCCAGAGCACACGGCACAGCCTCCCTGCAGGCTCTGCCGAGGGGCAGGCTGGAGCCTGGGGCTTCGATCTGCATGGGGCAGCTTGTGAAGGAGGATATCCAAACTCCTTGTGATTGGCTTTGTTTCTCCTCCAGTGGGAATTGTCCATGCCAAGGTTGGGAGGGAGAAGAGGAGCAGCTCTCTGAGGACATGCCAGAGCACAGGCCCATGACAGCACCGAAGTTTTCTGCACAAACACTGATTCTGAAACTCCTTTATAGAAACTTTGGGTATTTCTCTGGTTTGGTCCATGAGGGGACGGAACTTAACAAATATTTACCCAAAGAGGTAGAAGCACTGCTGGAAGTTCCAGCACTCCCTCTCTCCCACAAGTCTTTATTTTTTCCAGAGTTCGACTCTTTTGCTTTCGTAGTTTATCTCTGTTAGTACAGCATATAACACAGGCTTTGCAGAGGACTCTAAGACAGGACTGCTGTTTATTTTGAATTGTGAGATACGCAGATGTAGACAAAAAAATGAGTTTTGTGCTTATTTACTTTATCTTCTCATCACCCAAGCATTTTTTAAATGTTATAGCTAACCTCTGCTGGGACAGGATCCTTCTGTAACTCACTGCTTGTCATCTGGACCAAGGAGTCCTCATGGTTTAACTGGCCATTAGTGAAATCAGCTGATGCTGTGCCTGAAATTGTTCTATAACCCTTCCCATCACTGTTTATCTGGCTCTTCTCTCAATTTAGCGGGTTCCTCTTTCATCCCTCGCAGCTTCACATGCCTCTGTGAGCCTTCCCAGCGTTAAGTTTCCCTCTTCCAACACCTGGTGCCTTTGTTTTGTGCCTGGGAATTTCCCACTCTCCAAACGAAGTTCCCTGCAGAGAAAAATAGTTCTTAGCTTCATCGTAGCAGTCATTCAGTTGAAGTGCATTAATTCAGATTAACACTATCTATTGTCTCTGGTGTGGTAAGTTGATGCTAAAGGCCTTGTCAGCCAACACAGATATGCAAAACAGAGGTGTAGCATTTTGTAAAGTAACGGCTTCAACAGATCAACGAATTCTCTGCATCATCTTTTTAAATGATTATATCAGAATTACCAGGAAAGCTTAAAAAAAAAGGTAACCTATATGACTGATACCACTTCTGATCCAATTCTGTGGATTTCTAAAAGAGTATCTGTAGACTAAGTCAAAGTCCACTCCTTTTAAATTCTGTAGGGCTTTTCTATGAAGAAAGAGTGTGTAGTAGGTCTCCCTATAGCAGGTTAACGTTTGTGTATTGTCACCCTGACTGAACCCAGCATGGGAGCTGAAGTGGAGTAGAAATCAATGAAATAGCATTAGGATGCAATTGTCGCAAATTATCAGAGAAGAAAGAAGACAACTGTAATTCACTAAAAGTAACACTTTACCAGCTGCTCTCACTAAGCATTAGTTTAGTGTGTTTTCAATTTCAAGGCACTTTCTCAGGAAAATACTTGGTCCATAATGACCATTATTATCACCATTCTAAAATTTGTAGAATTTAACCTAAACAGATTCCTCAAAGCTTGCACTTAGTTCTGGTATGCTCCGTCCTATTTATCCCCAGCTTCAGTGGCGCTTGTGCTGTGAGGATCATGCTTCATATTGTGAGTGCTGTATCTTTCCCAAAGAAAGCTGCTCCGAGCTGCTGTACAAACACCCTGGGTTTAGGCAGTCAGTCTGTGCGTGTCCTATTTTGCTCGCAGTGCCCGGCAGTACAAGGTCACTGCAGAACTTCTGTGGGGGCCAATTCTCTTCTGTTTTATTGGCAGTCATCACACCCAAGGTTTTGTTACATCCCTGCGACAGCCATAACTGAGCGGTCACAATACTTCTTGCCATCCAGCAGTCCTTTTTGCTCCGAGCATCTTAGATTTTACCCTGTTCACTAGCAGGCAAATTATTGGTAGAATACAAAATTACTGCTAAAACCAGTTAAGTATTACCTAATGGAAACATGCATTCCACCCCCCACCCCCCCCCGCATACAGGATATGTATCTAAACATTTCTAGGTTACGGTGATTATTGGCTCTCTCATGCAATATAGTATTTGCATTTTGTCATTCATCAATTTTTTTTTTTTTTCCCAAGCAGTAGGATCACTCAAGGGGCTGGTTATGTCTTTCATTTCCTAGTCATCCAGTCAGCTCCTGCTCACGCCAGCAGGAATTGAAAACTATTATCAATATTGAGAACAGGATTTATGGGAAACAAGGATGGGATGTCAGTCAATTGCCTAATAGCAAAGCATTCATATCCCAGTAACCACCTCACAACTATCAGTTTGTCCTGGGGCTCAATAGTGGATCAAAGGCTGAATCATCACCAAAGCAAAATTAATCTCCATGCCAAGTCAGGATGGAAACCCATGAGGAATGCACCCACATGCAAGGGAGTGCCTGAATAAATATGAAAGTTTCCTTTGAGCCTGCCTGTGATACAGCTCTGCTCTGAACAGGACACTCGAGTCAGTAGGTTTGCCAAGCTGCACTGAGAGTGTATTTATTTATAAAAAGAGAATTTTTAAAGTAATAAACACATTGTTTGGTATCTGATTGCAGGCTCTCCCTGCACAGGAATGAGATGAAGCCTACCGTATCAGGAAGGCAGGGGTGAAGTCTGGTTCCGTGATCAAGTTACAGAGACTGAGACTGAAGACTGTCGTGTTGAGGGTTAAGCAGTAAAGTCTTGGTTATTTACAGTGTAGAAAAAGATAAGAGTCACTGGCCAGGGGGAAGAAAAAAAAAAAAAAGATATTTGAAATTTGAAGAATTAGGGACTAAAGAAACCAAGGAGCTACCCGGATTGATAACTGCTCTGGTGTGATAAAGGGGCATATGTGAAAATGTCATCACCTCCCAGCTCCCTTTGTAGGCTGCTGCATTTATGTCTGGTCAAACTTATCACCCATTTCCCGTGGTGTGAATAGGTATGGACAGGTCTTTGGTATCTGTGCCGTCCTATCTGGACACTGAATCCAACTTTCTCTTTTGTCAGTTTTGGGATTTCTCCTCCTTTTTCTCTCTCCCCATAAGTTGGAGTGCCTACTTTCCCAGAGGTCCAGCTTGAAGGTCCTCTACCTACAACTTTTGTCCCCTAAGAGTTACAACTTTTGTCCCCTAAGAGTTGTGATATTTGAAGAAGGCAGAACCTTGCCAAAATGAATCACCTTCGTTCTAGATAGCACATGTCTGTGCATTACAAAATGCCTGTGCAGCATCTCTGCATCACTTTCCACACCACTATTGATTATTCTTGAGGATCAGATCACACACCACTGGATTTAGGTTTCCTTTTTGAATGCATAGTGTCTCTTCTGAATCCTCCTGTTTCCCATCACTTTCTTGTGGTCTTCCTTTATAAATTCTTCAATATAAGCATATCCTCACCTTCCTATTGCCTGGGGAAATTTCCTTTGTCTCTTCAGTGCCTTCAGAGTTTTTATTTCTAGTTTCTCTTTTTGTAATAGCAGAAAATTTTATTCCTTAAAATCTGATCCACTTTGGGGAAATGTGATTTATCTAGGAAGTAACTACCCTTCAGATAGTCAAGCATAGTAAGCCTTTAACACTAGTCTGTTCGTGGATAGATGTGCTGGTATCGCTTTCTTGTCACCTTAGCACAAATAGGATGATGCAGAACACTGGAAGTCAGTCAAGAGGTATGAAGATTCAAGCAGTTCATAAAGGAAGAATATAATTAAGTGCTTGAACGTAGACAGATTCCTGAAGAAATGACAGAGATGAGGAAAGCAGACAAAGAATATTGGTTTGTTGAGAAATATAGGAAATGTGTTGAGAGGGAAGGAAAGATGACAGGTGTAGCGATACGAGGAAGTGCATATACATCTCCTTCGTATTCATTTCTGGCTAAAACCAGAGTAATATCTGTGATGGATCTTGAAAATTGAGTCCAAATTTGGTTTGGACCCTACAGAAGACATGGGATAAGGGTGAGACATGGGATGTGACAGTACGTTAGACCTCAGAGCAGACTCAGCTGAGCTGTGAGAAAGTCGGAGAAAGTCCGAAGGGGCTTATGAAGTTTGCAGAGAAGCACCACTGAAGCTTGATTTAGTAACAGATGTTTTCAGGAAGAAGATTAGAGAGAAGTGAATTCAGGAAGAAAATCCTAATATCAATATGCCTGCAGCTCTAGGAGTTTATGTTAGGCTACTGAGAAGATTAATCAGATTTCAAAAAACCCAAACAGCGCAATGCGTGGCAGGTTGTACCTCACAGCATACAAACCATGCTACACAATTTGCTTTTTTGCAAAAAGCATGCTTATATATGCAAGTAATTTCCATTTTTCTGCTGCCTTATTTTTAACCCATTTAATAACCTTTATGATCACAGTTCAGTCAAGTAGCAGCAATCGTGCCAATAACAGCGTTCCAGCTGGGTTAATGAATACACACGTGATTTCATGAAGGATATATCTTTTTTTGACCCAATCTCAACCTTTCCTATTTCAAGCTGTTTAATTATAAGATATATTGGTTGGAAACAAACACCCATTTATGCAACATTAAAAGTTTAAACAAATTCCTGAGGCAATTATTTTAAGCACCGCATGTCTGTGATTGGTATACGTAGGTAACAAATTAGTCTGTTAGCTGTGAACTTCTAATTTGTGGCACAGTTGATAAATGCCTTTCACAGAACAGATGCAAATAACCAGACTTCTGTGTTCCTTGAGTCTGCATGATAATAGGTTCTTTAAGCACCCTGCTAAGAATTAGGAAATTAGTCAAATGGGATCATATTTAGGTTGAGCTAATACTGCACAGCTGAATTTACCCACCATTATCCCTGGGCATAATTGGAGACAACTGGTTTTTGGACCAGCTGTGCAGGTCACAAAAGGATAATAATGGGGGCCCAGCCTCACCATGTCAGATGGAGAAGTGTTTATAGCATCGTGTGACTGGAGGAGCTGGCTTTAAACAGGTACAATTTAGGATTATTTTTATTTTGAGTTTCCTAGAATTGAAGATGCCAAATTAAATGGTGCATTGCTCATAATTTCTACATAATATGAGTTGGTGTAATTCGTAGGGAGAAGAGAGAAGAGGTGTGGTAAGAGGAAAAGCATCTAAGAGGTGTCAGATAAAACTTTCCCACAACATGTAATCTATTTTACGTCTTTCTCTTAGTTACTCTTCCTGCTGTTTTCTCACCTTTCCCTGGGTGGGTAGGTTTACATCAATTTACTGATATTGTGGAACTTAAAGTGCCACTCATGCACTTCTGAATTTGTCACTGGTTCTTTTTAGCATTTAGGCTTAATTTGTTCAAATAGCTGTTCCTGGTATTCTGACAAATATTTCTTTTAAATGTTACATCCAAGTATGGGTCTTTACAACTGCTAACCTATAAATATGTTAACAGCTACACTGTGCTTAGGAAATACAATGTGATATTAATGTGAAACGTATCTTAGCTGAATCCATTAGTTGTAAGCAGGTACGTAGAAAAGCACGCTCTGCTTTAATTGCGAGGAATATGTTTCATACTAAATGTCTGTCCTATTTTTGCTCTCTTTAAATGCACTATTAGGATTTACTTTTGTATGTCCTATGTACGTAGTGTAAATTATACTTGCTTTAAGAAAATTCATTATTTGTGATGAAAACCAGAGAACCTTCATTATCTGAACTAGGTACCACCAAGATTAAAATTAAGAAAAAGACAATACTGATGCTGCTGATCATAACAGAAAGGGGGAGAACTGGGAGAAGAGATCTAAAAGGTGAAGAAGAGGGCTTTTAATTTTATTTTAAATTAGCCATGTGAACTGTGTTCCTACTAGTTTTCCTGAACTTCACGGGATTACATCTGCAGTAATGGCCAAAAATAGTTCTGGAGACCACAGCATCCTGCAATGCCAGCAGCACAGCTATGGGATGTTGGCTCCGCTTTCACGGTGCGTCCTCCTCTTTGCTTCTGCTTGTTGGCTGTTGATCGCCGAGTCCTGAAAAAACAGAGATTTATTGGACAGGGAAATCTTTACTATTGATGGCACAGACTTGCTGGAAGGTGAATCTCATAGTTGCAGGGTGAGCTGTGGGCTCCTAAAAAACACAGAGGTGGCAGAGGAGACTGCGTCTCTCTCTTGCTTCTCGCACTTGTGAGCAGTGCAGCATGATGGTGCTGTACATCTAGAGTATGTAAAAGTATTGACTTTGGCTGATCGCGTGAAGGGGGAAAGTGGAGGTCAATGATTGTTGTACGAGTAGCAGCTCCAGGAGCCTCGCATCTGTCACCCTTCGTCGGGGGTGTCAGGGGGTTGTGCTCCCTTCCTGAAGGGATGCGCTCCACTGGGACTCTTTGCGTGAAAAAAGCGTTTGATTTTCAGCTCGTTGTTGGCACGCCACACGCACAAACTATCTAAAGTATGTAAATGCGATGCCTGAAGAGTGTTTCGTTATTGAAGGAATTGCTGTATTCTCTTAATTGGCATTTGTTAGGGGAGTCAACTGAAATCTTCGCAGGTTGTCTTATCCATGAGAGAAATTTTACCCTTCTGAGGCCCCCGATATTCATGAACACAGCAGACGCTGAGAACGCCGGCTAGCCTCAGGTTTGCGGTCTCCAGAGCCAGATGATCGTGCTTTCTCTGCTCGAGACAGCATCATAGAACTTCCCCTGGGATCTGACTTTTATAAATGATGGCAGAAACGATCCTCTAGAGTCAGAGTTAGTATTTCCACCAAAATCCAGATCAGATTTCTGATCTGTTCCTCTCCAAACTAGAGATGTTTCTTGATGGTCTGGGAAGGGGGAAAGACAGACAACAGTAGTAAAATGTTTTTATTGGAATTTAAAGGCAATTATTTCTGAATTCCTGTTTCCTTAATTAAAAGTGTCACTGATTTGTATTTAATCAGTACTTAACAAGCTTTATTGTGAAGTGAAAGAGCTAAACAATGTCTGTAATAGACTGGGAGGGTTAGCTGAACTTTGTTTAAATATAAAGGGAGTAGTGCATCTGCTGAAGAACTAAGCCCTTTCAAAGTTTAGGACACTCACCAGTGCCATACAGCATAAATCACAGTGCAAACTGTGTGATTATACCCTGCAGGGAAATAGACTGTGTGTTTATGGGGCTCTTCACCAAGCACTTAGGAATAATCTGATATAAAGCAGCAGGGGAGGAGAGTAATGACAACTTCAAATTAGTTTAATGAATGTTTACATTAAAAAAGGCTTTTCTACAAACCTGAAAACACAAAGTGACAGTTTCCTCTCCAGACAAAAAAAAAAAAACAACCCCCTCTATTTTTTCCTTAAAGTACTGGCAATTGGGAAGACGTTGTAAATTTAACTCTTTCAGTCTGGTGGATCGTAGCGTCTTTATGTTCAGTGCTTTGCTGTTGTTACAGTGAGAGTTGCTGGCAATCCAATTATGAACACCAGTGTCTGGTTGGTAGCTCATCTCTTTTAAATCTCACTGATCTCAGAGGGGGGGAAAAAAAAAAGTTGTGAATTTCTCAAAGATCTCAAAATGAACTTTGTCAGGCTTGTGTGGAACAAATGCTTAATATGTCTTTGGCCATATTCATTCGAGGCTAACACGTGGTGTTTGAGAGTTCCTTTTCGCTTCGAGTAATAGGTAACAGGTTTACCCAAAAAATAAAAGGGGGGAGTATAAATAATGCAGTACACCTAGTCTTCTTCTAAGAATCAAGTAAATAATTTGTCAAATTTCACACATACTCACAAGGCGTCATTCTGTATACTGAACTTATGGGTAGTTTGGAAAAATAAACAAACTGTACTTCTGAAGCAGTTAAGATCCTTCTATCTGAGAAATTACAGTGCATTTCGGCTTTGTCATTGCAGCGTTTTTTGTTGCCACAACGTACATTCATGATACATTTTTTAAACCTGGTTTTGTGGGGCATTTCAAATTGCATCAGGTGAAAATTTCCCCTTCTCAGGCTAGGTGCAATTTTCCACTAAGAATTCTGCAAATGGGTAAGTTTATTTAAAAAGGAGAAAAAAAAAAAATGAAGACAACTTTTATAGTGGAGTTACAGGTTAGAAATAAAAAAATTGGAGGGAGGTTAGAAGATAACTTAGTGTTTTGGAATTTCCTCAGCAATTATCTGTGTGCGAAATAGTCCTAGGCATGACCGTTACCATTCAGACTCCTACTGAAATATTTTTGGCTTTTGTCCAAGGATGTGAAAAATTGATAACAAATCAAGTGCTCATTTTTATTAGGGATAATATTTGTTATTTATTCAGGGTAATATTTATTTATTAAGGATAATATTTTTATCATGATTTTTTTATGTATATTTCTTAAGCAGCCATGGGAAACCCTGATTTTGGACACTGATTTGTCAAGTGCTGTGTTTGCTAAGGGTTTTTCTGAATACTGTATGCATCCCACAACGATGCTTGTTCTGTAAAGCTTTCACATGGAACAAAATTCAGTATTTTTGTGATCCAAACTCTTCAGAGTTATTGCAAACGTCCTTGAGATCAGGATAAAGACTCTGCACTCTCACACGATGGGAAGAAGAGCCTATGTTGTTCTTGAGAAGTAAGTAAAACCACATAGCACAGGTCCTGCAGTGCTTTTTCCGTTAATCACATGCTAGATGTGATGTGGAATGTCTTTAAAGTAGACCAGATGCAGTGCAAGCGAGGAAATCAATAGGGCCTCTGGAATGAAGTGTGATTGACGTTTGTAAAGTTGTTAGAAAACATTGCGAACTATTAGTAAAAAGTGTCAATAATGTGTGTCATTTCAAAAGAAGGATTAAAAGAAAATGACTGAGGCTAGACGATGCTAACCAGGAAGCCTGGAAGTCCCTCAGGTTGCGGAGTGCTGACTGTGGGATATAGTGAATGGGATAACAACAGGATCTGGATAGGCGGGAGGTGCCGTGAAATCATTTTTTCTTACATTCTTCTTAAGCTACACTTTTAGCTTTGTCCGTGTTATTGCATGTTACAACCTACTCTAAACAGCCAAGCCCGTGGTTACTGTAATAGAGTCCCTCCTGTTCTGTCAGTGCAGATAGGGAGGCCCTTTACTGATACCTTAAGTGTTACAGAAGGTATGTTTTCCTCTGGGAAGCATATTAAGAGCACATTAGGAAGCCACACTACTGATCTCTCTGGGAATTTCCAGCAGTACTTCTTGGTGAATACAGTCCTATGGGAAAGCAACCTTGTCCGTCTGACTGGTGGGGTGGGATTGGCCATCCAGGATGAGCATACTGCAGGTGAACGCTGTGCACTTCTGTGTTTCTCCAGTGAATCGCTGTGCACCCAGGTTCAGGCCTTCTGCAATTAGAGCCTGGTTTTCAAAGAAGCCAAGCATCCATGCTGTCGCCTGTGAGCGGTTCAATCTGTGAGAGCAAGTCATGAAATTACTGCTGTTACAGAGTGCTTCTGGTTCTTCACAGGAAGTGTATTGCTTTCATATTTATCATTTCTGTTGCAGTCATGCCGTCAGATGTCAGCTGAGTCTGGCTGAGAAAAAGACTTAAACATATGCTGAACTGGTTACTGAGTCAGAGTCATAGCACGTGGAATTCCCTTTCTGAGCAAGTAACCCTCAGGACTGTAGCTCCCACCATCTCAACAGAGCAAATGGCAAAATTTGCTTTATTTACAAATAACTTGGGGTTTTTTTCTAGTACCCATGATGCTAGAAAGCCCGGGGCTCCCCTGTGCAGACCCTCTATATGCAGAGTGATGGTGTTCTTTGTGCCCTCAGTCCTTCCATAAGGACAAGATGCAGTTTTGCCTCCCCCTAAGGCACGCGGGGTTGGAGGCTAGGTGCCCTGAGCTTATTTTCTATCCTTTGTATTTCAGACAGCCTAGTGAAAGTTGTATCCAGTAAACCTGTCTGTGGGCTGTTGGGTGAATGTGTCTGGATCGGTTAATTTTAATATCCAATTATTTTAACGGAAGAAAGGTGGACTATATTTGTGTTAACCCATTTTCTTGTGATAAGACTTTCTCAAAAATGACCCTTTCCTGTATGCACATAATTTGTGTTTAATTACAATATTAAACTAAATTACTCTCTGTTTTACATGCTATGTCTACTTCAGTTTAAAGCTCTTGGTGAGTAATTTATTCATAATTTATTGGGGCATCACAGAGTGATACAAGTTATCTGAAAATTAATTCTGTTTCCTGTTATGTTTTTACAAATAACTCTCCCTTATAGAATATTATGACGTAAAGAAAAGGTGATATTTTCTGACTTAATGGATTTCTACTTGAGACAGCATGTAGCTGGATGTAGGAAACCTCAGCATGCAGCACATGGCAAATGATGAATATAATTTTGAGTTGTCAGTTCTTTTATACGCTCTGTGTAGACACTGTAAACTTCACATTAATCATTACCAAGCTGTGGCATGACCAGCAAATACCAACTTTAGGAAGAGAGCCAAATGATTGGGACCATGTTCAAGACAGCTTTATTCCGTTGACAGACAGGACTGCTTAAATAAAATGCAAAAAAAAACCCCAAAAACCTCTTTGTATATGCTTTTGTTCTTGAGTGATTACACAGAGGTGGGTTACGTATCTCTGTTTATCGGTATGTATAGACAGATGAAGAGTATGCATTAAATAGTCTTTTCTGATGTGACTTCATTGTGCTAACGAGGACATCACGCTATCAGCTGAGGAAAAAATACTACCAAAAAGACTAAACTTCAGGGAAAAATCAATTAGAAATTGTCTGCGTGTCAGTCTTGCTCAGTAAGCTGTAGAAAAGAGGCAGGAAACACGAAGCAAGTGTGGCCAAGTGTTTTTGGGAGTTGACATGGGGAAGATTAAAGAATAAGTGGTTGGTTTGACCTGTTTGTGGATTGGCCCTTCAGCTGGCTAATGCATGCGTGAAGGGCAAGGTAACTGTGTGCTGGTAACAACAAAAAAAAGAGAATTAATTTCTTTATCATTTGCT
The DNA here is from genome assembly GCA_009769605.1 of Bucorvus abyssinicus. NCBI lineage: Eukaryota > Metazoa > Chordata > Aves > Bucerotiformes > Bucorvidae > Bucorvus > Bucorvus abyssinicus. The sequence continues at coordinate 16,027,775 of CM020040.1, forward strand.
TAAAACTGTTTTGCTGGGAAGCAAACCCATGAAAAACTGCATTTTCCTGAAGTTTTGTAAGCAGTCTCTCAAGCCTGCTGTCAGATACAGACACAGGAACCCTGAAGCCAGACAAAAGTCCTTCCCTTCATGCGGATGCAGTCAGGAAGGCGATGTAACCCTGTCCTTTCATCCTCTGCTCCAGGGATACCTGGTGCTCGGGGTGTATTAAATCATAAGACCTGTGACAAAAACTTTCCCCGGTCAGCCGCAGCACGTGGATTTGCTCGGAGGGCTCCTGGTCTGGGTGGGTGACCACAGGTGTGCTGTGACTTCCAGACCAAAGGGCTGCTGGCAGGAGCCGGGGCCCTCATATAAATAACAGGAGCGGATCGTCTGAATGCTGAGCTGCACTTTTCCCACCTCCTGCTTGTAAATTTGATTTTGGGATTCTCGCCGGAAAAGGAAAGCCCTGCTCAGCAATAATCTATTAGTGCCTTTTACTGTACGTGTCCAAAGATTAAACTTCGCAAAGTACAGTTTAAAACTCCTTTGCCCAGCTTCTCTGTTCAGATGTGCTTGGCCCCAGTTTCCATTCCTGAAAAAACAGCAGGATGCAGAAAAGCTCGTGTAAAGGGGTAGATAGAAAACCCCGACTCTTGCACCCACCGCGTTCTCAGTAACCCCTGAACGTGAGAGAGAGGAGTGAGAAGGGAAAAGTTCCTTGGGAATGCAGGGCCCGTGCAGGAGTCATGGGGAAAAGTAATGTAGCTATGTTTGGGAAGTGATAGAAAAATTACGTTTTCCACACATCCGTTTTATAATTTTGCTGTAAAATTATCACAACACCCTCCTGTGTTTTCCCAGCTGTATACGTGTGACCCTGCAAAGACAAATTCAAAGACATCATGTAACGGGATGCCCGTTACTGGGCTTGGGAGCTGCGAAGACATGCAGTTCATGCTGCTTTCTGCTCTGCCCTGTATTCAGCACCAAGAAAGAACTGATCACTTCTCCACGGTTTTTTCAGTCGCTCTCTCCCTTTCTTGTCATTAAAAGCAATATTAATTAATATTAATTAAATTAATTAAAAAACAATAATAGTGTAATAGAAATTCTTCGAACCATATTTTTCTGCCTCAAAAAGAGCATCTTTTTCTCCTTTGAAAGCAAGATAATAAAAGAAATGTGATTCTCTCCTTCTGATGTGCCCCAGCCTGGATGCCTCTGCTTAATTTTGGGTACCAATGTAGCTAAGGTACGAGCTGGGCTCCTTGGCACCCTTAAGCCAAGAGAAAGCAGTAGGTCCCTCCAGGCACCCCATAAAATCAGAATTGCCCACTAGAGGTGCCTCTTTCCTTTCTCCACCAGGAGCGTCCAGGGTAGGTAGAATCTGAAACCAGGCACCGCTGGTAGGATGCTTAAAGTTAGATGAGACAAGTCATGGCCTTTACACGTAATTGAATTTACTGTGATTGGGATGAGGATTTTGTTCCGTGTGTCAGGTTGGCTTTCCGTGTTTCCCATGGATTTTTATTTATAGTTGTGTTTTAACAGATGAATCTCATGGCAAGATAAATAGGCACTGTAGGAATTTTGTCAGTGGCAGATTGGGTTGCTTAAAAGGGACAAGAATGGTTGTATTGGGGGCTGCAAAGTTTCATATTCAAATAGTGTCCAGATGAAGTAGTTTTTCACTGTACTCTTTCTTGTCTGAGTGAAGCGCCTGAAGTAAGCAATAATATTTGAAGTGCAGGCACAAGCAACTGATAAGAAAAATACAATTACAACTAGCCCTAAAGATACCACGCTTAAAGGGGGATCACACTTATGTGCATTTAGAAGACAATATTAATAAAACACTTAAAATAACTTCATATTAGGGAATTAGGCTGTTATTTTTTAATGAAACTCTGGGGCCATTTTATCCAGACAAAGTGTTACGTTTTATTCATATAATAGAAATCCAGATAAAACAATCACATTTCTTTAGTAACTGGAAGCTGTGAATTTTAACAATCGCGTTAATAGTTTTAGATAACTAGAAAAGTAGATTTAATAAATTATAAAACTTTCCATTTAGGAGCTAAAAAGCCATCCTGGTTCAGAGGGCCATCTGCCTCTTACGCCAGCACCGTCCGGGGACAGCAGTACTCACCCGGGACCTCATCCTGCCCTTCGTGACTGGGCTCCCCAGCCGTGAGGCTGCAGCCCCCAGCACCAAAGCCCAGTCCCAGTCCAGCCCCTTCTCTGTCCTGCCCCACAGCAGCCTGAGCCCTCCGGGCTTGAGGGGGATGCAGTTGGACTGACCCAGCTCTCCTTCCAGTTTGAGTGGGATGTTGGAGCTGAGCTTGCAAGGCCAGCAGCCCGCTCCTGTTTCTCCCTAGATTTGCAATTTTCTCTACTCGTTGCCTTTTTCTTGATCAGTATTTTCCAAACCCACAGTGAGAAGGTGGAGACTCATGGGCTGCAGTCTGCCCACAGCTCGCCCTGTGCTTTGCCCATCCATTCACACGGCCGGATCTTAGATCACTTTTTTTATTCAACTCTTTGCTTGCACTGCGTTCCTATTTTTGACTATTTGGAGCTGCCTTTAACCCTGTTTTCCCACTTGTAGTAAGGATGATACTAATTAAAAGAAAAAAAATCCATAACTTAGCGTTCCCCTAAATCATTCAATGTTGGCATAAACATACTACTTGGAACTTAAGGGTTATGCTTGACCTAATTAAAAACAGTATTTGGTGTCACTTTGCGAAGTGTCCCTGTGAAAACCACAGTTACTGCAGAAGGAAGATGCATCAGCATTTGATCTTTGGAGTTTTTTCAATGTTTCTGTGCAGCAGGAGGGATATCTGATGGTTGCTATATAAATTTCTTTAAAATTGCGATTATTGTGAATTATGGCCACTTTTTTTTTCTTTAAAAATAATGTGTTGGAATGTAACCTTTCATAGTTTAGAAGTCTTTTGGAGTTCAGTAAGAACATTCAAAAAGGAGAGTTATTTGTTCATCATCGTTGCAAGGTCTCGCTATTCTGGCCTTTGTACGTAAATCGCCAATGTTTTCTTTCGTTTTTGTGTAAGCTGACAGTAAATTCATTCCATATCGTAACTGGGTGGGTTTCAGTTGCTTTTGATTTGCATTTTCATAGAAAGAAGCACTACACCCTAAATAAGCCTTGCCCAGAGAGCCCACCCTTGCGCGCTCTGTGGGATTTACATTGGTTAACCACTTGCTGCTGTTACAAAACACCACATCTAGAACATCATCATTTGTGAGCTACTTTGTGGTGGGCGAGTGTGAGAGAAACACAAGGAGGGATTGTAAAATGTGGATTGAGAAGACGTTGTGTCATTGTCCTCCAACTTCGGAAATTCTGTGCCCTTGTTTTTCTTTATAGCATAACAAATAATGTTCAAAAGAGTATTAGTTGTTCTTTCAAATGCTAAACAGTGCACTGCCAAGTTTTCATAGCCACCATGTGGGGCCTGGGGGTTGTTTGCATGCCCACCATCTTACTCCTGTCGGCATCTTTCCTTCGTGTTTGCGAATCAGGAGGTTAAATGCCTGCATTTACGTGCTCCAGCAAATAATTTGAAGCTGAGCATTGGAAGTGCATGTAGTATTGTTTCCTGAAGAATATTATTAGTTGATTTTATTTAAAACTATCTTTTCTTTTTTTCTTTTTTTTTTTTTTTTGTTACTCTGAAGCCTGAAAAGATTTGCTGTGAGCATGGCTATTGAGGTATGGGTTGCCTAAACATTAGTTCTAACATAAACAGGAGAGTAGCAGCTTTTCAGAGGAAGTGGTTGTGTGTTCTTGGCCTTGTGCTGTGGGTTTCTTCTTTTTCCATGGCTGAGCACTACTGTTGCTTTTTCTACTCTATCTTGGTACTTGCTGCTATTGCAAACATCTATTTCTTGAGACGTAATATCCACAGACCTGCCCACGCCATCCAGCAGAACTGCATTTTGAACACTCCTTTTGACTCTACTTTCAGTGACATTGGGAATAGAAATTTGTGGAAGGACAGAGGGAGGATGAGAGAACGCTACTGAGAGTAGTGGTATCCTTTTCTTTTGTCCCTGATTACTATTTTCCATTTTGGTTCTGACATGTCTCTTGGCCAAGACCACGGTTACTTGTTTGTGTAAGAAATAACATCTAAATGGAGTAGTTGATTTGTGGATATCATACAAATTTGTTTTATGGTATTACAAATGAGTTTATGGCCATCAGTGCAATAAATGCTATATTAGCAGCCTTAGCAGCTTGCCAAAACCTGCTACAAAATTTGAATGGAGGTGATAAATTCATGCTCTTTGGTAGTTTCTGCTGTTGTCCATGGTGTAACTGTCCAGTGGATAAGTGAATGACATACTGTCAATCTAGGCATAGCAGGAAGACAAAATACTATTCTTTTTAACCCACTCTTCTCTCTATCCATTCCTGTCTCTCACTTCCTATCTGCCATCATCTCTAGCACATGGAGCAACCTACCACTCGTTGGCTGTCATCCATACTATTTTCCGTATGTCCAGCATCCTTCACTGCTGAACTTCAGGCATCCTGGACTATACAGGTACAGAGCAGCTCCATCTCACCATTTCCTGTGGCACAGAGTTTATTTATGCATGGGTTCTGCAAAAATCAGAATTAAATCTACATTTGGCCTAGGAATGGAAAGACATAAGCAACAGTCAAGCCTTGTGCAGGAGACCAGGAAGCCTTCATAAGTGGTTGTTTTCAGGGTAAGGCAGAAGTGCCTTTTCCCTCAGTACTGAATGCAGAGTCCTAGAAGTTCTGGGGGATTTTTTTTGTGGTGGTGGGAGAGGGAATTTATTGGAGATTTTCTGCTGTAATCATTTTCCTGCTGAGCCTGCCCTGACCCCTGAACTCCAGAAGTTTTTGGGTAGGTCTCCTGACAGGGTGGCCCCAGGGGTGCAGGAGGGAGTGTAGAGCACCCGAGAGGCACCCAACCTCTGCACTCAGTTAATCCTCTCAGATTGCGGTGTTCCAAAGGCTGAATTTCCCAACTGTTTTGTCCGTGCTCCCCTGCTCCGGCTGCTGCTTCTGTGTGGGACGCAGCTCAAGGGCTATTCTTGGTGGGGGCGAGTGAACAAGCAGGAAGGATCATCATTGCATTTTATCGTCAAAGATGGAGTTGCGAACTTTAGACAAACAGTGGTTAATCTTTCTGAGAGGGTAGATTTATAGCCTGGCTCCGAAGCATTTGAATTCATTGTTACAGCTAATGGACATCTCATATTGTCTTAAATCACTGGCTCCTTAGTGTGCCAAATAGTAATAGAAACCTTAGAGCTACCCTAATTTGGCACCTATGTTTTACATCAGTTGCCAGAGGAGCTTAGAGGAGGGGAAAGAAAGATCAATTGAAATGTTTTTTTGACTGCTTTCCCTGTGAAATGCTTTGCAGGGCTTGGGCTCCTGACTATCATATGCAGTGTATGGTACTTCAATAGGTTCATGCTTCTTGCTAGCTATACGGTTACTTTTCCTTGTGAAATGCATTTTTCTAATTTGCCATAGAGGGAGATAAATATTGATTTGGTAAGCAAATGAAAAAATACACGTTACAGGCATGCTGACTTTCTGGCAGGATGATGCCAGTGTTACATGTAATGAAATAGTTGATTCTGTTAATGAATGATCTCCTGTAGAAGTTATCACGGTGTAAAGTATGGTCAGTGACTTTACATGGCATGATTTATGGATGTATCTTTTCATTTACTTAAGCAACCTCCTCCTGTACATGCTGGTGGCGTATCATGCTGCATCTCATTTTGTATTGTCTGAGAAATTAATAGGAAGCTCCGTGAGTGCTGAGTGAGGGACCTCTGTGCTTGGTTGTTGCCTGAGCATGACACACACATCTTGGTGGAACCAAGAGATAAAATCCTTGACACTTGGTTTCCAAATGTTGAAACTTGGAGATTTCTGATCCTGCCCAGGAAACCCACCTTACTTTGAGGTAGCTAGTTTTAGAGAAGCGTGGAAGAGCTCTACCCTCCCTCTGTGAGACTCATTCATTCAAGCATTGCATCTACCTGCACACCAGTACAGCCTGCGTGCTACAAAAACACAAGGCTTGGCCCATTTCATGGTAACAGGCACAGGGATTTTAATACTAAAAGAAAGGTCTGGAGAATTCAGCCTTTAATGAGATAACCTGAGAGATTTTGCCAGCAAGCCGTGATTTATCTTGCCCAGCACTCACTCTTTGATGGCATAGACTTTTTCCTATTTAAGAAAGACCTTTTCTTTGTTCTAGGAAAATACCAAGGTGATCATTGCACTGTATAGCAGATTTTTCTCTTGAAAAACTGTCTTGCAGATGATTAACTTCATGGTATATAATAGAGAGAAAGCTGCAAGGTGATGGTTAATGGCATTTGAAAAAGCCATTGTTAACCTCAGCTTATCGAGATTTACAGGGATTGCTTAATATAATCAATATGCTGATTACATTGTTATAAATAAATGTTTATGATGATCAGTTCTTCAGCGGAAGAGGTGAATATTTAATATACATATCTGAAAAACTTCCACCTCCCTCTTCCGTGTTGATACAGATTGGGTACATTTAGCAAGTAATTTTTCTACTGAAAAGTAGAGTTTTTTGTTTTGAAAGAAGTTTTCCCAGTATAGTTTGTTTATGTATGCATATCTATATATACACACAGGCATACGTGTGTATATAGCTACATATTTTTGTATGTATAGTTCATTTCCCATAGCCTTTTAATTATTGTGCGGGTGGCTGAATAGAGCAAAGATGAATGATAAAGTGAGGTGGGAAAATGCAAGTGTGACACACCGGGGAAAACAATGAAAAGATGTGAACACTGGAAAAAAAAAAAAAAAAAGAGCAAGAAGCACCAGGAGCGAAGTGGTTAAGGAGGCTGCCGCAGCAGGAAGCGGGTATAACTCTGTTTTCAGTGTGCTCATGGGAACTGAATTGGAAAGTGTTGTGGTAAAAGTGTGGGGGGGAAAAACAAAAAAGAAAATAGAAAGAAACATGAATTGAGCTATAAATATCTGTTTTTCTTTGAAGTTTTGTGACCAACAATTAATGTTACTGGAAATCTCATAAGGAGTTGTTTTATAAACTTTGGTTTGGCTCAGTGGTGCAAAGTAAAGAGAACATTAGCTCATCTCCAAAGGCAGCTTCTGTACACTGATTTTTGAGCTTCTGTGGCAGGTATCGACTAATGCAGAAAAAAACCTCGTTTTCCTTTCCTCTGCTGGTGATGCTGGCTACAGAAGTGCCTTTAAAATGACATGAGGGACAAAAAGGTGCATTTTTAAGGACACTGTCTATATGTTATGTGTTCTGTTAGCGAAAATGAGATAGGAATGTGTCTTTTCCGTGTTTATTCACACTCTCTGAAATCAGACCTCCTAGAAGAAACTAACTCTAAACCAGCAGGTTGTTGTCTAACCTGTTTTTCTCAGATTAAAAGTGCAATAGTAGTCCAAATAATTAATATGGTCATATTAATAGTCTATTTAAAGCTGGTAATGATGTTGGAAAGCTGGAGATTCAGAAGAAATAATCTCTATCATCTCCACACTGAGCAATTTAGTTGGATCTGTTATAACAGCTACAGTTGGTAAGTGTGGTGGCTTCCCATTATTTAGCAGATTTTTGTCTCAAAGTCTTTTACAAACTAATGGATGCCTGTTCTAAAACTGTATGCTGAAATGCTCGTGTTTAACTCAGGGGTGTAATTAGCACAGTGTAGTTGTCAGGATTCTTTTCTCAAATGTGTCTTTCCTATGTGTAGTAGTGTAATTCCAGTGTATCTTTTAGTTTGATACGTGTCCATCCTAGATTTCCTGGAAAGCAGGGACAGATTGTATTATGTGATATGGCGTAACATCATGGTCTTGGTCCCTCCTGAGAGTTTTTCCCACCTCTGTATACTCATATGTAAGGAAATGTAGGTAGGAGGCATGGAGAATAAACTCATCCTGGTACCCCTCAATCAGGCGAGACCAGCATCCCTGAGAGAAGCTGTGGCCAGAAGCGCAGGTCCTTTACTGCTCCCTGGCCACAGAGTGGGACTGGAAAAAATTCAGATTTACAGAGTCTTCATAGGTTGCGCGCATCCTCTACAGATCCGTTACAGGCCTACGGAGCAGGCAGGATTTGCAGGCTGGACATCCGAGTATCAACCCAGTCCTTTGATGGAGGGGTACAGAAGAAACTTTGCTTAGAAAACCTCACCAACAGCCCGCCTCCTTCTCTGCCCTCGCAGAAAGACCTAAGGCCTTGCCTTACGCTGTGTGATGTACTATTTTACCAAGGTGAGTTGTGGTTCAGGAGATGAAACTCGTTCAATCACGTTTTATCTACTTATTACTGGTGAGGTGTGCAGCTACACAGCAGAGGACACGGTTGCTGGGGTTCTTGTTTGACAATTTTTTTGAATTGGCTGCACAACTGTCAGCATTGTGTCCGGGTGAGTTTCTTCCTCCAGTGCTCATATTATTTGCTCTGGGGGCCCTTGTCAGCTCACATTCAGCTTGTTTGCAGACAAAAACTACCAGCAGGGAATGAGCTGTGATTGAAATTGAGATGCTGAGCTACTGTACAGACTCTCAGTGAGATACGGCTGCTTTGTATACAAGTGTCTGAGCTCTCTGGGACTGGCTTTACTGTTGTTTAAATAAAATCCCATTCTGATTGGTTTACTGAAAAGCTGTGCCTACCCTCAAGGCCCTGGTTTGCACTCAGATTATTAAAAAATTAGCTGGAGGCTGTGTTTGGAGTTTAACTCCATCGCTTTTCTTCATACGTAGACGTATTTCCCCCTACAGCTGCAATCTGCACAAAGTAGCTCTAGTGCCGAGACATGCCACGGTCTAGCCGAATCAGCCGAAAATATGTGAAGACAATAGATTTGAATCAAACTTCAGGAGAGAGAACTTCTCCTGGAGCCCCTTTTAGATCCATTTTCACCAGGGTATAGTTCAGTGCTGCAGAACAGAACTGAAGGAAGGAAAATCAGCCTGGGACTTTCTTCTAAACACAGCTGTCCTGTGGCACGTCATTAAATACAATAATTCTTCCATTTCTCTCTGCTCTTAGCAAAATAAATCTTTAGAAGTCTTTGAGAGAGAGGAATTTGTATGGCTGAAACACTGGGTGAGGGTCTGACTGTATTAAAGCCACTGGGTCTGTCACAGTTGCCTTCACTGTGCCCAGATTTCTACCCTCTGTTACTGTTTTTTCTTGTGTTTTATTTTTGTCCACATCACTTCTACCACAACATTGTGCTGCTGCCTTGTAAAAGAAATGTATATTAGAATGAATCATCAGGACAGAAAAGTCCTCGCTTTTTTGAATGCACCACTAAGCACCTTATCTGCATCTAAATATCTTTACAAATCTGAGACTTCGTGAGAAACTTAATACTGCTTTATTCAGGCAAGCCCGGGATATAAATGCCCAGCACTCGAGTTTTACTTTTGATTGAATTTGCACACTCATGCAAATGTCTTACACTACCTTTAGGAAAGCGCTAATGTGATTTTCAAGCAAAAGGTTGTTCAGCGGCAGTATTTGCTTGAGAAGCAGAGTGTTAAATGAGGAGGAGTGCCACAGTGCAACACCAGACTCCCAATAAGGCCATACAAAAAATATAGTTAACGTGAAATGTAATAATTTTTTTTTAATCAATAAAATGAAGCCATATTAGTAGGAAGAAGCTTTTGGTGTTTTATTTGGTTTTTTAAGATCTTTGCGATGTTTTGCATGTTACGATATGACAGGGACAAAAATACATACTGTAGGGCTTTGTAAATCTTCAAACATTGTTTTGGGAAAAAACCACAGACGTTTCTTCCCAGAAATCCTGCAGTACGATGACTGCAAATTTCCTATGAAACGGTATTTGCATCAAGGGAATTTTGCCGGTTTTTCTGTCCACAATGCTGATACTATCATGCTGAAAACATCATTGTAGAAATTACTCCAGATTATGATAAGCTTGATACGTTTGTGAAAAGAATGACATGGTGTGGTGTCTGCAATAACACGGATATGAGACTTGATGGTCCCGGAAGTCTCCTACACTCCACGTTTCCATGTCTTCAGTGCAAAAAAAAAAAAAAAAAAGGTGTTAGTTTTGTTGAGTTTTGTTGATCGTTAGGTAGCTAATCTAACTCAGCTATTTTTATTTTTGATCATATCAGAGAAAAGGATTTCTATACCCTGGAAAATGAATCTCAACAGAAAATGCACCTCATTTGGCACTGAAAATAAGGCTTCAGAATAATTGAATTCCAAGAAATGTTAATGCTATTTTCCTTCTCTTCCTGCAAAACAATATCTTAATTCTTGATGCTTATCTTTGGTTATACATTTTGTCGCTAAAGCTGAGCTGATGGGAGATTTGATTGAATAACGACAGCATTCCTTTATGACAGATCTTATTTGTCCCTAGCCCTAAAGCTGCTCTTTCTCTGCGTGTGTCGCTGCAACCGAAGGCGGAAGGGCCCAGCAATTAGTACGATTCCTAAGTAATAAATTAGTCCATCCAGTTCTGTACACGGTATAGTCATCATGCGGTGGAAAATTGAATCCATAGTTTTGTTTCTGGTGGGCTGCAGTGGTATAATGAGCACTATGGACTATTTAATATCCTTTGTTTGCATTTGGAAAAACATAACACTCTCCCACCGACAACCAGAAATCCTCTTGTGTTCTTGTGAACGTGACATTCAAAAATGCAGTGTGAAGAGACTTTAATGTTGGCAAGGAGCATGGAAGAGGCATTTCACAATGTGCCACCACTATCCTGAGAAGAAAGGAACAGTGCTCAAGTTGGAAACTTGCTCAGAAGTGTTTAAAACTGTTTGAAGGCGTTTTCTGTCTGCAAGGTAATCAACATCTGGCTTACCTTCTAAAAGATTTGAGCAGCTCAGCTATTTGTAAATGCCAGTTGACTCGTTTGTCCTTGGGGCAAGAGAACAAATCCATCAGACCTGTGCTCTGATAAATAGAGAGTGATTGGACTCTCCTAGACGTGTTAGCATGATTGGGACCATGAAGGCTTAGGGTGCAGTTCCCATATCTCATATCTCTCATATTCTTCAGGTATCTGATTAGTGACAGGCCAGGGAATTGTAGTAAACTGCATGCCAGGAAGATAGCGAAGTGGCGCAATGATTAGCTCTGGTGACCCTGCAGATGGAGATGGAGTGTGGTCTTCAGAGCCATGGAGCTATCACTCTACCTTCTTTTCTTCATGCGTGATACAGTATGTTAAATTTGCGGTCCAAATGAACAGAGCCATGGGTAATGCTGGAGGGGAGTGTGTGGGTTGAGCTGCTTAATATACACTTGGCTTGTCACCTCATCTGAAAGGAAGCAACGTCTTTAATTAAAGTTAATGAAGGTTGTCCTTTAATTCGCAGATGGCAAGAAGAAAATATGAGTTCATGATTGTGCAGTTTTACACGGCCATCACTATTTAGTTACAAACACAGCTTAGAAACAGCATTTGCAACCTGCCCTGAACCATAATTCCTGTGGTCTGGTGCACTGCATTATGTACCAGGAGTAGCATGTGGTTTATTCCAAAGGAACTACAGCAATGAACCCTTAAGCTCAGAGAGCATTGCAATAGTAAAGGCCTTTTAACAGCAAAGGTTTCAGTTTCATTAAGAGACCATTTCACAGTTTGAATTGTTTAGAAATATAGTTAATAACTACATATCATGTCTGGGAAAAATTAATTACTGAACAGTTCTTGTGTAATCCATGTGATATCTCACATAATTCAGTAAGCTGAGTGTAGTGAACTGGTTTCAATAAAATAAATACAGGCTATTCAGTATGTAAATGAGCTAGTTAAAAATATACACTAATGGATCATTAACCTCTCTTGAACTTACATTCTTAGTGAAAATCACATTAAGTGAATATAAGATTATGGCAATACAGACCTGTTAAGAAAGAATCCCTGTAAGCATACTGAGCTGGGAGATACCGCAGTAGGGAAACCGAGCAGGACATGTAGCTCTTCTCAGAGCTCTGTAGACTGAGTGGGAAACTGGGATGCTGCTTCCACTGGACAGAGAGCTGGCTGGGCGGTCATTGACAGGGACAAGCATCTATAGGAAATGAGGAAATGCTCGTTGTCTCTATCTCCACTTCCCTGCCACGCTAGAAAGGTGGCTTTGGCAACCACACACATGCATCAAAATTCTTTTCTGCAGTCTCTAAATGGGCTGTGCTTGACTCCTCAAAAACGGAAGGGCTAAGATGTTAGGTAGGTTTGTTCACTAGCTCTTTAAAAGGCCTACGGATCGGTCAGCCCGCCTACCGAGCACAAATCTTTTATCGCTTTCATCTACGTTGCAACTCTCTGTGTGCCCCTCTGTGGAAGCTAGCACCCACCCCAAAAACCAGCTGACTTTATATCCATCCCAAAGAGACCAGGCTTTGAGGGGGACCAAAAAAACTGGAGCCAACGCGCATGCGTTGAGCTGCGAGGTATTTGCGTGGTCCCTGCCCACGTGCCAGCTCTAATCATCATTATCTGCCTTTCAGTTTCAGAAGCACAGGATTTTACTGCTAAAAATAGCTAAAAGAGAGCCACGTAGAGCCACCGCAAACAGGACTTCTTTAAGTCGCTTTGATCGCTATCTGCAGTTGCGTGGGTTTAGAAGTCACAAAGTAGATTTTGATATCAAACATACCTTCGGCTCTGTTAAGTGTCTCTGGAAAGAAACTGCCATGTGTGAAGAAGAGAGGGTGCTAAGCCAGGGCCGCATCGTCAGGTGCATGCCAATTCTTTGCAGCTAAGACATAACTGCATTCAGAATGTAGTTATTTTTAACTAGAACAGTGTATTGTAAAACTGTAGCCCACTCTGCATTTAATTTTTCGTATTTTAAATCCTCAATTCTTTTTATAAGTTCTTCTCCCTGTTAAAACCAGAGCTTGACGTGGAATGGTGCCCCCTCAGCCATTTGGAAATAAAGCAGTGGGGACCACTAACTGTGGCTGGCTTTGCAGCTTTAACTGGCCTTTATTACCATAGCCATAAATAGCAAACCGCCCCAAATATTACAGGAGTTTTGTTGGCTTTAACCAATGAAGTAGAACAAGACCTCTGAATACCCCATTAGTTCCAGTGCTGTGCTTTGACGACTTTGCATTGGCAGCTCTTTTTCTATACAAGTCACTAGCCTCACCCGTGTCTCTTAACAAATACCGTTGACAGGCACCATTGCAATTTTTCTGCATGTTCTGACAGTTTAATTCAGTACCTCCTGGCTAAGCAGCCAGAGCCTGAGGGGGTAATTCAGCACCTTGGCATCACACTGCTGCAATTAAAATAATTAAGCGAGTTGGGATGGGCTTACAGAGCTTTCTGTCTTCTGCAGCCTCGTACAGAGAGTGCACTTTCCTATTCCCCCATGGAATGAATACAGGAGCTTCCTTTACAATATGCTGCAGTGAAAATTTTTAAGAAGATGCTTATTTCCAGCCTCTCTTTGCAAAGCTGTTTGCGTTCATGCCTAGCAACTTCTTTCTTTCTCTTCTTGTATAGAACCCAATTTCCTTTTTCTCCCCCCCCCCCCTTTAAATAGAAATTATTTGTCCCTTTTTATTCCAGCTGTGATTTCTTTTGATTAAGAAAGGTGAATGACCCCTTGGCTGCATAATCTTAGTCAAATCATTCACTTTGGTGCTTAGTACAGACAACTAAGCATAGCTGCCTAAATTGGTAGGTCTTATTTCTCTTACTGAGAAGGAAGGAGAAATATGAAAAATTTGCTCTACCTTTACTGTTAAAGGCAAAGAGCAGAGCCAGGCAGGGTTTTGTGTGTCTATACAGAGATGTTTAGAAAATCTTAGTGTGTGTATATATATGATGTGTGTATATAATAGGAAAAGGGTTCCTTGTTTTCCTTTGTTTATGTATCTCATACTGGGTATAGTTGTACTACTTGCACATACAAGAATCCTACAGAAACACGTTTTGCTGAGGTGTGTATCCCATATCTCTCTAAACCAGGTGATATCCTGGTTTTACTGAACAGAATCCTCTGCTGACACCTCTGGGCCCACGTTCCACCTGGGCGTTCACCTTGTTTGTGCTGTAAGTGAACTCCAAAGGATGGAGATAAGCATTTGAAAGGAGCCGTGATAAATATCAGCTGTGTGAAGTGAGCAGAAATACTCTGTGTCATGTTCAGCTCATCTAATGTACGCAGCAGGTATATCGCACGCTGATCTGAGCCACCTTATCTACACGTACTGTATGTGTGCCTGATGCAGCCTTTCCCTGGATAACTCATATCAAGCTCAAAAAATGCTGCCCCTGTATTTTGTCAGACCCTGAAACATTAATCATGAGGAGAAAAAAATTGTCTCAGTCAACAGTATTGCAAGAGATTTGTTCTGTGGGTTCAGGTCACAGATTTTCCACAGCTCAGGAGACCAGTGCAGTATCAACAGAGTAAAATCCAACGTGGTAACCCGTTAACATCAGAGCTGGTACGCAGTGCCAGGCTCTAGCTTTGAAGCTTAGCATCTTTAGCTGTTCCTAAACCCTCCCCTCGGAGATGTGGGCTTTCACTGGAGTGTATTGCCATTCCTCGCCCTGCTCATCCTTTTCTCAGTGACTATTTTTTTTCTGTTAGTTTTCTTGGCTCGCTCACTTTGTGGCTCAGCACCATTCTGCAAGGCCAGGAAGCCAAGGCTGGTAGACATCAGTTCAGGCAGTTAGGGAGAGAGAGGGGTTGTTTCCACAGACCAGCTCGGAATTCGGCCAGCTGAAGCCTTGATGCCACAGCCCTGTCCCTTGTGGATTCCTGAGATTATGAGGGGGAGCAGATTGTGGCTGCATCAGGAGGTGGCCTCTTGTCAGGTGACTGTGCGAGAAAAGTCTTCCCTCGATGCTCTTGCTTGGGTGGGGAGGAGCAAACTGACAGTTCCTCCCTTGGGTCGTTTATGTTTCAGCCTTGCAGGCTTACATTTAACATTTTTCTGCCTTTGGCAGCGCCGCTTTCCTGGTTTTGAAATGTGCTGATTATACCAAGGGGGTGCCCTGGTGGCTGCATGCTGTTCGGCTGGGCAGTGCGGGATGCGTGGGGAGGGAAGATGCAGGCGCGCAGCTCCGGCTCCACTCCGTAATCCCTGCTCCCTGTGTGCAGCACTGCTATGACAGCCATAAGGGATTGGTGTCTTCAAAAGCACTTGAACTCCTTCAAGCAACAAATAATAATAAAAAGCAAGTACTTAATAGAAATTGCTACGCCTGTTAAAGATTTTCATCGGGTCGCTCACGTCGCAGTCTGACCCTGGCAAAGCAGTTTGTTACCAAAAATAAACCCCATCAAAAACTTCTTTTTTGTTGTTGTTGTTCACGTAATATATTAAACTATCAGGTCTTGGAATTTAAAGTGTTCTTTTGAAGGACAAGATGTGTCCTGGCTGTGCAGTGCTGTGGGCTCGTTCTCCCAGGGCTGCAGCTTGCCTCACTAGACCAGACCAGAACGTTCAGGTGGCACTGGCAGGTTTCAGCTTTGCTGCTCTCCAGTGTTTCACATCTGTCACATAAATCTTTCAGGAGTGAGGGGGAAGGAAGAGGGGTTTGAAGTTTGTATTTGTGATTGAAGTTCCTGATTACATGTCCAAGTGGGTTGTACATTTCTGCCAAAGCACTTTAAGTTATTTGGGATAACTAGTAGCAGTACAGTACCCAAGGTGATACCCGAGCTATGAGGGGATGTCACTTGTTTTTACCCTTTACAGATGCTTAAGGATATTAAAGTTGTAGCAAAAGGGGGTACATCCCGATTCCAGTGCATCTGCTACACCTGCAGAACATCCTTACTGTTACCAGCTCTGCACGTACAGTGAAATGCGTAGCACTTTAGTTAGATTTTCCTTTCATCTTCACGAAGGTGTCCTTAGGAAGTGATACCTCTGTGCCTCACCTATTTTACTCGTAAGATCTTTTGCCCATTTCCTGCATACTGAGAAGCCTCCCTGGTGTCAGCTAGTGATGCAGTGGAAAGAGCAAGTGTCATCTACCCTGTTCAGGCTGGGCCTTTCCTGTGCACGCTCTCTCTTGCTTCCAGGAAGGCTGCTGTAACTTTAAAAAAGATGTTGCAAAGCAACTACCTCCAGTAGCTCAGCTGAAATAAGAGTGTCTCATGAGTTTAATGGATCAAACAGCGGTGATGGGTTTTATGGCTCTTTTTCACTTCAGGGCTAAGGGAAGAGAGAGCAGGGCAGGTTGGTTTTAAATTCAAGGATTTATGTTGTTAATCCTCCCGGCTAATTATAATTTATGGGATCCTGATAAATTAATATGCAGTTGCTATTCAAACACAGAGAATAGTGTAAGGCAGGCATAAACAAGTCTTGTTCATTTTGAATTTATTTTCACCAATGGAGAATATTAAATAAAACGAACGCTGGGGCATTCCATGGGAAGTTTCATTTTCATTGCTTATCTTCAGATTTATGGACTTCATATAACAATTTTCCAAACATTTCTCCCTCCAATGAAAATCACGTTGTGACTTTGAGTGTGCCGAACACCACGCAGAAGCAATAGCTGTGGTGTTCTTTTTTAACACAGATTTCCCGATCACCGTACGAGTGGGGATGGCAAAGAAAAACCCTTGATTGGTTATTTTTAATGCTGTGAATTTAAGCATGTATTAAAGTGAGAGGCTGACATCAATAGCATTGTGTGCATTTCTCTTTGAAGCTCTTGAGTATGTTTAAGCCCTGCTTGGCACTTCACCAGCCCTGGGCTCTCTCTGGCAGAAATTGTGATGGTCATGAAGAGGGTGAGTGTTTGTAAAATTATTTTTGTAGAACGGAGTTATGAGATGGCTCTGGAGCACAGATAACTAGACATCCAGGAACGTGAACGTCGCACAAAATTTGTCTTAATCATGAATAGCGTCCATACTGTCAGTAATTACAAGGTCAGGCAAAGCAAGTAGAGTCTAAAACAGTGACAAATGTCTCAGTCAGATTGGATAAATAACAGCTATTGTGTAAGTGGAAAATGATGATGAATCAGCATCTTCCGTTTAGGACACAGAGAAAAATACCTGAGTCAGGACTGAACACATGCTCCCGCAAAGCTTGCTTCTCTCCGTGCTGCCTTGCCTCTCCTCATTTTGTGCAGCATGGGAAGTTTTGGGGAGGTCCCACTGGTAATGGGTAGCGAGGACTTAGAGTAAGGAAATATGTTGAGAAATGAATAGTGCATGGGGCACAGGGCGCTACCGCCCTGGTTTTAGACCAAAGGTAAATTCTTCATGCTGTCAGTCTTCTTCAGCCTTCTTTTGCTTTTCCTGCTTCCATAAACCTGGCTTTAAGCAGCGTCTTCATTAACACTAAATAAATCTGACCACGTCTAGTCCCAGAACACATACGGTTTCACATCAAGTGTGACTCTGTATTCTGCCAAATAGAAAATAGGGGCTGCTGAACTATTAATAAAAACTGCTGTTCCTTGAAAGTAGTAAAATATGTATAAATGACTGGGAGATTAGACTGAAAACTGGGGAAAAATAGTGGTTTGGCCTTTTAATACCTTTGACTCTTCTGAGGTGATGTGTAGCTTGCCTGGTCCTGCTGTGTCTTTGGCCACCTGAGGTTCTGCAGCCTCTCTGCATTTGGGATTTTTATGAGATTTATTCTGGGGAGTGGGATAAACTTTTTTTTTCCCCTAAAGAAATTTGATATATTTTTATTTTTTTTACATTGAAATTTACCCACAAGATTTCCATAAATGAAAGTAAATGTGAATCTCCTTTCACTGGAGAGGTGGGGGGGGAATCATACAGGTATTCCTGGATCTTGTTTGGTGGTTTTAAAGTATTTTATTAGGCAATCTGCACTGGTCTTGCTCCTTTGGTAAAATTTCCTGAAGGACCAAAATTATTTGGCACCAAAATGCCTAGTAGTCAAGCGTGAATTTTGCCTAAACATTAGGCTATACAGAAGGCTCTGCTGCAACAATTTAAACGTATGGCTGCCATAGCAAGCCCTTTTGCTTTACATACAGCTTCTTATGACAAAAAAAAAAAAGACTTTTAGGAGTTCCTTGACTAGTACAAGCATTCCCGGGATGTTAATGCATACTGGGATTTTTGATGGCAGAGATATGTAGAAGGAGTCATGTCCAAAGACAACTTTGTCACACTGACACAAATTCCTAGTGCAGAGCTATTCTCAGGCCTTGAGGACCAGGGTCCGTATTTTTAGTAGCAAGATACAGGATCCTACATCACTTTAGTACTTTTGAAAACGTTGTTTCTGCTGTAATCTGTTCCGGTAGTTCTGAGTTATAGTTTTACTTCTCAATTTACTATTTAATTACTGATTTTTTTTTTTTTAGTGTTTTCTGAATTCATAACCCGACTTCCAGCTTGGCATATTTACCAGTTCCCAAGATCTCTGCAATTTGATTTTCCATAGGGAAAAACTGGCAGCGCAGCAAATACTGTCTTGAAATTAGTCTGCTGCATCCAGCATTTTTCAGGCAGCAAAGGCTTCTGTCCAAGTATTAGATGACCATATAATGGCATCAGAGGGTTCTGGTTTACAAACATCTTGGTAATCATTTCTAATTTTACATTTCCTGGGTATGTTTGACATCGCCAGATTCAGCATCTCTTGAGGGTTTTGATTAGAGTCATAGAAAAATTTTGACTGGATGGGATCTCTGGAGGTCATCTCATCCCTGCTCCTGCTCAGAGCAGGGCCAGCTTCCTCCCTGTGCACCCTAACAGCTGTGAGGAAAGTATTTAAAGAAAAAAAAAAAGCAACACACCCACCCCCAAACCTCAGTAGAATAAGTGAAAAAGAGGAATGCTTGATTTGTGCTTCTGTTCACCCCCTTGCCTCCATCTCCAGTCGTCAGTACTTAAAGCTGCACTCAGCCTGTTGCAACCTCTGCCCTGCAAGTTTTGTTTTCTAGTAATGGATAGCAAATTACCATTCAGGACAGGCAGTGTACTAGGGCTCCAAAACTAAGATTGTGCAAGTGTCTGTTTGCTTTACGGATTTAATCAAGTCTCCTTTTTTTTCTCCACTAACTTGGCTTGTCTGGTAAATCACACATGCATTTGTTTCCATTTTTGTGAAGTCTGGATGCAGGGTCAGTGAGAGATGTGGATTTGCCCAGTGTATAAATCAGCCTGATGACAACTTCTCAATGAGCTAGATAGTGGCGTATGAACTTGTTCAGCTCCATTAAAATCAGGGTGACGGGAACTCGCTAAGGCTCAAATTGACATATATCCGTCATGCCCTCATAAGAAAACCGTGATAGAATAATAAAGAAACACCAAGTATATTTAAAAACACATTCAGCACCTCTGTTAAAAGCGGTAACTCCCCACCAAAAGGTGCCGTGGCATCCTGTGGAGTTGAGTGGATTTTTTCTGGGGGCTGTTCCCAAGGTGAGGGGGAGTGAGAAACTGGGTGAGTCAGGAAGGCTTCTCTGCCAGCATAGGCTGGAACAGCAAGATTTTCCCTTCTTCCCTCTTCCTTGTTAAAATATGTAATGTGCATAATATTCAAGCAGGGTATGGTAATTCTCGAAATAGAGCTGCACATATTTAATTAAGTAGTTAGATTTTTAATGCTACAGTCACTATAAATATACTGTGCACTATAACAGGAGCAGGGGAATCTGCTCTGAAGGAAGAACAGCTGAACAAAGCTGGTAAAGACATTGGTCATAGTGAGCCAAAAAATTGATTAGTCTTGTGCTGCAGTCTGTCTGCTTCAAGAAGAGGGTACCCAACATAGATAAATGGGAGTAGAAGGTTCCTGAGGTTGGCCAATTCTCAGTTACCAGAAAAATTAGCCTTAAGAGCGGCCACGACCAATATGACTTTGGCTTAGGAGTTATTTTGCTGCTGAACAATTCCAGCTCAGGGAAACAATGTTAAGCGACTGAATTATGGAATGCAAAAGGACTATGTTGTAGCTACCACTGGGAAAAGAAATCCTAAGGCAAAATGTTTGCACTGGTTTTGGATGTTGTACTTCCTTGCTTAATTTTCAGAATATTTCATGCCATAAATACTTCTGCAGACTAAATTTTCAAATTAAGTAACTATGTATTGAGAAACCTGGGATGGTATTTACACAAAGGGTTGGGGGCGAGAAATAATTCTGTTCCAATTCTTGGATAAATGGTGGGTTTCAAGGCAAAACCCTTAAATACTTACCAACCAAAACATTCTCAGTTTGAAATGTTGCAAGACAAGGTTTAACACTATGCCTTTTTGGCTCTGTAGAATAATGCAGAAAGTATTAGCATTGTATTTTTCTATTGGTTGTAGATTTTGGTGCATCAGATTTCGAGATAAACTGTTGATTCGGAGAAATTATTAAAACTGAATTCTAGTGCCGTCCCAAATGCCAGCAATAGTGGCAAGTCTTTGTGGTTTTGCCTCAAAAGTATTCACTCGGGTGTCTGACTTTTGGGAAATTTCTGTGGTTTTTAATGAATTAATAACAGAGCTGACTTCCCTCCTTTTCTTTTCAGCCTCTCTAGTCCCCACTGCTATAATGAGCAGGACTCTTGTTGCTGAATTCCATTATAAGTTACGCAAAATGGGCAAATCTAATATGATTCCTCCCCTGTAGAATTAACATGAAAATCTGTCGTAAATGGTTAATGTGGCATACCTCATGCATGAATAGAGTTCGGTGCTGTCTAAACTGCGTAAGCAAATACCGCCGTTGGAACTGAATGACATTGAGACAATATCACATTTTTAAAGGACTTTTTTTGGCACTTACCAACGTGAATAGAGTACACTGAGAAAATGGGGTGGGGGGTGGGTAAGTAGCTATGGGGGCTTATTTCAAGTAAATGTCTGTAAGGTAGAGTTCAGTGCAGAAAACAAGGTTAAAGCACGAGAAAGCTGGTTACTCACCAAAGCAGCACTCGACTTTAATAATAAATAATATTGAATGTTGGGATATTAAAACAATTCATTCTTGGCAAAGCGCAGGGAGGTTTTATTCCCCCAGTAACTCTGGCTTGAACAAAATACTACTTATAAGCTGCAGATTTTAATATAGCATCATGTTCCTACAGGTATAATAAAATAAAAACGTTAAGAGTATTAATTCCTTTAAAAGGGGTGATTAATCCCAGATGTGGCGCGTACGCGGAGCAGTGGGGGCGGGCGCGCTAAGCGGCTGCAGGTGCTGACGGGGCTGTTGCACTGCGCTGCACATGTTCCCGGAGCACAGCTGTTCTGCAAATCCTCTGCCCGTTGCTCCCAACCCTCTCTGAAGTTGTACTGCCTCTGGGCACAATTAAAAGCTGTATACTACATTTCATAAGGGTAGTGTTAGAAATTTAGGCTGAGCCAAAAAGGAGAGGGGGGAGGGAAATGGGGGAGAGCCCCTTGTTAAAGAGGAATTAACCTCTTTACCTTTGCTATTGAAACAGTAAGGCTTCTAAATGCTGCTTAAAAACTCCAGTATTAAGAGAAAAGATGCCACTTGGAGCTACAAAACAAATACTGTTTTTATTTAATATTGATTTTCAGTAATTCATTAACTAACATTAGTATTTAGTATTGGGGTAAAATCCTCCTGGCCTCCCCCCACCCCCTGTTTCTTGTGTTTTCTTAGAAAACGTATTTGCTGGTGTATGTGAAAAATAGCTCCTCCGACACAGGAATACACATGTTTTCAAAATGTTTTAAGTGCAAAATATCCTGACTGTACAGTAAAATAGTTTGAATTTCTGCTGCCACGAGCACTTTCACCTTTAAACCTTTATGGTCACTTTACCATGGGAAAAAAATTTGGGAAAACCCAAATTTTGCCAGTATGAGAAATGTGGGCATTTCCCGTGAGCATCGGGCAGAGCTGGCTGTGCTGGCAGGTCTGGAAGCCCCTGCTGGTGTCGGGCTGGGTGCTTGCTCAGGTCGACTCTGCGCTCACACACCATGGCAGCCTGCCCGCCGAACCGCACGCTGTCCAGGGTGACCGTCGTGTCCCTCGTACTCTGCGTTCCCTCCCGCGCAGGGAGAGGATAAAACACATGGTGCCATAGTGTCCGAGTGAGTGCAGAGACTTGGTAGAGCCTCGTAAGAAATTCCAGTTTGGTGTGTGAACCAGAAGTGTCCTGAAAACGTGTAATTTATTTATTATTGGGTCAAAATCTTAGTAACTGCTTTAGAAGTCCCTTAACCGTACAGAACCCATCTTGGGATCTCCTTTTGGTGTTAGTCTGATGGATGCTGTTAGGCAGTTCTCACACACCGAGGAGTTGGAAAGGGTTAGTTGCTCTACGCACAGCACCACTGTGTGTCTCCTGTCTAGTTGCTCCTGTTCGGTGCATGGCAAGTTCTGCACTGAGCTTGGATGTAGGACGCAGGCCAGACTGACCTAGCTGGCTGCGGTAGACTTCATAGATTTTCACTGAATATTGGAAAGAAGGAGAGAGGATTTAAAAAAAAAAAAAAAAAAAAAGACTTAATGTATTCAAGAAGCATGTTTTCATGTTTTATAACTGTATATAAGCATGCCTCAGAGTCAAGAAGAATTTCTCCAATAGTTTCTGTATGTGTCAACTAGAGTGTGCACAAGTCTTCTAAAGTGAAGTTATGTCATTAGAAGAAAATGAAAGATATTTCTATAATGAAAAGTTAAGGAAAAGAACCTCTGTCTAGACAAACTTAATGGCAGGTGTAAAGGTTTTCTGATACTTGTTGGATAGGGTAATAAAACATAGAATAAATGTTATGATATATAACTATAGGCTATTGACAAGTTAAAGCAGTAGGAAAATTCTTGAACGTAAGTGAAGCAATAGTATGATCTGCCACCGTTTGCCATGGGTGATGTGCATGAAGGATTTCTGCATGGAGAAATGACAAGGTTTAATTCAAAGAACTTTAAACAGAGTATAGTTGAAGTAATGTTGGACTTCTGGCATCGTTTAGCGTGTATGTCCTTGGGCTCTAGTTCAGGTATGTGTTTACCGTTAATCTATTCAGAACCTAAACTTGTATTTAATCCCACTGAAATCAATGGGGCTTGATACGATTTTTTTTTTTTAAATTTTGATGAATGAGAATGGCTTACTTCCATATCCGTGGTAGAATTTGACTGAATCACAGCTTTATTGGACTGGCAAGAGCTTAGAACGTTACTATTTATTGTGTTATGTGTTTATTATCCCTTTAAATTACTGTACTGTCATGTGATTTTTCAGTGAATAATATTAGCCAGTTGGATTAGAAGTCACAGCTAGGAGGGAATATAAACACTTCACAGTTAAAATAATGCATATCCATTTAGTTTGTTCAGTTCCTGTAAAATCTATATCCATTTGTCCAGCCCAAAGAATTCAGATACCCTTTGATTAGGGAAGTAAGTAAAGTGCAATTGATACAGTGCCACGCAAGCGATGAACCAGGCACTCTGAAAGTGTTAGTAAACTCATGTAAATGTTGCATCAAATTGTGAAGATATGTATGCCATAAATTACAGGTAGATGTGACTGAAAAGCAGAGGTGAATAAACTCTTGTCGTTGTGATTGTCTTGTTAGATTACTTACCTGTCACTTAATTTCACATTCAATGTCTTGCAGTTATGATATGCTTCAGTTTCAGCTTAATTTTATAAAGTTTGGCTAGAAACCTAAGTAGGGGAGTTTTGTAGCCTGTAGGACACCCAGATGTTTCTGGTTTTGATCTTGGCTATCACGAATCAAAACTTTTAACCAGAATTGGACCTGAATTAAAAAAAAAAAAAAAAAAAAAAAATCAGAATAAACTTGTTCCTCGTTTGTTAGAATATGTGCTTTCCCAGGAGAGGTCAGAGATGAAAGAAACTAAGAACAGACAACTGACTTCGGTTTCCACCTGCTCAATAAAATGTTAACTCTAATAGGATACAGTAGTCCTGTTTCTTTTCCAGTCTATTTTGAGTTTGTTGAAAGTTACAGCAAAGTAATTTTTTTAAAGATAATTATGCTTTGTAAATGTTAACTTGATTTCATCGCAGTAAACACACTTTCTGGTTACACAGGACATAAATTAGGAACATATGTCATCTACCAAAAGCCAGCTAGCTGCCTGTGGCGGTAGCTTTGATTACAGATATCTCCTGTGTCTATTGAAGGGTCTAGAAAATGTGTGCTTATTTATGTCTGCTCATGTACAGTAAGACATGTGTGATGAACCTCCCTCCCCTTACATAAACTTTTTTGTGGACATCAGTTCTGAACTGTCCGTTACAGCCGTTGGCTGAAGGTGAGGGATCTGTCCCTGTACCTTCACCTTTGCTGTTCTGGGTAAAAATCCTGGTTTTCTTTGCAATGACACATAGTACTTTTCATGGTGGTGTTGGACATACATAGTGCTCGCCTACTGCTATGATATCTTAGGAGAAAGGCCTTATTAAAATATAAGAAGGTATCTATTATTTGTCAGTCCCTTGCTAGTTTGGGGGACACACCGATCCTCTACCCATACTATTGTCAGTTCTAATCATCTCCATTCTCTCTCTCTCCTGCTGTTATTTATATCAGAAAACAATGATAAAAGTTGATTTGGGGAATACAGACTAAGCTATAGTTATAAAAATGAAAAGGTGTGTCTGTGGACACACACGCTTGGCCCATAAACCCCAGACGTCCATTGACTTTTACAAAGTGCTGTTGATGACAGTTTCATTTGCCCAGTACGCGATCTCAGGTCTCACTAATTGCCTTGTTGATTTCAAACGCTATAATAAAACTTCAAAATGTTTCAAGACATTCAATAATGTCATACAAAGGCTTATCTATAAAGGCAGTTATGGGCTTCAGTGCAGCCAGTCAGTCGTTCCAGTGTGTTTTGAAATGAATGAGTTGTCTTCAGGCTGAAAGACCAATACCTGGGGAAAAGCTGCGTCTTTGATGCTGTTTTCTGTATTTGTACATGATCCAGGACTTATGACATTAGATTTGTACAACATTATAGCCAGAGCATCAAATGCATGAACTGTTAGTGAGCTTCCTCATAATCAGTCTGACAATGTTTCTTCTTTGCAGTTAGAAAGTCAAAAGATTAGCTTTGAAGGCAAAAAAAAAATCAATATGTGGCAAGTGTATATTGAATGCAAAGGCTGAAACAAAATCTCCAATGGCATCTCTATACTGGAGGAAGTCTTGATTTTTCAGAAGTTTGAGTTTCCCAGTTTAGCACAGCAAATACAGGTGTGGTCACCTGGCTTGCTTTTGGCTCAAGAGTTTATTTTGATTGTGAACAGAATAATCTCATTTTTTAAATTTTTCCCTGAAGATGACTGGTTACATATCCCGTGGTGGTTTTTATATCCAAGTGACCGACGAGTTTTCATGCGATTCCCCAAACTGAATGCATCGGTTAGATGCAGAAATACAAGTAGGCAAGATACCGGACTGCACTTAGAGCTGTGCATTCACTTCCAACGTGCTAAAACGTTTTGTTTTTCTGAACTACAGGAAACAAGCAGCCCAGTGCCTTGTCATTACCAAAGCAACATTAGGAGTGCTGGAATATGCATTATCTGTGAGAGGGTTTAAAACATCCCTGCAATAAAACTCTAAAACTACTTGGAATTCAGTAGGGTTAAGTCCTAGCCAAATACTTGCGTAGTAACGGGAGACAGAATAAATGGCTGTTATCAGTCTTTGCCTACGTGTTTTGCTGGAAAAACAAAACGATCACGAGGTTTCTTCTGGTACTGGGAGCAAAGGATAGGCTTGAATTTAAACTTGATTTCCCTCCCTTGACTGATGTTCATTAAACTGGTTAAATTACTTATAAACGTCATTCCTTTCCCCGCCTCACAGATACAGATATAAATACACGAGCACATGCAACTTAAGGACCGACCTAGCACAGCGTTGACTTAAATTTGTCTGTAAGTCCAGTGCAGATGTACTATTTATAGTCATATGAAATGAAAATGTAGTCTTCCTGCAGTGGTGCATACCATCTGAGTACATTTGGGCAGTCATGATATGAACCTTCATGGTTTCATACATATGGTTAGAAGCCAGCACATGGCAAAAGACAATGGTGGTATTAAGGGACTATC
Organism: Bucorvus abyssinicus; assembly: GCA_009769605.1. Classification (NCBI taxonomy): domain Eukaryota; kingdom Metazoa; phylum Chordata; class Aves; order Bucerotiformes; family Bucorvidae; genus Bucorvus; species Bucorvus abyssinicus. The sequence continues at coordinate 16,053,884 of CM020040.1, forward strand.
ATATTTAAGCTAAGGAAGGAGTAACCAATATTCTGTTTTCACAGCGCGCTTTAAGGAAACATTCGCCAAAAAGATTAGATTAATTTCTATTTTTTGTTTAAAACCACCTGGTACACGGTTAGGCTTGGTTCTCCCACAATGAGCAGTGGTTTTGACTGCCGTCTTTGTTGAGATTTTGCATTCATTTGAACCTGAAGTTCAAAGAGAACTTGTGGGGTCGAAGTGTGAAACCACATGGGACTGAAACTGAAAGGTGGCATTCACGGGATCCCCCAAGCCAGACCTGCCAGGCTGAGCACCACTCGCCAGGGCGGCTGCGGGAGCTGCCCCGATGCACGCAGACCGGCTGCGAGTACTGCTCCTGGATCAGGAGGTAACCTCCTTAGGGGTAAAAAAAAAAAAAAAAAAAAAAAAAAGAGGTGATGTTCAGTGCTCAGATTTACAGCTTGGGCCCTGGAGTGCTCGAGCAGCTGTGTTTTCTATTGGTTTAATTGGATCGTAGGTTTTCAGCTCGTTTCGGGACCAGATCTGTAATATTCACCCGGCGCTTGCATGTTGTCCTTCCCGTACTGTGGCTGCCTGCAGTTCAGAGCCACTCCTTCAGCTATTTGTAAATCTCTTGTAAGAATGCGTGTTAAATACACATAAAGCTTGCACCTGTGACGCATGAAGGTTAGACAATTACTGCTCTAACACCTATCTTCAAATGTTGGAAGGTTTGTAACTTCCGCTCTCTCTAGACTGATTGAATGTGGACGTAGAAATAGCGAGGATGTTAAGTACCGCTAGTTTTTCTTGCGTGGTACAAAAAGGCAATTCAGTGAAAGCTTTTAAAGCTGTGTCCTTCACTTTGTGTTACCGGAGCAAACGTTTTGTGAATTTTGTTTCGGGGGTTTTCCTTCCTGTGCTTGCAGCTCAAAGAAGCCTATGGGAAGTGAGTGATAATGAATTTCAGTTAACAGGTATGAGAAGCAAGGAAAACGTTCTGGCACGTTATATATTTTGTTTTAGAATGTGAACTGAATAAGCCACGAAGTATGAAGGTTATGATTAAATTGACAGAGCAGTAAATCCTGACTCCCCTGGCCTTACACTGGCTGCACAAAAGCGGCATTGTTATGCTGTATGGGGAGAACGGAGGTTCCGCACAAAGGTCAGAGTGACACTGCTGGATGGGGAATGTTGTTTTGCATTCACAGATAAACAAGGTTAGCATCTCACGGGCTTGACAAAGAAACCTCTGCGTGTTTATACCACAGGGTTGCAACTGAGGATCTCGCAGTTGTTCTCGTGTGCAGCGCTAATGCCGGTCTGTGTTTTATCAGTGATTGTTATCCCAGTTATTTAACCTTCAGAGGTTACAAAAAGATTGTTGGTAGAGCTAATACGGTGAATAGTAAGGATTGTTGTTTGGTAAGGCTGTTGTTCTGACTTGCACTTGTAGTGTGAGATTCTTTTGAATAAAAACTGTGCAGATAGTAGAGTGAGGGATCTACAATGAGAAAGCTTGACGTTAAACCCCTGTGCTCTAGTACTCATAAACATGCTTTGCATGCGTTCATTAAAATAAGAAAGTAATGCTACTTAGTAAACTCAGCTTTCTTTGGGTGTGGGAGTTGGAGAGAGGGAGAATGGTATTAAAAGGAGAATATTTTAGTCTATGCCAGCCCAGGGAGATTGCCACTAGCAGGAAATCCACAAGAGGTAGGGTTGTAATGATGCAAAGCTGCTGCTACTATTTTCATTTTGTTATGCACCTTGCTGATTCAGAGCATCCCAACGTGAATTACTACTAATATGGTCTTCTCAGTCCCTTAAGGGCAACCATTAGCAAAAGTAGGTATTGCTACGTGTTCTGGTGTAGGGCAGCGAAACATACGCTTTTTGGTGGCTACCTGGCTGGGTCTGGGCTTGCGTGTACAGCTGACTCAGGAATGGTTGAAGACAGAAGCAAAGGTTGGTAAGGACACCTGAAGATGGGGTTAAACATTAAGGAGGGAGATCTGCATGCCCATGTCATGCTGAGAATCGATTAGCCCTTATATCCTATCGTGCTGCTGTGGTACGGCACTGCAGCCAGGAGTGATCTGGTGTGGCTTCGCTGAAAAGATCTTCCCAGTTCTGGACATGGCTGTCCAAAACACTCCTCACGAGGAAGCGGAGCCAGATGACACTGCATGAGTAAGAAATTACTTAGTATCATCAGTCTGAAAAAGTGAAGGTTCTGCTTTCTGTTTTGTTCTGCTTTCCTTCAGTGAGACAAAATACCCCAAGTCCATGTACGGTTAACCCCAATAAATCAGGCTTAAATTGTTTCCAGATCTGGCTGTTTGTTTGCATGTTCAGCCACTGCTACATGGACCCAAGAGAGCTTTTCCTTTATCATTTGGGCTACGTGACCTTGAAAATTAAAAATGTTGGAATCACGTACATCTCCTTTCCTATCCAAAGCTGATGACACTACAGTGTTATTTTTAAAAAAAAAAAAAAAGAAATAAACAAAGAAAAAAGAAGTCTTGTTTTGTGTGAGGATCTGTATGCAGACTAAAAGGGCAATCAGGAGGACCTTTCAAAGCATTCTCTCATTTGGAAACCACACCAATCCTTAGTTTTCAGTGAATGTTGCTTCACGTTATCACATCTTGCTAGACTGAAACTTAGTGGATTCTGCGAGGAGCTTACTGATGGGGTGAGCACGTGGTGGTGATGCTATCGAAGTGAAATGCTATTTCACTATCTCATGATAGCGATAGTCTGAGGAATAGTAAGTAAAATGGCAAAAGCTTGATTTTTTTTTTTTTTTGGTTTTTTCAGCCCAGGATGTAAATCCTAAAATAATGAGTGGGGAAATGGATCAGCAAAGCATGCATCTGCACTTTGGAGGAAGGAAGATACATTTGAACTTATTTTACTGAGGTTAGCACTATTGAGTTTTTCTCCTTCAGAAATTTTAAGGTTTTGTTTCCAATGTTGTCCAAGCAAACTGTAAAGTATCGGGAAGGAAAGACACACCCACCCACCCCCCCTCCAAGGCCATAAATCAGTTCTTCAGTGACTGAATAGTAAATGATAACCTTGCCATGCTTAATGTCACAGCAGAAGGAGCGGCAGAGGCACTGTTCCTTCCAGCTCTATCTGTGCTGGCGAATTCACCAAGTGAACGTGAATCCGAACTTGCGTAAAGCTCATGAGCGCGATCTTGCGAAACGGCCCCGTTTCTCTCTGCGGCCGTCTCCTGAGAAGTTACCGCGCCGCTTTAGAGGCGTACATTTTTCTTTGGATTTGTTTTCTGCTGATGTAGTGGAAGTAAACGATAGCTTTTCCAGTCGCTGGGTTTGGTTTGGGGTGGAGTTTCTTTACAAATTGAATAATGCAGTCTTTTATCTGAAAGTAATTTCTTTTGGTGTAAAACACTCTATGCGACACCCCTCTTCTTGAGACGGTTTTAAATCAGGCTTTCCCTGATTTCTGTGGGAGCAGGATCGGGCCCTGGAAGGCTTGTATTTCCTTGAGAAAGCTGACTTCAAAAAGAGCCACTCTTAAGCTCTGCAAGAGTTAAGGAAATTCAAGGCTCAGCGAGCCAGAATTCACTTTTCAATGTGCTTGTTGTACTTAAATGTCAATCTACTTGAAAAGGAGAGTGTCCCAATTATTGAGATGGCCAAAAGAAACAGCTTCAATTCTTTATCACATAAATACACTTAAAAGCATGATTTAAACCAGATGAACAGAGAGCTGAATTAGTGTTTTGGTTCCTCGGCGGAGCCAAGCGCGGGCCTCCTTGGCACGGCTGAGCCGGCTCTGTAGCTTCAGTCCCAGAGCAGGACCCCGTTCTTTGAAGGCCATGAATAGCTCTGGCAGCGTGCAGCGGCGCGGGGCTCTGCTCTCCCACCGCCGCCGCAACCGTCGCCCCCTGCTCCAAGAAAGCCTCGTCGCTCGCTCCGTCCCTCGTGCTCCTGGATGACTCGGTGCCGAGATGAAAGCGTGTAAGCTAGCCGAGAGCGGGTCAGTCGCTGCTGCACCGCCGCTGTAGCTGGCGTTAATTTGGGATGGCAAGCTCTGAAGTTCCTTTCCAGCTAATTTGTTCATATAATTAAGTTAGCAAAATCATATGTTTTATTAATCTAATAAAATGCATTTCATGGTTTAGACTGTCTTTAATCCTTTGACCTTTGAAGTCACTCTTTATAGTCTTCAGATTGCAGTAATTTATTTTGGTTGTTTCTGTTGGGAAAACACTTTGACAATCTGCTTTCGTTCCAGTTTTACATTTTTTTCCCTTAAAGGTAAATGGGATTAGTAAACATCTGCTTCTTTTGAATATTTACAAACTTCACAATCAAGATTTAACAATGCCAACAACATTAGTTGTTTAAATGCTTATAAATATTCACAGACAAATAAATAACAGCATGGAGACACGCTGTGCAGGTGTTTCTGATTTCTCAGAGTTTAAGAGTTAGCTGTTAGAACAAGGCATATCTCTAATGCGACTCGGAATATGTTTGGCGATATGCTACCTGTGCTTCTCACATTTTAAGTACCTTAGTTAACCTACTCTCCCTACCTCCCAGAGCACTTTCAGGAGGAAAACATTTGCTCAATTGTATTAAATGCTACAGAGAGTTTTGGCTGTCAGTGTAATTTTAACTGAAACACACTAGCTCTATGTGTAATTAAATATATGGAGTTAAACATGAAATGGTGAGAATTTATATTTGCCTGGCTTTTGACGGTGGTTTGGTCCGGCATTTAGAGCCGTGGGCCTGGGAAAACAGGAGCCAGGGCAGAAGTCTGGTGCTTGCCGAAATGCTTTCCAGCTCCTTAAGACCGCTGGGTAAAACTACTGCAGTTATTTCCAGCACTCGTGTGTCCCAGAGGTCAGTGTTAAACACGAGGGGATTTGCTTCTAATACTCTCCAAAGATTTTACTTCTACAGTGTCTGTTCTTTGCTAACCCCGCGTAAAACATCCCTGTGCCGAGGCTGCCCTCAGGAACGGCTCAGCTTCGCCGTGCACAGACAGTGCGCTCACCGCATTGTTTGCAGTTTTTCTGGAAAGCTGAATCCCAGTTTGAGATGGGGAAAAAAAAAAAAGCGAACCACCCCAAGAAGAGGCAGGAATCAGTGAGCACTCAGCAGAGAAATCGTTTGTTCCCTGCTCCCCTGTCTTCACCGGGAGGTCCACCTCCTTCCGAAACAGGTGGGTTTGCTCTTTTTGGCCCCATTTTGGGTGTTAGGAGAGACCCCCAGCGCCCTTTGTAGACCTTCTTGCTCTCTGTTCCCATTACTTCCCATGCAAGCATGGCAAGGAAACGCTCCACCCTGAAGCACTGTGCGCTCGTTGGGTACGCAGACAAATGCTATGTGTTGACAGGGTTATGTGCTGCAGAGAAAGAAAATTCATTAAAATGAGTGCAGATTCATGGGCTGGATTATTTTTGCCTGTGTAGAGCAGCAAAAAACCCCGTTCTCTTCCTCTCTGAATTTGCAAAGTCCTTGTAAGGTTTCAGGAATTAAATCCCTTCGCATTTCACATTTATTTACACTTCCAGGGCACAACCGTATCAGTTGCAACCTTGATTTGTCTCTTTGCCTTACAACAAGTTCTGCTCTGGTTCATCCTTTATCGCTTTTTCACGGTGCTTCCAGCAGTGGCTGCATATGGTCTTAGCCCTGAAACTTGTGCTTTTAACAATCAGTTCTTTAAGTTGTAATAATACTGGAATGATGCTGAAGAGGCCAACGTTGCTCGCTCGCCCCATTCAGCCAGCTGGCTTTGCTGGGGGAGAATGACTCCCAGCAAATCTACCCTGTTACCGGGGTTAAGGCACAGAGTTCATTCAGTGTTTTCTTCGTGTTCTTTAAACTGAAAAAGGCCTTTCGCCAACATGCGTAAAGCCTCAGAAGTTCCCGGTGATGGGTGGGATCGTGGGGATGGCATGAAAGCCCCACGGCCAGGCAGAGGGGAGAGCCCGCGGTACCACCTCGCTGTTTTCTGAAGAAAACCAGCAAAACCCAGGTCTAGCTTTGCACCTGGACAAACAAGGTTTATCGCAGTCTCCCCCACCTGCCTCTGAGTGCCAAAAGTCTGTCGCTGTTTACCTGGAAGTGACCCGGGAGCAGTGGCTAGACAGTTGCTTAGAGCCCAGACTTGTTTTGTTCTCCCATATTTGCCGTTTCGGGGGTGCTCCCTGGCAGCGCCGAGACCCCGCAGAGCAGAGGTCAGAGCCCGGGGAGGGTGAGTGGGGACAGGCTCTGACCGCGGGGAGCGGGAAATGAGCCCGTCCGTCCTCCCGTGGGGGAAAGCCAGGAGCCGGTGTGTCGTGGTGCTTTCACAGCCCTGGGATGAATCTGGGAGGAGGCAAAAATAACTCTTGTTTTCCGACGTGACATGGCCCGGTGCCCTTCAACCAGTCTGATGTCCCAAACGTCTCAAAATGGTTCCTTGCCCTAGGTTAAAAGAACAGTCTCCCACCTTAGTTAAACGGTTGGGTTTAGTTTCACGTGCACGATCTGCAGATGAGCCAGTCAAGAATTAATTTTGCATGCTATGGCAGGTACCGTACCAGCTTTACTCGGCCTCTATTCGGATCTCAGCTGTTTTAAAAGGAGTCGAAGCGCTGCTTGCAATGTGAATGGAGAAATCAGGGGTTTATGCTAAAAAAAGTCATCAAGTTGTTCATATAATTAACACACATAAGCCAAATGTGGCAGCAATGCTATGGTGCTTCTCGTTAAGATCAATAGGATTGCCAAAAAAAGATGCTGTCTTGCAAGTACCAAAGTTGAGTTCAGCAGCCATCTCTTAATTTCTTTATGATACTGTGTTGGGGGTACTGTGCCTGGCTTGAAACGAGATAAATACAATATGAAAAGCCAATTTTGTAGACGTATATATGTAAGCTAAAAAAGTGAACTAAGTATTTTGTGGCAAAGCCAATGTAAAGAGAGAAAAAAATATGAATAGTTATAAAACTAACACTTCTGAGGTGAAATTGTTGTGTTTTGCCTTTTCAGTTATCTACTTATCACACAAAAATAGAAACAATTTTAGCTCCTATTCTGTTTTCTCAAGACAGCCTGCCCACAGATTTTCTGGAAAATGTGGTTACCAGCTGGTATGGCAGTTCACAGTGCAATTTCTGTTTTGCTTCCAACAATCTGGCATCTCATATCTATATCAAGTCACAATTTACGGGGAAATATATACATAAAAAGGAGTTCTAAATCATATTAGCATTTTTTGAAGAAAAAAAAAAAAAATCCAAACAAGCCATGGAAGATAATGACTCTGGCAGAATAAAAAATTGATTTTGTTTTAACCTCAAGTAAATATTTTTAAGTGAACTTGATCAAGAAAAGAAAAATTATTCCTGTGCATTTAAAAGTTAAATATTTGCATGCTTAAACATCCCTGAAAGCTTTCGTGTTATTCTTTGGGAACTTGCTGGTCCTTTATGAGGTTTCTGTCTTCCTCTATCTCAGCCTGACATAACTGGCCTCTGACCCTACCCTGGAGCAGTACTGCAGAGTTCTTTATAATGTGTTTGTTTGCGGTTTGACTCCTTATTTTGAACACCTTTGGCTCAAGGTTACCCTAATAGAAACAGGGTGTCAACACTGAGAAGGGGGAGGATGGAGTCTTCCAGTACCCCCCTTGCAGCAGGATTTGAATTGCAGGTCTTAATGACTTCCAGGTGTACCCTGATGTTGCACGTTTGGCTGCAGTCCTGCAGAGACTGGGTTTCTGCCTTAAAAAATACAACGGAAAACAAACTTTGAAGTTTTGAAGATTAAATTGGTAAAAATAAACTTAAAATCAGTCAGCTCTTCTTGCATTCCAAGAAGGGGAAATGGTTTCAGCAGGCTTTCTCTATAGACTGTATTAGTGTTGGAAAAGTGTTAGTACCACTGAATATTCTGATTGAAAACTGCAGGCACATATTTCGCTCGGCTTGATAAATTTTGCAGCAAGAAACACAACTTGAATCAGTTCCTTAACAGCACTACCAGCATCTTCAGATACTCTAGAACTGTTTTTCTTGGAGGCGTCACATTTTAAGAGCCTTAGGTTGCTTTCAAGGAGTCAATTAAAGTCTATAAAATCTGATTGTATAGTGACTGTGGGCTCTACTCGGGGTGTATGACCTATGAGCTGCAGTGGTATGCCTCTCACACTTTACAAGCCTACAAAGGTTTCCTGATTGCTCGTGAACCCACCTTTCCAATGCATGAGGGGATTTTTCTCACCCCATGGTTATAAGCCCCAAGATGGACAGAGAAATGAATTTGTGCTTTTCAGGGCAAGGAGGGTGGATGGCAAATAACATCTGGTTTTCTTCAGACTCTGTGAGTTCCCACGCTGAGGTTGTAAGTGGGAGAGCTCTTGGGTGGGTCTGAGTTAGAAATAGGCAGTGACTTCTCAACGTGATATTACAGTTAATAAAACATTGTATAAACAGCCTAAGCAGCTGTGAAATAGCACTGTTGGACTGCATAGATGCACAGGAAAGACAAATTATCATTGAATCACAAAATAATTTAGGCTGGAAGGTTGTGGAGTCACTAGCCTGGGGGCTCCTTTGCCCTCTTGGGTCTCTGCATGCGTTCTTTCCCTAATACCTGCTACCTTTTCCCAGTCAGAAGCTGCATCGGTGACTTGCAGCGTCAGACGCACGCTGTCTCATCCCCTTTACCTCCTCTTGTTCAGACTATGACCACTAAGACAACATTTCCAAGAAATGTCTATCTTCTAATCCTGCACTGGTCAGGTGGATGTTATGGTCTTGGTTTTATGTCTGTTTGCTGTGATTCATGTCTCCTGTTCTTGCTTGCTATCTTTGGAAAACAGCTCGATGGACGGAAGAGTCCAGGTTAGTGTGTTTTATCCGCTCTGCACCACTGTGCTGGCAGAAAACAGATGTCAGTCTACCTCAGCCAGCCATTTACACTGGTTCCTGTCTCCAAGTCGTGCAGAAGAGCCATAGCGTATTGCCATGTGCAGTCCAAGAATTTGCTTTGTGAGTAACAGAGCTGCATGCTGCTGTGTGCAGCTGGCTGCAGCCTCAGTTGGTGGAGGAGAGGAGAGGGGACTGGAGTCCTGTCACGCTTAGCCTTGGTGCAACGCTGGCAGTGCTAATGGGACTCCTGTCGCTATCCTGTCGCTCTTCCAATGGCAACTTCACACCTAAATGATATTGCTCATTCTTTGATTGGGGCGTGATAGCCAGGCTCCTACGTTTACTTCTTGTGTCTTCATTTTGCAGCTGCCAAAGCATGTCTGTCTTTCCTTTGCTATCCCACTTACAGCCCTGCTCTAGCTAGTCTTGGATCCCCAATTTCGGTTCCAGTACTGATGTAAGGGAGATTAAGAAGGTACACTCTAAACCCAGGCTAAATTAGCCTCAGGTAGTCATTAACAGAAGTTAGGTATATCTGTAGTTCTGTTTTGATCAGGTATCTCCATTGTTGGCGTCACAGCTGGTGACAGCTCTTACATCCCTGAAGAATCGCAGTCAGAAGATGACATCAGAGAGAAGGGAAGAGAGTCAAATGGCTAATGTTGAGTGAAAGGAAAAGTTTTTGGCAGAGACAAAGCTGTGAGTGCCGCTGAAATGGAGGCTGGAGTACTCAGCAGTCAGGGAAGGAGATAACGCCAGTGGACATCTTTGCTGCTGGATGATGAGCAGTGAGTTTTTCTCTTTATTTACCCTGATTAAAAAATTTGTGGCCAGCTTTTAATGCCAAGTGGGGCTGTCTGAGGGTTTTATTCTCTTCCCATTTAGGGTCAGCATCAGTCTTGCTTCTTTATACTTCTCAATGGGAAAAAACTGCTTGGTTTCCAGTTGCAGCTTTTTATTATCACAGACCAAGAAGAGGAGAAATGAAAAATCATCTTAATTAAAAAACACTGAAGTCTCATGAAATACATGGTTCTTGTTTTTGAAGTGCTTTGTCAGGAACTGTCCACAGCCATTATTTTTAATTAGCTTATCTTTTAAATTAAAAATGGGTTATTTGCATTTTTTTAATGGTGAGTTTCTTGATCATTCAGTTCCCCTGTATTTTCATGTTATAAGATGAGCAAGTTATGCAAAAAAAAAAAAAAAAAAAGAATCCAGGCAATTTGATTAAAAATACATTGTATCTTTTCTTCTTTCTTACTTTTCTGTACAAATTATGTGAACTTACACAGTTATCATCCTCCAAAAGAGTCTCTAAGCACTTTACAGATGTTGAGAGAAGACAGAGAAAAAAAACTAGGTCCTGTAAGTAATGTGGTCATTTAAAAAATAGCTTCTCTTTTAAAACATAATTATAGAGGTCAAAAGGCTAGAACAGAAGAAAAAAAGATTGAAATTGAAAAATTTTGAAAGACTCTCATTTTCACTTTAAGCTATATATAAAAAAACCCCTTCTCAGTAACAAGATCAATGTTTCTTACCAGAAAATGGGTATCAAAGTCAAAATTAGTAAAAATTTTCTAAAACAATAATAAAAAAGGGTGTGGTTTTCACTAAATTGTATTTCGTAGTAATCTTCCTTTCTATTTCAAGAAGTTCCCTTAAATGGTTCGGTATGCAGAGGTGCTGGGCACCAGAGAACCGCACCGCCTTCAGCTGGAGCTCTATACGATAGTCAGCACCATGGCAGACCAAACTCCCCATGAATGCACTGGTATAAAGTCACTGCAACCAGCAATGAAAAGCACCCACATGTCCCCTGAAAAGCGTCGCTTAACAGTGTGTAACAGCTCTCCCAAGCTTCTGAAACATAGTAGGGAGCGATACTGTATGCACTGGAAACACCCAGACCTGGGGGAGTTCTCTGAGCTGGACTTTCCCCAGGACAACAGTGTCTGCACCCTTATGCTTAGGAAAATTTACCTTGAGACTCTTAACAACCACCAGAGCTTAGAGTCACTGTTTATCTTGAGATGATGGGTACTTCCAGCTGAACGCTGATCCTTGGACTGGATGGCTTATCAACTCTCTCCTTCTTTCCTGAATTCTTCATGATCATTTATACTAAGTAAGAAAATGACATTCCCAAGTTCTTCCAGTATGTGCTGGGGTCTGACTTCAATACCAAAATAAACCCATAATGTGGAGGTAGATCAGGCATTTGTGACAGCATTTATTTACACCGTCTTGGCTTTTCTTTCCTTTTCACAACAGTGCATGATCATGCCAACAGCTCTTTGTGGATCTGCAGCCTTTCTGCCACATTTCCTTGTAATTACGTTGTTGAAGCTTAGTTCATAATCCATCGTTTCTGTGTGCTCTGCTTACAATGAACTCAATTTGGGCTAAATTAAAACCCTTGCATCTGGAAAATAAGATCATCTTCCTCAAAACTGTGATCCTCCAGTTGGGAATCTACAAGGGACTGAAAACACTTCTTGGATTCTGGTTATGTTGGTAGTAAAAAGGAGTTAGGAATACAATGTGAATTACAAGGTTAAAAGACAACATCAGTGAACAAATAAATATACAAATATGTTATGAATGTTGTCAAATGTTCCGTTACACGCTGGTAATCCAAGGCCGTGTCTGCCTGCCTTCCTGCTAGCCGTGGCAGGGCTACGCGTTGTCTCAAAGGGACACTTAGACAAAATTCAGGGTCCTAATTATGTTGTTTGAATGAGAACAATTTAGGAAAAAAAAAAAAAAATGGAGACATACTTAGAGAAAGTATTTTATAGTTGTTTTAAGTGACAAAACAAATTCTCAAACAAGCTTTAGCTCCTTAATAGCCTTGAGCTAAACCTTCCTGTTTCTTCCTTCCTGCTGACGCCGAGTTGCATCACGAGGTAACATGTCATGAACTCGCCATTCATTATTACTATTATTATTGTTTTTGGAGAGACAGAGACTGGAGTTGTGGTTGTGGTCGGAGGAGGAGTACATTATTGAAATCACTTACAGTAAACCCCCCGTTTTGAATATCGTTTCACTTCCTAAACAGGAAGTGTCGTACAACAACAACAACAAAAGAAAACGCAAGTGGAAGGGGATCTTAACGCAACTGAGAAAGGGACATTGCACAAAACTAGATGTGGTTCTATGTGAGATTGCCTTTCAGCCTGAATTGTGAAGACCTATTTAAACTTCTTTTCAGCAGCTTTATAAGGATGTCTCCTACTTAGCTATCAATAGAGTATCAGCTGCATTCAGCAGCTCCTCGCTTGTTCCTGCCTTGGCAATAAAACCCCTCCAGTCCTGAGCACATCTGATGGCTTTGAACTCAATTTTCTAGCGTGAAGCTAATAAGTTCCTGCCTTTTCACCCTTCGTACATAAGTCTCTGTGGCCATCTAACTATTTCTTTTCAGGATTATGGTAGTATTTTTTTAATTACTTTGCTGATGATTTTTCAAACATAGGGTCAGCCCGTAATGTGTCCAGCAACTTTACATGTTGCAGAGATCCAGTTTCAATTCTGACTGCGGGAGCTTTATAATTTGTAACTCAGAATGGATTAAGCCTACAGGGTTAGGCAAACATCCCAAAGATTCAAATCTCATCTTGATGACTAAGAATAACCAGCTTCTGGCTCTTAGAAGGTTTTACATATCAACAAAGCTGTGCATTTGCATTAGCGGCTATCACACCACGGGGGCCTGCTCGTGTTTATCTTGGGAACTACCAGAAGCTGAACATTTAGTTTAAATTTGTTTAAATGTGACTCCTGTTGAAATCAGTGGCAAGCTGTGTGCACATATGTGAGCTAGAACTGTGCCTAAGGACTGCATTTCCACCGGTTTTTCATATCAAAAGTTATGTCTTAGAGAAATATCAGGTGATAGATCAGAAAATCGCGCATATTAGTAACAAAAATGCAGTTAGAAGGTACATTTTCTGCGTCTGTGCTATGTAATCTGAGTGAGAGGAGTACTTACCATTTTGCTGGCAACTTGTGGCTGTATTTAAAAAGGTTGCCTTCCAATTGACGTCAGTGATCCAAAAAGTGTGCCAGTGTGGAGGATAGTCCGTTTGTCCTTTACACAACCCACAACTCAAACCTGAGAACGTGGCTGAGTGGGAATGCCTCAGTTTTTGAAATGGTCAAAATGGGTTAGGCTTTAGCTTTTACATTTCAGATTGATTTTTTTGCTGCATTTTTACATTGGGATGACTCTCTTTTGGCTTCACCTTAATTTTTACATCTTCATTCCATGGGTGAACAAGCTGCCAGTTACATTTGAAAAACAAATCCTCCTTAACAAGTTGAAAAGCAAAGTTGCTAAGAGATAGTTACTGAAGCTGTGGAGCTTCCAAAAGAAGTCCTCTTAAACACAGTTTTTGAGAGTGAGATAGAGCGTTGGACCAGCTGCCCTGAAAACAGATCATCTCATTTCTTTATTTCTGCGTGTGGGGTTCAATTTTACCTACCCAGGAAGTTATCCCTCCCTTCCATCACCACCACTTGCTACCGTGAGTCTTTTGCGGACGCATTACTCACTGTTACACTTGATGCGCAGCATTTCTCCTGTGTTTATTGTGCTCAGTTTCTCTTTGATTCAAAGGAATTTCCACATCTTACCTTCTGTTTACAGAAATGATCGTAGATCCCGCAAGCAAAGACATACAAATGAATGTGTATATTTTTCCGCTATATTGTTAGTAACTGGAGGAAGTGGGAAGGTGTTTTGAATTTGCTCTAAATACCTGGTTTAGTTTTTCAACAAAAACATTATACATGTGACTACCTTGACAGCTAAGGCAGGTAAAGTCTTCACTTGGTTTGTTTATGAGTCTTGCAATTTCTTCTGTTCAGTGTTTCAAAATATTGAGCTCATTGTCCCAAAGATAAATAAGAAATGTTGAGGTGTGAAAATACTCTTAGCTTAGCCATTCCAGTACTGAAACTACTCTGAATGAGGAGCAATGCCAATGTTTTGCTGAAGATCACTGTTATTGTAAATACAAAAGCCTTCTGGGCCTACTTTCTTCTCTTGAGTTGCCCCCAGACCTAGGAGTAAACACCTATGTGATAACCCTGCTCCAGATGCACCAGTCCAAAAGTTTGACCTGTCTTCTTTCACTTTAATTTCATGTATTTCTGATCTCACCACTCATATCTTCAACTCAGACATCAACATTTTTTATTGTTTTGCCTCGACAGACTGAGGAATCATCTCCCTCTGTGGAGTTAGTCTGATCTGGTGCATCTACAGCCCCCTTTTGTCTGGTTTGGGCTGTGCCTCTTCTTGCCTTTGTTGTTGTTATTTTTTACTTATGAAATATTGAGATGAATTGAGGCAGGAGTCTTTAAGAGAAAATCCCAGTAAAATGTCTACGTTATGGGAAAGCACTTGAAGGACCTTACAATGTATTAATCATAAAGGGGAAGACTCGGAGAGCCGTTTCTCCTCGTTTACGGAGGTTTGCTCTCTAATAGCATTTGGAAGTTTGTTTTACCCTGTCTCGACAAGAAGAAAAGGCAGCTTTAACAATTCTGTCTCCCTCAGCAGTGCATTTGAATTTTTGTTGCCTCCCTTCAGCGTGCTGGTCAGAGGTCACGAAGAGCAGGATTAGTTGACCTGTGTTGACAGAGCGGGTGATGGATGAGCGGAGAACAATGCACAGCCTGTTTGTACCAAAGTGGCAGCGATGCACATGCAGGCTTACACCTGCACTGAGCCAGAGAGAGAGCATCTCCCATCGTACCGGTTTGCTAAACCATGACTGGCTTTATAAAGAGTTGCACACTGAATTCCTTCCCAAAGTCCTGCGCTTGTTCCAGAGAGTAAGAGACTTGTCATTTGCTTTTTATTAACAGGATTTAGGAAACATTGAGGCTTAATGTAGTAAGGTCAAATGGTTCAAATTCTGAGTAATTACACAAGATCACACTAAATAATGCTAAATCTCTATGAAGGAGCACGCCTTGTGTGAAGAATTGGGTTTCACACCCACCAAAACTTCCCCCCTTAATTATTTGTCTCCTGCTTATAATAATTTGCTTAATAATAGTGACACATTATCCAGGGGTAGCAGAGGCAGCCCTATGCTGTGACTGATGAGGGAAACACCCCATCCTGCTGGTTGTGTACGCAGTTTCTTTTCAACTGCAAAAAATCAGTTTGATGCTTAAAATGGACCCAGCGGCATAGCGTCAAGTTTTGTGGAATCCCATGTTTTGGAGAGCCTACATGACCACTAATCCATCTCCAGTTCAGACTTCTTTTCAAGTGGATAGGTGCCGGCTGAGCTGTCAGTCAGGGCAGGCTGTTGGAAGGGAACCAACACACACTCAGTTTCTCTTTCTCTTCCTCATTAGCAGTGAAAATCATCCATCATAACCAGGAGTGTGGAACCAGTGACGGCAGATCTTGTGGGAGTATCTGCATCCTCTGTGTGGTGCAGCCAGGTTACACGTCGAGTCAAAGGGTGGTTTGAGCTTGAGCCAGTGGAGGCATCTGCTGTAGATCTGTGAGTTTATGCAGGTCCATTGGCCACAAACCACTGTGTTGGGGCTTCACAGAGATTGCAGCCTTGATTATAGCCCATTATGAGAGTCGTAACCCTGAAAGATATGTCAGGCTGGGTTAGAGTCAGACCTAGCAGAGCTTGATGCATCGAGCCAGATGGGTTGATCTCACAAGGCAGGGATTTGACACTGATGGTATAAAAATTAGTTTGGAAACCAATGTTCCAATTGAAATTAAACTTAAAAAAATAAGATGGCTGAATTCACATTACTGTGAGCTGCAAGATGTGCCAGGGTTCCCTGAACAGAAATAGCAGGGTTTGTTTCCTTACTTTTAATAGCATTACTTGTACCGTGTGTCCAAGGGTTTTACGGAGGCAGCCATTAAAGATGCATTCATTCAAGTGCACTCTGTGGGGGAGCGGGGAGTAGCAGCGAGTCCTGCACAGATAGATTTAGGCTGGAATTCACGTTACGAACATCCTACAAAAATAACAATATGTAAATATATCCTGCAACACGTCTTTATTTACAGTAGGGCTGGGAGGTCAAGACTGCTCTTGTCTGGTTGAGCCAGGAGAATGAGTTCAGCCAACACGTGGATCCCTCCTAGAACTTCAGGAATGTCCAGAGGCAACAGCAGACTGCTGTGCAAAGCTCCCGATCTGCTGTGGACGCCGGCAAGTAACTCTGGGCCAGATTTAGGGATGCTTTCTCCATAGCAGACTTGTCTCTGTTGTATGAACTTTTGCTAAATAGGTCCCGTTTTCAATAGCCAGAATGTCAGATCGTGCTCATCGTTAATTTGACATCTCTGAGCTGCTAAATCACTGTTAGAAGTGAAACTCACGGTTTTTAATCCAATTGTTGACAATACTTTCACTTGCCACCTTTTGGTAACTGCGATATCACCATGATTTTTCAAGAGTGAAAAATAACAGCTGCTTTGTCGCTACTGGTTAAATACTTACGGAGAAGAAGCATTAGATGGATTGCGTTTAAAAATACCGTTTCTTTTCTCGTTTGCCTGCTATTTTGTGTGGCAACAGGAAATTAAATTAATAGAAGATGCTGTTAGGAAACAGGAAGGGAGTTGTTGTGGGCCCTGTGGGTAGGGGACGCTGTCCTGGATAGTAGCTGGGGAAGAGCCATTTCCAAGCACCAACATAACTTACACAGCTATTTTTCCATGGCCAAGGGACTATAATAAAAACTTCCTTATGGAGGGATGTTCTGTCTAATTTAGATGACCCTGGATATCTAATCTGGATGCAATTCAGAAGACCAAAGTGAGTTACAGTCAGATGAATTAGACTTGATGTTGGTTTAGTTGCTTTTTCTGAGTGTAGTTTTGAATCGGGTCTATCAGCCAAAGTTCTAGAATGAACGTTTTATTTTTTTACACGTCGTAGTAACACAGCTGCTGCCCGCAGAAAGTCTGCATGTGATGGGATTGGATGGCTCATCTGGAGTCAGGACAGCAGATGTGTCACGGTCTGCAAATGCTGTCCTATAACCATGACACCTTTGTAGCAGCTGATCTGTGGGTGACAATGGATAATGAATGTGGCTTTAACAGTTTTCAGAAGAAGAAAATAATTTCTCATTAATACTTTGGATCTTGTTCTGGCAACCTCATATGGCCACATGGCTAAGTGTGGCTTTGACCCACATAATTCTTGCCCGCAGTGATGACACAGTATTATTAGTATGGATAAACTCCTTTTGTACATATGATTGTGAGAAAGGGCATTGATATCGAGCTTCTGTGCAGACCTCTTGTACCCCAATCGAATGAGACATTTTTAAAGGTTTTGTTTTCCACTTGGCAATAGGCGATGTGAAATCCTGGACTACAGAACCACGGATATAGGTATAGGTGGGTGCATACACAACTGCACATTCAGTGACCTTGGATGAAATCGTGGCTTCACTCAAAGCAACATCAAAATTCATATTGCCTTTACTGGAACCTCGATTTCAACTTTTGTATGAGGTAATTAAAATCAAAGGCTACTTACTGAAAGACAAGCTTGACCTTACACTGCTTCCCAGTGCGAATGCTAAGAAACAATGACCATAGTTCCACATCAGTGCACATTATTAGAACTCGTGGAGGTAGGCTTTAAGGTGTATTTAAGTTAAAACTGACTATGGATGCCAAAGTACCTTGATGCAAAAGTAGGCACTATGTAAGTAGAAGTGAACGAAACCGCTCGCATTTAAAACATCAAAATGCTTATTTTAATAATGACTTTTTTTGCTCCTCAAGGTTTAGGGCTATCACATCCTTAAAAGTTCTATTACCAGATATATTAAAAAAAAAAAGTTTTAAAAAAAAAAATCAGTCTACTCAAGATTCGTCACGTTTTTCTGTAGACCCAATTTCCTGTTAATAGGAGTTCTGCCTGCCATTTTGTTAAGATTTACCTATTTGTTTGCAACAGGTTTTTTTTATAGGTTACTTTTCTTTCAATAAAACCTACAGTTGACCTTGTCTGAAGGAACATGATTCATGACTTAGGGAGATACTAGGGGACATAAGTTCCTGCAAAAATTAGATGGGTTTTCCTGCTTCTCACAGTTGTGAGTGGATAATGGCTATTTAGATCCTGTCATGTCTGTGGTTGCCAGCGTAAATAATCTCTGTTTCCAAGAAATAAAATTCACATGACACTTTCAGTTCTAGAAAGACCAATGTACAAGCTGTATTTTTTAGAGGCAAAGCTTCCGTTATACAGATGTCGTTGTTTTTATAGAAAACAGCATTCGCTCTGACATTTGTAAGATATCGTCTACAGAGCAGATGTCATCAGATGATCAGCTTCATATATTATCTTGCTTGGAGGAAATCATGTATCCATCCAAATGCCAGCGATCACTTCCATAAGAAAAAAAAAAAAAAAGGAAACAAAAATGCCGTAACTGACCATTCCTGGGAAAGTCCTGAATGTATGAACCAGGTTTCAAAGGACTTCCTAAGTCAAAGCTGCTAAATCGGTGAATACACCAAATACCATGCATTCGTCACAGGGACATTTTAGCAGCTCTTGATCCTACACGTAGTTCAAGAGAAGGAGCTTAGTTCAGGAGACCTCAGAGTGGATTTACTGTTTTTCAATTCTTGTCAAGAACTGGCAGCTTAATGGCATGATTTTTTTTTCATAAAATTAGCAGGTTTTGATGCTGTTTGTAGTCCGAGGAGAGAAGACACTTCTATACCACAGCTTATCACACTTTAGGGTAAATGACTAAATTAGGTCAGACAAATAGTTCTCGAAAAGTGCCTTTTTCTCCACTGACAGTAAAGGAAGTCTAGACATTAAGCTGAGATCTAGACACCTACATTAGTCACATCTAAAAATAGGGGAGATGACGTTTACCCTGTGTTACTGGTCCCTCATGGCCCTGAGCTTGGCTTTTTGCTGCCCCGAGGGCAGGAAAACAGCCCCACAGTGATGGGTGGAAATCTGGTCCCTCTGAAGCCAGGTGCGCTTCTGTCACTGAGTCACAAGAACTGGAATTTGTTCTCCTACACCAAGATACTGATGTATCTCTGCTTCCTGTTGATGATTCTTCACATCTGTGGTGATGGTACTGTTTGGAAACCCAGGAATAATTTTCCCTTCCAATTATGACAGTAAATAGCTGTTACAATTATCACCTATAATTTGCTTGGCCTTTTTTCCCTCCTAGATGAAATTGTTGCTGTAGTTGCTATATTTAGTGCAGTTGCTGATAATAGTTACTTTCTCCCACATGTTGGGGCCATCTGTATTGGAATTTTATTTTACCAGAGTAAGTGAGCAGAACCATTACTTACTCTTGTCAGATCCCATTTCCACTGCATTGTTTCACTTCAGCCACCGTGGATTTTATATCCGTATTGTATGAACAGTCTATCAAGTAGTTTATCCTTTTCTTGAGTGATCAGGATCTCAGGAAAAGTCAACGCTGCCCTGACATGTCCTTTTCAAACATACTTTTTAAATGGTTTACCGTGTGATTCAGATAGGAATCTGAAGTTTTCAGTAATGATATGCATTTTAATTCATTTTTTTCCTACATTATAAAACCACATCTGTTAAAAAATGAAACACATTAAACATCCCTCCTACCATTAGACATATTGATTGAAAATTTGTTCTGAGCTGGCTTAAGTGTCAGTAATCTTGACAAGTTTTCCAAGAACAGATAAAATGAGTCCTTGTACTGCTGAAATGAATTTTACGTGGATAGATGTTTATGCTTTTAACGTGAAGGTAACTGAAAGCCGTGCCTGGATAGACAAAGGTTATTTCTGATAGGGATTTGGGGTTGGTTTGGCTGTTTGAACTACCCGGGTGTTAACTTTTTAACTGATGCTGACTCTCTGAAGACACAGTGTCCATAATTGTTACAGAGACGTGCTAGGAATGATTTTCAGTATTAACCACAACAAAATTGTGGATTGATTTTCTTTCTTTGATGTGATGTTCCAGATTGGAGCGTGCCACACACCAGGAGCAGCCGCTAATTCTAACCATAAGCTGGGTGAAATGAGTGAGCTCTTTCCACAGGGTCCCATCCTGCTCCTTGGAAACGGCGTCAAGCACTGATTATATAGACAAGTAATTACAAAGTGAATTGTGATGCTTGTGAATAAGTTGAGTCTCTTTGTCTAAAGTTGTGCGTTAGGATGGAGGTACAAAAAAAGGGGGGGGGGGGGGGGGTTTGCTATAAAGTAATGTAATATAATAGCAAAAGTATACCTGTCCACAGCTGAGTACAGCCACAGCATGCAGGTTGTTTAGCTGACTGTGCTAGAACAGGTAGAGGCACCATTTAACTCCGAGGTAGGTTCCACATAAAGCTATGGTAAACATGTGCAAATATATAGGTATATCTAGGTTATGGCTTTTTTGCCTGTGCCAAATCCTTCGTTGTGATGTTGGAAGTATTCACTGCCATTTGGTTTTGCAGCACTTGGGGGAGGGGGGGGGGTTGTTGAATGATAAAGGGAGTTTGTTTCAGAGCGTGCTGTGGGCTGACACAGGGCTGATATTAAAGCAAGAGTTCCTAAAGGGGTGGAAAATAAGGATAAAAGAACGAGAAGAGAATGAACAGGTACCAAGAACGCTTCTTAGCTTGGTATTTCTTTAATTTCACGTGAATTTCACTAAGTAAATATGCCTTAAAAGTGAATAAAATTTTATTTCACTTTAACAAGAGAATATAAAAGTTAAAAAGGTCACTGTAGTAATAGACTAATCTCAATTACCAGGGCAGCCGGTGAAACCCACAACTCCCACCTAATCTCATTCGGTGCACACGCAGTGCACCGTGTGATTTCCAACACGGCTAAATGAAATTATAAAGCAGTGTTAAATTTATTAATCATTTAATTAGCTAAATGTTCCTGCAACTACTCGTGAGATGAATGGCATGTCATTTTCTAATGCAATTTGCCTCTCAGCCAGGCAGGGTCAGGAGGGAAGCTACTGGCATCTTAAATGATCTTTTTTATATTGCACCTTCTATTAAGGGACAGTGTGATATCGCTGATTATATTTGAGTCTTGTACACAAGGCCAGGGAGTTTTCTTATTATAATAACAGGTTATATTTAAACCAAAATAAAAAAGGTAAGATCCGAGGAGTGAACAATTAACCCATCTGTGACTGTATTTCTCTCTGCGGCTTTGCAAGGCAAATCTTTTTTATATTTAACAAGCCAGTGAACAGTGTGGGAAACTACACCAGCAGGTATTAAAGCAATGCTCAATCTAGTTTTATTTCTTTAAATTTACTCAGTTGTGAAGGAATTTGTGGACTGAAAACTCTCCCAATGCCAGGTTAGTGTAAGCCTTCTCGTTGACTCAGAATTTATTTGCACTCTCTTTGTTATTGCAGGGAGAGTAACAGAGAACCTCAGCCTTTGCTGTTCTGTGCATTCAACAATTGTTCATTTTTGCGAGTTGCTCAGCTGGGACATTTGGCACGTTTATGTGTGTGTGTCACACCGGGTCGATACATTTTTTTTTTTTTTTTTTTTTGGCTCATGTTTTGTTCTATAATTATTTTTCCACTGAAAAAATTAGTGACAAGTAGGATTCAGCAAATCTGTTTGGATTGACACCAGGATGTGAACTGTGCTGCTTGGAGTGAAGTATTCATCAAAAACCTTCAAGTGGATTGTGCTTGTGTGAAGCTGAAGCTGTCCAGTTAAAACACATTAAAAACAATGATGGTTTAAGTTGCTACTTTCCCCAGGTTCATAATAGAATACAAATACATTTTCTTTATGCATTAGGGGTTTACATTCAGTTCCTAGAGCTTGGTCTCTGTACATTAAGCATCTATGAACCCCAAGCCAATGATAAGATGCATGCAGCTTTGTACATGCTGAGGCCAAAATGCCAGCAATGTGTCAAAATATTTGTCTTTATCAAAGTTAAATGACAGAGTCAAAAATAAAGCAAGAGGACCTAAAGCAGGAAGCAGTGGAAGATCATCGTAGTGTAAGTTATAAAAAATAGGCTGGCAGTTATTAATTACAGTACAGAAACATACGTAGACCACTTGGAAGCAGGGCCCTGTTGGCTATGTACTTTGTGTGCAGCTAATAAATAACTGTCCAAGACCCAGATTCACACTACTTAATCAAGGCTGCTTAGATACAACATGTCACCCTTGGTGTTGTACACAAATCCAGTGCAGTGGCTACCACCAAAGGGTCAGTCAACTCAATTAACTTCTAGCTCCACCTCTGAAGGTATCAGGTAACTCCACTGGTAAAAGGAGGACAAGAGCAACCACATTTACTCCAAGGTTTTTGCTTAGGTACCTAACGTTGGATGGGGTAAGCCCTGATGTATGTTATTAACCGGTTTAAGTGGGTATGAGAAAAACAAGTGAATTAGCAGCAAATGAAGGTAAAAAAAGTCTCATTTTTGGTGCAAAGTTCTGATCTCACATTGGAAACAGCCAATGAGTGAGCTACTTTGATTGCGTTTTTTAATGTGAAGTCCCCCAGCACAACCCAGCATATTCGGGAAAACTGCGGAACTTGAGTGAACTCTCTTCCCTTTTCTATGCACAACGTACTTTTGACTGCTTGCTTTGCAGATAGTGATTTGTTTGTGTGTTATCAGGAGATACGAAGCGCACCCCCTCGCAAAAGGAAGAGCAAAAGAGGATGTGTCGAGGCATGGCTTGGGCAGGAGAACGTGCTGGGGAGCTCCTCTGCGCAGCATTTCCCCTGCCACCTTGCACCTGTTCTTCATTAGTGCTAATGAATCCAGAAAATAAAACATTTTATACCAGTGAGTCATATTGGTCTCTCTTGGCTGTGACTTCACTGTGGATCAAATTAAGGGGAAAACATTTTTGCAAAAGCTTTGATTTCTTTTCCTGGGACACTCTGTGTCTCGGGATAGATTGCTTAGCACCTATGGGATGTGGGATGGTATCCCAGTAACTTCTTTCTCATTAGCAAAACTTCTTCTCATTTAAGCTGGGAGATGTGGGGTTTCCCTAAGAGCTTTGGTTCCCAGCTCACACGCAACTGATATGTTTTTCACTTCCCCGTTTGTAAAAGATATATAATCATACTTCGGAAGATGTGGCATAGCTAAATCTCCAGTGCTTCTATAGCACCATCAGAACCCAGGGAAGAAATACAGCTGGTAAGTCAAAGTTGTTATTAACGTCGTTACTTGGAAGTTAGACGTGTTGTCACATAGAAACAAGAAGATGTGGCATATGTGTAGGTTATTTTTTTACTTGTTTTCTTTTTCTCCTACTTCAGGTCAGCTGCGTTCTTAGGTATTTTGGGGCTGTCCATGGTAAACTTGTATGTATTTTTCTCCCAGCTGCACACGGCAAAAAATCAGAAGTTTAGGAAGCAGGGTTCTGCAGGTAGGAAGAATCACTGGAGCGATGGCCACGTTTTAAAATAAGTGGTTTCTTATGGCCAGCGCTTTATTCCACAGGGCTGTTTCCCGTCCCTGTTAACAGGCTATGTTTAACTGCGTGTGTGTGTGTGTGCGTAGTTAGGTTTACACACAGCAGCTTTTCATTGGAGTGTCTCAGCACGTCTGATCAGTATCCTGTGCACACTGGTATGTGTACATTACATGTTATGCACTACGTGCTTATGGAGTTCCATTGTATAGCTTTATCTTCTAAATATTTGGCGAAAAAAGATCTAGCTAGATACTTTGCTCGTCACAAAACACGAAGCAATATTCCTTTCCGTGTCTGAGTTCAGTGCAGATAAATACAGGCTGCTGCAGCTTCATACGTTTGGTTTCCGTTCACATTTTTTAACATGTTAAATATTTCTGGTTAACCAGTTAAAGCGGTGAGATGAACATGATTGCTTTTAGATTGCAGCTATAACATCGAGTGAATTTTATAATAAGAAGCCTTTTTTTTTTTTTTCCTGACGAGCTGCCCTTGTGGCTGCCTGTCTGACTTTGAGGTCCTCATTATTGTGGGTTTAAATGAAGGATGTTCATTCAGGCGGGGTGGGGGAGGCCAATAGACATCGGTGCTGTTATCTGGTCCTTCTATCAGGCCAAGTGACAGGCTTCTCGGGGAAGAATGCAAAGCTCATGGTGGAGACCTCAGCCTGACACAGAAGGTGACTCCCCTGACTCTAACCTTGAAAGGAAAAAGTTCCCACTTTATTAAAATGAATTTCGAAAGGGCCGCTCTGACAGCTGCATAATTAAATATTGGAGTGTCAGCGATAATTTATTCTGCTCGCATTTGGTGGTCAGAGCCTGCTCACTGTAGGGTCAGCAAGCACAGTGACAGAGCCAAGGATACGGTGGATTACGGGGCCCTTTAGCCACACGAGTGAAATGAGAGACTGTAATTTTTGTTTAAATAGAGAAAACAAAACGGCGAGGAGATGGGCAGGCTGTGAAGTGCTCTTAATAGCTGCCTGATAATAATGGTTAGCTATAACGTTGGAACTTGTGCTGAAAGGGCTTTGTCTGGCAGTGCAGCGAGCTCTAGGCTCGGCGATTTTTTCCTGCGTTCCCTCTTTCAGGAACCAGCTTGCCTTCTAGGACCATCTTCTGCTTTCTTCTCTAACATGCAAGTTAGGAACAAACCCAGGAGCAGTCGGTACAATGTGCAATCCTTGCTCATAAACATTTTCTGTAAAGTGATGTAAATGGCCATGAATATGTATGGAACAAGTCAGAGATACCGAGTGTAGGGGGGTTCCATTTGATCCTGTTAGCATTCGAAGTGAAACACCAGCCATGAATATTCTTTTCAGAGGGCAGTGGCTGCTGGAAATCAACATCTAACAAGCAGTTTTCTCAAAACAAGTTTAAATGAAATGGCTGTGTGCCCTTATGCCCAGCCATAAAGGAAGAAAGGTCACACCGGGGAGCAGGGCTTTCGGCTGATGGACGTCTCCTTTGGAGGAGGTTGTTGGGAGAAGGCTGTCGCTTTTCACTCTTAGATTGCTGGTAATTGAAGCTGACATACCAAAAATATACGCTTTTTGCACACACGAAACTTTCAGCAAAAGCACATTGCTCACACAAACAAAATCATTTGCAAAGACATTTTGTTATTCTCTTTCTTGCCTCAGCCATGAAACACCTATTTTCCACGTTTTCTTTGGAGCCTGCTTGAGTGGATATGTTACTAGAGCTGAGGTTTACTAGTTTTCATCTTAATGTCATGTAGCTTTTAGCAGCTTTTACAGAAGAAGGATTTACTGAATTCTTTCAGCACCTTCATAGTTATTGAATGAAAAGTTGACCTTATTATGAAGGATGAATGCTGGTTTTGTGGCTCAAACACTGGATGTGAACCCAGAGTCCTCAGCTTATTTTTTTTAAACCACCTTTAAAACCGGGAGCCAGATAGTCTTTCTCTGACTCAGTTCCTCATCTGTAAAATGGGAATAGCAGTGCGTTTCATGGGATTGCTGTGAGAAAAAATACTTCAGTGTTTATACTCAGTTTTTATCTTGCTGAGCATAAAAGAAAATCCCTACTTGTGTTTCTGCCTTCTTGTTTGAAGAAAGACCATGAAAGCATCTTTGGCTGCTTGATGTCAAGATACAGACTCTTAAAATGACACTTGAGCATCTTTAATGTGATTCTTCTGGACTTCAGACAGGCATGTTTCCGTCGCTTAGATCTCCGTAACCGCCTATACCTCCTCTAGTTAGGTTTGCCGTATGTTTGTAACGGCGAATGTTCTCTCTCCACATGGGAAGGATGTTTGGGTTGTATGACATTTTGCTTCTATTAAGTAGGCATGTTCAAGAATGTTCTGAAGTGATTTATTGAAAACTTGATGATCTGGTGTAGAGGGAGAGGGAGTGTTTAACATCCATATTTAGAAGTAGGAAACAAATATCCACACTGGCATGCGAGTACACATACATAGTCATAAGTGTGCTATTAGATTTCTGTTTTCCTTTTGGTTGGTTGGGGTTTTTTTGCAAGCCTGGTTTGACTGGAAAGCTCTAACTCTGCAGTGGTGGCTGTAGCGCAAGTTCAATTACACAGAGCTGGTTTTGTAACACCAGATTTGTTGTTTGGTTTTTTTTTTTAATGACTTGCTTTTGGGCAGAGGTTTGCATGGATACTACAGCTGGAGCCAGTGATGGACAGCTGCCAAAGTGCCTGATTGGAGGGAGTGGGGTGTAACTGGTCCCAGTGCGGGGAAGAGCGGGGAGAAGAAGTCAACCTGCAAGACTCGACAAACACGTTGGGCATATGTCATTGTCGATCGAGTCAGGCTGGGCATAGGGCTGTGGCTTCATAAATCAGAATGCTACCGCTGCAGTCAAACTTCCTTGGAAAGTCTTTGAATTTGGGTAGTGCATGCTAATAAATTAACATCAGCGCTGACTAAATATGCCAGTGGAAGCTACGCAGAGGCCGCTCACTCCACAGAGTTCCCTTAAGGATGGCTGAGCATCTTCCAGCGGCAGTACCGAGCAGAGAGACTGTCTGTGTTGACTGAAACAAGCTGTCCTTCCGCAAAGAGAAAAACCAGAGTGATTACAAGTTGACCTAATATTTTTTGGCTTTCAAGATAAACTTTAGGGCCTCATTATGCAGAAAGTATTAGGCAGTGGCACGGAGCCTAAGGCCGAGGGTGAACTCCTGGTGCTGTTGGAGTCAGTGGCAAAACTCCCATCAGTTCAGCGAGACGAGGATTTCATCCAAAGTTCACAGTGGGATAATTAGTGTCAACTTAGCACTGGTAAAACACAAGTAAATCTGTCCTGCTTCTAGCTTGCAAACTTTCACAAACAGCTTAATGCTTGGCTGGAGTTGTTTTCATTTTGCTTTGAGATATAAACCTTCAACAGCAGAACTTTAAAATGAAAGTCCGTTATTACTTTAATACCGTGCACATTGTAATGAGTGTGGGAAATTTCCTCTAGATCCACTGACCTTCAAAACAGCAGGAGGAATGATATCAAAAACGCGGTGTTAAATATGGTAACTGTGAATTAATATCCCAAACTCGGTTTCATCATTACTGTCCTGAGCATTGTGGAGCACGCAGGCAGACTGCTTTGCTCACACAATATCCCAGGGATTTCGCCAGGACTCTGCATGTCAACAGTAATCTATCTTCATGCTGCATGACTCAGGATCAGGTCATTAGTTTATACTTAGAATTAAATATTCAGTTTGATTTCAGCTCTGTGAAATGAGAGACGAATATATAACACCTGGTTTCAGAGTGCCTTGTATTTTTGCAAGTCTTTTAAATACATGGACACACAGAAACTGCTTTTGCTCCTCTGCCCCCGAAATGATTATATTTGGAATGTTATTGAGATCACCGTTTTCTTTAGGTGTCTTGGATTATTTTCTAAATCCATTTCTAACCCCATTTCTCTGTGGTACTTACATAAATGAGAAGAAATGGAAGATTTTTAATTTCTAAGAGAAAATGCAAAATTATTTCCTAAGCGCCTCCTTTCATCCTCTCAGATTTCCTCAGAAAAAGAATGTGATGACATCCTGATAGCTATGAAACCAAAAGAGCGCTGATTTGTACTTCGTAGGGAAATATGGTCTGAAGTTACATGTCTAATACGCGGCAATTTTTAGCTGAAGTTCTGTGCCTGGTTTCCTAGTAAAGCAGAGTTTGCATGGACACACACAGACTGAACTGAGTAATTTTACTTCAATTGAATCTTTTATGTAGGCACTTTCCTTCTAGGGAACCTTGACCAGATATTCGTTTGTGAAACTTGCCATAAAATAGCAAGGCAGCTCGTCAGGGATGGAAGGAAGGGGTAATATTTAAATTGTGCTGACTTCGAAGACATTGCTTTTGGACTGTTTCTTGATTTTTAAAAATGTGTGTTCTGATGTTTAGTATTCAGCGATTTCTCACGGAACTTTTAAAAGTCCTTTCTGTGACTACTTTTTTCTAGAAGCACATATTCTGTGGATGGCTGACAGGTAATTTATATCACATCCAGGTTACCAGCAGGGGCATGAACACAAAGTGTAGCAATTAGAATTGTGTTTCCTCACCTTCTTTGTCTAATTTGTCTAATTGTTTTGGAGTGCCTTTCCTCCCTGTGAAGGGGGCCACCTGAAATGTCTTGAATAGTCGCAGTTAATCTAGTGAAAGAAGGGCAATCAAAGCATTGTGCATTCAGGTCTTCAGCTGAACCCCGTTTCTGAACAAATAAAGCCCCCGTTTGTGAGACAAACCTTGGTTTTTTAAAAGCTTTTCTGGACTTTTTACGCAGTTGAAATGTGATGGGTTAAAAAGCAACACCAGAACTATGTGGTTGGGTGAGTAGGTAAATCAAGATACATTTTGTGTGGCGCTTTAATTCAAAGGGGTGTAGATTCTCTGCTCTGAAACTGGAAAGTTTCCATTCTTAAAGTTTTTTTAAATGATTTTAACTTGCCTAATTTTAAAGAAACCTTTAGCAGAAGTGTCTGCCAGCAGAAAATTACCATATGAACTGAGGGAAGCACGCAGTTCATCATCCGTCGCCTGACCCTGCACTGTTTACTCGGTTGGGGTAGGAGCAGTGGCCGGCCAAGCTCTGCTAGTCAGAGTGTATTACCCTGTCAGGGAGAGGCGAGGCTACTCGGATTCACCCTGAAACAAATTACATACCTCACTACATCTCCGAGCAAGGTAGCGGGGTTATAACTCAGTCTAAGCACCATTCGCTCTTCTATTACCTTCATAACCAAGGTCATACTAATCAACTCAATTACCAGTCCTCTTGGACATTTTCATAATGTTTTCTGCTAGTTGCTCTCCTGTGAAAATCTCCCGGTCTAAGCAAAT
Source organism: Bucorvus abyssinicus (assembly GCA_009769605.1). NCBI lineage: Eukaryota > Metazoa > Chordata > Aves > Bucerotiformes > Bucorvidae > Bucorvus > Bucorvus abyssinicus. The sequence goes on from CM020040.1 coordinate 16,082,621, forward strand.
TAATGCCATTTTTATAACTATCCACATTTCAGGTACAGTGATCATCTTTCAAAAGGCTGCTTCATGGCAACAAATACCAGCTTTAAATACCAGCCAAATGTTAGACCAACACGGCTGTTAAGCTATATTCCTACCTTGACCTCTTGTATTATGAAAACAAGTTTAAACATACTTTAAAATGAAGATGCACGTGTCGGGTATCAGGAATAAACTGCGTGAGTGTAACTCCTAAGAGTCGGATTGCAGTTCACTCAGGAAGCCCTATCAGGAAGCCTGATCTTACGTGTTGCTTAAATTTTGGGTAATCCTTTAAATGTCACAGTCGGTTTTCCAATGCAAAGCTAATCTCAGACTGTTTTTCTCTAAATGTTTTCTCAGTGTAAGCCTATCTCCCTAATTGTAACGTTTCTCTGAATTTTATCCTCAAAGATTCCCCTGTTACAGGAATTTAGTAAAAATACTAATGTCCAAATATTTAATTTGGAAATTCGTAATATTTGCATAGCCACATGTTTTAAAGCCTTCGTAAAGTGTTTGTCTATCATCAGGCAAAACAATCAGACACTAAATTTTTATACATTTGTATTTCTTAAGGGACTGAATTGTTCCCTTAGGCAGATCTTCCCACCGGAGAAATTCATGTGGTCTCTCTTCAGGGCTTAGTGTTCAGTGGAATAAACAAGGCACTTTCAATTCCTCCTAATTCTCTGTGGGAGCTACCGAGACGCAGCTCTGAAGTCTGACCTTGCATGGTTCCATTGGGTAAAGATATTTCATTTCCCTTAGACCCGGCTCTCCTGTAACCCCTCTCAAAAACTCTTTCAGTTGTCTCTATTTCCCATTAAATTATTTTAAAATAAGCTCAGTGAACTTACGGGTGGTGCATGTTATTCCTAGCCATGCCTCGGGTTTCTTTCACCAGCTCAGAAGCACCTGTGATCCCCTGAACCCCCTTGATGCATCCTGGTGAGAAAGAGGGTAAAATATGCACACGGCTTGATGTCCGTGCCCATACACGTAGAAAGGGTCTTGTCCACCCTCATCTGGCTAAAACCCCAGTTCTGTGTTAAGCTGTTCATGCTATTTCATAGGCTCTGAAAGTTCAGGAAGCAAACTGACTTTGCTCTGCTCCAAAAACTAAAAATGCACAATTGTACTGGCATTTGTCACCTCTATAAACAAGACCTGCATTAAAATTAAAGTGTTAAATTGGCATTTCTGAGCCTCTAGCTGAAAGCAGCCCTTCTGCATAAGCATAACAAAACGCATAATTTTCATAATAAGGGCAAGGTGAGAGACTGTCAGGCAGTTTGCATAACGCCGCTAGCCTGTCGAACATCCAGAAGAGTTTTAGCTAGTTGAAATTTTATATATGTGATGTCCCATGCACTGAACTATGAAGCTCGATAGTTCCAGGAATACTAAATTGATATTGTAGCAGTTTGAACACCGATCTGCAGTAAATGTGCTTTGTTCTGCGTCTGTGCTGTTGCTGTTAGCACTTGGCAAGATGGCTGGCTCCAGGAAAATGGCAAAACTTCGCTCCCGGAGAGCAGTATGGAAGTAAAAGTGTAGTTAAGAGCTGATTAAAAGCTGAACCCATGGGTGCTTGAGTTAATGGACACTCCCCTGCACGTAGCTGACTTTGAAGCAGCTGGCTCTGGATACACGAGGGTTTTTCTGGATGCACTGCTGACGGGGCTGAGCCCTGGATCCAGGGTTTACGGGATGCATTACTGGAAGTTTTGTATAATGTTGAAACCAAAGTTGCTCAGAGCTGGGTCTTGTAGGTGTGATAATCACATGGATAAAAATAGCGGTGTTACACACGGCTGGTTTACCCTTGCACAGATTAGTAGAGGGTTTGCTTTACATTGTCCTTCATAAATGTTCTGTATGTTTTTCTGCCTTACTTTTTGTCTCTGGTCTGCAGCGTTCATGCTTTAATTCCAACGTGAACTTTCATTACTATCTGTGCCCCAAAAGGCATGCTCACTGTTGTTAATAATGCAGAAGATTTTAATTTATGCTTCATCCAATGTAAAAACCACAGCACTCTTGCCACTGAGAGCCCATTTGTGTCCCCTTATTCAAACTGCTGGTTGTTCTGTGTTTAATATTGCTAACACTCTTCCAGCTTTTCTAAGTATTTTGATGAAGTTGACCAGAAATCATTTTACTTTTATCATTATCCTGATGTATAATTCTCTTTTATCGATCAGTCCCCGATGTATGACTATAATCATATTGAGTGCAATAAGCAATATTACTAGGGGTTTTGCTGCTTCATCCTGTTTTGTTTGAAGTCTCAACTGTAGGGCCAATTTTCACATTTCTTGAAGAAGGAATTGCTAAAATTCAATCACAGAAGCTTTTAAAACCTGAAATCCCAGGAAGCTAATTAGCATTTCCTTTTAAGACTGCTTCCTGCTTTTTTATGTACGTATGGATTTGGACCTCAGATGGGCTTGGCACCTTTCCAACATCAAGATCAGGTGATTTTTTTTTTTTTTTAAATTTATTTTATTTTTGCTCTGCAGAACATCAAGGTTTTGCAGATCAGTATGGCAATTACAAAACCCCAACCAAACCGAAATGCCAAAAGCCTGTCGTTGCCCCTAGTTGTGCCTTTTTTCCCCTCTAGTACACAGTGATTCTGTATTAACGTGGTACTTTAAAATTTGTGGTGTGGTACATTACCAAGAGTTGCTTCACACTCAAGTGATATACAGTGACGCTGTGCAATGTTCCTATGTTTTCCAGCAATAAATGCAGCATTTGGAAATCAAATGCCTGTATACTTTTATAATCTGTGCATGCTATAATGCGCCGAGCCGCTCATTTGTTGATGGGCTGCGTGGCTCACATTTCAATTGTGTAAGATGTTTACAGGATCAAATGCTGCATACAACAGCTATATGCCTCGATCTAAATACTAGCAGTATGACCTCTTAACAAATATCATTGCACATCACACATCTACTTTATAAAGAGGTGCCAAGCAAAAAAGATTTTGATCGTATAAATAATGAGAGAACCATGTGTTTCCTTTCCAAATCTGTATATTCAAACAAAGACCTAGGTGGAACGTTAATACCAGACCTCTGCTTTTTTATCACACACTCACAGTGTAAAGTCAGTTTGCACAGTGTTTTTTGCTTCCTTTAAGCTATGATCCACGTTACGCTCTGCATCAAGCTTTTGCATCCGTGTGCACATTTTTATTTTTAATGGAAGCGTAGAGGCCTGTGAGCTGATGGGAAGCAGGGGGGATAAGGGAATAACGATGCAGGTTTTAATAAAGAAATCCTTCCTGCAAGGGAGGAGGGTAGAGGACTGTAGCTTTAATAAAAGAGGAAAAAAAAAATCTGCCATCATCAAGAAAAAATAATAATAAAAAAAATTAAAGTTCAGCATGTACACTTGAGATGCTTCCAGAAAGAATTGTTTACAACCTTTGAAGAATATCTGGCCTTTGGTATGCTTTAAAGGTCCTTGGATTAAAGAAAGGGGGCTTCATTTAGTGGGGTCCCCTGGAGTTGCTCTGTGGGACAGGAAGGTGAAACAGTGAGTCCCTGCGATGTATCATAGTCCAAGGTTTAAATCGGATCAACTTTTCAAAACCAGCAGCCAGGCAAAGGATCTGTGCTTCACGGGATTCACAGTTATTTTTTTAAGAGTATCTATGACAGGATGCTGATGAATATCTGTATTATTAATGAGTCATGGTTTGTACTAGCCAGATCTTTGATGGTATTTTCACCTCATAGATATTCAAGTACTGGTGGGAAAATCGCTGATGATTGTCAGGTTTAGGTACACTTTCCATTTGCTTCGCTGTTCTAAATCATTAGTCAGATAGTATTATAAACCTACGCTCAGCAATTACAGTACTCTTCTCTAGAGCAGACTTTCATCTGATACTCCCCAAGTCAGGGGGTTCTCTGACTGTGTTTTATTGTTTCATTCTCACTGAAGGCAAGTCAAAAGAACCGACTTGCATGATATAAAACCTATAGCGCTGAGTTTACCAGTATCTCCATATGTGAATGGTAACAGACTCAGAAAAAATTCCCGTGGTGGATTCATGATGTGATGCTGTATAGATAGATCGTAAGGTGGTTCTATTGGTGAGGAGGAATTATTTTAAAGACTTAAGAATTTTTTATCTCAATCTATTTTTCTCTTCAATAGCAAAGTCTCCGTTATGGTAGCTAGAATCAGTGTCAGTACCCAAGCTGGAGTACCTGCTGTAGGTGACTGATACTGATACTTCTTTTTCTACTCTCACCCAAAGGTAAAGAAAGTTGCTCTAACAAAGAACAGACATTGTAGCAGCCATTCAAGTGGGTCCTGCTTAATTTCGTGCCACAAAACTCACTCGTGTCATTGCAGTTGCAACTGCGAGGAATGCTGTGAGCAGGTAGAGTGATAATGCTTTAACACAATTGTCCAGAATTTGGGAGAGGTGCCAGGAGCTGGCTTATCCCCCACACAGTGCAGCAGGCTCCTTCAGTCTGCTTCTCTTTTGTCATCCCAGAATAGGTGTTTCATTCTAATGTACCAGAACGGGACAAACAGAACATCTCTGTGCCCTAGTGATGAGCATCGCCAAACTCGTACCTAACTCAGGACACTGTAGGAGAGCAAAGAAATACACGTTTTAGTATAATTTTTACCTTCTTTTTCCCTAGGCCCTTTTCTTTAGCTTTTTATTATTTTCACTGTTAATGGAATTCCGGTGCATTTCTCACATGAATTTAGAAAGCTGACTATCAGCTGTGAAAGGTTGTTAGTCCCACTCTGAAGTTTTAGCGGCTGCTGGCTGATTTGCAGCTGGCCACTTTGACTCTGCTCGCCTGGTTTTAAGATTGTTAATAGGATCAAAAATCCCTTCTGTGGATGTGGAATTTATCTGCGGTTCATCACATACCATGACTGCGGTTTCAGGTAGGGCGTTGTACAGGAACTGTCTTCTAACATTGCTCATTTGGCAAGAATAAAAAAAACCGAACAGGTTCTCGATTTTTTCACATGCAGTATGTGCCTTTGGAACTCCTGTCTCTGTGGGGCTGATCTGGGTTGAGCCCATCCACAACGGCTGTTTGCTGTGTGGATGAGATTTTTAGATGACACAATAATAATATGAGTTGTGCATGAAGTGTTAGATTTCCGATTAATTCTGGTAGGCTCGCAGCACCAGAGGCCCTTTTTACCCTTCATTTGCCTCAACAAGTCACTTCGGTCGTATGCAAATCTTGCCATAATTACCCCTAACTTTCTCACTTCCACACTGACTGGCTCCACCAGATCTTCCACTCCCGTCTGCTAGGAAACTTCACCCAGGGGCTTGTCCTCTACCCAGAAGTGTTTCCTCTGCTCCCCAAAATTAACACTGATGTTAAGTTCATTCTGAAGCAGCTCTAAGCCCTCGTTTGGTCTGACAGCATAAAATCTTCTTTACTTTACAAACTACAGACCAGACCATCTTATTTTCTGGAGCTGATAAGTGCAAGTCTAGAGCAACTCAGCTTGTTGACCACCAGGGCAATAGGATCTCTCTATTGAACGTGGAGGAGTTAATATGTGATGGGGTAACCTTTATGTCCTGGTGAAGGGGTGAGTGTGGGAGGTTTATGTCAGAGTAGGAATATGTCTGCAAATAGACATTCCTGATGGGTAATAAAGTCACTTAAATGTACACTCGCCCAAACTGGATACTGCAAGTCAAAAGTTATGCTGTTTTAATGAGAGCTTTGTAATTAGGTTGTTCATTTGCTGGGTGAAATTGTCATTAGTAGAGGAAGGTTTTATTAATCCACCTTTTTATATAAAGAATATAATGAATCACTAATATTCGTAGAGATACAGACTACGATTATTCTGCTTCCTGCCTTGCAAACATCTTGTTTCAAATTAGGTTTATCTGCTGTCTAAAACTAAATACAATGAATAGATGTATAATAAAATCTTTTAATTGTCTTAGCATATGTTGCTTTTTTAGGTGAGAATAATTGCATTCATGGGATCACCTACAAAGTCCTTTAGAATATAAAATTGAAATGGCTTCACACTGAGTGCACAAGTCCTTCTGAGCCGTGCCATTTTCCCCTTCACTGCCTCTTGTCCCCCTTTCGCTGTAAAGTTCACATTGAAGTGTGACAAGAGACACTTGACAACTGACACATGCTGGATCTTATCAGCAGTGAGTGCAGTCATGGGCCCTGACTGAAGAGCGATTGTCATTTCTACACCATTTATTCCTCTCCTAGCCTCATTGCTTGCCTCCTTTCTGAGGAAATTTTCCCAGTTAAAGTACTGTACTTGTCGTTCTTTTTTGGTGTGTGTCTCTGGGATTTTTTTCTTCCCCCCCCCCCCACCTTGCAAAAGGATTTTGTTATGCATTCATCCCATAGGCAAGCCTGTAACAGACTTCCTCTAACCTCTTAGTGTCAGGGCTGCTCTAAGCTGATCCAAGCTAATAAAAGCAACCCAACAAAGCTTTGATGGTGTCATTACATCTTCCTTAAATCCTCTTCCTTGCTAACATCCAATAATTCTATTACCTCTAATCAATTCACAAGCTATTTTATTTGAAAGGAAGAGAAATCAACTTCAAACCACGACGGTGCAGTTTGCCCAGCATTCAGAGAAGGCGATGATGTTTCTGCCATGGCTTCAATTGACTCTTTAAGTGAGTTCTGGGCTATTGAGCAGTCTGAACTTTTATCTGTGCTCTGCCAGCCCAAGTCAACAACGGCAGAAAATGGCCCGTTGTTGCCTCCTGGAAGTCCCTTCACTTCTGTGTGACATTGAGGATAATTTCTGTAGCGTAGATAGCATAAGCAGTAAATAGTTTTAGAGTACTGAGGATAAGGCATGAATGTACTACAGGACTTCTTAAATGCAGGAGTTTGTCCGGTCTATTTTAAATTCATTGTTCCTATAAAGCTTTGTGTTAGAGCTCCCTTATTTTTCCTTTTTTTGAACAAGAATTTTGCTGCTATTGTTTTAACTTCATAGAGCTTTCACACGTGCTCCATCCCACCAGGGCGATTTTTGGATATTGTCATTAATACTGCAGAGATGCCTGAGCAAGCTCTAAGGCTGTGTTCATGAATCGATGTCTGATGGGGGTTGTGTGTGCCGAAAAGCTTCCTGCCTCCGGCTCACGTCAAGTTGCACGTCACAATCGCTCTGACAGAACTGCTGCCACTGTTGCCCTAACATAGTTCTTGCACAAGACGCCTGGTATCTTCAGCGGCTTAAATAATAGCTCTCTGCTAAGGCGGTCTGTAACTGAAACAAGTCTGGAGTGATTAGGTGAGCAGCTGGGGCTGCAGATAGCGTAGGGTGGTAACTGCTGGCAGACAGGTAATGAGCAGCAAGACATGGGGTAGAGATACTAACAGCTCTACCTGATATGGAAGCAGCTGATGAAGGACTTCTGAACATACTCTACGTGATCATACTTGGCTCCCCAAAGCAATTTCAGCCAATTTCAGACTTTTAAAAGTCTGTTGCTATTGTCACTTTTCTTAATGAGAAACATATATCGTTTCATCATACACTGGTTTCCTCCTTTATCTCTTCTGCTATATGAAAGGCAGAGGGGGGGCATCCTGTTTTCTCCCACGCTGTCGTAGTTGTTAGTTTCAGAATAAGTTGAATTTAAGCTCTGAACTGGGGAGGAATTCACTGCAGTCCTCGTGTTGGTGAGCATTTACTCACGCAGAGCCACTGGGATGACTCAGTGAAGCGTGGGCAGCAAACCAACACAAGTTAGGATCGCCTGTACGCTGTAACCAACATCTGGTTTGCTTGTTAAACGGTGGTCTGGACTGTTTGGAAATGTGAGGGCTTTGTTTTCTACCCTGTATGTTCATATCGTAAGAATAAAGCATGTCTTTTCTGTAAAAATCTGTCAACTGGGTAAATTACAGAAGCTTTTCAAGGCATAATTTGGCGATGTTGCTTGTAATTTCAGTTGTCACACACGACATACCTTGTACAACAGGATTTCATTGCTCTCAATTGCCAAGAGAGATTTCTAAGTATACGTGACGTGGAAATGACACGGAAACGACACTGGTGTCACGGCACAGAAACCTGTGGTTACACTTGTGTCCGTTCCCATGTGTGCTACCTCCGGACCTGCACATCATGAAAGTTCACAGCTAGGCTGAGCTCCGGCACGCTTTGGCCTGGGAATGGCTGTGCATCCCGTAGTGGATGGCAGCTCACCCAGCCGAGCTGGCCCCACGCTCTTGTGGGTAATCCCCACACGTGCTGCGAGAGAGTGTTCGTCCTGCTGAGGACAAGCAGCGTTTTCTACATGCAGCTTTCTTGTGGAAAGGATGAGCAGAGCAAGGATGGGCTCCCTGACCATGGTGACACCGGACGATTTCCCTGCAGTGGTAGTGGAGAGTGCTAGGGACAGCCTGTGGAACCCCGCGTGGCAGCGTCACCAGCAGATGTTCCTTCCCTGGTGCTGAGTGAGAGGCTAGGGATGGCAAGTGGAATAATTGATTCTGATTGAAGTGAAATTAAAATGTAGAACCTGGATAGCAGTGGTGATTTATGACACTGTGCCTAAACTATAGGTTTTAATAATGTATTTTAGCTCCTGTGAAGATGGAAGAAATGCACCAACGTCTATTATCCTAAAAAAGAGAGGGAGCTTTGCATGGAGGTGCTTGTTCCAAAATGCAAAGTTCACCTCAATTTCTTTTTCTGATCATCTCAGGAAACAAGAAAGATTTAAATGTGCTTTTAGTGCATGCGAGTGACCATCCTGTTAACGTGTCTGACCATGAGAATCTAAGTTCAGTTTTGCACAATATCTTTTTTTTTTTAACTCCTCCAGTACTCCAGTAGGTAAAAAGTACCCAGAGAAAGTATTTGAAGTCATTCAGAAGAGAAATTTGTAGTCTATTGAATTAAACTCTTTGTAGCAGAATCCCTGGACTTCCAGTTAAATATTCTTTTTATATTATGATTTATGACTAAGTCATGATAAAATTCTGCCCTACAATTTCAACACTATTCAAGGAGAGAAGAGGTAGACAGGTAATTTACTGTCTCTGTACTACTTGTTTGTTTAGAGGTAATTTGATTAAACAGGCAAAGATCATGCGAGAATGGTTTTGTGTTAGTAGTGTGTTTACAGATCAATCATAGTTTGATTACTGTAATTCTAACCTGTTATCAAATATATTCTCATCAAATATTAATTAGCCAGGGTTTTACACATGTGGACAATGCTGCAGAGCTTCATCACTCTGTCTTGATGCTCCTCATTGTAAGTTATACATTAAGTGGTTTGTCCTGTGTCACTTCTTTGTTTAAGGCACGCTCTAAGCAAATGTCATTTTCTTTGCATTTTAATACAGATTTTTGGTTTATTGAATCAAAGCATTGGGGTTTGTTTTCTCTAAAGTAAGGTTTTTAAGAGCTTTTCCGGTATCAGGACATTTAAAACAAACTCCAGCTTCTGTATTTCATAGTCGAACATTAGAAAAATACAAATCCTGAATCCAGGTCTGCAGCTGGGCTTGGTGAATTCTTAAAGTCAGAGAGAGGAAAGTTCAAAAGACTGTAGAGAAAATGGAAACAGAAAGGAAAGTGGAGAGGGAAGCTAGACAAAGTGAATCTGTTAATAAGTTAAATCACCCATGGGCTCAGAATCTGGAGCTGCTCATCGGCTGCAGTCAGTAAGGGGTTTTCTCACCTTTGCCTCTCTGAGGTCAGCGCTATAAGCTAGAGAGAATAACATTTTGATTATAAGATGTAAAAATCCTACCCAGCAGAATGAGATGGATTTAAACTACCGTGGTAATTCTTAAATCAATTTAACTTCCAGATTTTCTGTGTTGCAATATCACAGAATCCCAAGCAGAGAGGTGGCTGGTTTGGAATGGATGAAGTGGAAGGAAAGGAGATATGAGCAAGGGAATGAATGGGAAGAGAAAAAGAGTGAAGATCAGGAGGAAAGACTTATGAGAAATTGTTCTGTATTAGGATGTAAGTGAGAGGATAATTTATTTTGTTCCTGGCAGAATGAAACTGCTTAAAGGGTGGGTTATTAGTTCTTCTTGATCATTATACCAAATGGGGGATTTGGAATGCAGACAGCTGGGAAAACGCAGGTTCTGAGAAAGAAGCTGACTTACTCTTTTAGTGGTGCTATCTGCACCCAGTGTAGTTGCCATCTCAGTTTTGGAATAGCAAGTAGTGGCTCTACAGAAGCAGGGAATGCAAAATAATGAGTTGGCCTTCTGAGTGGCGGATCTCAACATATGCAGCAGAAGCAGCAGTCGTGGTAATGTTTGCGATGGAGCAGCCTGAAGAGGATGTTGTGCAGACCGACGCCAGCGGTGCTGCAGTAACACCGTCTTCAAAGGGACGGGTTTGACGATGTCACAATACTCAGTGCTAGAACCATTTGGGCTCCAGTTGCTCACCAGTAAAGCCAGAAGAAAAATTGTCACTGTTTTGGGAAAGGTGGAGCATAGATCTGCTTTGACATTCAGCAAAGCAGGGTAAGACCCTGTGCTCATCATCAGCCTCCTGTTTTGCACTGTTATTTCTTTCCAAAATGATAGAAAACATTCATCTGAGACACGTCTAGGCATTAATCAGGCCAAACCCATCAATTCAACAGCAATACTCTGTTTTACCCAGACTGTAACAAGAAGCGTCATTATTTCTGCATTAATTCTCTCTTTTCCCGGATAGTTTTGGCTCTCCACCTTCTGATTGGTATTTTTTGAAGGTATCTGTACACAAATAGCCTTTTTCTCTCGTGCCCTTCCTGCCCATGTATTACTATTGAACCCAAGTGACCCGACGACGGTTGCTATAGAAGTTACTGAGATATAAACAGAGAGACGCAGCCTTTGTTATGTAGACATGCAGTAGGAAATGGAGAGAGGGTGGGCGGGTGTAGATTTTTATTAACTTGCAGCTGGAATGGATTCAAGCTGCAAGAGCAGTGGAAAGGTATATTTTACCTTTAAGTGTCTCACTTAGTTTTGTGCGTTCGTATGAGTTCTCTTTTACGGTGTGCCATTTCTTTCAGAGATTTCCAGAATTCCCGCTTCAAAGGACTCTTGCAAAGCAGCAGAGCTATGCCAGCTTAGCAGAGAAAATTACAAATTACTAATTTAAGTGCTTCTTAGAATCATTTTCTTTTGTTTTGTATAATTTCCACACTTATAAAATCAAACTTTCGGTTAAATGTTTATACAGTAATTCAGTCGGCTTAAGCCATCTGCTAGCGTGGCATCTGCAGAGTTGTTTTGATGCCTACGCAGTATTGTTTCCTTCACACATCTTGTAGCCTTGTATTTTGGTTGCAAAAGGATCATTTTTTTTTTTTCAACACGAAAGAAGTGCTGTTTATATCCCTGGGTCTAATTACAGCTTTATTTCCAAACTCTACTTCAAATCAACTTCCTATGCCTCTGAAAACCTTATTCTGATTGACATTTACTTTTCAAGACCTGTATTCAGCCTTATCTTGCTCTTTTCTTCTACTTGCCTTTATATCAGTATTCAGAAAAATCCTTATCATTTGTGAAGAGTATAGGTAGGCTTGGAGCATTAGGATTCATACTTGCATGTTAACAACTGTTGTAACACGTACCAGAGGGAAAATATATTTCTCGTAAATGCTCAATAATTACAGTCTTTATTGCATCAAAACTTGTGTTTTGACAGATAGTGGAAAGCTTTCAAAGCTTGTGTGGGATGGATGACAGATAGCTGCAGGTGGAAAATATTTTTTTAGGTATTGGGTTTTCTATCACTGATACTGTAAATATTCTTCCAAAATAACATTAACCTTCCAAGCAGGGTTGGTAGTGTTCAATGATAATATGTGTATTAGTAAAAGATACCTGGGAAATAATTCTTAATGATTCCATCTAATTAATCTATGGTTGGGACATTAATGTCTCTTTTCATTAAGTTGGGAAGTATGAAAGACGGGAAAATTACTGCTGTGCTGGATTTAGTGCTTTAGGTGTAATTTGAATGGATGTGTTAAATTCTTGGTCATAACTTGTCCTAACACCTAGTCTAAGAAAAATTAGAAGGAAAGCTTATCTGCTGTTGCAGTTTACAAGAATACCAGGATGTTTTTAAGCCATTTGTAGCATATGCCTATGCAACCGGACTGTTTATGTGTCTTACTGACACATTCTCCAATAATGTTCGGCACATGTAACCTCTTGGTTTGTGTAAACACCAACACAGAAAATGAAGCTGGATCGTAATTTTTTCCCTTTTTCTCCTCTTTTCTTTCTTTTTTTTTTTTTTAAATATGCTCTCTCATTGGGTAAGCATTTGCATTTCCAATTAAGTTGTTTCAACCGGTAGTCCACTCCACTGCAAATGAGGTCATGAGAAGTCTGAGAAAGTTCATCTGAACTTGTAGTTCTTTTGTTTGGAATGTAGGTGTTCTGATTAAATTTGTGCTATAGTCAACTGGACCTAACAACATGATTTGTGCTGAAAGCCTACCTCACGTGTTTTAAGAGTTTAATGAGCACAATAGCAATGCTGCCATCTCATTTGGACACATCCTGGGTTATGTGTGAAATGCCCGAGCCTCTGCAGTTTCAAGTGTCTCTCAAGTATTAAGATACCTCGATAACCTAATAGGATTTTAGGTTTTCAATGAGTTTGAGAGTAATCCAGTTGTGTTTATTCCATCTTGAACACTATGTTTGCAATGTTGGGTCTCTTGAAGTCAATGGCAAGGCTCCCACTGACTAATGGGATCAGGATTGCAAACCAAGAGAGAAAAGGCAGCAAGATGTCAACTGCCTTTAATATTGCATCTGAATGGAGAAGGCCACTTCTCTTACTTGGAAGTTGTAGGGCTGCTAAAGTGTACTTGACAGATGTCTTGCCGGGTTTGAGCTGATTGCTGAGAAGTAGCTCTCAGCAGCCCTCTCACAGACCGATAGTGAATGCAAGTTGGGCTTGAGCATCACTCCATTCAGAATGATTAAACGAGGCAGAGACAAACTATCTGACATCAAGCGCTGCCACCTTTTATTAGCCCCTTACATCACGCAGGCAGCCAGGAGGCACCAGCCAGATATGTGGGCAGATAGAAGATGTTCAGATTCCAGCTGTGCATAACGGATAATACTCTTGAAAAACAAATTAACTGTGTCTGGCTCCTGCAAGGCTTCAAATCTGACCCTTTATCCTTTTTTTCACAATCAGATGGATCATCCCAAACTGTAGACTATGCCATTTCAGATGACCAGTAGCTTTCTGAAGAATGATTCTTTTCCTAAAAAAAAGTCCAAATAGCTGAGACGGACTGATTTTTGATCTGAACCATTTGTTTCATAGAGGGGACTCCCTATGGAATGTCATTCCTTGAGAAGTCAGCAGGGGTCACCTAAGTTCATTATTTTACAGCAATTCACTTTTGGACTCGTCAGGAAGTAAGACCTAAAAAGTCCTTTTGGTATGTATCATTTATGCCACTGAGTGAGTTTTCTTCTGTAATCTAACTGGGTTGAAAAAAGTGATCAAAAGTATGTAAGGAGAGTGAGATAGTAGAGCTCCAATACAGCATTTGGACAGAACATAAATATACTTCACATGTTGCCAACTGAAAAAGATTATGGCACTTAAGAGCATATTGCACTTTAATAGAAATTTATTGTCAAAAGAGTATTCTCCTAGAAGGATATGGCATTGTGGCAAAACAGGGGATAGAGATCTTGTTACAGACCATCATTTTTACTTGTGTGAAGCAAATGGAAAAATACTGAGAAAGAGTCAACTGGCTGGTATTGACTGAAAAGGATCTTCTGTGCATTTGCTGGGAAGCCAAACTATTTCCATTCCTCCTACTGGAAGGAGCAGAAGAGATGTGTATCCTGTCGAAATAATATGTTTCTCTCTTTGAGTGACAGCACACGTGCTCGTTTGCACTGTGGAAGTGCTTGCAGCTCCAGCTCTCCAGCCCAGATGCTCCCCAGGCTCTGTGCGTGCATGTCCTCTTCCCTCCTGCAGCCACTGCTGGGCAATGCAGGAGCTACTGTGCTCGGCTCCCTTCTCTGCCCTGGCTTCTGGATGGAGCATCTTCGGTGTTCCCTCAGGAAAGCTTTGGCTGCACTTTTGGAAAGGGGTACAGATCCAAATATTGCAAAAGCTAAATTTCCAACATTGGTTGCTTCTTAAAGGTCTCTTTAAGGAGATAATGTAAAAGGAAGGCCTCTGAAACCCTTGTGTACTCTAGATGAAATCCTGGACTTTTCTAAATGTTTCTTTTTGTAATTCAAATTCTTTCATGTAGGACAAACAATTTATTGACGTTTCAATGGGATTCCGTTCTTTCCCCACTTTTCAAGATGGGTTCGTCAGAAACCATCTTGAGCATCAGCCAGAGGAGTAGCCCGAAGAAAAACTGTCCTCTTTGTGGTGGGCATGATATTGGCTTGTTTATAAGAAGAAAATCATGCTAATGTCAAGAAAAAATGTGGACAATTGAAGTGGTTTTGAAGCACTGAGTGGCATGAGTGGGCTTGGAAAGGGAGTTCCTTAAACCTGAATCGGTACCAGCTAGAACTGACTGTTTTATAAACACTGTAAAATAGAGAACGGAATTGTCTAACTTGATCAGGACACATTGTTTTCTTGCAGTGGACTTGGCGTGTGTTGGCAGTGCAGAGTAGCGACAGGACAGTCAGACGAGCAGTAGGGCTCTCTGGGCTCCCATTTCTCAGCCTCTTCTTCTCTTGCATTACAATTTTTGTGGCTAGATTGAGAGAGAGCTTCAAGAAAAGGAAGATAATGGTTCTCACAGATTAGATTGTCTTTTGCCAAAAGAGCTTAAGAGGTGCATGTCTTAGTATACAGTATTGGCATCATTAGTGCTGCAGCACAGAATGCTGGAGCCTAGCTGAGGCTGGAAAGAGGTGCTGCAGACAAATGAAGGCGGCAGCATAAACCCTCTAATTCTTGCAGAGATAAAGCACTGAAGGTGTTGCATAGACCTAATCAGGGCCACATAAATTATCAGCATAACAGCATTGCACAGAGAAGAAAATAGAGTTCAGCTCCATCTAGGTCTGGCCAGATGTGCAAACATACACCTAAGCTGATAGAAATAGGAGCAAGGAATAAGTAGTCTTCAGCAAAATTCAGGATGGCCCACTAATGCCTTTCCTCACCTTACATTTACTATGAACTTAGATCTGACTTTCTTTGCTCCGTTTATTCTGCTGTTGATTAACCTGGGTATGAATGTTCTCTTTTTACCTTCTTTTTTCTTTATTGCTTGGTCTGTTGTTGCAGTCTGTTCGTTGTGGGGTTGTCTTAAAGGAGTAAAGGAAATTTGATATGGCAACTGAAAGCAGAGAGATGCAAATGTGCTTCATAGTCTGATGAGGTCAAGTATCATTAGCTCAATGCACAACACTCTGTTACTAACTGTGAATATGATTTGTGTGTAAGGATCTCCATGAGCAACACGGAACAACTGCATGAAAGGCAGCTGTAGGAGCTGTATGCTTAGATACTTTACTAGTGTTCACTTGATAGTCCATCGGAGCAATATATACCTATATACGTAAATACACACAGACACACTTGTATATTGAATTTCAGTGTGTGGTAGCGTTAGAGAAAGATAACCTGCCACTGGGCAGTATCGGTTACTGCGTCTGTGAATTACTGTTGGACATACTGATTTCCTCAGTGATCATTTAACCTACATTTAGCATGCTTGGATTTAAAATGCAAAACAGCAACACTTCATGTTAATGTCAACTCTGCCTATGTTCTAGGGTGCACGTCCAGAGGAGGAAACAATAAGTTTATTCTTCTCCCCAATTAGACTTTTGTGAAAGGCTCAGTTATGTCTCCAACTATCACATTGAGCATGCACTAAAGCAGCACGTTAATGTGCCTTTTAATGCTTCTTAGGAGTAGATCAAAAGAAATGTCAGGTGCACTTTACATTCCTCCCGTGATGTGTCTGAGGCTGTTAGTGCGTCACCTCTGCGAGGGCCGTTGTTCCCAGCCCGGGCCGTGGGTGCTGCGCCCGGACGGCTGCCTCCTGAAATGCTCGGGAGTTTACCATGGCACCGCTGCGCCTCTTGTCTCAGCTCCACCGTTTGCTGAAGCTGTTGTTGTGCTGCTGTCACCGAGAGCAGATTTTGGCCTTTGCTCTTTGGTGGAAGGGAAAAGAGTTGTTGAAATCAATCCTGGAGAAAATGACCTAAAACTCAACATACTGGAAAATGGAACTTAATTAATGGGAACCAACTTGCAAGCCTCCGCTGTAAACTGTTATTGTTTTGTTTGCTTGCTTGAGGGGATATGTCAGAGTGATGTTTACCTTTTCTTAGTACAAGCTTGGCTGTTCTACCCATCATTTATTTTTATGTGATTAGCAGGTGGACTTGTGGCTCTGTCACTCTAAACACAGGATGCTTAAAATGTGCAAGAGAGAACTTGCCTTAACAAGGACAGCAACATCATTTCACTGCTCCTACGTTGCTTGGCTCCGTAACGGTGCGGTGATTGATGCAGCTCGTTGCTAGCACGTGGCTCCCATCGGTACATGGGGCTAATATCGGCCTAAAGATTGCAGAGCGCGTTTAGTGTGTGAGACACAGCCAGGGTATTCTGGGCACCCAGTTCTGCACCAGACCCTGTGAAAATAGAGTTGAGCCTCTGAGGTTTGCAAAGCCGAGCAGGTACAGCTTTAAAATGGGAGATGAACAGTAGAGAAAAGCTACCCCGTGTCAGACACAGGATCAAAACTTCAGAGCAGGAGACAAGGCTAAGGAAAGTATTTGAGGAGGACAGGAGAAGCAAACGTAAAGGGGGAGAGAAAGGAGAAAAGAATGAGAAATGCTGCAGAGTGCAGGACGACATGGACGAGGACAAGAAGCTGGAATTAATGCACAAGTGGGGAAGCAGTGAGAAGGGTTCAGTTTTGTAACAAAGTTCATTTCTATATGTTTTCCTCTTTCAAATGGATGCTTTGAATAACTAGTGCTTTCATTTCCCATGAGGCAGAGGTGAATAATAAGTACCTCATCTCGGGACGCCGATCTCCCCAACATCAGTCATCTGCTTGCAGCCTTACACTCCAGCAGTGCTTTAGCTGAGCAAATTAGCCTGAAGTGTTGTGCCCTTGGCTGGCAAATCCTTTCAACCCGGTTGAACGGACAAAATGAATACCCAGATTGTTCCTACGTCTGTTATTCTCTCGTGTTTATCTGGCTGAGCTGTCAGTCAGGCCATTATAACTGTGGTGCACACTCAAATGACTTGTCCACTCACAAAAGCAGAGTCTGTTGATGATAAGCTAAACAAAACTGGAGCGACTGTTGACAGAGTTGGGGGATCTTGCAAATGTCTCAGGTAAAAGCAGAAATGCAATTTGGGAAGGTGCAGAAGGCGCTTTTCTTATGTGTGAGTAGTTTTAAAGTGTTCACCGGAATTCGTTGGCAGTCGATAAATGGGCATTTATAATGAATTTGGTTCCTCTCTACTTTAAACAAATTAAGCGTCACGCAGAAGATTTCTGAAACTTGAATGTAACGGTATATTGCACTTACTAGAATTAATTAGCCTGAAAAGACATAATTTACTCACACAGACTTTGCCAGGACACAGCGTAGCTGCGATCTGCCATGTGCCGTTCCCTCCCTGGCGCCGGCGGGAGGAGTGGTGAGCACCCACAGTGCATTGGGTGGGCTGTGCGGGGCTTGCCGGGAGGGGCCAAACCTTCCCACAGGGCTCTGGATGCAGTTAACCCTGAGGTTTAATTACCCTGCTCCAGGTTTGCCGGTCCTGGGGGTTTGAACGTGTCAGGTGCTTGCTTCCTCCCAGAAAGGGAGATGGTTTGCACGAGGGGGGATCATCGGCTTTACTCATAAAAGGAATCGGGCTTGTTAAATATTCAGCAAAGCGGTGAACGACACAGGTGAAGTGCTGTATGAAGATTTATTTCCTGACTTTCAATTTTTATGCTAGGACTCCGAGTTAGAACTAAAACTCTGAGCCACTCCTGAACCTAATTTGATTGCATGACATTAAATAACACGGTGCCTATCTGCTGAATGTGAATATAGCCAAAGTCTTCTTGGACCTTTAGCCTCATGTTTGTGATCATAATAACAAGCTTAAAGTTTGCAGATTGTGAACCTGAACACAGTTTCAGATGTTTGAACAGAGCTGAGCCGTATAACAGAAAGTGCCTTCTCCGGCTCCTTCCCAGGCAGGGAAAGTCATTCAGAGCTGGATCGTTAGGAGTTTTCTCCACCGTCAGAGCATCCTACTTTCTGCAGTGGAAAGGGAAAAGACAAAACTGAGTAAGACTGCAACAGTTTAAATCCTGTCATGAAGGAGCAGAGGGAAGCTTAAGTAAAGGAGGTCCTGTGTCGTGCTGAGAGTTTGTTATGATGCACATTGAGCGAGGAAGATGCTGTTGAGAGTGTGGCACAGCTCAGCAACATCTATCAGCAGTGCCTTCAAAATCCCAACCCCAGCAGCCGCGTTGGCTGTGATGATAACTGTAATGGATGGTACAGCTATTTTTCATCAAATGCTTGTTAGTCAATTTATTAGATTCCTAATATACTAATGCACTCATTTGGCAGGCATCTCAGCCAATGAGACTTGCAGTGGAGTGTACTCATTCAAAGTCATGGTAACTCGCAGGTTGCTGATTTCTCATCAGCACTCAGAAGACAAGTTGCAATTGTGCCATTTATCATGCGCTTTGTAGAAGCAGATCTCATGAATGGGATAAACAGATAAGAGTCTAATAATGAACATTTCCTTCCCAAACACCATTATCAGCTTCTAGCGTGTTATGTTTTACATGCATTTCACATCCTGCACCTATATGCGCATCTGAGTTTGCATGTGCTAGTGGAGTAGCTGGGGATGCAGCTTTTTAAGGATGGCTAATGCACTTACTGATCTTACTTGCTGAGGGACACCAGTTGGAGTAGGTTCGACATTGTCTACTGGAAGAGAGAAGACTTTTATTTGTAGTAGTTTAAGAAGCGATGGGCATGTGTGGACTTTTTTGTCATGAAAAGCCACCGCTAACCTTCTGGCTTTCCTTTTCTCACTGGAAACATAAGCATCTGTGAAAAGCCACTGGTAAAGCCAACAAAAGGATTATTCAGAGGCTGGGTAGTAAGGATTATACGGCAGAGGTTGCTGAAGGAGCACTTTTCTGCCACACCAAAGACAACACGCGGTATGGATGCTCTGACCTGCGCTGCTGTTTGTCACTGCGTTTGACTTCGCATTCATGACTGCTTTTTCTTCGCGTGTTCACTTTTTACTGGGAGGAAGTCTAAAGTAACAGCAGCCAGGCGATCAGTCTGCAAATGCGATTCCTGTCTTCTCTTGTGACATTCGGGGTGGAATCCCTGCATACAAATCATTGCTACTTATTTTTGCTTCTGCAGATGTGATTTTATTAACGAAAGGTGTATCGAGGAGGCCAGCATAGGAAGGAGCCCTTTTGCCAAATGGCTCTGTGTGTTTAGCTCTGCGACAGCTTTCCAGCAGAGCTGGGAAGCCATGCAAAGATATTGATAATTGATTCCGTTCTATATAAGTTAAAAACTAGCTTTTCCCTCCTAGTGTGAAGGTAATGGGTTTTGTCTGTAGAAAGATAATAATCCTATGAACCATTTCTACGCCCTCTATTAAAGAATAGTAGAGCTTGCACTTGAACATAATGCCCATGGCAGCTCAGCTTTTTAAACATTCAGCTTAAAAGAGTCTTCAAGGACTGGAAAGAGATCTTCCCCAGACACCGAGCTAAGTTTGAGGAACTTAAAAACTCATGAAGATCCTGTCAATTAATGTGTTTGTTCTTATACATCTACTCTGGAAAATGCATCTCCAGACATGAAAGCTGTTTTCTTTCGATTAAAAAGTTGTCATTGCATTTAGTTTCCATAGATAATGCAGAGGGATATTTTTTTTTTTCCCCCCTTACTGTGTTGGGGGATAAATGGATCTCTTTTTTTCTTACTGTTTTCTCATAGGAATCTTCATTTATTACATGAACAACAAAACAAAAAAGAAAAAAAAAAAAGAAGGCAGAAGCAAGCTAAACTGAAAACTTGCCTCCAAATTTGTATTCAGGAGGTTACTTGATTTATAAGCTGAGGTAATTTCATTTTTGTTCACACTCCTTCAATTGAAAGGCTCCCACAGTGTTATAGCACTGAAGGGAAGAGATGGGGAAATTTATCAAGCTATTTATCAAATTATTTTCACCTTCTGTCAAAATCATAAGCATGCTAGAAAAGAAACATAAAGAGCATGTTCAAACAGAAGAGCATGTCTGAGTGAGCAGCCGGGCTGCAGCACAGCCAGCGAGCGAAGACACGGCCAAAGACGTGGGGACTGCTCTTGGCTGTGACAGCGTCTGCCCTCAAACCCAGCCCTGGCACTCGTGGTATTAGATCCTTACTTGATGGATTGTGGGCTGAGAAAATGAAATAGAAAACATCACTAAGCAGAAGGAGAGGTCAGAGCGCAGGGGATAGACTTCCCCTCTCTCCAAGTCTCAGCTGAGTAAAAATGGGGATGATTTGAATCTAAATGGTGCACAGCCTTGATCAGGGAGTGAACTGCATGCTGAGACAGGACTCCACGCTTTGGAGAAAAACAGCCTTGGAGTGCATCCTTGGTGGTGGGTCTTGGTGGACAGTGTTGGCAAAGCAGGGAAAAAAATTAAACAAAAAAGCAACTGAGACTGAAGGAACCAGTCTAGTAAGAAATCTTTAATTTCTAATAAGCTTTAAAGGATTTGAGAGAGTTGATTTTTTTTTTTTAACAAACCAGTTCAAGTACATGCCTTCAGATTATAAAAGTACCTGAAATTGCCTAGAATATCAGCATGCATAGCTTGTTAGTATTTACATATATTTACATAGGAAAACAAGAGAAGATCTACAGTTATTTACAGTCTACAGAGGAGAAGAGAAAGGCAGCATAATTGTATTTCCTAAAATACAGTAGTTGAATAGTCAGCACATGCATATTAAGATATTTGCATGATAGAACGCAAATGTTTTAGGACATACCTTTTTAACTCCCTATGCTAAGGTATAGCATAATAAAGGTAATTTTTTTTTTTTTTTCCATTTTGTTTCTAGTCTATTTGCATCGAGTGCTTTAAAATGTTCACTAACACAGCGGCAGCATTATTTACCCTGGCAATTAAAGCAACAGTACACACGATAATTTCCTACTAACTAGCAACAAGCTGCTGGTGAATGAAATATCTATTGTTTCTCATTATCCATCGACCAACATACAGGGATCTCTCCTTGTAAAGGCAGTGCCTAAGCTATCACCATTAATTATAGAAGTAATATAAATGAGACTCTACAGTATGTACTAAATGAAATATTAACAAGGCCAGTGTCTTTGAGCCTGAAAGATGCACTAGCAGGGCACACTTTACAGCAGGCTAGCTATGAAAATCACAAGTACATAATACAGGAGTGCCTGGCTTACAGCTCTAAGCCTAGACTTTAGAGGCTTGTTTGCTAGATCTGTATTATTGCAAAATACATTCCCTTAATTAGTTTCTGGAAGACAGAGTTAGTAGTTAATTTCTTGCCATGGTATGTCCCCCTCATAACACCCTGTGGTTTTTCAATCCGTTGTATTACTGAAATGTGTGTGTCTGTGTGTGTATCAACAGATGAAAAACAGTCTTTATCTTTAAAACCTAAACAAACAGCTTGTTAAATATTTGTCCAAAAAGGTCACTTGCTTGAAAAGCATTGTTTTATGTGGGGGTTTTTTTTTTCCCCACTCATATCTAAAATGAAGTCAGTCTAAAAATTACCTGCGCAATGAAAGAGGAAGCCAAATGTCAGTATTGTGATGACGTTCTTTGCAATACTGCATATGAAAGGTCTAAATTTTGACTAGTAAGAGTATTAAAAAGCTATATAAATATATACAGCATATACAGTACCATTTGTATACATACATTTATAGAAAGTATATATTAATTAAACTTAGGTACAGCAAACGCATAAAACATTTCAAGTCAGCATAAGTTAATAACAGAAGTGATTTCAACGAGTTCTTTCTCTGCAGGACCGAACACCAGCCAGCCCTATTCTGATGATTTAGTTGCAGCAGCATAGCTTATCTGTCTTTTTGGCAGGATAGGTTTATTGTCAACAACTGGTTTGCTCAACTCTTCAAACTACCCTTACCCGGAAGAATCTGCCCTCACTGGCAGGTTCTGTGTTTCAGCAGGATTTCCAACATGCCCCATAGGATTTCCATTTTTGACAGTGGCCAACAGGTTGTGATAGGTCTCGTGTTTATATAAACGTACATCACAAAATGTCAGGAAGCGAGTGGCAGAGATTTTCAAGTGTGGTCAGCTTCTGATGGTGCTGCTGCTACTGTCTCTTACATGCTCTTCTCTTCTCACTCCTTAGGCCAGTGTTGGCACACGGGGCAGGGGGCAAGCAATGGACAGCAACATAATGTATGATCAACCTGATCACGCCCTTACCCTCTGAAATGAAGATGGATAATTTTCCTCAGGGATTTTTCCCGAATCCAGAAATGAGCAGGAGCATGCAGTATCACACCGCTGCTCCTACTAGCCTGCGAGGAGGAAAGAGAAGCAATGCTGAACTGTAGCAGTTTGCATGCAGTGTTCAAAACTGCCACTTCAGTGGAGCAATGATGTCTTAAAAGTGTAAATCGGTGTGAATGGGAGTTCAGTGGGCAGGAGAAGAAAATGCAGAAGCGATCTGTGTGGAAATGTGAAGCGGGTGAAAAGCCGGGGTGAGCAGCCTGTGGGGCGTGCTGCTGCTCCTGCCATTGAAATGCTGGTTGGGCAAGGTAAAGCCATATGCTTCATTACAGTTTTTGAAGCTTAAGATGACTCTGTATCAGGCTTGAAACAATTTTCAGAAGCTGATTGTGCACTTTAATAAGATACTGGGAAAAGGAAAGAATACGGCGCTGCCTGTGGGAACCACTCCCTTCAGGTGCGTGGCAAACGATTTAGGTTGCATGGACATACCAGGTGTCTGGTGTTGTCTTAAACCTTGTATGGTTTTATCTGGCTGGCAAATACAATACTGGACCTGTGGGTAAATGTGTTCCGTTCCGGAGCACAGCTGTGGGCATGCAGGATGTCCTAAGGCAGCTCAGGTCTGTTAAGACCCGTGTTAGGCACCTGAATCCCACCCCTGGTATGCCATCATGCAAAGGGTAGGAGAGATGAACCCATGGGTCACCCTTTCAGGGGCTGGTTCCCGCTAAAGCATCCGTTTTTGAAGAATTCAGTGGTGTTCTGGCTAATAAGAGTTTTATCAAGTTCTCTGAGAGCTGGGCAAAAAAATAAAAACCTGGGTGAGAGAGCGAAGAGACTGGAATAGGGCCCGGTGTAGCGGTCAGTCTCACAGGTTAGGGAATTGAGTTTATACAACAGAGAAAAATCTGTATGGTTTTAAAAGGTAATTACATTCTTGTCAGCTATTTTGCCAACCTTGTTCTACATCTTCTACACATTTTTAACAATGGCTTATAATATAACATTTATACTTACACAGTGCTTTTCAACAGTAAGTGTGGAAGCACTCCATAAATCTGAATTAGTCCTCACAACACCCCTGTGAGGTGAGTAAATAGTAGTGCTCTCCCCATTTTACAGCTGGGAAAAGTGAGGTACATGGAGCTGAAGTGACATGTCCGAGTTCACCAGAGAAGTAAAGGTTGAAAAGAGAAAACCAATCCAGTTCTCCTGACCTGATGTCCTGTATTGTATTTTTTTTACTCCTATGGAGGGATTGCAGACGATCTGTTTGACACTGGATCTTGGAGGTTGGAAGTTTTCAAGCACTGTCATTGCCATAACCGAGAACATACGTGGCGTTGCATAACACAAACAACATGGTGCATTATCAAAATACATTTATTACAATGGACATGTTTTCTTTTGCAAAATTAAAACCCAGAATATAAGTTAAATATAGCTGCATATACTGAATGGTTGAAATAATCGCTGGGTCTTAATGCCTCAGGAGTTGAAAACAAATCCTCTTTTGTGAACTACTGCAGTTTCCTTACTCAAAGAACATCGCACACTTATCTTCTATAATGTATGTAAAGAATACTGTAAATGTGAATGTGTAAAGGTCTTAATGACGCTAAGAGAAGTTACAGCTTGAAACCAACTCTGCTTTGCAAGTAGAGAAGCTGATGGGGTTCTGAGTCTTTGTAGTTGGGAATTAATTGAAAAAGGAACACATCAGAGGAGAAAAAGCAGACCTTACAGATTTTGATTTATCCGTGGTATTATCTTCTAAGAGGTTCTCTGCTGGTTTAAATGTGGTGATGGGGGAAGGGGAGGTGGTTGAGAATCTCTGGTTTAGATGTGGTTCGGTGAGACCTCTGAAAAGACTGTAATTACTGAGTGAGTTCAGGTCACATTTTCCTGCTGGTGCTTGGGTGGAGATGGGACCTGAAGTCAACCGAGCCCAATTTGTTTCTTAGATCATATTTGGCAGCTCCAAAGTTTTATTTTTTTAGCTGCAGATATGATTTCAGTTTATCATACTCACCCAAAATAGCAAAGGGAGGTCTCGATTTCATATTTTCTTGCTGAAAAAGCCTACAGGAGACTAATGCATACATATTCTGAGTGTTACTCATAAGATAACTGTGCATCTGGGATTGCTCTGAGTAAGAGGACTGCAGCAGGAACCGAACAGTTCTGTTATCTCACACGCAAGACTAAAACTTGTTCACTGCCTTGTACGAAAAGTGACTATCACTTACAGCTCTGAGTTACGCCAGTAGGAAACAGAGCAAAGTAATGCCTGGTGTGGAGAAGTAGCTCTCCCTCAGCTACAGCTGGCCTCAGCGGTGGCTAACACCACGAAACAGCTCTTCAGACTGCTCCTGAAAGCACTTCAGGTACTGGGGAATCCGGAAGGTTGATTGAGGGCGTGAGGATCTTTAGACTTTTAACAAGTCTAAAAGTTTTTCAGAAGAGGTCACCACGCTCTGCGTTTTTCACAAAGACTTGGACTTGATGGGTAAAACTACCAATTCCGCTCATCTGTTGAAACATCTTAACACTACAGAGAAAGGAGTGAGTATATCTTGAGAAAACTCTGCACCACAGTCCCAGCTGGGGGTCACTTGCAATCTCAAAAGGAGAGAAATCCATTCTGAGGGCAGTTTTCTTCCAGGAGGTGAGCCAAGGCTCGCTGCTGAGCTGCAGTCTGGAGCAGTAGCTGCCCAGCCCACTGCGGGCAGCCTGTGCCCAGCTTGGCCAGCTGGATGGGCGCACACCCCCGCAGCCGGCCAGCGTGTCCCTGCAGCCACTCACCCTGAATATCGACGTCGCGCTTGCAACAAGCAGTGGAGCGGACCCTCAGCGACTGCAGAACTGTGGAGCCTCAGCAAAGGCAGCAGACCCGTGCTGGTTTACAGCAGGTGAAGGCGAGGCTCGAGGAATGGAAAATTGCAGCCGTAACTTTAGGGTTTGGTTTGGACAGTTTGGAACTGATCATTGTGAAAATAGGCTCCATATCATTTAGTTTGTTATTCCAAGGAGATTTTATATTTCACGTCAAAGCAGGGAATGACCGTTGCTGAAGCCAGCTGGTGGAGAGGTTCTCCCTCTCTAGCAGAAGGGATTTGAACTCTTCAGGGTGCTTTTCAGAGGCACGGGAAGGTATGGGAGACCCCATTGGTTTCATGATCTGGAATGTGTTCATGCTACCTCATCTTCACACTGCTGTGTACTGACTTACACCGCTATAGATGGAATGTTCATGGTGCCTTTGTGTGGATCTGATATTTTTGTGTTAGAGATGTGGTGGCTTTGTCTGATAGTCCTGAGATGAAACAGGAACAGCCTGAAGAGTTTAAAGGAAGCACTTGCCTTTTTATTTCACTTGAGCTGCTTGCTTTGGAACTGGCCCTTGTCACAAACACTCGTCTCTCATGTCATTTTGATTCAACTCTTTCCGCTGGCCATCTTTTAAAATGCACTCTGCCAGACTTAACCTCAGGCTACCAAGATAACTGGCCTTTATCCTTAATTTTTAGTAAGAATAAACCCTCCTTTTCAAAGAAGCTCATCCCGTCCCACTGTCAGGCAATGTTCAGCGCTATCTGTGTGCCCTTAACAGAGTTTAGAGTGGCTCTTACTCATACATACATATATACACATATATAAATATACAGATCAGCTATGGCTTTGTTTCTATTATTTATATGCTTGGTATGCAAACTTGCTTCAGAACAGGAGTCTAATTTTAGAAAATAAACATGCATTTGAAAGTAGACAAATCCGAAAACTAAACATTAACTGTGTAATATGTTTTCTTATCAGGAACGTAAATGGTATCTTAGAATACTAACGGATGCATTGCATATATTAATGAGGGTTTTACCGTATACTGTATCTCAAGAACCCCTTTTCTTTTACTGTTTAGATATTCAATATTAATTTGTATTCAGTGCCATCAGTTACGAATTGACAGCTAGCAGTTATGAAATAAATGCCTATGAACTAGTAGCTACTTAGTATTTTCATTTCAACAAAGGATTTTGGAAGGATGGATAATTTAGATCTTTGAGCCTCAACTATAAATAAACAGCAACTGCAGTATAAATCCCACCCTGCTGCAGTTGAAGATTGTATTACAAAACTGACAAATGGTTTGCGGAAGAGAATGATGAACCCTTATTACTAAGACACTCTTCAACTTAATCCAAAACAAGATTCCCGGGTAATTTTACGTACACTAGAAAGATTGATAGCATGGTGCTTGCCTAGCGGCTTTCAAATGTTTGACCGGATCGGAAACGGCATTGAGGCATGATTAAAGATTCAGTTGGGCTTCTCACAAATTCTTTATCCCGTGTATTCATCATTGCAGCCCGCTGCCTTTGTTGCAGGTTAAAGAAGGCTGACCCCCAGCTCTGGTGATTAGCACCCTGTACAACTGGCGGACGTATGGAAAAAAAAATGTTTAGGTTGCCCAGCGCTTTTAGCATTGTTTATCAGTTGAAATTGTTGGGGGGGGGGGTGTTAATCACAATAGATCAGGCAGAGTCCGTGACAACTGACAGGCTCATTGTTTAAGACATTTTTTAACGAAGTTGTTAACATTAATTCTTTTATATAGTACTCTAATCTTCTTCAAATTATGTTCTGACATGGCACAAACCGCTTGGCATTGAAAGTCATTCAACAGTGATTAAAGTGCTCTTTTTATCGGTTTAAGAATGTTTCATCTTGTATCAGCAGTATGGAATTGTTTACTAATTAGATTCCCTAACATCCTCTGCTGTCGTATGCTGATGATATATGAACAGGAAAGCTGATGAGCAAAAAATTAAAACTTGTTATTAAGCTGTCATAAGGCCCAACATATAAAGACGTCATTCAAAAGACTGCGTTCATGAGGGATAAACAGTATTTACTGAGAAACTAAGCGGTTTCTCAGCCCGCCTAGGCGTGGCTGGCAGCGCAGGCGTTTTGCAGTTAGCTGCAGCTCTGGGTCTTTCCAGAGGTTTGTCATATCTAAGGCATAGATGCAAAGGAGAAATTGGTCCCTTGAGGACCTTCCCATTCAGCATGGCATATATGGGGCTCCTGGGCATCCTGCTTTGGGCAGGAGGTTGGGCTAGGGACCTCCTGACATCCCTACCAACCCAAGTGTGATTTGATTCCTGACATTTGTTCCTCTCTGTCCTTGGGCAAGTCACTTAGGCAGATCCTCAAGTGTCTCAATGCAACTAGCTCACATTCACCAAAGGAAATTAGATGCTTAAATGGCTGTGAGACTCTGCAATTTACCTTCTGTTTCGTAGTTTTGACGTCTGAAGGAAGTCCTAGGCTTGACGAGTTCACGTTTGTCCATTATTGTGAGATATTAAAAATTACCCTCTGTCAATGAAGGGATAAATATGACTGCATTTCTCTTAAGTAATGAGAAAGGTCCTTCTCTTTCAATGATAGAACCATTGAACTTTCTTCTTCCAAAACAGCCAGCACGATTGAAATCTTTAGAAAGAAGTAAAGCCAAAAAGCAAATGGCACATTGCTTGCATCCGGTTCTCAGTGAAACATTGGAGGCATCGCAAGATAAAGTGCTTTGGGCTTCTAGCCACATAATCTTTTATCGCTTAAAGTAAATATCCTACGCTCACACAGGGTAAACTGTTCTCTTCTTCTGGAGTCTAGGTTGTGTCAATGGTCAAGGTAAAAGCACTGCTGTTATACTGTGGGACGTTTTTCTGCCTGCTGAGAATTTTGTTTAAAAGTTGACAAATTTGACTCGCATGAAAAGATAAATTATTGTTTGGTTTGGATTTTAAACTGTGCTGATAAGCTTCCATTTATGAATTAGCTGAATTCTGTTAGAGCTAGCTTGAGTTTAGCTTGGCTGGATGGATGCTTTTCAGCAATAGCTTAAGGGTTCTCACCCTGCATTGAGCAATTTAGTTTAATTTTACCTTTCTAATAAAAGTCCAGTTGAATTGCTTGCAAAAACCTAATAATACTCTTCAGGGGCTTTGAATCATTTTAAACAGCTGAATGGTGATCATACCTGTGCTGTGGAGCTTTATAGGATAGTTCAAATGAGCGTAGGAGTTTTATTGTTCTCTATTAATATGACTTTTAGTAGAACTTTCTTCTATTTCTGCTACCACCTTTAAGATACTTTCTCTTTTAAAAAAAGATATTGGTTTAATAAGAGGTTTACTATGTATTATACTAACTTTAAAATATTTTGGTCTGTTGATAATATATGCCTTTCAAAATACTTAATACAGATAGTTTTGCTTTACCTTGTGATGGGAGATCCTTGCTAAGCTGTGGAGCCATCATTGTCAGTTTAATCCCATCTTCTGAGAAAAATGCATGTCTTGCAAACAAATATGCCCTTCTTTGCTGTTACAGAATTAAAGAGAATTGGGTCTTTTTAGACTGCTTGCTGCCCTTGAAGGATGAGAATGCAAAAGTAGAGGTCTTCTGTGGGTTGACCCCCTAACAGGACCCTGAGTTTCCTTGGTTGTGACAATGAATGGCCACGAAAAAGGACTGGAGGAAGATCACAAGAGATTGAAGCCTGTTCTCTTTACCCATTAGATTATACTAATGTGCCAACATTTAATTTCTCTTCGTTTACTTTTTCAATCATATTTGGCAGCCTCTTCATTCTGATTCCTATCGGCTCATAATTAGTTACCGCAGAAAGGACTCAGATGTGCATCAATAATCGTAAGATGCCAGATAAACCGTATTGGTTTTAACTTAGTGTTGTGTGTTGCTATGTGCTGTACCTATTATTTTTAATTCCAGTTTACAAAGCAAACTAGCTTTTTGCTCTCTGGCACTGCACTTTTAATCTATGCCAGGGAGTAGCCCATCACCGGTGCCAGGATGCTTGTCCCAACCTTGTGGCCTCAGTCTCCTGGTTTTCTCTAGAGAATTCAGAAAAACCCATTTTTCCTCTTTGAACGTAAGTTCACTTGGTATAAGAAAAGAAAAAGGAAAAGAAATAAAGCTCTTGATCCACAAAAGCCTCTAATCTACCCGCTCCATTTCTTAAAGCATTATAAGACATGAGAAATGGTTGTTATAGAACAAAAAAACCCACTGGAAAGCCTTGCATCTCTGCAAAATCAGACCCTCTCTCTGCCTGCAGCAGATAAACATTCTTACAAGGCAGCGGTGACAACTGCCACAGTGAAACTATTGATCAAAGATATATGGGCAGGTTTGGCACCAATCCCGATGGCACTTTACATGATAGGTCTTAATTGGAGTGCCCAGGTTAATTTTGTACAAGAGGTTTCGAAAACCCAAACAAACAGTATATAGAGATCTATCAGCCTGCGTTGCTGGTCGGGGTTAGGAAGCAGGAGTGCCCAAGGCGTATGGTAAGTGCTCTCTGTGTTTCAAAGGGAAACCAGGAAGTTTTGAGGAGCTGCTTTTAAACCTGGCTCAACTGTTGTGGTTTCCGGCACTGCCTGCGCAGACCCTGCCCCTGTGGCAGGCCAGGCTCTCCATGCTGCTGGTCCAGGTTTTTACTGAAAGGGGCAAAAGACCTGAGGCTGGCCCCGTGGTTCGGGATTGTCTTTTTTTTTTTCCGCTTTTGCTCTAAGAGGAAAGGAAAAGTCCCCGCTATGGTATTTTGTAAATAAGCATCCAGCAGGCAGGCTGTATCCAGCAGCTCTTTCAGCAGGGCTTCGAGCCTTGTCACTGGCGGGTTGCCCTGACAGCCGCGATGCTTTTTCTGGTGCTTTCGTAAGACACAGCTTCAAAGGACTGCTGTCGAAATTACAATGATAAAATATGTCTCTATATATTTATATAGGGGTTTATCTTTTTTTTTTTTTTTTTTTTTTAATTCCAGCAACAAGGAGCTGCCACAACTGTCTACTGCGCCACGGCTGCGGAGCTGGAGGGCCTGGGAGGGATGTACTTCAACAACTGCTGCCGCTGCCTGCCCTCGCAGGAGGCACAGGGCGAAGCGACGGCCGCGGCCCTGTGGGAGCTGAGCGAGAGGCTGATCCAAGAACGAATTGGCAGGCAGTCCAAATAACAGGGAGCTCCTGGAAGGATCAAAACACACGAGTGTGTGCACGCTCGAAAACTGCCAACACTGGAACCTGTCCAATCTTATCATCTAGAGGGTTTCCATATACCTCAGATACAGATTAACCAGTGTTAATGAAATAATAGCAGTCACAACATAGTGAAAAATGTTAAGTACTAATGGGAGATGGGGAATACTGCGGTTAAAGGGACAATGCGGCTTCCTGGGGCTCAGTTAGTCTTGGTTCTCTTCTTTGATTATAGCCTGTTCAAAGTGTAACCCAAGGAGGCATCTTTTGTCTCATTTTAGAAAAGCAATGCTGCAGACATTTTCTGTTATTTTGATTAATGGGTAGGTATGTAGCCCAATATGGGATTTCCTCTTTATTTTGATAATTACTGTCTGTTAGGCTTTAGGTATTGATTGGGAGATGGTAGTTGTGTTGATTCTTTTCCTGCAAGGATTTTATTGGGTGTGGCAAATAAAAAGATTATTAAGGAAAGAAATCTTTCCTGCCTTGACTGCTGGCTGCAAATACGTCTATGCTGTCTAGAAAAAGAAGGTACAAGACATCTGAACAGAAATGGTAAAGTCACAGCTAATTAAATATTTCTGGTTTTTTCTTAAAATATTATCATAAAAGATATGTTGTAAACCATTCCCTAAGGACCGTCGAGTTAGCAAGATGATGTTGTCTCCTTAAGAACACACAGAGCATAACCAGGGGTTTACATGGTATTTCCATCCGTTTCTCAGTTCACAGTTTTAAGGAGGCTTTTTTCTTTGAAAATTCACAGTTTCTCAGTTTTCCTGATACTGTATCTCATTCCAAATCTCTTTTTTCTTACAATTTAAATTCAATAAAACAACATGCTTGCTTGAATATTGTCACCTGAAGAGAAAGTTTGTCTCATTTCTCAAATGTCTTAGTTCATTTTTTTGTTGTTTTTTTTTAGAAAAGAAACTTGAGGAAAAATAAAGAGCTTCTTGTTGATGCCAAGAAAACGCTGCTTTTTTTCTGGTTTCTTTCTGAGTCGTTTTTTGTGCTTGTGGCTGTCTTCATGCCAGAAGGTTGTCCTAAGCCATCCCCAGTCCAGCATCATATTTTCTGTAGACAGAATATAAACAAATAAATAGGACCACACTGTTAATAGAGGCTTGTCTGATCCCTTTATGACTTATTGCTAACAGTCTGCCTTCCATGATTTTTCTTGTCTGCAATCATAATGCATTGATTGTCATTGAATAGGTTTTAAAGTCAAGGCACAGATTCAACTGGAAGAAGTAGCCATAGCATCCTCCCATCCAACACACCCACCACACTTAACGTAAGGAATTATGATATTGCAGTGTAACAGCTATACCTTACAGTCATATACGGCAATTGGGTTTGACTGGTTTTTGAGTTTACAGCTAATTCTAGTTTAGTGTGAGCTCTTCTCAGGTAGGTGGTGTTCAGTCTCCTCTGCTCCTAAGGGCTGAAATATCTCTAAGTCTCAGTCTGTGAAATCAAATTTCTTCTGAGTGGACAGGGGAACATTGGATCCACTGCCTGCAGATCTAGGGTGAATTAGCTGACCGGGCTTCTACAGAGAAAATTAGGGCTTTTTCTTTCCCCCAAAGCCCTTGACATCTTCAGTCACACCTTCAGTCTCCTCCCCAAGCGCAGCCTCAGCACTCTTGTTTGGCCACTGCCTTGCCTGATGCCACAGTCTTGCCTAAAGCAGCAGTAAAGAATATACGGTCTTGCTTATACCTGCTGTGCCACCGGGGTAGCAACAGCCTTCAGTAATAAGCCATCCTCTCCACGTGCCTTCCTCTACTATCTGCAGCAAGCCCTTTTTCCCAGGCCAACACATCCTAATGAGCTTGACCCGCACTGAAACATTGGTGGAATAAAGAAAATAAAAGGGGCTATTCCAGAAAAATCACCTCTTTTCAGCCTTGTTGGGGGGGGGGTGTAAATAAAATTAAACTAAATAAAATAAAATAAAATAAATAAAATAAAATAAATAAAATAAAATAAAATCTTTCTTGTCTCCCAGAAGTTTTTCCAGTCTGTGCTGCATGGGCAGATGCTGGTATAGTGTAATGTCTGAAAACTAGTAGCATGGGTCAAAGTATTTGCAAGTCAAGGTGATGGTTACAGTGAAATTCCGTGTATTGTCTGAAGTTTATCTGAGGAGAAAAACTGATTAAATTCTGTCACCTGTGCAACAGCCTTCGCAAATGCATTGTTTTTCCTTTTCACAGTCAAACAGAATTACTCTCACATAATAATACAGCCGGTCTGTGACAGCAGAGCTTTGCATCAGAGCTTGGCACTGCTGGGCTAGGAAGAGGCAGTAATTAGCAATGCTGGGAGCTCTGCACTCCCCCAAAGGCCTGGGCCTTATGCTCCTTTTAGGCAAACATTAATAACCGATAATGAACACCCTGTCATTCCTTATTGCTGAAATATTGCGTGCTTTTATGAGAATTCAGTACTGAAAGAGAGATTGCCTGCCTTCCTTCAGAGGATACCTAGGAGGTGTTCTCCCCCACGCACGGCTCCCTGTTGCAGTGGTAGGTAAAAGGTAAAAGCATTTTTAATGTTAGCGTAGTTCTGCATTGGGGTGATGTAAGCTACCCCCTCACTTCATTGAGTTGAGGGGTTCCTCTGGCTCCTATTTCTGGTTAATAAATATGTATTGACACTGGGTATTACCTGTCTAGGATTTCACTGTCACAATTTTCTCCAACTCAGATAAAATTACTTGCTCGCTCTTTCTTTCTTTCTTACTTTTTCTTTCACTCATTCTCTCTCATTCTCTCTTTCTCTCATTCTCTTTCTTGTTTTCTCTCCTCTTTCTTTCCATTTTCCTCTCCCTCTCTGCCCTCCTCTTTGCCTCTCTCTCCTGTGTTGAGATAGCCAGCATAAAAAAAGCTTTTCTTTTCTTTTTTTTTTTTTACCGTTTTCATTCCAAATAATAATAAAAAAAAAATGGCACAAAGCTGCGGACTGTTTGCTTCTATTAGAAACACTTGTGAAAATAATTTTTCTTGCACTCTCAGCTTGGTGTCAGCACAGGAGGGATGTGCAGGATACATTAAAAACGAAAAGCAACTGAAAAGAAACAGACTCCAAACCCCCCAGTTTAATATCCTAGATGTGCCTAAGTCATTGGCTTTCAGATATATTTTGGTGTAAAATTTGGCACATTTACAGCCAGTCAGATTTATTTATTTGACTGGCTTACATTTTTCCGGTTGATTTACCTGAGGCAATGTCTGTGTGAATTACTCCACAATGCATTGACTCCAGTGTTCATTAAAGGTAGTTAAGTGATCCTGTGTCTAATATTAAAGCAAACCCCATTAACCTTAACTAGTATCATATCAGCAAAACAAAAAGAACTGAATAAAGCAAAATAGATTGGGTATTTATAGGTGTTGGAAAAGATCCAGCAAACTTACATCAAGCTCCTAATAGTCCTAATAAGCACTTGCTAGTTATCCCCATAAAAAAAGAGGAGGCGGGGTAAGGACAGTGTCTCTGGTGCACCGCTGAAGCCGCACAGGACTTTGTGAAGGGGAGGCGTTGGAGGGTGATGCCACAGAGCATTTCCCACTCACGTGCTGAAGGGCATTGCTTGATCCTTTCCTCTCTGCTTTCCTTCCAAAGTCAACATTTCCATTTTAATGGTGATTTTTTTTTTTTCTTTTTTTTTTTTTGGTCTCTGTATGGTTGCCCTGGATCTGCAAGTCTGTGTAGGTGAGCGAGCAACTCTCTTGCTGGGAATGAAGAGCCAGCAGAAGCTCTTAGGGGAATGGAGGTGCCATTTCAATCAGTGACAGCTTCCACTGCTGTCCATGCAGCAGATGTTGCCCATGGTCTGCCCAGAAAGTAACTGACTGCTGGGACCTCTACTAGCAAAACCAGGTAGAGGTGAACCAGCAGAAACCCATGCCAGGTCCTGACTTTTTTTTTTTTCCCTCCCTGCTTTTTCTTTTGACATCTGCAAGACAAATTTCAGATATTCTCAGACCAGGTAGGGATTTTATTAGAGACAGTCTTTCTACTAACAGTGCAACAATTTGACTTATATCAAGGTTAAATAACTCTTTGTCAGGTGTTAAGCTCATGACCTTTCCAGCCAAACACACTTATACTAACCAGTTTACCATTGGAATGATCAATATTTGTAAGTGGGAAAGTCTAGACAGATCTTATTTTGTCCTTTGGTATCACTTGTGGCTTTCGAATTGATCATTATATGTGGCTGGGGAAAAATTGCCTATACATTCATGCTCTGTATTTATCTTGACAAGGTTCTCTAGGATTATATTTTCATAATCTGAATGGCAGTGGAACAGCTGCTCAGACTGTGCAAGCTCTTCTTATCAGGCTGAATTTAAGCTACGGTAATTACTCTTTCTCCTTATGTATTTCTTTTTTAAACAAGCGTGTACTATACATTAAAATGTATGGTTGGGGTGGCAGGGGGACATGCTGAGAAGCTTGGAAAATGCTGCTGAAATGAATTTCTTTCCATCCACAGTGGCTGATGTAGGCTTGTATTTTATTTTAAGCGTAAGCCCGTGTCGGAGCACGCGTGGTCTCTGAAGCAAGATCCCAACCTACAAGGCGAATACTTTGTTTTATTAACAAATCTTTCAGAGTCAAGATGTACCCTGAGACTGGAGGCAGTTTAGGAATACCAGAATAGCCATTGGTAATAAATACCCACCAGTAAACACACCACTGACTGAAGCCTTCAACCGGTCCCTTCGCAAAGCGGTTCCTTGGAGGAACCGGTCCCCATCCCCAGGGGAAGCAGCCAAGCCATCACCAGGAGCACCGTGGGCCTGCTTCATCCTGCAATCTAGAGAGCTGCACTGACAGCAGGCACTGAAGGTGTCTGGATGATGTGGTGATGGAAGCATTGAAATACAGCAGGGAGTTGCGTGGCTGTTTGCTGATGTCCTTCACCATGGGATGGAGGCAATGGGAAAACAGAGAGGTACCTTGGAAAGAAAGTATGTGCTTCTTCTCTCTCTTTTTTCCTTTCTTTCTTTTTTTTTTTCCCCATAGTACTAATGATTTTATTTACTAGATGCCTTTTCCAGGCTGAGCTTTTTCTTCTCTCCCCCACCCCTGTTGCGTTTGCAGAGTACTTTCCAAGCAGTGTTTTGTGAATTAGCTTCATGCTTTAAAAGAGAAGATTGCTCTGGCAGAGAACAGCATAGTTGTAAAAGTGTCAAGGTGTTATGAATGTCCTGATGATAGAGCCCAGTTGTTATCTGCTGGGTAGTGAGGGAGGATAGCTAATGATGTGCAGCATGTAAACTGTTTGTTGCTCTAATCCATCTGTGTGGAGAGGAGTGAAAAAGAGGGGCGAAATCCTGGGAAAATTACTTGGACAGCTGGAGATAAAGTGTGTACTGATGGAGTCATCCAGAGGTAGCTGTCAACATGAGCTGTGTTTGCATATAATCCATGCGATGCACAATGATTCCTTTCGGTATTTTTTTTAATGGGGGTTCACGTGTCTGTGCACAGACTTTAATTACTATCCAGTATCTCTAACCAACTGGGCTCCAGTTTTAAGTGAGGAATGTGATTTTAATCAATTCATGGCTGGGTGATGGAGAGAAGTACTACAAACAGACCAAAGCAAGACTTACGGATCCCTTTGGAGGACCTGAATTAAATGAGAAGTGGTCATTTTATTAATTCTGCTGTGTTTTATAGACCTTTTATATGGAACATTACCCATACAACTTCACTATCTAATTAAAAAGGGCTTTTATCAATTTGCTGGGCAGTTGCTTATGCAAAAAAAAAAAAAAAAAAAAGGAGGAAGAAATAATATATATTTTTTTGAGTCCCAGAAAATCATCTACTGCAAGGGACTACAGAACAGGTCGCCAAATGCCTGGTGAGACTATTTTGGTTGGTTATCTTCACTCTTTTAAAAGAGCTTATACTATCTGTTACAATATCTGAACAATAGCCAGCGCTTTGGGACTGAAGTCTGCACCGTGCGCATTGTTCATATGGAAACGTTACACAGGTCTGGTGCGGCGCCCACGGGTATGTGAGCGCCGTCTAAATTAGAGGCTTTGTACTTTGGATTTACACCATCCCTCCTGGCAAAGCAGGCACCCTTTTCCTTGAGCTGGTGTCAGCCTTTACCAGCAGCAGTTTGAACGGCTCTGTAATGTCCTTAGCGGAGGGTGAGGTGTGATGCTTGCGGGCGTGAAAGGTGTAAGCTTGTTGGAAAGGAAGGAGAGAGAAAGTGAGTGCGTGGGAGCCACGCCGGTCCCCACTCCGATCATCACAGCAACACGTCACTAATGGCCCTAAAATGGACTTTGCCTTTTGCAGGCAGCCTGAGAGGAAGGGCAGGAGAGATGGGGAAAGGTCATGGAAATATGTGGCATCTTTCTGTAGGCAGCTCTCTGCGCTTTGTACTGCTGCCTGGTTTCTCTGTGGGATGCAGCTGAAGCCCTCCCAGTGCCTGAAAAGCGGGAGGGAAGAGGAAAGAAAAAATTCTTCTAAACCCCTTGCACCTCCATAAACTCTTACTTTATGTGGTGTATTGGATTTTACAAGCACGGAGTCTGCTGGGAGCTGTCTGTCGAGCACACAGTTAGCAGTGATTGAACACCAGAGTTTTAGCATTTTGACTTAAATCCAGTGTAAACTTGTAAGTGAACTGCTGGCCTGGGCTCGGTCTCTGGTGGACAGCAGTCAGCAATGCATCACAGGCTGCGCAGCCCACGGAGCGCCCGGCCGGCGGCCGCGGGTCACAGTTCAAAAGAAGCCTGAAATTTTGCTTCAATGGATCCTGAATTACCTCTCATCCCAGGGAAGGCTTTATGTCTCTCCCTCTCTTTCCCTCCCAGCATTGAGCCGGCGTGGCTGGAGAAGAGAGGAGAAAGGGAGCCGGTACTGAGACCATCTCAAATGTACCTGGACTACAAACAAACCAGAAGTATTTTCCTTCTAGCAAAGCTGTTCCTTTAATCTTTATGAGCAGGAGAAATTCATGCATTACAGAGGCACAAAAATGAAAAGGGAAGGGCGGGTGGGAATAGCTGCATTAGAATTAAGCCCTGTTTTTAATATGACACCTGTCAGACTTATTGTTAAAAACATGGAGAAAGGCTCCCTTCAGAAATAATAACATTGCAGCAAGGTTAGTTATAACACGGTGAGTCCTGTCAACAGCCGCAATTAGAAGTTGTTTACCGTCGAGCGAAATAGCTCTGCAGCATCGGGGCTGTATGGACGTTACGTGTTGTTTCAGCCCCAGCTGAGGGCTCACAGATAATCCTCTCTTCCAACGCAGCACACAGCCGAGATGGGAGATTCTTCCCTGCAATTACATTACTTTCCTAATGACACTATCACCCAACCAGGGATTAAGTGCTGCTTTAGAGTCAATGAATGGAGTCACCAGGTTTAGGCTGCTAAACAATTAAAGGGTCAATTTATGGTGTATTAGTGGGTGCAGGTGAAGGGGGATGACTGGCAAGGAGATCCCCTGATAAACAAGAGCTGTCAGAGAGCCCTACCCTGCAGGGGCAACTACTTCTGTCAGCTGGCTATTAAAAGGCATGCTTCACCACCACAATTAAGCCCCTCTGCTGGGGCCAACATGCTGCTGCTGCGGCCACCCGACAGAAATCCCCTGCTGCGGCGGTTGCCAACTGCGACACGGTGTTGGTAAGTCACCCAGCACTGGTAGTTAAACTCAGACCACAAAATTAATTTCATTTATGCCTTCAGCCAGATTTCAGAGTAAGGCTCTGGAGACAAAGGAGAAATTAATTTATTAAAAAGCAATAGCTTGATAATGCACATGATGATAGAATAAATGAATCTGTTCAATATCTTATAAAACAGTTGGCAATCACATAATAGAGCATTCATTGTCAATTTAGTAGCTTGTCTCATTATACTCTGCAAATAGTAGTAAAATGGTGTATTATTCATGAACCAACATGCTTTAATTACTTTTAGTGCACATTTATTTTTTCAAATGTAATATGAGTTAGATTCATCTATAACTGTAACTCAGCTTATGAATCTTGAAGCGGTAACACAAACTGGAAGAGCAATTTTATGAGCACAGGAATCAGTTTCTGGGAAGTTTGTAAGATTTCTATATGCTATGAAAGCAGATCCTAAAATGCCAACCTCGGTTATCATCCCAAAGTTGCATTGTAGCTGATAATACTTTAATAAATACCATATGATTATTTGATAATTTAATCTGATCTCATTTAATATTTCATCATTTGCGAGGGTGTTGGGTTTTTTTTTTTTTTCCCTGCCGTAAAACAAATCCCAAAATATAATGTAGTTATTTGTTGGCTTTACAAATAGAAATTGTCTTGTTACCAGTCCCTCCCTTCTTGGCTTTCCTCCCCTCCCCACTCTTCACCTGCTTAATTTGCTGTGAAGGTCTCACATACATACAGCCAAGGTCAATGAGAGTCCACTGCTCATTCAATTAAAATGTTTGTGAGGATTTATAAGTAATAAACTGTTCTTGCCTATAATAACAGATTTCCTTAAGTCCGTCTTGCCACTACTAAGTATAATGTTGCGGCACATTGTTGATTTCTACGTACGCAGAAAAAAGAGCACTGTAAAATAAGATGACTTTAAAATGCAATTAAAGTGTAAATCTTTACACCCATTAACATTTAGGGTCCATTAGATTACTTTGTCTTTTACAATATTAAATGCTAAGATGTTTTGCTTTTGTTCTGTAGCAGTGTATTCTAATTCTAATACAAATGTAATTTAGCTCCCAATAAATCTTGGCTGTAATTGGTTATTAAGTATGTGCTACCATGTCATAAATTTCAACCACAGAATTTCTTTTTCTGCCCGTTCATCTCTGTAGGTTTGTATTCCGGGGTCAGGTGCGGGGTTTTGCACCATCGTAAGTATTTAGCCCATCTGAGCGTTGAATGGGGGCCACCACCCTAACACCGAGCCCTTCAGTAGGTGCTATGGGGGGAGCGAGAGCTGGCACTGCCAGCAGAATCCAGCCTCCTACCTGCCCGCAGGGGATGCAGCCATTGAGGTTAATGGTTGGAGGCTGAACTTACCCAGGGACTTCATGCGGCTCTGCCCGAGGGGGAGTGCTCTTGCAATGTGTTTATTCACTTGGCAGTGACTTGAAGCACAAGGGTCTGTCTCTCCCAGGCAGGAGATGAGGTTGTGGCCTGATGTACGGCCAACGCTGGAACTTTGGTGCTAATTGAGGTTGCAGAGGGTATAAATTAGGGCTGAATTTCACTCTCTCATCCTTGGTGTTATCTTCTGCTTTGAAAGGTGTCCAAACTATGGCTGCACAATTATGACTCTTTTCCTCAGACCTCAGTGAGCACAATTTAGACTGGTTTTTATTGGTCACTGAGGATGAGTTTCTAAGGTTTTTTAGATTCAAGAACTGGGGTAATAGCATTGTGAGGGCATGGCCCAGTTTCCTTTGTAATCCTGATTTCAGTTCCCAATAGTAACCTGAAGCCATGACTGCTTAATCCTTAATTCCTGGCACAATTAACATCTCATATTCGGGAGGACTTCTTTGAGATTTGGAAGGAAATCTGTCCCCAGCTAGGTCAGCTCTAGCCGGTCTCTTTACTAAATGGGATGGGATCCTTTTCAGCCTGAGTCAAATACAGTAACACCTCATTTAATGGGGCAATAGAGCAGAGACTCTGACCGCGGCTCCGGTTGGGTGCAGTCCAAATCAACATCCTTGCAATTAGCGCCAGTGCGGAATGCAAGCACACAAACTCATAAGCTACTAATGAACTAGTTGAGCAGTTCTACAGGTATTTATATAAGGCTGAGACAGCATCCTCGGCTGAAGAGTGACCCCCTCCCATGTATTCCCAGGGAAGCTGTAACAGAAGTGAAATTTCTTTGTGTAAATACAGGCAATGCTAAGGGACCTGCATTTTCTGCCATCGCTTCCGTGCTTGTGGGTTAGGGGTTGCGCTGGCAAACAAATGGGACCTGTTCTGCAGCTACTTCATTGCACGTCAATGATGACAAATGTCAGTTTGCTGTCTCCTCACCAACATTTTTACACTTGAGTGCATAACCACGCCACTGCTGATGAGTCAGAAAACAGCTTTTTTTATCCCTTTTTCCCCTATACCACCTTGCCCCGTTCAGTTATCCTGGATTTTCCCACCTTCATTTGCACAACTCTGCACTAAATCCCGTCTGCCCATTCCCCTGTAGGATAATCTCAAAGAGCACCCCAGCTTAGCTGAGCGTGTCATCCCTTCCTATAGGGCATGGCAGGCGGTTTCCAGGGCAAACCTCTCCTCACGTCAGGCTGTGACCAGGAGCGGCTGAGGCACAGCGGGAACCTTACCTGCACCCCTTCAGCAGCGCTTCCCCACTCCTTCTCACGGGCCAGCAGAGCAAGGTGTAAGGGTAAAGCTGTGGTTCACACCACCGCTTCTCTGACCTGGTTCCCCAATGTTCTTGGGAGCTCCTAATAATTTATATCAACGATTGCCTTGCTCTCGTCTGTGTCTGCTTTATTTTGGGTTTGCAAAAACCCCCAAAAGCTGAAACCAGGGTGGTGACCTGTTTGTTGAAGTCCCCAAAACCTGAGCTAA
This sequence comes from Bucorvus abyssinicus, assembly GCA_009769605.1. Taxonomy (NCBI): domain Eukaryota; kingdom Metazoa; phylum Chordata; class Aves; order Bucerotiformes; family Bucorvidae; genus Bucorvus; species Bucorvus abyssinicus. The sequence continues at coordinate 16,123,900 of CM020040.1, forward strand.
GAATGCCATTGCATGAGCATGCACTTGACTTAAGCCCTGCAGAGGCCATCGAAAGCGCAGACCACGCACCCCAGAACTCACGCACTGCTGGGCTTGAGTAGCATGCTGCAGGGAGAGCTGAGCAAGGCTGAGGATTTAAAATAAGTCTTTACACAAGTTTATTATTTCACTGTGTAAATTGCATACGGAGCACTTGAATCAGGCACACTTTAAAAACCACAGAAAAGAACGGCCTCGATTTGTCTTTAAAAGAAATAAAAACCAGAGTGAAAAACCCACTCATGATGATCAATTGAGCTACACTTAAACAACTTTTACAAGCAAATTGGTCAGTTAGTCATCTAAATATTTGGTTTAGCTCCATGAACATGTAGAAATTACAAAAAAATTAGAAGAAATCATTTTTTCCGGAGCATGAGCCACAGGCTTTGCCTCAGTGGTCTTATTGGCTGATTAATCCATACGTTTACTGTGCTTTGAATGAAATACAATAGTTCCATCTGAAAAATGTGATTAGTCTTAATTTCCTACTTTTTATATTAGTCCCCTGGTTTCGAACCCTTTGGCAATTTACAATGCTCAAATACTTTTGCGATTGCAGAGCAGCTGTTCACAGGGACACCACTACTCCTGAATGTGAGGTTAATAGCATGTGTTGTACAGATAAGCAGTCACAGACACGCTCTCATGGATACATGTACACAGCTTTGTACATATTATATATATATATATATATAATCTCACACACATTCATACATAGATAGACGCTCTAATATATGATTTGCTTTACAATGCTTTTGTTTCCCCCTGCCAGTGTCTGCATTGTTAATCACCTGACATCTGAGTATTGCTGAATCACTTGGACCGTAATTCTGAACCTGTCCATGGCTATTTCTTCTACTATATTCTCCTCTCCCCACCATCATTATGCCCTCTGTCTGAAGCCGCTCACCGTCTGTTTTTTCTTTAGATGACAAAAGAAACAAAAAGAAGAAATTCAGTTCTTCATCCTTCGTCTCCTTTTTTTTGCACTATCATTTTTATTGGATTCCTTCTTGCCTGATTAGTTATTCTATACATTAGATTTATCATAGAATTTTATATCCTTTTATCACATATACTTTTCAGTTTGACAATAGAGATGTGCATCTCACTGTTAGCAAATCCAAAATATATTTCTTTTTGCATTTTTCCAAATAATCCTCCATATTTAAGCCAACGAGGCCCTGAAAAATTAATGCAGTAGTAACAAGGCAAAAGAGACACTAGTCAGAACTCGGGATGAGCAGAGATCAGGTCAAATGCTCAGTACTGCATCTGCTCCAGTTTGCTTCGAAGCTTCTGTTCGTGTATGTGGACTTGATAGTACAATGCATAAAAATGGATCTCCTAAAGAAGTCCTAAAATAACCCATTCATAGTTAAATCTGCAGCCACAATTAAATTTCTGGAATCACACTGGTGCCCATGACAAAATTTATTTGCAAAGCACTGCTTTAAATGATATGCCTTGTATCACTGCACATCATCATGGCTTATTAAGATACAAAATAGAGACACAAACTCCTATACACTGCTAACCGTTAGGAAAAATAACTTTTCGGATTTTGTTGACTGCCCTAAGTTAAGAAGCAATGACTTTAGCTTTCCAAATTTTGGAAATCTGAATGCATCTGCAAAAGGCAGTAGATGAAACAAACAAGCAAAAAGTTCCATAATGTTAGAAGTTGCTTCAGTTGCTTTAAAATGTTTACTGAACTAGAGGAATATCTTCCAGTCCTCCTTAAAATTAGTTCTTGGCTCCCGATATGTGTTAACATATTTGATATACTTTCCCCAGTGACCCTGGATGTGTCTCGAGGTCGGTGCTCCAGAGTTCCTGGCTATCTTTATTGTCCCTAACTCACTTTCTCTCCAAGCCTCTTCCTCTGTGCCAACAAAAATATTTCCAGTCCTTCTGTCTTCAGCAGCTCACTCTATGAATGCATAACAGATGGACAGTCTTTTCCGCCGAAGAGTGGGACCAATTGCTTTTGCCAGCTGACAATGGGCTGGATGAGCGTGTTGAAGTGATTGCAGACCAGGATAAATGAAAGCCTTGCAGAGAACCGGAGAGCATCTTAAAACTATTCTTGACAAGGGTTTGCAAAGCTGTTTAGTAAAAGAGTCGCTGATGAAACATTTGCACTTGAAAAACCTCTGGCCCCTGGGGAAGCTGTGAGTATTCTGTTGGGTGAGTTTTTCATTTGCATTTTGCAGATGTCTCTGAGGGCACCTCTGAACCCCTTCCTCACCATCTCCCAGCCATCACACCTCCTGAGTTCCACCAGAGTTTCACTCAGGCATGCTTGTTTCCTGTGCTTTTCTAGAAATTTCGTTCCTTGACATCTATGGCTGAGATCTCATCCAGCTTCGCTGCTTCAAGGCCCTGGTGCCGCCCCTTCTCACCGGGGAGAGTATTCTCTTTGCTAGTGCAGGCCCTAGAGTGCTGCACTGACCATCGGCTTTTTCCTTCCCTTTTGCTGTCACTACCTCTGAAGCTGCCACTTAGGTCTAAACCCAAGCATATGCCGTGAATGAACCTCTCCTATTCATTGATCTTCTTGAGCACATCAACCTGTCTTTCTAAATCTGTGCTCTGATTTTTCAAGTAATAGAAAGAATCCCTCTGGATAACCACATAATCATCTCCTTTTGGCTCCTGGTCAGGCTGCCTTGCTCGTTCTTGTGCTTGTTCTCTTTTCTGAATGAGGAAGGTGATAAAAATGCTGCCTTCCCATTTCAGTCTTCTACAAGGCTTCCTGGGTGCCCCACCAGACCCTCTTGGCTTCTAGCTCTTTGAAGATGAATGAATAATATTCCTCCGAGTTTCTATTATCTGCAAACTACCAATTAAACAGAACCAGCAACCAGAGATAAAAGTCTAGCCTTGGCGAAATCCACAGAAAACGGACTCGGAAAGCCCAGGGTATTTTCATGTGTGCAACAACTGATGGAAAGTTAGAGATGCAGGGGAAGATGACAGGTATTGCCATCCTTATCAGGGCTCAGATACCCATGGAACAACTCTGTAATTGCTATGGGACTACAGGCTAATTATTATATCATTATGTAATTATATAGAGTTATTTATATGAGGGGAAGAGGTCAAATTTAGCACATTATCATAAATTCACAAATCAGGAGCTTTATTTTAAAATCTTTGACTGTGTGGCCTTTGATCTTTGAACTGTTTGGTGACTTCAAGCATCATTACTCCATAATGTCCCAGAATGTGCAATTAGTGTGAGTACGATTACATATGGTACGATATTTGTATCATGTTTAATAAAACTGGTCTGTGACTTTGTAGGCTTTAAATGATAATGAAATCCAGGTTTAATTATTGATTTTTTAAAAATGCCTTTAATATTCTGATACTGATGCAGCTAAACATCAGACAGCCTAAATATAACATGAAACTGTACAGCTATTAGGCTAAAACGTGACGTTATCCATCCATCTGCTTTTTTCCATTGCACCTACCAGTATAAGTGATATGATTTATTTATTTTGTTTATTTAGAATTAAATAATAAATAAACAGACTCCTGCACGAGGCTCTAGAAACCCTACCGCGCCATCAATAATGCGATGCGATCCCAGCCGCATTAGCGTAATCCTTTCGGCAGGGATTCAGCCAAGAAGTCACCTCCAGAAACACCTTCCTGCCACTCCGCTGAGCGGGGAAGCAGCCTCGCAGCCCTCTCCTAATCAGACGTCTTTTGCAGAGGGGCTGGAAGATGCCCAAGCATAGGTTATTTCTGACCCAGACCGGGTCCCCATCCCTGGGGGGGTTGTTGCCATCCACCCCCCTCCCTCCCCCAGCAGTGGGAGTTGGGCTGGGCACCGCTGCTCATCACAGCACAAGGGTCATGTATTAGCTCCCAGCAGTCACCATCCCCACTCGGCCATCCAGACCACGTAGCACTTAATGATAGCTTATTTATTTAATTTATTCACACTTCGGTCTTTATCAGGGCTGCCTTTGAGACCCTGCCGAGGGCCAGCTCGCTCTCCCAGCCATGGCAGTGGGCCTGCAGGCTGGACGCAGCATCTCCAGACCCACGGCTGGGCTGCGCCTTGCTGCCCATTGGCCTCCGAACAGAGAGGTGGTGTGTAGGAATCTCATCTCACCTTAGACAGGTCTTCAAGGCTTCCAGATTTCACAGGGGTAGCGTGCAGAACAGCAAAACATGTGCTGACCCCTCACAGCAAAGCACTTGAGCATGTGCTTAACCATGACCATGTGAGGGCATGCTCTGACCAGAACTATTTATGTGCCGAGCACGTGGGAAGATGCTTCTCTGGGTTACTGCCACAATGTTCAGCATGGTCTGAGACTCTGATGTCTCACACTGAATTTGGTGTATAAGAGAAAGTGGATGTCTTTATGTTTATCTGTTTTGTCTAGGTACAAAATTATCAACTCTCCTTTTCTTTTTTGTTTTATGCCATGGTATTTTACTATTGTTTGTCACAGCCAGCGAGATAACTGAACAGATAATTTCCTCTCAAGTGAAATGAAATGGAAATAGCATCTGTCTACAAAAATCAATTTAGAAACTACCTATATATTTTTGGGCTCAGACAATGGGTATTTCCAAAACCATGCCTTCTAAAATGCTTTGAGTGTAAAAAGAAGGAAAAAAAAAATACCTGGATGTGAGCTATCATCCATCAATCAGGAAAACTCACTCAGACTCCAATGCATGTGCCAAAATGAACTTCAGATTGAAATGGATGGGAGACTTGTCTGATTTGCTTGGGTTACTTCATTATTAATCTCTTTGCTTCCATTTATTTTAATGATCATAGCCAAGAAAGTCTCATTTATGAAGACTATTTTTTTTTAAAGGACTACTTTACACCTCAGTTGAAACCCACACTGCACTCTTTTTTTTTTTTCTTTTCCAAACTGCCGAGAGTAGGGCTCCTTTTCTTACAACTGCTCCAACTGTATGTAAAACACATGTTGGTGCCTTGACCTGTGGAGAGGGTTGGACCTTGACCCCGCAGCATTTGCATTCGGGTGCCCAGACGGGTACCCAGTCATATACCCCTCTCCAAGAGGGGTTTCTCTCTGTGCTGCACCAGCTGATGGTGAGTAAACTCCAGGATGGATAAGGGAAAGGTTAAAACCCAGAGTTTATTGGAATAGATGCTAACAGGTCTGGCCTTCATGTCTGGGATAGAGAATTGCTTCAAATTTGCTTTGTCTTATTGCTGTGGCTGCTCCCCCAGCACAGCTGCCTCCTTCTCCTTGTGCCCCGTCCCGTCCCCCCCAAACAAAACTCAGGCAGCTGAGTGGGTTTTCCTAAATGAGATACACCTAATTAGTAGCTAGTCATAGACTTGCTGATCAGACAGATTTTCAGCTCTTTGTTTATTACCTGGCATATGCATCCATAGCGCATTTTTACAAGAAAATATACACATTATTTCATTAAAAGCACTGTCTTTGCTGCTGCTTCCATTGCTTTGTTCTGTAAAAGACCCTTGCAAGTATTCTTGTTTATTCCCTCAGCCAAAAGAAAAAAAAAAATCACTTAATCACTTCCCATATTACATTTACGCAATTGCAACTAATTAATGAATGATTTTCCAGAGTTACAGGTATAATCCGTGGCGAGCATGCATAGCAGCGGGGTGAAGCATCATGCACCTTGCAGGTTTTTGTGCTCAGTGAGTGGGAGCATTGTCCAGTCTGCCTTTGTTCTGGAAGCCTGGTGCAAAGTGACTGTGGGAAGCTGCACCACTGGTGCGGGAAGGAAGCCCAAGCTCGGGGAGCAAATGACCCCCTGTGCACATCTGGGGCTGGCAGGGACCCTGGGAGGCAGGCGGACGGGAGGGCTGCAGCTCCTTGGGAAGGTATTGAGTGTCTGTGGGGCTCAGGATCCACGGGTTTGCTCCAAGGGGGACCGGAGACTGGCAGGCAGCTGCACAGCCCAGGGATGAGTTCGTCATCCCTGCCAGCTCACCTGGGCAGCAGGTAAGTCCTGAGGTACCTGTTTTGCAGTCACACAAGCTGAACTCCCATAGAAAGGCAAGGTAAATGCTTTGCCCAACGTCACACTGTAATTCACTATAGCAGCTCTGGGATTAGACCCGTGAAGGTTTTTGTCCCAGTCTTTTTCTCCAAATGCCATAAACACTTCACTACAGCAGCAATATTTTGAAGTCTTGCAGGGCTCTGATGCATGCAGCTATCTCAGTCAGACTGCAGCACTGTGTCTTCAGAGTCTGCAAAACCAGGGATATATAAACATTGCTAATGCCTCTCTACAAGACAGAAGGTACTTGCACTTTGTTACCTCTGCCATCAAATTTGGTATTTCAAGCATAGAAATAATCCTTTTCTTTCTTTGAACTGGCAGCTCCTACTACTTTCCCTTCCCATGACTGTAAGATGTGTTCAATCCCTTAAGGATAACTGCTGAAGCAACATCTAACAAATTCCACACCGTGTCCAGAAGGAAAGACCAGACACGTGCATGGTGCAATGCAACGGCTGATCTGAATAAAGGTCATTTAATACGAGACAGGTAACAGTCCCCACAGTGCCAGCAGCGAAGAAATGCTGCTGCCGCGATGGCTTAGAGGCATTGAGCTTCTCCTTGTGAGCTCTCGTTCACCCAGATGTGAAGCCCCCTGTTAACCTTCATAACATCAGCCATCTTATTTTGCTTCTTAAGGCATCAAAAAGCCTCTTCACATAAACAGACCATGGTATGCTTCCCCCCAATGACCTTGTACTCTGGGTGCTCTGCAACAAGAGCAAAAGAGAGGGAAAGATGTCAGTTCGGTGCAAACTGGATTAGGGGAAGGAAATAACAGCAAGCTACATTTCTGTGCAGTTTGATCATCTGGGGTCATAAAATCGAGGATAAAGTGATGCTTGCAGAAACAGAAGTGTGAATTTCTTTAAACAACGTTATTTGGAGAAAGTGCGTTAGTGTAATTCGTCTTGGCACACTCACGGTAAATCATATGCATGGCCTGCCCCTCCGCCCTGGAACAATGGGGGCAGGATTTGGGCAGCCGTGGGAACTGCCAAATTCCTCCTGCTGAGGACATCCCTGGAGCCCCATGTGCTCACTAAAGCCGTCACGACGGGGACGGCCCTTCCTGTCCCGTGTATGTAATGAAATAAAAACTTGATGCTGGGAAGAGTTGCAGCGTGGAGGGAAATGGTGGGGCAGGACTGTCAGCAGTGGGAATTTTCTGCCTTTGGGGGTGGAGGGCTCCTGTCATTTTGCCAGGATGAAAAGAAAGCAGCTTATTTATGGCTGGCTGTTGAAAGGCACAAAGCAGCCCTGGTGGGGAGAAGCAGGATGGGAAAGGTAGCCCCACAGCGATGGATCACTGCGTGCAGGGCAAAGGAGATGGGCAACGTATGGATGAAGCAGATAAAGGTGAAGAATAAATGTAATTTGTCACATGCTTCAGCCATTAGTTTTGCAGCTGATCATGTGGCTGTTACAACCATGCGTCTGCATGTGTAAAGAAGGTCCTGAAGTTTTTGTCAAATTCTAAATTATAAAGAAGCTAAAGACTTGGTCAGGTTTCAATTATCGTAGATGTAAAGAATTTGCTGAATGATTTGGTTACTCTACAGGCTGGTCTTTTTTTCTCCTTTCTTTCTTTCTTTCTTTTTTTTTTTTTTTTGAGTGTATCATGGGTTTGGCAAAGCCTTGCAACAGAACCTCCTCCTAAGAACGTCAAAAGCCTGCCTAGCATACCTCACATACACTGTTCAGAGTCTTACAACGTAAGATTTACAAGCTCCCAGAAAGGGAGAGGCTCATTTAAGAACAGGCCATTACCCACAAACATCAGGAAAAGCTGGTGGAAGAGGAGAAATAGTTTGTTTTAAGTATTGCTAAGCACCATCCATAATTGCAAAGGAAGCGCCTACCAGCCGCCAGCTGAAATTGCAGCTCTACCATTTGGTGCTCAGTTTTGTAGGCTTTAACTGAGCGTTATCATTGTGTAATTGAACACCTCGTTCAGTTCATTAGCTGATGGCTGCGCAGCGCTGTCAATGTGCAAAGTGCAAGCCAGGTACTAAGTGTTATCATTATTTGTTTCTTCCCCAGCATTTAAACTGTTCACGATTCCTGACCGCTGTAGATGGGAGCAGTTAGCTTTGCATGGGAATGATGAGGAGAAAAATGACCACATCAGGAGCATCACATGTGGCCCAGACTGTCGGTCCTCTCTTTCGGGCCGATGTGGTTGGTGCTCTTTGACCTGTTCTAAGAGAAGGGACCCCCCCTCCAATACTCCTCTCTGACTCTCGCCTGGTACTGCTTGTCCTCCTCTCCTCCTGTCAGTTTTCCTATTGGAAATCCCAGCTAACTGCAGCAGTTTTGCATTCCCAGCCTGCTGCTGTCTCTCCTGTGGTAAGAGCTGATGGTGTTTATTGATGTGTGACTGCCCCTAGACCTCCCCTGCCCCCTGAAGGCTTTGCAAGCTGCAACTGTGGGAAGCTCAGAGCAGAAGCGCAGAAGGATCAGTTGGTAGAAGGATGCTGAGTATAAGGGAAAGGTCCATCCAGCCAGGGCTGGGGCCTGTCCCAGGAGCACCACATTGAACACAGAGAAGGTCACGTTTCCCTCCGGAAATGCCAGTGCTGCAAACTGGTGCTCTTGTCCCTTCATTCATTCCCCACGTGCAAACTGCTGGTGCAATGAGGAGCTATGAAATCTGTGCCCTGCTCTTCTCCAGACCTGCTCAGTACAGGTGAGGGGTTCAAAGGGTTCAGCTATGACAGTTGATGTTTGAGGATTTTTTTTGATGCCCTGACTGTCAAAGCTGGAAGCTCAGCTAGATCCTGTTCCCACTGCATGGCTGGTGCTCACCCAGCACCTCAGACCACCACCCATCAGTGCCAGCTCAGCCTCCTCCTGGTGGCATTACTTGATGACCAGTCGCCTTTGCAGGAAGCATCTAAAATGTGCAGATCTTGGAGTTTTCCTTCTTGTCTTTATTTAACTTAGATGTTGACCCACAGAGTGCTAATTAGCTAAATTCAAAACGAAGCTTAAAAAGCGGTAATGAGCTTACTGATTATCAGGTATGAAAATAAGGTCAGTCGAAAACATATCAGTGCTTTAATTAAACCTCAGTGAACCTCACAGAGTGAGATGGAATGATTATTAATGGTTCCTATTTTTGCTAAACTTCCCTTCTGTGGCCTGTTACTTCAAGATAGGGACTGTCCCTGTTTGTCACACTTCCGCTCATGTAAATTGCCTGAGCGAGACCAGTACTTGCTCACCTAAAAAGCTCTGCAGGATGGAGAGAAGGTAATACGTATGTTCCTTGTGCCCACGGACAGACCTACTTTTTATTTTAGGGCAAACTATTGTCAGTCAGCAGCATGTCTTTGATTTTGTTTCTTCTGCACACTGATTTACTTTGCATACACAAAGTCTCACTCTGTGTAGCATATTTGTATTTTTGCCCAGGCTGCAACTAACATTATCAAACTGATCTACGTGCACTTTTGTTGCAGGCAAATTTAAGACAATGGGAGCTGTAAGAGTGGATCAGACTAATGGTTCATCCAGTCCAGCTTCTGTTTTATGACTGGGCCATATGCAAATACCTGGGAGGGTGTGAAGGGAGGAGGGACAAGGAGCCGTGCTCTGGAGTGAACAGCTCGCCAAAAGCAATAGCATTCCAAACACTGCATTTAATATCCTGCCTGAGTTTCATCAGTTCCTTTTTGAACCTGTATATTCTTTGGCTTCGATGACTTTCTGTGCCAATGCACAAGATAAAATGACTTCCTTTCTTCTCTTTATTTTCTTTTCTTTTCTTTTTTTTTTTTTTTTAAACAGGAACCCAACATATAAACCAGCAATAAAACAAATGACTTTGGGGGTTTTGTTTTTGTTTGCATTCAATTCCTCTCCTAATAATTCTGTAGCTCCAGCAGAAGACCTAGCAGCTCTTGGTTTTCCTCTGAGCTTGGAGGCAGGGGCCACCCAGGAGAGCTCCCTGGAGAACTGAGCCCTCTTCCCAACGTTGCCACTGTGGTATCTTTGGGTACTTCTAAATCTCTGACATTTATGCTACCTTCTGCCTGTCAGTGAGAGTGTCCTTCATGATGACGCACCAGTAATCTGTAATTTGCGCACACTTGCAAAATACCCGTACCCTCACCACAAATGGCAAGCCACAGGTAGTTGGCTGAGACCACCAACTTATAGGTCACTAGTTAGGAACTGACTGACATGTAAAGGTTGACTCGATATGGTTTAAAGAAAAGACTCAGTTTATCCCTGCTCTACCCTCTATGTAATCATTTCTCTTTGGGAAAAATGGGTGTAAAACACCCCTTTCAACTTGACAGCGTTCTCTAGTGACTTTTTTTTTTTTTTCAAATAAGCAAATGGTCAGCACCAGTGCAAGTGTGGGGAGAATACATGGGTTTATATACATATGTTCTGTGAAAGGTTCAGAAAAAATCAGAACCCTGAAACCATGTGCTGCTGGAGTGCCTGTAACTCAGGTGAACCATGAAGGCAGACCCCATCGTGTACTGCCATACGTGCTATGCCAGGTCAACAGAGCAGGGCTATTTTAGTGGTGCTGTGGCATTTTGCATCTATTTTCCTGAGTGTGTGGTGAGTCTCATGAGCCAGCAGCTTCATGGAGGGTGGAAGTAGCCAAGCCCAGCTCCCTGGCCCTGGGGACAGGAGACCACCAGAGACACACTGCCTTTTGCCACCTGCAAAAGGCAACACCGAGCTCAGAAACCATGCTATATGTCTCAAACTGGGCACCGAAAGTAAATGGAAACTTTTGACCTTCACTGCTATATGCCTCATTTCCTCATCTCTACAGTGGGGCTGATGTTTCCTCCGCTCACAAGAACATGAAATGTGTTCATTAACATCTGCTGAGCCCATGCATGGTGGAGAGAGGGCAGGGCAGCAGTGCCAAGGAGGAAGCACAGCATGCAGAGAGCACTGCAGCATCTGAAGCCTTTCTATATAAGGTCTGCAGCTACTTATTGAGTGATAAGGATGAAAAGAAATATTGAGTGACTACACAGGCCCCACACAAAATCATGAACCTATGACTGGTGATGTTGTAAACACGGATTGATGCACATGACAACTTACAGTCCTGTGAGGAAGCCAAACTGAGGCATTTAAAAGTCCTTCATTTTTCAATGCTGATGTTCTTTTGACATGTTCGGGGTTTTTTTTCAGTTCAGATACTCTACTGTCTATGAAATGGGTGCAGACTACGTAAGCACTTCCAGTAACCGTCTCATCTCCATATCCATCCCAGTATTGCAGACAGGAGACTTCAGCTTTGCAGTTCCTGCATGCAACCCATGATGTCTCCATGAACTGTGGCATTTCTTTGGAAATGAAGGTAGAGCCCTTGTACAGACTTCATAGAATGGGAGAGCCTAACCCTTGGTAATTCAACCCATGGAAGACCGACTTATGTTTTAAAAACCCTTTCCTTGTTTTTATTTTGAACTTGCCTAGCTTCCCTTTGTCAGCTAAACCAAAGCATATTAGATCTCCTGGCAGCTGTAATAGGTGCCAGGGTAACCATTCTGCAGCGTGGGACTAAGCCTATGAAGTATTAAGTGCCTTCAAGGTCCACTAAAATCAATGGGATTGAAGAGTGCAGTATCCTTGAAGGGCTGAGCCCCAAGGGATGGCTTCTTCTGGGATTCACTGATTCTGAAGACAGGCAAAATAAAATATTTAAAGCAGACTGACATGCACAGGCTAAATTCTTCTCCTTTTGTGCTGAAACATAGTTTTTTTAATATGCCCTTAGCATGCTGTGAAAGCAATCTTTCTACATGTTTCCTTAGTGGGGAGTGCTTGCTCTCCATGCTCATCAGTCACAAACACGATGACTGATATGGCTCCAAAGCATTAGGAAAGTTTAAGTTCTGTAAGATAATGTTTTTTAAAATAAAATAGAATTGTTTGTGGAAAAAGAGTCTAGTAGGTACCTACGACGGGAAAGGGTTACTACAGGGACATACCTCAGCAATATATACTTTACATTCTTAGTCCATTGGTTTCTACAGCAGTTCTTGTTCACAGTAATGATGCGAGGCAGTTAATACGGGATCTGAACACCACTGGACTGATAAGCCTTCATACTGACTTGCAAAGGTAATTTTCAGTAATCTTTGAGGGAAAAAATTGCATTTAGTAGGGAGAAAACCTAAAAAAAAAGAGCTAAGCCATTCGTGCATCCTATTTTATTGAGTATGCAAGTAATAGACTATGCAGAAATGGAGCTTTTGATCCATTAGGCTGTGCATAGGAACAAACCACTGCCGAGTTACCATGAGAAAGTTAGGCTTCCAAACAGAAAAGTTTCACAGTATTTTTCCAAACTCTCGTTTGAACATGAAACACCAATATTGCCATTTAAACGCAAACTTCCATCAGAAAGGCTGGGAACAAGGGTGCTCATCCAAGATTGTGCTCTCACGTATCACGCTCCCGCTGCCACAATTACTCATTTTCTCAAACTAACTGTTTTTGCAACTATTGTGCAACGCAGTGGTAACATCCCTTCCTACGTGTTTAATGAACAGAACTATCCATGTCCGCTTTGCTCCAACGATTGCTTCATACCCTGAGCCAGGCCAGGCCAAATAGATAACTTCCAAACCAGTTTCATTTTCTTGACAGAAAGATGGTCCAATTCCCAACCAGGCCTAATCGCCATATAGTTCTTTTAAATCCCCAGCCATCGTGCGCTCAGTACAACCGCGTAGGATTGTTTGTGGCTGTTTACTGCCACGGCCTTTCACCTAACAAAAGTTTCTCAGATTTGGATGAACATCATGGTAAAAGCTTTCCTTTTGCTAGAGGTGGACGGTGCAGGGTCGGGTTTGAGACATGGATGAATCTCATGGGCCCTCTGTGTGTGTGCTGAAATCCCAGATTTCAGGGAGCTTCAGCTGCATTTCCCAAAGCATCACAGGCCCAGGGGGACAGATTGCTGAGGTTAATTATATAGTTCAATGGCTAACTGCTGGGTAGCTACCACCCAGTACAGCCTCTGCCCCCGAGGTGACCGGCTTTATTTTACAGGCTTCATGAAGACTGTGAGGTCCCTGAGGAAAGAGTTGCCAGAAATCACTGAAAAGTGGCTAAAATGACCTGTATTGTTTTGCTGAAGAGGGCCAGGAGAGCTTCTGCATTTGCAGTAACAGTGGCAGTGATCTCCTCAGCATCCCTGGGAAGCCGCAGTCCCTCCCAGGACAGTGCCCGTCCCCGCTGAAGCCCCAGGTGACCTCACACCAATTTCACATGCTCTGAAAATGGCCATGTGGCTCTTATATATCTCACAGCCATGAGCCCATAGGAGAAGAGCGATGGCTGCAAACGCCACGCAAAGACCTCACCACGCTGCACCTCGCCTGCCAGGCAGCACTTCCTGCCCAGGACCTCGGGGGTCCCTTCTTTGGCCTCTCCCCCACCTATCACACAGGGTCTGGAAATTTGTTGCCGAGCTGCCACTTCAGCCCGAGGGCACTTAAGACCGTTTGTTATTATTCTTGGCATTCGTGTCTCAACGTTTCAGACTCCTGAGCCCAGTAAGTGCAACCGTAATAACAGCAACACCTAAATTTCTTTAAAGCCTAGCGAGGGGCAGGAGATGGGGAGGAGAGCAAGGGAAGGAGCGGTTGCCCAAGCCCAGGAGGGCGCAGGGAGGACTGTCCTGGCAAATTATGAGGCCCTGGGCAGGAACATCCTAGAAGGACTACAGCTCTCCAGGAGAGCAGCACTAGAGAAAGCACACAGGCTGTCTAAGACGGGGGCTGCAGCAGCAGAGCTTGCACCCACCATATCAAACAGGAACCCGAAACAGAAAGGGATCTGAAACACACAGAAAGCCCTGGCTTTGCATGTTTGAAAAAAGTCATTATTCAGGCTCTCTAGCTCCCAATCTCTCGGAATTCTACTCAAAGAAAAACCTTTGCACTAATCCTCCTCCTCCTCCTTATGCAATATTGCTTAGGGTAAAGGAAGTTTCCTTGCTCTTTTCTAAATATACATTTCTGTGGTTAGAAAATTAGAGAAATGACACGTCTGACCTTCCTAAATGTGAAGGGCTCGTTTGGGGAAGCACACAAGTCATCTGCTGCAGCAGCCCCTTATCACTTTGTGGTAGGCAATTGCACAACGCCTCTCTTAGCCAGAGTCACATTGGGTTTAAATTGAGCTAGACAAGGGAACCACAAAAAGGGCTTGTGGGTAGCTGCGCTGCTAAAAGCATGGGGCCTGGCACTGGGGAGCTCTTAGTTGAAAGAGTAATTTGTCAGGGAAAAAGGAGTGGAGTAGCCTGCAATGCGAATGTCATGTGCTGTTTTTCAGACACAAGGCTTTGCATAGAAGATGAAGAAAATACTTGGTGACCATTTTAAAGTCAGCAACCACTCCCAGTGCAGCAGGAGTTAACACTGCGTCAGACTTTCCATTAATGCCTCTGTTTTTGCAGGGGCTGTAAAAATGTGCTTGAGGCAAAAACTTGTGATTCAGCGGCTCAGCTGAAGAGTTAACTTTTCATTCTATACGCATCCATTTTCAGAGTGGCGATTTATAATCATTTTTGTACAGATCTATATATAGTCCCGGTATGGTGAAAGAGGGAGCTGGGGAGGACGGTGATGCAAAGCCTTGTGCCCAGCTGCCTGGGATTGCTGTTAGAGAGAGGCTGGGCAAGAGGCTTGGGGTTTCCGAGTGGCTGGTGTAAGCAGGACTTAGCATCCTCAGGGCGAGGGACACTGCTGCCTAGGGGAAAAGAGGCCAAACCCGGGTTTCTTCTCTACTTAGATGGCAGCCTGGGATAAAATTTGCAAGAGGAACCAAGGCATGCTCTCCTTTTGCCCCAGGGAGTATCCCACCTCTCTACACCAAGCATGCCTTTCCTTCATACAAGCAGGAGAGGAACAATGAATGGCTAAAATTATTTCCCTGACCGATTTCCCTCCTGTGCACCTGCCTGGTTTTTCTGCACTTGCCATTCCTGACTCTAAGAGGGAACTCTTCAGGCAGAGCTGTGCCAAACTTCCCAGTAATAAACCTTTGGAGGTAAATGGAAGCCATGGAAATGTGGGGTCACACAAAGGACCAGGCTCTTGGCCTTGCAACAGGCAATTAA
Source organism: Bucorvus abyssinicus (assembly GCA_009769605.1). NCBI lineage: Eukaryota > Metazoa > Chordata > Aves > Bucerotiformes > Bucorvidae > Bucorvus > Bucorvus abyssinicus. The sequence goes on from CM020040.1 coordinate 16,139,108, forward strand.
CAGAAGCTCAGTCAGCCCTGCTGTCCTCTACTACATAACCACACCGAGTCTCCCAGAACTCAGGGGAGGCAGCTGGGCAACGAGCTCTCCACTCCTCCTGTTACCCCTTGGACTAAGGAGTTAGTGCTGAGCAAAATGGTCTCTGATGTCTGGCAAATCCTTGACTATCTGTACACTCCATCTGGGCCATAGGTAGCCTGGGACACCTCAAGTAGCTCGGTGTATCTTAATAGTTTCCTCAGTAAGATCATACTGTCTTTTACAACAGCTCCACTAATTACTGCAGCCAAGTGCCAGCAAACAGACAGATGTACAAGGACAGAGTATTGCCACTCTCCTCCCTTGTCCCTATCTTAGAAGTCGAATCTCATGTCCTTTCCCTAAATAGCACGTTAGCCCGTGTTGTCCCACATTATCTGAGGTTATTTTCCTTCAAAATACTTTTCATACGAAGAAAAATACTGTTATTTTTATCCATTTTCAGAAAAGGTTTCCTTTTTCTTCTTTGCTTTTTCAAGAAAATAGGCTCCTAGCAGGTATTTGTCGTGATAGCTAAATTAGCCAGCCCCGTTAATACTTGCAGCACAGAAAATCACTTCATCACCTGCACAATTCGAGTTTACTGGAGACAACTTTTAAGAAAGAATGAGAATGAAACCTAGAATAACCATTTCTTTCCCCTTGTCCCTTCGAGGCACGAAAGTTCAAGGTATTTATGTTTTTCCTTGCATACTGAGAAATCTGTGATGGTGGTTAATTGAGCGCTAAAAGCCCGTGCGACTGCAGTTTCACTCAGATGCTGTTTTATTTTTTTACTTCCAATCCTAAACCGCTCTGAGGCAAAATGGGGCAGAAGCGACTGTACTTCAGTGATGGAAGAGATGATTCTGTATTGAAAGAAGCAAAAGCAGCGTTCTTGTGAAAACAGGAGTATGATTGCATAATCTGGCTCCTATGTGGTCCCTGGGCATAACAGCTAGATGCCAAAATGATTCAACAAGGGCTGAGGGAGAACCTGCTCCACAAGGGCACCGTGTAAGGTCACCATAAATAGGTGCGCATTGACTTTCTTGGGCAAATGTTACCAGGAGGAAGAGCTGGCAGGTGCCTCAGAATTTTGCCTTTGGAGGAGACTACAGGCAGCTCTCAGTAGCTGCTCAGATCCGTTCTGCAGTCCAGACACAGCAGGCAGAAAGGTGGCATGAAACCACATTTAAAGCCATTACTGGGTCAGGCTGTCCCTGCAATGCCTGTGCAGAATGTGAGCCAATCAGAGAGGGTACGCTCTCTGAAGTGGTGAGGATGACAAATGGAGTAACTGGTGGTGGAGGTGGCAAGCGGACACGTGCAGCTTCATAAGGGCGACGGGTGACGGCCAAGACACAGATGTCCATCCATGGCAACCCTCTGCCACCAGTGAAAACCTAAAAATTCAATGGTGACACTCCAGTTTAAAGACGGAAATACATATGTAGTGAAAAACACTCCCTGCGAAAGTCCCTTACCCTCTTGTTTCCACGAGAGGATGATCTCACCTGCAGCTTAAAAAAAACGTGTTGGGATGAAAATTGCTACCTGCTTGTAAAATGCTTCTCCTGCCCTCTTCCACAGAACCAAACAGGTACAAATTCAAACATCCTTGTGCACATTCTGCATGATCAATCAGCTATAGGCCAAGATGGCAGGCATTAGTGAAATAGTGATTAATTAATAAATAATGAAAAAAATTTCAAAAACTTTCTCCTCTTCCAATTTTTAATCTACTTTTCTTACAAATAAGTCAGTAGTTGAATGCTGTAAAAATGTATTTTTTCTTCAGGGATCTCTGATTACCTAGTTTGTGTTTTTCCAGCAGGTTGATGTAACTGGCTCTGGCTCTAGAAGACAGCACAGCCTTTGATCATCTCCGTTCCTTCATTATTACCTGAGGGAGCCATCAGGAACTCTCTCTCATGTCCAAAAATTATCTAGCCTATCTTATTGGATTTCTTTATTCAGTGAATTAGTTTTCAGAATTATTCATATTTGTTAAGAAGAATCACTGGCACTACATGGTTAGCTTTCCCCTGAGCTATGTCAGCTCACAACCTTGCAAGGTGTTCAAAATGAGCATCTTCTGCTGTGTAACACATCAGAGATGAAAGACCCTGTGGGGCCTTGGTCTTGGAAAGACTCAGGCACTACCCCCAAATCAGTCCACTTTGGTTCCTCAGATGATGGTAAAACATGGCAAGGTAAGATATTTGGCTTCTCCATCCCTTCGACTCATACACGTAGAACTTCAGGAGGCTCAAGATCTTATGCAAAGGTTTCTGAACTGGATTCTGTTAGGGTGGTCATGGCACTTCACTCAATACAGATTTGTTATTTCCTGGAGGCAAAGCCTACAGGGCTGGACCTTCTGCTTGGTACCAGTGGGCATGGCCTGCTCCTCACAAATACATTGCTTCAGCACAAAACAATTAGACTGAAAGACAGGGATTATTGGATGTTTCTCCTAGTGCCCAGAAACCAATCATGACAAATGATGGTCAGACATTTCCACTTTTCTATTTCAAGAAAAAGGACAGAAGAGATGAAGTTTTCAGCTTCAGTTCAAGGTTTGGAGGACATGAAGTTCTTGCCATCCAGCTGTGCACCCCCAGCCTCCACGTTGCTGCTAGTAAGTACTCATCCACCCCTACCCACTGCCAGGATGCTTGTGCTGCATCTTAAATGCTAGTCATTTAGATGCCCAGGACTGGAGGCTTGTCACCAAAGCCTTTCTCCTCAAAAATCCATGTTCTCCTACTAGTTCACATCAAAACTGTATTAGTTCCTCGGTGCACCAGTTGTACCAACACTTATTTCTATGTGGTCTACTGGTCTAACGTCCACGCCTTTTCCTCGTAGTAGTAGTAGTAGTAGTAGTTCAAACGCCACTTTCAGCAGGGTGACACAGGAGACCCATGCAGACATCCTAACCCTAACAAACAGACATCTAACCCTAACAGACATCCTGTATGCCCTTGGGTCACGAAGCCACTTTCGGCCTCCTGTTTATAAGAGTATAGCACATGATTTGTTCCACTTTGCCTGCTGCATTGCAACCTGTCTATCTCTCCTTCATATTCTTCTCCCCCTTTCCCTCTCTCCTTTGTAATCTCTCTTCCACACACCCAACAAACTGCAAGGATTTGGGCTTCCTGAAGCTCCTGAGGTATAAATAAATAACAAAAAAAATGACAATGAGTTGGTATATGGCTAAGAAAAAGGCAGTTTTGTTTCTCAGCAGGTTTGTGTGAGCTGTCTCTGGTTTCAGTTCACATGGGTTCTTTTACCTTCTGAGTTTCTCTTTGACATTCAGGTTTCTGCCTTTTTTCCACCTGAAGCCAAAAAAAAAAAAAAAAAAAAAAAAAAAAGCAGCCAGGTTCGCTCAAAAGCGACACCATTTATTTTAAGTTTAAAAAGCTCTTAATTCTAGAACAGGGCCATTTCTAACTTGACAGGTTCTTGCTTGTTCAATACTCAACGTCCTAGTACTAGGCTATTATGCTCAGAGCACAAGGATGTTAGTGCACATACTTGCCTGTCATCAACCATCTTCGCTTATGACTAAAACCAGAACATGTACAAAAATAGAAGCACCAAACTTCTTCCTCAAAATGAAACAATTACAGGGGAGAGTTCATATTTTTGTGCTGAGGTTCTTCTAGGCCTTCCACGTGATAGATTTCATTATCCTAATCAATAGGGAGCTGACACCAGTACAGAGATCCACGTTCAAGCTCTGTTTGGCACAACTGTTGCCTTTGGTGTGGTTTCATTTTATTTTGATTTTGTACCGATGTTTAATGCAGCTGCTACCATTCTGCACATAGTTAAGTGTGGGTGCAAATTATGAAGCATAATTAATTGCCAGTTAACGAGTTTTTTGCAGAGTATTGGACTCTAAATGTTAACTCTTGTTTCAGAAAGAATGCCAAATGATATCCGCACTGCTTACCTGCTTCTCCCTGATTTCTGTTTAGCACGGAATTGGAAGAATTTGGCTTCAATGTTAATTAGGGTCTTCAAGTAGAGCTCACAATGTATGTTAAGCTTTGGCTGTTTCGATTTCATGATGCACCCATACACGAAATTTGCTGATTCTATAGTTACGGAAAACAATCTGTATAAACTGAGTTTTCATTTATTTTCCAGCTCAAAATACAAAATAAACCTGTTCCCAGAACTAAGTCTTCTAAACCTTCATATCTACATGGCTACGTTTGTCTGTCGTCTTTTCCGATCAACAAAGCAACGAAAACAGCAAACCAAAGCACAAGAAAACAGTCCGCCAGAGAAGAGAGGTGTGAAACCGCAGGAGGAAACGGACAGAAATAGATGAGTGGGGAGAAGACACTGGGGATGTTTCTCCCTCTCCTTCCTGACCTCTCCTTTGGCACAGCAACAGCCAGGGGACCTGCCCTTCTGTAGACTGGCAGAGTGAGGTCACAAAATGTGGAAGTGAGCAAATATGTGCAGAGCCCCAGTTAAAAGGAACTTTTGCCTATTGCTACATGGCTGGGTGAGAGATGCTGCCTAGCACCCACTGATAAAGCCTCGCCTATGTAACAGCAACTTTGTGCTGAAGACGCTGTGCTCCAGGACCGAGATAAGCACAGCAGGGGAACCCTCAAACTGGAGCAAAGGCCATGGCCAGCACCTCATTTTTTTCCCCAAAAGGATGCTCATGATTCCTTACTGCCCTTGCCCTTGGCTGTACCTCTGAGCTCACCTTTTTTGTGGGATCATTTGTGTGAGACAGCATTTGTAAACCAGTGTACAAGCTGGTCCTGACAGCAGTGGTTCTGCTCTGCTCCTACAGCTGCAGCAAGGGTGGACTGAACAACTGTCACAGCATCTATTTATCAAGGCAGTTCATGCATCCAGCTGTGGTCCAGCACTGCTACCTCAGGCTCCTCTTGCAAGTCATCTTCTCCCTTGACATTGCACACTGCTGGCTGGGAAGTTTACAATCTGAGCATCTAGACCTATCAGTAGAGCATTTTGCCAAATTATTTATTTCACTTGTGTTTTGTTTGGCTCTCCTCCCCGGTGAGATCAGAGATAAAGCTTATTTACTAGTTGCTGCTCGCCCTGGCCAGCTGAGGAACTGGGCTGGAGTGAAAGCAGCTGTTTCTGAGCAGCGTGCGTGGCTTGTGCTCATTCTCTATTCCCAGTGAGCAGGATCCTTCAGTGGTGATGGAGTAGCTCCGAGATTCAGTCTATCTGTCACTGCTCGACTGTTTTACTGTGCACACAATGCACTGATGGGCGACATCACTCAACTGCAACAAGTCCAGCTACAAAAGCAAGTAGCAGCAATTTGTAGCCTCAATGCAGCCATTTAATCATTCCCAACACTTCCCTGGTTGCCACTCTGGATAAACTAACTTGAGAATTAAGAACAAATATTTGACTTCCCCCCCCTACCCCCGGCCCCCGCCCATAATTTTGCGCAGCCCTGTTTAGACTGTATGGTACTTAACAGGAGACCTTTGCCCTTTAGTTAAAAGCTGTGACCAGGAAATCCCACCTCCTCTTAATGAGCTTTTTTGTTCAGCTTACAGGGAGGGATTTGCACTCCACTCTTGCACTACAAATGCTTTGTCTGCTTGGCTTTTTTATTCAGCTGATGAATAAAAAAAGCAAACGCCAAACTCTACACATGTTTCAGTCTCCATTAAGACCACAAAGAGCTCTAAACGCATGTCCTAGCAACGGCAACAATTTTTTTAAAAGAATGAGAAGAAAGAAAACATGGTCATTTAAGCAGTGGTACTTTCCATAGCTATTCCTTAACGCTTTTGTCAAAAAAGCCATGCACTTTTGACTATCAAAATACACAGCTCCAGGTAAAAGGACAGACAGCATTTTTGGAATCAATATTATGCTCTTTCTACTGTGAAACAATCATACAAGCAGCCCAAGCAATGGCCTTTGTCAAATATTTTACTTGCTTATATCTTTCGACCACATGCTGAGACCTCTCGTACTCTGGTGGCCTTGAAAGTGTTTTCCCCCTTTTTTTTCTCCCTGTGTGCCTCAGAGAGCTCTTCGCTTCCTCTAATCTCTTGTTCTTTCCTTCTAATCACTATTTACGATAGACTGCAGGCACCAGCACCAAGTTATGGAGGGACACAAATGCGAAGGATCAAATGCAGTCACAACAAGAGACAATTCTGCAGGAATCTCAAGATATTTGAAGTAGATGGAATAAAACATATTCCAGCGGCGAGCAGCAGAAAAAGCCTCACTTTCAGGAGAGCAGGACTAAACCCTGTGTGTGCCTCTCAGTGCACGGAAGTCGAGCGGGAATGATTCTCCAGCCCACTACACAGCCACGTGCTGGCTGTACGCTGGTGGCTTGCTAGGCTGGTTAAAATGGATCTGGCAGAATAGACAGGGAGACTCAGTTATCAGGGAGCATATCATAGAGTATATTAAGAAAACTCTGCTGCAGGAGAAGGATAATGGACCTTTTTGATGCCGGGCCTTGTTCTGGCTGCGCAGAAGTTGACAGCTTGGAGAAATCAGGCATTTGGAAAATCCCTCATTGCAATAATTCCCAAGCCAGTTAGTGACTGCCAACCCTCACTGCCTCTTATGGACCACCAAGCATCCTTAGCATTTACCTTCTCAGATGAAAGCCCCAGCAAATCAGCGCCAGTTAAGTTATTGGCAGATCCCTTGGCATCACTGCTCAGACCACGTGCGGGTGGGGGTCCCAAGGGAAACCTGGACCCAAGGCAGTGGTGTCTGGGATGCACATGGCAACCTGTGTGATCATCACAGATAGCTCAGAAAAGGTCCATGGGGATGCAGTATGGTAGCATCACGTGAGATCACTCCAATGAGCCTTAGTTTGTGCTTAAACGTGATGAACTAAACTGCAAAAAGAGGAAAGTGCTTTAGAATATTACAAAGTAGAATTGACTTTTTGACTCATTTTAGGTGCCAGATGTGTCTGTACAGCAAACATTAGCTACTCTGCAGGAGGGCTTGTCTGTGTGTTTTAGGTACCCACAGTTCTTTTCCCAGATGTGGTCTCCTAAAATTATGTCACATTCAAAGTTAGTTTTTCTTGTTGTATTTCCTACACTGCCAAGCCAGATCTTCAAATGTGAGTCTAACGTAACTAACCTGACACTATCCAAAGGATTTTAGAAAGCTCTATATCGGCATCTTTATATGAAAAGAAAATCAAGAAATTGTTTCTCCACTATGGCTAGAAAAACCTGGATGAAAGCCTACCATTTATTTTAATGAGGGATTTCTGGCTGCAGATGTTATTTCAGGGTCCTGAACAGTATTTGCTCTGTGTGTGTGATCAGATCTGCTAAAGAGGGAAATCTTCAGGGAGGATGGGTGAGAGGAGGAAATAAATATTTCAGTGGTAAAGGTTTCCCCCACCACCCCTTGGGTTGCTTCTTAGCTGGTGGCTGTTTGCAGCTGCCAAAAACTTTGAACTTCTCGCGGGAGAAGGAGACCGTTTCAGCAGGAACATTGGGGGATGTCACGGGTGCGCTTTGCTTGTCCCTGTACTATCAGTCCCTGGAGATGCTTCCTGTCACCCTCAGGCTGCAGGAAATCATTGACCTCAGGCTAAATCAAAAAAAGATGAAGAGGCTCAGTGCTGCACATTGTCATGTCTAGCTTCTCCTCCCTGAAATCAGAAGCTAGAGTCAGGCCCCTAGGCTCACATACGGTGCTTTGGGAGACCTGGGATCCAAACTCTATGCTATGCAGGCAGCCGCTTAAGAAAAGCTGAAGACTGCTTTGCCTTATGCATTTGCTTTTAGTTGGTTGGGCTGGACCTCCTCAGTTTGCCCTTCATATCCCCAACCGTCACCTCAAGGTGGGGACCTACAGTAGTGCCTTCAAGATCTGTCAAAAAGTAGCAAGAGAAGCTCCTCTCTTGCTTTCCCATGATGATGAGAACTCACCCCGCAGCTTGTCCTGGGTTTGGTTGTTTATATTGCTACTGGCCAGAAAATAATGCATCCCTTATTGGGGGAGAATTTGACTTGAAAGAAGGATTTACAACTCACATTGAAATCGGACCTACATCTCCCCTGCCAAATGCCCCAGACACTGGGATTAGCTTTATACCGCTCACATTTTATTACCTCGTGAATCTTTCATACTATCTATCTGGACGGTGCTAAATCTTGCCGATAAGGGATGGGTGTTGCTCCCACCCAAGAGCATCCTACAGTTTCCTCAGGGAGTCCTATGCCCCATGAAAAGGGAAGCAATCAACCCCACCCCTCTACTTCAAAAGAAAATGCAGCCTGCCATTGCGTTTGCGCCAGGGACCAAATCATGGATACTTGGTAGATGTCAACCTCTCTTTCAGTGTTTTGGTTGCACATCACTGGAAGATAAAGACACTAGGTGTCTTGGCACCTCCCAAGATCACAGTGCTTTGCACGTGCATGGGGTCAGAATCACAACTGTCCTGAGAAGCCGAGGCTCCAAGTCTGCTGTTTCAGGCCAAATATTCCAGGAATCTGAAGAACAATTACTTTATAACGGCCTGTGGCTGCAGATCATGAGTTCCCGCACTCCTTGTTGGTGTTGTGAAGCATAGGCAGGAACTGAGTGATCACCCAGAGTCTGCTCAGTGTAGTTTGGTCCAAGATCTGATGGCAACCAAGCATTTTTCCAGATATGAGTCTAAAAGATGAAGCTCCACTAGGCCTTGCATAATGCTTTCAGTACCCCTCAATTAGAAACACTTTCTCACATACCTACTTTCACAAAATCACCAGCGTCCGCATCTCTGGCAGAAAGTTTTGTAATGAATTTTTTTTTTAATATATTTTCAGCTGTAAACAGCAGAAAACCCCCTTCAGGCACTTCACTAGACCTTTTATCCGTACACAGGAAAAAGAATTGATTGATTTTGAAGTTAAACGTTGGCATCTGCTGTTATTCAAAACCAGGACCTTGGATACACTCATCCGCCATGCTTTCAGCTCAGCCACCAGTGTGCTGCAAATGAAGACAAGCTGTTGTCAAATGAGAAATGCAAAATAGTCAATCTGTTTGTCTGTTTAATGTAACTGGGAACATAAGCTGCTAAAAATGCTACCATTCTGCACTGTCAGATGGGAGACACTCTCCAACAAACGAAAGCCTAATGACCCATTTTACTCAGGCGCTCTGGAGTTCCTCCTAATGGTATTTTCCATATGCACTTCAACATGCTTTTAACTGAAACTGCAAATGGTACTATTTTCTATCTAACACAAGCGTGTAATCTGTGTAGCGGTTTTTTTTTTTTTTCCTCTGGCACCATGAAGGAATGCTGATGTTCAAGGCGTCTTGAAACAGTGAGCATATTGCTCAAGCATCTGATGCTCATCTTCTCCTTACACCTGTCATTGTACTGTATTAAAGGAAAAAAATCAAGTCATTAACCATGATAGATATGTTTTTAATAAGAAAGTGTTGCGCCTCACCAGGCAGATAAATAGCAAGTCTTAAGATATCTTCAGAGCCCGAGCATACAATTACAGAATAAAGTTAAATATGCTGGGGACTCTTCAAAGACTGCTGTAACTTGTAAAGATTAGGCCTCCATCAATTACCCAAGCTGCACTTCTCCAAGAATCTTCTAGCATTAAAATTGCTAATTTGACTTTTCCTCTGAAAGTTCCCCATTCCCCACAGATAATTATGTGTGAAATGTTGCCTAAACACAACAGTGATTTGGCCAAGAAAACAAGCACGCTCCATTTTCAAGTCAAAAACCAGTGTCAAATAATGCGAGTATTACCAGAGCAGGGGGACAAGAAACTCCGGAGGTCTTGGCCATTTTATTAAACATTCTTGGGCTTTGTACAGTGGAAATTTCATGGGTCTGATTCCAAAACCCACAGAACTTGGGCGGTTTTTGTTGTTGTTGTTGTTGTTCAAAAAGCTATAACATTTAGTCTCTCTTCAGAGGCAGCATAACACCAACCAGCCAACGCTGGGCTTGCTTTCTCCCTAGAAAACACGACAGCCCCGCAGACTCTTGCCATACTTACAAGGTGTGCTTCTTACATCATTAAAGTCTTAGACCCAGCTTTATCTCTACCCGTGCTGTTATCACATGGATGTTTTTGTTAATTTTTGACACAAGAAATGCTCATTCATAAACCACGGATCCCTGGAAATGCTTTGCTGTGCTGAGCTGGGCAGTGGTGCTGCGGGGGCGCCTGCTCCCTCCTGGCTCCATCGCCCTCGGGGTGCTGCCAGCATCGATTAGCAAACCCCCCAAAAGCGCTGAACTTCTTCAGACACTCCCTTTCCCCCTGAAGAAATCAAGGTTCTACTCATTCTCCAAAATACATGACATTATCTTTTACCCATAAGGTTGTTTGCAGCCTAACATACTGCTGATGGGGCCAGAGGGTGCAAAGCGAGGGGGACCAAAGGGTCCCCAGGGAGGACTGGCCAGGGATGCTGCTGCACCACGGGTGGGCCCAGCGCATTGTCAGCACTGGCTTCATAGGGTACCACTCTGCTGCGCCGCACACTGAATTCAGTGCGACTTAACCTTTTGGAGAAATGTTAGAAAACATAAAGGAGATAATTATAGCTTAAAGTAGTGGGGACTAGCAGTCTGTGATGACGTGTCAATGCTTGGGAATTTTCTGCTCAAGAGAGAAAGAGAGAGAAAATAGCAGAGAAGGAGCAGGTGCAAAAGTGAAAGACAGAGGAAGAGAGTATTTAAAGCAGGGGGTTAATACAGCAGCCAGTCATCTCCAGGATTATAGAAAAATTTAATATGATCTTGGAATTACCTACTCAGTAACCAAGTAGATACTAGTACATCAGGAAAAAAAAAAAAAAAAAAGGCGTTTGCTTTGTTGTAAAGAGTCTGGTACCTAAGAGAGAGATTTCAGACTAGGAAGAAAAAAAAATCTATTCCTATTTTCTTGCTATATACCTCCCTCCTGCATAAACAAACCCCCTAAACCCAACATAAAACCAAAACCAGGCCTTTCCATCACAGATCAAAAGTCAGGCAAGTAGTGTTGCATTGCAGCTGCCTGAATTATACTTGGCCTCTGAATAATAAATAGGGAATTTCTCGAACCACAGGCTCATTAATGAGCACTAATTCAGAACTGATGGCACAATGTTCAGTAATTTAAGCAATGTAGACAATGAAGGTTCTCAACTCTGGTACAAAGAGTGACCTACAGAATCTTGTGGAATGAGTAATTACAGCTAATATCCATTTCAGCTTCTATTAGAACATCCAATAAAACAAGGTCATGACAACAGGCAAGGATCACATCCCGGCAAGCAGCGCAGTGGGGAGAGATGGAGTCACCCTGGAGCAGGTGGATGGTTCCTATTAGATGGGATCCTCAATGAATAAGGATGCTGACAGGTCCCTGGAGGACTGTGGGTGGCAGGCGGTGGTGCAGCAGCAGCGTAGGCTGCTCAGGAAACATGGGGATGGTTTTCAAGAGCGCAAAGGTTAGACTGGGATGAGGCTTGTTTTCACCCATAATAAAGGCTCGAAGGACAGACCATGTGTTACTGGCTTTTTCTTTTTAGCCTTTCAGACAGTTTGGCACTAACATATACAGGGAATGATTCTGTGATTTAATAACCAAGGAGGGACCCACATCAATTTGTAACAAAAGAAAAAGTTGATAGATAGAAACAGGACAGCAAAGGTTGCCTGTAGCGTGAAAAATAGTTGGGTGAGCAGCAACAGAGCAGAATGAACCGCCTGGAGAGTTTTCTACTTTGTACAGATGAGCCTTATTAATTCCCAAGAGAGGATGGAGAACATGGTCAAGAGAGGAAATAAAGAAATGATCTGCAATTTTTTTGGTACAGTAAGTGGGTAGGTGGCTGGCTGTTAAAAACAGTTTCTGACAGTCCTCACAAGGCCTCCTGGGGCTTCTAAAAAATCTGAAAGATGACTTATTTTCTTCCCCAAAACGTGCTAAAATTTCACTCTTAAATGCAGGCAGTTTTATACTGATACCATTTGACTTTTAAAAAAATGTTCAGACAACGCAGGGCTATTCAAAGTCTACCCCTCCCAAAACAATTCATAGGCTGAAAATTGTTTATCCCAACCATCTGGGCAGTACTGAGAAGCCTGGAGGAGTTTGCAACCAGGGCTAATTGCCTAACAAATACAATTCACAACAAATAGTTTGATGAACTCATAAAAAATCAATTCTATTGGCTAAATCTTTGGCCCTCATGAGAGTCCATTGTGTAGCTAGAGCGATGCAGTGAGGATGTGCTGTGAGCTCTACTGCAAGAGGAGTATTTCCTCGACACTGACGAATAGTCTGGTGGGCAAAAGCTGGTCCAGAAACACCAGGGCTTGGCCACTGATGATCAGTGTGGCTGCAAACAACCAGAAAATGGTCAACATGACTCTGGACCACAGCTGTGGCTCTTGAAGTTACGAGATAGAAACATAAGGATCACTGGTCACCTTTAGGTGCTTGTCTCTACCCCTTTGAGGTTTTTTATGTCCTGCTGTATGGACAGGTTTGGACCTACAGAGATGTCCCATGGAAGGGCCCAGGACACAGCATGGACTGTCAGGTGTGAAACACCTTGGAGACATGCAGGGCTTGGCTCAGCCCCCCACCAGGGACTTAAAGGACTGTGACAAAATGGGAAAAAAGGGTGTATTTGCCCCAAGAATGAAGGGTCATGAATCCCTTGAGTGGATGTGAGAAGGTGAAAACCAGAACAAGAGAGAGCCTTTCTTTCTTTCACACCATACCTACTATGTTTTGCTAATGGTGCTCCTCAGGCAGAAGCAGGCTTTGGACAAAAGGCTCAGTCTCCCTAGAGGATTGATTAAATGCTGGATTTTGGCAGCTAAAAACGTGCTTTGGTGTTTAAGTCCCTGTGGTGGGGGCTGACCCTAAGCACTTCTTGTACTACATAAACCCCAGCACCAAAACCCACTTAAAGGATGTATTCCCACACATGTTCTTGTGCCCCATATGCCCCAGACATCAGTCTTCATCTAAACATCATCTCATCTCCAGTTGTGAAACAGCTGCCCTGACCGCTGGTGGGTCCAGCAAGGGAGCAACCCTCAGGCACTGAACTGCCTGGAAAACCCCGTTTCTCTAGACATTTTTCCTTACAGGAGAAATCTGCCTCCTGGAAAGCTGCTGGACGACATGGTGCATGAGCAAACAATTAGAACCTTTGCAGGAGGAGAAAAAAACCGTCTTTAATGTGTCTGGAAGCAGGCAGAGCCAGGGAAGGAGGGCAGGGCCAGGACCACGGTGGAGGCACCAGCCCAAGCCCCATCAGCAGACCCCTGGGCTGCCCCGCAGTGCTGCCCCGCAGTGCCACCCCGCAGCCAGCACAGAGCTATGCTCTTGCGTTGATGTTGACTTTAGTAATATTAATTGAAGTAGGGTTCCCAGGATTGGTCCCAGGGTTGCTGTAGCATCAAATGAATGCCAACAATTTAGATTACCTTCAGCTATATTAATTTCCATACTGGCTCGAGGAATTTTTCCTGCATCACTTGAGAAATGTAACTTTAAAAGCTGCGCTTCTTTGTTGTTGTTGTTGTATACTATCTAGTAAGGACTTCTGCTTTCTGTTAGAATGTGCTGAGAGATATTTCTTTTCTATTTAAGGGACCTTGGTGAATATAAGGCTTACAGCTCAAATGATTGTTTAGTAAGTAAACCTTTTCTCCTCCAGATTTTGGTAAAATACTACATAGGTAAAATATTTTATTTGGATTCATACCTCATTTCAAAGTGCTGCTCATAATACCTGACAGGAGCTGAACTTTAGTTAGCTATTTCTCCCTTTTTTTCCCTTCTTTTTGGAGGAAAGCAAGTCGAACATAGCTTCTGACACATTAAGCATGACTACTGGGAAATTAAAACAAATGCTGGTACAATTCACAGGGGGAAAAGAACTTAAACTTTGTTTATAAATTTGTTCCCAGCTCCAAATGCATGTCATAAATTAATAGGTCACCAACATACAGTATTTAGCTGGCAGCAAGCAATTTTCTGTGAAGATATGAGACACAATATAGCCAGAGTAGCAAATTGGCTGAAAGTGAAGCTTTTTGAGCGCTTTGTAAAATTCATACCAGACAACGTCAACTTCAACAAAACGGAAAATCTTTTCTGTCTCTGTACTTAACTCCAAGGATTTAGAAAACTGACTAATAATGCAAATACCCAGAGATTAATAGCCTGGTGCCATAGCTGAAACACTCACCCAGCTTACAGGAGATCCATTACGGGCATACCCAGACAGTGGGGAACGTGGGACTATGGACCAGGATGCTCTGAACACCATCAGTGCTGACACACTCAAATCAGAAAATTTTGTTTCAAAGCAATCAGAATCATGACCTCACAGCCTCATTTGGGCTGGCATCTTCCAGCTTAATGCAGGTGAGACCAATCTTATTGTTAACAGGTTTTGTTAACAGGTTACAAAATATTACGCAATATCCCAACTGCAAAGCCATGGCTAGTAAGTCAGAAAATCACGTATTCAGATGGGTGGGAAGTGGCAGGTTGTGGATCAGGCCCCAGTAGTCTTGTCGCAAAGTCCAACTCTTGCATTTTGAGAGAGATTTTCTCCAAGATTTGGGTAGTCAACTCAATTTAAACACAGAGGGAAATTTTAATACTTCCCTCTACGTACATGTCCATGCATAGTGCAAACTCAGAGCAAAGCAAACTTTGGAGAACATCGAGCCCTTATGTTAGAATTAAATGCATTTCTCTAGTTTCTGGTCTAACCTGTGTTTTTCAGCCTGTAAGGTGCAAGTCACCTGGAGGCGGTGTGAACAGCACGTGAGGCACAAAGCAACCTTCAGCCCTGTAGCTCCTTCCCAAGGTGATGCTGGAATTGGGTATTGAGGGACTAAATCAAGACAGAGCCTGGAGAGCTTGCTCTAAAGAGAAAGGACCTCAACCACCCCCAACATGGCCCAAATAACAGTCTCTCTTCGGGGCTTGGTGGAGGACAGTGGGCTCTAGGGCCAGGCGAGTGGAGGGGCGTATCAGCAGACCCGCTTGCTCTGGGCTTCACTATCAGCCTTTCATTTCCCACGTGTTAAAACCCGCCATTTAATATACGTACATATATATGTATGTACTCATCCTTTAAAATTCTTTCAGAGATGGGACAAGGCAATATTATCTTTGAGAAAATGCAGATCCTAACGTAGTCTCCCAAAAGGAAAATTACTGACTTGAGCAATTCCTGGTAGTTATCCAAATAGCCTTGTCAAATTATTTAAATACCGCATTGTGATATTATTGAAGTTGGTACCAAGTTACTCTTGGCAGAAACAAGTGTTCACTGGCAGGTGCTGAGTAGATGAGCTGTTACTGCTCCAGCTCTCTGTGTCAGCAGCAGGGCTGGCTGCTGCGAGGGATTTTAACCAGGGAACTCAGCAAAATGCCCTCCAAAGGCGCTACCTTTCCTAAGGGGCCCTGGGGTGGTTTCCTTCTACCTCTCAGAGGCCGGTTACTTACCTGCTGTGATGCTGGAGCAATGCTAGGGGGTTTGGGTGGGGTGGGGAGGGAAACTTCATATAGCTGCATTCAGCACAAACCCCACCCACTAAAGAGCCCTCTTATGTCTTAAAACGCATTTGGTATGTAAATGTCCAGAGGAAAAAAAAAAAAAGCCATTTAGGAATTTACCTGCTCTGTATTAAAAAGGAAGGGAGAAAAAAAAAAAAAGACAGGTTTATACATTTTTCATTATTTGGGACCCACTGTACCAATGTATGCTGAACGCTTTCATCTCTGCTATGATTTCAGTCGGGAAGTTGTTTAAAATGCCAGAGTCTGGCGGTGATCCACATATGCTGTTTCAGAGAAAAAAGTTCAGAGCTAGAGATACACCAACTCTGATTGTCCAGCCACAGTGTTAAGAGGGTCAAGAGGAGGAGGGCCAGCAGTGGAGGAAGCATGGGATGGGAGGAAGCATTGCTTGTCTTGGACTTTGAAATTTAGCTCTCAGCTCAGGAAGATCACAGATTTCTTGTACAGCATGGGGTTATCCACCTTGTATACCCCAGGGCAGTGCTCCCATGGAGCCCCTCTGTCTCCCCAGCCCCAGGAGGGGGAAGGAGATGGGGGAGTCCAAGTGTTGCACACCAAACTCCTGCTGCAACAGCATTCACAGGCAAAACCCAGTCAAATGCTGTATCAACTTCCCTGTGTGGCAAAGAGGGCAAGAGAACCTGACAACAGCCTCCTGCTGTTGTGACGTGCGTGGAGATATGAGAGCTCTGTGAGCCTGGCCGGGCAGCTGTGAGGTAGGACCTGTTAGATCATTTAGTCCCACATCCTCTAAGAAAATTTGCCCCCTCAAATACATTTTCAAAGTTTTTTCCCATCTTGGCTGTAAATGTCTCAAGTGATGGTTTTTCCATCACTTCCCTTGGGAAACTATACCTTCCTCTAACAGTCCTCGGTAACAGACCATCTCCTGCTGTTCAGCCAACATTTGCTTTGGCTCAGTTTCATCCCATTACTCTTAGTTATATCTTCACGTACCATGCTGACATGCTTAATATCATCCAAAAAATGTTTGAGAGTTAAAATTTATATTACCAAGACAAGCAAAAGGAAGTAAACAGAAGATAAATTTTTCTGTGGATGTTGCTTTCTATGGAGAAGCCTATGCAGAATAAAGCCATGCTCAAGGAAGGAATTAGTAAAGAGGCAAAATGAAATGACAATGAAATGAAATGACAACTTCGTCACTTTTCAGTTTAACTGGGATGACAAGATTGTCACTTTTCTTCTGTCCACCTTTACCCTTAGGGTAATTATTTTAGTGTTGCTGCGCAATAGATTTCACTTTAGGCTCCTGGAAAATGTCTGGCACAAATTCTCTGCCAGACCAAAAGACTTTGACTTTTCCTATATCTTCTAGCCAAAAGTTTTCCTCTGCATTTCTATCCCAGGATGCCTGCTAGGCTACAGGAGACAGCACCTCTGCTCCTGTTGGAGCAGCACACCAGCTCCAGGACTCCATCTTGTCACGCAAATTGATTATTTCCACCCTTCAAAGGTCTGTGTGTCTGAAATCCATATTATGCGTTTAAGTGCAATCTCACTGAAAGGGTCCAAATCTCTCTGCCAGAAAATTATTTTTCTTTTTTCCAGAAGCTCATAGGGAACATGCCTAGGTTGTGCTTTAGTGAGGTGAATGCAGAGACAGACTTAAATTAATATGTCTGGGAATAAATTATTTCTAGAGTGTCTTGAGCCAGCATCACATGAATAGATTACCATGAAGCACTATGGGAAGCAATAATTCATTTGAAAAATCATAGTTTAAAACAGGAAAAAATCTATGAAAGCTGAGGATAACTATCCAGCCTCTTACTGTCGGAGGTGACAAGTGCAATCTGCAAAGTACCTCAGAAGCATTGTGGGCCACTGTGTCTTCACAAGATCCTGGCTGGTAGCAGGGACAACTTACAGCACCTCACCAGCCAGCAAACACCCCCCAACAGGCTGGTAGGGCCAGGAATATCCGTAACTATTGCCCATGCAGAGGAGAACAGGAGGTGCCCCCCACCGGCTCTACTTCCAGCACTGGGAACAGAAAGTCATATTACAGTTTTGTTCACAACTGCCAAAGGCAGCTTTCCCTGGTCAGGTCTCCCCTCCAGGCTTGGGCAGACCCCAGCAGGTGTGAGCAATGCCACCTCCAAATTCACAGGGCGAAACTGCACCAGCTGTACACCCACTTTTGGAATAGAGACTGGGGCTCTTCTACATCTTTCTTGGCCTTTGATGAGAAACAGCAAGGTTGTTGCCACCAGCACTTCTCTTTCAAACGTGTGCCAAGCTCCATTAAACCACTTCAGATATTTTAACCAGCCAAAAGACTTTTCAGATTGTGTTATGGGGGGAAAAACCACCTAGGTTTCACCTCTACTGCCCCAAGAATTCATTACATGAGTTTTCTCATTAAATAAAACACAGAATTTTCTTCTAATTTGATACAATAACCTAAGGAGCTAAATGCCTTGAGGTGAGAGAAATTATAATTCTCTGCTGACCAGAGGAGAAATGCACTATTGCAACCTACCTGCTGCCTTACATTTTCCTGCTCAAAATCACATAGATGAGAGCGCAGAAGGAATCTCAGTTTGTACATCAGCCCAGAGGTTTTATACCCAGCATCCTGTGCTCTCACCTCACTATACATCTGACAAGTATATTTAAACTCTAGAATAAAAAAATATTATTATTTAGGTTTCAGGTTTGCACCTCGATCACACTTCATTCTTTTCTTCTACATCTTCCTCTCCCTTTTTTCCAAATCTGCCTACAGCTGTGAAACATGAAAAGTGCCTTTCGCATTTGTTCCCAGTATAGCGACACAGCTCAGCAAACACGAGTAGTGCCTTGGGAGCTGCAAGGCATCGTCCTATACTCCAAAGGTCGTTAGAGCAGCAATACTGATGTTCTTACCACCTCACCTGGAAAAAATCCTCATTAACTAATATGTAGGAAAGTCTACACGACAACAGTCAGCTCTGTGGCATGAATGGCCAAGTGGGCATTTCCAAACCAGAAAACCAGCAAAGGCAAAAGCGCAGCCTCCTACACACAGTGATTTCAAACTCCACAGAGTGCAAAGGGATGGGAAAGTGATCGTGTGGTTAGTGTGGTTAGCATGTGGTTGCCCTCGGTCAGAGCAACATGGGGGGAGCAGTACGGTGCCTCTGCAGCACCTTCTCCCCATGCAACAGTGGTCATGCTCCACTGAAGCAAGGGAACAGGGCGCTCCTTTCCAAGGTCTGTAGGGCACACTAGACGTGCCGTCAGGAAGGAGATGACAATACGTGTAAATACACACTAACCGTCTCTAATGTGGCCAGATTTCTTAGCCATCAGGAAAAGGCAGCAGCAACAGGGCCTTCAGCAAGGGCTAAGCAAGCTGTCTGGAGACCTGGCTGCATTCTTCTGTTGTCAGTCTGAGAAGAAGCTCATTTCACTGCATCCTAAATGGGACTGTGACTTGAGCAATGAGACCAAAGCAATCTTGAGTACATCTCCAGGTGGCTGACGAAACGTCTCCTGCTTGCAGTACAGACACACACGCAGAAAGAAGCCTTATCTGGTCTCATTCTGTCATCCCGAATCTGACCCTCTCCTAGCAGCCATAACTGACAAAACGAAATCTGACTTAGGTACCTGCATTCAGAGTTCAGTTTGACATCTCAATCCCTTTGAGATACAGAACTCAGGTATTTGGACATGAGCCTAGGAAAATCATCTGCTTTCTCCTGAGTGCCTACCTAGGAAGAGACACAAACCTCATGTTGAAAACAAAGCTATGCAAACAAACAAACAAACAGAATTCCCAAATCAAAACCCAGACTTTCTTGCAGACTGCACTGAATCAGCAGGACACTTTACATGTCTGCAGACAAGGTCCAGCTTTGTGAAGAGGTCTAGAAGGTGTCTAGAGCTGCAAAAGCCACTTAGTCTACTAAGACTTCTTCAGTGGTTTTGGAAAGACCTCTCTGCGTCCATCTGCATTTTAAATACTCCAACACTTCGAGAAATCTGTCCAAAGGTCCTGTTGCTGCTGCACTTGTTATAGCAGGTAGTGGCACTTCCCGTTTGTAAATAAAAAATCCAAATATTTTCTATATAGTACTACGGTAGTGTGGAAATTACTCGAGGTGATTCTAGGGAAGATATGATGCCATATGTTGCTGTATTAAATGTCTGTGTTTTGTCATAGGAAACATTTTCATGCACTACTTTTACAGGGTTTCTGCAGCACTTCAACTAATTTTCCTTACTCAGCAAAAATAAATTCCAAACAACAAATACTCTTGCACAGCTGTAATCACAACCTCACACAACTTCAGTCTGAAGCATTTGTTCCACTGAAAGAGTGTCCTATTTTATTTGTTTGATCCTTTTTAAGGATCCAGGACTTGTTTTAATATTACACAAAGAACCAAGCAACTGTTTGCTCAGCTATGGCAGCAAGAAATATGAAGAAGGTACATATGTCCAAAAAGATAATAGCTGACTATCAAACCAATCCCTGAAATTAGTTGTGAAATGGAGTGGAATATGTGAATGGTTATGAAAAACATCTAAATTAATTTACACGGGTAAAATAAACGGTACATGAGAGACAACGGCCACAGCAGAGTTATTTTCCTTATTCAGAATAAATGGGATTGGATATGCACATGCATGTGTGCATTTATGGGTATTTATGTGAGAGAGATTTATTAAAATGTTTAATGAAATGGCCATGGTTCTGTAAAGTCACACACAGTGGTTTGCAGGCCTAATCCTGCTCGTGTCAAAGGCAATGGAAATATGAACAGTTGACTAATTATCACTCTGTAAGTGCTCCAGAATATCCGTGTTGAATTCTAACAAATTACTAGAACCTCAGGGAAAGAAACAATGCTAATTAAGATGAACTTTAGGTGTAGGACCTAATTAATATGATCTTTACGTGAAACTTGTTCTAAATGAAACAACTTTAAAAGTTACACGAATAAATGCCTTGGGCTGTATAGCACTAAATAAGTCAAAAAATAAACAAACATGTTCCTTACAATCAGCAAGTAGCAAATGAAGATATTAACACAGGTGTTATGCGACTGCAAGATGTTGCTTCAGCAAAGTTTTTGACACGCTTTAGCTCTGAATGCCACTGTTGGTGAAATGAGAGATGCTGGGGATTGTTTCTGCTTCTAGCTGGTACCATACAGAGATGCTGCGGGGGGAAGCAAAAGTACGGCAAGAATACGCAAGTGACTCTTTGATTTGGAGGGGAATATTGATTTCAAGATCTTGCCAAAAATGATGTGTTGGTCTATTAAAACAAGAGTTGAAAACTATGTCTTCAGGTAAGTTAAAAGAATTTTTCCTGTTTCAAGGAAGGCAGTTCAGTTCCCAAGCAGGAGAAATTTGTGCACTGAGACAGTTAAAGAAGGTGTAATGGTGCACATATTGGTACAGCTCCTGCTTGTGCATCCATGTATGACTCAGGTACATGGGCACTGAAAGCAGCACACTCAGTAATATTTCACAAACTGAGGAAGAAAAAGGAAATGAGTCTCACCATCCTATTTCTGTTCTTCTTCAATATAAGCCTTCACACTTGGCCCTTCGCAAAAAGCCTGGTTGGCCAATGCTAGGTACAAAACCTCAGCCGCGGGCAGTCCCATGGGAAAGAATCACTAGCCTGCGGGCAAAAAGGCTTTGGGCACATACACCTTCATCCAGTCAGGTACTGCTGACACAGTGGGATTTAGCTGCATCAGCTGACCTGAGGGAAATGAGCTCACAAATTAGAAGAAGATAAGGTTCTCCATGGCACTCACAGGGATACTGGAAAAAGGACTTTCCTAGTTTTGGGGAGCAAAGAGTTACTCTAGAAATATTGTTCAATGTTACCTAGAAGAATTCTTTTCCTTACAAAACTGGACAACCCCCCATTTCTTACAGTCCTGCTGCATTCCCCATTAGAGGCTAAAAGCTGAGCCTGCCATGGAGCCCAAAGCAGAGCTCTGGACATCTCCTATAGCACCTACGTGCCAGATGGACCTAATCCCCTGGCTGAAATCCAGAATCTTGGAGTGAATCCTGATCCCACTGAAACCACTGGCAAGACTCCCACTGGTTTTAGTAAGGTCACCCTCTGGTCTCTGCTCCAGCAGAGCTTTTGAGAGATCCTTCTACGCAGGATACTTTTTTCTGAATGAAACTAAGTTGCCTGAGTACTGACTTGTCCAAATTATAACGAAGACAACAGTAATGAAGACAAAAAAATTTAGCCTATGGGAAAACAAAATAAAAACTTACAATTACTCTGTTCTGAGCAGATATAATTAAAATTTCAGATGCAATATATGGGCATACGTTAGCATTTTGGCTTTGTCTGCTAAACTGGAATTCCTCACATGCTGACCTCTTGCCCTCCTCCTACTTCTATTTTGCTCTCTCACCACTCCATGAGAAAACAGGGGGAGAGGACAGAGAGAGAGAGAATTAAAAAGAGAGGGGATGGAAGAGAAAGCCTGAGAAAGTAGTAAAGGCAGCAAAAGAAAGAGAAAGGATTTAAAAGAAAGAGTGAAAGAGAGCCACAGAGCAAAAGCAAGCAAGTGAGCAGGAGAAAGAAAGAAAAGAGAGAGAAATCAATGCACTGCCAGTCGGTTTTTAGGGCTTGTGAAAGTTATGGGGCCCTACACGGACAAGGCATTACATTTTTTGATCTGCAGCCAGATTCTTAATGAAATAGGAGGGCAGGAGGGAGGCTAATGCGATTCAGCATCTAAAAGCAAGCAGTTGCATCAATAATCTTTAGCACTGGCACTTGTGCTAAGACAAAACCTAACAGAGTTTAGAAGACAAGTTGTCAGTGTGATTTGGGGGCCTTTCAGTTATTCAATATAACTCCATTAGGTTTTGGAAGCATAAACAGGTAGCAGGGTTTTGTGCGAGTAATACTCTTCAACCAGCATGTAATTAAAATTGAGCTCTTTGGAGAATAATTCTACTATACATTACTAGAGGTGACCTCTATTTTATCAATCTCCAGTGAATACCACTATTTGTTTTAGCTTTATCCACTTCCAGTCTAACAAACATAACTACGAAGAGACAGACTGAAGAACGGAGCAGTGTACACTTGAGCTCGGGCTCTCTTTGCTCCGTGTTAAGCTCTTATTTCTCAGCTAACACAGCTTTAGAAGAGGAGTGCACTCCTTTCCACTGCTGCCTAACTTCTGCTTCACTTCTCTGGGGAAGTTTATTTTAAAATTATTTACTTCTATGCAGAAGTTTTTTACTTTTTTTTTTTTTTTAATGCGAAAAACACTGGGGTAAACTAGATTAAAGGAAACTTATTTTTTTCTCCCTTCAGCTGGAATAGTGCATAAAACTTAGACTGACCTTTAAGGCTAAGCTTTGCAAATCTGACAGTGCAAGGAATTAGGGAGGATGAAATTCCCACCAATAAAGATGTCTCTCTTCAAGTTAGTCTGTGCGTGCCTTGATTCCCCCTTAAATCCCTCACACAGAGCACAAGCTCACTGGAGCTGTACATTGGGCCTTGTCAGGGTATCCGGCAGGAGTTGCTCGCTGTGAGGGCTCTGACAAACTGGCTACACTGAAAGAAGAGGTCACAGTCTTCAAGTACGTACTCAGGAATACAAACTCTTAGACCATAAGCCAAATATTTTGGATTTTCAAAATCTTCTGTGTTAGATACTGAGTTTACACCCGTATCACCAGTGACTGGTCACTGAGCAGAATGGGCTTTCCAACAATAGCACCCCAAAAAACCTCCCCTGTTCTTACAATAGCATCTTTTCACTGCAGAAAAACCTCAGGTATGAAGAGGACCGGAGCCATAAACTCTAGAATTTGAGGCAGAAAATTAGTCCAAGCCAGGCAAAGGTTATGCTCCTCAAACATCTCAGCAAAAGCTGGACCAATACTGAACAAGCTGAGCAGCATAATTATCCAGGGAGAAGACGCTAAAAGAACAAGCACTGGAGTCACAGCATCATGAAAGTTTCCCACTTCACCATACCAGTCAGGGTAGCCCCCTGGTAACGAGCAACTAACATCGATCTATGGCAAGCACGTCCCACGGGGCAGTTCTCAACCACACAACAGAAGTCTGAAAGGCATAATTTTGTTTTTTGTTTACTTCTTCAGACCCCAGGACACTTGTTTGCTCCTGATGGAAACCACCTATGTGTAAAAGTGTCTCTATGGTTAAGACAATCAGTAATTTTGCTGAACTGATACAGAAAGGTCTGGGAAAAGGAACAGTGAGAACTAGCAGCAAAAGCTGATTTTGCAACAGTTTATTATCCCCATTTGTCTTAAATACAGCATTTGGTTCACTGTTCTATATGTCTATTTATATTAAAATAATACCATAACCTCATTCTGAATTAAAGGAAAAAGTTCAGCTAGTGAGACAGGGTAAGGGACATCCCAAACATGCAAACCCCCTCACCTCTATCCCTTATGCTTGCAGAGACTATTTTTTTATTATTTTCTCTATTTCTTGCCATTAATGGGGTTTGAATTGTCTCCTGATCTCCTAACACAGAACCGTTGTCTGCCGCCTTCATTAATCTTCATAAATTGCAAGTAATACAATGGCCTGGCCTCCGCCCTCCAGGGCAGCTGCAATTTGAGATGTTTTGGGGAGTCAGTTTGAATGCCTAACAGCACCGCTGTAGACTCCAGGATGGTGGTGGGAGGGCATGGAGCGTTTTAACACTATTTCGTGTTTTGCCTTTTTAAATTGTATTAATTTTTCCAAGTGCCTTCCAGTTCCCAGGAAGGTCTAAACACTTTTGGCTGTGCAAGGGAAAAGGATGCAAGGATTCATACATAATATTTGGATAGATAATGGTATCACCATCGGATGTATGTTGGTACCTACTTGGTGCAACATCCCTGCACCTCCAGACCTCCTCAAGCTCCTGCCCAGGGGCGTGAGGAAAGCACTGCAAAAAAGTTTCAGAGATCTCCAAACTTTGCACTTTGGTGATTTTATCTTGGAAGAGAAAAAAAAAAAAAAAAAAGAAATGCAGCCTGGTACTACTGCAGAAAATTATAGTGCAATTAATAACAATTTACAAGGCAGCACAACATGTGCTAATAGGTATAAGGAACAGTGTAAACAACTACAGAAAACATCACATACTAAGCAAAAATTTCCATGGTGCAGTGCTGAACGTCCCTAGACAAATCATTTCCTCCCATATTTCATCTGGAAAATTATCCTCCCATAAACAAAGACCATATGAGTTAAGGTGCACAGTCCAAGACCTAAACTGAACAAAACCAGACTCTGACCCCAGGCTTATCGGATGCTCAGCGTCTGGCAACGGAGGTCTCTTCCCTGGTCGTTGGATGAAGTCCCCTTCTGGACTGTTTGATTCCACTGGGCTGACTGACACAGTATAAGGCAAACAAAGAGAACTGAGTTTAAGCTCGTGGAAAGCTAACTCTCTTTGGAGGGAGCCAAAGCGGTAATAAAAACTGTTCTAATGATTTGATCAGCAAAACAAACTAAAAGCAAAGTTTGGCATTAATGAGAGCTCTAGATCAAAACCGTGGATGGTTTTCCTCTCATTAGTGGTTTTTATCATCAGATGTTAGCATTGTTTGAACGAAATTCATTCAAAGACCTCAAATAAAAGCAGTATTTGGTTAAAGAAACCATGATTTGGGTCTATTAACAAACAGAACATCTTGCTAAATAATTCCTTTATGCGCTATTCAGTAATGATGTAAAGCTGGTGCCTTTCTGCTGCCTCAGTAAAACAGCCTCCAGAAAGATCATTAAACTGGCTTTTTGTGAGACAAGCTAAAGAGAACGACCGAAACGTCTGTTATAAGTTTATATTTGTATTCAACTCCATGAGGCCTTAGGATACAGACGCAAGTCAAGCACCGTTTCCTCCGCGGCTGCTTCACACAGCTAACTTTCTAAGGAAGCACTTCTGAGCGCTGCTTCAGATGGAGAGTGCGACTCTCCAAGACGCGTTGCATCACCGCGGCCCGGATCCGGCTGACGGGCAGGAGGGGGAGACACTGTAAAAATATCGAACAGCTGATCGGCGTGGATCCCGGCCAGGGCTGCCGCCAGAGACACGCAGCTCATTGTGGAAGGAATTTCGGTACAAACGAAGCCACCGCAAATAACAACAAACCCTCCTCCTCCTCTCCCCTTTCTGCTGCTCGGGAATCCTCCTCCCCGGCTTTATTTTTTCGCTTTCCAGCAGGGCCCCTTGTCGAAGCCCTTGCCAGCTGGCTGCGGCCAGACAAAGCCGCTCTCGGAAAGCGCCTCGCTGCCGCTCCGCAGGGCTTTCGCCTGGCGACAGATGCCTCGCAGGCGCGGCTGGCAGCGCCCGGGCAGCCTGGCTGGTCCAGCCCCGCTGCGCCACTGGGTTCCCGAGGAGGTTCAGCTGGCAAAAAGACTGGGTTTATACTCTCTCCCGGGGCCCGATGGCTAGGAGTGCTTTTCTCTCTTGCAAGAGGTCTCTGGAAGGAGTTAGGGGAAGGCGGCGGTGGGCTCTGGAGGAGCCCGGGCTCGCACAGCCCGCATGGGCTTCCCTGGTGTTGCAGAGTGTAATCGAGGAGCCCCATCTGCAACACCTCCTCTTATTTGCCTTTCATTCCAGTGCTGCAGCTGGCCTCTGTGAGAGATTTTTGACCACGCAAAAACCCCAGAAATGCTCGGCTAGCTTCTTGTTGGAAGCTCCCTCAAACTGACTCAATTCAAGCAGACCAGCCTCTTCCGACAGAAACATGTTCTGTCAGAAACGTTTCACCTGCTCGCTAAGTACATTCACTACACAGAGCCTATTTATAATGTGCTAATTTATTTTTAGAAACGGTTTTATATCGCAGAGCACCCTGACTGCCTTTGGCAACTCCAGGTACTTTAGAAATAAATGTATTATTATTCCTCTTTAGAGATTTAAACTGTATGTTAAGTGGTTAAAAGTAGCCATTACATGGTTGGTGGCTTTTTCTTTTATGGGTTTTCCCAATGGCAGTTTTAACACTGAATTCTATTATTTTTATTAATTTTATTATTTATTTATATTACAGCACTTAGACTCTTAATTTAGGAAGAATCAGTTCCAAAAAGAGGAGATGGGTGCCTGACTGGCAAATGAGGTGCCTAAGGCCAAAGCTGTTACCCTGAAAGCTCCTGAGCTTTCAGGGCATTAAAATAATTTTCTGATCTAACTCTTCCCAGTCATCTCCACTTGTGCTCCTGCTCCTTCCCAGGAGACTCTCAGCCTTCCTGGACTGAGCACTTCAGCAGCAATGGGACATCCCATTGCCTGGGTTTCCTGAGGAGCTTAGTTTAAATGACATTTTTCAAAGTGATATACACATAAAACCACAGAGAAACTACCGTTGCCCTCTCTCCAAAGAAAGCACATGGTGTACCTTTTTTTTTTTTTTTTTAACTGTTGCTAAAAATTTCATATGGTGTGTAGGCAGGCCAGATTCATCACCCTGCTCTGGAAGAAGGCGGCCCATACCTCATGAAGGCACCTTCCACACCACATCCTGGACTAGCCCACCTCACATGGGCTTTGCCAAGTGGCTTTAGAAGCCAATTCTCTGTGCAGGATTCAGGATTCATTAACCCAAAACCAAAGCCCCAGAAAACACCCCTCCTGCAGATCAGTCGCTGAAGGTGAAAAGCCAAGTCACAGGCTCAGAGGATCCCCACTTTCTGGGGAAAGTCACAAGATACTGTCCTGTCAGTGCTGGGGATGAGACTCTCCGTGAGGCAGAGTTACATTAGAGACATCAAGGGGGGAAGATCAACTCCGTGTTCAGTACTTTCTTCTAGGTGAAACTCCAGTTACCTGCTCATGGTGTTTTCAAGTGGCTCCTTTTCTGAGCGTGCCTGGGCTTAGATCCCCTTCTGCTCTGTGTCTCTCTATGCTAAGATAGCGCAACTTCAGTTTTCTAATTTCCTTCTGAGGAGCCAGGCATATTGAATGTGTATCTTACAATATTTAGCTTTGTGGACCAAAGAAGTTTTTATGAAGTTTGAAAGGCAGTTTGGAAAAGTTCTCTATCTTGGAAGGATTGAGCAAACTTTATCAACTCAGGCATCTGAAACCGAATTTTGAAGCTCCTGAGTCTGCCCAGTCACTCAAGCACAATAAGAAAACAAATGCTACATGGCCACTTAGCACTGCTGGAATTACAGATACGGTTCATGTGAAAGCAAGATTTCTTTGTGCATCTTTAGAGGAGTGAGTGACTCAGAGTGTGAAGAGTTACCATCAAGCTATACATGCAATAAGGTAATCCTTTCTTCTCTCTTGAGGCCAAGATCCAACTGCCATTACTTAACATGTTCTTCAATTTAAAAATTTACCACCTACTAACCTTCCTCATGAAACTATCAATCGGTGTGAATGGAAAACAGCCAGACGATTAGTTCTGATGGACTGCTGCACGGACATCTAGTCTGTGTCACTAAAATGCCTGTTCTTCCAATTAACCAAATTACTAACGAGAACTCCAGCCAAGTGCAACACTTAGTGGGCTGCCATTACCAGGAGGTTTGCGCACCAGCGATATGGTCTCTGCAAACTGGAAGTTTCTTCTGAGCCTTTTCAAAGTTACTTTGTAAAGACCTCCAAGGTGTGTTTCCTACCTGCCCCACGGAGCAGTAATTCAGCCCGAGTTCAGCACTCTTAGGTAAGCGGCCAGTTGCAAGGGTATACCTGAATCTGTCCTTATACTTTAAAGAAATTTAAGCAGGTGTCTGAAAATAAGCAAGCCTTAAAATTTCATTATGAGATACATATATAGGTTTTTATCTGCAGTCAGGTGCTTTAGTGGCAAATAAGGCTGATGAGCAAACTCTGCTATTTCAACGATTATATTTATTGTTATATAATTATACGGTTATCATTCTGCCATTATAATTAAAGGATAAATGACAAGATTCACAGGAAGACCAGCAGCCAGAAACAGGAGACACTTTCTCGAAACCATGGTCAGCACAGTCGGCTGCTCCATACTGCAGGCTGGAAAGGCCCCTAAGCACTGCTGAGAGAGCCAATAAGAAATTGGATCAGCCAAATAGGGAGCAGGGATCAAGAACGTCTCAAACAGGCCCCATCAGTGATCACAAAAATCAGCAGTAATCTCTCCACTGGTTTTGACAGGCTGAAATGTTATATATCTATAAAGTCCTTGGTGCTCCATTAAGGCAAAACTTCATTCCATTCAAACCTTTATTAGCATCAAAATCTCATAAAGACTACAGAATTTCATCTGAAAAGTTTAATTCTTTGAAAATCTGGCAGCCTAGATAGAAATTCTGAACACCTGGCTTGAGCATTGCTCAGTTTTCTCCAGTTTCATCCACAGTGCCATTATTTATTTAGTTCTGCAAGTTCTTAGAGGAATGCTGCAACGTGAAACATATCACTTGCAGAGAGCCCCAGTTTTGGCAGCCTTAACAAAACTAATGCCAACTCAATGCAAATCTCTCTCTGCTTGCTTGCATCTATTATAGCAGCCAGAAATATACTTTCTTAGAGGCATAATGAAAACACACTGAGGACTAACACCGATGTCCCCACACAGAAAACGTAACAGCTGAGTTTGGTTTGTTCCCATGTCGGTTTAGATAAGTCAATTATTCATAGAGTGACTGTCAATACTGTGTACGCAAGGTGGTATCAGCAACACAGTTATCCAGCAGGAATCATCTGCTTCATTTTTTAAATGTCATTACACATATGCCCCCCCCCCCCCCTTTTAATTATGTTTTCTCGTTTCTGGAAAACATTCTTTAAACTGTTCACTGCATTAAAAATCAAAGAGCACATCACTGCATGCCTTTGATGACCTGAAGATGTCAAATGCAATCTCAAAGCTGCAATACATACAACAACAACAACAAAAAAGGATCGGGGTAGTCCTGCTGCAGAGGGATTCTCACAGCCCTGCAAGCTCTTAAATCACTGCAACGATCCAGTTTCTCTAGCAGCTTTCTGCATCTGCTCTGGCTACGTTTCTATTAACCACCAGCTCAGCTAAATAACAACATCACGTTAAGTCCTCAGTCGGATGCTAGTTCAGCGTGGGGTCCTGGCCGTACTCTGCAGGGCACCTGGCCTGTGCCAGGCACACTGCCTGGGGCTGCTGAGCAGGTGGATGCTCCAAGGTTTAAGCCTTAAGAACAGCTGCATTTTGGATAGAAAAGTAAAAATGCAAACTTATGCCTGAAATCTCAGGAAGGTACCAGCTCCACCAGGGACTGACTGCCAGATCCAGCCACCTGAGGACTGAACGCCATTCAAATATTATGGTGCCACCCTACAGTTACCCCTGGGCTAAATGTGTGCTTTCTAATATCCATGGGTTCACACGGGCTAGGTAAAAATAAAACGTCGACATGCTCTCGACTCTTCTGTACAACAACATTAATGTTGTTAAACACCCTGTCTTACCCTGTAAACAGTAGAGATCAATGTATTTTACACCCACCAAATGTTTATTACATGTATCAATCTCCAAAGCATAGCCATTTATCACAACTCACCACAACCATGCAACAGATTCCAGCTCTGTACCCCACACTCATTTTCCTGAGCATCACTGCAAACACAGTCTCGTCTGCATGCAGCCAACCCATGTGAAATGTAAATAGTACGAGTTTGCAAACTTAGATCAAAGTTAGGTGCCAGTCCCTGAGCTAACACCTCTGGGTTTATAAGTTTCTGATGTATTTAATGAATGAGAACGGGAAAGTTTTTGGAAGGCGGCTTCCCTTTGGAGCACATTACCTTTGCACCTCCACCGTGAGCTGCTGGATGAATTCCAGCGTATGAACAGAACACTGAAATCAAAAGAGGAATCTCAGCTTTACTGATCACAAGCCTTTTTGTTTATTTTTGTAGTTTTCAGTTTACCTCGAGACACAAACAGACCTACAGGCAACTTCGGTAATGAGGGTTTGAGGTTCTGCACTTGACTCAATTAGTGACTCACAGAGCATCCCTGTGCCTTCAGCCTTCACCTCTCTGAAATGGCGTTAAAGTGGACGTGGCTATTTTGAGGGGTATTATGAAAGTTAATTTGTATTTCTAAGGTTAAAACGAGTATTTATGTGATTTTCTTGGTTTCGCTGATGCATCCTACACTAAGACATTAGGTAAAATTGGGTATTATTAAAGGAGATTGCTATCTTTCATAGCTACTAAAAACTCAAGCAACAATACCGTTCTATGTTTAAACAAAAAGAAAACACAGGATCTTAGTTTTCTCCCCCAAAATATGAACATGGTTATTTCTCAGCTGAAATAGTTCACAAGAAATCCCCTGTGAAGTCTGATCCTGTGCCACTAGAGCAAACGGGAGTGCTGCCACCCGTGTCGGTGCGAACAAGAGATCACCTTGTGGTTCTGCAGTGAATGTGAAGGAGTGTCATACCCTGCAAACCGTAACTGGAAGGTATTCATTACCCGGATTTCTGTGACAAGGACCAGAGTTGGTTGGTCCCTGAGGAGGACGGTTGGGTAGGTACCCAAACATGGGGAAGGTGCAGGTGGGTAAAACGCCTGGCGGCTGCACTGCTGGCTCACCGTGCACTCTGGCTCTGCTAGAAAAGGGGAGGGAGGTAAAGGGAAACGTGCTTTGTCTCTCTGCTTTGCTGTCATTCTCTGCGAGCGCAAGCTGCTCGCTGGAAGCCAACAGCGCTGGATTTCCCTGCTCCCAGGGAGCCATCGTCCTTCCCCATGCTCCCGATGCTTCCCTGCCAGTCCATGTCTCACCTAAACCCACGATCTGCCCCCTCCTACAGTGTTTTTACTCATAGGGACATCATGGGGGAGACCGCCTTCCCCCTGCAAAAAGAGAGTCCATCCAGCACAAAGTACTGCAGAGTTACACACACGTCCAGACACATACCAGTGCCAAATGCTGTCAGAAAGAGAATTTCGTTTGATTAATGGGAAAGGAAAGTTAATTGTCATTCAGTATGAGTGTCAGGGTGGAAACTCAGGGAAGATGAAACATCACATTTCAACCAGAGGAAGGGAAGATTTCTGTGGTGCAACCTAAGCTTACTGCTTAATGTGGATGAAAACAATATTATTCTGATCAACTCCTTGGGAGATCAGGATATTTTAGCATTTTCTATCTTGGGAACTCACTGTGTAACCCTCCGATGCACAAAGCTCACCAAGTTTTTCACATTTCTCTGGGCTAGATCCGCAGCTGGTGTAAATCACCACGACGGCTCTGACTTTGGTGGCGCCCTGCCAACTTACTCCAGCAAAGGATTTGGTGCAGAAATGTTTCCCAGTGTATAAACTTCTAGTTATGATCGACAGTTTCTGGGCTCCAGCAGGGACTGGTGATCTGAAAAAGGGGTTATGGGAATTGGCAAGATATGAAATGGTGTGGGAGAGCTGCAAATATTTAATTTCCTGTGAAATAATTCTCTGGTGGCTATATACATATATATACGTGTATGTGTGCGTGTGTGTAGTTCAGCAAGTTATAGTCAAAAATGGAAAAGATTTCCTATTTCCCATGAACACTCATGGCACCAATTGTCTGCTCAGGAGTGTCAGCAGGCAGCTGAACTCTGGTCCTAATACAATGCCTTCAAGATCAGATTGACTCCTGAGATGGTTTCCAGCTCCTCGGCTGCAAAGCCAGTTATGTGTTCAAGGAGGAAATGTGCCGGGGAAGAGCTGGACCAGTTTAACGCCTGCAGAGAGATTCCAGACTTGTGCACCTGCCTCTCCCCCTGCCCATAGCCAAATTTAAACACTAAGACCCCTCCATGGAGAAAGGGGCACAAGTTAGAGCCACGGCTGTTCCCAGGCTATAAAAATAGAGACGGATGCTTGCCTGTGAGGAGGAAGAATGTGAGGCTTCTTTGAAAGCTGAGTGTGAGCAAGTCCTGACACCTCCCGGCTCTTCACCTCATTGGAAAAAGTTCTTGTGCTTTCGGCGTGCACGTGCATGGGGACACACACGCACCCAGCACAGAAAACAAAAGCTACCAGGAAAGCGACAGAGAGATGCTTCTAGCAGGGCTCAAAGAGCGGGGGGGCGGAATGTTCGCAGTCAGCGATGTTTGTTTTCAGCCCGGTTTGATTAAAAATCCCCAAACCAACCATCCAAAAAAACCCTCAAAACCCACCCACCCCAAGTTCCTCTTCAGAATTAATTGGGAGCCAAAAGAAAACCGTATTATTCGTGTGCCGTCTCCCTGCCCCTTGCCCCAGCCGCTCCCTCTCACAGAGCACTTGCAGGATGGAAATCTGTTGGGCTGTCTGTTTTCCACCCAGGTGGACAAACATATAGACAGGAGAGTGAATGCAATTTGCTGTTTCAGAGAAAAGTGAGGTCCGCGAACGAAGTGGAAGTGCTGATCCCAGGCAAGAGGGAGCGCTCCCTTCCCCCTCCAGCAAACATGCACACACACCAGCACACTTGCACACCCCTCCCCTCCGATTTTTAATTAAGAAATGAAGGAAAATACAATATTTTTATATTGTCCTTTCAAGGAGATCTCTGTTTGCATAGCTGGATCCCCCTTCCTCCACACAGCACTAACATTAGTGTGACCTTTTCCTGCTAATTGGAAAATCTTACGGAAATAAAGCCTGTCAGAAAATGAGAAGTGTCTCCCCTTTAGGCTGGCCAAACGACCTCAGAGGGGGAAAAGAAGTTCTGAATTTCTGCTCCTTCTGCACACACTGCAAAATCTTTATTACTTCGGAGAGCCTTGAAACCCAGTAATGCCCCTCCAGTGCAAAGAGAAGTAAATAAATTTCTTCTTATGACCACTTTGGAGAAACACACAACCAGATTTACTCAGCAGGGATAGATACTGGACAAGATAATGAAGAGAGAATAAGAATATGATAGGGGTTTACAGCCTCTTCTGTCTCTTTAAAGTGTTTTAATCCTTCAGAAACAGGATATCGGGTCCATTTCCTTAAAGATACAGTATCCCTTCTGGGACAAGTAATGTTATAAAAACCTAAGATGTAACATCTATCTCACAATATTGATTGGCACTTTAGTGTGATAAAAGGGGTTGAACCTGAAGGGGAAAAAAAAAAAAAAAAAAAAAAGAAAAAAGGTAAACTGGGATTACTCTTTGAAGAATTGAAAAAAAGTCCCTATAACACCAGGGCAAACTTTCAAAATTTTTTTTTTACATGGATTTGAAACAAATGCCATTTCAATGATTGTCTAGGCAATTCTCTTGATTTTTAAAGCATATAGATCCACGTTTGTAGCTTTATTACCAGCTGGAGCTAGCTCCAGCCCCAGCACAAAGCACTGTGAATTCTTTCTATGCTCCAGCAGAGGAAAAAAAAAAAAAAAAAAGGCAGAAATTTCAAATAAAGAGATACGCTTTTGTTCTTAACAGCAAACAAAGGAGACCTAATTTCAAATGACTGTCTGGTTCATTTGTAAAATGCCCTTTTTAGACAGCATCACCTGTTTTTTGGAGAAGCGTTGAACGAAAACATGGAAACAATTGCCATCATATGGTTATATCTACAGTCATTCCTGAATTACTCAAAGTTAAAACAACAGAGACAAATACTGCAAACAACTATTCATTTGAGTAGCTCTTACTCATACAGACAGTCCCATTTAAGCCTGGAGATCTATTTCTATGGGTTAGTGGGACTGGGCTTGTATTGTACAGTGAAGTTAGCAAAGCCTGATGCAAGCTCCGGACACCAAAAGCCTGCTCGCCAGCAACAACCACGAGAGAAAGACAAAAAGTCTTGACACATTTCACTTTTGCATCTAGCAGCGCACAAATGAGTGCGAGGTGAGACCTCGTTCACCTTCAGACGAGGCTGCTCTGCTCACGGACTTGTCCTAACCCAGCAGGCTGGGACAAAGTGGGGGAGACATCCTGTCAGGTCTCCAGGCTGTGCCTGTCAGACTCAGCTCTACAGTGCATGGGGATGAGCATGCAAAGATGCTACACCTATGGGTTAGAAGCACGACTGCAGGACAAGACTCAGTGCCTGTAAAACTCACAGTCCTGACCTAAACAGCATTTTTTTTTCCATTTATTTGGGAAACCTTTGGAGCAGGCACAGGCTGCTGTGAAGATCTACCAGCTTGGGGAGGTAAGCATCCTCTTTGCTTGCCCTCCACCATTTCCCTGCGCCCACAGAAGCCCGCCTGGCAGCTGCCTGAACCCCAGGGCTACTCTGGGACTAAGCGCTGCTGGGAGAGATGTGACCTAGTGCGAGAGCCCCGGTTAGAAATTATACAATAAATGTAGAGTGGTTTTTGCATTGTTTGAATCTGTTGGAGGTTTAAGTCCTGGCCTATAACTCACCGAAGTCAATAGTTCTTTGCAGAGGGGATGAAATGACAGGCTCTTCCAAGACACATATGCTCCACCTCAGTGCTATTTTCAGACTGGATTTTAGTATAGAGCTCAAAATATACACTCCAGTCATTGCCGTGCTCCTTTCAAAGGAACAGGGTGCCACCAGGCAGAATATCACACCCAGTAAGACACACTCTGAATACAAGTAAACACTGACTATGAAATCCTGTTGCACTTTAGGGTTTTGTCGTCGCTGGGACCAGGAACAACAATGTGTCCTGCATCCTGGAGTTCATTTAGCGGGTAACAACTTGCAGGAAGGTGCAGTTTATCCATCACGCCCCTGGCTCCTACCAAAGGATGCTGAGCAGAGGCGGGACATCCCTGCAAACCACAGAGAACATAATAGCTGAAGAAGTAGGACAGGAAAAGCGCACACAGGTTTCTGCCAACAAAACCCTCCTCCTCTCTTGTCACTCCGTCTTTGGCTGCGTCACCTTCACCCTGTGACTCCTTATGTAAGATGATAGAGACATACCGCCCTTATACAAGCCTCCCCAGACCGCTTGTACGAGCAGCACCATCCCCATTTGTCAGGGACGTATGGACACCCTGCCCACACAAACTAGGTACTTGCCCAGAGGGCCTCGACTTTAGTGAAATCTTTATGGGGCTTGAATTATTCAAGCCTTGACCTTTAGCAAATCTCTCAGTCAATGCTAGTTAATGTCCTTTAAAGTCATTGACCTTAGGTCAGGGACCAAGGGGGTGCTTCATCAAC
Source organism: Bucorvus abyssinicus (assembly GCA_009769605.1). Lineage (NCBI taxonomy): Eukaryota > Metazoa > Chordata > Aves > Bucerotiformes > Bucorvidae > Bucorvus > Bucorvus abyssinicus. Next base: position 16,174,821 of record CM020040.1, read on the forward strand.
GAAGACACATAGGTTCAAAATCAAGAGAGGTTTTGTGGTATATTTTTAAATACCCTGGAAGAGGACTGCTGGCCGCACACAGAAGGATCACCAGTGCCACAAGGTACAATAGCATGGGCAGAAGGCTCCCAACTGCCCTTTGTAAGAGCTATCCAGAATGAGGGAAGACCAAGGGCTCCTCTGAATGTCCAGCTCTGCATTTGGGATATGTCTGGACCTAGGACTGCGGTTCAGTCCACGGCAAGAAAAAAGGTCAGCCACAGCACCTGCAGCCAGCTCACCAAGCCCTCTGTACAGGGAAGGGAGGTAGAGGGTGAGGAAACAGCTCTGCCAATACGTCCAAGTGACTAACAGGTTTTTACTGTTGCCACGTGGTACCAAGCCCATCACACACATTTTGTAGACAATTACTGTGTACGTGTGCAAAATTTTGTTGAGTGACTTTCAGCTCCCAAAACAGGCAGACCGGTTGCACAGCTCTTAAAAGCTGAGGCTGGCTTGGCAATAAAAGATTTCTGCCTCCTCTTTCGCTCTCCCTTGATAAGATTACCTCTTACAAAACGATTTCAACACCACTCAGAAATAAGCACAAGTTTTTTAACAAGCCTATCTGTCTGGAAGGATGGGTTTTCAAACGTGAGCATGTGTGCGTCTGCTTTGTGATGGGATCTGACATACTTTTCTGAATATTTCACAATGCTCATTAAGAGTAAGGCTGTCTGCATTGCCATAAACAACAAAAGTTCTGGTTCAAACCTTCAAACAAGCTTAGCACTTTTAATCTGGGACTTGAAATTGGTTCCCAGGACTAGGTGAAAAACCACTTTGGGGGAGTTTTCTGCTTTCTTCAAATTGTAAAAATGTCAATGGGAGTCATGACGTTAGACTTATTGGGCAGGCTTCTGCCCTGATTCTAGCTAGGGGAATTATACATAATGAATTAACCACATGACTAATTTTACCTCATTTTCTGTTCTTGAAGTGTCTGCAAGCAAATTGAAATACCCTGAAATTATTCATTACCTAAAAGTTCTTGCAGTGAGAGGGATATATTTCACCTTACTTTAGCCAGTGTTCAGAGAAAACCTAGAAAACTGGTTTAGCTATAGTTAAGGCAGTGAGAAGTCAACTCACCCAGTACCAGAGGTAGATGTTGTAATTAGCTGGGCTGGCCCATCCTCTAGAGATGCTGCTCTCCTTTACTATAGAGATAGCCCAGGTGAGTAGCTTAAATGGGACACCTGATTTTTCCAGGGCCAAAATTAGTTGAAATTAATCCTAACCCGCATAATTTATCACAACGTAAGTGCAGAGGTAAGCTTTTCCACAAAAGTTTGCTTGAATGTTCAAGAGCTAGCAGTTTTTCACGGACCAGGCAGATCCTGCTTTTGAAAGTGCTGGAACATCTAGCAACCACTGGAAACATTAATAGTTAAGGACCTAAATACCTGAAAAGATGGGCCCACACGTCTTATTGAATGTTTCTGTTCTCTGAATGGATGAGTTCAATTCACTGAATCAGGCTTCAGGGACAGATCATCACCACTGGTGACTGCTCTTGTGTTTCACTTCCTCCGTGAAACTCCTCTGGTTGAACATTGGTAGAAAACAAATGGGAAAGGGGTATGATGAATGCAGCTGTAATGGTACAAATTTGTTTCTGAGCAGAGAAAGAAAGGCCACGCTTTTTAACAATTGAAGTGTTGAGTTAGATTTCTAAATTTGGCCTGGCTTTCAGAAACAAGGAGCAGCTGATGTATCAAAAGGGTACGTGTAAGCTACTGCTCTGTATCTTTGGAAAATTAGACCATCCATTTCAGGAGCCAAGCTTATCTCCATTGTGAGACTCAGAGCTCCATAAAAGAGGCTGCAATCACCTTAATTCTCCTGGAGAATCTGCCCCATGCACTGATGGCAGAGGAGCCTCGGGGTTATGCAGGTACTGGCAGGAGAAGTATTTTCTCACTTTTAGGGGTGATACTTTCAAACCAATCCTCATTTTTAATTGCATCAGGATGTGAAAGCTTTACCTGCTCACAGGAGGTACGTGGCAAGGCACACTCATACTGCTTCCAAAACACGTGGGCAGCTCCTATGTCTGAATTTGAAGATAATTCTGTGAACCCTGCAAAGTGCAATGACTTTCAGAGAGGTGGGGAAAGGCTCTAAGTATAAGATAGGAGACTCATTTTTAATCCCAGCTCTGGTTCTGCTCTGCCGGTATCACCAGGAGAGATTGATTAACCTCTCCTCCGTGGCTTTGCACGCCCCAAATGCAGCCATTTTCCAAGGCTACCCTAACCAAAACAGACTCCTTTCTACACCAAAGCCTTGGGAAGAGCAGAGCAAGGACCCATCCCACCCAGCAACATCACACAATTCCTTCTTCAAACAGGTGAGCTGCATTTGCAGGGGGTTGCTGAGGCAGTCAGAGACACCTGCTGTTTTATAGGTCCTATTAATATTTTGTTAAGACCCTGTGAGCTGAACAAACAGAAACACTTCCTGGTGTCCGTGCTGTTTGCTGGAGCTGGCAGCTGCTCTGCAATTGCCAGCTTTTCCGACGGTGAGAGTCCTCTTTGCTGCCGCAGCCTAGCGGGACCCTTTTGGACCGAGTACAGGAAAGTGCAGCAGTGTCTGTTTGACACCACATGAGGGAATGTGAATTGTCAATTTGTTGACAGTGTCATGTTGCCGCTACCAGCTTTCTCTGCGTTATTTGGAAAGAGCTCAAGTCAGTCTATTTCCCAGGCTGAGCTTCCTCATGTTACAGCTCTGCACGCCCAGAAAAGAGAGAGATGCAACCAGAGCAGAGTCTGCTTTTAAACAGGGAGAGAAAGCTGTTTCTTTTAAAAATGCTATCACTACCAGTGCTGGGAAGAGACAGGGGAAATTACCCCCTGGACCTTGCCTGTTGCCTCTCTCCACACCACCACTGGGTTAAGTCAGCTCATGAGAAGTCCAGGAGAGCTTCATCTTTTGATAATTTTCAACTTGCTCCTGCAATGCCATCATGTCCAAGCAGGAGCAGGAAATTCTTAAGGCATAAGTCTGAGAAAATTACTGCTTTCCCCCTCCCAGATGGGTATGTTGATGATTTCCATTCAAGGTTATTCGCTATTGACCATCCCCTCCGAGCTACAATACCCACCTGGTTGGCAAACCTGCAGTTAGGAACAGAATCCAAAACCACCTACATCTATACCCACACACACACAAATACACACGGCTTTACCTGTAGGCAATTCTGGAGAGAACTGAGTACAGACATGGAGCTGACAAACAGATCTACGTGCTATGTACGAAAACCCACCCTCCTGTGATTCCTCCAAGCTGAGGGCTGTTATCTGGAACAGCTCCAAAAGTCGCTTCGGGAGAAAAAAAAAAAACCGTGGGACTGGGATGTGGGCAGCAATGGCAGGAGTCACAGTTACTCCTGCCTGTGGCAATAGGTAATGCAGACTAAAATGCAGAGCGTCTGCAGGGATAAAATTTCTACATTGCAGTGTAGTCAAGATAACCTCGTCCTGCTTTACGAACTCCAGGAGTTTAAATAAAAGAGGTTGAACCATTTAATAAAGGAAAAACAGTTTTAAATCATCCCTGTCAGAAGAATCAGGCACTGTGCAGCACGTGCAGCCTGAACTGGCTGCCCTGGGCACACGGCTGGTGCAAATTTCCAACCCGCTAAGAAGATTCACGGGTTCTAGACACATGCTGGAGCATGTTTCAGGCCACCATTACACCACCCAGTTGCGAACTGCCTGCAGTCGCTGCTTCTGGTTGGTGACTGGATGCTGGAGCTTGTTCACAATCAGCATCGCTAGTTACAATGCGTTTTTCAGCCTGCTAAATTACTGACTTCAGCTCTCCCACAGATTCCCAATGTAGAATGCATTCTAGATTTCAAATAAAAAGTGAAAAATATACAAAATTCATTTAATTCAGAAAGGCTGAGAGATCCTTGGCAGCTATATACGCATATTTAATTTTTTACATTGCTTTCCCTGTGATGGCAGAAGGAGGAGGAGAATCACTCTACAAAACCAGTGTTTCTCCTATGCATAACAAGCTGACATTTCAGGACCAATATTGCTAACATTCCTTCTGCTGAGTTCCACTAATTTCTCAGTGGCATTGTCAATATAATGGGTCTTCCACTTACTGGAAGAGAAATTACTGTCCTTGCTTGGAAATCAGGCTCTGCTTGATATTCCCTTCTCTTTTTTTATGTCTTTAAAATAAATAGAAAATCAAATCTGAGAAATCTAAGCAACCAGAAATGACTGCTGTTCTTGACTATGCAAGCCAAAGCCCTCTGCTTTAGCTACCATCAGTGGTAGCTTCTGGGTTGATGTGTGTACAGGTCAAAAGTGACAACAGTAGATTGATGACGCAGCACTCCAGAGCCTGAGTATCCAGGTTGCTGTGGAGTTACAAGGTGTGTCTAAACCCTCTGCATGTGTTAAGGAATTAAATGGCAAACGTGCTGCTGATGGGATTTGCCCCAGTGCCTCCTGTTCGCCTCCCTGGGAATGCAGTAAACGCAGTTCACTTAACACCCCCTTTAAACCAGAGCCCCCTTCCCACAAACAGGCTCGTATCAAGCTGATGGAGCACATTTGTAAGAAACTGCTTTACACCTTGAAAACTGAAAGAATAAATCTCTTTAATAAGCCCTTACGTTTTCCTAGTGATGCAGATTGAAGCAATATTATAGAAATGTGTATAGTTGTCAGTAATTTTAGAGGAACAAACAGAAAATGCCAGGAGGACTCATTTGTGAAATGGAAACATTTTGTGTGATTTTTTTTTTTTTGGTGTATATGTGTGCGTGTGCATTGAAGATTCTCACAAGGACAAAGAGGCTGTGTTCCTAACACACTGATCTGTGCAATAACTGGACTTCCTGGGATTTCTTTAACATCAGCTCTGCCGAGTTGCTCTTTGCATCTCTTACATGCATGGGATGTCATAACAATGCAATTAACACTAACGCAATCAATTATAAGAACTACATTTACAGAGCTAGGAAATGACAGTATGGGTTTTTTTTTGTAAGCTAAAATCCCAGCAATGAAGATTAGCCCCCAAAAAAGTAACTTTAAACTCAGAAATCTGGGAAGGAACATGATAAAACAAATACACTGAGTGCTTATACCAAAGGTACTACGACCATATCTGGGGAAAAAAATCCCCATTTATTGGTGGCAAAAACCCTGGGCTGTTTATCATGGCAGCGTGGCTGCAAATAAAACAAAAACTATCAACGTCTCATTTTAAGAGCAATGTTTTTTGGAGATGCAGTAGCAGCAGGAGTGCCTGGCTTGACTAATGCTGTGGGTATCTGCCCCTGGGGAGTGCAGATGCCAGGAAATAGCTTTGGAGGGCTGTGACTGGTAACGATCACGCTGGATATTTTAGGCATATTAGTGGGCACTGCTCAGTGTAATTCTGGATTAACTCTTATTTATCATTAGTATAAATTAGAGCATCGATGGAATTCACATCGATGTGTTAAAGACACTCATCCTAATGTTGGTTGAAAATTTGACTGTTTATAATTTGACTTGTTCAGTGACCTGAGCACAGTGCAGAAAGTGGAGCGGCAGTTTGAAAACTGTCTCTGCAAACAGCGCATCTCACTGGTTCAGAGGAAGCCTCTGACTGACAGTGCTGTTATTTCTGTGCATCCCCTTTCCTATGCAAATCTAACCTGGAAACTTGACCTTCTTCGAATGGGACATTTTGTGGAAAATCAAAGCTTAGTTTGGCCCTCAGAACGTATGTTATAATATACATAGAGGCAACACCCACTGAAATAAATCAAAGCGCTTTCACCATAGTAAATTTTTGAAAGGATTTATAAAGTCTAACTTAAGCTCTTTTCTCACTCCTGCACGAACAATAACAGCTTCTGTAGCATCCCAAATCATGTTTCTCAGGTTAAACCTTCTTTTAGAGAAAGGAAAATTTTCTTCAGAGAAAGAAGTTCCCCACCCCTCAGTGCCATCCCAGTGCTCGGCTCAGCCCACACATACGTGCCGGCTGCCTGCTGGCAGGAGGTAACTGCTGAGGATCTCACTCCTTGCCCTGATTTTCCCATGTAGAACTTTACTATCAGTCAGGTTTGGCTGACACTGGCCAAAGGGTTTGAAAAGCATCAGGGGAGAAGAGGGCTGGTGGAGAGCACAGCCACCTGAGCCTTATTTCATTAGGAAACCAGGTTAAAAAAAAATCTGCTGATGAAGGCTGGGACAAAAGTAGACGTGATGTCAGGATCTGTAGTGCCTAAATTTTGATATGCAGGAGGTGTCTGTCCAGTATAGTTTGTACAAACGATCACTGTTCCACTCCATTAAGTCCTCATTAGAGCAGCATACTGCACCTTAAAAGTATCTTAACCTTAAATTACCAGTATCCAAGCAAAAGAGAGAAAAAATAGCACATCAGGACCTAGTCAGAAAGATCCAGCACATGTCAATTAAGAAGACAGCCAGCATGTTTTAAGCCACAGCTTCTCAGAAGAGCATCAATGTGTACCAGGATGCTGGAGCTTTAATAATTCACAATTTCCTTATTGAGGTCTGATGATACTAAAATAAGGTGTTGAAGCTTGATTAGTAGTAGGAACATAGCAGCTTAACCTCTAACATTTAGCCTTCTCCTCTGGATCGAATTACTGATCTTTATCTTGTTGAGCTGTGCTAGCAGTTGGCTTGGGAACATTACACCTTTCTAAAAGCTGTCAATCTTTGTCAGTGTCTTTGCACAATGGATTGGAAGAGCTATTTTTAAAGGACTATGTCACCTTTTTGTAGGGATGGGGTTTTTATAGTGTATCGTGGGGGTTTTGATACATGTTGCTGCCTGCTCACTATCACCTATAGGCCTGACTGAGAATAAGTTCTATTAATTATACTATGATTTCTAGTGAATGGGTGTGAAGAGATGAAGAGCCATCGGGAGGAGGAGAAATTGTAATTTAAATTATTCATTAACTTGCCAATTTTTTGCTTTCATTTTAATTTACTTTTCTGTCAAGGGGTCGATTCATTTTTCCACGTACAATGGATTTATTCAACATTAGATAGAGATATATTTCCCCAGCACTGTATCATTAATACAGTCTTATTTTAATGTATAATTTTAGCTAAGAGGAGTAACAAAGAGGTGCAAATATACAACAGGAAAAAAAATTTACTATGATTTGTGTAAGTTTTCTATAGAAATATTAAAAGATGACAATATTTAATTAAAGACTGGCCTTTGCAAAGGATGATGCTCTTCTCTTGCCTTTACAAAACTGATTTCTGTGTTTCCGCAAGGATGAAAAAAGCTTCACAAGGAGGGTTTTTCCAGCACATCCAGAAATCCATGTATGGACTTCTGGCTAGACATGAGAGAGCACCAGCTTGTCCTTTTAAATTAGTTTGCAAAAAAACCTGATGAAAATACAATTCACATCAGCTCCTTTATAAACAGTCCTCTCTAGGACAAGGCTATCGAGACATAACGTGCTTGTTCGTTCTCATCTTCACAGGGGACGATGGACTAGATCTGGTCAATCGTACATGAACTATTGTTTCCCTCTGTAGCACCTAGATACTGCATCTACCCAGCTTTCAGCACATGCTGAAACTCCCCCTGAGGCACGTTCTCACTGGTATTTATCCTACTGATTCTTTTTCCTTATACTGATAAGACTTTTACAGAGGGACAAACTAGATTGTAGGAGTTCGTATGTCGCTGCAGCAACACTGGAGAAGGACAAAACTGTTTTCAAATCAACTTTGAGGTCCAAAACCTACTTCACTCCTACTCAGATGTGACACAGGCGTAATTTCATTCAAAGTACAGTTACCTAATCTACAAAAACCAGAGGATTTGTCTCTAATTTAAACACACTCCAAGTTTACAACACACAATAGGGGACAAATTTGGCCCAGAAAGTTCTTTTGAAAACATGTATTTATTTTAACCTGTTTCTGCCGATAGTATATATGCTTGCCATGAGAAGTACTTTAAAACTCCATAAACCGTCATACTAAAATCGGATAAAATGTTTTTATAGTAACAATATCTCTCACTACTCTGGGACCTTTCATGCCAAAGTACCCTAAAGCTCTTTATATATGTAGCAAACTGATATTCACATGCTTCATCTACAAAGATCATTTTACCCACGCTGAATGGCAGGGACATGCAATAGCTTTTTTTTCCACAGCTGGCAGCACCTTAAGGTAACTGACAAAACAAATCACAGACTACACAGGTACAAAATAAGAGTGTTTCGGTTTCTGGAAAATATTAACATTTTCATTGAATAAAAACATTCATTCTCTTAGCAGTATATCGAGATCAAATCGTATAAATGCAATCCATATAGATTCCTGAAACACATCCCCTTATCCCCAAAAGAGACAACCCTGCCTGTTCCAGGCAAACACCAGTGTGTTGGAAAAGGACACCAAAGGTGGTGGATGAACCCTTGGTGTCTCATACATAACCAGTTACCTAAATTGCAGTGTCTGCAGGACCATCCAACGCCCCAGAAGTGTACCATGACACCTTTTTGCCCTGGTAAATAAGCAGTGAAGATGTTTCAGAGCTGCTGAAGCCAAAATTAAGATATTTTTAATCTCATCATCTCCCTGTCAAAAGCTCTATCTCCCTTCCAAACCTGAGTGCTCCCTGCACAGTGCTTGCCTGTGCTGTTCTTGGTCTGCTCGTCCTCCTATCAAGTCATCTCCTTATTAATGGTTTGTCATGTATGTTCTTGACAGGGGCATTCACGTTGCTAACTACACTGCTAAAGCAGTCACAGTGGCAGCCACAAATAAATCAAAATACGGCACTGTAACCACAGCAGGAGGGAGCACATCATGCCTGCAACCCACTGTGCTCCTCCCTGCTGCCTGCTCTGCAGACCCTGTCCTCAAGCCTTTACACCTCTTTTTTCCCCCTCTTTATTCCAAGACAGAGGCTCATAACAGAGGTAAATACCCTGCAGGGTGGTGAAGCAGTTTGTGCCTCAGCTCTGCACACTCCTGCCAGCAAAATGCAGAGCAGGAGCATGAATCGAAGCTCCACCGAGCACTCAATTTCCCCCAGTGTGTCACCATTACAGGAACACTGGTGCTAAATAACTTTGTGGTGGCTCACTGTGAAAATTAAGGTCACAATGGCCCTCTGCTTAATCTGCAGTGTGATGATCTCCTGGTTCAACAGCTGACCACAGTAATGTGGTTTCAAAGCTTTTCATAGCTGCTTTTGTGTGTTTGAGGTTTTATCTTGTTTTGTTGTTTTTCAGTGCAATGCTGATAAGGAAGACATTTTTGAACTGGATCTCTTCCCAAGGGGTATGAGTAGGCAGAAACTCTCTCACATCTGGACTAATTTTCTAGTACAAGGATGAGGGTCACGTTTATAGGAGTGCAAGACACTGAGATGTGCTCTCAGCTCTCAGAAACCTCAAAGTTGTCTTATTTTTTTTCTTTTCCTGCGAACATTCAAGTTTGCAGAACTTTTCTCTTGAAATTTTGGCTGTAATGGGAAAAGAAAATGAAGTTCCTCAGAGTAGGAGAAGACCAGGAACCCCAGCAGAAATTGGAATCCAGGTATGTGACTCCCAGTCACTATCATTATTCCTCAAGGAATAACATTATCTTGTGATTGCATTTGTAAGGAATAAAAAATAAAATGCTGCATGGAATAGCTGTATGAGTACCAAGGAATCTCTCCAGTTCATTCAAAACAGTTCATCAGTCCTTCTATTATTCTCCTGTCCCGATGCCACAGGGAGCGGCCCTGGCTAAGCTAACCGGGCACCAGTGTAGGATCATTTTGGATAGAAGAGACCTCTAGGATCATCAAGTCCAACTGTTAACTCACTACTAAGCCATGCCCCTCAGCACCACATCTACACACCTTTTAAATATCTCCAGGGATGGTGACTCCACTGCTTCCCTGGGCAGCCTGTTCCAGGACTTCACAGGCCTTTCAGGGAAGAATTTTTTCCTACTATCCAACCTAAACCTCCCCTGGTGCAACATGAGGCCATTTCCTCTTGTCCTGTCACTTTTTACTTGGGAGAAGAGACCAATCTCCTCCTCATTACAACCTCCTTTCAGGTAGCTGCAGAGAGCAATAAGCTCTTCCCTCAGCCTCCTTTTCTCTAGACCAAACAAGCCCAGTTCCCTCAACTGTTCCTCAGAGGACTTGTTCTCTAGACCCTTCACCAGCTTCACTGCCCTTCTCTGGACACACTCCAGCATCTCAATGTCCTTCTTGAAGTGAGGGGCCCAAAACTGGACACAGCGTTCAAGGTGCATCCTCCCCAGTGCTGAGTACACGGGACAATCGCTTCCCTACTCCTGCTGGCCACACTATTCCTGGCACAAGCTAGGATGCTGTTGGCCTTCTTGGCCACCTGGGCACACTGCTGGCTTATATTCAGCTGGCTGTCAAACACTCCTAGGTCTTTTTCTGACCAGCAGTTTCCAGCCACTCTTCCCCAAGCCTGTAGTGTTGCAAAGCATTATTGTGACCCAAGTGCAGGACCCAGCTCTTGGCCTTGTGAACCTCATACCACTGGCCTCAGCCCATCAATCCAGCCTGTCCAGACCACTCTGTAGAGCCTCCCTACCTTCAGGCAGATCGACAATCCCACCTAACTTGGCGTCATCTGCAAATTTACTGACAGTGCACTCCATCCCCTCGTCCAGATCACTGATAAAGATGTTAAAGAGAACAGGCCCCACACTGAGCCCACTTGTGACTGGCCGCCAGCTAGATCGGTTTCATCCAATGATTACAACACTTCTGACCTGGCATGCCCTATTTCTCACTGCTGTATGAAATTCCAAAGAGGAATAGGATCACCACACTGCGTAGCAAAGATGGCTCATTCTCATTTAATGATGTGGCCACTTTTAAATATAGAAGTATCAATGGAGACAAAAGAAGGTCCCAGAGAAGGAATTTCTGCTTGCTTTGTTGTTCTCCTGAAAGATATAGCACTGTGATATCATGGCATTGACTGCCAAGACGACTACTAGATTGACTAGTAAATATGTATTTTAGTGGAGCTCAGCAGAACAGTATCCCCTGTAACGTAAGTCATTCCATTAGTAAGACAGAGGTACTCGAGAACGTTATATCATCTTTATTCCTTCTGGAAGGGCTTCACTACCATTACTATAAAAAAAGTGCTTCAGAGATTGTAAATACATTTAAGTAACTCTGACACAACAATAGGATCTGACTAAAATGTGGGGTGTTTATCTCATCCGTCAGTCTGATATGGGATAAAAGCCACAGCAGCCATGACAGCCTCAAAAGCACCTCTCCCTGATAATTTTTTCCCTCCACTGCGACGTTTTTTCTACTTACAGTGTGTGCTGCACCATACTAGCCATATTTGTATTCCTTTTTAAGTAGTGAAAGGTTGATTACAGCAGATGACTCTGCCTGTCTCCCATTAAGATACACAATTTATGGAAATGAAATTCAGCAGGTCTGAAGTATTGCTAAACCCAAATGGTCAGAGCGTGAATCAGGTCTCATTTCTCCCTCCCTCCCCTAAATCAAGACTGATTGTAACATTGTGAGATGTTTTTACATTAAATAGCATAAACAAAAAAAAAAAGTTGTCTTTGTTTGACTGTTTCTAACCTGCACTGCACCTCCAGGTTTTATCATCAAGTATTTTTCTGTAAACATGAAAACCAGGCAACATACCTTTAGGGTTTTTTAACCAGAGACTGGATAGAGGAAAAGAAAAATTCACAGGAAATAGGTTCAAAATAATCTGGAAATGTCTGAACTTCCCTGGGCTACATGGTGGTCAGCATTACCGGCCATCATAAGATTGTGACTCAACTGAAGGCAGCCAGAGGAGTGCAGATGCTGTTGACTATTTCTCTATAGGGTATACACCAAAGAGTCCTGTGAAGCTGGGTTTCTTGTCTTTCTTTTCCTAAGAAGGAATCCTAAGAAAGCAAACAGTTTCTAGTGTTTTCAAATTTGAGAAAAGCTGATGTCTCCCGTCACTGCAGCTTCCACCCAGACAGCCATACGAAACAGCAGAAGTGAGATACGACGCATCAAAGACTGATTCCCTGACAGGACACTTATACATATGGCCTGTCCTGCCACAGGACAATGACAGACAGACAAAATGAACAGGAGATAAAATGAAGTACAAGCCTCCAGGAAGAGCAAGTGCTTTACATCCTCACTACTCCTACATGAAGCAGTTAATATTGTTAAAAGCATGTGTTATTATTGGCACTAGGTGCATAGGTATGCGTGCAGGTGAGAGATATACATACAAACGCATGCACGTTTTTACCTCACCTTCATCTGAGGACTTCAGAGAGTTAAGCTATGATGTTTCATTCACAGAATATCAATACAACTTTAAATCAATTTAATCTTAGTTAAATCTAAAGCTTTCACCACAGCAAGAGACAAGCGATTTCTCCTTGCTCTGATCGCTTCACCTGCCTTGAAAGTGCATGTCACCTTTAGGATGCAGTGCTCACCCACACTGCAAACGCGTTCATAAAAGCATAAAGGACTGGTGTAAACGGAGTGTCTCAAGAAAATAATAATTAAAAAAAGATTTAATCAAGTTGAATTGAACTGGAATACTCCGGCCACAATCTAGGAAAATAGTCAAACTTTGGCTTTGTTTCAAGAACTTGCTTTGGTGGGATCCCATTCAACACAGAACTTATGCAATACCCAGGTCTCGGGGAAGGAACGAGAGCATTTACGTTCAGGTCTTTAACCACACCCTTTGCTGAGTCAATGTTTATGCTATTAATACCATGACATTGACAAAAATAGGAAGCTTTCCTTAATGGTGGCCTGTCCTCAGAACAACCATAATTTTCTCCTTTATATGGGACAATGTCAGAGAGCTTCTCACAGCAGGTTGGATGAGATCTCCTAGCCTTTCACACCAAATGTAACCTGCACCGTGGTGGTGCTGCCTACAAGATGTGGTTAACCAACTGGGCCTTGACATCTGTTTGTGTCATCAGCATTTGTGGGATTTCTAGTGGACAGGACACTCGTTTTTTCATCTCCTCCGAGCAGTAAATACTGAAAATATTTGGCCAGTATTTTAATATATATGTGACAGAAAACGTACTTTCTTTATTCCCTTAAAGCCGTAGCTGCAGACACACCACCACCCTTTCTGTATGTCCAATACATGCTTATAGATTAAGATCAACCTCATAAAAGACTGAAAATATATTGTTTTAAATCCCTTGAACATTATTAACAGCCAATTAGTAAATTTATATGTATGGGAATGTCTAAGGATTCATCAGAAGTAATACATCCTAAATTTTTGATTGGTGGAAAAGAGAAATACTGTACCAGTCATCCAGTTAATTCACTGAAGTGTTTTATTATATGCGCAGATATTTGGTATCGAGATGTCATATTCCCATAATGAACACAATAAAGGATGAATGACTGGTAAAGCTTTCAGCTCACGATACCTATAAAATCTAAGTGTTAGCAGCATGTTATATGCAGATTAATTTATAGATTCCTATTAACAGACTGCATGCTCTCCTCTGTATGGCTACAACTTCTCAACCATGGAAGATAACTTCCCCCTATAACAACTTAGTTATGATGTGCATCAACCCACACTGCTTGGGGTGGGTGGTTCCGAAATGGGCACCCTGTGTGTGGCAGATGCATGGCCACGAACCGTTCTGGTAGACGTAGACTTTACAAAATAATTAAAGAAAACAACCTTCTTGTTAATAGAAACCTATCACCTTTTGTCATTGGCGTGAGCTAACATATTCTTGGGGACTGTAGACACACACCCATAGTCCTGCCGCGTTTGGCAAAAGCTGGATACCATTGGGCAAAAGTCTGGGCTTGGAGCTAAAAAAGCAAGCCATGGTCTTAATCATAGTCTTTCTTCTGGGGAAAAAAAAAAAAAAAAAGTTGTTTTCTTCTGGTCATCAGATTAATTCAACCTGGCATCTAAACAAATAACTGACAAAGAATATTTTTTAATAATAGATGTTAAAATGTGGATCCAAACAAAGGAAACATACCTACAGAAGGGCTGCTCTGAGTATAATGTGTATCATTAACCATTATACGTGTCTGTTCTGAGACCAGAATTACAAAAGGCCGAATTTTCTTAAAAGCATGTTAAAATATTAATAGATATCTGAAACAGTTTTATTGCACGGGCTACCACTGCTATGAACGATTACATCACACAGCGAAGAAGGGTAGGAAAAACTGCCCAGACACTGGTGACCTGCTGCGCTGAGTAGCATCATGAAAATCTAATGGGAGACACTGAGACTGAACACTATAGCTGGCAGCAAGTCTGGCGTGGGGGGGCTTTACTGGGAGCACTGGCAATAAATTTTACAACATCCAACATGCTAAGTCTGTAACTCTAAGGAAGGTGTACTCACAATCCTACACATTTACAGACAGATTCCAAACCCCAGCACAGTGGGGTCACAGTGGAGGCAAAGACATCTGTTATCCAGGTAATTTTTGTCATAATTGACATGAAATGACTTTACCTTTATAAAGACAAGCCGTACTGAAACCAGCTCAGAAGTAAGTCTTTTTCTCAATATTACCCTTCCTCCATTGCTCGCACTCACCAGGTCATCTTTGTGTGGTTACTTGTGAGTGCTGAGGCTGCTTTCATTAATTTTTCACTTGAAGCAGCAAAGCCTCAAAGTATCTATTTGGGGGAGAGGAGATGTAACATATTACAGTTAGGAGAAGTAAGATGCAGTAGTGGGTTTGATTCTTTGCCCATGTGTTTCATTCAAAGGTTAGTCAATGACAGCCACAGGGCTGGGAGTGCTGGCAAATTTTGGATGAACTTGTGCAAATCTAACAACGAACCTGATCCCAAGTCCACTCACATATTAATCGGGCACTTGCTAAATAATAACAAAAAGAACATGCTGATTTTGCTCCCATTAAACAGTTTTACTCTTCTATTTAAAACAGAGCTGGCCTCTCAGACTGATAAGAGGTTCAAAGATATTCCAGCCAGCTTTGAAACAGTTCTGCAAACTGAGTTGGAAAAGCTTGGCATGAGTGTGGAGTCATACTCCACCTGAAAAATACTCAGGAAAAATATTTGAGTTCATGCCGCAGTCTCAAAGGTACCTTCCAGTCTCAGCCAGCTCTGTCGACTAGGTCAAAGAACCAAATTCTAGTACTGCTCAAAAGGAAATATCCTATTATGCCTTGTCTAATTTTCTGCATTGCAGAGACACTGCAAGTCAAAAGGATCTGCCATTTCACCTTGGTTTTGCAGAAGATTGTATTTGTCCGAACGTCAGTGCCAGAGGAACAGCAGTAACCTTCCCCTGGCACCACTCACCAAAAATCTTGCAGCCAAAATCTCTCATCCAAATGAGCTAATTTTAGATAGGAGTATTTTAAAAACAGAGAAAACTAGTCCTGCCTGGTTTATGTACCACTTTTTAATCCTGTCAGCTGAGAAAAGTCTAAGTCTGAATACACATAAGATCAAATAATCTATGCATGCTTTCCAGCACTCCTCTATTTTGAACTTGGAAACAATATTAAAACAAATCCATCAGAAAAGTACAGAGCTCAGAGATACCAAGTAGTTCTGGTTTTGAAAGCATATGGCCAAGTATCATGGAGACTCTCAAACTGCCCCTGTCTAATGGGAGGTTTGGGAATATGAATATTCAGCTGCAAAGAAAGCTCCAGCAGAAACTCCTGCTGTATTAGATACCAGCGATAAGACACACACCATGCATTCCACTCCTTCCTGAGCTGTTTTTTTTAGCTGCTGTGATTGCAAATTATACGGCTATACAAACTGGAAAAAGGAAGTCCGCTCTGGCTGAGGAACCTGCCCAGGGTAAACCTGAGATGCTCCGCTGGTGGGTGCCATGCCAACACTAAGCATTCCCCCATGGAGACACTGACATACCGACCCTTTCTTGCTTTTACGGGCACAGTGATGGAAGACTCAAGAGCACAAGAGAGAAGAGTCTGTCTCTAGTTGTGTTATTTAAGCGTCAATATTTCTCTCATGTTCCTCTCCCTAGCGTGAATGGTCCTCAAGTTTTTTTAACTATTATTTTTCTGTGCAAACACTTAGCTTCAGCAATTGCTACGTTACTGTTATTTTATTGTGTTTGTATAACAACAACAACAAATCAGTTCTAATATTCCCTGGAGATACTTTAACCAATTCCACCAACACATGTGCTAAATGGAGTCATCTGCTTTGGGCTGTGACTCCATTTCCAAGCTTGATAAACGTGGGCTGCTGTAAGACTTCGTGTCAGGTGGGCTGGGGCACTGGGGTCACGGGCAGTAAACCCCTGTGGTCTCCTTGGGTACAGGACACACACTGGAAAATGGAGGGGCTTGTAAAACCACTACCCTCCAAAGCCAGTTAGCAGTTAACTCCCACGATTGGCCTGTTAGGCTAGTCAGAATTTCAAGAAGCAGACACCTGGAGGTGCCCAGGATGGAAGGCAGGAATAACAAGGTCCCAGCCCTGCTGATGGAGTGGGAACAGTGAGTGGGGACACCACACCATGGCACTTGACACACCCACCCAAGAGACTCTAAGACACTTTATGAGCAAGGAGAGCATTCAGCTGCATCTTGGACAATAATATTTATGTTTCCTCCAAGGATGAAGTGAAAACTCATTTTTAAATGGTTGAAACTGTTTTAAAGATAAAAAATGCCTTAAAAACATCAATCTGTTCATTGCTTTGTTCATTGACCTAATTGCAGCGAGTGGCAGCACAAAACTTTCCTGTAGCATGAAGGTACACAAGTTTCATGTATGAAACACGCCATTTCCTATTTTATCCCTCCTTATTGGGCTCATGTTTCCTGTAAAGGGTTTTGACAAGAATGGCACCACGTGCTGCTTTGCGAGCGAACAAGCTCGGGTCAGTAAGCCAGACGGTCAGTCTGGAAAACAGATCCATACTCCTAATCCTTAAGGCTGATATAAGGCAGAGATAAGTGCGTTTGTGACGTGGAGGTTACTCTGGGTAAATATAATTTGAGAGAAATGAACTCAAGAGAGAAGAACTGGAAACAAGATGTCCTAGTAACAAGGAGTTCTAAGAAGTGGATCATCTGATTTATTTTTTTATTATTATTATTATTAACTTCCAGACTCGAAAGCAACTATTTAGCCTCTCAATTTACGCTCAGGTTTATGGCCTTCAAGTTGCAAGAGGGATTTTCTTTTTTTTTTTTTTTTTGCTCCTCTGACCAGAGCCCCACAGAAAGCTGGAGGTAAGTTTCTAGCAGGAACCACAGAAAGATTCTCTGCCTCTCTTCTTGCCCAGCCTGTGAAAAGCCTCCAACCAGAGCAGAAGAGCCTCCTGCCTTTGATGAAACATCTTTTCAGTTCAGCTTGTTCTCAAGCACAAAGTGTATAAGCTGTTTGAACTTTGAGACATGCGAACCCGAAGCAAGCTTGGGAAGTTGCGAAGAGCTTGCGACTCACTAGTCTAACTCATGTTTGGCTCGGTTACACATTTTCCCGTTACGGCATCGAACACCATATGACACCATATAATCTATCTTTCAGGCATCTTCGGCAGCAGTGCGTGCTAGCTCCTCTGCTTCCTCCGCTCATTTTAGACCTTAAGTACATCTTCCATCAAAGCCTTTAATGGCAGAGAGAGTGTCCAATAACTCACAACATGCAAACTCAAGACTCTTGTTCAAACAACTGCAGGCAGTTACAATAGTCCTGTGACCATTCTGCAGCTATTAAACTTTAGATCTTATTGTCTGATTAGCAGCAGAGGTATTTCACCTCAGTTTTTATTTCTCTCATTTTCCCCTCTCATAATAAAACATATATCCTGTTCAGCCACTCATCTTTGTTATTAATATTGATCAGCTATAGGGAAAGATTGATTTTTTTTTTTTTTTTTTTTTGACTTCAGCAGGGCCTCGGTGCTCCCAGCCACCCCCATCCGAGCATCCCTGTGCGGTGTGATGTGCAAGCCCTCTACAGCAATGCCTTTGAACTGCAGTGCTACCTGCTGCCAGCCGGGCTGGGAAAAGGCAGCAGCATCCTGCTTCCCAGCGCCCTGGGACCCACTATCAGCGAGAGCCCTGAGAAATAAATGGTGGTGTCTTCATGGGAAAAAAAAAAAAAGAAAAAATCCCTATTATATCGGAGTTACTAAGGAATTGTGTGAAAAGGAAACTTTAAGAGTCCACAGCAAGCCCTCTTTTACAGCCAGCTATGGTAATTTTGCTGTTCATCATTAGAGCAGTTCTGCTACCTTAACACTTCCTCATAACAAATTAGAGACCTAAAGAAAAGTCCACCAAATACTGAATCAGCAAATCACAGTTTTTTTGAGGACCCATCTTGCAGCTAAATGAACTCCCTAAGACCAAAGGGTCAGAGAGGTCAACGTTCGAGCATGGCTTTGGAGATAGCTGTGGCGACTTCCCCTGGACGCTGTCCTGGTCAGGGAAGTGTTGGAATTGGAAGCCACAGGGAAAATTACATGAAAGTAGCTGACAGAAAAAAAAAAAAAAATTTAATTACACACATCACATCCACAGCATATGGACTAGGTGTTAGGGGGCCTATTTCTATATAACTTAGGGGTGTATAGTCACAAAAGCCTCTGTAGGGCTTGCTCCTCCCCTCCCCACCCCACCCCAGCAGTTTATAGAAACCCTGCAGAACATCAGATTCTGGCCTTGGGAACTTAAAACACTTGTTTTAGAAACACAGGTTAGGTTCGGATGCCTACTAACACCGAACTCTGACATTACAGTGGGTCAGGATGCTGCTCAGACCCTCCTGGCTCTTCTACCCCTCATAAACACTGCAGTTCCCTGTGTCAGAGCAGAGCCACAGTGTCACCTGCCATCGTGCAATTTTTCTAGAGGATAAATGATGTAAAACCCAAACTTGCCCTTTATTCAGACAGTTTAAGTTCAAGAATTGCAGACACTCACATGTTTATTTCTAGAGTAATTCAAGTTTAATTGCTAAATGATTCTCCAGCCTGCATCTTTGTTTCTCATACAGAATGCCACCTTCTACAACCTTTTAAACTTTTTTTTTTAAGGCAACAACTGCAGATGTATAATTTATTAATAAGTGCTTTTCTTACCAGGGAGAGTTAATCCAGGTTATCAAGGCTCTCCAAGGGAAGAACTCAACTCAACCAGAGGCACTTCCAAGTAAAAGCACCATTTATGCAAAGTATCACACAATATTATTTTATACTTCCAGTTTCAAAAGGCTGTGTATTTTTTCCCATTAGACTAACAAATTATAGCAATTGTGGTCAGTAGTGTGGAGGTTTCTCTGCAGAGCATTTGCCCCCTGGGAGGAAGGAAATCAGAGGGGTGTTAAAGCAATATCGTGCCTTCCACTCCGTGTGCTGAGTTGCCTGATAATGGTTAGCTAAGAGAAGCCATTAAAACTGCCCTTACTGTCACCAGTGGATGTTACCGTAGCCCAGTAACCCTCTTGCAAGAGGACAGGAAAAAAAAAATATAGAAAACCAGAACAGGAAAAAGAAAAAAGAAACTAAGCAAACAGATAGGGGAAATTTAAAACACCATTCTCTAGCTGAACTTGTTATTACTATGAATTTTTTCAGAAGTACATTGCTTTAACTTTAAATTCAGGTGCTGTTGAATCTATTCAGGCAGAAACATTTCCCCAAGCTGAGGTCCCAAGCAGATTCAAACCCTTCTGAAGAGGCTGAAGGGCCTCTTGTACTTTGATTTTTGCCTGGATTACAGTGTAAGGGCCAAAACAGCACCAAGGGGCTGCTCTTCCTAGTTTTCCCAGCAATCAGGAAGAGAAAATAGCTGTAAGCTGATGAGAAAGCCTGTTCTGGTGAGACTGCGGGCTCGCTTTTCCAGATTCGGGGTACAGCTTGGATAGCTTAGGTATTAGCGGAAAAACAAGCACCCAAACACGTGGGTGCTGGTCCTAAGGTTCAGGCTGAGGTCCCTCATCTGTGTTTTGCAATACAGGGACTTCTTTTCACCTTTATTACAATGGGCCTGGTCCATGGTCTGGTCTCACCAGGTTTGCAGTGCTTGCCTTATTTTCCTCTTCCCTAAGGGAAACAGATCTCCTGCATCTTCTCTGAAAAGACAAATGGATCCTCAAAAAGCTGTGGGAAAATTAACGGGTTCTTTTCCTTTCCGCTGCAATGCAGCATTTTATACCCCATCACAAAAATAGAAAAAAAACTTTGGAAATAGAAAAGCTTTGGAATTTTATACTTAACATTTACATTTGCTATATGCTACGTATGACACACAGCCTACACCACACATGTATTGTATGGGTCATATCAGGCACCTAAATTTCTCAATGACAGCACCTGGGTAGCATCTGTCTAAACACGAGACAGGTTCAACTTCAAATTGCTGCACGTTTCAGGTGTATGCAGATGTGCGGTTTCACCTTTGCCGGATCGCATTGCAAAAAGCAATGCTACAGAACTGGTGTGAATCAATAGCATTATTGAATTGCCTCAAGTATTAGAAAATGAGAGAATTTGAAATGGCACAGAAGTAAACAGGATCTTTTCATTACATGCCTCACTACATGTTTCCTTGTTGAGCTGTAAATTAAGCTTTATAAACTTTTGTGTTGATTTCTAGGTACGTGGAATATGTAGGAAAAACACCTGCAGCAGTGAACCACTGCAGTCTTGCATGTAAATGAAAGAACCTGTTTTGAACATATAAATTATCCAGCTATAATCCATATTTAACAGAGCTATTCCAAGCTTTTAGATAAAGAAATATGCATTACATAAATGCTTGTGAACACTTGCCCTTTAAGACATATCAAAGCATCATTGAACCTCAGGAAGTTTCTTTGGAAAAAAAAACCAACTGTACTAAAATATACTTTACAGAATATAGCAAAATATCCTGGCATATACCTCGTAAGATACGCAAAACACAAACAAATTTATTGTACCTTAAAACATGCGGATAACCTGTATCTTGCACAGTGACTATTTCATGTCAGAAGATGTTGACGGGACAAGCTTACTCACAATAATCACTTATATTTAAATGCATAGAGAAGAGGCCAATTTTAGATCTGTGGATAAAGTTAGGAGTTAATAAAACAGTAAAGGTCAGAAGCTACAAACTTTGATACTCTGGGTGGTGTCTGTACACAGTGCAAGCTCACCTGGACCCCATTGCTTGCAGACAAGGCAGGAAGAGGAAAGAAAAAAATACCGCTTCTTCCCTGAGGCTCAGGTCCATGCCTTTAAGCAACAATCCTAGTCTAACACAGGCTACCCAAGATGCAACCAGGAGCGAAACCCAGCTTTCCTGAACCCCAGCCTAGCAGCCACGCTCGCGCAGCACTATACACAGGCATGGATTCTGCTGCTGCTTTTGAAGTTGACGGAAACCCTCATGCAGACATCAATAAGATCATTAATCTACCAATCTCCTAGAGGTGGATTTCAGTTCTAAAAGACACAAATCTAGGCTCTTCCTCTCATTTCGGTGCCACCCAGCAAGCATGCTGGCTGGGCAGGGGGGATTCCCTCAGCCAGCTGACAGCAGCAATGTTCTGCAATTCTAGTTCCTGCTTCATGTAATTGGCATTATATCCAAATTTATTATTTGGCCCCATTTTGGTGTCTGAAATTCCAGATCTAAAAATTTCCTTTTATTGCCAGATGTTCACATGACACTGTAAAATGCAATTCCCTACCTTATACCCTTTTTAACATGATCTCCTTGATCTTTTTTTCAATCTGAACACAATGAAAAGCAATATTTTAAATAACGTGTCCAAAAAGTGTGGTAAAATTGTCAAAGTTGAAACATTTTAATGGAGTGGGAATTTGAATGTCTGTACTTGAAAGCCTGGTTTATTTTGACAATATTGCTTTTTCTCCATAGTCACCTCTGACCTCCAGTATTACTCTCAGTGGATTATTTTTTCACTGAGGGAGATGCTTAAGCATGGACCAGAGTAGATAAGTGATATGGTCAAATCGCTACTGGCAAACCCTGGAATTACTGACCACTTTAATAGCTCCTGCTGACCTCCAGATGAAACTTCACCTTTGGTTATTAACATGTCTCTCTACTTTTATGATTTTTTGGAACATAATTTGTCACAGTTTTTATCTGCACAGAGCAAGCGTTAGGCTTTTAAAAATGTGAGTTATCTTTTTACAACTGCTAACAATTACACATCGCAGAACAGACCAGTCCGAAAACCAATTATGAAAAGACCTACATGGGGAGAGCATTCGGTCTTGAAGTTTGAATTATAGATTTCTGAACTATAACTGCGTTACAGCCCGTGTTCAGGAACTGGAAACAAGAAACCAAACTTCCAAAGGCTTTCTAAGATCAGTGAGATAAGATAAGGGTGTAGAAATTAATTGCCCCTGTTTTGTATTAAAATCTGATAAAGGGCTGGCAATGCCGCTCCAGACCAGAGCAAATGGCGGTGCTGTCTCTTCCGTCACAAATTAGCGTCTGCAGTCTCGTGGGCACCTGGCTCCGGGTGCTGGAGCGCGTGGTGCAGCATCCTTAGCACACAGAGCCTGGCTGCCTGGCCACAAGGCAGCCAGGGTACCATCCAAGGCTCAGGAGCTGTCACGGAGCCCTTCCCACGGATGCCGGAGGGCTTGGCACCGGCCCTGATGATTCAGAGAGATGACATTTTGCAACCAGATTGTACAAGTATAAGCAACTAACCTGAGCTGGGGAAGTCATGCCAAAAGGCTTTCAGATGATCAGAGCAATATGCCAGTCAGTTAGAGGTCGATTGACCAATTAACAATTAGATCTGGGAAGCAGGCATGTCATTTCAGATCATTATTTGCCGAAAGATCAACTATGTGGAAAGTTTTAATTTAAAGGAGGTAATTTTTTTTTTTTTCCAATACATACTGGCGTTTCTAAACCCAGCTTCATACCATGAAGCACTGGCAGTAGGTTGCAGCCCTGGGACCGACTGCAGCTGGCAGCGTGACAGCAGCACTTTGACAAAGCCTCCAGGAAACCAGATAGGGCTTCCAGTTTCGTTTGAACACCACTCACACTGAGATAAAGGCAGGAGAGCTAAATAAGAACAGAGGAAGACTTTTCAATAGGATTGGGGATGAAGGCTTTCAAGGTGAAAACTCATCGACAATTAGTGATTAGAGGCACCCAGAGCAAGGTTTCTCTTCTAGTGGTGCAAGGTTCAAAGTGGATGGTGGAAATTTCCAACCTGGTCCATATCTAATTATAACCAATTAAGAAAGAATTCACGTATCCCAACTCAAGCCCTGCAGACCTACACTTCAGTCTCCTGTAGCAGTCTTGTTGGCTTGAGCCTCCAAATGGGGCTTCTCTGGGCAAGAAAAATCATCTCACCTGCCTTACCAGAGAGACAGAGAATGGGACTGGCATCAGCTCACAGGTACTTGACAGCCTTCACAACGAACTCGGGCTGCAGGGCAGCCTTGAGCCTTTCCTACAGTCTTGGGCAACCCTCTGTTACCTTGTCTTCATATATGGCAGGAAACAAATGCTCTGTTCATTACAAAAAATTACAGTAAAAACACATTACTAGTAACACTACAGAGGTATCAATATTATGCCTACTTTGGAGTTATTTTATTGGGGGGGGAGGCATGGGATACTTCTGGAGAAAAAAAAAAAAAATGTTCTCACAAGAGTTTCTTGGCATTCATGGCCGTACAAATAAAGGGGAGTGTGGGGTTTGGACAAGAGTTGGACCAGGTGACCTTCAATGGTCCCTTCCAACCTGGAACATTCTATGATTCTATGATTTGAAAGAGCTTTGGTTGCATCTGCAGTGGGGAGGGACTGCTTCTTTGCTTAGAAATGTAATTCTATGAAAAGCATCTGTAGTGCAAAGGCATCTCAAGTGATGCCATGGTAAAATATCAAACTAATGGACATGGTGTCACATGCAGTAATTCTCATAGCTGAGGCAGCTTTATTTTTTTCCAAAACTGTACTGATCCAGGGCTCACAGGAAGGGAGAAACAGAGCAAAAAAGATAAGAGAAATAAACACTTGTGAAAGCCGTTCATGTCTGAAACTGAAATTTGTGAGTAACATCCTCTGAAAGTCTCTGACAATGTTAGAAGCATTTTTGGTAAGGCGAGAGAATACAAGAAGCTGAACTCTGAAAGGCACAGTTGTTTTGGATATCTGTTCTTCCCCAACTTACACCACCCCAGCAGGGCCAGCAGCCTAGACCCTTCAAAGCATCAGGCCATCTCACTCTCCTGCGTAAAGTGAATGGCTCTGAAGATGTAAGCCTTTGGGCTACCAAGCAAGGCATTTGCCAACAAAGCTTCACACATAGCCTGACATTATTCTGCAGCAGACCCAGGCTGCTGTGAATCAGACGAGCAACAAAAATCTTACCAACAATCTGGCCCCACGTATAAAACACTTCTCCAGTCTACTTTACAGTACAGAATGAGAAATAATAGGAAAATCACCACGAAAAGCTACAGAATGTAATGGAAACGTAGTAATTGGCTTTAGAACATTTTAACTGCCCTGTTTAGTCAAAACACCCTGGCTTTAGCCTGAAACTTGTTTCTGCCAGGTGATTAGAAACAGCCCTTCTGTGAAACAATTATATATGTGTGTATGAAGAATAATTTCTAGGAAGTAGACTAAATCATAATAAATCACAACAGGTCATGACAGGCTAAGCTTGTAAGTGCCCTAACGCTCTTCATCCTAGACGTTTATAGACAGCCTTGCACAAGAGGTCTCACTAAGCCATACTGAGGCAATAGCCTCCACTGCACTTCTCCGAGAGGTAAAATGCCAGCGTTAAATAAGATATTTGAGACTGGTGCTTGTCCTACAGCACTCTCTTCACAAGCTGTGCATTGGTGTGCCGGCCGGGGCAAGCATGGCCAGCGGTGGGCCAGGAGCCCAGGAAACGCCGCTCTGCTTGAGTAGGTGGTACTCTTCCTTTGAGTCAACACTGAAACGCATGTGCTAACACCACGCTTCTCAAGGTGTCATCTTGTGGATATAAAACTGACATTCTGACTGCCTCCGATTCTGAAAGGTTTCAGGTTCGAGGCTTTTTTCTTGTTTTGCTCTCAGAGTATATGGCTGCTTAACACAAGCGTTCTGTCCAAGCTGAGATTTAGAGAGCAGCACTTTTCCCAAGCGATCCTTCCTGCCACAATACTGCATGCACAAGAGGACGTTGGTCCTTGTCCAGTGGAGTTTTGCCCTGCCACAATGTTTTTCCCTAGAGGAGTCTGCACTCAGGTATGAAGGACCATGACTCCTGATGTCCTTCCAGAAGCTCAAACACCCTCTTAGTACAGACATTATTATTGCCTTGAGGGTAGATGTTGTCCCTTAATGCAAGTCAGTGACCTTCATATGAACAATTTCTGATATGTGAGGAAGCACCTTTATTAACCAGGGTAGCCTCAAGTTTTCAGTGACTTCCAAAGCCCTCCAAGAACTTCTTTCAAGACAAGGTTTTGGGAAGGGGCCCAGGCAGTCATTGCCACCAAGCCTTAGCAGCCTCCCACAAACATTCCAGGAGTTTCAGTGGCCAATGCCCTTTGCATTGCGCTGCTTTACATTACTGCTGTCAGACATCTAACGCACACCTTTGGTTTCGTTTCGAGAATAGCAATGGGGGCAAGGCAGGAAAGACTGAGGAACAGAGGGGGGTTAAGAAAAAATATACACATCTTAACTTTAATTTCTCTTAGTAGGCAAGCAAAGTTAGAGGAGTCAGGATTACCTAACTAATACTTTTCTGTCTAACCACTGAGGTCTCTAAGTCATAATGAACTGAAAATCTTTGAAAAGCTGTAGTGCTCGTACTCACTTTTGAAAGTGCTTGGCATTTTTCTCCTATGAGGTACCCTGGGCCTTGAGAGAATAGAGTTCAAGAACAGAACTGATTGGTACTGCAATACGTAGGGAGATACGAAAATGATTCTACTCTGTCACCAATGGCATTCCCAGAAACTTCACAGCCATCACTCGCGAGCAGTGATGCACACATAAGCTCACATCCCATTCAGCCTGCACTGAAAAATACCTCCTGTCCTGGAGCAGGAGGCTCTGCCTGATGATGGGCAGCAGCGAAAGCCAAAGGCCGGGATCTAATCTTGTTTGCAGCTATGTAAATCGACAGGAGCTTCATCCACTTCAGTGGAAGCCCTCTGGATTTATGCCAGAGCAACTGAAATTAGAAGCTTGCCCTAAGTGGGCGGGAGCTCATTATAAGACTAAATAAGGAGTGAGTCATTTTCAGAATTTTAAACTGAAAGCCGCATTTGGCTGACCTCCTTTTTTTTCCACACTGACGACTTATTAGATTACAGCAGATAAGAACCACGCTTTCTTACTGGTTTTTCATGGCAATGTGTCTGTGTCACTGACAGAGGTGGAAACACCGGTTTAAAAAGAGAAATCCAAAGCAGCATGTTTAAAGAGCAGAGTATTTTTAACTGGGAGTTAATTTTGATATCTGAGGAGACAAACAGTGGCTCAATTTACTTATAAGTGTTCCCATTTCATCCAGAACACATCAAGGGTCAAGTGATATGAGAGGAGCTGAGCATGGAAAGATGGGAAATCTCTTAGTAGATTGTGAGAAGCTGGTTGCTTCTTGGGGGGATGATTGCCAGTCTTAATTATCAAGTTTGATAATTCTTGTTAATACCACTATCAGTAAGACACTTGACTAAAAAAAAGAAAGAAAAAAGAAAGGTGAACACAGCAGAGCCACCTACCCTGCACAGCACCAAAGCCCCACTCTGACTCCCGCTCTGGTTTCCCAGGTTGTAAGTCCTCTAATCTTCATCCTCCAACCCTTTCAAGGAGACTTTTAGGCTCCTACTACTCAGGTATTGTAAAAAGACAACTCTCACTGAGGAGATTAGGCTTGAGTGAGGCAGCCCCCTAAATCACTTTTGGCCTTGCATCACTTGGCAAAGTAGACAAAAATTTCCAGGCAGAAAAGGTCCTCAGGGTAACGATTCTGAGGCTGCTTAATATGAGATTCCAGATCTACTAAACCTTGTAATGTTTCGTTGAATACTCATTCACCCAGAGTGAGATTGTATTCAAAGCAGTGGTAAATGGAAGAAGCAATTACAGCTGTACCACAAATGAAAACACTAAAGGCACATGAAGGAAGAGGTAAAGGACAGAAAAATCGCTCTTCATCAGATTGGAAGGATGAGAGAACAGGGTATATAAAGTTTGGTGGATCTTCTGAACCTTCCAATACATTTTTATACTGAGTCTTGAAATCAATCATGATATAGAAAGCTATTGAATGAGATTCCTCTGTGTCAAGGGCCCATTTCCTACAGCAATGATTGAGATAACCTGATATTGGCTCCGAGGTGATTGTAAGCAATAGCGATCTGGGGAGGCAGTAAGGGCTACGGGATTGTTCTCATTCGCCCTTATGACCACAATGCTAAACACCAATTACATCAAGCACAAGCTACCTTTTCACAGACACCCTAAACAGAGATCAAAGAATGATCTGAAGACCTGAAAGCCTAATTCCAGTCATTTAGCTCTAAGTTTAGGAGGCAATTTGATGATGATCTAGAAGGACCTACATGGGATGATATTTCTGATACTCAAAGAAAGGAAGAAAACACCCTGCGAGGCCCAATATACATAAGAAGTAAACGCAGTTTGTTATATCATGATATAACAGCAGTGGACACCAGCTTGGAATGTCATCTCTCCTGAACCAGAAGGCCACCACTGAGGTTACTCAGTAGTACGCATGAGTGTGCTTTTATTGCTTCCTCAAGGACAGCCCAAAGGTCCCCAGGGAGAGCAGGGAGGCAGGCACATCACTGGCCATATGGGCACGGGAGTACTGCAGGCAGCCCCTGCACAGGCTGACCCAACTGCCTGCAAAGACATTGCAGATGCCAAGAGCAGACCCCAGAACAAGGCACGGGCCAAGAAGATTTTATCAGCCATCAACTAATTCCCCAAACACCATGCTCATCTTCCTCATAGCAACTTTGGGATTTGCCTTTAGAGGACATTTCAGTCAGTTCCTAAAACACCCAACAGTAGGTGGTTTAGGAATCTCCTCCCAGTTTCTGTATATACGGGACAAGCATTGCCCAACACTCACTACTGGGGAAGAGGGAGTGGTGTAGGGGGAGAGAACCATTACTTGGAGGTTTGGATTCCTTACAGCTGGTGCTTTCCAGGGCTTTGCAGGGCACACAGCACATGTGAGGGGAAATAACTGCATCTCAAATCCCCAGGCCTTCATGGGTGTGCCTACCTCTGCTGGGACCATGGGGCTGCTCTCGAATGACGCTTGGATTTCTTCAAGTTTTCGCTAGAATTCCACCAAAGTATCGGGCAGCATCGCAGAGGAATCTCAGTCTTCTCCTTCCCCAGTCTCCTTTCTACTGATTTCACCCCACTGATGTAGAAGAAGCATTTTCCTCCTCCTGCCTCCTCTGCCAAAGGGGGCTTCCCTTTTTTTGTAGCTTATAAGACCACAATTTTCTATCTCTTGCAGTAAATGGGAAATTGTCTTTGACTGGGAATTACACAGAAGCCAGCATGCTTCATGTCTGTTCTACCTGTAACATCTGAAGTGCCTCATTCCTTTTGATCTTGGCAACAGGTCCCAAAAAAACATGAAAACACAGCCCTGCTTCTCCTGTGGCCATGCACAGCAGAGCTCCTGTCCCAGCACAGGCGTTGTGCTCAGAGACCAGGGTGCTGCGCACCAGCCACCTGTATCTTGGGGGACCTGTCGGTTCTTCCTGTGGTGGCTCAGCCCAAGCAAGGTGCCGGCTGGGCACATCACAGCCCAGGCAGTCACGTTGGCTCAGCCACCCAGGTCAGCCCCGGCTGAGGAACCTGCAGAACTTGCCCGGCTGCCAGAGGAGCAGCTCGAGACAAACTTTTTACCTTGTGGCATTGCTGCTTTTGATTGGGTTTGGGTTTGTGTGTGAGTTTTGCTGCTGACTAATAGCCTTGGGCAATTGGCAGGGGAAATGAGATCTCACTGAATGGCAAGGTACAGCAAACCAAAATGACAAGATTATACTAGTAGTTCATTAAAGCAGATGAGAGAGATTAGAGTGCTTATTACTATGATAAAGCAAAATTGCATGTGTATGAAACATGCCTAGACACAGCTTTTAAAAAATTAACATCACAAAATGCTACCATTTTAACTAAAAGAAAGGGAAAAGTCTGTGCTGGTAGACACAGAATTTTGCCAAAGGAAGAGATTTTGGTATGAAATACAACTGGAAAATATGACAAATTATGGAAGACAACATCTCTCCTCCAGTTTATGCTTCCTCTCCTACAAAAATCCCCTGGATGGGACAAGAAAACCAGATCTGCCCTTCCCCCTTTATTTTTTGAGATCCTATGTCTTATTTCAAAGAAAAGCAGCAGGCTGCACTGCAAGTGGACTGAAACGTGAGGAAATATTTTCAGTCACCCCTTCCACCATGGTTACTCCAGCCCAGTCCCTAAGAGCTTCTCCCAGTCTTTGAGCTTTCACTCCCACTTTTATCATCCCTTCACATCTCTAATTCCTGCAACAGAACATGGAAGTGCTGCTAAGGAAAGAGCATGTCACTCAAATACTAATGTGTGGGATACCAGCTTAGTGATCCATCCATTAGAAAGTCAGGAGCTAGCATAAATTAGCAAAACCACCTTGTAATGCTCTGAAATATGCTGTTATCTTAGCTTACAGGAAAATCGGGTGTGAAACACGGCAAACACAACCATTTCCTAGAAGACGCATACATCCAGTGACTACTCCTTGGGGCTGAAAATCCCAGCCTGGGGTTTTGACCTTTTCTTGCTATGATACAACCCCAACTCAATTTTTTTTCTGGAATGTAGGGGCTTTAAAACTTGGCTCAGACCTATATCTGATGTTTGTGATATAAACCATCCTTCTTGTAGCACGAGGCAAACTGTAAAGTAAAACCAAAGCTTTGGGGAAGTTTGAACCAAGACTTGATTTCAGATGTGAACTTTGTCATTCAGATCTATCTCTTCCCTTTCTTCTTTTCCTTTGTGTTAGCAATACGCACTGACTTTGTAGATCAATGCAGAAGGCTGTAAATGATGCATGAAATGAAAAATCCCTGTCCAGCCAGCACACAGAGAGAATACAGACAGTGCTATACTGTCATTGCTGTGGTATTTGCTGCAATATTCACAGCTAGAAAAGCCTACTAAGTCCCAGAACAATGCTGGACTATTTTAAAGTCTCAAGCTCTTTTTGGAGGGAGGGGAAAGAGGAAGGGAGAAATTAGCCCCCCCCTCACACCCACCTTCTTTCTTCCTTTGTTTCAGAGAGAGTTTTCACAAGAGCAAACCCTGTACTCCCATACAAATGTTTCGTTATTGCTCACTCCCCCAAAAAATTCCTTCCCGTTCTCAGATGGGGGCGGCAGGAGAGGAGGAAAGAGGAAAATAAAGAGATCATATCAAATAAACAAATGCTTCCATCGAGCCAGCTCAGAATGAATCATCAGCTGCACTGCACCAAGACTGGGACTTGTCCCTCGAGCAAAACACTCCTCAGCCCCGGCAGTGGCTGTGGACCACTTTCTGGCCCACCAGCCAGCCCCAGCTTCCTGCCCTCAAGCACAATGGTTGTTACAGTTGGACTCAGTCATCTTAAAGGTCTTTTCCAACCTAAATGATTCTGTGATTCTACAAAGGAGGATGGCCTTGCTCAGAGGTGCTTGAGCTCTTCCCAAGCGTGCTCGGCCCATTCCTCGCACCTCTAATGCCCTGCACCGACACTAGGGATGATGAGTGCTTGGCAGCACTATTCTTCATATGGAACATTAAGCTGAGGTCTTGCACACTCCTGAACATTAAATATCCCATGATAGTCATGAAGAAGAGCTACGGGTTTTATTAACCTCAGTGTCCTGGACACATTGCACTAGGAAAGTCATCATTAACCTACCTTAAGAATACAGGCAGGGGCCCTCTTTGCAAACTATGCTCAAAGAGCTACAACCCTATGAAATACCTTTAATAATTTAAAGGAACTACCAAATGTTGCTATAAAGGATATAACCTCACCATGAGGAAGAAAATTTGTAAAGACTTTGACACAATGAAGTGCTCACAGTGTTCAAGTCCAACCCTCGATTCTTTTGCTAGTCAATGCTTAACCATTGCACCCAAATACTAACTCTCCCCTTCTCCTGCAGCCCCTGACAAAAGCTGGTTCATCTGGGCTTTCAGCTATTTTTGAGATATCACTTGCATCTCAGACTGGGGTATAAACCATTAACAACACTTCAGCACATGTTGAGAACTCTTCTGAGAAGCCTTAGGATGAAATCAGATGATCTCCCACAATATATATATATAATTCTTTAAAAAGGTCAGACAAGGGTTTTTTGGTTGTTTGGTTCTTTTTATAAAAGGAGTGAGGAGAAATTAGGATTACTTGCTTGTTACATATTAATTTAAATATGGCCTGATTTAACCTAGGAACAAATAATACTTGAATGATAACAGATTTCATTTGACAAATGTTACAGAGTCACTTTTACGTTGGTTGATGTATTTATAATCCTCTAACACCAAACGCCAGGTTGCTGTCAGTGCAGAGAGAAAACAAAATTACTGGAGGAAGTAGAAGGGGAGAAAAGAGACTTGTATCAGTACTCTAATACCTCTTTCTGATATTCCTTTATTTGTGAGCAAAGAAAAATGTGAGTAACCCATTAGAAGAGTGTTATTTCCCTTGCCTGAGATACAGTCAAGCAGCACCTCACACCTCAGCACGGGGATTTGCAAGCCCAGCACACTCAGCTCCTGAGGGTGACGGCTTCTCCACAGCCCCAGGAGCCAAGCACAGAGCGCACATCCCAGGGCATCCGCAGCAAGCAGGGTGCAGAGCCAAAGCTTTGCCCTCCACCAAGCTCTGCAGCTGTGCACCCTCCAGTGTTGCTACTCATTCTCTCTTCTTCTCAAAAAAAAAAAAAAAAAAAAATTAAGAAGTTATTTTTGACACTGAAGTCAGCAACTGTGACTGAATAAAGAGAGCAGAGACTTCCCCCCCCCCCCCCCCAAAGCACATCATACTTGCAAGATTTTGTTTTCCCTTCTCCTGCAGCAGATATTGAGGGTCCAATGCTCAGTTGCCACACACAGGCACTATCCAGTCAGGGAGACACCCCTGTATTTCAAACAGCAGCCGCAGTCCAGTGAGACCCCTGCTACAGCTACAGATCCCCTTGACGTCAGTGGGAGTCAGACACCAAGAAAACACACCTGGTTTCAGTCAACCTCCTTAAAATCTGCCCTGCCAGGGGCACACCAAGGCAGAATTTGCCTTTTCCTCTTTTGCAAAGTTCCAAGGGGGGGATTTTTGTATTTACCAAGATTAGGAGATAACATTTTTCCACTCTCCAGCATTCATTTACAATGCTCTGAGTGGAAGGGGGCATCTGGTTTTTCTTAGAGCAGCAAAGCATCTTCCAAACTCAGGGACGCAGGAGGGAGACCTACACTGGCAGCTGAGCGCTAGACATTTCAACAGGTTGTTTCACCCCTCATCTGTGCAGGCAGATGAAGCAGCAAGGGGATATAACTAACGACCTGAGAGCAAAGGAAACCGCCTCCCTAGGCTCGGAAGGCGGACAGTAGGAAGAGAAAACAACTACCGGCAAACCCCATTTTCCATCCCTGTCTCACCGTATCCCAGCTATGGACTTCAGGCAGCGCCCGTTGCCTGTCACGGGGCTGATGAGGCGGGTCCCTTTACACCCCCCGGGAAAGGTGGTGTAAGCCCACTGTGCAGGCAGGGACAACGTCCCCTCTGTGATAAAGCAGTGATGTTCCGGCCAGGGAAGTGTTAGCACTTAGAAATGGTAAATCACAGAGTGCCTCTGTTAAAGCCTTACCCCACAGAGGATTATTGTAAAGCGCCAGCTGCTATTTACATTCTTTTTTTTTTGGGGGGGACAGAGTCACAAAGGGAAGAGAATGACAATAAAAGCAGAGATACATCATAGGGGGGGAAAAAAAATCCCAGCCTCGACCACTACATGCAAATGCAGAGCAAAGCCCAGCAACTTCACATGGGTTTCACTTGCTGTCACCAAAACACTCTGGTTCTATTCACGAGCAAAGAGATCTAACAGCCTGGCACGATTATTAGACAATAAGACTCCTTCCTGTGTCTCCTTTAATTTGCCTTGATAGATATGCAAACCAGGGGAGGAAAAAGCTAACCAGGCCTCTCTTATTGACAGAAGACAATTTCCAGACCATAGCCCACTTGGCTTTCTTTTAAGCTGCCTGGGATAAAAACACTTATATTGGGTGCAGAGGCAGGAGGAGGAATACTGGGAAGTGAAATGCATGAAATGTGGGAGTACCTGAAGGTCTCCTTATGGCCTGTCATGCTGTTGTCCTGTTGCAACTGATGCAAAGTAGAAGTTAACAAATGACAGTGCTTTTTAATTAGTGCATGGGGAATTCTCACCATGTAATAGATGTTTCAGTGTAACACTAAGGAGGTATTAAATAAAAGAAAAAAAGAGAAAAGAGACACCAGCAGCAGCCCCAGCTTTCCCAAGCCACAGCTTCAACTCCAGGCACTGTAAACAGTGGGAGAAGTTTTTCAACTGATTTTTTTTTTTCCCAGAGGCTGTTGGTCACATCTGGTAAAGCTGTCCCTGGGCTACCACCATATGTAAGGACACCAGGTTTTATGACTTATTGTCTGTAAGATTTATGGAGATGATCTATGATCAGCAATTTTTCATATTCTTATATCCTGAGCAAACACACAGAGAGCCATTCCCTGCATAATAGGAAGGTGTAAACCAAGATGGTCTCAGCACAGCAGGTCCACCAGCACAAATACCAGGCTTGGGGACTGCTGCGACAGCAGGGATGGACCAAGGAATACAGAGAGCTTCTTGGTTTCCATTCCCTTCCCAAGACAAACGAGGGGCAAGAACAGAAGCAAGCAATTTGGATTAAGGATAAAGGATTAAGATGAGCTACTCCACCTCTTTTATGATATATTAATGAGAACTATATTATCAGCATTCATTAAGTTAATTTCCTGAACACCAGCAGCATTTCTCCAGGAAACACATAAGCCTTGGTGATAACAAAAATCCCAACAAACCCATATTCCAAGGGGAATCCTTGCAGGTGTAGGGGGGATCAGAGCTCCCCGACTCATGGCTCTGGCACAGATCCCAGGAGATTGCCCTGCCTGAGCCTTCATGCACTTTAAAGGAAGGAAATGGCTTATCACAATGTTTCACTGATACGCTGCTCCGGTTTTCAGTGTCACAAGACTTCACCCTCTCACTTACATTGGGACCAGCACAAATACGGAGATTTAGTGAAAACAATAAATAAGGAGGAGTGAAATACCTGCCAAGAGTTTTGGTTCAGCTGCAGCCATCAGTGTTGTCTTTGACAGGTAGTTTGGCTATTAACAAACATCAATGTTAGCAAGGCATCACAGGAAGAAAATAACCATCTCCATTGATTGCTGTGATTGCTGATGTGCTGAGCACCTCTGTGCTCACCAGCTCCCACCCCAGTGGTATTTTCCTCCACACGCACATTTCCTTTGCTATCGGCAATATCTTGCCTTGCAGGGAAAGACTAGTTCCTCTCTACTACGGTCCATCTGCGCTCTCAACCCCAACCAATGTCAACTCATGCCATCTACCTTCTTGGGACAGGAGAATTATAGTGAACAAATACAAGGCTAGTAAGAATAATAAATAATTATCAGACTCTTGCAAAGTGAAAAAAAGCCGTAAGTCCGTAATCTCCACAGAAGGACACACTGCACTGGTAAAGCGCTGAAAGCACCATTGTTCCACCCATCATTGACACAACGTTGAAATCAATGGCCCAGTTGAGCTACAACTTTGTATGCCATTCACAGGCATAAAGGCCAGATCTTTCTATAAGTGCCACTGAAGCCACTACTGATTTACACCTGATGACAACCTGTCATCTGACGTACCTAAACAACTATTTATTTCAAAAGATCATGTTAAATGCACTTCCCTTGTGTACAAAATATCAACTCATTTGACAGATATAATCAATTCTTTGCAATACAGATTTGCTTCTTTCCCCTCAGATGACACCGTTAAAAAGAAAATCAAAAAAATGTAGAGACCTGTAGAGATACCAGAAGAATGGTATTAGTCCAGTAATGTACGTGCAGGTTTGGAAACAGTCTAGCACTGTGTGATCATTTTGATAGAGGCACTTGAAAGAAATCAATAAAACTGATCATTCAGCTGCCCCATTTATAGATGTGGATCACAGTTCTGACTAGCTAACAGTGTTAGTTTTACATAAACATGTGCAAAAAGTAAAAAATGGCACAAGGGGACACAGGGTCTACTTCGCAAGCTGGGGGGGAAGAGAGTCTACACTAAGCAGCAGGATCTTCCAGGCAGCAGAAGCGTGGCACTGCAACAAGCTTCCCCACAGAAAGAAATGGGCAAGGAAATAGAGACTTCTCCTGCCAGCAGAGCTCTCAGTGTAAAAGGCTGCATCAAGCCCTGGCAGTAAAAATCCTGCCAGCCAGGAGATGAAGAGAAAACTCAAGGTTTGGGCCCTTTAGTAAGAGTAGGAATTGGTACCTTAATTCTCAGAGGAGACTCTTTCAGGAAAGAATGATGTCAATCTAATTTTTGTTGAAACCACAGTGATTAGCTGATACAATTGGTGCACTGACTTCAAATGAGTTAAGCCACCTTCTATGCATTGAGGATCTTACCCACCGTTTTTAATACTACATTTTATCTTTAGCGGCTTAAGGCAGAGATTGTATCACCATTCCAATACAACATCCTCGCTTCCGGACCTTGCAAAGTAATGCAGCTCCTGGGCAACTTTTCAGACTCAAACTCAGACTTAAACTCAGACTGCAGTATTTTAGCAGTTATTTCCACAATCACACAGCGTGTCTCAACTTCTGTTTCCTCCTGGATCTGGGAAACAGGTATTTGGATTAAAAATAGTCGAAGAAGCTCAGAGAAGTACCGTGTAACCTACTACACAGGACAGCCTCAAGTAGTCCCGCCATCATGTTTGCTTACTCTATATCATCGCAATACAAGGCAGTAATTCCTCTGTTAATATGCATCTATTTTCTCCTGTGCCAGTCACTGTATCGTACAGTACATGGACTCCCTACTCTTTATCAGCCCTGAGAAATATACGTTTGCCATCTACAAGCGTAACATTTAATACAGCAATGCCCCATTCTAATACTATGAAAGATTGTATCTGAACAGAAAATGCGTATTTGAAGTGCGGCTCACTTCATTCACTCTTGGTAACTACCTACTACAATTATCAGGAAATGAAAAATATGCACTTCACAGCCTTCTCTTTTCACATGTTAAAAAAACATATAAAGCTCAGCACAAACAATACAGGATCACTCATGCACGAGGCAATGCTTTGCACCGTTTCCATGATATATTACTAAACAGACAAAAGTCTGGGGCTCTACAAATGTAGGAGAGAATTTCTAATAATCACACATTGTGCACACATGTCCACACACCCTTTCAGAGCAAACCGAGTGAACATAAAATCTATAACAGTAGTAGCCTATCTTTACTTCGTGGCAGAGTTCTGGAAAGTTTGAAGCAGATACTGTCACCAAGTTGCCATTTAAAAGGCATTAAATGCAGAAAAAAATAAGAAAAATCATTATCACTGCTGTGGATTCTTTTGGAATGAAAAATAATTATAGCTGCGGGAGTCAATGCGTTTACAAGTGCTCACAGGGTACTAAACAGTATATATACAACGACCCACAACGTGAGAGTACAGATGCAAAAGGGGAGTGTAATATAGAATTATAAGAGGGGAGCATAAATAACACACAGTGTAATAACCAGGGAGTCATTATTTTAGGGAGTCTATACATAACCCTAACTCCCCCCTCCCCTCCCTCTCACAATGTTTTCAACATTGCTTTGACTTCAGCCTTCCTGGATAGACATTTAAACAGGAAAGTTTCAGGTTTATTAAGTAGAAGTATTGAAATTGGCAAAATACCTGATTTGGTTCACGTTATGTGGTTTCTAACATTGTTAAGCTTCATTAGGATGCTGCAGCACTCTAATAAATGAAGACATATTTATTATTTCATAGGCTGCTGCCCATTAAAACCGATACTTCCTCTGCTAAGAGCTGGAGAGAGCAGAACCCATGATGCTCAGCATTTTCACTGTAGGTATTGTGTGACACAGCTGGACACCAGACTTACATCCACCGGATCTCTGGACAGATCTCCATTTTACACAGAGAATGAGAAAAACACATCAAGCCAGTAACCTAGATTAGGCTTGAATTGACACTGGTGTAAATTAAAATAACAACAAGGGGAAGGGAATCCTGTCAGCACAAAACTGGTGCAGGACGCAGCTCAGCCCAAGTGCCATTCACACCACTGAGGCGATGTGCAGGTGGGCTCTGCACCAGAGACCTCTTATCACATGCGTAACATCATTTCGCAAAGCTGGTCATGACACAAAGCACTTTAGTTGTCTCCATCCTCTTACAGCAAAAGTAGTAGCCTAAAATTGGCCTTACCCGACAGTCCCTTGACAGAAAGCGTAAAAGAACCTGGCCACCAGTGCTGCTCTGGAGACCTCCTTCCCTGCCACGCACGACACCTGCTTTGGGAACATCTGCCCTGCATTTCTAGCCACACGAGATCTGTCTTGGTGCGTTGTACAAGACTAGAAGTCAACAAAACTTTCTTACCAAGGGATTGTTGGGAAGTCACCTTCCTATGATTTGCATTTGGGACCTTGATCTAAAAAAGGCAAATGTGCAAGTTTCAAGTGCGTCAGACCGTTTGGTACTCCCCCAGGCTCTTACCTTAGAGGTCTAATTCATGATGAACAAACAGCCAGCGACATCTGTCCTCCCTGGGACCACCGAGCTGGGAAGCTGCTGAACCTGGACCTCCAGAGGAGCCCCATAACTTCCTTCTCCTGTCGCTCGTAAGGGGTGCTGAGCACACTCTGGGCCTTTCCATCTCCCACAGAGGGGAAATGGAGATTTCTAATGCTCTTCATATAACAGCAAAAACCCAGAAGCATTCCTGTCCTGGTTGCCAGTGGGGAACCGTAAAGCTCTCCCAACCCTCCAGGCTGATGATACAAAGATATTGAGCGCACTCCATGCCAAGGCTCAGCTCTGTCACCCAAATACAAGAAACCTCATGTCTGCCAAAAGCAGGTATATACAGGGACAACATCAACAGGCATGAACATGCCTCCCTACAGGGAGCTGGTGGAGAAGAGGCAGCACCTGCACCCACCCACCCCACCCACTCACGCCAATTCCCTCATTTACTGTAACGCTTAATTGATGCAAAGTGTGATCAATTTATGTCGGACTTTAGCTGAATGCAGGCTTCAACCAGACTAGCAAGAACTCTCACTCTGATCTAGCGACTTGAATTTTCCCTATTCACTGCTCTCTTCCGGCCTGTTACAGGAAAAATGTGGCCCTGCCTCAATTGACTTACATTTAAAACCATTGACATATTATATAACTCAATAAAAATCTTGCTAAAAAAAGGCACATTGTACTCATTCTCCTTACACATGGGAGGGAGGAAAATGGGCATGGACTTCTTCTACGGCTTTTAGTTAATTCGCTATCAATGCCCAGCTGCTTTAGAGTAAATACAGGAACAGGGTGTCATATGGGTATCCTGAAGCAAAAGAAGAGAGGTTTCCTATTTCTTTGTTAGCCAGCAAAGACGGTATGCATGTTATCCAAAGATAATACAGGGGAAGAAATCAATTCTCCGTGTTGTTACACATCCTTGTGTGCAAATGTAAACTTGGGGAAAAAGGAAAAAAAAAAATGCATTTCTGTTATGCTGAGGTCATATGAAATCATTAGTGCAAGCTGATATGATGGTCAGAAAAAAAGAAAAAAAGCTTCTCCATGTGAGGAAAAGTTCATCAACTAGAAGTTTTGGTGGGTGAAGGAGCAAGAAATTTTCTCCATTCAGCCCTGGGAGCGCTGGGATCCCTGGGGACGAAGCACTCGTTGCGCAGAGTGGATTTTAGTTACACCATGGGGTTTGAGCTGTCGATGCTCCTAGCTGCCACACTTGCTCTGAGCTGAGCTGAGCCTGAAACGGGTAAGCAGTGTGCTGGGGAACCCTGGTAACACTAAGGCGAGGAATACATCTCTGCCGTGGCTCCAGCATCAGGCAGATCCCTCGCAAAGGAAATTCGGATTATTATATAATGAGTCCACGCAAATATCATTATCGCTGCTCTGATACCTGCTGGCAAAGGCAGGGCTGTGATCCGTCTGCTGGCCTGAACGCAGGCGCGCCGGGTAACCGATGGAGCGGCACGCTCGCGCGCTGCCGCGCTCGGCTCCGCCGCCCCGCGGGGGTCCCGCGTTTCCAGGCCTTTCGCAGGAGGCATCCTCTCTGAAGAGAGACTCCCTTCCTGACGCAACAAGATTAAGCAATTTGCTTTTAATTAGTACTGCAGTCATTTCCAAACTAAGCAGTGGAAAGAATAGAAAGCAGCCTGTCTCTTTAAAGTTTAAGTGGATTCAGCGCACACAGTGAATTTAGAGCCTGCTGTTGGAAAAGTTCAGCTTTCTGTCACCGGTACTGTGCTCTCTGCTAATTTTTACAAGAGTTCAAGTTGTATGCACCAGTTAGCAGAGACATTGCAGGGGGTAAAATGAGAATAGAAAGCATGACCCCTTGCTGCCTCTGTTTATAGCGCCTAAATTATATCCAGACAATGCTCCAGGGTCCCTCCCTTGCTCTGCCAGGGCCCTGTGTGCAAAGCCCGTGCGCTGTTCCCCTCTGCTGCTGCCCAAGAAAAGGGGGCCTTTGGCATTTGTGAGCAACTGCCCGAGGATGCCCTGCAAAGAGCCACGGGGAGAGGACAGGAAGAAAGGTCTGGGGGGGAGCTGGTGGAGGAGCAATGCAAATGCAGCGGGAGAACGTGAAGAGTGCGAACCCCGAAGGGAATTAGGGATCCCAAATGAGGATGCCTCACTTTTGCCATCCTGTACGGCCAAGAGCATCCCAGCATGGCACGCCAGCCAGGGCATTCCCAGCTCCCCAACCCCATGTTTCACCTTCCTGGTGCGCATTGGGAGGAGAGAGGGAGGGAGGAGCTGCAGCTTCATCTGCAAACCAGCTAACACCTATCAATAATTGAATACCAAATAAAAAACCCTTCCTAGCCCGGAGATGTACTTTTGGCCACTGTTTTTCACTCCAAAGAACCTCAGTGATGAACATCTATACTTCAGTCTCCAAAGAGACGGCATAAATACCCACTCCTTTGTCCGTGGCTCAGTTCTCTTGTAAGCACCCTGCAACATTAGCATTGCTTCTTTCCAAACATGCCCTAGCAAGAACTCTTCAAACTGAGTGGAAGAAACCACTCCAAAAATAACAGTCCATTCAAGCTCGTGCTCCATCTGTCCCATTGCCAGCCTCTGTCCTTCCTCTGAGCAGCAAAGCACGTGTGTACGCAGGAGCCACGAGGCTCTTTGTGGGGCTCGCATCAGCTTGCTGAACCTACGGCTTGTGGGGCCCTAGAGAACGTGCACAGAAAACGGGATTTTTCTGCACATTTCTCAACGATGGCTGGGGTGAGGCGGGGGGAGATTCCCATGACCAGGACTGGTGTGGGTGATTAGTATCTGGCATTCCTCTACCTTCAGCCACAGCTGGTTTAGATTTGAGCTACTGGTTCATTTAGATTTATGATGTTGGTTCAATAAACAAACACAGTACATAGTCCATCATGCTAACTGCATAAAGCTGCTTACCTACTTCCAAACAAGTAGCTTTTATTCATCCGTTCCTCTCTCACTCCCCTCTTTCCCTCTTTTCTATCACCACCCCACGCCATCAAACCCAAGAACAGCATTTGCTTTTGTTCTCAAATCAGACCCTATCAAAGATCAGATAATACCCGAAGTCTCTCCCACAAACCACGCTTTGCTACGGAATATTTCCAGAAGTTGTCTGAGAAATTACTGCAAATACTTTGTCTTCTCGAAGGAAGCCAGGTTATAGCCTTACCCTGGCGCTCTCAATGAACAACCCAGCTCTGAGCAAAGCCCCGGATTTCTTCCCCAGCTGCTCAGCCTTTGTGAAGGCCTGTCCAAGCTGGGG
Organism: Bucorvus abyssinicus; assembly: GCA_009769605.1. Lineage (NCBI taxonomy): Eukaryota > Metazoa > Chordata > Aves > Bucerotiformes > Bucorvidae > Bucorvus > Bucorvus abyssinicus. Next base: position 16,216,117 of record CM020040.1, read on the forward strand.
TTCGTGGGGTCTTTCAGGATCACTGGGGCACAACAAGAGGCTGGTTTCTTCCCAGTTCCACTTGTTGGAAGGAATTATCATGAGGCTGGGAAACAGTTAACCTGCACACAAACCTTGATTTCAAGACACGCCCGTTGTCTGCCAGCACCGTCCACAAAGTTGCTGCTTTCATCCAGAATGAAAAACACCCTGGGATTTTTGCAAAATCCTTTTAAGTTGTTCTAATGGTAGCAGCTCTGAATCTGGTGAACTGCTTTGTTATCAATGCTGTGCAAATTGTTCATCTATTTCTCTCCTACAGTGCTCGCCTCCACTCACTCGCCTCTCTAATAAATTCGTTTGACCGCAAAGGGTGCTTTATGACTCTTGTTTAAAACGGCTTCCTAATGATGCTTGACAACATCTCCTGCCTTTGAAAGAGCCTCACTATGCAAGGCTCTAATCCCACAAAAGGAGGGATTCTTGTTAACCTGTGCCTCTGTCCTTTCTGTTGAGTCACCACCTTTAATGAAGCACTGAAGGGGAACCAAAACGCAGCTGGGAAATTATGGCTTTACATGATCGTCTCTTGCTACAAGAGAGTTATTGCCCAAGCCTTAATCCTGTGACTCAGCCCTCTCCTTGGACCCCCTTTAATTGTCAGAACCTGAGGAAATCCGGGCTGAGGTAAATAACACTTCAGCAGCAACAGAATAGATTCACTTTAGGCAATGAATTTTTAATGAGCTGAGACTGCAGAGGGAATGCAGGGCTGAGATCTGTGCTGCTTATCTGATGGGGAAGGTCAGGGTCTGAACGGAGGGAGGGCATGGATGAGAGAACAGATCTGACAGGGCTCTTCAGCTGAGATTTCAGCTTGTCACAGCCTGGCATACCTTAACATATTAGGACCTTCTCTTCAAAGGAGCAACTTACACATGCCCATGCTAACAGAAACAGCACAGTATTTTCCCCTGGTAAAGGCAACCCAAGGGTTGTACTCTTGCTTTCCAAAAAAAAAAAAAAAGAAAAGAAAAGAAAAAAGAAAAATAATACAGAGGAAAAAAAAAAGAAACCAAACTGCGAAAGATCCATGCAGATAGGTAATGCTTTTCATGGAAAACCTGATAACTCTACAGACAACCTGCAAAAATGTCTGCAAACGCATAAGACATTGAGCAGCCCATTAACATAATATCACTTATTAATTAGGTCAGCAAGCCCAACTGAAGTCCTCACCAACATAACCATCAACACCAACTGGCTCAATAAACGTCAACCATGGGAATTTCTATTTACTAAGAGTTTGGACTTCATATAGCCACTCTCCAGCACAGGTCTACTCACCAACAGGTCTCCTGTGACAGCGGCCAAGAGCACCACCTACCCTGCTGTTGGGACTGATGGATCCCAGGCACTTCTTCTGTCTCAGAAAACTCAAAAAACCACTAAACCCTGTCTAAATCCAGGCAAAGGTTCACACTGCTGCAGCTCAAAGCTCTCAAGTCTGGCAGCTACTATCTTAGCCTGGTTCCGCATGGTTTGTGGGCGGCCCATTTGGGCTCCGGCCACCCAGCATGGCCTCACCCCTGTCCTCTGCAATCCCCATACCCCAGGTAAGCCCTGATGGGTGGTCACAGAGCCAAACGTTCTATTTCTGCCAAGGAGCTCTTCTCCAGCAGGGCATGGAGCAGGTAGGCAGGGTAAAGGCAACGTCCCAGGAGTTAATCTGCACCTCCAAGAAAACCTGCACCTTAGGCATGAACAGTAGCAGCAAACTTTTGAGCCAGAGATGTTACTTCTAAGCCATCTTGAGTCACATTGGCACTGCTGAAATTTCCTCAGAGCAATAAGAGAGAGTTGGTTTCTTGCACACCTAAAATTTTTTTTTTTTTGGGGTTTTGTCAGAAACAAAATCCCCTCGGAATATTCCTGCCCAGTCTTTTTCATTTGCTGGGATTTCTGTTTCTTACAGAAAAAGACGGACAGAGTTTTCTGGGGCAAGACTTTTTGTGTGTGTAAAAAAATAAACCAATAAAACATTCAGCAGAAAGTATCTGAGCAGTCCAAGCCTGTACAACAAATTACCGAAGTAAAACTGCTGGGTGAGGCTGATCACGCTGATGCATGCAGGAGGAAAGGAAAATTGATTGGTGGTCCTTCCAAAACATCCCCGCAACCTGTCATCTCCCTGATATTTTGATCTGTATAACGTGGGAAGGGGCCTGCTCTCACTCCGGGCTGCTTGCCCTCAGGTGTGCCCACCACATCATGGACCTGCAAAACGTGAACCAGGACAGTTAAAGGACGTACCAGCAGGAGACAGGATAATTTATGGGGAGCCAGGTCAATGCAAATTTATTGTGAGTAATGGACAATGGAAGCGGGGAGAAAAGCTCCCATAGGAACAAAGGCGAAAGGGTGCCGGCTCTCTGCTCCTCGCAGACATCCAGGATGCTAATAAAAACTTTGGTGGACAATGAAAAGCAAATACCAGTTCTGGGGAGCAGATTTACTGCAGTGGTGGAACAGGTCAGTGCAGAGGGAAGTGGTTTGATCAGAAAGCCAATGAAATTCAGATGATAATTATGCTCAGTAAGAGGCGAAATAATCCTTTCATTTGCTGGGAGGTTTCAGTCATGCACTTTGACCTTCATCTTGGTGTTTCATTAATAGTTTATATTAACAATTAACGGTTGCTTTCATTGGTGTTCTGTGTAACTTGCATTAGAGTTAATTTTCGAGTTGGATATAATAATACATAAGTCTCATGGGATACTCATATCATGTGACAGCACATTTATTTCAAGCAGGAGCCAGGAGATGAAAATCAGGCCAAACACCAGTCTCAGGTGTTTATTACTTGTGTCCAGTCACCCCACAGAGAAGTCAGATGTTGCAGTAGCTTTCGCTATAAGGCCCTGATGGAATGCTGCCCAGACCAACTAAAGTCCCTTGATCGTAAAGATGATTTGCCTTTGGGATGTCTTTAGATGCACGGTTAGTCTGGTTTACTGAAGAGTCATAAAAAAGAGCCTCTCAGCTTCACTGCAGCAGTTACTTACAGGGTCCACATCACTACGTTAATTTTGGCTTTGGCAACATTTGCTGGAATAATCCTAAAGAAAGGCCCAACTAAGGTCAAAGGTCAGGTTTAGGGTTATGTTCAGTTTGGTCTGCTATGGGGCAGGACTGTGAAGCAGTATTACACCCAGAGAGCACTGGAGAGCTCAGCATGGGGGTCTTCAGCTGCAGCAGCCATCGAGATTTTTAGGGTGGGTTTTTTAGTCTGACATGATTTGCTGTTTGTAGCTTGGTTTGGTATAGGTGAGGGATGCTGACTCTGAAGGAGATGTTTTGCTCCTCGGGTTAACATTGCTGCCAACATGCCTCCCACAGCACTGCTGGCGCACATGGATCATCTGCCCTGCGATAGGGGCTGGAGGGCAGGCTGGCGCTGAGGGTGAGGGCTGAAGCTCAGCCCTGCAACTGTGGTGGGTTTGAATTTGGGGCTAATACTTCCAGATACCTCCTTAATATAATTATTTTTAAGTGAGGTACACAGCCTGGTTAGACTTAATGTTGCTCTTCTCATTCCCCTATAAATTTAGACCATTGAAACATTGGGATTATTCCATTTTTAAACATGACACAAAAAGAGAATTTGATCACTAATATTTGGGCTAAAAATTCAGCTAGCCTTTTGCTTTAGAAGCAGTTGGAGGAAATGCATGCTGTTTTGTCTAAAAATGCAAACTTTTAAAAAATCATGGGATTAAAACTTAATTATAATTGAATGCCCCTCATACAGTTTGATCATACTAATTACTGTGGCAGGAAAATACTAGGCAGTTTACTGCGACAAAGTTTGTGGAGACATGATATATTTGCTCCTATTTAAGGGAGAAACTAAGTCTTTAGATTTGGTGGAAGTTAAACTGTGAGGAAATAGGTGTTCAGCTCCCTTGAGTCTTTCCCTGCAAATAGTTCAATTAAGGGACTAATTAAAGTGTAGATATGTCCCCCACAGGGTTGAAAAGTGCCTGTCCGGCATGGTTAGTGCCATCCCTGGGAGTTTCCTTCTCCAGAGATGTAATTTCTGGAGAAGACGGGGACAAAAACAGCAGCGTCCAGTGCCCTTCGGAAGGCAGCCGGCTCTGCGAGCGGCATCCCTGGGTATCTCTGGCCCCATGGCCAGCGAGATGCCCAGCCACTCGCCCAGCCCTGCTGCTGGCCATGATGAGCTGAGCTGTGCTGATCCACCTGGCAGCGCCTGCGAGAGGTAATTTTACAGAATAGCGATGAATCAAGTCATCAATCACTGTCACGTCTAGTAGTAGCAGCGTGTGCTCAGAGCCCGGGAAAGCCTGTGCATGCTCAGGATTAGGTTGCAAGTAAACTCAGCAGTGCTAAAATGCTTCCCTAAGTAAGTACTGGCAAAGTCCCTGCTGAAACGTGTCAGAGTTTGTGCACCGACTCCAGCAGAGCTTAAATCAGGCCTTATGACTTAAAGTCTGCTGACACTTTAGCGCACAGTTACTGCAAGCAGAAATACTTCTGGCAGTGAAGTTATCCATGTGCATAAGTATTTGCAGGATCAGGGCATAGCTGCATCATCCTTTGTTCCTTTCATCATGCTCGCGATGCTGAATTAAGCCTTCAGCTTTGTCTTTTTCTTGTACACAAGCCCTGTTGTATAGTTACATCACTGCAATAAATGATGAAAGAGGGGACCTGTATAGCAGAGGGAATATGATGGAAATAATTATAACAATAAAATGTTAATTAGTGTCTTTTCTTCAAGAATATTCTTTCTGATTGCAACACAACTCTGCTGAAGAACTGAAAAAAGTCAAAAAATCCCAGACCTGTTTTTAAATCTTCAGGCTGTATGGATTTGGGAGTGTTTCCTTTTGTGAAAAAAGCCTGAAAACATGGCAAGAAAGCTAAAAATGCTCTGTCAGAAATGGAAATAGCATGAAGAAGTTTTTGACCAGCCCTAATCACCACAAAGCAGAGGAAGGAGTATTAGGAGGAACAAAGGCGTGGTTTCATTCTCATACACTCACAGCTCATTTCTAGTTCCCTTTATGCTAACTTTTTCTTTAAATATCTATTAAAAACCTCCACTTTGCTGCCTGAGTGCCACTGCAGGTCCCCCTGCCTGGCTGAAGCATTCTGGGGAGGGAGAGGACAGCCCTGTTTAAGGCTGGACATGCACTTGGTGTGCCTGTCCCCCAGCCCTCGCCCTGCATAGGGGCTGCCAGATGTGCGCATCTGGGCTGGGCACAGGGCAGGGCAGGACAGACCTCCCTGGATCCTCCTCCTGTTTTGCCTCTTCCCTCCTCCCCGTTCCTCAGCCTGAAGATTAAGAGGCTACAATAGAGACTGGAACCTGTACTGCTTCAAACATACATAAGCGTGTGTGTGTGTGTGTGTGTGTGTAACTATGTATTTTTGTACACTGCAATTGAGTGAAGCTGCTTGAGAAAGAAATTTCTGCAAATTCAGATTTCCCTGAGCGCGTGAACCCATGGAATACCCTTTTCTGTGCCTCCATGCAGCTTTAGAAGCGCTGCTCTCCAGAGGGAGAGAAAATTGTGCTCCGATATTTGAGTCATCACACACAGAGGATTTGAAATTGTGCATCTGCCTGTACCATTTGCATTTCATCACCTAGTGCTGGAATAAATAAAACCGAATGAGTAATGATCTGATTCTGTGGTCTTGCTGTTGCTGCTTTGCCAGGAATTATCCTGGCTCAGTGGACACGGTCCTGGGGAGAAGAGCAGAGCTTGTTTTCTTCTCTGCCACTTACCTGCTGGATGGCCTTAGGCAAGTCATTTAACTCTCACTGCTTCCCTTCCCGTGCTGAATCCACCACCAACAACTCTTTTTCCAAGGGTTTTGAGATGCGTTAATGGCGATGGATGTTTTAGTGCTATTCTGAGAGCAGAATGGGCCAGCTACAGTCCCACAGTATTTGAAGTCCCTCTAAAAAAACTATTCCACCTTTTTCCTGGATCCATGGCACTCTGTATGGTGGCTCTCTGCTTTGGGGTGGCTTTCATTTGCAAAGGAAAAAAGTGAGATCACTGAGCTACTCAGAAGCAAGCTGGAGCAATGAGTGCATGCAAGAATACTGCCAGTTGCTCATGAGCAGCAAGAAAGATAAAAGTCAATACAAGAGGCACTGGTGCCTATTCACTGAGCCCTCGTTTACATACAGCAACTCGTACTCAGGAAATGAGGGTGGCCCTTGGAAACAGCGTTCCCTGTCAAGCAGGGAAGGGCGAGCGCTGTTTCCGATGAAGGCTGATGACTGAGGAAGTCATAAAAGCTATCGGAGAGAGGAAAGAGGCAGGTGACATGGGTAAGAAGGCAAATATTTAGGGGATGAAAGGGATTATAAAGCAAAGCTTAAAAGATGTAAAAAGCTGATTAGGAAACCAAATATGACACAGAGAAAGGAATTGCCCATGGGGTGAATAAAAACAACAAAAGATTTCTTTTAAACAGGTAAAGGAGACAAGATTAACAAGAAGGCCACCGGATCACTGAGAGGTGGTTGAGAGAGCTTGATAACACAGGGAGAGGGACTGAAATGAGCACAATTAAATTATTTCCCCTGGCTGGCGCTTGTGGGGGAACCTAGAGGTAAAGTCACAGACGTAGAAGCAAAGTTTCCTGTGTCAGTCAAGCAGGGAAGAGCTGAGAGCATGAATAATCCCCACAGCAAACTCATACCATAAAGAAGGAGGCAGGGCTGAGTGCGGAGGGCGTGCTTTTAGCCCACGCTGCTTAATGGAACAGCAGGTGAGATTCCACACCCAGCAACAGAGGTTTTGAGCTGGTTTTTGGAGATAAAAAGAGGTAAAGAGAAGCTGATACAAAGCAAACATCTTTGAGCCTCTATGAGAAGTCACCGGCAGAAAGCAAGATATATTTGTAGTAGATTATCAGCCGATACAAATGCTCGTAAAAAGTGATGTACACACACACACTCACTCCCACCAGCTGAGAATTTGGCCCCGAACCCGCAGAATGTGGGTTTTAATTTAATCAGAGGCAAGATTTTAGATACGTTAGCAGGGGTGAGATCACCCAACATCTGGAGAAATATGAACTGATAAAAATGTATCCGCCCAGGTCCATAAAGGGTAAATCTTGTCTGACAAATCTGGCAGAATTTGTTTTAGGAGCTAACGCGAAAAACAGGCAGGAGGGAAGCAGTGGAGCTAATCCACATAGATTTCAGAAAAGTCATTTAAACGCAGCCCAGGATGGTAGACTAATACATAAGGTTAGCAAGTATGGCATAAAAACCATTGTCCTTGAAAGACTAAGGAAATGGTTAGGTGATTAAGGGCAGGTTGTAATGGTAAAACTTTATGGGTCAGAGAGGAGGACGGTGATGTGGTGAAGACAGCTATATTTGAGGTTATGATGATGACAGTTCAAGGCATCAGACGGAGACTCATACTTTTTACTCTGTAGAAAAACTGTTCTGAAGAAAGTGCAACCCTGGGCAGTTCTAACCCAAAAATCACAGTGAAACCAAGACCAGTTCATCTTCTGGGGAGCATTTGCCTTTGTGGAACATCAAATCTTCCCAGGTCAGCAAAGCATACAATGCAGAGGAATGAAATCAAGCCTAATGAGCCCAATAAATGAAAAAAAAGCACCCCACCCTAGGCCAGGGTGAGGTCAGGTTGGCCAGAGAGATATTTATTACAGTGATAGGGTTTGCTGAATTAAAAGATCACAGAACAGGAAAAGGATTTAAGGCAGACCCAGGGGCTGTCAGCACATGGCATCGACGTGGTTACTCCTGGATTACATTCATACCTTATCATGACAGATGCGCAGTTTGGTCCAGATCCTCCAAGGTGATGGTGGGCAAGGCACAAGATAGGAGGACTCCCAATAGCAGAGGGAAAGCAGAGACAAACAGACAGGACAGGATAGAAATGGTCCAGAATATGACCAAAAAAGGGGCAGTGGTTCAGAGAGAACTCAGCTGTGTAATCCAGCAGCTCAGTCAAGCCACTTTTACTAAAAAGCAGAGCAGATGCTACCACAGTGTTGTAAGAAACCATGTGCAAGCTGGAGACCATGATAATGTCCCTCAGCACATCCTCCACAAACTCCGGACCCTCTGAAAATGCCCATCCTGCACTCAAGGCTCCTGTACCCGTACCGGCTCAACACCCTGCCCCTGGCTAGAGCAAACCCCAAGGTCCTGCCATGCTGCTCCACCAGGTCCTCACCACCTGACACCAGGAAATGCAAAGTCTCATACCTGGCAATTTAGCACAGGGACATATCTCCCTGCTTTGCCTGTAATATTTGTGGTCATACCACTTCCACTGCCCCCAAATAAGTGCTCCAGGGAATGGGAACACCCAAGGGTGTTCGTTCCCTTGTGCAACATGATCCAGGCTCCCTACTCTCCATGAAATCCAGCACCACTTCTGGAGCTAAATTTAAAAAGCCATTGAGTCCCTGAGTATAGGGCTGCGATTTCGTCTGCTGCCCAGTCAGCAGAAGTCCCAAAGTTTGGCATTTCTAAGCCTTTAAAGAACTTCAGGTCTACCTGAACTTCACATGACCTACCTGCATCCCTCAGACCAGCAAAATGGGGCTGTAAAGGTCACCAAAAGCCTGCCATTAAAAGTTCACCCACTTTTGGCAGCTCTTTTCTGCTGTGTCCTCTCCAGGCATCAGCAAAAGGAGGCATTGCCTGGAGCTATGGGCTGCCAAGGGGGCCAGCACAGCCCTGGCCCCCCAGCCCACTTGCACAGCAGGGTTTCAGGGGACCCACTGGGGCCACCACACCCTTTGTCTATGAGCCTCCTTCTGCCCCCCAGCAAGGTATGCCAGCACCGCCGTCACGGCTCTGCAGGGGATGCGGCCAGCAAGGTCCTCATCCGAAGGCTTTGCCAAAGATTTTGTGCTCTCTAGACCCTTTGGGCTGCAAAAGGCACCAGTGGCACCCGACCTCTTGGTGGCTGCAGACCTCCCCATGGGGTTGGGGAGGTCCCCTGCGCTGGGGAGCTGAGGCGCATTTGTGGGATTGCTTCTCGCAGTATTCCCGCGTAGCACAGCAGGCTGTTTGCGGCACAGATAGGAATCACAGATCGATTAATTGATTAATCACACCTGCTAATTACATCGAACAAATAGGCAAAATTAATATTTGATGTAGGTCTCTAGAGAGGCTGTATGGATCAATTTTCCACAGATAAGACAGAAAAGCTCCTGCAGATAATACACAAAACCTCGGCAGAAGCTTCCTGGCTACAGATGATTCTGTCATAGTGAAACCGATGGAGCGACGACACCCCGCGAAGCACTGCTTATTACTTACGCCCGACTGTTCAGAGCCCTGACTGAAACATCCTACATGAGTCGGGTTTGGTAAGGCATGCACACACGCACATGTTCAAAGCTGGTTTCGGTGCCACTTGGCTGCTGTTCTTATGAAAACCGAACATCAAAACCACATCAAGATAATAAAAATAACAGATCAGCTGCATTTAATACATAAATCATTACTATAAGCCCTGTTCTGCTGCTCGAGCTGACTTCAAGTCAAGATTCCATTAATATTTAGCTAAAATAGAGGTGTTTTTCAAAGGGCTGTAAAAATCCCTTTGCAAAACTGTTCTGATCGTGCACCCAGAGCCCAGAGCAGCCTCACACGGTGAGACAACCCCAGGCTGTAGCAATACCTCCACCCTGTTCATGCCCTTAAAAGGGGAACCTGCTTTTTTTGTTGTTGTTCGCCTTTTGCAAAGAGAGGCAAAGTTCACCTCTCATTCACGTGCGCGCTGAGCACGGGCACAGCAGTCCGACTGGAAACACAACCCGCGTTTCCTGCGATGCCGGGGGCCTTTTAGATGAAGGCAAGTTTGTTCAAGTGACCCTGCCAGGGCTGCTCCGAAAGCCCCGTGTCACTAAGCGGGATCTCTGCACCACAGAGCCACCTCCCGCGCTGGATTGGAGGATCCTGGGTATTCGGGATTCCTTGGGATGGAAGTTTCTGCATAAATATACATTACTGTTAGATATTTGTCATTGGGTTTCGGCGGTGATTTGATTGCTTTGAAAATGGATTTTAAAATGGATTTGTTACTGTGACAGTGAATTTCTTTTGTCTTGGTTTAATGTCTGTTATCTAGTATAAATAACAGACTTCCTGCAAATCTAATTCCAGGTTTTTGTTTCATATACCTCTACTAATCTAGAAAATCTGGTTGTATTAAGAAACAGCATCAGAAAGGAGTTAAACCAGCATATCCTCATAAAGCTGAAATAAGCACGAAACGTAATGAGAAATCCTACTGCCAACAGACAGGGTTTTCAGTCTCGAATCTTCATTTATTAGGAAATTCAGACAATCTACAAACGTTTTGGAGCCTGATCTGTTTGGGGCCTATAAACTAATCTTGGGAGAGCAAAGAACACCTTGTGTTTTCACAGCAAATATTTCCTGATCTTAAGAAACAGGTTTTTTTAGGGAGGCAAAATGCACTGCTCTTATTTTCATCAGGGATAGCAGCACTGGAAGGAGCCTGGCATCGGACCAGCCAGCAGACACATGGAGCAAGAGCTAAATCAGATGGTGGCGAACCAGCTTTTGGCTTAGGCAAGGACTTCCCAGAACCTCTTGAAAATTAAAGCTTACCTTCTGGAAGATGACATTAATGTATCTAAGGCTCTCACACGGTCCTGTGACTGAAATGCCCCGATTTTGAGACTGTGTTTGACCCCTCAGCAAGCCTCTGAGGCAGGCAAGTGCCATTAATGCCTTGCGCTAACAGCACCAAGGCCAAGCTCATACAAGGACTGAGGTGCCCACTGTAGGAACAGGGTGGAATTAAGTTGCCCAAGTTCAAAATTGAAACCCAGAAAACTTCTGTTCAGATGCCAGCAAACCCTGAACCATCTTATGTCCGCAGACAAATTTCCTGTTTCCTTTGAGTGTCCTGGGTGCCTCCGTCCAGACCCATTACAGATCAGCAGCTCTCTGCCAGAAGCAAAGGGTGCAACAAGGAGTGGGGCCAATGACTCCGTCCCATCTCCAAACTGGGACCAGTTTTACCTCTCTGGACCCTATTAAGAAGTCCCAACTCCACTTTCATAGAACACAAGTTGCTTTTGGTGCTTGATTTGACCTGCCTCTGGTGGGACAGGAGTCCCCAGGCTTGCCCAGAGCTCTGCTGGTCATCTCCTCTCCTAAACAACATACAGGTCAGAACCTGTGACATTAAAATATCTTAAACAGCTTTTTTTGGAGGGTGGGGTGAGATAACAATTTACAAACTGGGGTTATCACCTGAATTATTACTGTTCCCAAGGGCCAAATGCCACTTGTTTCCCTCTCAGACTAGATATGGACAAACCTGCTGGAAGATGTCCTCACTGCTGGCTCTTCCTGATGGCCACAAAGCCTGCCCACCTGCAGGCAGCTCAGCTCACAGGAGAACGACCCTAAAGAAAGGCCAGATCTTAGGAAACAAGGTCATGTGTAAATTCCCAGCCATCACACCGAAAATCACCTTTGCATGGCTGTGGCCTGACTCTTGGCTGTGCCCAGCACCCTCAGATCAGGGTCAAGCTAAGAAACTCTGCAACCCTCCTCCAGATGCCCAAGCAGAGCAGAGAGGAGAGGCACTGGCTTCTGCTGCAGCGTCGGAGAAATCTGTGTTCAAGGGTGCAAGCACTGCATCCCAGGAATGTAAACTTCTTAAGGATAGGAAATTCCTGGCATTCATGTTCTTAGGATGCAAGGAGGAATGTATCTTTAAAAGTTCTGAGTCACTTTATTTTCATACTCTGGCAAGGAGTTTCTTACGATAATCAGAAAGGAAAGCACATCACACCTTTAAATGAATATGGTTAATATTTTTCTATTACCCTGAAGATTATCATCTAAATTGCCTTGTAAAATGTTTTATACTGGCAGTGTTTTGACACTGGAGAACTTTTTTCATCAGGGACAAGTGAGAGATGACCTGACAGCAAGGCTGTCGGTACCAGAGCACAGTGGGTCATGGTGGAGCGAGTGGGTCACACCGAGCCCAGACCTCATCCTAAGGCTTGTGTGCAAGCTAAAGAATTTGACAGCAGTCCATAAGGTTTATCAGAAGTTGGCTTGTGGCTGGTGCTTGTTCCTGGCCTTATTGTATGATGTGTCCCTTCCCACGTGGGACCCCACCAGCCACCTATAACAAAGGGCCTGGTCCAAAGGCAGATGCCACATCTTCACAGCCAAGGTAACTGGAAAGGGCACTGCAGCTGCTCAGATGCAGAGTCATGGGACATGGCATAGGGGTGTTTTATTTATCATCAGGACATCCTTTGCCAGTCAGCCTCTATAAACCTTACAGTGACACAGGATTCTTACTGGCAGACAAAATAGTTCGGTGTATACACTGCACTCAGGGGAATAACACGGTTTCTTGTTCTTTCTACCAGCACTGTTTAACCAGGTCTGACAAACGTGTTTCTAAGCGAATGGAGTGCATCTGGGTCTAGCAGAAGTGCTTGCCTGAGCATGCACACGCATCGTGCATCGGGTGGGTGACACCTCTGCCTGCAGATGCTGCTGCCTTCCAGGATTTCCTCCGAAACACCTGAAAAATTACCAATCAGGCTTGGGGTTAAATGACATTTTCTCATCTGAGATTTCTTTCTGTAACTGACACAGAGAGCAAGAAAGAGAGAGAAAACCTGAATAATTGGAAGGTGAGGAAGGAGAAAGGTTGTGTGGTTTGTTTTTTTTTTTTTAAAACCAAGATCAGTTCTCAGTTGGCAAGAGGAAATCCCACCAAGGATATGCAGAGATCATACTGAGCTGCTTTTATATGACTGCATCCCTCTGAGGAAGAAGTTATCTCTCAATGGATCTGCAGGATGTTTTAAGTGACTCAGTAAATGAACCAGTCTGGGGACGTGAACAAAATATGTGTGTTTTCCAGTGTCTGAATATAAACAAACAAAACATAAATATTCAGCGATTACTCCAGTTAGTCCTCTCAAAAACTCTTTGAGCAATAAAATAAATAATATGGGTGTTTGCAGTTCAGAGCACGTCATCTCCGTGGGGATAAAAGACAGGAGGGGAAGGAGCTGTACTCCTCCTGTCCCAGTCTTTGGAGATTTACTCACCCATCACTGCAGCCCGGCACAGCGCGTTGTCCACACCACATAAAGCTCAGTGCTAACATACGACACACATAATGGACCTGCTTGGAAGTCTTCACTCGAGGATTTATGAAGAACAATCTAATTATTCAACTCAGTGCTGCTCACTACCATTATTGCTCCTATTTAAAGCCTCCATGGAGCAGGCCGTTTGTCTCAGGGGACAGACCTTGTCATGGCGATTTTCATTGATAGAAATATACTCCTCAGTTTTGATAGCAACCCAGCTAATCCTGGAGGGACTTGGTAAACATATCTCACACTTGATAGGCCAAAGGAATTAGGCCTTGACAGCCTAGACTTTCCAGGAGCAGAAAAATGATGTTGCATTACCAATAAACTCTAATTAAGGAGAAGCAAAGCCCAACCCAACTCTCTGTTTGCACTAAGTTGCAAGTGCTTGCTGGCTTCCTTCCGCACGTAACTGTTCCAGCATCCCCAAGGAGGGAGGGGGCTGTCAGCCTCCCCCATCTGATGAAACAGAGGTTTCTGTGTTATTTATAACCCTATGGTATGTAACAGATGAGAGGAGTCACCTTGGCTAAGCAAGTCACTCGTGTAACCTAACCTTGGGTGAGCTTCCTCTTGTGCGCAGCAGCAAGACAAGCACGTGCTGCAGCGCCAGCTCGGCAGGACAGAAAGAGAGGCACAGCGAGATTTCTCATTCACGTCCACCACACGGCACAACCTCAGCAAATTCCCTCATCTTCAGCGGAAACTGTTTTTTAATTTACCTGAATATTTATTGGTTCCGTTTGTATGCATAAGAGTAAGCGCAAACGTCCTTTGTTCCTCCTCTCCTACCAAGAGTTAGTGAAGGTTCACATTTTCCCCCATGAAATATTTAAACATATGGGGGTAATAACATTTACTAAAATGCGTTTGTGGACAGTCACCAATTTTCTCTCACTGGCTGCTGGTACACGGTCAAACACCACCTGTATCCAAAGGGATGCTGAAGAACACGAGTGTGCAGCTTTAAGCTGGCCAACCTTAAAGGGAACATTTTTTCAGCCCTTCACAGTACAAACTGAATGCTGTTCTGAGCGCAACCCCCTGCCTTCCACGGGCTGAGTAACATCAGTACATCCACCAGGATTTAAGGTTGTGATATTCATGGGGGGCCTCGGGGAACTGGTGGTCAGGTTTTTAAAGGTATTTAGATACTGAATTCCCATTGATTTTGAGGCTGGCTACATGTGTGGAAATCTTGCTATTGCTTTTGCTCTTTTATCTGCCTTTGCTCAAGGCAGTGCTAAGAATGATAGATGTGCCATAATTAAAAATGTACATGGAAAGCGCAACCCACATATCGCTACTCGTCTTTATTCCCCGTCCACCTTGGAAGTCCAGATCTCCTGCACGAGCTTAGAAACCGGAGCATTTCTTTCCCTTAGAGAAATGGCATTTCTTTCCATAATCCATACCACTTTTTGAGGCTCCTGCTCTGAACCTAACCACCAAGCTTTGGTCTTTTGAGTATTTCTCAAAAGGACTTGGAGACCACCCTGCTGGGGCTTTCTCACAGGTTCATTTGTGCTTTCATCTCTCCCAGTTTTAGAAGGCGTTATGAGCAAAAAGTGCTCACAGCCTAACGCAGGCCTTGGCAGGCAGCTCAGAGGTGCTAGGACTGTCTGCGGGGCAGCAGGAGGGCACGCAGCTCCTCAAAACTTTACTTTTGAGGGCAGAACCACAGGCGCAATGACTTTCAGAACATGACCAGTAGCTCCCAAACATAAAGGTTAAAAACATGTGCTTTTCCTTCAGATTTGACAGATGGTTGCAAAGGGCTTTGACTTGCTTTGCCCTCTGCATAACACAAACCCCGATGGCTCTGGTTACTTGTGGCTAGCATTAAAAGTACTAAATGTTGCTGTATACTCACACACACACACACCGTGGCCTGAAACAGAGGTGGTAAATTATGGTATAAAAGAAATAATCTGGATTCTAATTTGCTGACTTGGACGTCCTTGAATATTTGTACTTGCAGAAGATACCCTCTCATTCTGACCATGGTAAAGGAGCTTTCTTCCTCTAATGGTTAGGAAGACTTGATTTAAATGGAAAATTGCAGCTAAGGCTTGCTCAGCGTTCCTGAGGTATGGCTTACAAGAGAGGAAATGGACCCGATTCTGTCCTGCTATCAGTGGCACCAGCATGGGCTTCAGTTATTTTTTATTGACAACGGGGAAATGTGTAATAAGATGCAGAATCAGCCACCTGTTGGACTGAGCCCATTTCCACACAGAATCTGATACCCAACTGCGCTCAGTGCCTGAGGCACACTCAGGTAAGAGTCACTTTGCAGTGAAGGGTGCAAAAAACCTGTGATGGTTATAATACAATACACTTGTGATGACGGTTTTTAATGATCTAAAGATTAAGCAGCAAGTCCAACTTCACTTGAAGTCAACAAGGATAACAAACAACCTCAGAAGGGTGATTCAGCCCACCCAAAGACAGAGGGATCCTGGGTGATTGGTGTGGAGGAGATGATAATTTCTGGACAGCTGAAGTCGAGGGAACAGGTCTCAAGCGGAGTGCCCAAGCTAGCCTAGAAGCCACCCTGATCCTACATAGGCATAAATTACTGAAAGCTCATGCAGTTGCTCAAACAAGGTAATCTGGCTGTAAACGTTGCAAGTAGAAATCAGTTATATCATTTTAAACACACTACTTGGTAACAAGATTAATGCAAGCCAAAAACCCATGTGGCTCCGTTATAGGTCATGCTATATCACAGCTAGCAAGAAAAGGCTCATTCCTGACTTCAGCATGCTTGCTTGCTGCTAAAGGTAGTAAAAGTCCAGCTAAAGTTATTTTACTAGCTTGTAGGTATCAGCCCTCCCAGATCACAAACTACTTTCCTATAGGAATTTACTCTTCAGGGTAAGATGAACAACTCCAAAAAGTAGCCTGTCTAAATGAATTTCCTTGCAGGATCAGGACCATGAGACTTATGGTGTGGTTTTGCTCTGTACTCCCACCTTCCTTCACAGGTTAAACCCCCCAAACTAGCAGACTGGCCAGACCCTAATCCAGCATGCCCCAGTGAGCAAGGTGGCATGATGAACAACAAAGGGAATTTTAGATCACAAACACTCCACAGTCAATCATGGCAAAAGCTTGGGCTGCTCCCCAGGACACCATTCTCTCAGGGTTTATCGTGCTTCTTGACTGTGAAACAGCTTAGCTGGAACCAGCAAAGACATGAGCCAGTGGAGCTAAAACCCGTTTGCTACACATGTATAGGCACTGACCTGCCCCACCAACCATCCCCAGCCCAGCTGCAGTACAGGCACCCTGGGCAGGCTGCCCTCTCACCTGGAGTAGTGGTGTCTGGTGGAGCTTACAACAGAGGAGGAAACAAAACTCAATGCACATAGTGTATTTCAGAGGAAGAAACCCTGCAGTACAGGGTAGTTCAATAGTGAGACACAAATTTGTAAAGCCTTCCCT
Source organism: Bucorvus abyssinicus (assembly GCA_009769605.1). NCBI lineage: Eukaryota > Metazoa > Chordata > Aves > Bucerotiformes > Bucorvidae > Bucorvus > Bucorvus abyssinicus. The sequence goes on from CM020040.1 coordinate 16,232,770, forward strand.
TACTCTCAACAAAACCCAAAAGGAGACTCTTGCAGAGCAAACTGCCAATCCCCTAAAAATAGCTTCATTGCCTCCTACAGCCTGCCTAAGTCTTTTGGCACATATCCGAATATTGCCATTCTAGTGACTGATATCCAAATAAATTCCAGCAAGAAGTTCCAGTTTACTTTAAAGTCATCGACTCTCTTAGGAGGAGGTCAAGGCAAAGTTACTTGGTCGTGATGTTTCTTTTGTTTCCTGTTTTAAGTTACCAAGTTCTTGTACCATCAAAACGCTGCTGAATTCTACCCCTCAGGTGCCTGTGCTAGTGTGGAAAATGGACTGTTCTTTCTTTCCCCTCTCCTCCTTTCTCTCTCACTTCTTCCTTCTTGCATTACTTTGGGTTGTCTGAGGGACGGGTACACAGCAAACAGCCACCAGAGCATCCTTAATGGAAAGAGCACAGATAGATTTTACAGATTTTAAAGTACAGCTGGGTAAGAAATCGTCCCTTTTAAGCCTCTCCTAAATACAATGGACATATAAGCATCCCGTGCAGCACAGAGCTGACTATGGTACAGACCTGGAGACCGGAGAGGGAAGCCTGAGCCTGCAGTCCTCAGATCCAGGCTGGGATTTCTCACCGTCCAGGTTTCGATGGTGTTCAGATCCGACAAATTAGTTTTACTTGTTGATGCTATGGCTGCAACTCAGATGAAATTTGGGTTCAGACTTCTACAAGTTTGAAAAGGTGGATAATTTTTTTCCTTGAGTCATTAAGTCTTTTTAAAGGGCTATGTAAGACCCCAAGGCCTTATGGAAAAGTCAGGGCAGCATAACTCCCCTGAATAAGTTAAAGCCTTTCCTGACCTCACTACTAAAATATTTGAGGCACTAAATGAAACAAGGCAGTAAGAAGGGAAAAAAAGGTTCTGTGGACATGCTACAGCATCTCTTTATCTTCACAGTCTGAAGAGGGTGGAGCACAATTAGCTCAGCTGTGAGAAATCTGGGCAGGCAAGGAGCTTCAAGAAGTGTTAAATTCCGCTCCAGACCAGGATCCTGTTGTCCCTTAGATGGCAGCTTAGAAAAAAGAACTTAAGCTGGGGGACTCATTGCTGCAAGAGGCTGTGGTGGCCGGAGGAGTGAGTAGGATCTAGATGACCTGTGGAGGACAGATGCCTGAATGGTCATTAGATTCAAAACCCCAGGTGCAACCTCTACTGATTTCCAGAATGAGAAGCAGGTAGCAAAGGGAGGTATCACACCAGCAATGCCCTGTCCTTTAAACTTTCCACTGGGTTGAACATCAGAGAGAAAATAGCCAGAGCTGTACCTATTTTGCACCAACCCAGATCTTGGCTCTGTCCAATTCTGTCTCTCCAAGGGGTGACACTGCTGCACGGCTCCCTCGCCCTCTGCTAGAATGGGGCAAAGCTTTCAGGCTTGGTGTAGGTACACAGCAAGCCCCAGGATGCATCCTCACCCAAAAGAGGTTTTCTGAGAAATGGAAGCAGAAGATGTTCCCAGGCAGCTAGATGTGAGAGTATTTCAATATCCGCTCATCCAAGCTTTAATCTCTAAATTGCAAAAACATTAACATTATTGATTGATCAGACATCAATCCAACAGGAAATTTAATTAAATTAAAATGTGTCACTGAGCAGTCCTCACTGCGTCACGTATAAATCTTTGGTAATAAGTTGACAAAGACAGCAGCAATTGATACCGTATTCCCAGTTTAATTTATTCCCCACCATTTTATTTTCCTGCGCTGATAATGAGTGTGCTTGCAGACTCACAGGGGGACAGACTCATCTGCAGGGTATCCTTCTGACGCACATCCACGCCAAAGCTCCCCACGTTCACTGGACGTGAATTTTTTACAGCCAAATTGGCTCAAACCAGACAGCTTCTGAGACACCACCTTCATTCGAGGCATTGTTATGGGGCTGACCCCCGCTCAGCGTTGGCTAAGCACAGCTTTCCTAGTTCAGACCATCTCCTCCTAATAGCAGATTTGTCCCCAAAGGCAGCAGGGTCCTGGAGACAGGCTGAGAGGTTCCTTGCATTAAACCGGTTTATTCCCAGGACGAGCACGCCCTGACCCCAGCCTGTGTGCAGCCGCCCTGCAGTGAGGCAGCAGCAGCTGACGGTGAAACTACTGCACTGGAGCCCCTGCCAAAGCACAGACACATGCGGATAATAGCAAGATGCTAAGACGGATGATTAAGAAACAACTCCGTACAGCAACTACTTTGGAGTATTATAAATCATTACAGCTGGCTGAATAATACAAAAAGAGATTAAGAAATACTTTTTCCAATCCCTTTTTGAACAGCAGTGGGTTTGGTTTGCTGTTGCTTATGGCAGCATGATATTTACTGTAATTTATTATCATTGTTGCTGCTTGCTGCTATTCAGGCGGCCACTGGCTATTTATGAAAAAGTTTGAGAATCCGGGAAGTTCATGCGGGTTTTTTTTCTAAACTGTTTATCATAGCCGCTGGGGTCTCATTTGTTCCCCAACATTTGTTATTCTCGTTCCCAAGTGCCAGTGTCCTGAGGGGAAGCCGAGGGACCGCATGCGACCGAGCTCACGCACTGTGGGGACAGGGAAGAGCCAAAGGGAAGGAGTCAGCAACCAGCGCTGGGCTGAGACGGCTTCGCTTTCAATAGAGCGTGGGGAGGGAAGGAAGGGAAATCCAGATTGGTATTTATAGACATCAAAATCCAGCACTAAGCATTTTGCAGAGCAAAGGAAAACAGAGATGAGGTTACCCAGATGAATGTCATTCATAATCAACAACTTCCATGCTCACCAATGAGTGTTCAAACTCCCGCGGTCTCTCTGCCTGCTGAGCACTGAGCTACACGAGTGGTGCTGCCTTCAGAACCCACCTGCATTATTATTTGGGTTACTTTCTTTAATCTTACTGAACCCAAACTCCACTTCCTTTTCTTGAGAGCCATACTCAAAACAAGTACCGAGGTAATGCCGGTCGGCTTGTGACTAGATGTGAAAATAGAGCTGTCTCGGCACGGTGTCCTACAGACAGAGCACAGATTTTCTCTGTCTCCACCTCCCACTTGCAGCACAAGTACAGTTTTCATGCCTTCGTCAGAAGTGCCAACCTGGGGAAGTTGCAATGCACAAGCAAGGAGAGGAGCGATGAATTAACTTGACAACATGCATTGCTGACAATAGATCTCTGAAGAATTTGATCCATAAAGGTGTATTTCTCCGTGGTCCATGTTAGGGATTACTGATCTTGGGGTATCCAGCAGCACGTGCTGTGTATTTCGGCTCAGATGCGTATCTGCTTTGCAAAGGAAAACCCCCACTGCACAGAATGGACAAAGTGAACTCAGCTGCATGAGGAAATGGATCTGGAACTGCATTCAGAGGCAGTGATTTATATAGAAATTATAAAGTGTGTCAATCCCATTTAGATGGAATTTGTCAGAGCCAGCTCTGGAACACGTATCACCTGCAGAAACCATCCGGAAAACGTATGAGGCTGCTTCAAAGCCCAATGTGTGAAAGGCCTCAAACCAGGATTTAATGGATCAGTAGGGCTGAAAAGGACCATCATAATCATCTGGGTTTGTTTCCTATGTAACACAGCTGAAGAACTTCACCCACTCCTTTCAGCATCAAAGCCATAACTTCTGCCGAAGCTATTGCATATCTTTAGAAAGACACTCACTCTTGATTTAGAGACTGAAAGTAATGCTAAATCCGCCGCATTCCAAAGCCAACTGTTCCAGCCGTTACCTACTCCTGCTATTAAAGAGGAACACTTCCAGGGCAATTTTATCCAGCTTCAACTTCCTACAGTCAGATTCACCTATGTCCTTCCTGACTGTATTAAGGAGCAGATTACAGTCAGGTTTAAGTTGTGGGGACTACCCTATGAATAATTGCATGCTTTCTCTTCTTAGATAGTCTTGGAAATATGTAACTTGAGAAGATTTATGAATGGAAAAATTCATTGAAAATACGATTTGCAAGACAATAACCAGAATAGTTCCTCTCTTCTCACAAAGAACTTCTCTGCATTTTCACGTGTGTATTTGTGTTTTATTTTGCTTTTAATCTGGTGACTCTGAGATGATGCAGACAAAGAGATAGAGGTAAATAAATATGTGTCACACTCAGAGCTCTCCCTTAGCACGTTATTCGAGGTGTAATTCTGTGCATCAAAGCAGTAGTCTGTGTCACATCCAGCGCAGACACTGAACAACGTCCCTTTAGAAAGGGCAGAGGGTGAGAGTAGCTTTATGACACTATTGATTTATTCTGTGCCTGCAGTTAAAAACTATACCCAGACAGACAATAAAAATAACTGCTCTAACCATATAACAGCTTCCTGCTACTAAAATGGATTTTACACTTAAAGTCATGGAGGGCTTTTCTTTCTTTTTTAAGTCTCAATTATGATTTTTTTCTGAATAAATGGAAATGAGACATTGTCAGAACTGGTTTAGTCCTGATGTTGTCCTTTCTTCTGCTCTCTCCAGTGTTTAAAAAGATCAAGATTATTTTCCTGTTGTAAAGCTGTGTTGCAAGTGCACTAGTAGGCACGATAACCTGGTATTACTCAGACCAGACAGTTCAGTGCACAATTCCTATATGAAAAAATACACAGTGGGAGTGGTAATCTGGAATGGATTTACAAAATAAAATTGATTATGGTCTTGGTGGTCAACTGAATGAGCTGGGATTGAGGCCTTGGCCTTAGATTCGAATGTTAAAATGATACCTAGGGCAACATGATCATCTCCTAGAAAACCTATTTTCACTCAAAGGACCCCATAGATGTGCACGTTGAGATTTACTCAAGTTTCAAGTGCTTTGCTACACTGAAACTGGTGTCTCAAGCAAGCTGCTAACACGCTTGTATGGTAATTAGCAAGTTTCCATGACAATAGGGAAGGAATCTTAAAAACTGAAGCCCTCTCTGACTGTGTGGACGGATATGAACGGATCAATGAAATGTTTGAGGACCATGTAACTCTTCCTTAAGGACTTTACCAAAATCTCTGAAACTGCTAAAAAAAGTGGAGAAGGTAGTGCCATGGGCCCAGGAGTTAGCACCAATGCTGGCTGTAGAGGTCCTGTCTCTTTGTACCTATCCTGACCTTGCATTACCACACACTTTTGGACAGAAATGCAGTGATTCAGACCAGGGAAATTATCAGTCTCAAACTTGGCCTTTTTTCAGATATTTTTCAGTGAGATCAGTTCTCTGCTTCAGCTCACCAGTTCACATAGTAGCACCTACAGACACAAAACACGGATAGTGAGGTGATATAAATGAAAGCCAGAGACAAAAGGGAAAATCCCAATCTATATATAAGGGAGTGTGAGACAGGATGAGGCAGTCAGGTAGAGCAAGGAGAGATGTACATCACAGCCTGTTTCTCTACAGAATGGAGAACGAGCAGCCCGCCTGCATGGGGTCAGATAGCATGAGGAAGGGTACACTGGGCTGGAAATAAGATACTCAGAAAAAGGAAAAGGAGGAGGAATCTGCTATTCAAGTGCCATTCCCTTTCCATAGGTTTTATGACTTGGGAGATACTGCCTGAATGACATAAAATGTGAGATATTGTAATGTGGCCTCCTGTCCCTGGAGATGCTCTCAGAAATTAGATGATTCCATCAGCAAAAGTGAGCAAACATTGTAATAAATGAACCCAAAGAGTGAAAAAGTCAAGATTAGACTCTTCATATCTGGCTGGCAGATTTTTCCCACTTACTTATGCTCTGTAATAAAGTTTAGATATATTAATTAACTTGCTTTAAAATTGACTTATTGAGTATGCAAGATACATTTTTATTTTAGTCTGTAAAATATACAAATAGGAATCCCTACACAGAAAATGACCCTGTGGAAATCATATGCTCTCCAGTCCAGGGAGAGAAGACAGATTTTTTTCAGCTTTGCTTTCCCACGTCCTTTTGGTGGTTCTGGCATTGGAAACCTTAACTTCAGTTCTTGCAGTGGGTGGCCTTGTCTGCTGAACTGCTCAGTGACACTGGAGACAGGGATCTCTTCTGGTTTCTCTGATTTTCATGTAATGGTCAGCAGATACTATCTAAGATGGAAGTTACAACTTTCCTTTAAGTTACAGGATTGACAATCTTCATCACACCTTCAACTCATCTGCACAAACCAGGATCTGGCCCTTACGTGCTTACATGCACCTCCTCTCTCACACTGGATTTGCAACACAATTTCAAGAGTACAATTTCCCGATGAATCATTCCTCTCTGTTCCTTATAGCTCACTTTATTTTAATTGCTTTCTGGGAGCATGATTATTTTATATCCTTTCAATCATCAGCCCCAAATGTTTGACCAATTTTAAACCACAGGATTACACAGTTCAGCTAACAGCCCAGCGAGCTGTTTCCTGACACAGTGCCATGGGACCCCTATACATCATGGACGGCTGCTCTCCGTCTCCCTCCATACCTGCATGGCGCAAGAGCAGTTCAGGCTATTTTAATATGGAGGTTCATGACCCATTGCAGCAAGTTGCACCAGAGCTTCGTCAGCCTGGGGTGAAATCTTGACTGCTCTGGATGGGAAGATTAACTGGGAGAAGAATTTCTGTCTGAAAGTCCTAACAGCTCTGCAATGTTGGAAAAAATCCTTATGGGGGAGTGATCCCTTCTGGTGCTTTTCAAAGCCTGCTCTTCAGAGTAGCAGATATATTTATATTGGAGGTGGGTTGCCTAGCATAGTAACTACTACACAGGAGCTAGGCACAACAAACGAGCTCCCCAGGTTTGACTCCGTGCTTGAGCAGAGCTACATGGGTGTAGATGGCTGCACAGCTCAATAATTGTGATAGAGCATAAATCCTGCATAGGAAATTATTTAAGGTAGCTAGGGTACCTAAGGGTTTGCACTGTGAAGATGCGCAACAAGAGCTGGTCTTTCCCAGAAGTAATGAAGATGCTGATGAGTTTTATCAGGAAAGGAAACCATTGTTAATGTCTACTGGCACAGGTCAGAATGCAGAGTACATATCTGGGGATAACAGATAATGGTTCGTGAAACAGCCGGCTTCAAAGGGGAGAAGGCCATGTCCCATCTAGTGTGGCCCCACACTATAAATTTACCACACTTATGCAATGTGAGTGCTCAAAAACTTGTGCCAGCATCAAGCCCTCAAATTTGCATGGTTCTGGGATTTTGTGCTATACCCAGGAGGTTGTTTCAACATAGCTTCCTGGAGGATGGAGCAAACATCTTCTACCTCATGTATTTCCCCTTCAACACCGATGAAAGAGCAGCAGACGATCTGGTGTGCTGCACCTTTCTGCACTTCCAGCTGAAAGTTTCATTTGGGAGCGAAACGGGGTAAACAGAACAAATAGCAGGTAAACATGAAAGATCTGAGAGGATGTCGCTGTTTGCAACTTAGCAAGCTGGTCTTTGAGAAATACTCTGTTCACTAGCTAGATGCCAATTGCCAAGCAATGCTATCAGTTGATTAAAACACAGCCTGCCAGCTTCCTGCTTGATAAAACTAAGTACAATCTGATTGGGAATTCTCAAATCCATTACTGAATGACTAGTCCATCTCTTAAATCAGTGTACACCATTTCACCATGAATCATCAACATACTTTGCTAATATATTTGCAGCAGCTAAACCCTGACAAAAAACCTGACAGTCCATCAAAACGGCCCCCAAGTGCTGGATTCTGGGGGGTGGGAAATGGCAGGAGCTTTGGACTGTGAGGGTTTCCTGTTGTTTCCTGCTCAGCTGGGTGAAGGTCATTTCCTCTCTTCTCTCACGCAGAAGCTGAACCCTGAGCCCTTGAAGGTATGTCAAGGAGCACCTAGAAACAACAGCCAGCCCCTGCAAGGAGCCCTCTCCTGCACAGCCACACTGATGAGGTAAGGTGACTCCCCAAAGAGAGGTGCTGCTCACTACACTTGCCTCTTTGGAGGTAAATAAGGCCATTCTAGGCTGCAGAGGAAAGAAGTACCATAAACTATTACAAATCAGTCTTGCACTTTATTTCTTCTGTATGCTGTAATGCAAGGAAAAAAAAAGAAAGACACCAAACCCAGGGCTGTAGAGTCAGGCTATCATTCCTGCAGCGGAAGGAAGGGGCATGCTGCCAACGCATTAAGAATAATCCACTAGCAAGTTGAGGTGGTTAAAAAAAGCCCTTTTTTGTTGGCTCTTTGGAAAGTTTTTTATCTGCTGAGTTGGAGGTAGGTGCCCAAGTCCAGATATACATCAGTGTTTGCACATCAGCTGCAATGCATTCTTGATCATTCCAATGTGATAGATGGAAGTGTTGCTCCATGAATTGCTGTCGGACACTTGCTAGCTAAATAACACTGATACACCAGAAGAACAAGTCAACCCCAGCAAAAACATGAAGTCTCCATGCCTTAACAGGAATAAGATCTTACGGAGAGGAACAAACTGATACAAAATCTAAAGAAATTGAGCAAATGCGGTAAAATTTGGAGGTCATTTATTACTTGTCACCTAAGCGGCAGATTATAATGAAATGGTGAGGTCAGAAAGATAATTCCTCATCATAGAAATTCTCAGATAATACTTTGATAACTGGTGCTATCCTGCAACTCCACCGTTCCCCATCTGTGTCCTTTCACCTTCTCTCTCCTTCAAGCCTCTCCTTTAGTTCTCCCTCCCCTTCTTTCTTTGTTGCAATTAAACGTTGCAAGACCTCCTCCAGAAATGTACAGATAATACAACACTTCTGTGAAAATGTCAATACCAATTCTTATCTGATGTAAAATCAGTGTAACTCCATCTCTGGTCTCAATACATTTTATTTACAAGGAAAAGCATAAGCAGGAGACAAATATCTATTGTTTGCACAGTTTCAAAAACATGAACTATAACATAAGGGGTAGTTTGTGCTCCCCCTTAAACTGCTGAGAGTCTGGGAAGTCTCTCCAGAAGTGAGACTGACATGGAAGAGGTGCAATAAAGCAGAGATTCACAGGCACAGTTTCTTCATTTAAACTAACACAAAGTGAGAGGACAAAAGAGGCTCCCAAAATTCTGCCCTTGTGGTTCAAATTTGAATATATGTTTTTAAAGCTGGCCAAGCAACTGAAATTAAGCCTTATGTAATTAAGTTCAAGTAATTTGAGCAGAAAGTAGTCCTGGGAAAGTTAGCAGGCTGGAAAAGTTATGGCAAAGCAGATATATTGAATTTTTGTGCCATTCCTATCACATCAGAAGTCCACAAAGAGGAAATTTAGGGTAAGTCAAGAGTTTTCAGCCTCTGGTCTGCAGACCCCAGAGGTCCATGGACTAAACCAAACAAGCAGCTGGCTGGGTGGTGTGTTCCCACCTGAAGATCTCTTCAAGCTTTCTGTACAGGACCGTGATACTGCCCCAAAGTCTCCATCCTCAAGAACGCCGCCTTCATCTTCTCGAATGCATGTGGCATTGTTCTCTGTTCCTTATACCCACCAGCAGTCCTGGCTTACCTCCTGCTGCTGAAGAAACTTTTGGCCTCCTCATGGTGAAGATTTATAAGCAGTGTGATCTCCTCTGCATCCAGGCGTCACCACTCCAGGTCTTCTGGGAGACTAAGGTTGGAAATTGGAAAAGGGATCACAAAAAGTGATAAAAGTAGAAGAAAAAAGGACAGCAGCAAGGAGGAACAGCTACAAAAGATGGGGCAGTTAATAAACAGAGAAGATTATGAACCAGAAGTCTTGGTGGAAGAAAGAGGAGCAGCAGTCACGAGAGCTGCCCATCACCAGTAAAAAGGGTGTCACAATAAAGCATTTGACCCTCTTTATAGCACAAGCTCCACTCCAGGCTGGCATGGAAGCTCTGGGCAGTTTGATAGCCTTCGTCTTGCAAAACCCTGAAGGACTTCGTGGTGGTGTGGCTGACCCCTTGGATCAGAGCTGAATGTCCCACCAAGTCCTGGCTTGTTTTTGGAAAGAACTCCTCATTGGGTCTCTTCTGGAAGGAATCTGTGTGCACTGAAGCTTCTCTGCAGCTAGACTAGTACCCAACAAATGGAGATGACCAGGGGATTATTGCAAAACCACCCCAGGCTCCAAACCAAGACACTAGTGTAGTCAGAGTTAAAGCATAACCCAAGAGAAACACGGCTACTGTCAGCTGCCTTAAACTCACTAAGTATATCTGGGGAAAAACTGTAGGGGCTTTATAATATAAAAAAAATGTTGAAAACCACCAGAAGTATTTTGTAACACTGCTATTTTGCTAGGTCATAGTGTACCTTTAACGTTTCCACAAACTTCAGCTAACATCAGTCAGGACTCTAACGAACAGTGAAACGCATAGTTTGCCCAACGATAACTAAATTACTCAGGAGGAACCACAATTGATAAGACAATGATTTATGGACCTATTGTTTTTCAGGGTTTTGTAAATAATCCTAATTGGTGTTAATCATCCACCCTCTGCTTTGTGTTATCACCAAGCAAAGTACACTTCCTAAAGTAGCTATTTAGGGGCACAATCCTTCTGAAAGGCAAGACAGCTATTGACTTCAACAGGATCTGGATTAAGGCACTCAGACAGAGGAAAGCGACTCCAGAATATGAGCAAAACACATCACACTGTCTTTCCATGTCTGCATTGAAAAACTCACAGTAAATTCAGTGAGTTACAGCAATCCCTTCCACGTGGATTTCTTGCAGTGACTCTTCAGTCTTTCTACCAGCTCAGAAACCCACCACACGCGGTCTATATTTGCCGATGCTATTACTGCCAGTTTGCAGCTTCTGCCCGTGTTCCCTTGCAATGGGCTGGTGGTGCCACGTCTGAGACAGACTGCTTTGGAACAGCAGACACCTGCACCAGGACTTGGTTCTTTCTGTCTCTGATTTTATTGTTATCCCTGAAAAAGTACTTTGATCTTTTGGTGCTTCACCACTTGTCATGCTCGTACCCTTGTCAGGAAGGAACTGCAGAACTCGAGACCTCCTTGCTTGCTGGTTTTAGGTGTAAGGTTTGGTGGGTTCCGTTTTAGCATACAGATGAGCTTGCTTGACCTTAACAGGTCTGCACTTTAAATAATGCTTAAATAGCATTCTAGAGGGTACAGTTGCACGCTGCTTGCTTACAGAAACTACAAGGAAACCAGACAGCTTCTCAGTTCGTGTATCAAAGAGAAGGAGATTTACACATAAAAGCATGAATTATTTTGATTTGTAGTTTTCAAGCCACTACGCATTCTCTAACATAAACGCTCCCTTGTCTCTGGTTTCTGGTAGTTCATACAGGGTTCAGTGGCCTAGATTTTCAAAAGTGGTAATTTTGGAGGCCAGTATTTCTCAGTGTCAACTCAAGCTGCCTTAAAGAGTCTAGATACTGCCAAGATACTATGTATCTTTGGAAAATGGGGCCATTTAACATCTCCCAAACCAGACACCCCAAAATGTAAAATCATCAGGGATGCGTTTGCCAGGGGAATAAAGCTCTTTCCCCCACCACACCATCGCTTCCACTGCACTGTTCATGCCGGTCCTCACAGCATCATCCCCCCATCACCATTAAAGGTCCCTGCAGAGTCAACATTACCAGTCCTTTTTGACATTCTCAACCACCAAACATCCTACATCACCTATAAAAAGACCTCATTTCCTATTTTGTCTCTTAAATAGATATCAGAGAAAAGTCTCCTAACACCTGAGTCTGGATAGCTAAAATCTAGCTATATGGTCTTTGAGGGAGAGGAGGGGAGAAACCCTATCCCATTATCTGCATTATCCCGTTACCCTTGGATGTCTTCCATGTACTTGGAAGAGCAATGCCCCATTCTTGAGGCTTCACATTGCAGCCACTGCCTTTTTGGCAGAAGAAGGGTGGATGTGGCTCCCTTCAAAGTCAATCAATGTCACATCTTTAATCAATCTAGAAGGTCACCACTGTACTTCCATCAAAAAGAGTTGGGTACAATTCTTGCTGAGTCCTAAATGTTTATGGGGGACTCAGTTTGCAGTGGGTGTTGGAAAAAAACCTTTTCTGGTTCTGACCTCAGCACATCTTCTACTCCTAGGTCTGTTGTGAGAGATTAGGATCAAATAAGAATTATATCCAGGACTCTGAGATACAACAATGCAGAAGTACATATATTGAAAACCCAAATTACATAAGACTGACTTGGTTTTGTGTTTCATTATGGCTTTGAACACACCCAGTTTTGCTGAAAACTTCAGAGAGCTCAGGGAGCTTTTGTGTGAAGGCAGGTCACATTTTGAGAAAGCTTACAATGATTTTGACTTCCACATCATAATCATCTGTGAAATTTCATTGTTCAGCTGGGATGCCCGTTAGTGATCACAAAACAGGAATTTATTACATTTCAAGGAACTGTGACTAGGAGGGAGGCATGTGTGAAAATCGTCCAAACTTGAAGTCAGGACCCCTTGTATAAACAAACCTATCAATACAAAACGCTGAATCTGTTAAGCCAAAAAATTCTGCCCCCAAACTGGAGTAATTTCATTACCACTCTGGCACAAGTGGAGCAGGCTCCAAAGCCCAGTAAAGTCAAGGGTAGAATTTCCATTGATTTCCGAGGAGTCTGGATGAGATCCTAGATCACATTGTCACACTGCAGCAAAACCCAGCCGTGTTGCAGTGCACTCACCTGCTCTCTGAAGTCTCAGCTCTAGCCATTCAAATTCATTGCAGGTACAATCTAGGTTATTCCAGCATTTGCCTGGTGTAATGCTAAATAAATACTATTTCATCAAAATCAGCAATGCTGAATACCACTCCTCATTAGTAAATTAGGCCAACTAATGATCTTTCTTAAGAGGATCTGTCTGCTTAAATCAAAACCAAGTGTCAAAAATCCTTATTCTATCAGTCAGACCAGTGCCTTCCTGCACCAGCTTTAGACTAGGGCTGGCTAAAGACATACCGAAGATGTGAATGAGGACTTCACCATATTTTTTAATGAGGTTCTTAGGTTTCTTTTACAACTGAGAACAATTCAACATAATCTGGTAAGGTAAGGGATCAGCAGCTTCTGTGTACTCAAGAAAGAAAGAAGGGAAGAAGGAAAGAAAAAAGGAAAGCAGGCAAGAAGGGAGGAAGGAAGAATGGAGGGGAGGAAGACCCTGTGTTTCATTTGCTAATATTTCATGTTGACAAGTCACAAAAACAAGAAAACCTTTTTTAACCTCTTGCCTCCTCTTGATAAAATCATCCACCCACAAATTAAAATCATCTCCAGACAGTGATGGCATTATTTTCTTAGGCAGTTCTGTAATGTAAATTGTTGTGTACACTAAGAGGTTTTTTTAAAAAAAAATATGACATGGAGGGTTTTTTTTTCTCTGCAAATCAAAACAGAAGTCTATATCTAAGAGGAATTTCTGTGAAGAACAAATAAACCTCTGGAGCTGGTGCTAGAGTAGGTGCCCTAAACAAACCTACAGAAGGAGCGTAATGAGGCAATGATTTATGGCGTGCTCTGCAACTCTCACTGCTGTGCAGCGTGTTGTAAGGACCAGCAAAAGGGAGAGGCCGTAATCATACAGCCGCCTCCTCCTCATGTGTTTCTGGATATTACCTGCTCTGGATATGACTGCATGACACTGAAACGGGGCTGCAGCCACCCTGAGCTGCAGGATTGGCAAATGATCTTAGTGCTGCAACATTTCATCTTGTACTTAAAGCTGCATCACCTTTCCCTACCAGAAAAAAATAAAAAAATCTTTACTTGGATACTCTGAAGCCTTGCACAAATACATGTATTGGACATGTTATTGTTCTGCTTGAATAAAAAATATTTTCAGGAGTGTTTCCATCAGTAGGTGGAATCCCTGATCTCCCAAAATCTTCCATGGTAAAACTCCCCTTGGTTTCAAAAGGGGCAGCATTTCACTTTTTCCATTTTGTATGCATTAGGGACTAAATACAGGTAGCAAATTCTGCACACATAAAAATATTTGTAAGAAAATCTTGGTCCTAAAGAATTACAATCAATCAAATGAGGAGCAGAAACATGCAATTTGACTGGTATAGCAACAATCAATACAGATCAACTCGAGTCTGATCCTAACTGGGTTGTATTTGCCATTAGCTGTGCTTCTTTTTTTTTCAATTTAAAATTCATTTGGGTTCTTGCAATCACTGGTGGGTTGCCCGCAGTTCTGCCCAAGTTCCTCCCAATTTCTCCAATGTAAGAATACAAAAAATTCTCTGCAACCAAGAATTAGTCTTCAAATGCGTTTGGTGAGTTATTTATAATAAATAAACGTGAAAAAAATTACCTGCAGACTACTTGTGCTCAACTTCCCTCCCACCCACCCCCCCACCCCATCCCTCAAAAGGCTAAATCAGTGAAATAAATTAATTGCTATGAATTATTCAGCTCTACCTGTGGCAATGAAAAATAGCAAGAGCATTAGGTTTCTTCTTTGTGTACTAAGCCTCTAATTTATAGAGAATGCATATTAATAAAACACAGGATATTCATCAATATTCAAGTCACTGGCTGCCTGGCTATTTAATCTAAAATTACCAGCCAGCTCAAAACTCTTACTAGTTAATCATGCAATCTAAGCCATTCTGATATTGATGGTTAACATTAATTGCCCAACTGCCATTTATAAAATCCTCTCCTACATCTTGCCTTTGCCTAGCAGAGAACCCTTTGACATCTTTAACTTCACGGATGAGCTGGATAAGGCCAGCTCATCTGAGCTGTTCTTCAACCCAAAATGTATGTTTGTTCTTCCCCCATGAAAAGGATGTTGTCTCCCATTGTGGTTTTTGCATTTTGAACATTATCAGTAAAAATGCTCTTCACTATGAAGATCTTTGACAAGTTTCCCTTTTTCTGCAGATGTTATGCTGGCGGTGAGAAGCAGCAGCTGATTTTCATTCCACTGTACAGAATATGTTGTCCTTTATAATGGACGCAAAGGTGTTCAGATCAGGAAGGCCAAAACAATGATCAGTCTCAGTTGCCAACCATGAACTTCAAAACAAGCCACCAACACTGGGTTACCGCCCCAAAACCTAACTTGACTCTCCCAAGGGGATGGCTGGCATAGAGCAGTGATACCTTCAGATATTGCCAACACAGGCTGTATTGACTTGCTCTGCACACATTGAGGTGCAACAGGAGAATTTGGGGAACATTTTCATGTGATACAACTTGGCCAAAATTTAGGCTTAAACTGCCAAAGTTTATCGCACCAGTAAGAGATGCTGATGAAGGGGATGTCAGGGACAGCTTCCTAAAGCAATGTATCATAATGCCAAACCTGAGAGACTTTTGATATTTATCATCTATATTTTTTCTTCATTCTTCTCTTTCACTTTTCATTAATTTAATCAGTTTAAAGCAAGCAAACAAACAAAAAAACCCAAACAAATGGAAACCCTTCAGTTGCTCCAAACAAAAAGTTAAGATGCTGAAAGTTATCTGTAAATCAGCAAATTTGCAACCTTCAAACTATAAATATATATATAGAAAGAGTCACGTAAATGCTACCGCATATTAAAAAAAAAAAAATTCTTAAAAGCAACATTCTCAACCACTTTCAAATTAGTATAGCCTTGTTGCATTTAAGCTGAGACTTAAGAACCAAGGAAAAAATTCCATAAAAATATTTTTGGAGTAAATAAAGTCCCCTTCTCTGTACAGACATTCTCTGGAACAGAGAGAGAAATTTTCTGAGTTTTATCATTTTCCTCCTCGGGAATTCGGGACCAAGCAGCAAAGCAGTAAGAGTTTCTTCCCGTTATTTGAGGGCCGCTAGTTACCAATGACTGGTCAGATAAGGCACATGGTATTGCTTCTACTCCCCGATTGCTCTGGCACAAAAGCACCCTCCTGGCCTCGAGACTTATGTAAGGGATCCCATCCATCACAGCCATGTCAATAAGAACTTGAACCTGAATGTTTGCAGAAAGCAAACACTAAGAGTGCAATAGCAGAGACTACCCCAATTCATTTCAAAATTCCAGTAAATATTTGTGAACAATGTTTTGTAGCATTCGTACAGGTCCCATTGACGGTTAAACTCAGCTTTAAAACACACCGAGGCTCTTGGTGAATTCTGAGCTGCCGAGAGGTAACAACATGCTGACAGCGAGGAGAAAATGATGACTGCAGAGTGAAACACAGCCTCGGAACGAGCAAAGACTAAATAAACTCTCAGCATACATCGGGAATTCTTTGTGGCATAAGAAGTGGCTTCAGCCTTGTCTGAACTGGGCTTTTACCCTGAGTTAGAAAACCATGTTTAAATTAAATTTAAAGGCCATGCTTCTTAAAAGCACTTCTACAATGCTTTGGCTGGACAGTGTGTTTTTCAAACCAATGTTTACATAGTTTGACCCATTTTCACTTCTTTGCTTTAACTGACACTATTAATTAAGCTATTTAAAAATTAAATTGAGTATATGCCTCCTTTGGACTGGATCTCAGGCTTCATTTAATTGTTGGTTCTTGTGCTGAGTTTGACTGTGAGGGTGTGTGAATCTGTCTCCATTTGGAAACGAACCCAAAATTACAAATATATTTCATACAGGCTACAAAATTGAGTAAAATGCCGAAGACAAGCCCTATTTTAATTGCTTTAATTGTTTGGAATATATCCCCACGCTATTAAACATTACAGCTGCAAGGAACATGGTGACAAGCGCCCAGTGTAACTCACCGGTGGGCATCTTTAAATGACCGAGCTGGTGTTAGAGGCACGAAACAAAGTTTGATTTTGTAAGCATGAAAACATTCACACATCGCATTTCTTGTGATTTATATACCATAATCATGCTGGATTTTCAAGTGGAAAGGGTGCCTAGAAATTACTGAAAAAGGATCATCTCTATTTTTCGATTTGCAACTAACACAATGCAAGGCTTTCTATCACAGGCGGGTCCAATGTGCGTACCAAAGGCTGATTTAGATTTTCCCGTTGAATGGCTTTTCTGTATAGAAATCTCATGAAGACACACTGATCCTTTAAACTTCAGTGTTGATGCTGAAATTACATCAAACAACTGCGCTTATTTCCACCAGAAAAATTTGATTATTTCACTCTCATTTACATTACATTTTTGCCCACTATAATGCTGACTTGGAAATTCCCTTAGGTCTGGACACCTCCAAGTGGAGTTTTCCAGTAGAAAGAAAGCTTTAATTATATTTCATAATTTTTTTTTTCTCCTTGATTTGAATGTTATAATTGGATTGGAGAGATATTTATTGAGAGCTTCATGTTTTGCCAGGCTCCACAAGCAGCATCTTTTCAATGAACCTTTTGACTTGATAAAAGTGGCTCTAAGGTATTTCTACAAAAGAGGCCAAGAGAGCCAGTTCATTTTAAACCCCTCTTTTTAAAGTATCTCATTTCCTTATTATTTCTTAATAGAGGCACTATCCTGCAATGTCATAAAGAATGCTGCAGTTGACTTCAGTGGGATCAGGATCACTCCCTACTGTAATTAGTTCTATATTTCAAAATATTAGAGGTCATTTTTTTTCTTTTCTTTTTTTCCATCTGAGAAAAGAAAACATCTTGAGGAAGAAAAAAGTCTTTCAAGGGTGACTATCAGCAGAATGCTAAAAATAAGTACCATGCATTCCAGTTGCTACAATTTATGCCTCTAATGAAATTTTCCTCTTCTCATTTACTGCAAATTTTTAATGTGAGCTTTTACAGCCATTGATTCAATATCTTTAATCTTCCGCCAATATTAGATAGAAATGGAACTAGGGAAAATCCATCCGGTTATAAAGCATACTGTCTATAAAGTTGTTCAGTTCATCCAAAACTACTTTCTTTTTCCCAGTGGGTCTGATAGGATAAAATTATAATATTTAGAAATACTGTTAATACTATTCAGCGATTAATACACTTGTAATTAATAATAAGTTGAAAATATTATGATGCCTCTGGAGAAATCAAAGGATCCAATGTCAATCAACCTGACTACCAGGGATGGGCTAGATCCCACAGCGCCGGGTGGTGATGCTCTTAATTACGTTCAGTAGCAAAGTCTACTGTCTGAGCCCAGTGGGTGAAATTCATCCCCAGCCCGAACGAGGGAGGGAGCACATCATTTCCAACTACTCATTTAGACAGGATCTGTCAGGGTTTGCATAAGCAAAGGTCTGGGAGCCAGTCTCACAGGGAGAAAATAGCCGAGCGCCCACACTCCAGGTCACGGCCTCTCCGTCCTTCCCTTTGCCGAGGGCTCCTCACAGGCTCTGCTGGCACCACAGTCACTGTTTTGCAAAGAGGGATGTGCCGGTTCACCAGGAGCTGTTGGGCTCCCTCCCTTGCCCCGAGCTCCTCTCCCCAGCCCCATAACCACTCCAGAGCAGACACCTTTTGTCCACAGTCTATTTATAAAACCCCACTTCCAAAAACAAGTTTCAGCCGGTGTGGGTCAGCTTCACAACACCAATTATGGCAGCCAAGCTGCATGGCAGGAAGGTGCAGCACCCGAAAGAAATGGTCCAGGGCCAGTAACAACTTGACCCTGAACAGCTATAGGCAGAGCAGCACGTCTGGCCATGTAGTCCGAGCAGGGGAAAAACATACGCTTTTCCCTCATGATCATCGTGTCAATGCTAAAAATATAAAGCCCTTCAACCCTGCAAAGAGCTCAACTGTGCCCAGTGGACAGTCCCTTTAAAAGCCATCAGTCTGTAATGCAGAATGAAATCCCGCATCCACTGAAGTAAATGGAAAAACTCCCCTGCCCTGCGGGCTGCCAGGAGTTCCTTCCCAGGGCAGGAAAGAAGGACATGCAAGACATTGGCAGGACAAGGGACTTATTTTTGGAAGCTGTCTACACTAGATATTTCTACCAATCCTCTTAACACTGTACTAGAACACATGGGAATCATCCATCCATTTACTAATTGTGAACTGAAAAAGGAAGATTGCCCAAATTTCCCAAATGAGGAACAGGAGCAAAGGTGGGTCATCTGCCTAGGGGCTGCGCCTCCATATGGGGTCCAGCTGGGACATATCATGCAGCCTGCAGCAGCAGGGCACAGGGGTGCAAACTCCCGGGGGAAGCCACAGGACGAGGGACATCAGCACCGCCAGGACTACTCTCTGGGTGGCTATATGGACCACTGCAGCAAAAATTTCCAGAATGCCCAGGAGACTCTTTTGGTCTTCCCATCAGTGTGACTTCCCAGAAGAGATCCAGCTTCTCATCCCTGCAGCACCTTTTGCTCCATGCTCACCAGTAACTCACAACACCACAGCCCACCTCCTGCACTACCAGCAAAAACCTCTCCAACTCCCTTCCATCTGAGCCACCTTCTCTGTCTTTTCCAGGTCCACACACTTACCCTTCCCACACCCTCCATGTGCGCAGTAACAGAAGAACCCCTGCCGAACACCTGCCTGGGTTTCTGCACTCACCACGCACGGACACCCACTCACACATCTTCATGGAAAAGCAGTGTGCATCCCTGCAGCATGCTGCTGAGACCCAAATTGTGCACTGCCGACTCTGCTTACTTCTAATCACGTATAATTTCACAACCAGGATGCAGAAGGAGGTCCTGTCAGGAAAAGATTGGTGAGTTCACATGCTTCCAGGGCTTCAAACAGCATCCTGTGCCAGCCTCCTGTACAAAAAGCTCACTGCTGCTTCCTGCAATGGATTAAAACATTCCCTCTGCACTGGCCAGCATGGACTGGAGCAGGAGAGGTGAGCAGCCTGCATGGCCACAGACACAAGTTGGCACACAAAGCGCACGAGCTACACACAGCCGCCCTCACCACCCAGGCTAGGCTCAGCAGAGATTTAGGGGCTATGTGCACGTGCGTCTTTTCTCCTCCATCTCACTTATATCTGGCACAGGGAAGGAGTGCGATCTCATGACAGTGTGAGAAAAAGTCTCTATTTATTCTGTCTGGAAGGGCGTTGCATGCAGTGAAAGCCTCTCAGCCCCTGTGTGTGCTCAGAGGAGACATCATTTGGGGTGCTGATAGATAAGGCCAGGTGGGTCCCCCCCACTGCGGGTGGTTACCCCCAGACACACTCATCACTTCAGCGCAAAGTCCAGCATCCTAATACTGCCCGTGAAAAGTCAGTGCCAAATTTTGGCAGGCCAGAGGTGTGGGCACAAGCTCCCTTCTGCTGACTCAGCCAAGCCCCGCGGCCCCTCGGGGCCAGCAGCAGTGGGGGCATTTCTGTCAGCACTCTGTGGAAACAAGTTAATTGACATATGCTAACATGCTGTTAAACATAACACAGTCGTGTTTAAAAATATGCTAGCTAGTCGGATCAAATGCATTTTTAAACATGCCTGGTTTTTTTTTTCCCCAAAAGGAAGAGGTTTTGGTTAACATGTGCTAGTAAAAACATTTTTAGACACGGTAGAGACGCCAGAGATGTGAGAGTTACAGCAAGTGTCCTTTGGCCAAGTACAGTCGGCAGGGAAAGTTGACTTAAAAAACAGGTTTTCCCTGATAATGTTAATTTGTTTACATTGTCCAGTTCACAGGATTTCAACAAGAACACACAGCAAAATGTTTATGCACAGCATAATACCCATGTAATCCGTCCACAACGTGTGTGAATTCAGCCCTAAGGCACTACCGCAATAAACACCGTCCTCATGTAATACGATAATAACAACTGCCCAAAAGCATTACAACTCTTCCTGTCAATACAGGTATCTCTTTAATGACATGTGAAAACTGAGAGCAGAATTAAAACCAAGATACAGTTTTGTGTCTTTAGTGGTAGTTGTAATCCAGGGAGACGACTACTCCCTTCAACTGAAAGGGAGCCAGTTTTTCTCTCTGTCCCACATTTCGTTTCTTTCTATAAATTACTGCTGCTGGAAAGCACGTCAACCTATCCTCTTTGCATGCTCTTAGGCTGCTGGCTGATCTTCCAGGTCTCTTCAGCCTAAGGATTCACCTACAACAGCTTTTTCCTTCTAGTTTGAAGCCGGGATCCTCGACGATATAATCATTTCCAGCGAAGCTGTTCACACTATCGCAGGGCAGCAAGTGTGATTTTGGCTGGTGAACGAAATAGCAAGTGCAAGATAACACTAAAAGACAAAAGACTTTGCTTCCATGCAAATGTAATGCGGGACAGCAAATGGAAAATGGAATAGCAAAATCTAGGTCAGCGAAAAGTGTACCGGTATGAAGAGACAATAAGCAGAATTGCCTCTAAATATAACAAATACTTACTCAGGTTTTTACCGAGAGCATTGAGGGTTCTTTAAACAATATTGCCGGGTCCTGATTTGTAAATTTGCATGCCCAAATATCACGGTACAAAATGAAGTTGAGACTCAAAAATGAAACCATATATCTAATGCCTGGCAATGAACGTACGCTGTGATTGCCCTTCGTCTGTGCCCGTCAGTGTAACTGCAGAGTTGCACAAAGGCTTTTAAATCAGGCTTTGGGGATGAAGTGCAGAACTGAGACCATCACTGTGCTGAAATCACAGGGACTATGGAGAACTTGCACCGAAAATGCTAAGAGTTGACATCTCTGTTAGAATAAGTGAGGCTTTTTAAGGTTTACATTTTATCTGCGTGCAGGGTTTAAAGCACGGGAGAAATTAAGACAAAGATGACTATGGTGAAGAAAGAAACCTGAGGGGCACTTCAGTGCAAGCCTGTTGCTACCAAGGTGCCTGGGCCAGGGACTCCCACCCTCTGAGCTCAGGATGCCTGTCCTAGGGCTTGACCCTAGGCTGATGGGCAACGTCATCACAGAGCTTGGGCTCAGATGTGCTGCAACCTGATGCCATCCCCTTGTACATCTTGTGGAAGGCAAAGGAAGGCTGAGGCTGGAGCTTAGAGCAGGTTGAACATGTTCTCTCAGCAGTAACTGCTACCGGTAAGAGAACAGAGGAAAGCGAAAGGAAAAAGCACAGGCTGAGCATTTATTCCAGGCTCCTGTCCTTTCCACACTGAGTGTAAGAGGTCAGAGGGCTGCCCTGACTGCCCCTGCCCTGGGGCAAATGCTCCTGGTGAGAGGATCTGAGGAAAATCTGTAAGGTCTTCCCCAGAGAAGATTATATTAACAGATTTAAAAAAAAAGAGCAAGCAAGAGAAAAGCCTGCTAGCTTATGAACTTCCTTCATCTGAAGCTCCACAAATTCTTTCCATGGTTTCAGCATAGCACCTTATGTGCAGGGTGGAAGGGGAAGCTATTGAGTGTTGAATTACAGAGGGGAAAAACATCTCAAATTCCTTTCTATTTATACTCACAACTTTTCCAAATCATTATACACAAATCCCCTAGCCTCAGCTGAACTGCTTATGGGTCACAGGGCCAAGAAAGAGGTGGAGCCTTCATAGCTTGCATTAAGCCTTTTAGAAACTTGGAGGAAGTTCCCAAAAAATGAAAGCAATGAAAATTATCATGTCAGGCAGAGAAGATTTAACCTCTGCAATGCCCCACAAGAACAGACTTAATATACGAGACAGTAGTAGGTTGCTTTCATAACAGGGAGCATAGGTTGCTTATTTGTGAGAAGTTTTCTGGGACTACCTTCATTGTTAAGCTGAGGCTGACACCAAGTACAGAGAGACAGAAATTTGACAAAAGCATTGAACGTTTGGGGGTATTTGAGAAAAAAATCTATTCTGGTAGTCCAGACACTAGGCTGGGACTTGTTAAGTTGTGAACTTGTTAAATTCCTACTCCTCCAACGGCTTCCCGCATGACAAGAAACCGAAGCCTATTTCTGCTGGTACAAATTCTCCTTGACTTTAAGAGTCACCACAGCCTTCCTGTTTCTGCTCCTCACCCATAAAGCTGTTCGAAGACTGCTTCCCTTCCTGCCATATGAGCTCCACTGAACGCCCTTGCGATCCAGTACACCACCAGGCAGAGAAGGGCTTTAAGCTTAGGGGACAGGTCCAGGTGCAAGTCCTGAGAGATGTGTCCTTGCATGGTGCTTCTGCGCCTCCTCATATAAGTCTGCATTTGGGATGGCTTAAAACCTTACGTAACTCACATTTTAAATTCCTTTTACCTCTGTTAGAACCAGTAAGGTAAATGGTTTTCAGATATTAGTTTCCTTGTCATTATTTATGGTGTTTCCTTGTTTTGCCTATGTTTTATTAATTGTTTTGAGCTGCTGTTTTTTAGGCACATCCATTTTTACTTCTGTTTCTGGTCTGTTTTCACTTCACAGCTTTCAAGTTTTAGCAAAGTGCTCTTTTTTTGGATTTCCAACACTGAACGGGGCAATACAGACATTAAAGAAAGAAATACGCTAATTGGACTATATAATAAATGTAAAAGTTATGAGAACTCTCTAATCACATGAGATTTGGAAGCTCCCATCTCAACCCTAATTAAAAATCTCAGTTCTATATGATTTAGCACAAGGCTCACCAATATAGCTCACGAGTATGACATGTAAGAATGAAGCACCCCATGGGCTCTTCTGCAGGGACTCACGACACCTGACATGAAAAATTTAAGGTCTTAAATCACAACCATATATCTTGATTTTATAAGAAGGACCCAGGAAACTCCCCTAGCAGAAACACGGATGTGGACTCCAGGACTGTATCTGGGCTCCAAGAAGGACTTACATGAGAGTCTCAAGAGGACCGATTGGAAAGACCCCATGGGGTGATCCAGGAGGATGGTTTCTGTTCTCATATCTTGTGGGGGAATTGCTGGAGGGTGATGCACATGTCCCACAGCCCAAACTCTTCACAGACTATCCACTGCACCAAAAAGTCTGCAAACCAGAAGAGCATTGATGGCCAGGGAACCAGCTGCTCTCCCACCTTCTCCTCACAGGAGGGATGGATCCAGGCTTACAGCTTCACTGCTATGCACAAGTTGCTGCTGGAGCCAGCGGGGTTCAATGAAATGTGCAGCCACTGTACTCTGTTATGTTTATCCACACCCGAGTGTTTTTAAAATATGGACTGCTGAGTTACCCAACAAGCACCTTAGCCAACACGCTCTCAAATTTCCAACTGGTAGCCCTTAAAAATAGAGCAGTGGCTGTTTCGCCCCTGTTAAAGAAGTAAATAACATTACTAGAGGTCTGGAGCCTTTTGCGCTGAGCTTCGACCTACAGCAGTATTTCCCTGCTAGAAAAAAGCAGGCTGGAGTTGGTGACATAACACCAAATATACAGATGGGATCACACTATAATTAGCAAGGGAATGTCATTCCTGCCATCTTTGCTTCGTTTGTAACTGTGCCTGTAAGCTCTGGGGAATGGTGTGCATTTCACACAGTCTGCACAAGAACGAGGATTGCCAACTGTCCCAGTTCTGGTGGGATACCCTTGGTGCTCTGCCCCAAGGCTCGCAGAGATGCCAGCGGCGCCGTGGGAGAGTGATTCTCCTCACGATGCCACCACCACGACCCCTGTTCCTGGAGCAGAGGGGAAGGATTTCTGTGCTTGGCAGTAACAACTCAGCTCCCTCTAAAACAGCGTGTGCTCCCGTCCAGAGGAGCATGGCCCGTTGCTTCTTAACAGGCTCCTTCACACGCACCCAAAACCATCCTTTTGCCTATTACCAAGCTAACTGTGCAGGCTGGACCTACCAACAGAGGCTGGTAACTCTGTTCCCCTCCACACTCAGCTTGTTCCCAGGAGGGAGAGGGTTTATTCAGCGCAAATATGGGGATTTTCACTGAAGCTGTGCTTTTCAGCATGTAACCACTATTTTTAAATCTCTCTATTGGTTCCAGTAAAACACCAAATCAATGTTTAAGGTTTTACTGCTTACTTTAAACGTGCTCAATAATATAAGTCCAGTTGTCTTTTAAACACTTTGTCATCCTCTGCAGGCACTTAGATGAAAACTTGCTGTCAGCTCCGCTCTGTCTATGGAGTCAAGTGAATTTGTTCCGTTTTTTACCAGGCTGCATAAACTGGTGAAACCAGACAAGAGAACAAACAAACCCATAATGTAATAGGTAATTTGTCTTACGCACAAAGTTCAGATCAGCTTACTTGAGGAGGCTAATTCATCCTATTGAGTCCAATAGGACCTTGCCTCTGAAGATCTCTCATAGCGTGTTAGGAACATTAAATTGCACAGATTTTTAATCCTGGGGACTTTAAATAGAATGGACCCCTGTGATCATCTCATCAGTTCCTCTTTCTTGATAAATAATTTCCCTGTGTATATCTTGCACGAACCCTAAGTTTTGAGATTAAGTAGAACGTATTTTTCTGGAAAGGACTTCAGCCTTGATGAAAAACTTGAAACGATGGCAAATGCACCACCTCCCTAGATTAAGATTCCCCTATTTTTCATACTCTTTGCCATAAAACTCCATCTCCACAAGTCCTCCTGCAGTGCCATCGTGGGTAAACTGAGGCCTGGAGAAGTCAGGACTTCCCTAAGGTTTTCAAATGATGCAGCGCATTTTCCCACTGTTATTTTCAGCTCATTTAAGCTCAGGCTGCTGCTGAAAGGGCCTTCTACGGCACACTGCCTGTCCTTGCCTGCACCTTCCCACTGCCCTCAGCCCACGTCTCTGCTCCCCCCTGCACAGCCCTTGCAGGCAGTCCCAGGCGAGGTGAGGACCCCACCACTCCCAGCACCCACCTGCACCCGTGGCATCTGAAAGCACCTGCAGGGCTGCACAATGTGGCACCAGCAAGCTCTAGCCCCCAAGACCTGCTTGGGCTGTGCCGGAGGAATAGGGCAGCTCCTGCAGCAAGCTAGAGCCAGCATCCAGGAGCCTGGAGACCCTGGGTCTGCTTGCAGCTCTGCCACTGGATTTTTGCAGATCTGTAGGGAAATCACTTATTTCCCTGGGATTTCCCCATAAATTTGACAGAGCGCCTTGAGATTCCCCAAGGAAGGGCACTGTTCAAGTACAAAGCTTAATTATGATTGTTATAATATAGTCATGCCACTAATTCCCACTAAGAACTGCAAATCGCTCCCATTCCACTCCTCCATCCCCCATGCTTGTCAGTGCTGGTGGACGATTAATTCCCCAAAAAGAATATATTAAACACATGTGAACTCTTTTCTATTTGCAGGACATCTACGAGCAGATTACAGTTCCCCTCAAACATATTTGTGATTTGAATGCATCGAATGATGTATTTCCATACTGTTTTTTTCAATAGCTTGACAGAACTTATTCAAAATTCAAGTTGTAACTGGCCAAATAAATCTTGCAAAAGCCTTCCTATGCCTGTGGTCAACCAGATTCTTCTACCATGTGCAAACTTAAAATTCATTTTCTATAAAGCTTGCATAGTTGTCTTTAAAAATCCTATTGAATGAGCTGGGGGTTTTTTCAAGTTAAATTTAGTCATTTTGAAATCCACAGGAAGCAATCTCAGGAGGAGTGTAGAAGGCTGAGGTGAGTTCATTGAAAACCCCAAATGAATTATAACACATTGCAAATACCTTGCATTTTTTGCCCAGCAATAAACACGAGGGCTGCCACAACAAATGCATCAGCCTCTCTCAGCCAAGCTGAGCAGCAGAAACTGCAACCTTCCATAAGCCTAGGGGTTAATGAAACCCATGCCGTAAGGGGTAAAGAATAAATTCACCTCTGCAGCCACCACCTAGGGAACATTTGAAGGGCAGTTCAATATCCCACCTACAAAAATCATCCCCTCTGCTGTCAGCTCTGCAACCAGAACAAGGAGCTCTGAGATCTATTCGTGTAATATTAGGCCTGAAAAAAATTACAAGTTGTGATGAAATTAAAGACATCCAAATTTTTAGCCATTCTCTACTGATAAAGGCTCTATTATTACCATTTACAAAGGGGAAACACAGCCAATTATAAGCTACTTCTGGCACATGCCAGGCCTCAAGTAGAAGATAAGCCAACACAGCAGAGCTTGCAGCTGGAAGCCCAGAAACCTGAAAATGAGCTGACTCATGGAAATAGCCTCATATAAAATATCGGATGGCTATTTTTCTCTGCCTCCTTTCTGTGTGTCTTAGGAATGATATATGAATTGCCTTATTTACTTTGACCCATAAAACTTACATTTTTTTATTAATGCGCTGCCAGCTCAGAGAGCAGTAGGTGTGGGAGCGGGTGGAAGGAGGAGAGCAGGGAGGAGAGCTGCTCTTTAGGGGCACAGCAAGGGAAAGCTTCCCTGCAACATCGCAGGTCCAAAAGCACGGCAGCAAACTTCCAGCTGAGCTTTGTCCTGCTCCCAGAAAACAAGCCAGCTCCTCATTCTGCCCACATTTCACCAAAGCGGGGAGGCTGCCTGCACTGACATTACACTGGGGAGAATTAGTACAAAGTGAGGTTCACAGAATTTATGCACCTACAGACAACAAACTGGGAGCAGGAAGAGGAGGGATTTCCTCTGGTTATGCTCTGTGGTGCCCATCCCAAAGCCCACCTTCAGCAGCAAGCTTAGTGCCCAACTCCTCGTCCTGCTCTTCCCCAGCAGGCAGGGGACGCAACTGGCCATGAGCCACCATCAGCATGGATAAAGAGTGGATTTATCTGATACCTGGCACAGACACCAACATGGAGGTTTTTCTTGCACTGACTTTGATCTTTGTGAGGACTTTGTAATGTTTGAGATGTCCTTCCTCTTTCAAACCCACTCGCAAGGCACTCACATGTTGTTAGGAGAGGACTGGGTCCAGGTAGGTGGGTGGTGGGATGCTTATATACCTCATTTCCTTAGGAAATGAGGTTAAAAAACCCCGGCCTCCTCCCTTTACATGGCACTATTGAATTAAGGATGGTGAATGCTCATTATGATTATAATTAAAAGCAACAGCCTCATCTAACAATCTATTTTTATCTGCTCCTCACCTAGACAAGCAGCAGAAGGAATTAGAATCTGAAGGGAAGAGCCACCGTTGGGGTCAGTCAGCAGAGATTTTTCCTCTACTGGCTCAAAGCATGTTGAAAAAGATTTCATAAAAGCTACTGTCCAAAAAAGACATGCTTTGGATGCTTTTTTTCCTGCAAACCCCATGTCTAACAACTACAAGGGCACAGATTGGGTGTATATTTCCATTTTATGAGGGAAGAAGGCACGAGCTTTGCAGTGTTTCTTGCACCAGCTGCTGGCCTCCATGGCAGCAGGGTAGGCAATTAAAAAGGACATCGTGTAACAGATAAATGCAGGATAGTAAGTAGTCATTACTTGATATATAGTATATCATCTATTATTAGAGGCTAATAATTCTCCAACCTATTCATGTTAGCCTTTTGTCCATGCAGCTAGCCATTTGGCACACTCTAAATTTCTCAACATAAAATTTACTCGATGTTACAACTCATATCTAATCCCGAATTTCTGTGCATTTCACTGCAGTATATCATGTAGCTAGGTAAAAGCTCAACACTAAATCCTTTCCAAAAGGAAGAATGAGCCAACAAAACTCCATGTTTTCATTTTCCTGCCAGAAAAAAAATGGTATATTGAATATTTTTTAGCTGTAATTTTAACATTTATCTCTACCTTTAGAACGCTGCAATTCAAGCGATGCTTAGCTCTACTATACACAGCACTCAATAATGCACCTTTTCCCTGATATTTTTACTGTTTTTGAAATAACCTGTATTTTAAATACATTTATACATACATTCAAATACATTTTTAAAATGCATTCTAAAGGGAACCAGAGGAAGTGCTATTGTGTTTAATCACAGCGAGCAAAATCCTCAAGTCATGTAAATCATCGTTTCACAATCTGCTCTGCAGTATCCCAATTTGGAAAGCGTATCACAGCAAACAGAGCTGAACTTATAAAGGATTCTTTACACGTTTAAAACATTCATGTAACTTAGAGTGTCAATCTCCATCAGCTGTCCTAGATCACTCCAAGAAATAAAAGTAGAATTTATTTATTAAGAATTGTATTTCTTCTAACTACTGACACATGCTTTTTTTATTTCATTTTATTTCACTTCACTTTATTATTTTATTTTACTTTATTTCCAAAGCACAGTCTAAAAACTTAACCTGTGCTATAGAAGAAACCAAGCTGCTCAAGTACCCAATTACAGTGTCTCTAGAAGGTTTAGAAGTCAGAACAACACTGATAAAAAAAGCCACATGGGATGAAGCAATACTACTGCGTTCGCCTGCAGGATCTCTGCTGATGAGCAGCTACACAAGGACTCCACTGATAAGGGTTTACAGCTAGAAACTGTAGTAGCTGCACCAAAAATGAAACCAGATCTCTGCTTCTGTCTTCTGCAAATTGTTTTCCAACGCGGCACTCTTCTGGGAGGCAGAAAAACATTTGCTGCGGGTTATCAAACGCTTACACTTCCAGTTAACCTGGCCACGCTGCCAGCCAAGGAGTCACTCTGAAACGCGGGAGGGAGGACAAAGTCTGCAAACTGCCGGGAGAGGCGAGAGCAGAGGAGCGAAGGGACCCTCCCAGCAGCTTCACGCGCAAATCACTCCAAATAGCTGCAGATTACGGCAGGACCCAGCTCCAGATTAAGAGGAGAGCTGAGTAGTGGAGTTAGGAACTGAAACAGCCAGGGAAAACCCTCTCCTAGGGATTATGAAGCACTTGAGATTCAAACTGTGCAATATATTTTTTGTCATTTGTTTACATACCCTTCATATAAAAGCAAGATTTTGTCCACCAAAGGCTACTAAAACCTACATGTATTTTTGCAGTACTGTGCTGTTCATTTTCATCCATCAGCAACATTGCGTGTGCGCTCGTTTGAATCCCGTTCCCCACAGTTCTGCTCAGAATTGGCACCAGTCTCCCTCTCCTATAGAGGGACTCTGTACGCTGTGCTATAGCTGTGATACTCTACCCCAGAGATCGCTGCAGTTCAGCTGTGGAAGATTTGCTTTCAGACTCCCTAGAAGAGTACAAGCCTTGAGTCCTTTCATTGCTTTAGAGAGGAATAAACACCATTTGTTAGGACTCAGTGAAGAATTAGAAGGGTTCCTGTCATGAGAGGCTCAGCTCTAGCAAGATGCAGGAAAGGTTGAGCACACGCAAGTACGCAGCCTGGCCAGAGCACGCCGTGCTGATGCGATTACAAAAGGCTGATATCTAAGAAGGAAAACCTTGCGCTGATATTACAGTGATAGGGACAGAGGAAAAAGCCCTGTCAAGTTTCTTAAAAACACTTGACCCACTTCTATGAAAGCCTACAAGTCCCCGCTTCTTCCCTGAGCTCAGCAGCCACCACCTCACGTCACTCCCAGACTCCAAAGACCTTTAGTAACTTTGTTGTATTTAGGAGATGAGAAATGTTTTCCTATGGCTCAAATCTCTCTTAAACCAACCGAATTTAAAAAAAAAAAAAAATTACTTCACTTTCTAACAGATGCACAAGTGCACCTTGGGATGAATGTGTTACGGAGTCCAAGCTATCGCCACCTGCCTCCCAATTACATTTGCTGCATTGTCCCTTGTGGTGTGCACCTGTGACATGTTGGCACAGAGCAGGGACGACTGGAGTGTGCAGGCGTGGACCGAGCCACCCGGTATTTTGCTTTGCAAACGTCTCCCAGTGATTATTGCCATGCTTTCTTAAAGCATAAGGGACATTCTGCAGCAGCTGATTTTTTCTTCCTCCTTTCGATAGGATGGATTAACATGGGGAACTTGCAGTTCTGCAAAGTGGCAAAGCCATGAAACTATAATTTAAGAAACTCTTCACCTCAGGATACCAAATTTCCCTTGTTAGATCAGTCCCTGGCCAGCTGGACAAGGACATTTGTGGGCTCCCTGCTACCTCTACTCACGTATAGACCTAGCCAGCCAATTAACTAACTCCAGCAATAATTCCCATCAAATTTCAATCTGATTTTTACACCTGAAATAACAGAATAATCCACAAGGCTGTGACTGTTTGCAGCAAGAATGATGTACAAAGGAAGGCTTCCAAGGTTTTAGGCTCATTATATTCGTTCCAGTATCCAGTGCTGGGTTTTTTTTTCCTTCTTTCCCCTGGTAGCGATACAGCTCTAAGTGGCTGAACAGCATCTGCACCAAGAGGACCACATGATGTGAAGCAGAAGCAAGGAGACATGGTATTATGCATATTGTAAGGGTACACTGAGCAAAGCGCTCGCAGTGACGTACATACTGACAGGATTAATCTGACATTAGCAAGTGAAAACTTATTTTGTCATTAAGCTATCATAATTATACCATCACCAGAGCCAATGGATGCCCTAGCTGAGAACCCTACATATGCTGCCTTTGCAGCGAGAGGCTAATACAGAATTTTAACATCCATCTATTTTTCATGGGATGGATACAAGAGCACAGATTGGGACACTGCTGTTTCCTAAGTGCCCCACGACTACCTACAGGTACTCAAGGTGACAAAGGTATTGGAAAATGGCTGAGGGACATTTGCAGCCTGTTAATGGAGGTACTGCTACCCAAAGCCTTGAAAGGCAGGAAGAATTCAACAGACTAAATCCTTTTGTAATGTCTAAACATTGCTTCTAATTCATGTGTTTTCAGCAGAGAGCATAGTTCTTTGTAAAAGAAGGGCAGAAACCATGTACAAGAAAAATGTTCTCTAGAAGACAGACAAACCATGAAGATCCTTTACACATGATATTCAGAAAAATCAGCCTTTTGTCCCTGCCCCCCGTTTATGTGGATGATTAGATATGCTGAAGAATGGAAAAACCAGAAAGATACCAGAACATACGAGCTGCAGCACTGTTAAGGATGTGGCATTGCAGTATTTATTGCTGCTGAGATGGGGGGGGAAAAAAAAGGCGGGGTATAAAAATCTTAATGCTTGCAGGGTTTAAGTACAGCAGCTTTAGGTTACCTTAAGGTGACAATTTATAAACAGAGTCAAAATTGTGTAATAAGTTAAGCAAAAAACCTCAGTTTCATTCTTAGTTCATGAACTCCCCTGCCAATGACAAATATGCTGTTAGTGGCCTCAGTACGATGGTGAAAATATCCCGTACTTACAAGTGAACGTGCTGGGTGTTGGGGTTTTTTTTCCTTCATTGTTGTGTGTTCTTGAGCTAAAAAAATGACAAAGCCCTGGATTTCGTTGTTCTTGCACTCTATTCTTTTCCCCGACTTCCTATTTTCATGAAATTTTAATCAGGCATTTAAAATAAATAGCTATGCAGAGTCTCTATGCCTCTTTGAATGCTCAGGATGGATGTTTTGGGTAAAGTGATAGTCCAGAGACCTTGAGAGCATTTAATCCCATTCTAACTTGGCAAGACAACAGAAAACTAACCCACTGCGCTCTCTCCTTCTAGCAACTCTGGAGAGATTTTGGGAGAGGAGTGGAGGCCAGTCTGGTGCATGGGGCAGCACAAGGAAATAATGGGTCCGTCTCTGTCCCTCCTGCTACGAGTACTGACAGCAATCTGAACAGTTTGGAAAGGTCAGCTCTCTAAATCACCTCTTAAAAAAAAAATCCAAAAGAAACAGGGGCAATGTTGCCTTCATGCCTTTTAAAGGTCCAGGTGTAATGCATGGCCTCTCACTGAGTAGCCCACAGCCCTGGGCAGGCAGGAGCCCTGCTTGGCTGCTGCCCTCGCTTGGCCTCACGTGAGGCTCGTTGTATGGCAACGACTACATGACAACTTGGCGTAGAATACACCAATGTGGAAAAAGCCAAGAACAAGCTTACAGCGTAAAAGCTGAGAAGCAGGGAGGAGGACAGGTCCAAATCTTTGGCTGATGGGATTCACACTGCCCCTTAAGAGTTTGTAGCTGACAGAATAAAAACTCCAGATTTTATGAAATCGAAGAAAATCTGCTCAAGTTTCAGGGTCAATGGTTCAGTTATAAATGAAGGTGACATGATTTGATATGAGAGTCAGTGACCTCAGATCACAGCTAAGCCTGAGCCCTGAGCTTTAATTTAAACTTCTGTGGGATTTTTATTATCATGCCTATTAAGAAGTAAGCTCCCCACCATACGGACAATAAAACAGTAACACACAAGTCAGTCAACAAATTGTTACCAAGTTAAACCTCTTGTTGGGGACTAGTCATCTTCTCCCAGCCATGGTTTCTTGGATAATTGTGTTTAAACCGGAGGGGTTTAAAGACAGATGCAACTCCAGTCGCCTGTGTGTTTTGGAAACATTTCACTTCCACCAGCACAGGGGTCAAGGTTTTTTTGCTTGAACCAGGAGGGAGATAGAAATGTTTACTCTGTAGTTGTGTACACTGCTCATTCCTAACAAGGAAGAAAGAGCTCACAATTAGCTGCCACCTTCAAAAAAAAAAGGGAGAGCAGATAAATCATGAAGTTATAACAGCAGCTTATAAAAATGAGGGAGATGTAGCCGCTTTAGAGATGTGAATGAAAGTAAGAGGATTATGGAGTCCTCTTGAGAAGAGACATACTTGGCAGGGCTCACGAGATGGCACAAATAATATCTTCTGTTGATAACAATACAAAAGAATAAGGATCAAAACTTCCAGGAGTCCATGCTCAAGGAGTCCTTCTCAGTTTGGGGGTCCCTTTTCCCTGAATTCTGCTTGACTCTTGTTTCAACCTAGTTATTCCACTCACAGCCGCAGCAGCATTTTCTCCTCTTGCCGTGCAAACCTTTTGAACCCTACTTGTAGGTGCAGGAAGCATCGTTTACACAGTGGGATACATATTGCTTCTGCACACCACTGTGAACTATCAGCAGAAATCTCCACAATGGCCAGCTCGCCAGCCTCTCCTTGGCATAGCCCCTGACTTTCATATATCAAATGAGCAAAAATATTCCAAGCAAAGCAAAACAGAGCAAATCTTGGCTCCTTGTCCTTTAGCATACATATTCAATGTGCAGGAAGCTAGGAAGAGCTATTCATGGGGCTGGCTTGTTTGTTGGTTTAGGTTTGGGGGGAGGGGGAGCAATTTCAATGCATATTGCAACCTCCACAAATTTTAATAAGTGCTTTAAACCACAGTGATCCCTTTCCTTTTTTTTTTTTAATTTCTGGGAGTTTTTTTGTTGTTGGTTTTTTTTTTTGTTGTTTTGTTTTTTTTACAGTGTTTAATTTCTGCAAGGACATTTCACTTTAAAAGGAAGAAAGGGCTGCACCATAAGGGCTGTGCAGTGCA
Source organism: Bucorvus abyssinicus (assembly GCA_009769605.1). Lineage (NCBI taxonomy): Eukaryota > Metazoa > Chordata > Aves > Bucerotiformes > Bucorvidae > Bucorvus > Bucorvus abyssinicus. The sequence goes on from CM020040.1 coordinate 16,266,760, forward strand.
AAGCTTTTTCTAGTCATTTCCAACAATATATTTTGGAACCGTTCCCAGTAAACAGGCCAGATTAGCTGCCTTTGGTTCACATTTACATTGTTCACGCGATAGGGAAGCTCTGAAAAGCAGACTCTGTCCATACTGTTTGGTTGCAATAAAGCTAATTCTATTCAGTCCTATAGCAGTATGATAGCACTTGTGTAGGATTTCCCTTCGCTTGCATATTTATAGGGTCTTGTAGAGCTCCACTGTAGCTCAGTGCCAGCATGAAGAAATCAAGCTGTCAGTAGTTTCTATTTTTGTCCCTACCTATAGTTTCAGTAATGACAAGTGAGTGAGGCAACATATGCATTTCCCATCTACAGGAAAAAATTACTGTCTTCCTTCAGTGTCTTACATCTGTGCTACAACCTATTTTCCTAGGGCTTCAGATTATGTTCGCTGATAGTTAACATGTACAAGCACTGGTCAGGTGCAGTTGATTCCAGACACTGCATTAGTTGAACCACAAGAGGAAAAGTTCCAATGATTCAAAATTCCTGGTGCTTTTCCTCTCTGTCCTTAAAAAGAGGGGGAAAAAAACCCACCATTCCTGGGAAATAGCTGTTACTGTATGGCATTCCGGCTCCTATTACGCTTTGATCAGCACACATGTTCAAGCAAATGAGGATTCTCCTTCTAAGATTAAGAGAGTTGCTGATTATATTTAACGTCCTCTTCTTGACCCCAGATTGTTAACTCATTGCTGCAGCTTCTGGGGGACTTGTTTCAATAGGAACAGTTAATACCAAAGCCGAGCCATGGTCAGCAACGCAATGCCACGCTATTTTATCAGAGCGAATGGAAGGGATCTGGGGACCGGGCTCCAATGCTAACAGAGAGACAATGTCTCCCAAAAGCCGCTTAATTGTTAAGGCGACGCCTGTATCATTTGCAATCCTCCCTCTGCATCTGGTAAATGCTAATTCTGCATTTACTAATGCTTCAACCATACCAGGGCATGGTCACCCCATAGTTGCCACTGAATTCAGGCCAAAATTTGAGAAACGCTGCTCATGAGCCCCATAAGCTGGAAGTCTCTGTCTCTGAAGGCAGTGCCAGGGACAGCAGGCACCCACCCTTGCTTGCAACTGCTTTGGCTTGACAGCATCAAGGCATTTACAGCCTCCGATATGACTACATCAGATCTTCAATGACAGCTAATAAAACAGAACTACACCCCACTGCTTTGAAAAGCTGCAACCCAAAACTCCTTCAGAGATTATACTTATTTAAATAAAAGGCACTGGTCTTTAACAAAAGCTTATAAGGAAAATAGCTTGACAAGTTTGATAACAAGGAACATACCCTTTTTCATATTCTTTCCTTCCTTTCCCAGCTCCATCCTTTCCTTGCCTTCCCCACAGCCTGGAAAAGCAGATTGCTTCACTTGCTTCTACTTAGATAAGACATAGTGCTCTAAGGGGAATGTGCACACCTCAAAGTTCAACCTTGATCCCTGCTGCTCCTCTACCTAAACCACCATTTTTTTGGACCCTGCTGGGGCTCCAATACACCAAAAGGAACAGGCAGAATTAAGGTAGGAGGGGAGGGAGACAGGGGACAAAGCAAGAACTGTTGAGCTAGGTTGTAAATAAAAAGCAGAAAAAATATGTTAAAAAATACAAGGCAATGCTATAAATCCCTCTCTCCTGTGTGAGCAAGCTTCGGTGTCACAGAGCTGGAGGGCCTGTGAGACTTCCCGTTACTTTACAGTCCATGACGATCACCCTCTTACAGTGCCACAGTATAACAAGCAAATGTCCCGACTCCCATGAAGCTGCTCATAAAAAGACGTGCTACAGTCTCTTGCACTCCTCAGAATAAGAGATACAAAAAAAAGATTTTTTTTTCCCCCCATAAACACGTTACTTATTTTGCTAATTTTGTTTGAATTGTGTGCTGTGGCAGAGGGTGTTGGAAGATGGGGAGAAGAAGGAAGAGGAGGAGGAGGGAGCCTGATGCCGAGGAGTCTTCCTGCTTGTTAATACACAGGCCAAATGATATTCACATATACAGCTCCAAAAGCTACCACAGGGAGGAAAGTAACACAAAGGAGCCATTTATTGCCTGAAAACTGTCTCTGAACAAACCCATTGTGTTAAAGTAATACAAATTCACAACACCTTCCTGTCTCTTTTTCCATCTGGATCTGGGCTAGTTTGGGTGAAGGTCCCCATCACAAGCCCTGTGCCCTCGACCCTGGCAGAGACATGACTGCTCAGCATCCCTGAAAGGTCCCCTCTTAGGGCCAAATGCCATGCTGATAACACAGAGGTGAGAGAGGGGGAGAGAAAATAATTTGGCCAGGAGACTCTTAAAAATCCATCAACTCGTTTCTGGCCAGGCTGTGGGTTTATCTAGAGAGGCAATTTTAAATCCCAGAACCAGAAGGAGGTATCTTTTGATGTAACATTTTGTTCTTTTTCTGAATACAAAGTTATTCCAGGCAATGCAGTTGGCCTGAAATAGTTATCAGTTACAAAACCAGGACTGCTCCTATCTCCCATCCTTGTGCAATGCAAAGAAGATCCTCCCGCTGAGCTCCAAAGTAGGGGAAAAGCTATTAATTAAAAATAATTCTCCACGTTAAGGCTTGCTGCCTAAAGCTCAGTTAATATGAAGGAAATTCCAGCCGTTCACTCCCTGCTGCTGGAGGCTTTTCTTTCTCTGTTTTGTTTTGCTAAGCTCTTTGAGAAGAAGGGAATAAAGATATCGCCTCAACGTCTCCAACCCCTTCGCTCTCCTCCCCAAAACTCAGGCTCTGCTCTTTCCCTCTTTGGGGAGGACCCAATCCATCAGACTGGATCACCCCAGAGAGAACAGGTTTACTTGCCTTCCACCTTCTTTTTGACCTGAGGTGAGGATGGGGCACGTCTCCTGACCTTGATTCCACCCAGGTGCTTAGCACCAGTCAGAAGAAACAAGTTTTCCTGGCTCACAGCAGGGCTGCCCCCCGTCCCCCCTCCAGCCCTGCGCTCCTGCTGAGCGCCACAGCTCCACTTCTTGAAACACCTGCCCTAAATCTTCAAGTCTCATGCACACTCTCCTCAGCCACATTCAGGCACTGCCCCTTCGAGGAACTGCTCACATCGTGCAAGCCTGTATCCGCTTCTCCAGCTGCTGCTGGAGCCCCACAGACTCTCTACCCCGAGCCCTGGGACACAGGACCAGGATGGTAACAGCTAATATAGGAGAAGTGTCTTTCTGTTCTGCTTATTGAAGGCAATGTATTTCTTCCCAGCGATGGTAAACATCATGGCAAACTTCTAAAAACCACTTAAAAACAACTTTTACGTTTATTGGGTATTGCCCAATAGAGCAGAAAGAGTAGGAAAATGGAAGCCTGAAGAAAACAAGAAACTAATCAAACTTCAAAAATTCTTTTCTGTGCTGGGGAAGGGTTGAAATTACCTGTTCCCCCATGCCTAAATACTGAAGAACTGCAGCAAATAAGCTGATTGCAAGAGCAACGAAATTCCTGCAAAACTCCTGCCATTACAATACCTCAAGGTACACTTTGCACTATTAACAGCTGCATTCAGTTAAAAAAATCCACTCCGTTCCCATGATTTTTTTCAATTCATACAGCATACAGGAATCTTTTGGAGAACCAACCCCCAAAAGCTTGTTTTATCAAATTCTAACTTTTACCATTTCAAACCTCATCATGCTGAAACTTGATGTACAAGCTGTCAGAATAAAAGCCTCATGTCTTCAGTGCACATATTTTAAAGCCATTACTTTCATTTTTCAAACAGCAACAAAAAACCCAGAAATACCTTCAGAATTTTTTATGATTCCAAATTTCTTTTTGAAGTTCCTCAAGCCTCAAAAACGTTCAGTTAAAACAATTTCTATGTTTTCAGGCAGGAAGTTTTTAGCACACATTTTTAAGTGTGCTTTTCTAAACGTTCTTTTCTGAGATAAAGGTTAGAAGAAGGTAATGACAAGGACAGTATATGATGGGGAAGAGCATTTCATACACCACTGTGAATTTACATATAGCTGTAAAATGTCTTATGCCCAAAAGGACTCCACTAGGACAGACAAATAACCTCTTCATTCTTGAGCATTAGACTTAAGGTGTGAATTTAGATCCTGATTCATTAAAGTGTTAAGTCCATACTTAGACACATATAGCTGAGTCTTACCGAAATTATAGAGGCCGGAGATCAGCTTACATTTTTATTTACGTGGGGATTTTGGTCCACAAAAGCAGCAGAGCTAACACTGGAAAGAGCAAACCACCCACCGTATCCACAGTTTCTTTCAAACCCGTCTCTGCACCACAGCGCTAACACACACCCATCAGGCACCAATGAATATATTCCCAGGGGAATTTCTGTAGGACTCCGAGCACTGAGTTGACTACGAATCTCTGTTCACTGATGATGCAGGATTCATACTGAATAGGCACCTCAGAGCTAAGGTAAGAAGGAAAGCGGTGCTTTGAACTATGTTCTACCCAAAAACTGGCAACTTATTTCTGCTGATTTTCAGCAGTGGTGATGATGTAGACGACCGTGATGACAACCTCTTATGCTACCACTGCCACAGCCCCTTTCACGGAGAAAACTACTCTCTGCATTATTACTACTACATAAATCCATTATAAATACTGCTTAGATTCATCAATAGCACTTGAACACATCTTTCAGCCAGTCATGTAAAAGGTACTCTTAATTTTCATCTTTCCCTTAAAAATTAATGTTTACCCAGCCTGAATTCACACTGAGTGTCTCAGTGAGTAATTCAGGTTGTTTTGAGGGCCACATCAATTCATTAGCAAAATGTTAACGTGGGCTCTTTCAAACCAAAAGCCACAGGATGTTTTACTTGAGCTGCACAGGCAACATCTTTCCCAAATCCTAGCTGAAGGATGCAGTGCTTTCTGCGAGCAGAGGAGCAGCTAGGCATGCAGCTTCTTACTTGCTTGTCTTTCATGGGATGCTTATCCCAAATGCCTGTGAAAGAAATTACTGAACACAATTCCACTGCCTACATCACTTTATTTATATTGCAATAAATACAAATCAAACACCATTTTTGATGTAAAAGCTACCAAATGAGAATTTCACTTCCCAGTGAGGCTGCTTTCCATTTCCTACAGCGATATTAATTTCTAATTTCTCCTCCTGTCTCTGCAATTACTTTTTAAGCTCCTCTATTTCACATCATCAATCCCACTCATAAGACTGCAAGTCACCTAGATGCCATCTGTTGAAAAACAGAGTGATGGAAAGTCTGAATAATACACCGAGTCAGGGTTATAGATGCTACATTTTGACAAACTCAGAGGGGTAAAGCTGGGGGGAATGGATTAATAATTACTTCACTTGAAACTAAATCAGTTGTTCTTTACAGGCCTGACCACAGGCTGAAGCTAGTTCTATAAATACTTTGGTTTAGTCTGGACTAATTCAAACTAGGTATGCAAATATTCAACACTCCAACAGCAAGATGCTTTCTCTGATAGTTCTTGCTTTAGCATGTCAATCTGAAACCTTGATTGCTTTTCTCACACTTCTTTGGATGAAAGGACATAAACAGCTATGAAAACCGGTTCTTTAATATGCGACTCTTCAATTCAAACATACATTTATTGCAAAAAGAACAACATGAACTGAGGAAAAAAAAAACATCAGAATGGAGAGCACCATAATGTAATAGCAGATGCAAAGCAATTTTCATTCCTGGATCTTGGAGGATGTATGTACAGAGCAGTTTTTCCACTATACAGCAAAAAAAGGGATGAGGGGGAGGAGCACGTATTTCCAGTAGAAGTTGCAGATAGCTTACGAAGGACTACTTTATAACTTAAATACTACATTTTTGCAAGCTTTTTAAAAGCACTGCTAATAATTTATATTTGGCGCAATGAAGACTGTATACATGTTATTGTAGAGGACAAAAAAGTCCTAAATCTTATTGGCTTGGATTCTTTGACCTCAACAAGTTTAGTCTGAAAACATTTGTTACATGACGAAAAGCTTTGTGTGAATGCTAATAACATTCGTAAAGGGTTAATGATGCCTAACTGATTGGCACTAAAAACTGCATTTCATTTGGTACGGTGACAGAGAAACTCTGCCACCAGGAGTATACATTCATGCCCACATTATTATAGGACAATTTAGGTCATCTTATTTTAAATTTCATGGCTCTGTAACACAGATGTAAATCAAAGTCAGTGAGGCAAATGATGATTTTTTCATAGTGAGATTTTTATAGTCTTGATCTTGAAAATATGCTTTGGGCTCAAGCTGTCTATCAAAATCCTTTGAATTAGCCAAAGGAGTTTGTGTTGCTGCTAGTGTACAATTAGAATCAGGAAAAAAAAAAAAAGCAGAAAGCTTTCAGAACAAGGCGTCCCATCATTTTTAAAATCTGGCCTATACTCACAATTACTGTTTTTAAAAAGAGCTGGAATCATGAGCTGGTCAGGTCTAGTAAAATCTGAATTTTGAAATGTAGAGATTTCAAACTGAAATCCTAGGTACACCGAGGAGACTTCAGCAAATACCGTGTGCTGTTAGTGTGGCTCAAAACCCTGCAGAGACACGTGTTTACTTTGTGTACATATATAGACACATGTGTGTGTACACCTGCACATATAGTTTGTTACTGAAGGATTTCAAGTATTTAACTGCATGATTGCAGCATGCAGATTCATTCACATACAAGCAATTCCTCGCTTCAATAAATACACGATGCACTTGACATGGTTGTTTGCTTTTTTAGACCTGATGTATCCATCACTTCCATTCCAGATTTGATTTGTTGGTCAACTCCTTTTCAAGATTTTATGTATTGCTCATTTTCCTTTCAAAATTTGATTAAAGCACATTGCATAAGTCCTTTCAGATCTATTTTTAAATATTGCACATACATCTGGAATGTATGTTTAAAATCTTATTTCCAAAACTTTTTTTATTAATAATTAATCTCTTCCTATCTTGGGCTTGTCTTTGTTCTACACAAGTATAATCTGAATTAGATGAAGCGAGCAATTACAGTGGACATAAAATACAGTAAGTATAGCTTTACAAAAAAAATGCTGTCTATGAAGCTTTAAAAAGAGTCTGGAGATTTAATAAAAAGCATTAACATAAAATAGGTAAAATCTGAGTTCTAGTCTCAACACTTATGCTCTAGAATTACATCCTGCGAAAGCAAACAAAAGGGAATTCATGTTGTGCGGCTCGAATCTCCCTGGGGATACCAGAGTGGGAATCTCAGTGTAAGGCAGAGAACTTTGCTTGCCAGGATAAAAGGCACCAAGGTGAATCTTTGGGGTAAGAAGACATATGCAGAGTCCCAGGAAGGGTTCTCTGCTCCCAGCTCTACATCCATTCAAGCCAGACCAGGGTGCAAGATCATCCTTTGAATGGGACAAGAGCCTGACAGAGTTACAGACTCCATGGTGAAAACAATGAAAGGAAAGAGGAAAGCCCTGACTTACTGGCCAAGTTCCAGCAGAGGTACTTAAATTCTGCCTAGCTAAATTCTCTCTGCACCCTCAACAAGATACAGGTTTGTTATCTACTTCCTAATCTGCCCCAAACTGCGGCAGTGTTGTTTTATACAGCCAGACAGCTGCTTTGTTCCACTGGTGCGTGAAAGGAGCTGTATTCATTCATCTCTTATCTGCCTCGCAGGGGTATTTTAAGGGCTAATTAATAAATATTTGGAAAGATGAAAGGCACCCAGGAAGTGCAAGGCATTATTATTTCATACTCACCTCTGAGCAGATCACTAGATAAACTGTATGACCTGGGAATTCAAACAGTTACATAAATGTATTGCAGCATCAGCTCCCTGAATGGTTCAGAAAACAGAAAGGCGCCATCCTGTCCAAGGCTGGGCACCTCCGTGGAGGAACTGAGCAATGAAGCTGCCACTGAACCCAAGTGAAGTTGAGAGTGCTTCTCATGCAGCAGGAGATCCTCAGCTACTCACAAAACGAGGTTACCATTGAGGGAAATTTGTTTGTGCTGTAACTTGCCTCTAAGTTTTTGGTAGCAGTTCAGGACAACCACCAAAGTCAAAAGAAGCTTTTTCACTGTGTTTAATGAGGGTTTGATTTGATCCTGAAAGCCAAAATGAAAAGAGCAGCATGCAGTGGCTGGCTCTGAGGGCTTCACACATTTTCCCTGCACCTATACAACTATCCCTAAAAGTAAGGAGTGTGAAAAGATACAGAGGAATACAACATGGAGATGGCAGGGTCAGAGCTGAGGATGTATGTCGCTACCGGCAAAATTAATAAATTGGTCATAATAAAAATTACAATAAAAAGTACAAAACTGGCAGCTGTTGCTACAATGCCTTGTTGCTAATCACACGCCAGCAGAGGTGCTCTGATAATGCCATGGGGACCACAGGGATGTAGAGATATTGCCAAGGCCTAGAGAGCTCTGGTTTGGAGGAAGACCTCAGTGCTTCTGACTGTACAGTTTAGGGAGACTTCCTTCAAGAAATCTCTCAGAGCCTATTTCATAGCAGGAAGCATCATGGATCCTAGCCTCAAGGTGGAAGACAGAGCTCTCCATTAAGGTCAATCTGTGCTTCACTTCGCAGTTTGTCTCTATTTGTCATCAATACAATGAAGGAAATTGGCCCTGGAGAGCCTGAACCCCTTGGTTTCTATCTGGCATCTAAAAACCACCTGACTTACAAAAATAAAATTAAGGCTTTCAATTTTAAATGACCTTCAATTTTAAAAGGATCTGGCCTCAGTGCTGCCAGGATCCCAGTGCAAAAAGCTGCCAGAATGTCTCCTGTGGGAACAACATTGCTGTTTGCTGTTCCTGTAGTGGCTGGTGATCCTTCCCACAGCAGGCTCCTTCGCAGCGCTGGCTGCAGATCACTGGGAGCCAGCACTATCCAGGAAGCACTTTTCCTACCAAGCTGCATCTGTGCATTGCCTTTCGATATAGGTCTCCTGGGTATCACAAGACCAAGCATGATGGCACTTACAAGCAAAGGATCTACCCAAAGCCCACTGAAACTAGGGAAAAGAGGGATTTAGAAGAAACCTCACATCCAAACACTATCACCTTTTTTCTGCATGACAGCTCATGAGCAACAAACCCCAGAAAGCTGCAGCTTGGCTGGATGACTTATCTGCCTCCTCCATTGACTCAGGGCAGCATCATTTTATGTGGACAAGAAGAAAGCAAAAAAAAAAAACCACTATTTAAAATTATACCTTCACTTACTAAGCTGTAAATAGACAGCAACTACCAAAAAAAAAAATTGTAATGGACTAAATGCTACTATTTCTTTTATCATTCAAAAGCTGAGTTTTTGGGTTTGTGGGTTTTTTTTTTTTTTAAATGTGGAGACACAATTACAACATTACTCATCCTTTGGACAAAATAGAGATTTCAGAATTGCTCAATGAATCTGTGTACTTCTGTACATTAAAATCTAGTGTAGCATCACAGAAGCATGCAATGAAATTCTCAGCCGTTTTCTAGAAGAACTAGCAAAGGAGAAGTTGCCTGCTCCCCACAGCCAGGTACCTTGAATTTGGTGAGACCTAATTACTTGTTTCCCATAAAGCACAGCAGCCCATTTCCCGGCCCCATAAAGATACGAGTGAGGGCAAATCACTCCCACCAAATGTCTTCAACCTGAGGGCTCATAAGAAGACACCACAAGATAAAAGGCATACCTACACCTCAGAAGATGGGGTCCATAACCATATGTGCAAGAGCAGGCAGATTTCAAAGGGTGGCTATTTTGAGCAGCAAAGGCCATTGGACTTTCACTGACCTGTTTTTTTAATCTGCAAAATGATGTGAGCTCTCTAATTTTCATGTGCATCCAGTAATGACTTCTTGTCCGCCTCAACCACTCCAAAAGTCAATGCTATACTGTCCAAGACAAACTGTCCTCTTAAGAGGAATTAGGAAAAGACTTCTGCCCCAAGTGAATAATATCCAGCCCCCTCTTCCTTTCCCAGCAGAGCCTTCCCCTCTCTTTTCCACTATGCCAGCGTTTCCCACGCAGCGCAAATCCACATGTGAGTACTTCCCACAGCAGGGAGCCAATTCTCACACCACGAATTGACAAAACCTCCAGAACACTTAAAACAAACACGTTGCAGTTTTCATCCTGCACTTGTTGAAATGTAAAATGGGTCTAATAACTTGTTTTTCATGTGCTGACTTCTCTCCGAGACAACGTTTCAAGACAAACAGGTTGAGCGTGGGTTCAACGTGGAAGTGGTTTCAGTGAGGTTTTACACAACCTAGTTCCCACCACAGCTCAGAGAGCATCCGAGTACCCTCTGCTTCAGAGGTGTTTGCTGGTGGCGTGGGTGGCTTGGACAAAAGACGGGGATCTCATTTGCGCTGACTGGGCTTCTGAGAAGTGACTTACCACTTACACTACTCTGCAACAGCTGACTGTGCTTCCAGCAATGAAATACAGCATCAGAGCCATCAACTGTCACCACTCCCATGTCAATGGACATGTTGTCACAGGAAACTACAAAACTGACCTTTCCAAAAATGGACAGGGCTTACAGTGTTATTTGAAAAAACAAAACAAAACAAACAAACAAAAAAACCAAACCAAAAAACCCCAATACTACAGTTATTGGCTCTCGCTCTGTTCACCTATTGCGGTACATAGGGCATTTGCATCTAAAGCAAAACAAGGAACAGATGTTGGGTGATTGAAAAACTTGAGCCTTCCATTGTTTTATTGACTTGTCACCACAGAGAAATTTGCTTTAATTTACTTTAAAAGTAAATGACTTGATCTTCATAAAACTGGTGGCAAGTCACAGTTCTTAATGAGGATGTTAAACAAGGATTCTGTTTAACAACCAGAGGCACCAATTCCAAATGCAATGCCTATTTGAACAGACACATCTATCTTCTCTTTTGAAACACGCTGGTTTATTTTCAAGATGTTCAAGCTACCCAGGGAAAAAACAAAGCCTTCGTGTCCTTGAAAGCCTGTACAAAAGCTTCAGAGATTCCCCCCCCCCCCCGCCCCGTTCATGATAATTGATTGTACCAAGTAACTTTTTTTTCTGAAAGAAGTAATTCATATCTACATAGAGACCTTTTGAACTCTACTAGCTTCAAGATAGTCTACAATGCAACTTGAGGAAAAGTGAAAGAAGAAAAAAAAAATGCCCGAAGTCCAGGGACTTAAAATCAAGCAAAGACAATCAACTTTTTGGAAATAAACTACCAGCTAGTGTCAGTCCCGGCTGCAAGCCTTGATGTATTTGAGAGGCTGAATTTGGTTCCCTAGACCCAACCTCCAGTATTGCCAGTCCATATCAAACAACACTTTGATGACTGCAAACAGGCATGGTGTGACCTGGGTACTGGAAACTGAACGGTCTTCCAACCACCTGACAACCACCACAGGGGATCACTTCTCACCATGGCCATCAAAAATACACCCATGGAAACAAGAAGTTTGTGAAGCAGAAGGCCTTCAGAGATGGGAAATTAAGATAACTCCTTCACAGAGAGGTAATACAGGGTTTGGGGAGGCTAGAGAAGAGCCTGTCACCTTTATCACCTTCACATCTCCTCAGTACAAAAGGAAAAATTTCTCTGAAGGTCCTAATCCAGAGGCTGGCTGCAACAGGCTTTAGTTGAAATCTAGAGTGGCTCATGATCTGTTTCCAGTCTTTATTGATGCTACAAAATTCATACAACTATGCAAGAAATTTCACCTGCACTTTTTTGGAAGCAATGTGCAGCTTCTAACTTACAGCTTGGGAGTCAGTTAAGTTTTCTACCAACTAAATTGGCCACGCTATCTGCCTTGGTCCCAAATTTTGTGCAGAAGACCCAGAGAAAGACAAAGCAACAATGGACCATGAGGTACAAAGATGCCCAAGTGCTCTCTGCTGCTGCCAAAGCAGCTGGTGTTGCTCTACAGAAGAGGCTGAGAGCCACAGTGGTGGGTAGAAGCCTTGGGAGAAGAAAAGAAATAAGCACAGCCAGGTGAAGAAAATACAGGACATGGGAGCTCTCCTGACACCAACACGCACTGCACTGGTACCTTCTTGCTGATGGGATAAGCATGGCCCAAATGGACATCCACACTCTTGGGTACAAGAAAAACCTCTTTTCACATCACTACCTGCCGAAGGTTGGCTGTTTTCACAAGAGTAACCCTTGCTACAGCATTCAGGCAGAACATACATGAACTACTTCAGCACAGAGATGCAATGCCCTTTCATGTGTGTTCACAGAGAAAGGGAAGGAAAAAGAAAGAAACAACCAATCTCTATGCCCAAAGTGAGAGTGGAATGGAGCCTGGGTAGCAGGTAGTGCCCACATGGCAAAGAGATCCTTCCTGAACCTAGCATTCGCTCAGGCTTTGGTTTAGCACAGCAACAGCACTACCACTGGAGTACCAGTTTCCCCATGATTCAGAGAAAATGGCTCTAGTCACAAGAACTTCTTCCCGCAGCTCCTGGGAAGTCTCTCATCCAGGCATAGACGAGCCTTCAGCAAGCTCAGGTAGCCTGAGAAAAGCTAAGCCGGAGATATTAACGGCTGTGAATGTAATGCAGTTAATTTAATTAGGTTGCCCATTCTAGATATTTGAAAAGTCCCTTTTAAATGTTACAACTTTTGTTTTAAAACAACTGAGTTATTATTTTCTACTGAACTCCATTTCCATTTTAATGCTGATGTTCAGCTTCTTTTGCAAATCGAGCAAAGGTAAAACTCTTCCAATAATACACCATCCTTTTGAAAAACTTATTTCCTTTTGGTGCTGTTTCAAACAGATAGAGCTGTAATGGCCAAAATAAATTTTATCCCAGAAATGTAAAAAGCTAAAAGTTAAGCTTAACTTACAAACCTTTTTTAAGAGAGACAAAATCATGGCAGCCTTATCACTGTGACAGTCACAGTTGTTTAGATTTATTATGCAGCGGTAATCAGGCTATACAATAAATTCACTATAGTAATGCATTAATCACTCTGCAAAGAAAAATGAACTACTGAAAGGAAGACAATACATTTTCCTCTCTCTTCTTCCCTGTGGTAAGAACCGGTCCCTAACTTCATTCTTCAGAGAAGGAAGCATATATTTTCACTTCTGCTGCTACATCTCTGATTTGAGCCAATGGCTCAGCAAGGTCACTCTCATTTTACTTCCTACAAAACCGAGCTCCATGAATATTTCTCATTGAGATCTTCCTTTAGAGCTAGAAAATACTTGGGCTAAAATGTCTACTTGACTTGTTAGCCGCTTTTCCTCATTCTGCATACACTTTCATTGTGTACAGAAAGTTTATACTTTTGGATGAGACAACTCTTAAAGTTGATGAAGACAGGTCATTGAGGGAATATGGATGTCTAAAAAGATTTTATAACAAAGGGGATGCTATACAATGCAAAGCAGAGGTGCAGATGAAGCAAGAGAGATGGTATCATGGATATTTGTATCCCAAAGGGATATTTTTATCTTCCCCTCACAAAGGTATATTGTGACAGTGAATACCCTAGTCATCACCCTCCTTTACTGATAAACTTTATCCATTACTAGTAAAATCTGTCACAACTCATGCCCAGAGCTGGTACCTGGTCTACACAAGTGAGGTGGCATTGGGTGCCACTGAGTCCCTGTTAGCACCTTTCAAGACAGGGTCTGTGCAGATGGCTGAAAAAACCTCTTTGATCAACCTTCATTGTGGAATTTTGGGGAACACTTCCTCCTGTCACAAAGGAAAAGCTGGATCTACCCAAACCTACACCGAAGCTGGAAGCCAACGGGCAACACCAGCAGAGGGAAAGGCGGTGTGCGACGGCTGTAGAAGCTTGGCTGTTAGTGAAAATAATGAAACTCATGTGACAAGATCTGCATGTAGCACATTGAAGGCACACCCCGAGATGGTGTTATCTGCAACCGCAGAGGCTGCATCGTACCTCTCACTCTTAGTTTTATATATAAAATTATAAAGTGTTAAAACGTGTTTCCTAAAGCCTGCCAGTAAACTGGCTGTACGTGGCACTACAATATTCCTGTTACCAGGGCAAATTTGTGGGGAGACTGCAGTTAACAATCCCAGGTAACACTCCCACCTTCCATCCTGCGTAAGAAAAATTATCAAAGAAAGAATTAAATTATTCCCCTTTCAGACATTGTAAAGCCGTCAGGCAGCATCCTCACAGTCCTTTTCAAAACAGGTAAATTGAATTCCAGCAGGTTTACCGTACATGGACTCTTCAGACAAGATATTTAATAACAAAGTCATGACCATAGCTATGAAGAAAGACTGAAAAAGGTGGAGTTGTTTAGTCTAGAGAAAAGGAGGCTGCAGCAAGCCATAACAACAGCCTTCAAGTATGCAAAGGGTCAGTGAGAAGAAGAAAGGAATGGGCTGTCCTCAGTGACTGCGGTGACCAGGACCTAAGTGACCTGCACCATGGATTAGACAAGGAGAAATACTTTTGAGAAGGGATGGTGGTGAAGGTCTGCCAGGGAGGCTCCAGGGAGGTGTCACACTCTCTGTGGGGGGCTTTAATGACAGGTTATGCAAATATCTGTCAGGAATAACATAAGCCTGTCTGACCCTGCTTTGCAGCACAGGGACAGATTACATCACCTCCTTGGATTTCTTGTAACCCTATTTCATTTATGATTTTATACAGCCAAGCCCCAAGGGTAAGTTCCCCCACTGCCCAGCTTTTCTCTTATCAGTTCAGCACTGGTGCATCAGTTCTTCCCACTACCCAATTACTTGATTTGGGACGTACTCGCATAAATGAAAAGACTGGTGTCTGCAGGGCAGCCGGGCTGTGGCATGGGCTTACACCACTCAGATCTGCCACCTACGTCTCAGGGAAATAGGTAAACAAATGGGAGGGTGGTTGGTGTAAGAATGTAAGAATTTGAGCCCAAGTTTGAGGATTGCTTTGAGGCAAGTTGTGCTAAAAATATGTAAATAATTCTAAAATTTTAAGTGGATTTGCCTGGCATCTTCAAGGGTATGTGGCTTTCTGTTGTTTGAGGGAAAGTCTGAGCAGGGCACGCTGCTCAGTTCCCCTGCATGCAACCAGGCTTTTCTTGGTGGGGACAGGGTGGGCATGGGACCGGGCAGCAGTGCATCCAGGTCCCTTAACAGCTCACCCCGTGAACGGTGCAGGCGTGTAAGAAAGTGCCTGCCGCTGTTTGGGAAGGTGTGGGACTGCTCCACAGAAGCTGCAGGGAGGCATCCTATTGGTAGCAAAAAAAATCTGTTCCCCTGCCACCAGCACCCACAAACATCACGGAAGGGACTGACCACAGACAGATCTAAACACTTGCACTGCGTGAAGGAAAAGCCTTTCAAAAACCAGCTCCTAAATCCACCCAAGTCTGCAAAGCACCCCAAAAACAGGAACACGGGACACTGAGTTGGGATGTGCTGCCAAGGAGAAGCGAGCCTCCAGATGTGCAACAGTGACAGTGTGCTCTCTGACATGCAGAGTTTGCTACCGGGGCAGAAGCAGAATCTTTTTGGGTTCTTTCTCACTTGAATTAATTTAAATTTTAAAATGCATAAAGCTTCAGTAACTGCAAAAAATCCCTTTAAAAAAAAATGTAAAAACAAGTGAAAAAAGTGAACCGATGCCGCTTCCACTATAGCCTCCTCAGTTTAAATTTTCGCGAACTTTTTGCTGTCATGTGTGCCGTGGCAACCCATAATCTAAATCTTTTCTGTGCGTCCTCTTACCAAACTAGAATATTTTTCACAAATTAAATCAGCTTTCTTGATTGCAAACTGGGAAAACTAAAAGTAGATAATAAATTGTAAGAAATGCTTAAATGGATGATATGTCAATAAATAATCCTTGCAGTTAATCTGAAAACCATTAGGTCGTTGTGGTGATGACTGATGTAACACTACCCATTTAGTATACCTGTGACAATGTGTTTATTAAACTCAAGACTTTATATTAAGTACAAGCTGGACTAAACCCTTCATGTGGAAATAACTGCAAAACTTGAGGGGCATTTTCCCTCTCTTTCTTTTAAAAAAAGATTTAATTAAAAACACAAGATGAAATAAATATTTTAGGCAACCAGCAACAAAATGGGAAAATACCATGTGTTTGGAGTTTTAGTGCCCTCTGAGTGCTGGAATTTATTTGCAGCAAGCAGAAAATAGACAGCAAGCATAAAAATTCAGCAGATTCCCGCTAGTAAAATTATTTATCAAGCTAACAAGGGAGGAACCCTTCTAGTAGCAACAAGCCAGTAAGGAGAAGACATGCCTTTATATTTTACCTTTGGGTTAGCACACCAGTAAAAATGCCAACTGACAAGCACTTCACATAAACATTTCTTTCTAAATGAGCCGCCTTGTTAGAAAAAAAAAAAAAAATCTAAGCAAAGGAGCGCTACAGTCAACAGACAGAAAAACCCAGGATGAATACTACATTGCTCCGTATTACAGGAAAATATAAATAAACACATAAAAATAATGTTGATGCATAAATGAATTTAATAAATTAACACTTCATTTTGCATTTAAAATAACTACTTGGGCTATAAATCTATCTTAGCTTCAATTCTACCAAGAAAGAATATACACCAGTTATCTATTAGATCTTTCTTACCACTGTAACTAAACATATACACACACACTCCTAAAAAAAAACCTGTGTATATGCATTCACAGCGTTGCTGTTCACTGTGCTATTCAAGCCCCATTGCAATATTTATCATATATTTATTTTACGACTGAAACCCTGAAGTCAGTTTTACAGTTTAGTTTAACGATACCAAACTTTGATTATAAATTATAAGCGGCTTTATTGCAGCCTGAAGAGGTAAAAAAATTTGGAGACACTTGATTGCCTGATCCCAATTAAATTTTAAAGAAATAGTAAAGCGACACACATCGGCTGAAGAGCTGAGCTCTAAGGAGCACTGCAAATTACTCCTGCCAGCTGTACAGCGGGGCTATACCCTCCGAGCACTTCTCTGCTAGAATGCACATTTGACGATTGTCAGCAAGTTAAAATAGCACCAAGCTAAACAAAAGAAAACAAAACAAAAAATCCCAAGGATCTTTCTCAAGCATTATTTTCATTGCAGAAAAAAAGAGGGAGGGTAGGGGGCAAAAATCAGACTCAGCATTTCAGCTGATTCTGTAACTCAGAAAGTAAAACCTGCCACAGATGTTGACAAAGAGCGGAAAAAAAGTTTTATTTTAAACTGAGCGGTACAGATGGATGCACAGGTTGGAGCAGCATTTCTGACTGATATCAGATGATTTCCTGCCCACAATTATAAACCAGACCCTGTATTACTCACTCAGAACTCTGACGGTAGGCAAGAAAGTTGGGGAAAGGTAGGAAAAAAAACCCCAACCCACAAATAACTGGGGAATAAAAAAAAAGTCTTTTTTCGAGCTTTTGCTCCCCTCAAAGCTTGGCATTTGTCTCGCCTCTGCAACAGCTCACAATGCAGGGAGAGAACACTACATCTCCCACTCCCTGCGCCAGCACCCCGGGCTGCTGCTCCAGCCAACACTGTGCATTTCTGGGGCTGGGGGAGAAAGTCTCCAGCTCCCAAATTCCACCCCCCCCAGGGGCCCGATCCTGCATTCTTCTCACACCCATAAAGTCCTGCAAAACAATGGGATTTTTGGGTACGCGGCAAATGCTGAAGTGAGCTGGCATTTGTTAACTGCTGATGGATTACATTAACATGAATATTTGTCTGTAGGGGACAAATGCTTCTGAGAAGCGAGTGCAACATTACGGGCAAAACATCAGCAATAACAACAAAAAAGGGTAGAGAGAAACACCATTGATGTAAACCATGAAATAAATAATAAATGTCAACTTCTATGTTTCTTGCCTTTGATCTGGGTATAGCTGACATTAAGTCCAGGAACTGATACCTTTTTAGCTGAGAAGACACATGATGTCAAGTTATATTTTTTAGTGCAAGGCCAACACATGAAAACAAAGCTAAAGGTGTCGAGGAAGTGAGCGTAACAGAAAACACAGAGATTATCCTTTGCCACAGGGAAGAACATGATGGGAATTTCCATGGAAGATAAATGGTTAATATAATGCTGTCTTCGCTTTGCCATCCTCTCCTTATTAGAATAGAATTTGGGTCCCAGTGATATGGAAAGAGATTGTTCCTGAGCACAGCAAGGGAGTGCTGGGGGTAGAGCCAGTGCAGAATGAGGTCTACAAGATGTACATGTAGTCCTCAGTCCCTGCCTGCCTCTCATTTTAACTCCGTCATAAAGCTGTGCAAAAGGGGAAGCTCTTTGGAAGCACGCATAAAAGCAGCCATTAAAAGGCATTACCTTAAAACTCCATCGGATCCTGTCCAAGTGATACAGAGGCAGGCTGGAACATCAGCATGGAGCCCAGAGAAGCTACTCCTGCCTTGGCTTTGGTAGGACTGAGCAAATCTTGCCTTTGTTTTACTTTCTTGCTCTTTACTATGCACTCTGGCATGGGTCTAAGCCCAAAGCCTCTCCATCAGCTCCCCCACACTCCTGAGCATTTACATCAGGAGTAGAATTTGGCCCCAGGTGTCTACACTGGAGCTGAAATTGGGTGAGTTGTTCCCACCCACACTTACAGCTGTTCCTGGCTAAAACTACAGCCAGAAAATCACAAGCATGAAGGAGAAATGCTACACGTGATTTTCTCCTCTTTAAAATGCGCACCCCTCCCCAGACAAACAGCCCTTCCTCAGGGAGACTCTGGGTAGCTACCGTGCACCCCTCTCCTTTACAGCCTGGCCTCGTTAATCACTTACATGGCTTTCACAGCCTCTTTCCTTAATTTAGCCTGGGCCTTAACCTGGGTGCCTTCAGCGGGCTGGTGTGCGTGCAGAAGAGCCGGGGAGCCTGGCTCTGGGCCGTCGATAACCTAGCACAATGCCTCTGCACAACACGAAGCCAGCTATTTAATTACCTATCACCGCTCACAAAAGCTCTCTTTATTTTGATGAACTTTGAGGGGACAAGGTTCCCCACCATCAGAGTATGCTTAAATAATTACACAGTACAGACTAACATGCCTGGAAACACAGAAAGAGGGGGAGCAGGGAAGAGAAGAAAGGGAAGACATAAGCTCAGCCTTACTTCCCAATTTAAACTAGGAATGACCTCCGGGTCAATTTTTCAGAGTATCTCAGATCAATTCAATTCTCACCTCTGCTGCCTACCTGCTAGCAAATGAACTTACTGCGCCTTCCAATAGACAGAAATGACTAAAAGGAAATCGCATTTAGCTGCATCTGAATAACCATGGTTATTAGATGAAGCGTGCAGAGGCAAAATTACCATTTCCCTTCTCCTTCTCCTCCTTGTGATTGTCATTCTCACCTCACTGGTGATTAAGATGTAGGATGCTCTCGCAGATTGTTAATTAGGTGTTAATATCTGCAAGGGGCCACAGCAAGCTCCTACACCTGAGGTCATTTCTCAGAAGTCGGGCTGTCTCCGGTGACAGTACCTGTAATTCCCATAGCTAGTTTGATTCCCACTCAACAGCTGGAGCTAGTGTTTCTTTCATGTCTGGTTTCATTTCCTATCTGAAATTATATGAGTGCTAATATCTTTATTATCTTTCCCATAGAAGTGCAATGCTGGAGCATGGCACAGCGTGTTGTTCATAGACTTTCCTTTTTTTTTTTTTTTTTTTTTGTTTCCCCATGGCATTTTCAAGACATTTCAAGCAAAAATCTTCATGGTTAGCAAATTTACAGCTGAGGACTCCATTATGGATTGGGAGGGGTAGGAGGTAGGAGAGAAACAATAATAATTTGGAGAACGAAGAAAAGCAAAGCTGCACGACTGCTGAATGATAATGGCTTGAACGTTGGGAAATAAAAGTAATGGCAGGAAGGGAAGGAATTACAAGGACAGTGTGACCTCTGCGTATCTTGCAGGTGCACAAGAGTTACTCCATGTATGTGTGTGTTTACATATAGGTATTAATACATCATGTTTAAGAGACAAGGGGCACATAACCGAGCCATGACTTTGCTTTCATTTTGACTAATTCAAAATCAAGGTAAGGCTAAGTTATGTGTAATTCAGAAAATTACCAGCTCCCAAAGCACCCAATCTTTGTACCCACGGCATGCTTGACAGACTAAATTCTCACCCCGGCAGAAATGGTGCATGAGACTTGGGCAACACCAATGATTTCTCATCCTAGGGTATGAGCTAAAGTGAATGACAAGTTCTTCAATACACCAGCTTTCCTTAAGAGGTTTCAAGGAACATTACAGCTATTTTTTAACTCCCACAAAAGCCTAGAAGGTAAGAATTAATTATCTAGGTTTATAACTGTGTAAACTGAGATATAAAGAGATCAACGGTAACAGACCTTTAGAAGAAACCTAAGATAACAAGTTTAAAGTGCTTCAGTATTTTGCTGAATCTAGAATCAAATAACTGGGTCAAAGTCTCACAAGTGAGTCAGACTGTAACTCCCAACTCCCAGTTTCTTCACTCTCTAAACATTGGGACTATATGTGGAAGCCTGAGAAGTAATTTTATATGTGGGATGTTAAATCAGTACTTTTCCTGTCTCATCAATCTCCTGTATTTTGGTACAGTGTGAATCATTTGGTAAGTGGCACAAATTAGAAAACCCAGAAGAGATGTTAAAAATATTTCAATATTTTTTTTTTTAGCACTTAACTTAAAATCCTCTATTAGAACTAAACAATGACAAAAGCCACATGACTGGAAAATATTTTAGAGCTTATTCTAAACACAGGGAAAACTATTGCATTCATTTTACTGGGAATTTGGAGGAGTGAAAGATGTCACATACAGCATGTACTTTCTCTTTGCTCATAACGACTCAAGATATTTTCATATTTCAAATTCATAGGAACGAGCTAGAAAGGACTTTGAGACATAGCGAAGATGTGCTTTTTTTAAATACTTGAGAACATATTTTTACCTATGTTAACATGACCAACAAACTGTACAAAACATGTTTGGGGAGAGAAATGGAAGGGAGAGAGGTTACTATTCATTTTTTTTGTCAAGAAAACATATTGCATCCCATTTGAAATAAAAGATTCTCATTGAGACTTAATATAGCACATCTGCTTGAAAAATACATACAAAGCTCCATTGATTGCAATGGGAAACTTGCCAATAATATTTCATGGAAGTTATCTTGATATCAGCTTCGGAAAATAAAGACATTTTAAAGGAAGCACTAATTCAAAAATGGGAAGTTAAAAATAATTCACTCATACACAAAGAAATATGATTATTTTCACAGTTCTTTGCTTTAATTTTCAATTTTATCAGAGGTATGGTGTGAGAATAAAACTTAGGTGATAACGTCTAGTTTACAGTGAAGTCGGGCGGTGTGACATCACAAGCTGTTGCCATGAAAAGCAAAATGATGTCACAAACAACAGTTCGACTGGACTGCGCATCAAACCCACATGTGAACAGTATGAGGATGCAAAAGGTCTTGCACAAAACACAAATCTCTTTTAAAAATGCATGTGCGACTGCAGAAATAGCAGTGAAAAGTAAACGTACACTTTAAGAGTGTCATGATTTTCCCCATGTGACAGGTCTTAGAGGTAAGCTGGAAAAGGAAAAGAAAATACATTTCTGTTCTTTACTGCACCGTAGTCTCCCCTTAGTTTTAGGGCTCATCCACATGGGGAAATTACGTAGTAAACTATACTGCAGTGCTATCCATTCCCTGGATGGACACTCCTACTGCAGAGTAAGGCTGGATTTTCCTGGTTAATTTACTTTATTTTGAAAGCAGCTTAAGCTACATTGGTGGGGGTGAAATCCACCCTTACTACTGAATAAGAACATCCACCCAGGAAATTCACAGCACAGCTACCGCGGTATGAGTTCAGATCTTGCTTTTTATTAGCACGACCTCCCCTGTAGACATTCCCTTTGTGATGAATCGTGGTGCCCAGGAATTCAACAGGGATTTTACCAAAGCCTGCTGTGGGGCCAGGAGCCCACCCCGGACCTTTCCTCTCACCTGAGATGTAGGTAGGATGCAGTTTAGATCCCAGGGTCCATCATTGCCGCATCCTGCCCTTGGAGTGCTATAAAAGTCCTTCAGAGCCTCTTTGAAAACTGAAACATTAAGTGTTACACACAGTGATAAAACCACCAGATTTTTTTCCTCACATTTCATTTTTAAGAGAAAGCCCAGCTACAGTTTTTTACATCAGAACCAAATTCTACTTTCCAACATCATCACACTGATCTGGAAATAACCAGAGGAAATTTTTATTCCTGTTTGTTCCATGATATTGGAGATTGGAAAAGCTCTTCTGCACCAAACAAAATACACTGAAGTAGGAAGAAATATGCCTGGTGTTACATATATATTTTGTGAGGGACATTCACCGGAGCTGCTAAGAAATGGAACATGGCCCTTGGAAAATAACAGTTGCCTTGTAAAAAACCACAATGTACCCTTGGCGGTATTTTATGGGATAGCAACTAATTTTGCTATTGATACAGCAGCCTATATCATAAACACAAATTTCATCTTGCAGTGCTTACTCTGAAAACTCCCAGCAATCCCCTCAGGTTTGAGGGCATGGAGTGACACCAAGGATTGACCTCCATGAACCCTGCTGCCATCCCACCCACGAAACATTATGGTGAGAACCTCTTAACAAGCAACCACCAAATACTCCAGCCACACTCATAAAACAAATTGCCTTGAAATGGTAAAAGTATGCCAGAAATAACATAATTTCTTCAAAGAAGTCAAGTTAGTAAGTTAGACCATGGAGACTACTGTCCACTGCAATAAATATACAGCCTTAAACTCCCCCAACCAAACCACCTTCACAAATGTCAAGTAAGCATGTCTGCAGATGGTGTGGAGGTTTGGACTGTTCATATTTAAGCTTATTATTCCTAGTATCACAGAGACACTTCCCTGAATTGTCCTTCTCCTTCCCAAATTCCCCATCTGACCAGATGTCTTTCTCTTTCCTGCTTTCACCTGTCAATCATGTTCACAGCTGAAATTTGATTTCTCTCCCAACAGTAACCTTAGATGAAATATTACCATAGGGGTCAGAACTGTCTGAACCTTGCCATAAAAGTTTGTTAACTCTTCCGAGAACCAAGAGCTATTTGCTTAAAAGCAACGGATTTTGCTGCTAGTTTTTTTTCTTTCTTTAATAATACGTAAAAGCGTAACCACAAAATATTGCAAGGAAGGCAAAAGGAACTGTCCCAGAGTCCTGAGATCATATCGAGGAAAAAGCTTTTCCTTTTTAATTACATGGATAACAAGGATGTATATAACTTATTTATATAAATCTAGTAGGCACATACATAAACTACAGGAATCACAAAAGTTCTCCTATACATTATTGAAATTAGAACCGTTACACTAGGAACAAGGTCATGGAACAAGTGCTGCACCTTTACAATGAAAATATGTACTTAATGTATTTACCTCAGCTCAGTCATGATTTGGCTTTGTTCTTGCAAAAAGCATACTGCACTTCGAACTCACAAAAATACCCCTGAGTGGTCTGGTTTCCCTCTCATTTACAGTGGTGAAACACAGGAAAAAAAAAATGCATTGCAGGCAAAACCTTACCCGGGGTGCTCCTCAGGGAGGTAAGAGGAGCATCAGGCTCAAAATGAACTTCTTCTGGTGCTCCTTGAGAAACCTATTCCTGCAGCCTACACACCAACAAAAACTGCTCTCGGTGCTATTTAATGTGGAGCCTAGAGCATCAATTACATCTTCCCCCTTCTCACTCATATTTTAAATAATAAAACATTATAAAGTATAAAGTAAAGAATAAAACCACCTTAATTCCATGAACTAATAAAATTTAACTGTTTTCTAATAGCACGTTCCTGTTGATCAAATTGCACAGCAGCCTGTGTTCTTCACTAAAGTAAGAGGTTTCATAAAAAAAATTCACACAGGAATCTGTCATTGCAACCTTGGTGCTTATTTAAGCCACTTAGTATGTTTTATAGTCAAGGTCAATAAAAATCAGATTCCATAGAAAAAGTAAAGTGCCTGTTTGAGACTAGCAGGGGAAGGGACTGAAAGTTTAATTCCCACATTTTCATTAGCAGCGTATTTTTTAGTCAATGTTGACAGACTGAATGAATACGAATTTCCAGAGGAAAGCAGTGCTGTGAATTAAACTCTATTGTAATTTATAAGTATAGAAGTTGTCTCACATGGACTCATGATTTTCATCAAGATCTAAGGGAGATCTTCAGAAGACCCATCCTTAATCCCCGTAGCTGATGTCTGAATGCTAACATTTGAAGAAAAAGAAAGAAAACATTTGCAAAGGATTATATATGAGTTGTGGGACACAGGAGAGCTGCCTGGCTGACAAAAGTACAAAGCCCCGTCATTGCAAGTGGTTCTTGTAGGCACCTGAAAGCCAGCCTCATCCAAAAGCTCAGGAAACTGCACCACAGACTGTCACCAGCTCCCTGGGGCTGGACCAAAAAGCACCATCTTAGCAGCAGAAAACAAAGCAGTGAAATTAACACCCCTGCTGAAATATGTCAAATTGCTAGTGAAAATGAAAACATACCTTTTTTTTTTTTTTGACCTCAGGTAACAGGGATTTTCACATCACCGTTGTAGATGATTCTCTCGGGTACCTAATTTAGCAAATATATTAAAATAAACCATTATTAAAAGGAATTTTTAATGTTGTAAAACATGCCTGTTGTGCCACTATGGTACAGAATAGGACCTTTTATATTCAAATCCTAAGTTATATTCAGAAAGTCTCTTGCACTGTTTATTAACTGTGAGTGGGTGAAGAAGAAATTAACACAGTTTGAAGTGAAACAAATCTAGCTCACACATCTAGTCTTTTCTTCACATTAATAACAGGAGACTCTTACTGACAAATTACCTTAAAAACACAAAATTTTTTGCCTCACCAGTGAATATCAGCTTCTAAGACCTGAAAGCATATAGCTTTCTGTATTGCTTTCTTAATGATTGTTATTAGCTTCACCAATGTAATTGGCAAAATAATAATCAATTTTTCTACACACTCCATTCTTTTCCAGACAGTAGTTTAATAACAAAAGCAGAGCTGTCATTTCTCCCTGCGGTTACTCACACTGTACAAATTCATCCTGTCAACATATATTTAAAATCTAATTTAAAAAAAATTCAACAGAGAGTGAATCTTTGTACAATAAGTGAGATAAGTCAGTGAGTCAATCCACATTTCTTAAATATGGATATTTTGTTGTGTCCCTTACAGTTAACTTTTTCTGAGTGTGCATACACAGGCATATACATATATTTTCTATAAACCGCCTGCAGGAATGCTTCAGCTCCATCCATTTACTGTAACCGTACAGCATAATCAGAGCACGGATAAACCACAAGTCTGATCAGTTTGAACTAAAAAAAAAAAGGCAAGACAAACTATAGGCGCTTTTCAGCATTTTGATTCCAGATCAGCTCTGCAGCTTTGAAAACAAAAGTCCACTGCACATTTGGTGCCAGCTGAATGTTCCCTCTCCCACATCACACCCAAAGGTGAGATGGGTGCATTGAAAAGGTCCAGTCACGCCACTAGAAAGCAACCTATCTTTTTGTTTGTTTTCCTTTTTTTTATTTTTTTTTTTTTTGAGAAAGGCAACAGTGCTTCCTTAAATGCAATACGTGGCACACAGACCAGGATCTCTGAAAGCAAATGACTCCCATAGACCTTCAGTGTCATTTTCCTCAAGATGACCTCTGCTTTCATGCCAGTTGGTGAATCCATCCTGCTATTATTGCATGAGGCTGAGAAGAAAAGGTACTCAAGCCTCACACCTGAAGAGCATCCAGAAAGTGATGTGGTCAGCCTGCTTTTAGCGGTCTCAGCCTTTGCTGTGGCCACCCCTGCTCTAAAACCACAACCCTTCAGCCACATCACAGGAGACCTGAAACAGGATGGCATCAACCCACTTTCACTGGCAAGGTGCATCAATTCATTTAGCGGCTTTATTTAACTATCAGTTTATTAATAAGGGAAGAGTCAAAGAAAGTAAGACAGCATGAAGGCAGCCAGAGACACTGAGCAGATTTATTAATTTAAGAAGGCGGATCGCTTTCCTCATTGATAATGACAGAGTTGGTACAAGAGAGTTATACTTCAATAAGTTTTCTACTCTATACTGTGCTATTTTAGAAGCATTTCACAATAAAGAAAGCTGAAAGACTGCGCACAGTCTGGAGACCGTATCTGGTGTGACATGAATATAGTATTTTAACCAGATTTAATCTTACAGTATTCCTCCTCTACAATGACTTTGCAGGAGGAAACCCTACGGAAAGGAAAATCTGTTCATCCCACACCACAAAACACTGAATCGCATTGCAGGCTCCAGCAGCTCTTCCTACATATTAAAGGCTTTCATCAGGGAATTTGGAAGCAGTTAAGTGGCGGGGGGAGAGAAAAAAAAAAAAAAACGGTGTCTTGTTTGGTTCACTTTCAGGCTCATTTTTGTCACTAACGTTTTACTGCAACAGCTCCAAGTGCTTGAGGGGCAGCAGGGGCTGTTTGCAGTGGAGAGCACCACAGCTTTAGAAGCTGATACCAACAAATAAAACTGATTCCATCCCAATTGCCTTTAACATCCTGACAGCCCACTGTCAAGGCCTTGGCAAGAACTTTTGCTTCAAAACTGGAGGAGTTCAGGCTGCAGGAAGGGGAATCTGCCTGCTTTTTTAGGGAAAAGGGCTTTAAACTTAATCACATACACAGTCTGAGGTATATCCACACAGATTTGGGAAACTCGGACTCAGAAAGCACTGTTCTCTGTACTTGAGAGTCTTTAAAAGCCATGAAATGTAAATCCTGTGCCCACCTCCCCAATCTTGCTCCCTGCAGAGATCTCAGAGCCTGATCCAAAATGTCATTTAAGCAGCTCCCTTTGATTGCAGTAGGGCTTAGATTAGTCTCTGCGTGAGCACAGGTGAAAAGAAAAAAGGAAGGAAAAAGAAAAGAAAGGGGAAAAAAATTAAGAGGAAGGAAAAAAGAAAGGAAAAGGAAGGAAAGAAAAAGAAAAAGAAAAAGGGAAAGGGAAAGAGAAAGGGAAAGGGAAAGGGAAAGGGAAAGGGAAAGGGAAAGGGAAAGGGAAAGGGAAAGGGAAAGGGAAAGGGAAAGGGAAAGGGAAAGGGAAAGGGAAAGGGAAAGGGAAAGGGAAAGGGAAGATTTTATAAAAAAAGAGAGGAAAGATAAAAAAAAAAAGGAGAAAGCTGTGAACACAATCCCAGGGGAAGTGTTCTGTGAACATACCTAGGGGACGGTCAGCCAGCTGCAGCCGCCAGGGTGACACACCGGAGCTAAGCTCTGGATGCGCGGCCGGATCCTTTAGTTACGCACAGATTCCCCTTTTGTTCCAGGAGTTGAAATTTAAAACAAACAAACAAACAAACAAACGAAGGATGCTGCCCTCACCCTTCCCCGTCCCTCCCAGTCCCCGCCCGGGTCCCAGTGCCCGCCCGCACCTGGCCGTGGCGGGACCTCGGCGCTGGGGGCAGCCGCTCAACCCGTGCGTGTGCGTGTGCGTGTGCGTGTGCGTGTGCGTGTGCGTGTGCGTGTGCGTGTGCGTGTGCGTGTGCGTGTGCCTGTGCGTGTGCCTGTGCCTGTGCCTGTGCCTGTGCCTGTCTGTGTGTGTCTGTGTGTGTGTCTGTGTCTGTGTCAGTGTGTATGTGTGTGTGTGCGTGTGTATCTGTGTGTCTCTGTGTCTGTGTGTCTCTGTGTGTGTGTCTGTGTGTCTGTGTGTGTGTCTGTGCCTCTGTGCCTGTGTGTGTCTGTGTGTGTGTGTGTGTCTGTGTGTGTCTGTGCCTGTGTGTCTCTGTGCCTGTGTGTCTCTGTGCGTGTGTCTGTGTGTGTGTGTGTCTGTGTGTGTCTGTCTGAGTGTGTCTGTGCCTGTGTGTCTCTGTGCGTGTGTCTGTGTGTGTGTCTGCGTGTGTCTGTGTGTCTGTGTGTGTCTGTGCCTGTGTGTCTCTGTGCGTGTGTCTGTGTGTGTCTGTCTGTGTGTCTGTCTGTGTTTCTGTGTGTCTCTGTGTGTGTGTGTCTGTGTCTGTGTGTCTGTGTCTGTGTGTCTGCGTGTGTCTGTGTGTGTGCGTGAGCAGCTCCACCTGCCCCGGCCCGGGGAACGTGTGTGCCCGGGGCCGGGGCCCGCAGCAGCCCTGTCTCCTCGACGTGCCGGCCAGGCTGGCCTGGCCGCGGGCGCTGCGCGGCGCAGCCCCTCGGCGGGCACGGCCGCCCCCGGGGCCACCCGCCTCGCCGGCCCCGGCCACGCGGCCGCGGGCCAGGGGTGCGACCCGGGCTGCCCGCCCAGCACCCCGCGGGTGCTGATGGGGAGCTGGTCGGGGGAAGAGGACGGGTTTACTCTGTTGCATAGCCACCTCTCCGCGGGCCGGGTTCTTTCCAAGCTGCTGGAAGCAGGCGGTGTTAGGTGTCAGAATTCTCCCAAAAGGGGCTGCTCTCCCCGGCAGAGGCAGGTGCCGGGCAGGCAGCGCGATGGCAAACGTGTGTGTGCCCGCGGTGCCGGGCACCCCACTGTCCCCCGCACCCCACCGCCCTGGGAGCTTCCGAGTTTAACACCAAAAACCGAGGGATGAGGGGCAGGGAGATGCCAGAGCCGGCGTCGACATCGGGCATTGAGCCTTAACGCCTCCGTACGCAGCCACTGACATTTCTGCTTTATCGGGCGACAAGCTGCTAAGAACATTTTTCAGGACTGTGCTTCTTCATGAATTAACAATTGAGAGCGGCAACCATGGACACGCCATTCCCTACCCCCGCTGGAAACTTGAAGACACTGCTCGATTTGTTCTTTGCCGGGTATTTTTTCTTCTGCGTGGTGCAGAAACACCACTTCCAGCAAACTTCTGCTCTGGCTTTGATTCCCTCCATGCAAGACATCCCATAGAGATGGATTAAAAAATAATAAAATAAAAAAAAGCAAAGGAAATCATGTCAGAAAGTCCACAGGGCTTCAAACCAAGCAAGGAGAGAGGCAGGGCGATCTCCATCCCCGTAACTCACGGCACCACAGCTACGAGGCCTGCACACTTCACTGCCATGTCGGAAGCGGCTCAGCTTTAAAAGCTAGACTTCGGGGGAAAAAAAGTGGGTACAGCAACAGCGAGAGAAAACTATCATTTCGGAAAGCGATGAGATACGGGCAGCTTGCATCAGGGGCACGGAGACGTTATCACACTGTGCCGGGTCACCCTGATACGGTGGTAGATAGCTGGAGGCTGGGGCTGGAGCTGCCAATCTGCCACTACACCCGGCTACAGCCTCACTGGTCCCTGGCCTTTTGCTTTTCACTTGAAAAGTTAAGTCACATCCTGGACTATTTTTGCGTTGTGTTGGCTTAGAGCTCACAAATGTGAATGCACTCAGCCCTCGGAGAGTGACAAACGTTATTCTCGGTCCTCCCCCACAATTTCAGGCAGTCAAGAATTAGACGTGGCAGAGCGTACAGTATTTTAATCTATTGATTTTGTATCTGCTGTGCCCAAAAAATGCATTAGAGGAGCCTCAGAAGTGTGAAGCGGTTGAGCGCTCAGCTGCCTTCCGAAAAGACGAATTCTCTCAACAGCCGCTCACCTCTGCCATGTCCTGGGGTGTGCCACCTCGTGTTATTCATACCGAGACCTACACTTAAAGCAGGTATCCGAAGCATTTGACTACAGACAGCTAGAGTGTGTGTGTGCGTGTGTGTGTACAAGCAGGATTGGTTTTTGTCCCGGCTGAGCAAACAAAATCTATCACCCTCTCCATAGCTACCCGTGGAATGCCCAAGCCTCATGGCAGCGGCTCACAACACAGTGATTCAGAAAGAGGGCAGAAAGTTTATTAAAAAATCGTAATTCCTAACATTGAAATATGTAGGATTATTTCTTTTTCCTGCATGAAATTTTAAATTCAGCCATCTGAACAGGTGTCAGAAACAGTGGGTCCATTTAGCTCCTCTGAAGATGGGAGTAATAAATATAGAGGATTTCCTTTCCACGCAGCACATGCTGAAATGACACCAATGTAGTTCTGGCATCTGAGCAGATAATTCTGATATATGCATCATTTCCTCCCTAAATCCAGGAAGCAGCTACACTCTCTATCTGATATTAGGATATTATGTCAAATAGAAATTGGTATTAAAATTATGAATGATTCTAGATCAAGAACTTCCTACACACTATGCAGAGGGAGGGGGAGGAAACAGCTGCGCAAAAGCTTTCAGAAGGGAAAGGAGAAAAGACCTGGGAAAGTTCATTTTTTAAACTAAAAATTTGCTGCCATGTTTCATGTGGGGGTAGTTTTCAAGTGGCATTTTGATTCAGCGCAGGCGTTTTTGTTTTAGAAGGGTGAAGAAGACTTTCTAATAAATAGAAGCTCTCACCGCTCTGTTTGCAAACGGGCGTTTCTCGCACAGTGCCTGCACAGCGGTGGTGAGAAATTGTTCGAGAAATAAATATACGCTGGTGTGACCGTGACCGGGATATTTCCCTCCCTTCTCCCCTCTTTTTTTTTAGGATGCGGTCTGGGATGACATTTCTCGAGCAGGGAAAATGCTGCAGCACAAACACAAAAATACTCTTGGACTCTGCTCAGCAGAAGCTCAGAGGTTGGGCAGAGGGTTATGTTTCATTTTAGGGGGGGAAAATAGAAAAGGCTGAAGTGTAAGGTGGGATGGGGAGGGAGGAGGGGGCTGAGCCGCAGTGCACACCATTTCCCAGCCAGCAAAGGGCCACTCTCTGTGCCTGTATCTCCCGGCACCGGTCACATGAAAGTTCTTTGTAATGTAGTTAATAAATGGAAAAGCACTACAGGACCATGGCAGAAATAGGATGTTAGTGATGGGGAGATTAAGACCAGGCGCACCTTTGGACACAGCATTTCCCTGCTTTAGCCGGTGAGGTGCCTGCGGGAGACTGGCGGGACCCTGCACCCCTTTCAAATCCCCAGCGATTGTACCTCCAAGCTCAATGGGAGCAGGATTGAGGCCAGAGTCAAGCGCGGGGTGATTAATGCATGTAGGTTATTCAGAGCAGAGCGATTCCAATTAGTCCTCAGCAAGCGGTCCTGCGGCAAAGGTGGGCGCTCCCCTGCAATGATTCATACCGAGAACCCCAGTACTCGCTTTTCTTTAGTGAACATTAAAACGTGCATCTATTTTTTTTTCCCCCTTCAGTTGGGCAGTTGGCACGTTTCAGGCTGAAATTCAAGCACAGCCTAAGGAAGGCTGCATTTTCTTTTATTTGCAAAGCAAGATTGCAATGTGTCATAACAATGCTAAACTGGGAGCGAGCCTTTTTTCCCTCTCAGGTTGGGTGTGAGATGGGAATTTTCCCTTTTGCACTCAGTCTATTTCTAGGAAGGATTTCTCTTACCGCTGTTCAAACAGGATGGGTTTTTTTTCCTCTGAGAAAGAAGATACTTCAGTGAGGCAACAGTGCTCCCCTCACTCTGCCCTACTCAGTCAATTCACAATACTTTAAAAATCCTAGCGCCTGCTCCTGACTTTGCCTGCGAGGAAACCTGGAGCAGCAGAGGGGGCTGGGATGAGGCTGGACCAGAAGTGGGTCCTGCTCCGCAGGGCTTGTGGCTCCGCAGCCTTGAGGGCTGCAGAGCCACTTTGGCGGGGGATTTGCCGAGGGGAGGCCTCGTCCCTTCCCTTCCTTAGGGCAGGGCTCCTTCAGGAGCTCTCAGCGAGGGCAGCGGCGAAGCCTCTAAGTGAACCGCTGAAAAAAAACCCTGGGCATCAGTAAAGACTCAGCCAGGGAAGGGGAGGTGGGAGAAGAAACGAAAAGCAGCCCTGTCTTTATGAGAGGAGATAATTCTCTGCTCGGCCAATAGCAACCAGTTTACCCAGAGATTACACATTAACCAGAAAATGGAACTCGAATTAACCAGAATCTGGAGCTTGAACCATTACTCAAACCCTGGTGCAACAGCAGGTCAGATGCCAAAGGGCAGCTTGGTGCCACAGCACTGGGGAGGGGTGAGGCACAGCATCGGCATCAGGGACCATGGCCACTGATGCCCACTGTCCCCCACGGCAGGGCTCAGTGTCCATCCCCTCCACAGGGACCTCCGCGGGAGCGGGCCGACCACCAGCAGAACCCAGTGACCACTGACGCAAGGCTCTCATGGGTGCAGGCACCACGGGGCGGGGGGGTGGGGCTCAGGGCCACATCCTGATCCCAGCACACAGGGCAGGATGGGGTCCGAGACATGGGCTGGACCAGCCAGGCAGAGGAATGGCAACAGGTCCTCTCCTTTCAGTGCCTCTGGCACCAGGGAGGGATGACCTTACAGCTGGGAAGAAGTTGCACCACCAGCAGGTGAGAGAAAATAGAAAATATAAAGGAAAAAAAAGTGCTGGGTTTATGAGCCTGGGTCTGGAGATAAAACCCCCATCCCGGAAGGGATGGAGCATCCTTCGGAGAGGGCTCCGCTTCTCAAATACACTGGGCAGATGATCCCATTCAAAGAACAGGAGAGGACTCTGCAAATGGACACTGGAGGCTCTTGGGGAAGGTGGCTTTAAAGAAACCAGGTGAAGGGGTTGAGGAGCTTTTCAAAGTCGAGCTGCCCTTTGACATGGAGAACTGCAGTGAAGATGAGCTTGAGACCTGAACTTCTAGCACATTAACCTTTGGGACCGATTGTTTAGAACAAATAGCTCTCAAAAGTTGGAGGAAGTCCTCTGATTTTTTTTTCTCTTTGCTCCTCAGCTCTCTCTGGGCTTTCTAAGGCCTGTAGCAAAAGGAAAAAAAAAAAAAAAAGAAAGAAGAAAAAGAAAAAAAGAAAAACACAGGGCAAACGAAAGAAGGGGGGTAAAAAAGCAAAGAAAAGAAGAAAAGGAAGGTGTACGGACCCAAATGGCAAGAAATCTCTCAATCTAGCATTAAGTGGCTCTGTGACAAGCCAAGCCTGATGCGGTGTCACCTCTTACTAGAGACAGGCATGCTTAGCTGGGATCAGTTGATAAGAGGATGTGAAGTCTTTCCTTTCACTTCACTCCATCATAAAACAATGAAAATACAGGGCCGCATCATGTCATCAGGTTTTTAAGCAGACCTCCCCTTTGAGATCTCCTAAAACCTGGTGGGATGATCTGAGTCACTGAAACTGAGCTCACTGCAATACTGAGAAGTCAGAAGCAGCACCTGAAAGCTCACGTTCTTCATCTACCTGAAAGATAACTTGATTTCTAGCGGGCGACAATTTTCCATTTTACGCGAAGCTATCCTTTTCCTGCTCCCCTCCTGAATATTATCGAGTCCAGCTCTTGTATCAGCATCACCCCTTCGCCAGGCAGTACGCTGAAGTGCTGCTCTCGGAGTTATAGAACTTTAAACTACAGACTAAGAAACTGAGTACGGAATCAAAAAAATGCAGTTTATTATTGTAGATTATTCTCTCTTTTGATATAACCATAGAGTTGAAAATGAAAGAAAAGCACATAGGAACATCACACGTGGTTAGTTAGTAACTCAAGATATAAAACAATTTTGCACAGCAAAATATGTAAAAGAAAAAGTAACTGACAAGATTTTTTTATATTTATTGTGGTAAGATTTACTTTCCATTTTTTTTTTTTTTTTAAAAGACAGGATATCAGTCCCTGAAAATAAAATTTACTGATTATTGCCTTTAAAACTGTGGAATTTTTGAAGTTACAGAAAATCCAGTTCTGCACCACAATACAACTGTAAAAAAATCTGCATCATTTTAAAACTGTGCAGTAATGCCATCTTTATAACTGCATAAATTGTATTAGCGTTCTAAACAGGTTCGTAATTTTTTTTGTTGTTTTTGTATTATATGCTTGCAGGTTATATCTTAGTGCAATTCAGTCCCAAATACTTCAATTTTGGAAAAAAAAAAAAACAAAAACAAAACACAAACCCCCAAAAAACAACCCATACATTTTCAATGTAAAATACCCCTATAGATATAAACAGGGGTGCCTCCCCCTTTTAATACTTTGGTTTTCAAATACAGTCAGTGGTATAGCAAGGACTACATATACCCAACTTATATTTAAGTTGCAAGCACATGCTGCATAAACTACTTTTTAAAACAGTCCCGTTGCAAATTCTACCCCCCTTTACATCACGACAGTAAACAACTTAGTGCATCAATCTTTAAAAAAAAAAATCTACATCTAAACAGACCTAACTCTTTCGAATTTATCTATAACATTCCTTTATCTGTAGCATACATTTTAACTGGGCTAACAGATGACAGAAACTAGAATTAAATTATATACTAGGAACCCAGAGCATTCCACATTTGACAATGACCAAATGCAAAAGGAAAAAAAAAAAAAAATGGGGCAGATCACCTAAAATTCATTTTTAGACTGTTTTAGGCAACAGCGTGGTTTCAATGTTCCCCCCAAGTGGGATGTGAATTTTGTTTTTGAACATCTTTCCAAAGTTCTTTTTGAGTTTTTTTTTTCTTTTTTGTATATCTTTTATGCCACATTAGGTTATCAAAATCCATTCTGGCAGGTTTTTTGAGAGGGAATGCTTCAGTGCATTTAAAAGGAAGTCTGAAGTTTTGAGTAACTCAAAGCAGTTTTAGAGCAGATGCAAACTTTAATGGGGAGGAAGAGGAGGAGGAAGATCAAAGGTTGCACTTTTTTGCTTTCAACCCAAAAAAGTGATGAGGCAATAAAACAAAAGGATGAATGCCATGCCATAATAGTCTCCAAAAGTCCATTTCCAAGCAAAAGAAAAAAAAAAATAATTATACCGTACATGACCAGCATGCAGGGTTTTTTATTAATATAATGTCTCTTTTTCATAGTCTTTCGAAACAGTAATAGTTCATTGTTGCTAAGACAAAATAGCAAGCGTAATGCATGAGATGAGTATGGGATTCTAATGGCAGACTAAAGTCTCACGTTTGGCAGATTAAGGCCAAAACTCACATGAACACACCGAAGGTTGATGCAGGCTTGATTTTGGCAGGTTGGTCTAGGCATATCTCTAGTTTTGCACAACAACGCTAAAAACTGATGGAACTCAGCAAGCTGGAGTCTAAAAATTTCACATTGTTTTTGTATTTTTTTGTTTTTGTTTTGTGTTTTTTTTAATTTTTTTTCATTTTATTTTTCTTTTTGCAAAGCTCAAATCTCATATGAAGAACTCAGGATGGCAGAAAAAAAATCTGACTTTTTTGGACACAGCAAGCTCAAAAGAAAAAAACCCTCATGAACTTAAAAATATATATATATAATGTGGATGGCAGGTTTCAAAGAAGAGCAAGCTTCGTATGAAGAACTGAGTTGGTGGCGAGTTGGATCTTTTAAATTTAAAAAAAAACAACACACAACAGCAAGCCCCCACAAAAATAAAAAAATAATAATAATAATAAACAGAAAAGAAACTCATGTAGAACTTTAGGTTGGCCAACACGGAGCCAGCCCACCTTAAAAAGAAAAAAAAAAAAACCAACCCAAAAAACAACTTTGTTTTAAAATTGTTTTGAGGTTTTTTTTTTAAAAAAAGTAATAGAAGGTGGCAAGCTGGGTTGTCGCTCTAGCAAAGCCCCCAACAACAACTCACACGGAGAACTTTTAGTTAAGGTGGCAAGGCTGTGGGAACTCACATGAAAAACTCTGGAGAGGAAGGGTTGTCGCTGCTGGATCCGTTTTCTCTGAAGCCATTGCTGACCAGCTTCTCGTATTTTTCCTTGTAGGCGTCCCTCTCCCGGACCAGCCTGGAGATCTCCTGCTTTAGGTGCTCCACTTGCTGCAGCAGCTGGTTCTTCTCCGACTCCAGGACGTGCCGCTGCTGGACCCTCTTGAAGCGGCAGGACTGGGCATAGCCCCTGTTTTTGAGGGTCCTCCTCTTCTGCTTCAGCCGGATCACCTCTTCCTTGCTGACGCCCCGCAGCTGCCGGTTGAGCTCCCGCACCGACATGGTCACCAGCTGCTCGTCGGAGAAGCGGTCGTCGAAGTGGAGGCCGCCGCCGCCGCCGCCGCCGCCGCCGCCGCCGCCGCCGTGATGCGGGTGGTGCAGCCCCCCGGCGCCGCCGCCGCCGCCGCCGCCGGAGCCGGCGGCCGAGGAGGCGGAGGAGGGCGGCGCGCTGCCCGGCGCCGCGGCGTGGGGGTGCCCGCCGCCGCCGCCGCCGTGGTGCGGGTGGTGGTGGTGGTGGTGGTAGTGGGGCGCGCCGCCCTGCGCCGCCGCCGCGGCGATCACCGCCGACACCACGGCGGCCGCCGAGCCCATCTCCTCGGCCGGCACGGAGCCGCCGGCGCCGGCGGCCGCGGCCAGCTGCTGCCCTCTAGCATAGCCATCGAAGGCGCCGGGCAGCGGGTGGTGGCTGCTGTTGATCAGCGCCTCCACCGCGTCCTCGGGGCTGAAGCCCAGCGCCTCCGGGTTGAGCTGCTGCGGGTAGCCCGTCATCCAGTAGTAGTCTTCCAGGTGGGTCTTCTGGTCGGTGCCGGAGCCGGGGCTGGGCGCCGAGAAACTGGGGGACGGGGGCACCGAGCTGCAGGGCGTGCTCATCGGGGTGGAAGAGAGCGATCCCCCGGCGATCAAGCGGCCGCACTGGCTGATAATGCGATCGGTCTCCACCGGCTCCTTTTTCACTTCAAACTTCATCAGATCGAAGTCATTAACATATTCCATGGCCAGGGGACTGGTGGGCAGGTCGGAGCTGCTCATTGCCAGTTCTGATGCCATCCTTTTGCTGCTGACAGTCCTCCAGAAAGGGTGCGCTCCGGGAGCGAGGGGACTGCTCTGAGTTGCCACCGGGTGAGCCAGCTTGATTTTTGGCGAGCTCTGCTCCGCTCTCTCCTGCCTCTGCCTCTCGCCACGGCCCCTCGCAGCCTCCGCTCCAATTCGCCCCGGCTGCTCTCGCTCCCGCTCCGCGTTATCCTTTGCAGAGTCTCCGCTGCCGCTGATGCATCAGAGCGAGGGGCTCTCGCTATTCGCCTTTTGCATAAAGGGTTTTTTTTTTTTCCTCCTCTCTCCCTCCCTTCTCTCTCTCCTCTCTCTCTGTTTTGCAGCCTGCAAACTGCAGTGTTAGCTGGTGTTGTTGCGAGTAAATTTTGTTGTTGTTGTTGTTGTTGTTGGTTTGTTTTGTTATTTTTTAACACTTCATGGTGCCTTTCCTCTGGGCTTTCTCATGCAAAGTGCAGAGCGAGAAGAGAGGTTCATCGGGGAAGGGAGGAGGGAAAAGAGCGAAGACAAAAAAAAAAAATCAAAGTCGATATCGCAACCAAAATAATAATAATAGTTTAAAAAAAAAAAAAGAGAGAGAGGAAAAAAAACCCTCGACCCCAAAGCTACAGCAAGAAGATGAAAAATATTTTAAAGGTTTCATCCAGCAGGAGAGTTTAAAAGCATTGCTGAGTTTTATAGCGCTCCTGACGTCAAATGGGAAATTGACTCGGCGGCCGGACCAATGGGCTGCCGCCATCCCAGCCCTCATTAGCATAATAGTATAAGGAAACTTTTCGGAGCTGTCAATCAGGGCCCCATCAGCTGACTGTCAGCTGGGGAGCGCCTTAACCCCTTCCTGCCCGCCGCCTCTCGCTGGACTCACCGGGTAAGCGGGTACGGGACGGGGCCGCGGCGGGGGTCGCTCCTCTCGCCCCGCTCCGCTCCGCTTCGCCGTCGCGCCGGGATGGCCCCGGCCGCCGCGCTCCCCGCGGTGGTGCGCGCCTTTGAGCGAGCGCCCTGCCCCGGGGCGGGGTGCCCGGGAGCTGCCCCCGCCCGAGCGGGCGGTGCGGGCACCTGAGGGCGCGGGGGAGCTCCCTCCGGCCGGGGAGGAGCGGGCGGGTGAGCGCAGCGGGGACCCGGCAGCGGGGACCCGGCAGCGGGGACCCGGCAGCGGGGACCCGGCAGCGGGGACCCGGCAGCGGGGACCCGGCAGCGGGGACCCGGCAGCGGGGACCCGGCAGCGGGGACCCGGCAGCGCGGCGCTTGCTCCGGGGCCGCTCGTAGCGCGGGGCTCCGCCGTGCCAGGCGCGGATACCTGCCGCCGGTCCGGCCCTTCCCCCGTGCCGGTGACGGGTCACTCTCTCCGCTCCTCCCCAGCGCCCTTGTCATTTATCGATTATTTTTTTGCGGGGACGGGGCATCGATTCCTCCACACGCCCCCCCCCCCGCCCCGCCAAGAGCTGCGAA
Organism: Bucorvus abyssinicus; assembly: GCA_009769605.1. Taxonomy (NCBI): domain Eukaryota; kingdom Metazoa; phylum Chordata; class Aves; order Bucerotiformes; family Bucorvidae; genus Bucorvus; species Bucorvus abyssinicus. The sequence continues at coordinate 16,304,955 of CM020040.1, forward strand.
AGCCTTGCAAGTTTGCAAGCTCCGCGCCCGCCCCCGCTGCACTTGGCCTGCTGGCCCGGACTAATTAATTTAATACATTTAGAACTAATTGTGTTTACTTTAGCCTCCCCTCCTGCCCCCCGCCCGCCTCCGGGAGGGGGCTGGGGCTGAGGCCGGGGCCGGGGGTGCCGTGGAAGCGGCCAGCGGGCTGGACGCGGATCGGCGGATCGGCTCGGTTTAAACCTCGACAGCGCCATCTCTCGTCGAAAGGTCAGTGCCGAGGCGGTCCCCGGCCGGTGCGGAGCCGCGGGAGCCGGGCCCGGCCGGGCCCCGCCGTCGGGGCAGTGGCTGCCCCCGCAGCGGCCGCGGTCCCCGCCCGGCCCCGGCGCCGGGGCTCGGCCCGGCTGCACCCGCCGCACCCCGCCGCGGACCGGGGAAACCCGCAGCCTCTGGGGCTGCCAGGCTCGATTTTCCGAGCGGGCTTTATGGGAATATCGATAGAATTAAAGTTACTTGTAATTCCGTGATAAATGAGATGTCTCTAGTAAGTAAGATTAAGTGCAGTGCTATAAAGTTGTTTATCTGAAAAGTAATTCTCAGAAACCTGACTTGTGACACTTGGTCATATATTAAACCAGCTTCTTGAACATTGTACTTCAAATCCTCCTTCTCCCCTTGCCCGGTCCCTTCCCCCTCGGTTTGCTGTTTATAACTGCGCGCAGGGTATTGCTTTGTAGGTGCGGGCACATCTCTGGGTAATTTTTCACCGACTGTGAAAATCATCATTTGCAATAGCCAAAGAATCTCTGCTTAGGAAATAGTACTTGGCTAGTGGATTTACGGATGGATAACATCTTCTGACTATGCCATTATCAGTGCGAGTGCCAGTACTAACATCTGAAAGTCATACAGCATGTACTGCTCCTGGCAGCTAACAAACGTAGGGCACACTGCAAATTTAAGAAGATAACTACATCTAGAAATGATCGTAGTGGCAATTCTGTAAAGCTAAAAAAATGCTCCAACATTACTAACAAAATGAAAATGTAGTTCTGCACAGTCCCAAAACACACCCGCACACACAGAGCTGTGGACATCTGCTAGCTCTATCTTACACATGGCGATTCATGACAAAGTTAATACAACTTAACTGCTGGGGCTGGCTTTCCTATTTCTTCACGTCGTTGTAATCAACAAAACTTGCAGGCTTGCGGCATAAATCCCCCCCAGACAGTCCAATTCCCTGTATTTGTTTTTTTCCCTGAGCAAGATGAATGTGGTACTGTATATCACTTAACATGCTCACCTATGAGAGACATAAAATGTGTGCTAATATTTTTAAATGGAAAGGTTATTGCTTTTCAGAATGTACAATCGTAGTATTTCACTAGCCCGTTTGATAGATGGCTGTGGAAATGTGGCTCCAGCCCCATAAAATAGTTTGTTTGGATGTGAGGATTCAAAGTGCTACATTTGCAAACGAGTAAATTTCCTGAGTAAACTCTGAACTCCAGACAAAGAGTATGAAATTGTGTGAGCTAATGGGGAGCGTCTCTTAACTGACACCAATGCAAGCAAGTGCTGCAAATTAACTGCAGCTCTGACCTACCAGAACAGCAAGTAAAATTATTAGTTGTACAATATTGTTCTTGTGTGATTGTTACACGGAACTGCTGCACCGAAATGTCTCTAGTGTTCAGTGCAGCGGAGAAAAAAAGATTATTAGCAATTTTTGGATAACCTTCAGAAGCAACATTCTCCTCCCTACGCTCTATAATTCTCATTTTAGTAGTATTTTTCTTTATTATTTGGCTATTCACAATGGGTGTCTAAACATTTACAGTCCTCTATTAACAGTGTTTCTTCCATAACAATCACACACTTTCATTTCAATTAGAGCTATTCAGTCTTCAGTTTTTCCACAATTATCACAGGCCAATTCCCCCAGACTGCTCCCTTTTCCCAGCACTGTTTGTAACAATCCTGCCCTGAGCCAGGCAGAGGGAACGCTCCGGTGTCCCTCTCATAGCCTCTTGCTCTGGTTTGTTTTTAAGCATCTCTGTCCAACGATGTAACGTGGAGCCCTGCTTGCTCGTGGTTTGCTGCTGACCTGGTTCGTAAGCCTTCAAACTAATGTATATTTATTGTGGGAGAGTTTTCTGACAAATCATGCAAGGGGGATGTGAAACATTAACTCCAAATACACTCGAATCGCCCTGCACTGGGACGAGCACGCCAGCAGCGTATGCAAGAACTTCCATCGCTGAAGTGTGTGTGTCTCTGACCCAGAAGATTCAGCAGAAGCGAATGTGCAGGTTATGAGTTATATGGACTCAGAGTGTAATTTGTTATAACTTAAACACATATCAAGACCAACACATTAAGTACAGTTACTGCTCCTTTTGTTTATCTAAGTGTCTTATTTTATGGTGCAGAACTAAACAGTGTCCGCTGAATTTAACTATGAAACCAGCCAAATTGATTTCAGAAAGACTTCTTCAGGGTAGCAGAGTGATAAGGCATAAACTGCTCCTAGGTGCAGTGCTAGATAAATCCTTTTAACAGTCTTCAGATCAGTTAACAGGGTAAGTAAATCACATATCACTGTTAGCAGATTTATGGGAGAGAATTAATAGAATCAGACGAGATAATCTGGTAGGGATAAAATTGCTGAGGAAACAGTCCTGCCTTATATTGGAGGGTATGAAACAACAGTCTGATTACTGGGAGTCGTTATGGATTGGTGAATTATGAGCTAAATCATCATAAGAGTAATTCAGTATTTATTAATTCTTTTCTCTTTAAACAACTCACAGATGCAAATAAAAGCCTCTCTCTCTTTGAAGACACCTTCTTTATATATTTTTATTGGAAGTAATTTACTATTTGCATTACCTGTATTTACTTCATAATTGAACATTTTGCATTCAAATTTATGTAATGCATTAAGCTTGAGAATATATTTCTCCCTTATTAGCATAAATAGTCACTTACCTCATGAATTACTAACAAAGTTTGTCTGAAAATATAGGTATATTTTTTATTAAGTGGAAGGCAAACATATGTACAATAAATTCTGATTTGCCAGTAGTGTTACAGAAACGCGGAACAACCCTGTACTGGAGAAGAGGGAAAAGAAGCAGCAGTGAAGAAGCAGAATCAATTACTGTGTGTATATATGTGACAATAATTTCTCTGTCAATGTTTTGTTTATTTTTAATAAAGAATGAGTGACTCAAAGGTTCACTTTAGAAGGAGCAGATGAAAAAGGATCTCCACAGTGAATTTCTTCTCGCTGCTCCCCCAGTACTCTCCGGTGAACTTGGCTAACTGAGGCTGTGCCACTGCACTTGTTTGCTTCAGCTGAGTTCCTGCTGACCTGGTACGCACCGTGAACATATGCTGCTCTAAACTTACTCTCTCAAACATTTCCCTCTTTCCCCTAATCCTGTTTTTATGCTTGGCTTTCAATCCAAATAATCAATATAATTTAGGCCTGTTCTGCAGTATTAATGCAACCTTACCTATGTGGAGAAAACCCCAGCCCTGTTGACTTCAAGAACGGCAGGGTTGAATCCTTGATCCCATTGAAATCAATGACCGAACTTGTACTGATTTCAGTGGATGCAGGATTGGGTCCTGGACGCTGGCAATTTGTTTATGTCAGAGGGCTGGCGCTACAAGAAATGAAAGACATCAGTGGATCTGCTGGCAGGAAATTGGGTGTGTTCCCCAAAATTCAAAGGCAAATTTCCCAGTTAACTTGTGGTGGATCTCCTGTGCACGCAGGTTTTATCATCGTGAAACTGCGTGCTAGGATGCCTGTATATTTTGTCTGGACGCATAAAGCGAGTCCTCCTGGGAGCATTCAAATGAGCACATCTATAAATGTAGCGCAGCAAAATGAGCTACTTCTGCCGCTCTCGCTTTTCCCAAGCCTGGTACGATCCATTTCTGTGACGACAGTTTTCTGTCCCATACACATCTGATCCTGCTCTTTTATTTTAAGGCTGAGAAAATCTTCCCTTTAAACTCACGCTGAGCATCAAATTGGACTCCACTTGCAGCTGAACATCTTGGCTGTCTCTTCCTTTCCTCCATCAGCTCCAGTATATTTTATGTAGAATTCTCTGTTAATGAAACTTGCTTCTCCTCTCTCCTCACTTTCCAGTTTTGCATTAGTGTTACCGAATTCTCCAGAATTGCCGCTTTTCAAAACTGTGCAAAAGGCGGGGTGGGGGGGGGAAATGTTTTATTTTCCTGTATAGTCTCCTATTTGTCCATTCTGCACAGACCCTGCATATACCACCTCTGTTCATTTGTATGTAAACTTTCTGTTGCCAAATTAGATAAAAGTAGTTTGAAAAGGCAGGTGGAAACACACATCTTGGTTGCTTTTGTGTCACCTCCGAGAGGGCTTATATTTTAGCTCTGGGAATTGCAAGGTAATAGTGGCTGCTTCAGTTTTATTTCCGTGGAAGTGCCTGGCAGTCACTGCATAGAAGAGGCAGCACCAGTGCTACACCTGAGCGCGTGAGTTTGCTCTGCGTACCCTGGGTCCGAATGAAGTGGTGGGTTTTTAGCAATCAGAATATTTTCATTGCTTGCTTATAACATATGTAGAACACTAGAAATATTCCGAATAACTTTGTATGATCCAGAAACAATTTCTCTGTCTGATGGGAAGACAGCATAGAGGTGCGACTGAAAAGCTGCAGGTGAATCTAAGATGTGGCTAAAGGTTGGTGTCACAAGATTTGTACGGTGCTTGTTTCATGTTGCATGTCCTAGTTTACTGGTTTTCATTAATGGCTTTGCCCAAATGTAAAAGTCAGTGAAGACATTTAGATGCTAAAAAAATCTATTTGCCTGAAAGAAATAAAAACTGAACTTGAAATAAAGATTTTTATCAAGCTTTATGGTGGAATTTATCATTTATTACTTGGATGATTATGTTCAGTTATATAACAGGGTGTTTGCTCTGAAATTAGCTAAAGTGGGTAAATAGAGAACCTGGTAAAAACTCCGGCACAAATTAATCTGAAAACTCTTCAGAAGCAGAAAAATCATAGTGTTAAGGCAAGAGAATAAAGCATTTACATTAATGTTATGTATCTGAGCTGTCCTGATAATGTCCTGCGATATTCATGCTGCATTTGTGTCTGTTTTAGCTCAGAAAAATCATTGCTGCTTCTCTCCCTTTTGCTCTGCTTTGAGTTGAATGGTTGCAGTGGAAGCATGAAAAAAATAAGTGAATTTTATGTGCTATCTCTTTCTTAAAGTCACCCATCAGTAAGTGGTGAGCAGGGCGTGATTCTGACGTGACGTTTTGAAGTGTAACTGTGAAGGTTGAGATGGTCTTTATTAAAAGTTATGAACTTCAGTAAATTTTAAACAAATCTGTGATTTAATGTTTTGAAGCGCGAGATGGCACAGACTCATTAATTTTTGGTGATAAACTGCACTGCGTGCGATGGGCTGAGTGCCACGCTCTGAGCTTATTCAGTGTAAACAGTAAAATACGATCACTGCTTAAAGTAACTGATGGGGTCTTTAGCAACACAAGGTTCTTGGCTTACACGACCTAAAAAGGTTCATTATAACCGAGGAGGGCTGGCGACGAGCCCTCCCCGGCTCTCGCAGCTCTCTGTGCGGGGAGGGTCACTCTCGGCGCAGGGAGGGAGCTGGAAAGCGAAGCCAGTTCCAAGCGGCAGCTTTTCCCCCTGCCGTGCACTGGGGTAGCGCTGATGGCAATGGCTACGGGAGGTGCAAGGGGAGAGCGATCAGCTCCGAAAGGCTTCGCGTGGCAGCAAGCGGGAGAGATCCTTCAAGTAAAGATAGATGAGGGGCTGATGACTGCGGCAGAGGTGAGAAGGGAACTCTGAGCCCCGCACACCCCGGACAGGACCTCTGGGTACTCTGTCCATCTGTGGAGGAGGTAGAGTGCTTGCCCACACAACAGAGATGCCTCAGACACGCGGAGAGCTGTAGGATGGAAGGTGGTTATGAGCACGACGTATTATAAATCAAACCCCCGGAGGAGCTGTACGTATAAGAGCACACAGGGATCTTACGTTACCTCCAACCTTTAATTTCCTGAGTGAATCTGGCCTAACCTGCTTATCTTCTGAGCATTACTCACCGAGCTCTGGCAGGAGGAGGTGTCAATGACTACAGGACAGGTTGGGAGCCAACACGTTCGCCAGATGAACTCGCAGGAACTGAGGTTTAATCGTGGGCAGAAATGGGCGTGGTGGGGGTGTTTCCCCCTTCCCAGTGGACACAGCTGATTACACGTCCTGACCTCTCCGGCCAAAGGGAGCTAGACCCCCTCCCAGCCTTTCCGCTCCCGTTCCCCAAATTCAACAGCCCAGCTCCACCTATGGTTAACGATGCCAGGTTTGATTTCTGTGGCAGGAGCTTGGCTGATGGAGCTGTCTTCTTGACTCTGGAGATACAGCAGCATCTGTCAGAAAATCTATGTGAAAACAGTACCAGTGCCAGCAAATGGAAACTGTAGCTTTCTAACCAGCTACATTTGATTTGGTTTGATGTGTTTAACTTCTCCTTTTTTCTCCCACTATTGGCACATGTGTTATTCTTCTTCCTAAATGAAAACAACCTGCAATTTACTGGATTGCTTTCCAGAGTCTTGGTGCAAAGCGTATGTCATGATGACATCTGATATCTTTCTGTGTCATTAATTGTCTTCACCATGCAAGGGATGGAAAGTCTTATACCCCCTTTTTTTTTTTTTTCTCCTACTCCATCAAAATTAGTTCACTGTTACAGGAGTGCTGGGCAGACCTGGTTCGGATTTGTATCCATCCGGAGTCTGGGTCATTCAGAAACTCTAATCCTTAACTAAAAGGAAATGATAAAAATACCCATGAAATTAATTTTCACACCTGCAGTTGTTATTAATAATGGCAACCAGAGTGGCATCCTATTTCAGCTCCCTTGAGGTGACTAACAGTCCTGGTCATTAATATAATCCTAACCACCAGAGGAATTCACTGTCTGAGGGATCTACCATGAAAAACAAATGATCCCCAGAGCTATGCCTGCACAATGGAAAATGGCTTTAGTCATGTATTAGTCATTTTATCACAAGATTGTATTTTTGCACTGGGAGGTTTGCGCTCTGATATTAAAAGAGAACAGAACAGAACAACAGCATTTGACTTGGTAATTTGCACACGGGGTTTGATTATGTTTGAGCTTCCTCACTTTAGAAGGATGTGTGTAAATGACTAAGAGCAATAAACGAAGTCTTCTAAGTGTGAGGCTTTCTCATGCGAAGTTCACATGCCTTTATTACTGCCTGTGCTTAGCACCCGTCCTGCATACATCTGCGGGTGATGCTTGTACTTTGTCTTGATAAGGGAGTGGTCTATTGCTAAAATGCTGCCTGAATTTCCCCCCGATTCTGCTTTTCTCCCTTAATTGCAAGGGATGAAACATGTCAAGTGTCTGCTTCGCTCAGCTGGGAATCATGGTACTGCCTCTGCAATTTCCCAGCCTTCAAAGATGACACGCAGCTAGCAAACTATAAAGCTAAGTGACTGTACGGTGGCTCTGAACTGCCTTCAAAAGGCATTTGCTTCTAGCGGTGGAGCAGCATTAGTACTTCAAGCAGGGCGCAGAATAGGTGTGCGCTTGAATCTTTTTTTGCCGAACCATCTTTCAGGAGTTTCTCTAATTATGTTTGTTTAATCCTGCCCTAATGGCCACACGTGATATGCTCCAAGTGTCTGAAATGCAGCTACGATTTCAGCTTTATTCTCCTCTGCTCTCAAGACCAGCTTGGCTGATGGAAAACAAAAAACTATTGCCCATGAAGAAGCCAGCTGCACAGGTTGTGACCACATTTCTACAACTACTCGTATTCATAATGGAAAGAAGGTGCTCTGTTGCCTCCTCTTAATGTAAAGCCTGAGATGTTTTTTAAGACAATACCCACCTATCACACACTCACTGCATTTATTGTTCTGGGAAACAGTAATAACCTCATGGTGCTGCTGGAGAGGTCTTCCCATACCTGAAGTTGTTTGGTTTCGTATTTACTATGTCATGCAAAGGGGCTTAAAGGTCTTTAGCAATAGTGGATCTTGTTTATTTGCACAGCACAGAAATTAGAGAGCTGGAGATACAGACTTGTCTCCCTGTGATTTGTACAGAGATTTCAGCCACAGAGTTTTTCTCTCCATTTAGAGCATTTACTAGGATCAGTTACTGTGAATGTAGCTTGTGTTATTCCCTGTGGAGTAGGAGACAGGAGGGGCAGTTCCACTCTTTTTATTCTTTCTGTCCCCTCTACAGATTCACACCTTTTATAGCTGTTAAGGTAACTACCCAACTACCTAGACACTGGCCTCGTGTAGTGGCAGGCTAGCACTTTCCGGTGTTAGTTTAGCCCCAGCAGGTTTAGACCCCATCCCCTGCAGTCTCTTCTAACAGGGATTTATGGGTTTTATCTGCCTGAAATTCAAGGTTCAGCCTAAAGTTGTTCCCAGCAGCATTTGGCTGTGTCCTTTTGCAAGTGATGATCCAAAATCAAGACCTAGGAGCCACTAATAAGAGGAGTGATACACCGTAAGGTTTCTATAGTTTTCCAGATGACTAAAATAGCTTGCTATTAGTAAATCTCCCCTTGCAAATTTAAGGGAAAGATATCCATCATGCCACATTATTCTGCAAGTACAGCTGGGAATGCAAGGCTGACTGTGGCTGGATGGGTACTGTCGCAGCAAAGAATTGGGGTACCAACACCTTTATATCACCAAAATTAAACAGATCAGGGGAAAAAGCTGCACTTAACTACATAAAGTGCCTTGAGTTGTATGGGTGAAGCTACCAGACGTGAACCCTGATGTCTGGTCACTCCACTGCTAGAAAACATTCTTAGCATCGGGAAAAATGTGCAGCACCGTGTCAACTAACTCCAGCAGTTGCCAGCTGCAAAGATTAATTTTTAACCTCCTCTTTATTTTCTAGGGCCAAGGCAGATAAGTAAACACTTCATGCCAAGCCTCAGCTGGGCAAACTGTTGTTAGATCAGTGGAGGTGACAGTTCCTGAGGGTCTGTCCTTTCATTTCCCCAGAGATTTCATTTTCTCTTCTCGAGAGAGGATTTTTCTGTCTGCACAGAAATTTTGTTCTGACTGCTAGGCAAAAACCCACCGTGAATTCCTGCAATGCCTATTTGCAGCAAAGGTGCTGCAGAGCTGCAGTTCCTGCAGCCCTGTAGAGGGCTGCTACAGGATTTCCTCATGGAAAAAAAAGAAGTTCAGTTCTAGACATCTTGTGGCTTCTCTGAAAGATAATTAAACTTTACTGTGGGGCTATCTGGAACTTGATCTTGGGGTCAGAAGTGCAAGCATGTAAAGAAGTCTGCATAAGCGGAATGACTCGAAAACCCCCTTGCTATCTTTCCTATCACCTGCTTTTAACAATAGCCAGGTTTGGAGACAGACGTTCTCCTTCTTTAGACTCAGATGGCAGCTGACAGGGTTAGAAGTAGGGCTTCCAATCAGGAGACATTAGCTCCTTCATAATTTTAAACATAAACTCTGGTCCAAGCCTAACATGATATAATTTCCTGACTGGTAGTCCTGGAAACCCAGGCTGGCAGTCTAAAAGCCAAGAGCCCCTAACATGACCACCCAGACTGAAAGTCTGATGACTAGAACTTAGCAGCTACCTATCTCTCGTTAGTTAGCAGATAACTACTTACTGATGCTACACAAGAATTTTGCCTCTGCTGAGGCTGAATAAAAGCAGTTTTTCCAGTGTTTGGCCCTTCATTTGGGAATTTCAACTAATAACTCTCTGCCCTTCCTCTGTTTCACAAGTCCCCTAACTAATATACTGGGGTATGTGAGAATATTGCTATTGCTATGACTCATAACCAGAGCGGCAAAGTCCAAATCCAATCTGGGCTTGGAGTGGTTGGGGCAAGGGCAAAATTACAAAAATTAAGATAAGATGTGGGAGACTTGCTCTGAGGAGGGATCATCCATAGCATATCAATGCTTTTCACCATCAGCAGCCAGGTAGTAGTAAAACAGACACAAGAAAAGCTTGGTACATCAGTCTTTCTAGTTAGGAGCAATTTTCATCACCATGCATGCTTCCAAATTACTGGGATTAAAAATAGTATTACAATAAACAGTATCCTGGACAGGTGTAGCTCTTGGTTTTACCAGAAAACCTAGCAGAAAGTTCAGGGATGGGACATCAGTTAGGTGAGCAGGATGCAGGACAAAAGTAAGAGGAAATGAACGGTACATGGTACTTAATTTTACCTCATTTTAGATATTCTTGCCTCACAGTTCATATTAACAATTAACTATATATTTCTGGACAATGCAAGAGCTGGTTAGAAGGAAAGATTTGTCATTTGATTCCCTTTGGCTATCCATCCTACATAAAGCATATGCTATAGAAGATTAGTGAAGCTTTCCCATTAGGACAAAACAGAGACTGTCCTAAGTCCATCCTGCACGGCAGAACAGCAGCACTGGCTTTCCTTTCACACGTGTCCAGTCATGTGCAACTCAAGGACTTCATGGTAAACCCAACATCCGTAATGCAGTATGATTAAAGTCATTCCCACCACACAGCTGAGCTTGGCTCGTTTATGAACAGTGTGCAGTGAGTGTTGTATCAAGACTGTGATGATCTGACAGTTTTGGGAATAAACCTTTCAAAGAAGAGAAGACATTGATACAAAATTGAGGTGCCACAAAAAAGGCCAGATGTTCAACTTTTAGGTCTTTACAGGGCATGCAAATTTTTTCTCATGACTGAATGTGCATATTACCCGTTGATGTGATCACTTATGCATCCAGCTCATCATCTGAATAGGCAAATATCTTCTGCAGCAACCATACTCAGAATTTAATGCAAAATTCATTCTTTTTGAAAATCAGTCCCCTAGAACACAATGGTAAATCATGTACGATGAAGTGATAGGAAGAGAAATACTGCACCCTTCTTCTGAGGTCTTTATTTCTTTTCTCCAGAAAAATGTCTCCACCTTCATGCTGAAAGCCACAATTATTATTTCTTCATATTCACACTGTGTTACTGCTCAGTGGCTCACATCGTTGATTGGTCTCCGTTTTGTTAAATTCGAGAATGCCCGAAGAGCAAAATATAAAGCAGGAGACAATAGATACAGAAATAGATGTGGACCACAAGGTAACTATGGGCCAACAGGAACACCCTGCAGTAGATTTGTCTTCCAAGGCACGGTTAAACAGAGCGGGGTGAGTCAGTACATGATGGGACATGACAAAGGATGAAGAATTAGTGGCGGCTCTCACATCACTGAACTACCACCATTAAAATAATTATCCTGCCTTGTGTTAGATGACATGGCAGCTTTCACGTAACCTGTGAATGAATGACAGGCAAAAATTAGGGTTCTGATCCCTAATGATGAGATCACATGTCCTCTTTTTTTTTTTCCTCTCTTACAAAGGTAAGACTAGTCTCCCAGGAATAGCCAGTCCTCAAGCCTACCATGGCATTTTGCCTTGCCTATCCTTTCCTGGCACATCCAACTGCTATTGGGTTCCTCGCTCATTTCCTTTCCAACCACACAATGTTTATAGTTATTGGGTTTGAACAAATGCACCAAATTGAATTGTGGATGATATGTAATATAATATAATATACATGAAATGCACTTTACGTTTGTGTATCAGCTTGTTAGCAGGCAGTACTGACCTTAACGAGAATTGCTTAGAATCCCCCCTCCAGGCACCAGCATCTGAAAGTCTCTTTGGTACAGAAATATGCTTTCTATTCATATTATGACCCACTGTATTTAGCTGTTCTCTCATACACAACGACAGATGTATGTAAGAAAAGATATGTAGGAAAGCAGACCTGCCATGACTATCAGTCTCTAAAATGAATTCTTACTGAGGAAGACAAAATACTCTTCCCCTCGCTAGGAAAGCCCCAGATATATTATGTACACAAATAACATGCCCGTAGTTTTGGTGCCATAAAGCATAAATCATCATTTAGCCCTCTGCAAATAGCCTCTGCACTGAGCTGCTGTGCCACGTTCCCCGAGGTCCACCTTCTTGGAAAGCACTGAGCAGATCTGGAGGAGGTGGTGAGAAGGACTGCGGTGCTCCTAGGGCTGATCTTTGCCCCTGCCACCCCGTATCACTTCTGCAAGCATGAAACTGGGAACAAAACGGGGATGAAATCTGAATGTGTTTTTTCAGGTGATGTCAAGGCAACGCTCACTTTTCTCTTTTTTAAAGGGTTATAGGAATTCTGGATCTGTGTCAGACCTGTGATCCCCAGCGCAGAAGGGAAAAGGATTTTTAATGAAAACCAGCTTCAGCTGTGAATATTTAATACAGTGCCCAAGTGGTAACAGGATGATAAAGTTTTGATAGGCCTGGTATTGGCTTTTTTTTTTTTTTTAAGGGGGAACTCCTTTCTCATGAACGGAAAAAGCATTTTTAATGCCAACATCAATATAAAGTGCTACTGGGACTTTTATATCATTTCAATATCAAGCCTGTATTCAAGGAGCAAAAATAAATGCAGTGTTCACAACCATTTGATATTATAGCTGAATAGCTTTCAACAAGCTCTTACCATGTTTTTATGCACAAAGTATGATTTGGAGGTTGGGGATGGAAAATGAGGGAACTAGAGGGGAGAAGAATATTTTTGTTAATTTATAAACACCAGCTGAAATATTTAAGAACAATCTTACCAAGGTCACACCACAGTGCGTAGATCAGGTTATTTTGCAAATAGCAGAATTTCTAATATTTTCCGTCTTCTGTTGCTGGCAGCATCAATAAATTTGTTTGACGCACTTTAAATGTTTAATTAAAACATTATGTTAGCACATTTACTGTAAGTGATAAAAACACTTTGGAGGTGGTCTTAAAGCAATTGGTGGCTCTGAAATTGCTAGACATGCACTAGTAAATCAGATACAAAGTCCATAAATTGGAACAATTCTCTTTCAGGCCTGTGCCATTTCACAGATATTAAAGCTGCTTAATTTAATTCCTCAGTAATGTGGAATGTGTACAGCAGCTGATGTGACTTCTTCAGACTGATTGTTTAAGGTCATATAAACTCAGGCCGACAGAGCACAGGATAGAAATTCCCTCTTATATTAATACTGTTTATAATTCAGTTCTCCTTCAATCCCTTAATCAGAAAAGAAATGTTTATTGTGTGATATTGCTATAAAAGAAGTAGGAATTGTAATGAGTATTTGAAAATGTAGAAAAACCATACACTAAGTCACAGCTACTGGTACCAACTGTCTCCTCTTTTTAAGCAGGTTTGTTCAACTTAAAAGGAAAACTTGTATTTAATGCAAAGCAGTCACTTTTGTATATGGAATACAGTCTATTTTGTAAAGTATGGCGTACAAAAGAGAAGCCAAAGCTCCTGTAAATTGTTCCTTGCACATGACTTTGTTCCTCAGCAAGTACCACCGCCCCATATTTACTAGACGAAATCTATACCCAGCTGAAGTCAATGGGAGTTTTGCTGCTTCCTCCCATTAGGAGGGCTCGTGCTTTTAGGAACTGCATAGGTAGCATCTTCAGCAATATGCAAGGGACAGCGTCTGCTGCTCCACTGCTGTTTTCATACCTGCATTCAAAACACAATAGTAATAAAAGCTTCAGAACAAATTATTACGATTGGCTTCTTTGCCTACGTTGGAAATCTTTACTGAATCAAATTAATACAGAATATAAATATCACAATTAGATTTCCCCAAGATGAGCAAATAATGAATCTTTCTTCTTCAGCTAAGAAAGTAGATTTTCTTGAGAAATCTCTGAGTCAGCATTTCTTGCAAGATGAACCTTTTTCCCCTTCCCCCAACAACGTCAATAGCTGAGAAGTCAATGATTTCCAAGGATGTCACGGATAACTTGCAATAGGAGAGGTAAAAGTTCACTCACTTTGATGTGTACATAACCTATTTCAGTCATCTTTAACAATATGTAACGTGAAATTCTTAGCATGGAAAACTTGACTAAATGTCATGTCCCCTACCGATAAAAGAAGCTGTGTGACAACTTTGTCCCAGGATGCACAAGAAAAATTGGCTCCATTAGAGGCTTGACTGCAGAGTGGCAAGAGCTCTTCACGAAGTGCTCTGCTGCAGAAGCCGCTGGGTAGACAGTTTCCCAAGATGAGGGTTTCCAAGGCTGGGGGCACTTGTTTTTATTCTCTGCAGTGTCTAGTACCATGGAGTCCTGAATCATGGCTGAGGTCAATGCCATGCAAGGGATAAAGCAGCAGTGTACAACACATGCTGATGTTGATGTCAGAGAAGTGTGTTGGTGAAAATGATACTATCATCTTCCGTGTGTTTTTAATTCTTATCTGCTCTCTTTCCTGATGAAACCACGTTTTTACCACCAGCATGAGGTAAAATGGATTTTTATCTCTCATGCATCAACAGAGTTATCAGCACGTTCTAATTACACTGTGTTGTGAGAAGCAGCAAGAGTGCAGCTGGATTTTCCAATTCCAGATCTGAGGTGTCTGCAAGGCAGACATTTAAGAAAATAACTAGATATTGAGGCTTATTAGACCATGTAGCATTTAAACTAGGGTTGAATTTGTCTCATGAACTCTGTCCTGTGTGGTCAAATTCCAACTGCATGTCTGCCTGCCCTACTATTAATCACTTTTTGGATTAAGAGACAAAAATCACCTCTCCAACATTCTTAAGCAAATGTGGGTTTTTTTTTTTTTTCCATAAACAAAGAAATCAAAACTTTTTGTCTTAACTTGTTGCTTTGTCCAAGTTATCTCATTCCAGATCTAAGGACTGTCCCAGGAAAAAGTCTCTGTAACAGCTGCACCTCTTTAAAAGCTGATATTCTCTTCAGTCTTACGTTGTACGGTTGCAGTCTTTAATGGTTGAGAAGAGTAGCAAAGAAGTAAAGCCCGGCAATCTCGCCCATCTTCATCTGACCTATTTTAGATTCTCATAACTGTCAGAAGAAACAGAGAAACCAACTGTTGCCATACATAGTGAGGCCTTCATTAACAAACTCTGTCAAACCCCTGTCAAGCATCAAAGTCATTTTCAACAGAAATTTATAATGTGTACTGGAGTCATTTTCAGAAGAAACTAACTGGGTGGAGTAATTTATGCCGCCATTTCTGAAAGGAAGAATACTTGATTCTGTATTTATCATAAAGAGTTTTCACAACTAAAAAAAAAAAAACCCACCCAGCTTGTGGCAAATTCAAGTTTGCTTGAGTAAAGCAAATTATGCTTCACGTAAAGAAAAAAACCAAAGCATTTGGTATCAAATACCAGTCCAAACAGAGTTTTAAAGTACCTGCGTTAGACAAATATCATGAGATGTGTTCACAAGTCAAGAATGTAATTCCTAGCAACTGTGAATTTTGATAACGTATAGGCAGAAAGCCCTTCTTTCTATTTGTCATAGGTTAAAATGTTCTACTTAAGCATCCATATTCATTTGTAACAGAGCAGATCAGTCCTCAAGGTAAGCTCAAGGCCCTCAGGATTCCCCCCCCTCTTTTTTTTTGGCAGAAAACTACATTTTTAAGGTTTTGATATTTCACAATATAGTTTGTGACAGGGCTATTTCACCATTCTCTAACGTGGGCTGCGGTGTCATCACAAAGTCCCTAACACTGTGTCAGTGTGAGTCTATGGAGAAGACATCAAGATGTCAACATATTCCGAAAGGGGAAAGAGTGTCAGTGCAAGTCTACAGAGACTCGGTGGTATGTGAAGAGGAAGCAAAATGAAATTGTATCTATGATTGTACAACACTGCCAGACAAAGACGCCCTCAACCCAGAGAAGAAGCATGAGCAGTATTCAAGAGAAAGCAACCAGGTAATTGTGCTATTTTCAAGCATTAAGGGACCTTCAGCTCCAAATAACTCTTCTGTGCTAACCTACCTCATGTATAACCAGAAGTCTCGCAGTAGTAAGATTAGGTGATTGGAAAATGATACGTCTTAAATAAAAGCAGCCTACTGGGGTGTCCATTACCATCCTCCTAACCACTCTCCTCATGCGGGAGAATGTCTTGAGAGGTTTTCTTTGTGCCTTTTCCTGATGAGTGGAGGGTGCAGCATCCTCCTTAAGGGTTTGTACAACCTGTGGGCAGCTCAGAACAGCAGCCAGCAACAACAAGGTGAGAGTCTACTCCTGGAACCAAAGGACCATATAAGCCACAGCATCAGTACACACGTAATGCATGTGGTGTATGGTGGTACCTGCTGATTTCATGGAGCTGGTTTGAGCTCACTAAAGGCAGATCAAAAGGTTCATTTATGTTTCAGCAACTGGCCAAAGCCCTCAGGGATGCGCAGCTCCACCAGTCTCTGCAAGTGTTTGTCTTTCCTCACCCCAACCACGTTTCATTAAACAGTCAGCCCTGCAACTCCCCTTCCCACATGCCGCCTCTTCTCCCAGCTGTGCTGAGCATTATCCAGTGTTGTGAACGGAGTAGCTCCCACAGCCCCCTTTCCTGCACACCCTTGGAAAGAACACCCCGCCATTTCAGAATTGCAGCTCTACAGTGTTGAGTTACGGTTTTTTTAGCCCAGACATCTGGAACATATCATCTAGGGGCCAGATTTGAGGAGTATCTTCATTTTATTCTGCCTGCAGAAAGGAGGAGAGCAGAGGCTTCACATTACTGCAGCACAGATGAACTCTAATTATTTTGTGCATGATTAGTGGACAATGGTGTATGTTGACGTGTGGTCCAACAAAGCCCTTTCTGACCCTCAGTAAGAAGTTACTCCATCAACATTTGTTGCATCAGGGCAAAAGTGAGAGGAATGAATACAGACACATCCCCATTGTGATCTGAACGGGGCCAGGATTCCAGAAGTAATTTTGTATTTTAGGAAAGGAAGCTTCTTATCTTCAAGAGTTCTTGAAGATCAATTGTCTAAAGTGACTGAGGCACCTAAACCCCTAAAATTCAGAAAGCTTTAGGCCAGGGCAGGATTCAAAAGCGTCCAGGTGCCACACTCTTATTGGTAGTGCCAATACTTGTCAAGATACGGTGCTCTCTACCCCCCAGCTGAAAAACTGGGACTCTGGAGGTCCGACCACACTACTGGGTGTTGTGAAAATGAGAATCAAAACACTACAGTAAGTCTTACTGCATTCATTTATCAGTGCAAAACAGAAAACAACCCAGAGTTCAGCACAGCAAAACAGATGAAAGATGCAACTGTCCTGACCTTGGGTGGCTGGGGTTTTTCCCACCCCTCCTTTGCTCTGTAGTGTGCTCTGTCTTTCTAATAGGGGGATTTTCATCATTACCACAGGCAAGGTCAATGCACGCAGTCTCCTGGGCATAGAGATGTGGCTGCTGCAGAGAGCAGGGAAGCCAAATCCACCGCTGGTGCAACTCCACCAAAGCTCCCAGCCTTACACAGAAGGGACTAATTTGGCCTTGTGTATTTTGAATAAATTGTTAACTCTTCTCGGCATGAAGAAGTGATTATTGAAAAGTTTGCCTCCACATACAAATGCAAATGACAGTCGAAGAACACGTGAATGTTAATCTTCCAAACCAAGTACGTAGACAAATGCTAGTCATTAGAAACATTTCCGTGCATTTATATTAGGCTGTCCTCTAAAAGACTTTTCAGACAAATATGTCATCAAGATATTCAAAACCATGTAATCTTATCCAAAGTTTCATCTATCAACAGTACAGTTTTCATCTCTCGCAGCTGTGTGTCAGAATGTGCAGGCAGATTAGCCAGCTGATAGCAAGGGGGGGAAGGGAAAGAGGGGCTCTGTCATCATCAAGAAATACTGCTGGGGAGAAGAGACTCTTGCTGTTGATTTTTTAAAAACCTCCCCAAGAACCCTTTCCATGCAGGGATGCAGGAGATATTTGCAAGGACTTTCGATGGGAGTTGGTGCTCATTTGCTTGAAGCCCTCCTCCCCCCCCCCCCCCCCCCCCCCCCATTTTCTCTTCCCTGCAGAGTGTAAGTTCTCATAATAAAAATCATCCTGAGCACAATTGTGTATCTGGTGTCCGTGGCAAAGAGTCCCCTTCCACGGCAGATTAATTCACCATATTTCTTGTGCCTTCATAAGCTCGGAGAGAACAAGATAAAGCCCAAATCTGGATGGTTTTGAACTCCAGCTGCACCCTTCACCTTCCTCAAAGGGCAAATCCCCACACAGGTCCCTTCTACAGCCAGAGGGATCACTTGGGAAAAAAAAAGAAAAAAAAACAGTTTACCTCAACACTTTTCAGCAAGCAAATTCTGTTGTTTCAAGGAGAGGGATGAATGATGACATATATGGGCTTCTGATAAAGATGCAAAGAGATAGGACTAAAACATACAGTAAAGCGCTGTGAAATGATTCCTCAATATGAGACTCAATATGCTACAGTTGTCTATGAGACAATGTCTTTGAATCCATGCATATGAATCTGTGCATAATCTTTGAGTGTATTCATTTTTAAATACATTCTTTCAAGTAAATTTTAACATTACTGAGAAGCCCTAGCTTGACAGCACTTGAAGGCAATGTTTTCAAATTTGTGGAGAGTGAGAAAGATTTTCAAAACCACAGAAGAGCAGTTAGTACTTAACACCACCTAAAACAGGCTCGTGCCTTTCGGGGTATCTTTGAAACCTCTTTTTGAAGCGAAGCCCTAAATCTCAGTGTTTAGTGACACAAATCAAATGCCTGGATTTTCAGAGTCACAAATTCAGTTCGTGCTGACTGCACAGAATATTCAGCATCTCTGAATACCTCCTGTCCCAACAAACCCAACTTCGGTTTTTGGGGTCCTGTTTTTGTGGTTTTGGCATGAAGATGACAGACAGAAACAAGGACAGTGCTTAGCCATTTATCAGGGGCTCTGATCTTGGCTTAAAGAGGTATTTCAGCAGAAAGGGGTCTGTTTTGGTAGAGAATCCTATGACATGGACACCTCCCAGCACTGTGGACTGAAGCCAGCTGATGTCAGTGTAGTCACCAGACAGTCTGCGGGGTTTAGGGTACAAGTCACCAAAACCCTAACTGACGGAGCCGACCACTAAGAGAGGCAGAGCTCTGTTTCTGGCTCATACTCCTCTGAGCTTATCTGGTTCCCTAACTTCAATACCAAATCAATCTTTCTAATGGGCGCGTAATGCTTAACCTATTTCCGGAACTTTTCCCTCAGCCTTGGAAATGTGCTTTGTAGCAACTTGACTACAAAAGTGAGAGGGCAGAGAAAGAACCTTTCAGAGCCCACATGGAGGTGTTGGAGGGAAGAAGTTAGTTGTCCACTAAAACACAACCCTTAAATACAAAAGCAAAATATAACATCTCTGGAAAAAGGAGCCCTGATATGGTATTTCTTAAAGCTTCATTTGACAAACCACAATTTTAAACTCAAAAGCATATTTTGAAGCTTTTTAAATACTCATGTCATTAGTTCCTTGCTTGGAAAAGTACCTTTGTCTCCTCTGAAGAGAAATGGAAAAGAAGGGAGGAGCAGGGTGGGAAGGGGAAGACACATTATTTGATGAAACAAGACGTTGCTCCCAGCCTGGGGCTTGCTGTCCTCCCAGCAAAGCCCAGTCCACCGGCTTGCTGCCCGGGCACACACGCCTGCCTGCCAGCCAAGGTCCACCAGGTCAAAAATCTGCTTTATAGAGAGTGCCCTGAGCTAGTGTTTACCTAGAAGAGCCATTGCAGTCTCTCAGGAAATAATCCACATTTTCAAATGAGCCTCTGTACCCAAATATTTATTTGCTTGTTAGAAGGTAATGGCTCTAGAGCAGTTGTTAAGGTCTTCTAGGGAACAGCATGCAACTTGTACTGCTACACGGAGTTTGTGTACCAGATGAGGTATTAATCTGGTTAGTTGAAATGCTATGGACCGTCCGCAAATCATTAATGTTGGCTGCAGTGCTGTACGCTGTAACACATGTACTTTAGGGCAGTCAGTCAGTCCAGTCCCACATAATAGATATTTAGCCTAGAAAGGTCTGCAGACCTTTCCCAACCCTGTTCTTTTGCCGGCCATGCTGCCAGACCAGCAGAAACCAGTGCGAGGCATGGGACGACGGGTGGAGGCTTTGGAGTTATGACTTCAGTCGGCAAAGGAGGAGGAGAGCGAGCAATCTGCCAAAACAAGCATGGGTGGCGTGGTTTGAGAAGACAGGGGCATCGAGCAGCAGGGAGCAGAGCTTGCTGGAGTGGTTTTTAAAAATAGTTTAGGAAACTGGCTTTGATTTTAACAGCCGGTTCTACCGACAGAGACCAAACTGCCTTTGGCAGAGCCCTGTCGTTTTTCTTTGCCTACACACCACTACAAGCCACAAAGCACTCACCAAGACTGTATAACAAACTTAACTTCAAAAGACCCAAAGCCACAAAAAGCATGATGTCCCACAAGAAGGGTGCAGGAGCATAAAGAGAGGTAGCAGTGATTTCCCCGGATGCCTTCCTACAAAAAGAGAAAAGTGGGCAGCAGAAGGTTATGTTAAGCTTCAGCATCTTCTCTCATGAGGTTCCCAGAGCCTCTCCAGCTCCCCATAAGGGTTGCCAGCTTCAACCAGGGGATACAGAATTGCAACATGGACTCAAAGAAGCCAGGCAGAAGAATTTGTCTTCCAGGGGGTGCTGGTGACCTCTTTCTGTGCCCAGAGCTGTCTTACAGGACCAAGCAAACAACTAATGGCAGCAGTGCTGCACTCCCCATGGCCATGGCCATCTCCTCCCCATCCAGCTCTGAGGGACATCAACAGAATCTGGCAAGGTCCACTACTAAGCCTAGCGTTTCCTCTCTCAGTCTTGTCATCAAACTTACTTTTTCTCAGAATGGCTGGAGTCCAGGACATGGTCTTGGCCTTGTCTTTCAATTACTGCTGCTCTTGGAGGCTTATTAGAAAAAACTGCTTAGCAGGATGTGATTGGGATTGCTGCATGCACACCCCTGCCCCATGTTCTGCCTCTGGCAGTGTTCACAGTCCCCCTCTCACAGGAGACGGGAACACAAAGGCTGTTCTTGAAGGGAAGGACATTTCCCCCCATGTGCAGTCTCACTGCGCTAGTAGAATGTCACTGGCACTGCAACCGCAAGTTTCACATCACAAGCACAAACAAAACAGTTTTCCTCCTCACTCATAACAGACAGCATTTCACTGAGATGGATTTACCATTGGCTGGTTCCACTACACAGCCCAGATTAAAAACAAATCAGAAAAAACCCCAGTGCTGTGTGTAGTCAGAGATGTGAACGCTAACCCAGAAGTTGCGCATCCCACACTAGACAAGCCAAGTGGTACAGAGATAACAAAAGTTCAATAATTCTTCAGCATTCTGAGCTCCTGATTACTGTGAACTATCTGCTTCAAAGAGTTGCAGCCTTGCTGGTGAGGATTCTTTCACCCTTTCTTGAGCCAGGAAGCCAACTCTGATACTGCACCGTGGGCTGGGAAGCCTCCAAACGCCTTTGGGAACCCGTAAAGGTGCTTTCGTCCTAGAGAGGATGACTCTTAAGAGGTGGTGAACTTGACTTGCTTTCAGAAGGTTTTTCAGGCCAACAGAGGCACCTGAAGACTTAGAGAAAGATGACACCGCCAGATGGCATGGCCCAGGGAGAGGATGAAATGAAGGCTGCGGGGGATGCGCACACTGATTTCTCCAAAGACTTATAACTGCGCCGAAGAAAGAAATAGCTCTGCCACAAGAGAGTCTGATGAGAAAAGTCATTTGCTACTGAAATGTAATTTAAAAAATGTATTTAATACCAATTAAAAACACAAGCCTGTAATATCCACTTATCTAAACTGCTTGTGGATTACTTGCTTTTCACTTACTAACCTACCCACTAATTTCTACAAAAAAATAAAAATACAGGTCAGGCTTTTGCTACCAGATTTAGTTATTTTACTAGCACACAAAGATGAGCCAGAATGGTTATCAAGAAAAATAAGGGGGAAAAAGAGAATTGGGAAATCTTAGACATTGTATTAAAACAACAGTTTTTAGGGTGTTTGATTTACTATTCAACTGTGCACAGCTGCTGCTGTGAGAAATAGGAAGCATGCCAAGGGAAAGAGATGGGGGGAAAAATTAAACGGGTGGGGGAGGTTTGCAGAATCAACTGGTTAATGAGATATGAAAATTTTTATGAGTAAGCCCCTGCTGAAAACACTTGTTTGTTTGAACCAGCTTACTGCTTACCCACCGACACGGCAATTCGCCTCGCCAAAGGACTTAATCACGAAATGTGAATTTTAGACAGCACTTGGGTTTTTCATGCGCTAGTTTAGATCCTCTGTGCTTCCCCCTCCTTATCTTGGAGCAACCTAAAATCTGTTGGGGTCCTGGCACACGTTTCCTCCTCCCTGCAAGCTGCAGTGTTCCGTATGAACGAGAGCATTTTGCACTGGGAGGGCAGTAAATTACTCAAGTCCTACAGTCATATAGGGAGGAAGCTCAGCAGGGTGAGGCAAGAGATGGGGGTTTGAATGCCTTCAGGAGGGGAGCAGTGCTTTCAGCACTCTGCCTCTCTCAGGCTGGTCCCACCTTCCCTCCAGCCCCATTACAGGGCAAAGAAGAGCTCTCCTTTCTCCACTTCTACGGGAAGGATTCAGGGTTCAAATGCCCATGGAAGATCCAAGACCATTAATTTTTTAAAAAGGACAGCTCTCTGCTTAGTCCAAAGGAAGACCCCTAACTTTAAAAAAATCCACACCTTTCCTGGGCATTTCCTGTAAGATTTCTTAGGCAGTCCCCTGCCAACTGTCCTTACCTGTATGAATTATCTTAAAGGTCTCTTCCAACCAGATGATTCTGTCATTCTGTGAATCCCATTCCTGGGCACCACTCTACCTGGCAACATAAGCACCAAATTCAGGATTATTCACCACCCTGAATTTAGGAGCTGCATTATTGCCTTTTAGTCTCTTTTGACATAACCTAAACTTTGTTTTGTGGTTCAAGTGAAAGATGACTTCAGCCTCCTCAGAATAAGCCTGAATCATTTGTAATAATTTCTTGAATTATATTGTGCCCGCTTTCTTCTATGTAAAGCCCCATCATACACCTTTGACTTTGCTTGGTGTTTTTTATAAATAGCAAACACTCAACAGTTTTCAAGAAAAGTAAATGTTCCAAATTCTCTAAAAACAAAACACAAGCTCTGAGGCACAAAGCTCAAGCTTGTACCAAATCCTGGGCTGTGATATTCCCTACAAGGAAGAGGGAACTGGCACCATCGGAAGTCCTGGCTTTCATCTTGGTTTACTCGTTGGTGAATATCTGCTGCTGGAGAAACTTTTCAACCTGAAACGCTCACTTGCAGTTGATGGATAAACTCCTCAAAACCACATTTTGTCATGTAGAGTCAACCATATCTACAGCTACTAAGCAGCTAAGGGGCTTGGACCCAGTCTATCCTAATGATACTGATGAAGGGTCATTTTCTAGAACCCGTTCAAATAACAAGCATTTAAACTAAGGGATTAAAGCAGTATGCAGTGGTCCTTTACAACAGCGTACTTTGAATGCTCCTGTTTGTATCTGCTGCACGGCAAGAAGAATGCCCATTGTGTCGGTACTCCAGAAGGCCTCGCTGTAGAATATTAGACTTGAGAAATCATTTATTGGGATCTTATCTTGCTTACCCAATTGAGATGTCAGGCCACTGCATTTAAACTATAACTTGCAGACTAATTAAAGGCAACAACTTAGTGCTTACCTAGGGATTCAGGGAGATTGCATGATGACCTGCATGTGTGGTCAAGGGAAGATTAAACAGACTGAACTAAGCAAGGCCTTTATTTTCCTGGTGATACCTGATTTGGGGGAGTAATCCCACTTTATCCCCAAACATAAACCTTTTTGTTATTTAAAGAGATGTAATCTAGGAGGTGCCTTATGGACCTTTTCACCTGGCTTTGATGTCCTAACAGTTACTAGACTTAAGGTTGTTGTTTTCCTGTTTTATCTTCCCTTGAATTGTTTCCAAGCAGCTATCTGGTTAGTGGGAAAGCCTCACTTTTCTGCAGGGAAAATTGCAAATGAAACAAATGAAGTTTTATATATGGTTTGTTTCCTTTCATTTGCCTATGCATAACATGTACATGGGATCCTCCTGCAGAATAGCAGGTCTGAAATGGCAAGCTAAAAACCTAGAGGTCACGGCATGGACAAGAGGACACAGGAGACAGTTTTCCTGTCTTTGTTAAGATGACGATGATGCCTCTATTTCAGATGGCGTGGAAGGGGGAGGCAGACACTAAATATAAGAAGGAGAAGTTTATTTGACAGCGTTATGAGAAGGGTAACTGGAGGCAAACATTTGACACTGATGCTGGAATGCTGTAAAAATTTAATTAGATGGGTACATTAGTCATAGCTGTATTAGGGGGTTCATATACTACATGCAAAAATGCATGCTCCAGTACAAGAGAAATATTTAAGTCCTTCCTGTAAATACCATTTCCCTCATTATTGGGAAATGTGGTCTCAGTGGGACCATTGACCATGTCATTGTATTTACAAAAGTATGCTTAGAATAAGATTAACAGCATTTATGGGAAGGGTTTTCCTACACAGAGAACGATGCCCATTATATAGGGAAAGTTGTGCAGCCGAGTCACAATGAAGTAGGCGTATGTGGCTGCTAGCTGGTTTAATGTAGGGTTTACTTCTGTGCTGTTAAACTACCTTTAATAGCCTCATGTTCCCTAAAACAAGGGCTTTTGGTGAGCTGAGATGCATTGAAGCATGCCAAGAAGCCTACTGCAATTTTGTCTGTCCCTGGAAACCATTGGGGAATGCTTTATGGCTTCATGGCTGTCCTAAGGAAAGCTCAACAGACTTGCCTGTGCAACCTGGGTAGTTAAAAAGCATTTTCACAACTGGGTCCTTACAAGATGATCCCTTGGGACTAGGTTTATTTGGGAAGTTCATCTGAATCCAGTGCAGATCACACTGGTTGGGGCTTCTCATAGCTCTCAGTATGGATCTGTATGACTGTGATTAAAAATTTTGATATCTTGCAAGGCTGATGGGTGTTTTCTTTATTTTTCAGATGCAGCTATATCCAAAACCTTGCAGGGAGATACCTAGATTTCAACAAGCCTCTTCCACTTTGCGGTGAAACAGTAAACCGATTTAGTCCAAATATTTCCTGTATGCTTGACATAAAGACCTGCATTACTGTGGGGCTGCTCCCACAGCCTGCAGAAACCAAAGTCTTTGCAGAAAAGCTTTGAACATGAAGAATGAGCGTGTAAGTTAGTTCCAAAACAAAGAACTGGTAAACCAGTTTGAAATCACAGTTGAAAGGAGGTGCTCAGCTCTAATACTTCATACATGGTGTTGTTTTCAAAATCCTCCCTCCCTCATAGAATGTATTCGTGTCTTTCATTGGAAAAAATGCATGTTTCAAGTAATTTGCAATGATTTCAGAAATCCTTGAAGAAAAGGAGTTTGGACCATTTCCCTTACTTTTCTTTCCCTTCAGCTTTACTCCATGTGGAAAATAAGATAACGCTTTAATTTGACAACGTTCATTTTGTAGTAAATAAGCAAATAATTGGTCCTGTTTAATTTTAAACAGTGTTTCAGTGGTGGTAACACGTGTAGCATTCAAGAGTGATTATGAGATTGAGATACCGGATAGGAAAAGGATAAAAACAAAAGATGACATAACCAAAATCAACTAATACTTTGTCTTAATCACTGTTTGGCTTGTTCTGATGAATTTGATATCAGTTTTGCAGAAAAGGAGAAGGCTATACTGCTGATCAGTTTATTTCCCAGAATTCAGTGAACTTGCAAAGAGGATACTGTTGTCTGTAACCACATAAAAAAGGAAGATGCGTAACTTCTGAGGAAGCCAGTTGTGATCCTAGAAAAATCACACGTGGGAATACCAGGAAGTTAACTTATGCTGGGGTGGGTGGGGAGGAAGGTATCCAGGATTATATACATCGAATAATGAACAGCAGCATGTGCTTTTGTTTGAAACACTAAAATGTGGGTCAAAATTCACCTTCAGTCTAGTGCACTATTTACACAAACTTGAAGAAAATGTGTCACACTGGAAAGGGAAAGAAAATGAAGTCTAAAACCACAATTTGTATTAAGAAGACTCTGTCTTTTCTAAGTCCCAAATAGAAAAATCACAGCCTCACAAACAGACTTGCCCTTTATCGTAATGTTTGTTGTTTAAAAATCAGTAGATCAGTCAGACTGACTGAATTGCCCTATGGTAAAGGACAAACAGCCAAAGACCACGAATTGATTGCGAGGAGGAGGCATACACACAATTTTTTTTAAACAGAGAAAAAGAGAAAGCTACCTTGCTCTCAAACATCTATCATCAATCTTCCCCCAGACTGTAGGGATATTTTGCCATGGGCAAAGGTGTCAGCTGATAACTACATCTGAACTAGCATCGCTGTGAGCACCTCAACAAATTGGAGGGATCTCTGCAGGAACAATGTTAGTGGGTAAAGGTCTCAAGAGATTTGATTCCAAGGCCATATTTAACCGCTGACACCGCTATACTCAGTAAATGACAAAGTGGGATTTTAATTTGCGTGATTTTGGAGAAAAGGGAATCACCCAAGAAAAGCAAGACAGAGAATGAAATTAAATAAAAAAATATTCTGAATGAAAATCTGTAACATTTCCAAATGGTAACCAATATTATGCTGAACAATGGTCTTGAAAAGGAAGAGAGGCAGAAATACTGTTACATGGGTCTTTCAAAACCGAATAGAACAAAAGCTCACGAGCACCTTCCAGAGCCGTTAGCACAATGATAAGGAAAAGTTTAGAGTTCTGGTGAGTTCCATAGCAACATTTTAACATGGTAACACTATGCTAGACAAGAAATCGAGGTGAAATAGTACACAGCAAATTAAACAAATAAACAAGCAAACAAATCATGAGAAAGAAGAAAATGAGACTATAGCAGAGCGGTTCGGATGGAAGTAGGATATGTAATAGGTCACTTGTTTTGGATTGTGTGCCCACAGACACCACCATGCCACTCACCAACACCACCTGAGCAGACAGCTGGATTAAATCAAGGTCCTAACACACAGTTCCTCAGTTTACCTCTCTGTTAAGCACGTTGATAATTATTAAGTTCAATGAAAACTAAGGCTCTCAGTGACATATAATGCTGCAGTTCTTTAGTGCCTTAACAATTTAAGTCCTGTTTGCAAAAGTCTGACAGACACTTTTGAAAATTGGATTCATAATTAGTAAACCAGACAACTGGATTCTTAAGATCATTAGAAAGATATTAGGTAAAAACTTCAAAGTCAATGGGATTTGAACACCTTAGTCACATAAGCTCCTCTGAAAATTTTCCTTCATGTCAATCTGCATTCAAATAATTCTTCTTGCACTTGGCTATAACGTGTTTGTCATGACCACTGAGCAGGATAAATCAAATCTCAAAAATCCCAGAGGAACAGGAATTAAATCCATGTCTCCTTTAAACATTACATTCTCTAAAAGGTAAGAGAAATCGTGACTAAGCCACAGGGAGAAAAGCCTGTTCCCAACTGAGTGCTGGAAGATCAAAAAGCTGTGACCAGCAGAGCCTAGGCAAAAGCAGATGTTGTGTCCAGAGTCCTTGTTGTGGAATTCGATAGCTGGTTTGGGGAATTGTTTGAACCGGTCACTTGGGAAGGCAGTGCCAGCTTAGCTCGTGCTAAGTTTGAACAGTCCAACATTTGAATAGTGTGTTCACGTCCTACCAGAAAAAAAAGAGGCTGTGTTTGTAAATAAGATGACAAGTTGTATCATATTAGGGTCTTTTGCAACTGACAAAGCATTCCCATTTTCCAGAGAAAAAGAATCATTTGCCTGGGAAGAAATATCATCTGGCAGTATTTCTAGAGCCTCGCTTCAAAGAGAAATTTGAAGCCACTCTTGTATAATGTGCAGGCATTAATCACCAAAAGAGAGATTCTCATAAACAAAGTAATCAAAACCAGTAACACAAACCCAGTTCCTCTCCCTTGCTGCGCGCTGATCAGCGTGGAGCACATGAAAATCTAGGTCAAACCCCCTTTCACTGACAGAAAGGCACCTGGCCCCACTGCCCAAGGACCAGCCCGAGCCCTTGTACCCGAGAGCAAGAGCGGAGCATTGCTGAAACCTTCCAGCAGTGCAAAAGGTGAGCAAAGCCAAGGAGACTGGAACAACAAAAACAGCATCAAAGGAAGCACAGAAAAACGTTAGCTGCCCAGTGGTGGGAGCAGCAGAATAAATGGCTGTATTATAGGACTGTCACCTGAGCAAGCCGATCAATGCTATTAAGACTGAGTCAATCCATGTCTGTACAAGTATAGCAGTGCTTGAATGATGACAAATCTCTGGGTCCAGGGGGAGACATCCTTCACCTTGTTGAAAAGTAAGGAAGCAGCTGCTGTGATCAGTTTTGGCAAGTGTTTCTGATCCGTACCTGGACCGTTCCCATCAGGTGTCATGTACTGAAGCTTTATGCCTTCTCACATAATGGCGCTACTGCCATGCTGAGAGCCTGAATTGCTGCAGACGGGCAGTGTTGACTGCTGTCATTTTACTAAAATGAATAATTATATATCTCCCACTCAAGCCGATTGTTTGAAGGATGCGAGATGGAGCGCACAAGAAAGCTACTACCAATAAGGGAGCTTTCAATGCAGCTCATGTTGCCTCTGAGGAAAAGCGGACTGGAGGAATGAAGGGTGGATGCTGGTTCTGCCATCAGCGATGCTCAACTGGCATACCTGTGAGCTGGTAGGCCTCTAAAGTAGACAATTTCTTTATGGAGGGAGGAATGAAGGGACCTTTTCCAAAGCCCAGTCTGCAATCTTCTCTCCCTCGTTGCTGTTCTACCCATGTCTCTCCTTCTTGGCATAGTGCCTTTCCCCCCCCAAGCAGCAGCTGTGCACACTTGAATAGTAAATCAAACCCCCTAAAAACTGTTGTTCCGAAATCTTTTCAGATCTTTCTTTCCTCTATTTTTGTTCTCTTTTTCTTGCTAATGATTAAGGCAATTGGCTTTTTTTAATATGGTATGAACTAATTTTGCGTTGCAAATAGCTTGATGTATCACAATGTCTATCAATGAAAGGACCTAGAGGTACATCTAGTTCATCCACCAGCAGTGCATGAGTTATTGGGGGTGGGGGCACTATTGTAGGAAATGCACGGTGGGGGGTGGGTCACATTTCTTTTGGGAGCAGGTCCTAGATCATCTTATGAGAGGACAGGGAAGATGGCAACATCCTGGATTTCCAGGTGATAGATAATAACAAAAATACACTCCAGTCAGGGCTGATTTACACTATCTGGGGACCTGAGCCCAACATCCTAAACAGCATTTGTTTTTATGGTTTCAAGACTATTTTCACAACAGAAATGCCTACAGTATTAATATCGTAGAGAGGGATGAAGACAGAACGGCAAAATACCAGACAATTAGCACCATGCAGTATATCATATGCTTTTTGTTGAACTCAACGTCCATCACAGAGGTGCAATGAGTTACTCCCTGGAAAAATGGACGCTTTTTTTTTTTTTTCCTCCACATAAATGTGAGATTTACAGAAGTTGATAGGTTTAACTTAGTTGATAGAAATGCCTGATTCCTGCCCCAAATACCTAGCAGCTAAACTTTTCCTGTATTTTGAAACTATTGCAAGAAACTTGATGTTGCACCTTTAAAAAGATCCAATTTGGCAGGGGTGGAGAAAAAAAAAAAGAAAAAAAAAAAGAGTCTGTCATTGTAGTACTTCCCCTTTTATTTGCATGAGATACTACTTAAGCCCATGGACAGTTTCTCCCTTTAGTATGTACGTCTGTGAAAGGGATGTGATAGTAGAGCTTTGGCTGTGAAAATACAATGTATGCTTTATTACAAAGAAAACCACAGTTTGAAACCCAGGGAAAACTCTGATTCACCAGCATGACTCACGCACACTATAGAGCCTGCAATCCCTTCAGCAAAGATGCAAGCCCAGCAGCATGCAAGTACTTGCAGAGAGAACATATTTTCCCTAAATGAATGATCTTTTCAAGTGCCTTATCTTACTCCTTTTGAAGGCAGTGGAAAACGTCTCACTGGACTTTGGACAAGACCCTTGAAGGCAGGAGAAAAGTCAGTAGACACCATGCAAATATCCACAAGAATGACTCAAAGCCACTATCAAGATAATATTATCGTAGCAGATCGGAAGTCAGATTTCTGAGAAGGCTGTTATGAGCCCAGGGAGGACCTGTTGTGTTGGCTACCATCTGATTGTGATTAGCAAAGCTGAACTTTTCAGGAAATGAATACTCTAGGGTTCCCACCTCATGAGATAATTCTGACACGGTCTCAATTTCAATAAATGTATCTGAAAGAAAAAAAGAGAGTGTTCAGATGTCTTTTAAAAATGGGAACAAGTAAATACACTTGTCTGAAGGTAACAACTCAGTTGACTGCAGTGTGAGGGAGTTCAAAGGATTTCATATCTGGGGATGAAATTTTGTTACATTACTCCAACTCCCAAGACCACCGGTCCAACTGACTACAATCAAGTGTAATACTGGGGTAACACGGTGAGGAGTCAGGCTGGTAGGGCCTGCTGCCTAGCAGAGCATCCACTAGAGGAAAGAGACCACTTGAGGCGTAAGTGCAATTCATTTTCTGCTGAGGCTACGAAATGTGCATGAGCCTCAGAGGGAGGAACTCAAGGTACAGATGCAGGTAAACTCGTCTATCCAATCCTCTCAAATGTCTGGCTTCACTTTCAGACATGCAAAGCACCACGTTGCTCTCACTGAACCAGCCTGACAGAGGAAGGAGCTGGGTTAGTGCTGCTAGCTCCCCACTCCCCATCACAGCCATGCCTGGTACATCCATTTCTCCAGTGAAAATAAATGACAAAAGATTTATTTTTAATGTAGTTGATATATTAATATGTTAAAAGAACAAAGCTCTTAATTGGGTTTCCAATATTTGTTCTTTGCTTTAGAATGGGAAACTCTCACAATATTTTGTGAAGGGGGAGGGCAAGAAACTGTCTCAGTTTAGCACACAAGGAAACTACATTCACCATTTCTTTCTGTGTTGCTGTGGCTGTGTTGAAGCCACCTCTCTGACCTGGGTCTCTTTGAAGCAATTAATTCTCTGATATATTTCCCCACACACATATCTTCTGCTTGAGCACACCTGATGCATTCAGCTCTACTGTCTGTGAACTGCAGGTCTTTAGCGAGATGGGCTCATTTTCCTTGGTCTTTGGACTCTAAAGAGTGTCTTCGCTTGCCTCTCATCCACATACGAGAGTCACAAATTGGCTGAAACCTTAGCTTTTTAGCTTGACACGTGGGAGTGTCAGGCCAAGGCTTACGTTATGTACAGTAGCTTGGTGTTCCTCAGCAGAGGAGGCAGATGTAAGATTAAGTCAACTCGGATCCTGCATACTCATCTCTTAACCACGCTGTTCTCATATGAAAGGTCATCTCAGTCCCATAAACTCATGCTTGTATTTCCCAAGCTAACAAACTCCTCATTTGGTTTTCAGAGCTGCCTGGAGTCTTTCCACACTGGAATTGCTTAACTCTGGAGCCAGTGGTGATCATTAACAAAATGCATTCCCTACCATTTTCATGCCATCAGCTAACTTGGCTTTGGACACCAGTATGTTATACATTACTTCTGGGTAAAAATAGCGACAATCCTCTCCATTTCATAATGTGAGGTTGGACCTGAAACTTCTGAAAGGCTAGAATTTATCTTGCTTAGAAAGAACAGAAAATAGATTAGTAGCCATATATGAAATGTATATTAAGGTTAATTAATACTTATACAAAACCTCTACATAGGGATTAAGAGGAGACATTGAAAAATTGGTCTTTTGTATTGTCTGAAAAGAGAGAGCTGCATTTTCCTCTTCATAACAGATTAAATATTTGTATTCAGAGTTCCTGGTTCTACAGATATCAGATCTACAGCTGGCCAGAGAACACCGTTAAGCAGAACTGATTTATTTCATAGTTCACGACGTCACTTCTGGGAGGAGCGGGCAGGCTGGAGGTTGGACTAGTGGGAGACATTATCTAAGGAATACTGCCCTTGAGTTTCAGTGGAGGCAGGATTTTGCCTGGTGATGCTCACCTCCCTGGCAATAGCTTCTCAAGAAGCCATGAATGTAGACACAAGAACATGAAGCTATTCGGGATCATCTGTCTGCACGATCTGACACAGGGATGTCCAGTGAGCTGGTATATTTAGGCACATTTATTTCTACTGTCTATGAAAGAAAAACCTATGGGATTACAAACATATACTTCTCTAACTAAGCAAACAAAAACCTCTTTCTGTGGCCCAAACTCCTGTCTCTGGATCCTCAGCAAGATACTTCAGCTACTTTAATGTTATTCTCCCATTTCACTGTCACCAATGGCAAAAATGGTGGGGTACCATGACCAGAGTTGGGTTATCCCTCCTTCTTTGCTGCCTTTGTGGTGACAGAGTACTTTCTATGTAGTATTCCTTAAACATGGAGGAAACACATATAGCATGTGTTGAGTGGGATAACTCCCCACAGTCCTCTGCTGCCATTACCCTAATTCAGCATCCAGCACATCATGGACAAAAGTTTTCCTACCACGGTAAGAGCAGCATTCTCCAGCATTTCTAACCTATGTTGCCGCATAATAAACTTTTCATAAGAGGGATCTCATTCAGATAGGTGTCTGCATTTATGCTACAGAAATATTTCTTATATATAGATGAGATTACATGTTCTCCCTCACCGAGCTAGATCGTGTCTCAAGCACGCGCTCCAAGAGAGAAGAGGAAGGAACTTATACCATCCCGGGGCAGCACAGAAACAATTCCTCCCCATTTCTGTTTTGTTCCAATATCAACAGCAGATACTCACCACCCCCATTCCTATATGGACTAGGTTGTGCTGGGGTGGTGCAATGGCTGGTCTTTGTCTTTCTCCACCCACTAGTATTTGAGTCTAAACCCAGTCTCACAGCAACCACAGAAGCGTCTGGCTGCCCCTCGTGCCTTTACAGGAGCTCAAATTCCACAATCCAGTTTGGGTACTTGCGTACCTGGCTATGGGTTCAGGGGAGTTATGAACATGAATCTGCATGGCAAGATGAGAGAATACACGACGTGTTTAAAAAAAAAAAACCCAACAATGAACATTTAGAATAAATTGCACATAGAGGTTCATAATTTGTGGTTAGAGAGACTGAGTGCTAGTCATTATTCAGTATCACTCACTTCTTTCCTCCAAATATATGTATGAAAGCCAGGAACAAATAATATTTTTATAAACAGGGAGGAGGTTTTCTTTTTTAAATTAGATTATGTTAAAAAATAATCTAGGATGACTGGAGTGAGATTGCACCTATGCAGAGAAATTACTATACAGCCAAGTGAATCATTAATCCAAACATAATGTATAACTTTACAGCAAACAAAAGCCAGACTTATTAAGAGTGAATTGTTTACAATAGAGAGTTACATATTAAAATATATGTATAATTGCAACCTTCTATTAACACCCTTTTGAAGAGAAGAAACACCAGTTCCAGGCTTTAAAATGCTGTGTCTTAACTGTGCTCAACATAGAGCTCTGAATGTAATGAGAGCAGCATACATAGGAGGGATTCTTGCAGATTAAAATAAGAAAAAACAGCTCCTATGAAATTGTTTAGCAGAAGTTGCTCCATCTTCATTTGTCTGTATCAAAAGGAATTCATTATCATATCCAGAGACAAACTTGGGGAGAAGAAAACGTGCTCTATTGAAAGTATGGCATATGATTTAATCTGATCTCAGCAGAATTTCATTCTAGCCCTAGGAAGGTTGCCCTGGTGACATCACACTTTGCATCATGTCCTCAGCCCACAGGCATCCATTGTAAGCTCTAGAAGAGACTTGGCATTAGTGCGCATGGGAAAACGCACACGTTTTGGAGGACTGATCAGGGAGATCAAAAGCATCTTCCATCTCTGCTACTAAAAGAAGCCCAGAGCCTTGGCCTGGGTTTACACTGACTGCCTCCACCTCCTCCAGAAAATCATCAGAGACAGAAAAACAGAGTTCCACATCTGCACCAAGCTGCTTCCCCAAATCTTTGGGAAATACTTGACAGAAGAGAGTAACTGTTAGGTCTTCCACCGTTTAACCAATTCAGCCACCACAAACAGCTTCTCAAAGCAGTATAGAAAGCAAAGAAAGCAGCTTCTATTTCTTTTCCCATTAACAAATTGAATAGAAAAGCCTTCTCATCACCCACTGAACCAGAGGGAAATAAGAACAGAGGGAGAACAAATAAACCCTTGAATAATACATGCTCATTTTGCTAACAGGCTGGTTTTGCCCCCTACAAACCCATGGTAATAAGCATCATTACTCCACCAAGAATCCCTTAAATCGCCTTCTCTGCACACTCGTTGCTTTTTGTACGCTCACATAAATTTGGCAACATAGACAAAACCCAACTGCTTTCCTTGTCCCATAAAGTTCCCTGTTTGACTCATAGAGAAACCACTTCTGAAAAACAACCTGCATAAAGCCAATCCTCTTTGCTCCCCCTGAGCTGGAGCCCTGTTGCAGCCTGTCTCAGGTGGGAGCTGAGCGCTTTGGCTGATCCCCAGCCTCGTGTGTTGTTTCAGCCCACCGGGAGCCAGCTGCACTTCCAAGACAAGCAGCCCACTTACAGGCACCAGAGAAAACGCCAAGATGCACTCACAGAGATCCAGCTCGCTTCACACACCAATACGCTGCGCACTGGGTGCGCAAGAGGCACATGCTACCTAAGCTCTGGAAGCTTAGTACCAGCACTTAGAGCAGGTTTTGCATATTACAGAACTGGGAACCAGGGAACACAGTAGTTCAGAAGACAGAGACATATTATTCAGAGATGAAACTCCAGCATAGACCCCGTTGCATCTGCAAGAGCTACCAGGAAAATAATAGAAGCTGCAGTCAACACAATACTTGCGCCTATCACAAGTGTTCGCATTTCAATGTAACTTCCATGTAATCACATTTCAATGTTTTCCATCCCACTAAATAAACAGATGAGACTTAAAATCCCTCAGATGATATGGAGCACTAGTTTCCCAGTAAAGAAGAAGAACCAGGTCTCTCTTACCTGCTTTCCTGGAGTGGAACGCAGGAAAGCTCCTCTGCCAAGTCTTCTGGGCAGGCGATAGACTCACCCAGCGACTGAAGGAAGACAATGAGAAAGTGAAGATTGACTTGCTTCTTATCACAAGGTTCCCAGCTGCCTCATGCACACATGGGGAGGATAATTTCAGATGAGCTTTGTTGCAAGTGCCCCTCTTTTCCAATCAGTAGGCATCATCGCAGCCGGATAAGAAGCTAACACAGATACTAGCATTCAAGTCATTATAGCGACATGTAATACTACAATTTTCTGGGCTATTGATTACTGCTGTTCTGGCATTGCAACCACAAAACACTGGAGGAAGTCAAGTGGAGAACAAGAAGAGGTGGATTTAGCATGCTGGCCAGCTG
Organism: Bucorvus abyssinicus; assembly: GCA_009769605.1. Classification (NCBI taxonomy): domain Eukaryota; kingdom Metazoa; phylum Chordata; class Aves; order Bucerotiformes; family Bucorvidae; genus Bucorvus; species Bucorvus abyssinicus. The sequence goes on from CM020040.1 coordinate 16,340,501, forward strand.
GTTAAAATCCCTTTGCTGAAGAAAGCTACTTTGTCAAAATCCCAACTTTTGGCCAAAAGATACCAATTTCAAGACAAAGGATTTGCAGGTCGTTCGGGGATTTTTGTCTGGGTGCCCAACATGCCAAATTAGTCCCCAGTCACCCAGCTGTCAGTTATGCTCTCTCAGGTCATGCTGTGCTCTCTTTTAATGCAGTTTCATTCTGAGCTGCACCACAAACAAATTTTTGAATCATCTCAAAAATCGTGTGTTTTTCTGTCCCTGACCCCTCCTTAGCGTTCATATGGAGGTAAATAGCTCCACCGTAAAGTCTCTGGGGAGTTTATGGATAACATAAAATGGTACCTTTTGCTTTCCAGACATTCCTTATTAGAGTCAGGAGAGAGAGGATGTGAGTCAGAAGCTTTCTCCTCAGCTTCACTTGGGTCATTTATTCACTTTGGTTTACTGAAACCTAAGTAGCTGTTAGAGCTAGAAGTCCCGAGGCGCGTGTGTTCTTTAACACATAGCTTAATTTCCAAAACAAATAATAACCACTCCATTTCTGAGTGTCACCCTTCCCAGGAGCATCTGATGCATATGCAAAAATGTAAAAGCTTGAAAGCTGAAGCTCCGCTGCAGCTAACTGCTCTCTGTGTTTCAGGGAGGTTTACCCTCTACCCATCATTTCTTCCACGCGGACAGTCACTTCTCCAGTGAGAGATTACTTTTAGATGATGACTTTTAGACAGTTTACTCCAACCATGGTAGATCATGTCATCTACAGGTCCTTCTAGAAAAAACGAACACACCAAACAGATCTCCCTTCATGTCAGATGCAGGGAACTCTCAGTTACCTCACAGAGAGAGCTTTATAATTTAAAGGCTGAGTCTTTTGCCTCGTTAGGAACTGGCTCCTCCTCCCTTTAGCTATAACACTGACCTAATTATACGCAGCCTCAACGCTACAGCGCGTAGCAGTTTTGAGTTCGCTTGTTATGTGATGCCTGCAACAATATTTATTCACAAGCTATTTCAAATAAAACGTGTTGTTTTACTGCATTAACATCAAAGCTGAGCTTGTAGATTGTACTGGTTTCACTTCTATCATATGCATACCTATACATATATGTCTTTATATATATATAAATACATATGTACACACACAGATACACACACGCACTCTTGCCCACGAGAAAAAGCAGTGCAGGGCTGCTTATAATAGCAGCAAACAACAACTGATGCTTGTGATTCTGGATCTTGCACCCGTCTGTGCGCCTGTCATTAAAATCCACGCGTGGAGCACAGACAGGCAGCTGCCTGCACAGTGCCTCGCCCAGCCGGCCCCGGCGCTGCTCTGAGCACTGCTGCCTGCAGAGATGCCATCGTTTCTGCCCCAGGGAGGTCCTGTTTTCTCCTACCCAGGTTTGCAGTAGTTTAAGGCAGAAGTCCATCTCTTCCAACATCTCTGTAGGTCACTACAGGTTTTTATTGCACCTTCTTGCCCAGGTAATGCCTTGAGGTGGTGGATGGCTCTACACTGATCATGAGTGTCTTCCAAGACGGCAGTGTTGTGTTGGATAATGCAAGATGCTTGCCAGAAGCTTTTTGGTGAATTCTTATCTGCAAGACATCATTTCCGGGCAGCTAAGAGCAAGCTGTGGAGGTTTTCCCCACACTCAGTGTACTGCTGGAGGTACTTGTGTACAGTATGCCACGCATTCCCCAAACCAACCAAACCAGTCCACCTGTACACCTGGAATGTCGGTCTGTTCATACGGACACAGAGCTTTTCCTTGTGTCCAATAGTGGATGAACTAAAAAAAGAATAAATCAATATATACTAATGAATGATTTCAATCATCTTAGCTGTGACTAGGTCTGTGTATCGAGAAGTAAAGCAGCAAAAGTGTCTGTTAGCTTTCTTCTAATTTCCCTATTCTCGACCTCAATCCCTTTCTTCCTTTAAAAGTTGAAACTGAACGTCTAAAGAGAAGAGTAGGTGAAAATCAATAACAGTAGTGAGCTATAACATGGAACTTTGTGCCAAGACACATTGAAAAATACCAATTTGTCTAAAATATATGCTCATGAAACTAAGCCCTTGCATTTTGAGGTATTTTTACTTTTGGACTCTAAAATCTTTGCATTCTCTAAAGTCCCCGTACTCTTCGTTCCTACCTCTCTGTTGTTTGGTTGTTGGTTTTTTATTTTTTGTCTCTGAAGGTTTGCATAAACCTTCCTACAATTAGCCAAAGAAGAGGTATGGCCCAGAAATAACGTAGGGTCCTTAGTTCCTTTCTTCAATTAAGTTGTGGGAATATAAACGATTTGGTGACAAACATTCCCCCATTTGGGGAAGATGGGGGTCAAATTCTCCTAATCCTCACTCATGAGCAAGGGAAGGAAAACATTAGTCAAGAGAGACAAAGGTCTTCTCTTCCCCGTCTTGGTTTGGCCAGTGCAAAATAGTTCTGTCCATAGTGTCTACAGGGGCACAGTTCAGCACGAGCCAGCAGAGGCAACGTGAGAACTTAGAGCCAAAGACCTGAACTGGAATCATGGCAAACTACTGTTATCACATGGGACAAACTGTGATCCTTCAGATGTTTCCCTGCAGACTCACCATTTCTCTTTGCCAAATCTGAACCCTTCTTGCACAACATAAAGCTTTCCCAGCAGAGGTGGCCTGGGCAGCATCTTATTTTTTCACTGCCAGCAAGTATTTCTGAGAAAGGCTAGAACAGAGCGTGCCAGAGTCTGGAATTAGATACAAATTAATTGCATGTAATTACGCAAAAGCATCAAGTATCTTTTTGGGATTTGATAGTTATTGTTATTGTAATAGTGTTCAATTTGCAAAGACAATTATTGAAAATTACTCTATTGATAACTTCGGCCTTCCTATTGTGTGTGATCACCTCGCCAGATTTCTTGTGGTCTTTTGAAATGAGGGGTTTTTAGCCACGATGAAGATACAAGTAGAGCTGAAAATTGACTGCTGTTCTCACAACGGCTTTCTGTTCCTCAGAAGTGGGAATTGGTAAATTATTAGCTTATGATTAAATTACAATGTCGCTGCAACATCTAAGAGGTCAAAGCCATAAACAAACTTTATTTTTGTCTTTCACCAGAAGCCTAATAATAAACTAACACATATTTTCTTATCAGTGTTTGTTTCCTCCTTGATTTGATTTTGAATTATTTCATTTTATATCCACTTGGGTGGTTCTGATCATTTCATGTAAAGTAGGGGCTGGGAGGGCTCATAAACTGATGCTTAAAAGCCTTTCAAAAGCCAGTTTTTATGTAAAATATGTAAGATGGGTTAAACACTTTCCTTCTTGAGCTTCCTCACAATGTGTAAGTATTAATAAGCACAAACAGAGAAAAAAATCTGGAAGTTTGCTGTGCTGGAGTGTGCATTCAACTACAGTCACTGATGCTCATTGCTCGCCTGTTTGGCCCCAGAAATTCCCTGGTCGAGCTGCATCCTGACAATTTAGTACATTGTTTGGTCAATAAAACCTATAGAAGATAAAACCCTCTAACTATAGGGAAAAGAATTATGGCGCAGTTAGAAGGGGGACTGGTGAGCAGCATGGGGAGGTGCAAGAGAAAGGAGGTACAAGGAGGATAAAAGGGGAGAAGGAAAACCATTGGAAGGAAAATTCTTACTCTCAGAGACTCTTTTCCTTCCCCCAGATAATATTTTCTTACAGCCCGTTCCCTGTGCAGGGAACTACATGTCCTCCTCTGCACAGCCTTTCCTCTTTACATTCACTTCCTTTTAAGTCCATTTTCCAGTTAAACATCTTTTCTCTATTCATCCAGCTTCCCTTTTTCAACACAAATCCCTTTTTCCCCACCATTTTTTTCCTTGCCCAGTTATTTTTCGCATGGTTTAAACTGTAGGAAAGAAAATTCAGGTTAAATATTAGGAAAATCCTCTTTGATGGAGGACAGTGGAAGCACTGAAACAGATCGCCTGAGGAGGAGGTGGTGGAGGTTCCGCCACAGAGTGGTTTTAAGGGATGAATTCAATAAAGATGTGCTGGGGATTTCTTAAGTCTGGCTGGTCTTGCCTTGGGGCAAGAGGATGGGCCAGATGACCCCTTCAGATCTCCTCCAGCCTTACGTTTCTGTGATTCCTTTCACCTCTCCAGGGTCTGAGGGTATTTAAATGGGTCAGAGTATGTCAACGCTTAATTAAAACTTTGCAGCACAGGGCAAGTGTGTAAACCTGTAGAGACTATTTTTCCAGGGTCACCGTGCTTACATCCAGAAAGGTGCTGACACAGGCACACAAACACACATGGCGTTGTAAGAGGTGTGCTCATCATTTATTTATGAAGTTTATAATCTGACACTTAAAAAAAAAAAATATCTGAACAGGCTCCAGCATTCCACAGTTGTTGAAATGTCACCTCTCAGATACAGATATTGATTTACAGTTTGAGACCAAGTACATTGTATTCTGCACTAACAAGCCAGTGCAACTCGACATTTCTCAGTGAAGGAGAGGGCTAAGTCATGCTTGGTGACATTTGTTAGAAAGCATTAAGTTTTGTGAGTGTATTTGAACATTAGGCCATGAACTGGGAAGCCTGTAGACACGGGTCTGTTCTGCCTGGGCGACTGGGCGAAGGTTAATGAGAAGAGTGTAAGGTTTTTATTTAGAGCCCACCAAATAAGGTTTCTGAAGGAGTTTGGTATGGGAAGACCCATGAAGGACAAGGTCTAAATGAAACCTAGTCATTTGGATGCTTCTCTGGCACATGAAGAAACAATTTCAATCTCCCCTCTTTCACAGCTTTATTGAGATCTCCAGGCACCGGATTCAGCCACTGCTTGATAGTTACTCCGAAAAAATTTTGCAGTCTCTGTTTGAATAATCACCTAAAGTGAGACAACGCAGCTGGAATCCACATTGTCCAAAATGCTAAAAATAGGAGTCGCAGAACCTGGAGGACGTATAAGCCGTCACACAGGGAATAAACCCACGATGTCCGTGGTGGACAGCTGACCACCAGGGAGGCAGTGAGAACAATGTGATAGCTACATGACACAGAAGATCTCAAAAAAATTATTTTGCTTCATTTGCCTGGAGCTGATTTCCAGATCAGAAGGCAAACATCTCAGTTCTGGAAAAGGCACGGCAAAGTTTCTGTTGACACCCCTGGGACAGCAAAACAGTTTTCATGACTTAACTTGAACGTAAACTTCCAAAAATTAAACCTCTAGTGAGGAATTCCCTACATTTTTCATCACATTTCCACTGGTGCTGAGCCCGGTGCAACACATTATTCCACTTGCTGCTACTTTTTAAGCAAATTTGTGACTCCAGAATCTGTGGCAGGCATTGATCATTGTGTACACCACATTGGACACACAACAAGTACACCATCCTTAATGCCCCCATCCTTTAACCCCACTATAAAGTCAGGGATGGACTTTCTGGGAGTCTTCGCCACAATCCGATGCTTACCGCAATTTTAACTGCTGTTTTCTAGAGCATTTAGGCCTGGGTGTCTCACTTGGAAATTGCTGTACACCGAACTGATAATGCCCACAGCTTCAGCATGATATAAGTACTTACTTCTGCTGTCTGTGCTTTTGTTGCTAGAAAGACAGACCGCGTTGTGAAGAACAGGTGAATTTCTGGTAACCAGGAGGTATTAGCAGGTTGTCTTAAAATTACCTCTTCCTTCCTAAGCTTCTAACTTGGCTGCATGCTTTACTTTAAAATAATAGATTTCCTTTAGATGCCTTGATCCAAAATTTCTCCTGCTTATTTAAAGGAATTATTGCCTTCTGTCCAGATTCTGTTTTGCCAAAAGATAAGCTGGAAGATCTATTAAAACCTTGCTATCGTAGTTTTAATTTAAAGCATTCTAATGGCATTAACCTTGCTAACATCATATTGAAGAGCTTTCATTCAGCCTTTGTTTTTCAAAAGAGCTTTTAATATTTTCCTTTCTGGTGCCACCCTTTATTTATTTATTTGCCGTGGTGCTCGGTGGTGGTGGTGGGTGCTCGATTGCACCACTGGAAGGGCGATGTGCAATCAAACTTGCAACGAGACAGTAGTCTCTGATTGTCATCAGCTGCAGCTCATTATTCTCTCAAGGGTTCCTTGTGCCAATCGATGATAAACAATGTGTAATCACTTGCAATTGATTGCAAATCAGATTGCATAGACTGGCATGTGGAGTCCTTGACGGCATAATGAGCGATGCCTTTTGCCCACTCCTGGGTCTGTAAAGCCCACATGCCATTATCTGATAGCTCCTCTCCCCTCTTTGACTCAAATGCTAAGCAGATCATGCAGGATGTATCAGGTCAAGGTTGCGCTTATATTTGGCATGGGACACGCTGGTTGTTCGTGTGGAACTGCTCTTGTCCCTCCCTGTGCGTGCGCCAGGGGTCTATTGTCCTGGGACACCACCCTCTGCCCAAAGTTGCAGAGACAAAATCTGAGGGGTTAAGGGGATGTTTATGATTCAGTCCATCAGCAGTGCACTAAATCTATTTGCTTCTCTAAAGCTTTTTACATCTCTCCATTTTCCCCTTCCAAACTACGGGACGGCTCAGTTTTGAGGCAGTTGTTAGAAAAATGGTCCGGACAAGTCACAAGTAACAGAGGAATAAGCTCCTGCTGACTTGTTCCAAAGCCAAGTACGGTACGTGGTGAGTTCAGCTAGGTTTCGCTATTTAGATTGTACCTTCTAAAGTACCGTTGATCAGATCTGGTCTGTCGACCATCGGTGGCCTGAAAAACACCACAAAAAGCAGCCAGAGAAATTACGGCAAAAAGATGGCAAATGTCTTCAGTAGTTGCTTTCTGGTGTTTGTGGCTGCCACCAGGCAGAGCTGGCACTGTAATGTAAAATGTTGGTAACCAAATGCTAACATTTTGATTTTAGAAGTATTTTATCTAATTTATAAATACATTGGGTTTGACCAGTCTCCCTCCCAGCTGTTGTCGGATAGTAGACTTCTGGGCTAGAAAAAAAGGTTGGGGATTTTTCATTAAAAGAGGTCAAGACAGATCATTTTAAATCAGCTCTTCTTCTGGATGTTTTTGTTTTTCAGGCCTAGGTGCATGTGAGACTGCAATGATCTCACTCCAAGTACTGATTTGAGAAGCGGACATGAAATCCTGTCGGATTTCCACATGAAAAAAATAAGCAAAAAAAAAATCTATTAAAAAATACTCATGGAGTAGGTTGTTAAACTGATAGCGGGTTTTTTTGACTTCAAGCAAGCAGGGTCTTGGCTTGATCTTTATATTTAAATGAAAAAAGAATAACATTAGCATTCATTGAATATTTTGATTGCGATAATAATCTCTATTGATAACATTCTTCCTCTTAAACATCTGTAAGGCAATCAATTGGAAACTGATGCACTGCTCTAATCTTACTTTAGAATCTGGTTCTTAGCAAGGACTTGGAAACCATAAAGGACCAAAAAGCAGACTTTAACGGAGATGAAGCTCTTCTAGTAGTATGCCTTTAAAATCTATTTTAGGGTTTTTTTTTCTGAAGAGAATTTTCCTCATGGTTTATGTAAACCATTGTAGCTCCACAGATTTCAACAGAATTAATTCATTTACCCAAATATCAGCGAGGTCAGGGAGAAAATTACTGAATGAAAAATGCACAGCTAATAATTAAAGAGATGATCTGGTTTGGTAAATCTTTCTCCAAGTGTTTCATTAATAGTCTTTGGTGAGTTAATGTACAACTTTTTGAAGCTGCAGTGTAGCTTGCAATTGCTCTTCCATGCACCTCACAACAGCCATGGTTAAAGAGACGATGCACATCTATTATCTGCAGCAGCCTTCTAGAAAAAGATTATTCCCAAGGGAATTTCCCCTTCAGAAACAAAAAGGGTCATGAATTTATTTCAAGTCCATTTTCCTTCACTGACCAACACTTGTATGTCAACCAAGGAAGCAAGTAGACAAGTTTGGGTTTTTCCCTTATAATCTCAGTTTATAAACAGAAACAGGAGATATTTTCTTACCTTTTTTTCTTTTTTTTTGTAAGTGCAGTCTTATCAGAGATCTGAAATATGCCAAAATTCTGCAGTATTTTAAACGGTCACATATTTGAATAGTTGGTTTAAATTACCTACATTAGAAAAAAATTCCCAGGAATTCACCTCCCAAACTTGAGAACACACTCTAAAACTATGTGAAGCTTTTGAAACGTTACACACAAAATATGAGCCAAAGCATTTTGGAAAGGAGGGAGCAATTTCTCACCCGTGTGAGCCGTCTCTGCACAGCAATGGCCAGTGGCAATTCACACCGTTGGCTTTAACGGCTTTTGCATTAGGCCCTTCTTATACCCTTTCCAAAATGAATTTTGTTTGTTGAATCGAACTATGCAGCTCTGAGCAGCACTGGCCCAGGACAAGGCATCGCTGCACGAGAGCTGTGCATTTGGGCAGGGTGGTATTCACGAGCAAGTGACTGCACAGATTCATTGCTCTGAACGGGATCCCTCAGTGGCCATGGGATTCAGGGGTCCCAACATCGGCAGGGGCTTTGCAGCTGGTTTTCAGTCCTCCTTGAGATACATAGAGGGCATCTCCCTCACAAGCCAGCAGCCTCCCCTCTCCATCTGCTCTCCAAAGAGATGACTTTCTGTAGGCAAGGCGGCAGGAATTCGCCATTCCCCCCATGCAGAGCACAATGAGGCACAAAGCATGGGACTGGTTGAGTTACGGGGCTGTAAACCTGCCGTGGCTGGCAGAAGAGCAGTTATGAGATGAGATTTCACCTGCCCTGCCGAAGAGGAGGGTGTTCTATACATGGCGTGTGTCTGCTCAGTGCTTGAGCTGGACAGGCAACTTTATACTGGCTTTGTCTACAAAGTCTACGCTTCTACAAAGAGGAGAGCTTTAAACATTTTTTAAGGATTTTTAAGCATGACACAGTAAAACAAGAGCTATAGTTCTGGCTGTAGATAGGTAATTGTAGCAACTGTGTAGCATGATGAAAATACAAGATTGCTTTTAACCAATGTGAAAAATAAACACAGCCTAAAATGCGGAGTGGTGAGAAAGCTGTGCATGCCTGGAGATGGATACAATTTAGGGTTAGTCCGCGTTTTGAGGTTCAGCTGAGAGACTTAATTAAAACAAGGGCTGTGTTCAGCTGTGGAGAAATCTCAAAAAATTTCAAATTATCTTGCACAAAACATTCTAAGAATCACTCTTTTCATGGGATTATATGTATAGCATATACAAACGGTCCTCCAGCCTTGGGAGTGACTTAGAACCATAAAAAAAGAGAGTTTGGATTTCAAAATCTAGCTTAGCTCATTCTTTCCTAATGGTAACAAATTCAAGGAGGAAAAATGTATTAAAACATTATGAAAGTGTGAGAAAACAGATTTAAACTTGGACCACGTGAAGATGATGGGTCTGTACCACTGGCCCATGCCTATTTAACTGGTTACTGGTATACGTGGTCTTCTGTAGGTCTTGAATTGTTGAGCCACGTGATATATTGTTGGAAAGTACTTGGAAAATGTTTATGACCGAAGTGTGATTTACAGGTCTAGCCTTACAAACAGCAGTACATAGGGCACGAGAGAACCTTTTTACAGCATTTTTGAGTAGAGACGCCATGCCATACTGTGCTTTGCAGGTAACTCGGTACATTTTTCATCCAAACCAAGTTAAATTTTATTTTCTCCTCTGCAAATCTTGAAAAACTTTTCCTTGAAGATGAAGCCTCTATTATATGGTACTACAGAAATTAATAAAGCTAAAGAAATCAGGCACTGTTGGTTCATGTGTGATTCATCAGTCACACATCCCTGTTTAATTTGCACAGGTTTGGAGCCTACTTCTCACTTACACAAAAGTCTCACTGTTAGTTTAAGAAAGCCTCGTATAAATAGAATCCATTTTCTGATGCACCATAAAATATCTAATAGCAATGAACGATTATAGTCACAAGAGCTATTTTGGCTGGACTCATGGTAGTTCCCCAGGCCCAGGATTAACACCGCTTTCCCTGCATTTTGAGAACAGAGGAATTGTCAGTATCCTCCTACCAGCAGTGACTAAAACCAGATGTTTCAGTGGAATAAACCTCTTATTAGACTCGTAGGGAAGGAGCTTTGAAAAACTGGTTTGCTTGTCTGTTTGTTTGTTTTCACAAAGGGGAGTGCAAATGCACCTGAGTGTAAATGCAAATTGGGCTTTTTGACTTTCATGTTGATGCAGCAAAGCCTAAAGGAAATTACAAAAATACCTAGCCAACAAACAACCCTATTTAGTTTGTGGTTTCAGAGCTAAACTCCAGCCCTCGAGGATCACTGAAGGCAAGTTCAGGTTAGAAATTCTGCCCTTTGGAAGGTCTGCTTTTTGTAGTAAAAATCCGAAATTGGTGAAGCAAGTTTCATTCTTAAGAGCTCATGCAGGGCTACCTTCATAGCCAGGTATTTAGCTTGTTTAAAATGGCGCTATTTGGTTATGAAGGAACAAGAGATGATAAGCGGGGGCTCTAAACATAGCATTGACACGCGTCTTCCAGTTGGGCAGGTTTTTAAACAGTAGCAGTAAGGCAGGATAGTATGAAGCTCGGCTCCAGCAATGCCTGCAGTAAAAACACCACCCAGGGAAGAAGGATGGAGGGTGGTGTGTGCTCTGGCTGTGGATAAAAGAACCTGCTTCAGAAACCAGGCATGAAGTGAGGCATCCTGGCTGAAGCAGTTTGCTTTGAAAGTTAACTCCTCTCTGCAGGCAGTCCTGTTGTGTCCCATCGGTTCATTACAGTCGTCAGGCAAATACAGTCGAGGTGTATTTGCCTGACAACTGTAATGAAACAAGGGTTTGCACTAGGTAGGAAAATACTGAGGTAAATATCCAGACCTTTGCAGTCATGGCTACATACTTCAGCACTTTTTTCCCCTTGTCCGATATCTGTCTGGCCATCAATATAACAATACAATACGGGGTTATGGGCAATTAATAGAAGTTGAGCGTTCAATTCCAGCCTAGGCTGAGTTGTCAGGAGTCAGTACCAAGTACTGTACGTAGCTTCTGTCCCAGGAATGGTGGTGCCAGGACGTGTGACCTAAAGAACAGGTGTGGAAGAACACAGGACCGTTGCCCTGGCTTGCTCAGCTCATGGCTCTGGTACCCATTTCACAGGGTGATGGGATGACAAGTACAAGCATGTATGTGACCTCCTTACCGATATCTATCCACCTAACTTCAGCTAAGTCACTTCATCTGACTCATGCTACCTCTGCAGACTGTCATTGCAGCTCCATCTCAGAGGGGTTTCGAGGGGTCAAAGCCCTTTAGTAACGCAGAGGGCTCTGAACAGTGCAGAACCCCGTAACAGTAGTGCAGAGGGGTAACCCCCTCCTCCTTCCCACTTGCAGGGTTGAAAAGCGCTACCATCAGACCCACCACTCCAAGGCTATAGAGAGAAATACCCGTACCAGAGGAAGGGAACCCCGAGGGATTATGCATTTTCTGCATGAATAATCTTGTGTGCCCCCATTGTGGGTCTTTACCCGACATCACGTCCTACAATTGGGCCCCAGCAGCTAGAGAGATGTGCTCCCATGCGGCACGACAACATGGCTCAGAAAAGCACACCGCACAGCAGTGAAACTTGCTGGCTTTTTTGACTGGGGTTTTTTCCCTTGTAAACACAAAATTCCAGTGAAATAACAAGTCCTTAAAACATGTATTATTTATTTTCAACAGAGTAAAAGAGCCCCTACAGTATTTTGAAAGAATGTCTGTTTTATAGGTCTGCAGTGATAACATGTTGGAAGTAACTAACAATTATGTTATTTTTGTCCTTGCTAATAATGCTCAGGGAGCAATTGATGTTTCTTTTAGAGTTAATAAGAAACATTTGCAGCAAAAGCAGGAACTGTAGAGATAAAGCAATTGGCAAGAAATAGTATGTTTAAATACCATAAACCAGCCGGTATCCAAACAGGTGTGAGATAAAGCGGTATAAATAAACTGCTCTGTATGCAGCCCATCGCACAGCAGAGTTGTGTAAAAAATTGCATGAAATAACTTCACTCCTATTCAGAGGAAAATATAACAAAACCCATCCCAGTGTCTCCTAATTAGCTTTAGCAGCTGAGAAAACATTTCACGTCGGGAAATTTCTAAAAGTTAGAAGTTGTTCTGTAAAAATGGAAAACAAAAAAAAAAAGCAGCAGACAGATACGCAAAGCTTTTGGAGAAACTGTATGTAAATTTTGTCAACCCCTTCACCAGTTAAAGCCAGTATCCTGAAGAGACAGTGGACCCACTTTCAACCTTGCAAAGTCATGCCTGGCTCTTTTAGAATTCTCTTCTGCCTTGCCTGGTGGCGTTACAATACTAGATGATGGCTGTGTTATTTTTATTGGTGCTGCTTTCACAAACACACGGATATCTGCCCTTTCTTCATCCAAACATTTGGTTGTTTGGTTTAGATAAAAGATTTTCTTTTTTTTTTTTTCTTTTTTTAAGACCAGTCAAATGCAAAGTAAATCAGCACTAGCAAACAGGAGGCGAAAATAATTACCCATGCTCACATGACTGATAAGCAGAACTATGGAAAATGGCTCACAACAAAATCCACCTGGTTTCTGTGGCTCCTGCAAATGAGAAGCCTCAACAGGATCATTGAAAGGTTTGCCAAGATCCACCGACCTTTCAACTAAGTAGAATGACTTGTGTTTTTTGTTTAATTGGCATTTGAATTTGTTCAACAAGTGAATTTTAGGTGACGTATTGTGATTTTTGTGAATCTTACTCGCTGTCTTTGGGCTTTTCAAACTCATGTTAAAGGATGATGAGAATGTGTATGTGTCAGCGCGCACAAAGACACCCACGATGTGAACCTGCTGAATTTCAGATGACTTCAGAAAGCAGAGCTTTCCAATGTTCCTCGCTGTAACTTCCTTGTTCGTGTATCAGATCCCTGAACCTGGCTCTGCGCAGTCCAAGTCGTGCAAAAAGCCAAAAGAGAAACCACAGCATCTCGCTGGAGACTCATTCTCTGGCCCGTAATACAGTGTGACTTGGAAAAAGGAGCCTCTCCACGGATGCTCTCTGCTGACAAAACCCGCCTCATAACTTGTGTTCTGCAGAGCGTGGAGGATTCCCTAAACACAGGGACTGGGTTCCCACCCGGTGCCTGGACAAAGGGAAACTCACTTTGTATATCGCAAACGTTTGCTTCTCCTCTGTCCTTCTGAGCTGGGAGGATTCAGAGGGCCTGATCTGCAAAGTACATAATCTGTGGTGTTGGTATCTCGCTCACAGCTTCCATGCCCTGGGATTGCTCTGGAGCAGCCTTCCAGAACTGGGCGACATCATATCCAGGTGGGTGCCATGCTTATTTTGGAGTCCTTTAAACCAGTCGATCAATCACAGGCAGGGCTCCCCTGGCCAAGTCACAGCAATAAATATGAAGTTACAGAAGAACTTGGCCCTGTGGCTCTGCAGGAGCTCATGTTTTTAGCGTCTAAGCTGCGTTGCCAGGCTTGCTGCATGAACAGAGATAATGGTGGTTGTATGAGAATGCTCCTACAGGATGCTCACGTGGTGCAGCCGGAGCAGCCCCACTCTAATCAAACTGGAGACGCACAAGGGGTCTGCTCTGGGGCAGCACCAAACAGACGTGAACTTGCTTTGGCCCCTTTCTGACTTGCGCTGTGCTCAGAAAGCGGCCAGGAGAGCTCGGGGTTGCAACTGTGACACTGCACAGTGTGAACGTGCTGGGCAAGAGCAGCGGTGTTCAGAGAGCAACTGATAGAGCACCGGCAGAAACAAAGCAATGGGAACACTTCTTCTTTGAGTCGGCTCTTGTCAGTTAACCGCTGATAGATGTGATAAACTCCCAGGGCTGCTGCTAGTAAGCAAAGGAAAGGAAGCCGCTCTGCTTTTATACTCTGACACATGGTGAGTTTTGGTCTCAGTCAGGGTAGCAAACCTTTCTTTCCCGTAGCAAGTGTTATAAATAGGCCCACTTCTTATCAGATCCTCCTCTTAATGTTTTTCATTAGAAAACCACAGTTAATTTTAGATAATTGTTAGAGATAATCTCAAATTTGTGTGTAATGTATGCCCCAGTTCTAAGAAAAACATGACATTGGGGAAGGTACTGCCTGCCTAAACAGCTTTTCATTTACAAGACTGGGATGAGATCTCCTGTTCTTGTCAAATGAATTCTAGTGTCTTAGACATTCAGACTCCTACCTCTCAAAGCAGATAAAATTTTAACTTGCTTAGTATTTATTGCCTTCTATATTTTGTAACAGCTTCTGAGCAGTGTGCTCAGGGACTGTGCACATGTCCTGCCAAACAACAAGAAAAAGGTTTCCAAACAGCCTATGCCAGAATTCGCAATGGCATATCTGACTCTTTAAGCTTTCCTGTGGGAGTCAATTTTACTTTATTTGACAGCAGTGGCATTTGCTGACAGAAGAATAAAGACAACAGTTGTTTAAAAAAAGCACGTGTGTCACCCTGCACTATCAAACAATCTGCTCCGCATTGCCAGAGATTTAAGATGAAACGAACAGATTAATTCCCAGGACCAAGGAGAAACAGCGCTTCTAACACCAAAGGAGGAAGAAGGTTCATCTGCCAATACAGAAGGATTAAAAGTGACCTGCAAATAGTCGATTAAGCCTTCTGGAAAGGACATGGAGCAAACGCAAAACATGACAAAAGTTTATAAAAAAAGCATTATGCATTGCTCTTCCAGCCTAGTTTTCTGTTCAGTATAATTGCTGCATATTGCTTGAATAGCATGAAAATAAGTACAAAATACGGCGGCATTTGGGTCTATAATATGCAAGACACCATAAAAACGAACAGAGCAAAAAGCAGTCTCCCATCTTCCACTTTAAGAAAGGCAATGAGGAAATAGAAGTGCAGAGATTTCTTTGGGGTGTCAGAGGATGGTCAGTGAGAAAAGGGAGGGACTTGGATATCCTGGTCTTCCTAGTCCCAAGCAAAGACATCTGTTCCCTGAGTTTACTTTAACAAGCAGGGCTGAATGTTGCAAATATTTGTAGTTGAATTATCTCAACATTTTGCAGACTATGTACCTTGAAAGTTGTGTTTTTCTGGGAAAATTAGTGGAAAGAGTTCTTCTTGGCATGCAGAAATGCTAGGAAATTCTAACATCATGCACAAATTTCAAATCTGCCTTTAGGAAAAGCCAACTTCCTTCATGAATTGGCTCCTTCTCACCGGCAAAGGTGAGTAGGGTCAGGCAAAAAAGCAAACATACGCCTACTTTTAACTTTGTGAGGAAATTTTAATCCCCATAAACTTCAATACATTTTGCCTTTTATTGTGAAGTCCTGGCATATTTCTAACAGCAAGTTTCTTAAACGAAGTCCAGCCCTGCTATTTTATACTCTCTGTTTATGATACGTGTGAATGGATGCGTGTCCAAGTTTATAGCTGATAGCCCCATCAGAATGACAGTCAGTCTGGAAGTCTGCAGATTTGGGGGGTCAGCCCCATTTCTCACTCCGTGTGGTCCATGGAAATCCACAGTTGATACATCTTCAGATAACAGAGGGACCATGGTGTTTTCACCCAGAGTTAATTGTATTTCCAACCATCAGGCATATACTTTTTACTCTGATACACACCCACAAAAAACATCTCACTCTCTTGCTTACTGGTGAGGAAGAATACATTGAAGGTTGATAGCTTTATTCATATACAATAGCTCTGCTAATAAGCCTCATTTCTTATCTTGCTATTCCTGTCTGGCACCTCAAATGAACAGAAACTGCTCGTAAGATCAGAAGGTATAGTGTTTTTAATAAAGTGATACATTAAACTCATTTTCACCTGTGATCAGAAGCCTTTGCATGTAGACTTAAAGAAGTTAGAAGTTAATGTATGTATGACACAGATTAGCTAGCCTGGGGTATTGTAGAACAAAACGTTCTGCTTTTCAGTGCAGATTATTCTTGTGGCTGCATTAGCAAATTAACACATAAAGGAAAAAAAAAAACACGCTACATGAAAAAACACACTTCGTGCTCATTTTAAAATACCCACTAGATCATAATGTATCTGCAGCAAAAATAAGTTTTAAGATTTCAGAAGCAGAAACTAGTAGGTTTGCACTAAGTCATTGGTTCTGGTCAATGTAGTGCTTTTTAGAGCAGCCAGGCTCTGCAGGATAGCTCATCTGCTGAGTGTGTCCCTCATCACAAGAAAAGTCATAAAACACAAAAAAGTCTCTATTTCCTGTTTTAAACCCATAGCTACTTGTTTGACAGCAAGATAAGTTTGACCAGAAAGTCCATACTAAAAATCCCCAGGGTGAAATTTAACCCTATATAGCTGATTAACCGTTTAATAAACACGCTGGCAAAAAGGTGAAACCATTGTCTGCGCTCTTCTGGCCAAGGACAAGGATAACGTTAGCTTTTAAGAGGCACATTTTGTTTGCTGAAGCATGCAGCATGCTGCCCAAAGGGATCCTCTTATTGGACCAGCTATCACAGGAAGGTTTATAACTCCCACCTCTTGCCTGCACAGAAATCTGGTAACAAAAGATAAGTTCACATTTAAACAGCGTTCTTTCTTTCAAACATCTACCAAGTGACTTATTTGCAGACACACAGGTGTGGTTTCCTTCCCCCTCTCCTCTCCTTCCACCTTGGCCCCATGCTGAATTCAACTCTGTCAAAAGGACAAACCGAGACCACAGCCTTCAGCAGGGGTCCACTGCACCGATGGCAGTCGGATAAAACTCATCACACCCGCCCCAGAAGGCATTTTTCTCCCTTTGTCTCCAGCCTCGCTTCCTATACAGTTGTGAGAGGATGCTAACACTAGCACACTCACTTGCCAATGGTTACGAGCTGTTTTCTTCCTTGCATGGGACTATGGAACAAAGGACCAAGGAGTCTGCACCCAGGTAACACTCCTGATTTACCTACGGCTGCGGGGCCCTGCACGGGACAAGTCTGCATTTCATCGTCCACCTGTAGTGCAGTTACAGCACAGTGACGATGAGGACCAAAAAATGCATCCCACTTTCCAAGTGCAGCACAGCAGAGAGCGGTTCTGGCTTAGTTGCTCTAAACAAGGCACTGATTAGCTAGTAATCAGCAAGCGATTAGCAGAGACAACTGGGTCACTGGGAGTTCAGCGTGTGCATTGTTTGCTGGGAGGCACTGAAATGCTCGTGCTCAGCATGAGCACACACGCTGATATGACTGCCCACCGCAAACATCCATTCGACAAACTTGGTTTGGGAAATCAACTCATATCCCATAAAATTTTAAGCATAAATATTGCATAAATATTACTGGCTGGCTATATAAAGAGTTTTAAGATGCGGGTTGTTAATGGTTTTGATTATATAGCTCCAGTATGTAACACATAATCAGGAACACCGTGATACAGCGAAGAACTATCTCATTTTTTCAAAGATTATTATAAACAAGCTGTACCACGTTGTTCCACAGCCTAGCCACGATCACTCAGTGTCAGATCAGGAGGTACCAAAACCCACTGATAGCAGGTTTACATAAAGGACAACTACAGGGCAGCCCTTCCTGAGTAGAGGCACACCGAAAGTCGCACACAAGCCCACGGCTGATCTCAGTCAGATGTCCTTCATTAGGGGCCAGCTGACACCCCTTGTATTTGTAGACCTCCTCCTGCTCCAAATTTAAGCTTGTATTGACATTGGTGAGTCAAAGCCATGTCCTGTGAGACCTGTGAGTCCTAGTTCAGCACTTTTATTCTGTGTGCCACCTCCCAGATACCAAGAGAAACATGAAAAGGAGTCATTGTCCACCACTTAAACAACAGGACTAAACTTGTACCTGAGGCAATTGCTTTGTCTCCACATTCTGCTAGACTAAAGTATCCAGAGCATCTTAGTAACTCTTTACCAGATACGTTTGAAATCCTGTTCTGCGTGTGCAGAGGTGGTGGAATGGACATAGTCTCCCTTCAGGAGAGTAAGGAGCAGCAATCCCCAGTGATGGCATTTTAGCTATCTGGAAGAAAACAGGTTTTTTTATACCAACATCCTCGTCCCTTCCTTGCTAAAATGGTGGATGACTACTCCTGCCAACAGAGGATTTTATTAATTGTATGAAAATGCTATTAATTTTAGGAGTCTCCACCTTCCCCGCCGAAAGACCTCCATGCAAGGATCATAATGTTGAAACTCAAAATCTAGCAATCCCAATTTGTCTGTAGGAAATAGCCTTTCTGCACTCACTGCTCCTTCCTCCTCCCGTTTTATTTCCCTCTCAATAACAAAAAAGAAACAGAAGCATCTTTTAACTAGCACGGGCCTCACGAGCGGCGACACTCTGCTTCTGCTCCCCCAGCACGCTCCTTCCCCGTCGCCTGCAAGCAAGGAACTCTTGATTTTTGAAGGCACTCTTTGCAGCTGACTTTCTCTGCAGCAGGACTCTGTGCATCGTTAGGTCTGAGTAATGGCTGGGATCCACGCGCTTGTGCACACGTGCAACAGATATACCTAGATACGTGTCCATGTATATATAAATAACGGGATTCACAGCGCCAGAAACGTGACCCTTAAGACTCCAGCTAAGGACTTTAATGCGCGGCCGTACGACAGGCCTCTTGCGTTTCCTGATAATATTAATTTGAGCGCCACTGGACTTCTATTCCTGCTTCGAACTTGGTTACTGTTGACTTTAACAAAGATGGTAATGTAAACTTTGAGAACTCACATTTTTTGCCAGGTTAAAAAGAAAAAAAAAAAGGGGACAAAAAATTCCCTGTGAATCTGACCTCTTTTTCTTGCAGCGCCTTTCAGTGGGTGTTGTAAGAAAGCAGCTATTCAGTTACTACAAGCAGGGACTGTTTTGCTAAAGCACAATATTTGAAGTAAACAGATATAGCAGAATATGTGTATGTCCCAAAGTTAAGCTGAGCCTAGAAACTGGATGCATTGAATTCAACTAGAGTTAAATTAGGCTGGAACAACTATGGGCAAATCCTCCAGCCAAGAGACAAAATATTTTTTTTGTTTCCAGTCTCTAGGACACTAAAAATATCCCGGCATGGCAACACTATATAATACTTGAAGCCTGATATGATACAAAACGAAGTCGGAAGACGCTGTCCTGGAGCCATTCCTCGCATCAGCTCTGAATTTGATCCCCACTACTTGACAAGCGTCTGTTTCATTAGATGGTGACCCCAGCCATGCTTGGACAGGCAAATGCTGGTGCAGGAGATGACTTCATCCCCCGGAAGAGTCCCAGCCCAGCACCCTGGAACGGCAGGGCTTCTCAGGATGACTTAATGGAAAGCTGAGTTATAGAAGTGTCTCTGTTAGCAGAGACAATGCTTCAGAAGTGGCAAAAAGCATCAGGAGGACGGAGGTTGTAGAGAGGTGGGGGTCAGTCTGTCCTCCCAAGTAACAAGCGATAGGATGAGAGAAAATGGCCTCAAGCTGCACCATGGGAGGTTTAGGCTGGATATTAGGAAGAACTTCATTAAAGAAAGGTTTGTGAAGCCCTGGAACAGGCTGCCCAGGTGGAGTCCAGTGGTGGAGTCCCCATCTCTGGAGGTATTTGAAAGACACAGATGTGGTGCTTAGGGACTTTCACCAGGTACTTTCAGGTGAGATAAAACTGTTCCTGATGTTACATCATCAAAGCTCTTCAAGGAAACCGGTTTCGGCATTAAATTTATTTTTATGTGTTTTAGCCTAAGACGTCTCCTTCTACCCCTTTGGATGCTGACACAGGAGCACACTGAGTTCATGGGCAGAAAACAGAGGCGAACGAAATTGAGCAGAGCTGCACTTGCTCCTGGCGATGCACTAACAGTGTGCTCGCTGCTGCACACAGCAAAGCAAGCCGTACTTTCAAAGCTTCTTAAGAGGATTTGGATGGCTCTTTTCCCTTAATTCCAGAAAGTAGAAGTGTTTCGGAGTGGTTATGTAATGACCCCAAAGCTGACATAAGTGAAGGAAGAAACAGCAGAAGGGCAGCCACAAAGGGGAATCTCTGCCAGGCTCGAGAGAGTCTGGCTTCCTACTGCACCCGCATCAATATTAGGATTTCAGCTTTTGATTACTTACAGTATTAAACAGCTTGATGCATTCTACTGGAAAATACAGCAAACACTGGGCAAAGGTGATAATACATGCATGAAGCGAAAGGAAGAGCTTGCATCACTCCTCGGTCTGTTAATTCATACTAACTTCATGGCTTTCCTTGCCTGCTGTTGTGAAAATAATCTTAAAATTACAATTGAGCAGATCTACTACAAAATACAGCCAGAATATCAGTTTATGCTGTGAGATGTTCCTGTGCAAATAGCAAATGCTGGCTTCTTGGAAACTGGAAATTCCTATCTCCCAGCCTGCAACCCTGTACTGACAGTCATGTGTTTCCAGCCCATCAGGGCTAATAGGCTCTACAAAACCCAGGGACTGATTATACTCAGAGCACAACACAGCACTGACTATTATGTAGCAACTCAGCTGGTATATAATTACTTTTGAGGAAAATGCATTGCAGAACAACATCACTTCTCAAAGATTTAAGTTATTAAGGAAGATTAAGGAATTTCACTCTGGAAAAGAGACTTCACTGTGACCTAATTGAAGTTTTTAACATTCTCAAGGGAACTAATAAAAATTGGTTCATGCAAATTCTCCATACTTTCAAAGAAAGAACACAAGAGAACATTATCTAAAAAAATTAGGAAATTGAGATCAAAAAGAATTTAGAACAAAAAAAGAAAAAACCAAACCAGAATAATTTGAATTAGAGGGGACTACTCTACCAGGTCATTTAATCCACCCCCTCCTCCCCTTGAATCACAGAAGGATTGATTTCCTTATCCTTAAATAATCCCTAATAGACGGGTGTCTAGTTGAGCCAATGATGACAATTCCACAACCTCTCTTGGCAGCCTGTATTTTCAGAAGAAAAAACATGTTGAATAAATTATTAAAAAAGGCCACCGTGGGCAAGAAGAATCAATGAAATCAAGGAAGAACTTGTTAATATAGAGTGGGGGATGAAAGACAGGGAGTAAAAATAAGCTCATTAGATGAATGAAAGATGAAAATGGCACAAAAGGAACAATCTTGTGGTGTATTTTTTTTATTCTTCTAGTACTGTTTTCACTTACTATTTAAAGAAATTACACAGAAAGAACACCTACACATTTCTCCAAGCACGAAACAATTTCAAGAACGATCACACGAAAACTGCAGCTAGCGTACTGTCAGCCTCCGACAAAAGGAAATGAACAGAAGAAATGCCCAGCAGCACAGACAGGAACAAACTTACAAACCGAAACCAGCAGATTGGCAAAAGACCATTTCAGGTAGATTCATAGTATATTCACACACAGGGAAGCACACACAGAAATAAACCACATTAATGAAGTACTTACACATGAAAGTTAGATTTTCAAGGACGCGAAGTATAAATACATAAAGCCCCTCATCCGCCAAGCAGGCATATATTTAACTTCACACATAAGAGTAGTCCTGGTCAACTCATTGGGATTATTCACCCCCACAAAGCGTTTGCCAGATGAAGTCCCCAGAGTGCGCACCACTCTTCACTCTGCGGCCACCACACCAAGTAATGCTGCGAAATTTTTGCCAGTGTCCTTAGTGCAAGACTGTCAACAGACACCAAGTGCCTTCCCAAAACTGTCATCTAAATACTTCTTGCAGAAACACTGTTATGATTTTGCACTTTAATTTGGGGCCGCAGCTTATTTAAAGGGGTGCTGTCACCCTCCCTTGCTGCCGGGGAGGACGGCGTTGGCAAGGGCGGTGGAGACCCAGTGCCCACGAGTCATAAACAGCGGGAGATGTCGTGCCTGTCTTAGAAGAAGAAAACCTCATCCCATTTTTTTTCATGGCTTTCCCAACACTGACTTGCGTGTGAAACCATTCAGAAGATCTGCTTGTAGGACAGCTGGAAAACTCCGGAGGTTACGGAGTGGGGCTGCTAGAGCCTTCGGAGTTGCTCGTACATGTTGCAGCTGGCACTGTATGTTCCAGCTGATCTCTGGGTGGAATTCAGATTCTTCACGTAAACTTTTACATTAGGGTGTCGCTGGCTGATGCATTTGCACCAAAATGTCTGGAGACAACTTGTTTTCTAGAATCAGGTCAAAACTCTCAGCTCCTCCTCTCATCCCTTTCCTTAAAGTACTTGTGGTAGGTTATTATTAGATGTACATCAGTCTCCAGAGAGGAAAGAGTAGGATGTGGCTTGATTACTTTTGTTCGAATGGATTGACTAACTGCGTTTGACTTTTGGATTATGTTCCTTTATGCATTTTTGGGCTTTGGATTTTGAGTGGGGTTAGAGCACTTCTGATAGACATTTAACAGAGACTGAGAAACACAACAACTGTGGAAAAAATCTTCACTGCCTACAAAATAAACATGCTGATTAGAGAGAAGTAACCATCAAACACTTTATTTTATTTTTCAGACCCCTTCCAGATTTCTCAGAATCTCATACACGGTGTTTGCAGTACATGTTCACTCACCTGCATACCTGAAACACTGGATCACTTTAATTCTTACTGTTGCTCTTCACTTCCCAATAAGAATGTTTATTTTTCATTAGCCTTACTTCTACAAGTTCTCTATTTATCCAAGCTGTTATTCATAGCGCCTGGTCATCTTCTCTTTACGGAGTGTCCATGCAAGTCCATTTAAGTGACCTGCAAACTATAATTATACCTGTATAAGCACATTCTGTCACTTTTACTACAAACATTATTGATTCACACAATTACAAGATTGTACCTGTTTTATTTTTAAATGGAGCATAATTTTCCTTAAAAAGAAAGAACAACTCTGATTTAGGAACTTTTCTGCTAAGTTTAGACTGTATTTGATCAGCCTTTAGTTGTTTGTTCGTGTGCAGCCCTTGCTGGGATTAGTTTATGTCTATGCAATGGATGCAGACCAAATTTTTTGTTCCTGACAGGTAAAACTATACTTCCCTAGGCATTGACTGCTTTCTCTCTCATGCAGTTTTATATTTTTGTTAACTCCTTTGCTTTTGAGATGTGAACTCTAGTTCTGCCTTGAAATATATTTTGCATTGTACTCAGACTGGTTACTGAAATCCAAATGACCTCATTTCAGCTTAGGACATTGTGGGAAAAAGATTACAATTAAGACATAAAGATTTTGTTTTCCTGCATTTATGTTTTCCTTTTCTCCTAAGAAATATTTAAGTGAAATTGAATTTAACTTAACTTGAGGTTTGTTTAAGCTCAACAGTCATTGGTTTATTGCAATTACTTTCAGAGAATTTTTATTGTAAAAATCTTTGGCATTAAACCAGAAAACATTCTAACTTTCTTCTCCTTTGTCTTTAAGCTTATGACTTGTTTGTGCAATTGTTGCATGAAAGTAATTCTACATTTTTTTTTTCTTTTATAGGAAAACAGATGGAGAAGAATTTATCTGCAGTTGGGATTTGCTGCATGTAATTTATTTCACAGGATCAAGCAAAAGATAACTGTGAGCTCACACTAGCCAAGCTTCCAGGACGCCGTCACTTCCAAATTTTATATATTTTTGAGATTATAGTTATGGAGAGACATGGGTAGAAAGCCATTGAGGCATTTTTCAGTTTTCCATGAGGGCTTAATGCTTCTCTGCAGCTACACAGTACATTCCTAGTGCTCTCTCTTGACTGGGTGGCTCCCATGAACAGAAATATATTTCATATTCTGTTTCTGAAGCACTCGGTGCAGAACAAACACTCTACACACCTAAAAGAGCTGCTCACTTTTCCATGGTGGGCACAAAGTTGGGTCACTTTGCCGTATGCTCAGATTATGTGAGCAGGATGGAAATCATTCTGACATGAGCTTATTGCAGAGCCCCATTCCTCAGTGGAAATTTTCTGGTATGTCCTATTGTTTTAGCATTACATTTTATTATTTTTTCGTTAATACGGTAGGAAAATCACATTGCTTCCAGAACACGTTGATGCTAGTCAGGACGCTCTTGAGGCTAACAATGAGTCAGGACTCTGGACTCCTACCAAGCTTTTCTTCCATTGAGCTGTGCTCTCTTTTCGTTCTCCTTAAGGAACTAGTTTTTATTGGCCTCTTTAGCATTGGATCAACTTACATCATACATTTCATAGTATATATATTCCAGTAAAAGAATACACACAGTACCATGCAAATTAACCTCCTAATCAAATTAAGAGGTTGAATGACATATATAGAGCAGTGTGGAAAAGAGGTTCCACACAGTAACATGATGGTTCACATTATGTGCCCTGCACCTACAGTGCAAATTACACTTGTGAGTCGTGATTGAAAGTTGTACCGTGAGCAGGCTTTCCTTTCCCATTGTGTTTTAGCACAGTCAGGCGCAGCACTAAGTTATGGAGGACACGCAGCAGGTCTAAAGGGAGAGAAGGAAAGGTCATGTCCACTAGGAAAGGAAATAAAACTGGTTTTGTGACAATAGCACGAAGAGAACTTAGAGGTTCAAACCCTGTTAATTTCCTAAGTACCTTTAAAAACCTCCCTGGGAAAGGTCTAGGAAAGTAGCTGTAACCAGGCACTGGATTGCAGAGAACAGCAGCTGCTGGTGAGCATTGCCTGCGATGCTGGAGTGTGGGCATCAGTGCGCACCACTTCTCTCCTGCCGGGAAACTCTCCTACACGAACAGGGTCTGCGTTATGGTAAAGGCGGAGGATGAAATAGTGCCAGCATATGCTTTATGTCAGTTTAAACCCTCTCAATACCCCTTCGGTGCCAACAGTGCAGTCTCCACCACCTTCAATTGTTTCACCTCTCAGCAACGTATTTTAGCCCTATGGCTCCACGGGCTTTTTTTTTTTTTTTTTTCCTTTCTATTTTTCCTTCTGTTCCTAAGCGCAGGGTCATTGACTGCCTTAATCAAATCTCACAACCTAATAAAAACTAAAAGGCATCACGTAACATTTCACAGAGTGACTATCCCCCGTGCTGACTGGCATATGATTTTTCTCAAAGAATGAATCTTCAGTAAGACCTGAATGGTTCAGTTCGGGAAGAACGAGAGGCCAAATCGTTTTTCTAATCACAAACCTTTGCCCCATGGGGTCTGAATTCTTGCTTTAAGGACCACATCAGAAGATTTACGAAGTCTGCTGCTTTGTTCCCATTTTTAGGAACCACTCCAAGTCACACTGAAGTCAATAGGAGTCCTTTCTTTGACACGATCAGGCTTTGGAGCAGGTCCATAGAGAATGTCACTTTTCTATGATAAAAAGAGAACAGCACTGAACACGGTCAGCATTTCTACCGATGCTCACGTAGAGTGGAAAGTGTTTCTTTCTGGATGAACGATCATCCTGCAGAGTCTGTAGAAACACTAACCAGACGCAGCACTTGCCCAGTTCATCATCCCAGTTACTCAGAGCAAGGCAGTTCAATGCTATAGACACAGCTTTAAGAGCGCTTTAAGATAAACTTGAATAACCACTGAAACATTCAGTTTCTCAGCTAGACCCTCACAATGCGGAGCCCAAAGGCATCAGGGTGAAGGCAGCTTTCACTTGGTCAAGCCACCAGAGTCATTATAAAAGGAAGCGCTGAAGAACTCATTACGAATTACTGCCATGTCTACTTGGATTTTTATATTCTTTTGTGCTCCAAATACAGGTGATAAAAAGCATTGTGTTAAACGCGTGTCAGTTTTCTAGGCGTGAAAATCAGACCTGTGTAATGCCCCAAAACTCTGGATCCCAGGACGCCAGAAACACGTCAGCTGTGATACCTGAGACATAAGGAGCAAAGCAGATGCATTTTTGTTGTGGTATTTTATAACGATCCCTTCAGTATGAGCTCATTGTCATAATTACAATGCCTTCATTCACTAAATGACAAAAAATCACCTGTTTCCTACCAAACTGTTTAGTAATGTGAACTGTTAGTAATGTGAGTAACATTGCTTCATTTGGGCAGTAGCTTCTCCCTGAACCTGCAGACACTGAAAAGTTCATCCCCATCACCAGAGCAATCCTGGACAGCGAAACTCCTTTACTTACAGCCCAGAAATATCTTGTGTCCTTAGAAGGGGAACTCAAACTTGGCCAGAAATGAAGCTAGTTGAATTACTGTTGCTTTTACCAACATAATAAAGAACAGAAGATCTTCACTCAGGGAGCATCTTGTTACAACAGCAGCATCTGGGTTCACCTCTTTCTCCAGCGGCAGCAAGCGATTCCACACTTCTCATTTCAGTGGGGTTTACGGGTCCAAGACAGCCTGTTTTTTCACTGCCTATTGATAAAAAAAAAAAAGGTGTCGTTACAAAGAACGTTAACTAATATATAGGGAGGAAAATAAACAAAGTTGTCCGTGGGAACACTAGATTGACTTATCTTGTTCACTCCCAGCTCTAGCATGCAATCAGTATTTATTTACTTGCAAGCAGAAGGCGTGCCATTTCAAATACTCTCCCTCTGACGGATGCAGGCCCCTGCTGGATCATGCTCTTTAACTCTCACTTTGGGGCTGTTTGTCTTTGGTTTTCAACTGTCTTACCGTGATATATGTGTACGGTGCATACCATGGCGTGTCAGGCTAGATCAGACTACAACTTGTCACACACAGCAACAAATTAAGGCAGTATGAGTGAGCTGCAGATACATATCGCATGGCATTGGGGAGTTAATAAAACTTAGTTTCGTGGAAAATACTTTGGTGTGTAGTAAGCATCCTTTGGATCACGTTTCCTTCTCTCTTGGCTGGCTGGAATCTTTTTTATTTTTTTTTTTCCATGTGTACAGTTTGAAACTGAAAAGGTAATGATGCTATTTACAGGTATAAGTTTAAATTTATGTCTTTGTTGTTCCCACTGTTCCCCTAACAGACTCATTGGTAAAAGTCATCTTTGCAAAATTATTCCAAGCAATTACCTTTTGTCACTTACTTTGCATTATTCGAAGGAGCTATTAACAGAAGATGGGCAAGCTCTTGGGAACTAATGGAAGCTATCTAGGTACTTGTTTAATGGAAGTCATGTTCATAAGAGGGAGAAGAACATTTTAGTTTAATATAAGAACCACTGAAAACTTTAGCCCAGATCTCACTTCAAATTAACCCAGGCATTTCTTTCCTTTGCTGCCCACATCACACACTTCCCCAGTCTGGGTCACAAGCTTTGAAAGCTGAAAAGAAAATAATTCCCCCTTCAGCCCTCATCCTTCCTTCTAAAGCCAGGTGTCTTGTAGAGAGCTCAGCAAACCTGGAAGAGAAAAAGGGTCTTGACCTCAGAGCACCAAAGGGGCCAGCCAGGACACCAGGGCTCTGCACCGGGCTCTGCCCGGCACCCTGTTTGACTTCCTGTAGTTTGTTTAGGCACCAGTTCAAGGAGCCTCAAAGCCACGTGGCTGACTCCCAGCACAGGTAGTTTCACAGGAGTCAACCGAAAACAATAGAGCTGTTAAGCTGTTGGGAGTCAGAGCTGTACGAACGCGTTCCCTTTGGTCTGCTGGCTGAATGGCAAACCGAAAAAATGATTCAGGTGAGGCTGAACCCAAAACACAGAATGTGTTGGTGGAACAGACATAAAAGCGCCCCCCACCCCCCCCCCCACCCCCAGTTTCATTTTGGATCAACTCAGATTGCTTTGATTGATCTAGAATAGAGGTTTTTGTGTTGTTTTCAATCCAAAACTTAAGCAACAAACAGTTCTAGCTGAAAAAAACCCTCCATTTCAAGACATCAAAATGAAACTTTCAAAATAATAATGATCAAAAAAGGTTAACTTTGAAAAGTAAGTGGTTTAAGAAAGGTCAAAATGACGTCGTTTACTTTGAAAATACCGAAATGAAACATTTAAACTTTCCTGAGAAAAGAAATTCCCCTGGTTTTCTTTCTGACAAAACTCTTCATTACATTCAACCTGAATTTGCAAATAGTTTTCCACTTCAAATTGCTCTTTTGGCAAATTTAGTCTATCCTGGAAAGATTCCACCATCTCTGTTGAAACTGGCACATGCTCGCATACTTCACTGACTAAGAGATTTCATCCTGTAAAATGGGGATAAGAACAAAACTTTCCCACTGATGGAGAAAAACCTATAGGTTGAGCTGTTAATGCCTGCAAGATATAAATGTCTAAGGCAGGCACCAAAGCTTTTGGCTTCTCGGAGTATAACACTTCACAGAGAGAAGAATTCTCCTCTTTGTCTTAATAGGAACTAAATTAGGTCTTCAAAATCTTAACTAGTTATATGAATAAAGAGCTGAAAGATAACACAAGCCTAAGTGCTTTAAAATGATGATATAGAAGGCCTGTAATCTGCAGTAGTACAATACAGCTGTTTAGTTTGAAGTGATAAATGGACATCGCCGTCCCGCACGCGGCTGCGACGGTGAGGCGTGTCGAGGTTCCCACTGCAGCCACCACACAGGGATGGTGTCCCACGTCCTGCAGCAAACAACGAGGATAATGCTCTTGGCTGCCAGAGGTCCAGTATGGCCCCTGTGCAGGTGTCACCTACCACTGTCTCGCCTGCCCTCTTCTCTTCCTGACTGGGAGGGGATTTCGGTACAAATCCCAGCCATCAGAACGTTTTGGGTGAAATTTTCTCATTTCATTACATGTGACATGTTTGAGACTGCGTTTTGCTGCAGCGTTGTAGCCTATGGCGGTGGGCAGGAGAGACGAGACTTCACTGAAATGTGGAGCAAACGTACACAAAAAGAAAATGGAGAAAACATTAAAATGACAGTTTGCTGAGGTGGCTGTTTGTCGGAGTGGCTTTAGCATGATCACAAAGTGACATGCAGTAGTTGACACGGCTTGCTCCGACGTGGTGAAACAAAATCGATGCTTAGTTCGCCCCACCAGACCAGGATTTGCTACACGCACAAAATTTCCCAACCGGGACACAACAGGTGTGCCAACAAAATTGTGAACGTACAAAGAGACGTGTCCGTACGGTGGGCTGGAATCAAACATCTAATCAAACTTTGTCAAGATGGATTCAGAGGTTTGATCAATGAGCCGCGCTCTGCAGCTCAAGTTTGCTGTTAATTTTAAAACGCTTCCGCACCCCATGCAACGTGACAGCACAGATGCAGAAAAAGATGTCAGAGTTAATAAAGACCCCTCAGAGCCAGAGGAAGTGTAAGTGTTTTGGGCAAAATTCTGGCATCAGTAAAATCAATAGCAACACTCCCACTGCCTTCCGCAGTGCCGGGATTTCACCCTTTGCCTATAGAAAAGTCAGCAGATAGATACACAATAATATGAATATCCATTACACTGAGCTTCACTTTGTAAAAGTCTTGGGTTTAACTTCTGAACATAATTTCCAATGAGCTTTTGTTTAGCTCACCGAAGTCCATTAATGTAATTCCAGAACTTCTGGATCAAGTTCTGTCTAGATCGTTCTCTCTAATGCATCCGTCTGTCATGAACGACTCACATCTTCTATTTCCACTCAATTCCCTTTGAAGTTACCTGTATGCCTAAAGTTAAGCCTCTTTTAAAAATCTTTACAGAATCAGGGACATAGTTTTTGTAATTCTCTGTTCAGCTGGTGTGGTAAGAGTAATAAAAAAGGGCTCTGATGTATGTAGAACTACATGCTGTGCTCTTCCTCTGAGCTGCTGCATTTCTATAGCAGTACAAAAAAATCCTGTCTGCAGGGAACCTTGTTGTGGTTAAAAATCTATATTTTCTTTTTCTCCATTTGTTCTACAAAACTGAACTAACAGGCACAACAAACACACATACAAACATGCCTCCACATATTTAAGAACAGCAATCATACTGGGGAGGATGCTGGAAAAATATGCACTTGTTTTAACCGCTATAAAAGTAGTTTTTTTCAAAGACTAAAAATGGAAAATATTCATGTGCTAATTACCACATGATGTGCAAACATTGAAGGGGTTTTTTTATGTGCTTTTAGAACTTATACGAGAAATGTGTCATTTAATTCCCAGGCAGCATGAAATGTTAAATTTACATTCCTATTGGTTCCAACATTATTTTATCATCTACAGAGAGAAATAATAAATACCCACAAATATAATAAAACCTGCTTGCATAACGTGTTATTTTTTAAAAGAAGAAGATAACTTATCCTCGCTGCTGCCAAATATTTAAGTCATCTCTGTTTCTAGCATTCCCTCAAAGCTCAAGGACTTCAGCTGGGAAAGCTCTTGTGAGCAGTGCAAACACATGCGCCGCCGGGTCAGTCTCCCCTTGGGAGAGAGACGATACCCGCTCTCTGCAGCTGCAACTGTGGATGAAGAGGGGAAAAAGAGGTTTAAATGACAGATGCCAACTTCCCAGTCTCTCATTTCTATGGACAATACGGAAAATTAATCCTCCGCTTTTTAAAACTTCCAGTGAAAAATTCCCAAGCCCTTCCCACGCTTTATGTGTGTCCCTGGTATGTCAAGGACCTCCTGGTCACCCACGGGCAAGTGGGACACCACAGTTAACACAACCTTAGTGGAAAAGCGCACCTTGTGCTTGTTTTATAGTCAGGTAGCAAAAAAGCACCGATTTCCCTGTTTCGCTCACAAAAGCGAGGCTTTGTGCACACGCTGAACCAGGGAGGGGTGTCCGTCCTGCTCGGCGGCAGCACCAGTGGCCTGGCTGCCCTGTCCCCGGGGGACAGCGGGGACAGCCTTCTGCTCCCATGCTGTACCAAACCTTCTCCCTTCTCCCGCCCTGTACCGATGCTTTCGAGAAGCAGCTGGGAAAGGCCCCATCGAGTGCCTTGCAGAAGCGGTCAGGGATCTTGTAAATAAATAAAAGGTGCTCTGCTTTTGTTACTCAGGTTACCCCACAGGAGCAGTTCCAGTGTAAATCTTTTCCATTGCTGCTCTTCTTTTTTTTTTCAGCGTGCAGTTTTGAAACCCAGCACTTTCTTCTGCTCTTCCAGAAACGCCTGTAACAGCTGAGCCAAGACAGCCCTTTCCAAACGGGCTGTGAAAGAGTTAACAATGCCCTGTCATGCAAAACCACAAACAACTGGGGGGAAAGGAAAAAAAAAAAAAAAGAAAAAAAGAGTTTTTAACTGAGAAATGGAAAGGATCCAAGTTCTAACTGAGAGTAAAAGCACAGAGAGAGTATGAAACGCACAAATCATCCTGGGGTTCGGAGTTGATAAAGTTATTAAAGAAGAAAAAAGGGGGGGGGGGGGTGGAGAAAAAACCCCTTTGTTTCTGCCCTATACCTTGAGGCTGTGGGAGCAGAGCAGGAGGGAGAGCAGAACGAGTCAGACAGGAGCCCAGCGCAGAGCCCCATCCATCCCCGCAGGGCTCTGCAGTGGGAGCTGGGCACGGGCTGGTGCTCCCCAGCTCCTCTCTGCTGAGCTCTTGGCAGGAGCTGGGTCGGGTTTGCTTGCATAAACTCGGCACTTGTTTGGCTTTTTTTTTTTTTTAAATTATTATTATTAGCAAGTGGGAGAAGAGAGGCTTTTAATACAGGCGGGCTGGAGCCTGGATCCGGCCAGAGCGCGGGGTGGGGTTTGGAGGGCCCCACCGGCTATTGGGCCATCCGCTTAGCAACAGCATGGAAAGGGCCAACCCCAGCATTTTTGCAGTTGGGCCACCTTCCAAGGATGGGTGCCAAACGCTCTGCTCCTCTGCCAAGAAAACAAACAAGGGCACTTTTAAAAACTCCAGAGTTAAAGAGGGTTTTTTTCTTTTTTCTTCTCTCCTCCACAAACTCTCCTCGCTCACAGTTAATGATCTCTTTCCTTTTATTGCAGAAGTTCAAGCTTCTGGAAATTGTCACTTCTGCAGGTTTCAGGAGCCGCTTCCCCTTTGCCCGTCTGTGGCAGTCTCCCATCTCTGCAGGCTGGAGCAGGCGCTGGGAGTTCAGTCAGCCGATTTCTCTTCAGATGCTGCAGGTTCCCTCCTTTCTTCCTTAACAGTAGAAATCTCTGCCATCTCCATTAGCACTGAAATCTGCTTGCTATTGCTGTGCATTTATATAACTTACATAATTTACTACCTGTGTCGCTCTGTTCTACCTCTTCATTCATTTCAAGCCTGCTAAAGAAGTGGAATAAGAAGCTCAGAGACTTAAATAGGCAAGAAGTGGCTTGTAGCTAGAAACCCTTTTATTCTGCAGTGAAAGAAGAAAAAATTTTGGAATCCTCATTGCCTTTTATTAAAGACATATATTTATACTATATTTCTAATGCATTCTTCTTACATATTAGTCTTTGTGATTGCTAAAGTTGGGGTAGAGCCAAACTTCCGCTAAGAAGAAATATGGACTGTGTTTTTTACCAGCTGAGAAACGCGTAGGTCCATATTGTGACCCAAAATCTCTTCTTTCCCTGTAAAGGAGAAATCAGAGAAGTCAGAACCCATCTCCAAGAAACACCAAGTGTCTTCAGGTCCCCGTGGCTTAGCGCCTACCCAGAGAGAGCTCTCGCTTTGGATCTTGACTTTTATGCACTAGAGGAAAAAAATGAGATTTCTGTTGCTGTTGTGTTGGTGTAAGAGACTTTGGTAGGAGGTGAAGCCAAACAGTACCTCACGGGAAACACTAAACACTTCACAGCGGAAGGCCTAAAGAGGCCAATACTGCAGTCCTGTCCTCACGCCAGTCGTTCCATTAATTTCAGAGACACTGCTCACAAGAGTGAGGCTAGCAGGGTCAGCCCTTTACTTGCACACAGTAGCACCTCCAAAGGTTCAAGGATGTCATTTGCAGTCACGATCCTGTTTCGCTTCCTATCCCTACCTCTGATTTACTGAGAAATCTCAAGTAAATCACTTAACCTCTCTAAGACCAAGTTTACCCAAGTGCAAGAACACTCTGAGCTTCCAACAATATTTGTGAAGTGGTTTGAGGTCCTTGGAGGAAAGATGTACTTGCAAATTATCAGTGTAGCTGCTTTTATGGAAATAAATCTAATTTTCTGTGTTTAGGCAGACTAAGCTGCATCCCAAGCTCATGTTTGCATTAGAGTCATCACACACCATAATATACTTGGACTTCACAGGAAAAATATGCAGGAACAGCTTGAAAGGGCATCTCACTCAATTGCAGCCAGGTCCCTTCATTCCGAGAGCTGGACTTTGGTCATGCTATAAAGTGCGCTTCATTCTCAAAGTTTGACCTGATATATTGAGGGATATGCTTCTGAAGCTGCATGCTTCAGCTGAAACTGTAGTTGCTGATACGGTAGCCATGGCCCGTGCGCTATTTGCTTTCTCAAACTACACAAACATCCGTTGTTACAAAAAATGGGCTGGAGAAGACTTTTCTGAATATCAAAGAAACAAGATGATGGGAACTCGTGTGCTTGTGACTGTGCTCTCTGTCCTGTGCAGAACTAGGAAATGCAGGAACAACAACAGGAACCACACAGAAGAAGAGAGTTTGGGTAAAGGTTCACTGCAGGGAGAAAAGGGAAGGGGCTTCCTTTTTATCTGTACGGGTTCTGCTTATCTTTTACTAGAGGTTGTTTTTAGTGATGAGGAAGTAGAATAAGAAATCCATTTGTTTTTCGCATGACACAGCAAAATACACAACCTAATAACTCAGAATAACATCCCTTCTGCCCTAAAGAAATAATCTGACAAAATTAAACCAAGGCTTCATCCAGAGCTTGCCCAATTCAATAGTACATTTCCACTCAACTGAAAAGGCTTCAGACAAAGCCTTCATGTGGGAAACCAGCAAATTGAAGCAACATCATAAATGCTAGATATTAATTCAGGACTAGGGTCTTAATTATTTTTCATTCATTACTTAGGCGAGCAAAGTGCTACATATTTCGATGGGAATTTACCGGACTACAAAACAGGACAAAATATTGTGGCACATAAGGACAGCTGGATCCACCTGTACGCCTCGAGCCGAGTCAGCCAATACGCATTGAAGCACCATTTACCACCATGCCTTCCCCAGGAACAGCTTCCCCTCCTGTGCTGCTGCTCCAGTTTGAAATAACTCCGCCGCCCTCTACAACACATTTTACAATCACCTAAAATTCTGTCGGTTACATACATTGTGTCGGTAATTCCTATATACCCATAATTGGTTTTATAGCACCTGGTTACAGTAGGTAGTATAATTTGCCAAGAACTGGATATGAATGCATTTCATAATGTGCTTTATATAATCCATTATTAGACAACACTGCTGCATCTGTAATTATGTTTGCAAATGCATTTTATTGAGTTCTACATAAAAGTATGCAGCACTGAAACCAGCTCTTAAGCTGCAGAAGTATATATATGCTTTGCTTCCTTCCATATATTCTTTTTTTTCTGTATAGTCAACACACAAAGGGGAAAGTGCAAAATTTAGCCTCGACTTCCTAGCAGACTCCAGCCCCCGATCCAAGCATCCTCGAACCTGGGGCAGTTCAGACCTCCACTGGAATCCCGTCATTTTTATCCGCTTTAGGTCTACATAGCAGAAGTGATTATGTGAGTTCTGGCTTCAGGCTGATCAAATCTTTCAGTGTCTCTTCTTCTGCTGACACCACTGTGAGAGGCACAAATTACATTTGGTACAGGCATGCATTTACCTGCGGAACCCACACGGGTAACTGAGCTGGAATCTACTACAGCTGGTGCTAGGAATGATAAATATAGTCTCATATAGTCTCTTTTTTTGGCAAGGTATGAGCCAGAGAGAATCTGGGTTGATTGTCACATCCCGGGTTGACTCTGAGTGACCAGCAGCTCTGGGAGAGGAGCTGCCTTCACCGCTCCTTATACCCATCTGGCTAAGCGCAAGCAGCCGAGCTTAGCCTCTTGCCTGCAGATTCCCAAGAACACCACTCCTTCAGGCTGTTAATTTGCAGCAGTCAGGCAGTTCGGACAGCAGCAGCATCTTTTCTCATACTGCCTTTCCAATAAATGCTCTTGCAGCCTGGGTTGATTATTTCGTCCGAAGCTGAAGTCCAACACCATCACAAGCCCTTACATATACTGAGCAAACGCACTGCCGTGATAATCCGTTGTGAGACAGTTACCTGTTGTGTGCTTAAAAATACAGAACATGCAAGTTTTGGTGCATTTGTTTTCTTGCACATGGAAATGTGGTAGAAATGTGGTAAAAAAGCTCAGACAAGGCAAATTAATTACCGTTCAAGCCTTCTTCCATTTATGGTGAGCTTTCTCCTTCCTCCCCAGCCCCCCAAGGAACTGCACTGTATAACACTCTCTCTAACAGGTTTTATCTCATTCTGCCCTGCCTCCATTTTCTCCAGCTCCTCTAGTGAATATTTGTCTTTTCTACCTGCTGCCCAGTTAAATCAGCCTCGGAGGCAGTGACATATGCCAGATCACAGGGGCTGTCACTTTAATTCCCTCTGCTCATATTTTTCTCCTCCTAGTGGGGTGCTGGGGGCAGATGTTTGGAGAAGGGACCCCTTTGCTGCCTGGCACACAAGTCCTGACGTTAGCTGGTAATTACGGGAGTCGAAATCCTGGCCCTGCTGACAGTACCCAGAGTTAAACAGACGGCTTCTCCCGAGCGCAGTTGAGTGCAGGGTCTAGACGTTAGAAATGAAACCTTCCGCTCCACCACAGAGTGCTTCAGGAGCAATTTTTTCCAGTTTCAACTCAACTGTCTTGTCTAATTCCTGCCTGAAGGCACAGGCCTCCACAAAGTGCACGTGCTAATGCTGGTTGGCTTCCATCCTTCAGCCTTCCACAAAAGAGCTATTCTCCGATCTGGCAGAAAGGAGACAGACCCAAGAAGCTGTGGCCTCCACCCCTGCATTGCATGGATCACGATGGGCTCCAAACCGTTGGCGACTGCTGATTGCTCCACTGCAGCACAGCTTGCTCGGGGAAAATACGGGTGCGACCTCACGAGGGACAGTGGCTGGACGGGTAGCACATCCCTTTAGCTTCCTGCAATAGGCAGTGGCTGCTCTGAGGCCACATCATGTTGTAGATAAGCCAAAAGGTGCATATACTGCACCTTCTCTCCTCCTCAGAGGGAAAGGGAGTAGAAGTCCCCTTCCCCTTTAACACAGATCTGCTGCTGAAACCCACCTAACTCAGGTTTTGAGGAGCCTGTGAGATTTTTACCCTATGAGATAGACCTCAGAGCCTCTCGAATTCCATGGAAATATCTCCATTGACTTCCCATACCTTTCATGGGAATCTTGACTTTGAAGATCTCACTGGGCCAAAACCACAGCCCCTACCTGGGTCCTTAGAGGTGTCAGTAATTTTTCTGCCAATCTGACTATGAGAACCTATTCTTCTGCCAGCAGCTTTTCTCAGGACTAAAGTGAAAGCCTAAAGCTTCTGATGGTTTGCTAAAAACTCCCAGCTACGCAAACCTTCTGCCATCTCTGGCACCATATGGAGCACTCTAATCTAAGTCTTCCTCATGGCAGTGGAAATGTAAGGCTTAACCAGATGAAAGCTTGATAGAACAAAATGACCATGATTTATTATTGGGCTACATTTTGGGTTTTAAACTGATGTTTACCGGGAAAATACTGGAAGGGGAAAACAGTCAAATCACTGATTAGTGCAGGCACAATGGCAGAAGCAGCCAAACTGTAGCTCCTGCCTGGTGGGATAGAGTAAAATGGACCATACCCTCTCATTACCTTGCTGTCCCCCTACTCCCAGATCATGGGAGACCCTTACACACTGCTGTCCTGAAAAAAAAAATGACGACATTGGTGTTCCTTTTGGGAGAGATACAGTTCCCAACACCACACATTTCTTTCCAGCTAGAACTTAACACCATCTCTAAACAGACAATGATATAACACACATTTCTAAACGTGAGTGTCCAGGGAGTGATAAATTGCAGGTTTGGGTTTTAGTTACATTAATAATGCATATAGAAATGCTATTTGAAAATACAGAATGATACATTTTATGCTGTGCAGTGTGCGGAGCAGGAATGGAAAGGAGAAAGTTAGTTTTACGTTTCCTTTGTAGTGCTGGGTCAAGGTGACTCCCAGCGTAAGCTGGAACAACCCCACTGGCAACCTCCTACGCACCCACCTCATGTTGCTCCAGCTCCTCTCCCCAGCTTAGTCATTTCTCCAAGCATATCACAGGGGGAGAACTGGGAGAGATAAAGCACAGGATTGCCTATCCCCTCCCTAGGATGGCCTGCGGCATGACATGGGGGCTCTTTCCACTCCTTCCGTCCTGTCTCCTGATCAGAGAGAGGGGAAAACTGTGCCTAAGGATGTAGCTGTAAATCATGGCAGAAATGGCTGGAGCAGAGCCTTCAAACTGTTATTACTCAAAAGCAAGCAAGCAAACTGTTTCTACTGAACTTCAACGACCACACAAACTTGACATAAAAGCAGTGTGCAAACATTCGCGTTTCAGCATGAGTTTGCTCCAGCTGTACTGGTACAAGGTGGCAGACCACGGGCATTTGAATCCTGTACGGTTAGGGAATACCTGCCCGACTCTGCTCTCAGGTTCACCTTTATTTTACAAACATTTGATTCACCCGGCAAACGAAGAGTCCAGGCACGAAGGCGACCAGGAAATGAACTCAGAGAACGCTGCACCCTTTACAAGGAGGGCTGCTCACACGTACGGTTGCTTTTACTGGGGGCTGTCATGACAGAAAACTGCAGTGATGCACTTGGGGATACTTTCTATGAGATGGGAATGGGGCATTGCTTAACAAAGCGAGGCTACAGGCTTCCCAGCATACCACCGTGCTGGCAATTAAATAAGCCTCTGAGCCACATGTGACTGTGCCTTAAGAAATTAGTGTGATTCAGAATGATTTGGGTAGAGGAAAATATTCCCTTAAAGGATCCTGTCTGGGCTCCTCAGTGCGTGGAGGGTGGGAGAGAAGAGTTTCCCAGTCCTTGTGCAAAGGTGAACTCTGCCCAGAAAGAAGAAATTCAAGCCCACTGCAGCCACCTAAGGGCATTCCACCAACCAAAATGGAAAATTAATTAAGAGTGAATCATTTTCTGAGACTTACTCAGTTTTGTATAGCTTTAGTGTTCGTCTTTTCTGTCAGTAGAGAAGCTCTTGATCCAACACAGTGTTTATAGTCACGTTTCCATAGAGCCCTGGCGTGCAGAGCCAGCTTGTGCGAATGACCTGCAAGACCTGTTTATAGACCTCCATTACAGAGCCTCTCATTTTCTTGGATGATTATCGTAGGTGTCAAATAAAGCTAGATTACCTGTTTTATGTCTTAGAATGATAAGCAAGCCAAAGCAAGTCATTTGGCTCATGTAGTTATACAGGTATACCTAGATATAGGCATACATACATTATTTTGAACACTCAAGGCAATCTTACACCCTGTCTCGTTGAGATTTCGAAATCTTTTCGTTTTATCAAAACGCCCCTCTTGGTAAGGTGACGCTGGAACTTCAGTTTCTCTGGCTGAGCTGCAGAGCTAGTTTGCGAGAGTTGACAGAGGATGGCATGGGCACAGCACAGTGGTTTCATGGAGACAAGAAGCTCTTCTCCCAGAAGACTAGTACAGTCCTCGCTGATGGACGGGGTGTCTCAGTCACAGCACGGCTTAGCTCAACGGTGGTGCCTGCAATGGTAACAGGAGGTGAAGCATGTGCTGACAGAGCTCGTTGCTGGGAAGCTTATAAATGATTCCTGGCACTATAGTTGGCAGTGGCCAGTGTTACCAGTCCTGCCATTGCATAACATCTGCACTTTACCACAATCACCAAAACAATCAAGCAAGAAAAGCATGCTAATGCTTGTTGGAGAATAAACTCAGCAGTCACTCTAATATCACACACTCTTCCAGCCTGCAGCTCCACCTCCTTCTCCGCCTGGGACGAGTGGGCTCCTGCGCCGGTACCCGGAGGCCCCACCTTCCCGGGCGTGGTGGGGACCCAGCCCTGCTTCCCCTGGGCAGAGATGTGCTCAGGCTTTGGGATGCGCTGACTCAGTGATGCACGGCTGATTGCGAGTGGCAGTTTCAGCCAGCCAGCCAGCTCCAGCTAGTGTATAATATGCATTTACCAACAAACAGACACAACCACAAGCTTCTTTTATAAATGGATTCCAGAGCCCGGTCAGCAGAGAACTGGCTCGGGCTGAAGACTCACAGAGTGCAAATGAGGGTACGTGGGAGGCCTGCGCAACGATGGCCTTTGCGCTCCCACAGCTTGGGTCAGCTAAATTCTCAGCGAAGCCCCATTCCTCAGCATAATCGAGAGATGCTCGGAGGCTGCTCTAATTAAAACAGATTGCTGCGGCTCCGGGGAGGCTGTTACATGAAATGGCGTTCGCTCAGACCTAGGGAAGCTCTAGGAAAACCCCCTTTCTCTTCCACCTATTCTAATATGTTAATTTATGCCCTCAAAGGACCCACTTCTCAAAGGTACGCCCCAAAAGCTAACAAATTCAAGTCCCTGCAGGACAAGCCCTAGAGCCAAGTAGCCCTTGCAAGAGGCTCAAGTCCTCACTTGAGAGCAGCTCACTCTCCTTCTCATAAAAAGATGTTCTAGCTGACACGCTGCTCCTCTCAAACAATGAAGCAATATCCCCTAAGAAGAGAGGGTGTCTCTCGCATAGACAAGCTATTCCGAGACTGCTGGGCCTGATCCAAAATCAATTGAAGTACATGGCAAGTCTTTCCACTGATTCCAAAGAGGTTTGAATTAAGCCCAAACGTCAACGCCAACACCATAAACTCTGCCTGGAAGCCAATACGCAGCCAGGTACCAATTCCTCAGCATCAGTGTCGTGTGCTTGCGGCGAGATACCCTGCTTACTCAGCAGGACGCTTGCCTTCAGCACCAGCTCCTCATTTCCCAGGGGATTTAGCTCCCTTTGCTGCATTGCAGTTCTCAAGTCTTCAGGCGACAAAATCACGGATAACAGCACCAAGGTCCATGGCCATGAAGAAAGGTCACAGCACTCGCTGCCAGGCAGAGACAGGGGGAAAATAAAGGACAAAAATCAACAAACCAACAAAGTGCCTGTCGTAAGGAACAGGGTCTCCAAGCTTTTGGACAATTATGTTAAACAGTAGAAAAATCTTTATTCTCCCACAACCAAATGGAGCAAAATGATGACACAATGGCCTCAGCGCTTTAATCAGCAGGACAAGTCAAGCCTTTTATTCCTTTGTATATTCTAGTCAATGGAAAGTTATTGCTTAATTAACCCCCTTGAATGAATACCTGATAATTAATAAACCCAAATACTGTACCCCAAGGCTTTGAGTTTAAGAAATCTCTTCTGTTCAAGTATGAAAAAAGAAAACATGCTGAACTAATGGGAAATAATTCTGGTAGAAGGCAAACCAATTAGGATTAGTGAATTCCATTTCATTTAAAGTTCCAAGATAGAGAAGTAATTTATCTAGTAAATTAATAGTGTTAGTGACTTTCCTAATATATTAGCAAGTCTTTCGTATCATATTAGTGAAAACCAAGCTGGCTAATACAATAAAAGACTTATTATAAAGGTATGAAGGTTACTAATGTGATAAGATTTTTGCATGCAATTAGTATTAAAAGAACGCTGCTCTAAAATGGACTTTTATATTTATTTATATGATTACCCAGCCTACTGGAGAAGCCGCAACTTTTATCTCAGCAAATTACTAATTCTCCTCCTGAATTTGGAGCTACTGTATGTTATGTTCCTCATGCAAAGCTGCATGCGAGCCTGTATCTGCAG
This sequence comes from Bucorvus abyssinicus, assembly GCA_009769605.1. Lineage (NCBI taxonomy): Eukaryota > Metazoa > Chordata > Aves > Bucerotiformes > Bucorvidae > Bucorvus > Bucorvus abyssinicus. Next base: position 16,381,128 of record CM020040.1, read on the forward strand.
ATCTGCATGGATAACTGACCCAGATTATTTGGTCTGGCTGCATCGTGTTTAGCACAACACTGCAGTGGTTTTCCACGCTCCTAACCTTGGATCAGCTAGAGACTGGTCTAATCAGATACAGCAGCCTAAAGGCAAAACAATTACACTGAAATTATCATATGGAATCAAGCCAACGCTCCATCTCGTCTGGTATCCTGTCTTCATCAGCTACTAGATCCTCCCACCCTTTTCTGGACCAAGGTGAAAAATACCTGCTGCACCGAGCTGACGGCATAACCTACTTGTACAGGCAATTCTTCAGAGCCTAGCCAGATACTGGCTTCCTTAAGGAAACAGCAATGTTTTTTTAAAATCATGGATTATAAACTTTATTATTATAATACAAACCCACGTAACTACGTGTCAGTGAGTTTCAGAGGTGATTTTTCAGTGGTGTGAAAAGGTGTCTGCTTTGTTTTAATTTTAAAATGTGCTGTCTTTTACACTGTGTTGTTAGATACCATATGAACACAGCTACACAGTTTTTTTTCCCCTTTCCCCCTGAAAGATCTCTGCTACCTCCCAATGCCTTTGCTGTGAGTGCAGTAGTAAAAGAGCAGATTTGCCTTCAGTACCAAGTGCAACCAAGGTTGCTCATGGTGGTGCACAAAAATGGAAAAGACAAGAACCGAAAAGAGTTTTGCTATATTTACTTGACCCGCAGTGGTACAAATGGGTAAAATTTTGGATCCGCATAGAATTAATCTTATTTACTCTTATCAAGAGTTCTGGAGTATCTGCCTATATATATATAGCTTTGCAGCGTGTTTATGCACAGGCTTGGGAAAGAAGGTTTTCAGATCACCATAAAATCCTTTCTTATGGAGTTGACAGGAGAACCGTACAGAATCAGAAATGTACACACGGGTACTTAGAAATCACTTGTATTAAAGAATATAATTGGTGCTATTTTTCATCTTTAAAGTTCCTGCAAGAGTTTTTCCCTTAGGTAGGTAAAATTAGTACCGTAGAAACAGACGCAGTCGATTGTCCATCGTTCAGGTCAAGGTATGGGTGATAAAGACTGATCACAATCAGGGGATGTTAATGTGAGAAGATATATTCTTGCATGTTCCTTCAAATTCAGAGCTGTGACTGATCTGATTCATCACGAATCCTTAAATCACTGGAAACTGTCATAGTCTGGATTTCAGACTTATGTCCTACTATTTCATCCCCATGAAAAAAACAGTATCTCGTAGACAAGTCTGGAATTTTGTCTAACTCTGCAATACTCCCACTTCTGTAACTCCAAGCCGGAGAGGGGAATACAGAGCAGTCGCAGGCGCGTGCAGGAAAAACGTGAGCTATATCTCAGGGTTTACACTGATACATGAGTGTAAGGAGTTGAAAAGATTAGGATAAATTCCACCCAAGAAGGCATCATGCACTTATTTTTTCAGCCCACTCCCATAAATTCAGACCAAGGGAATTCCTGGTGAAGTGCAAGGTCAGTCTTTTAAGAACACGTTTTGCTGCAACAGTCAGCCTGAGCCGTCATTGAGACATTTGCTACAGTTAAATTTAATGCAGAACATCTACCTCCCTGAGTGTAGGAAGAATAATTATGCAAGTGTAGTAACAGGTATTTAGCTTCATAACTCATTCATTGCCCTTGTGGGGGTGAGAAAGGATCCCACATCATTAAACCATACTCTAAGCATATAGCTAGCCAAATTTGTGTGCCTCTTTTTGAAACGTCCAATCATGGCCACATCTAGATGGAGACCGTAGCAAAAAACTGAGTTATTGAAATTATTTCAAGGGCTGAGGCAAAAAGGAGGGAAGAGGGACAGTGGAGGAGAGTGAGGAAGTCAGAAAGAAAACTAAGAATGGAGAAGTAAAGAGAAGCAGAAAGACAGGTGAGAACAGGCACGTTAGGTACCTTTTACACCTACAAGATATGGAGACCTTAACAGGGAGAAGGCATAAGGTAGGGGTGGAAGCTTGGTCCATGGTGACTGATAAGACGACAACTGAAGAGAGAGGTCATGGGAAGAACAAATACCAAAGTGGCTGGGAGGGCTGGAGAAAGTGACGATAGTCATAGGAAGTCACACGATGATTTGGTAAGGGAAATTCAGACTCAGAGGTCAAAGGGGGAAAAGTCGGTAAAAAACAGGTCAAGGGAGCAGCCTGCCTTCATTATTTTGCTTTCAAACCTTTAATTTAGCAGTTGCTAATGACAGACAGTGCACAAAATGACATTTGTATTATTCTCCAACACTAATGTAAAAATAGGCATAATCCTGGTTTTGTGGCGATTAATGCAGTGTGAAAAAGATAATTAAATGAGGCCTGGTGTACTTTTGCTTGCCATGCCTCACTGATACCTTCCACGGCTCCTGCTCAATCTCCTTGAAAATCTATTAGGCTCTGCTACCACCGTTTTATCACTTTTCCTGTGCTAAGTTAGACATGCCCTCCCTGAGCTTTGGACCAGGAGCAATTCCTCAGAGGAGGCAGAGCAGGAGCAAGAGCCGTGCTCTGCCAGCATGCCGCCTGCCACCTCCTACTCATGGGATTACCTGACCCTTACATAAATCTCAGCACATAAAGATTTTACTGGTAACGCTTACTCTTAATTAGCTACTTCAGGTAGTAATAGCAACTTATACCCCTTTGCCTGGTTAGAAAATCCTTTGGCAGCTGAGTTCACTGTTGAAGGTGATGCACTTCACCAGCTCACGGTTTGAAATCTCATTTCTGAGAGGCATGGGAGTGTTCTGAAAACATTTTAAAAAACCTGTAGAAAATACTTACATATTTATAAAAAATATTTTTTTGTTGTTCTGCTTTGGAATTTTATCTCTATAATTTTTTATTACTCCCCCAAAATTGAAAAAGGCACCAAATAGCTGAAAAAAGACATTCATAATTACTGTCTTTGACGATGGCCTAGAAATTTGCTGGATTTGATCCGAAACAAAGTGCAGACAAACATCAGCTTACTCCTGACATTGTCAGAGATGGATTTTCTTCCTTTGTGCTGCCCCCATATATAATCAAATGAACATTCAGAATACATAATGGTCTGCTAGTCTAAAATTATTGCTTGATCCTATGGCTTGGAAAAGCAGTGGAGTCAGCCAGTGTTTCTTTGGGGTGCATCAGCAGCAGCGGCAGGACTAGAACTGAAGACACTGCAATACCTGCCTCTTCTCCTTCCAGCTCCCAAAGCAATAAAACCTCTCTGTGCTACATTAGACTATTGATCAGTGGCTGCCATTCCTAATGGACATCCTGTCTCTCATGTCTGGGATTAGGATGTTCTTTGTGCTGTTGGATAATCTTAGTATTATAGAATTGCTCTTTCTCTGCTAATGACTGACTATAAGAAGAAATATTTCCTGATTGTGTTTATTTTTTTCGTAAAATCTCCTCACACAGGCTCACGTGAGAGGAGCTAGCAAGCCCAATCTGTGATCTAGTGCTACCTGACCACATTCAATCTAACTTCCAGGTATGCGTTTTATTTTCTATGAAGGGATGTTACATCATTAAACCACCACGTGCAGCATGTTCTAAGATACTTTGATAATTCATCCTATCATGTCATAATATTCATTAGAAAGAAAAGGGAGGGGAGAAAAAAAAAAAGCCAACCTTTACTTCCTGTTCTGGTGATGGTTAAATGATAAGCACGAGCCTAAAGTCACACCCGCCAAACTTCTGAAAAAGTACCACAGCCTGAACATCTGCATCAAATACAGCCTACGTGGTCGAGCTTCCTGCTGGGGTTGTCCCAACACAACCAAACTCAAGCTGTGATTACGTGAGAAATAGGGCAAGAGACTCCTTTACCTGTGACCCAGCACCCACACCTGCTTTCACATGACCGGACGAAGACATGCCACGTGCTCAGCAAATCCCGTGTTTTGGCTCAAAGTGGGCAAGCTGAGAGGGATGATGTGGCAGGAGCTCTTGGCCACATCTGAGGGCTGCCGGGCAAGGAAGATAACAGCAATGGCAGATGACAGCCTCAATACTTCTCTACCTCTTCCAGACAATGTAATTTTAGGGCAGTTCTGACAGATTCTTTATCTTTTGCACAGAGAAGAAGATCGCACATCAATTAATCTTTTAGTATCTCAGCTGTCACCCCGCGGTGAGTATATTATGGCCAGACTGAGGGCAATTTTAGTCCAGTTCATTGAAATCTGCAGAATTCGCACACAACTTCTGCGTGGGCACGCACCTATTCTATTTTCACCCATCTTTTCCCCAGTTTGAAAACACTTGTTAGCAAGACAGGCTCCCAGGCTACATGTATTGTGGTAAATGTCAAGCGCTGGTGGTGAATTAGCAGCCCTGACACAAAGCTGGAACAGCGAACATATTTGAGAGAGCTGCTAGCGCTCTCTCTGCCTTCCCTAAGCCCACAACCAGCATCCAAATGGATGCTCTTTTTTCCTTCGAGGGTAAGCTGTTTTCTATCGCATTGTGGCCTGCAACTCAGCATACAAGATGTACTATGGCATTATGAGATAGTGACAGCTGCTGAAGAAATGCTGTGTTATAAACATGCAATGATGCAGTGAACCAGCAAACCCATACGTCTGGAAAAGAAAAAATTATTTCAGTGTTTTTGAACAAAATAGGTACTTAGTAGTTTGCTTCAGTTTACACGCCCTAATCAAAGCTTTTTTTTCTTTAATGAAAAAAAGGTTTATATACACACGTAAATATCTCTCTCTATAAATGAATATATATATAATATTATCTACATGTGGCTGGAGAAGCAGAGGTGATATTTTCATATACTACCATATTTCTACTTCTCATTTCTTTGAGCTCTTTGGCTGAACCACCCCTGTCTTGTCACGGTACTAACTCCTTCAAGCATCCCCCTAAAGCCTATGTGCTGTCCCCCGCTCTCTTGGTCTGTGCAGATGGATGATCTCTGCACACATACACCAGGGAAAGGTCAATCACTCACTTTTGCAGTGTCATCAGTCATGGAGGACTCTCTGTGTGTCAGAGTAAATGAGTGTGGACAGGATGGACGTGGGGCATCACTGAGGGAGACCCCAAAACCACATGGAAATGTTTATACAGCTTATATACGCCCCCATAATTGATGGATCTCAGCAAGCGTACACATCCATTGCTTTTAAAAATGCTGATAAATCCACGTCCAAGACACATGTTTCTTTGGAAAGCAAGTATTATGGCTTTTTAAAAAACTGATTGAGGAAATGGAAACTTGAAGTCATATCAATCCCCATTTTCAAACCTGGCTGCCATAGCTTGCTTCCCGTTTCTGAATGTACGTGCCTAATAAAGGCGGCACAGCTTCACGAGCATCGTGTGTTGATGGTGGCGATCCAGCCCCTTCTCAGTCCAGCCATTTTTGCTTGGGCCCTAAGTACAAGATTAAAAATCCCGATTCCGTTACGCAGGTTTGAACTCGCAGCCCAAAAGCAGATGGAAACAGAAGCTGAGGCTCGTGAGTCTGCTGTTTTGTATGGCACTTTTCCATCCACCTTTAATCAATGACGTCTGAGAAATAAGGGCTCAATGAGTACGCAGTCCAGCACTGGCAACATTTCCCAATCCATAATCATACTCAGATTTTTATGGAGAGTTTTCTCCCCAGTGATTTTTTTTCCTTGTCATTTAGTGCCACTATTTCAGATTTCCTCTTGCTGAACTGCTGGAGTGTCATCAGTGCATCTATATAGAGTATGAGAATATATTTGGAAAGCTTATTTCCAAGGGCCATTGGAGATGACTAACATTTTTACACTGCACAAAAGAAGAGAAAATAAATTTAGGAGTAGCAAATAGAGCCACTGTGTTATTTCCTTCCCTGTAAATAAATAACTGTAATGCTCATATTCCAATCGGGGAGCTGGGTATCCAGCATCTTTGTGGGGAAGGCACATTTCAAACAGCCATAAACGTTCACCCAAGACATTGACGATGAAGGCTTAAGACAGCACAAATTATAGGGAACATGAAAGAAGCCCTTCTTCCCTTGAAGACACCACCTGTTTAAGCACCTGGGAAAAATTATTCATAGCACTTTACCACTACACAGACAATAAAGATCCCATGGAAATGTCTTTGTTTAAAACCAACATTTATGGCCCAGATTTTATAGAAGGTTATGTAAATCCTAACTGATGCCACAAATGCAAAATGACGTATTTTAAAACATGGGCCCTGCACATCAGGCTCCAGCACAAGTCAAACCATTTTAGCTTCAGAATCTCATACTTTAGGAGCTGAGACTCGAGACCAGAACTTTCTTCCTTCTAATCTTCGTTCTGGATTGCTTCACCCCAGTACATATTTATATAACGAATTTTGCCCCGTACAGAACTGCCCTCCTCAGCTGAATACCTATTAACTGGAAAACAGGAGCAGAACCCATTGGCATCCATCCTAATGCCCCTACTCAGTTCTGTGACCTTGCCCAAATCACTAGAGATCTGATCCTGTCAGAGCAACCAAAACCTCTGTAGGTGATCCCCCCTCGCACCGCTGTGCAGATGGGTAACCTTTATATGCACCAGGGAAAGGGAGACTCGAGACAGACATCAATCACATGAGAACCTAGGGGATGTGTGTCCTTACGCCCACACCTACAAAACACGTTCAAGCCTTCATCACTGCGTTGTGCCTGATTTACCTATCTGCAGAATGGGAGCCACAGTATTTCACATCATCCTTGATCACAGTTATAATTTAAAAGCCTTATGATGCTTCCACAGAAGTTTAAAATACCATGTTTAACAAAATAATTTAATTTCACGCTATACATTTTACAGTTACCTTACACCGATTTGATTTGTTTGTGAGTCCTGTTTGAAGACCTTCTGAAACCATTTAACGGGTGTTCTCCGGCAATCTCACGCTGACTCTAGTTGCTGGCACCTTTTGTGAATAAACATTTCATCAAGGTGGAGAAAGCTTTCGTGTGTATTTGGCCTCAGTCATCGCATGGCAGATGTTGCCCATCGTCCAGATGTGTTTGGAAGGTGTCCCACTGCAGAGGACTGTGCACTCCTTAAGTGTAAAGAACTTAATTAGTACTGAGCAGCAGGAAGAATGGAGTCAAGGCACTTCTAACTCTTCCCTGAATCATTTTAGCATCCGTCAAGAATTTTTCCCTTATATACAGGCAACAGTACTGTGGGGATAAATATGAGTGAAGGTTTCTTGTCTGCTTGACAGCCATCATCATGGTACCTTAGCCCTTACCATACAGCATACAATGGTACTACAGTAGAGTTCACACTTTCCGTAACGCTTCTTTTTAGTTACGTAAGAAGCCTGATAAGTTCTCTCTGCTTTCTAAGCGGAGGAAAATACTAGGAACTGTCCTCTCCCCACCCCCACCTCCTTTAGAGAAACCCCAACAGTCTTCACAGAAATAGGAAATGACTGTTACCTTTAGGCTTGTGGGTTTTTAGATCATTGGCTTCTTTCTTTCCTGTTTAAAAAGTTGGTTCTTCCTTCCATTTCTCTCTGTTTGCCTCCATCTTCCAACTCTATTTGAGTTTAATCTCCTCTTCCTTTTTGGTCCCACTTCTAACCGGAGTGCTTCAGTCACCATGAAAGAGATGACAACAGATAAGACCTTAAAAGAGCCATAGGAATGACTACAGTCAAGTTTTGGTATTTTTATTACAAGATAAATTCTCTATCATACCCCTCTCAAACATTGCTTCTCCAGAAGAAGAAAAGCTGGTGAAAGGACAAGGAAAATCTCTCTCCTGTCTAGAGCAAAACTCTGGCCTTCGAGAACAGGGTGAGTGGGTTTGTAGCGGGGTGAGGAGTTTGTCCCTGGTTTGCTGGAGCATGCAAGGACATCTCAGGCTCGCAGAGTACTTGCTATGAAAGCTGGCTTCACCAGCGCAGCCTTCACAGTGTTAGGCTTCTTATGCAAGGAAGAAGTTACCATTCACAGTGGCTGCTGTCATGATTTTACACTGCGGGAAAGGGACTAAAAAGAGTAATCGAGACATAAGAGGTTGCAGCATTTTGATTTTCCGTTTTTAATTACTTTTGTCACTATGTAAAAATAAGTCTTACAAAGAAAAATAAATAATAAAATAATAGCTAAGAAATCACACCATTGTTTAATGTTTCTTGCACTGAAAGATTTTCATAGCATTTGGTTGAGGATGCAATCTCCCCTGGCAATTGTTGCGGCTGGTTATTTTTCCAAGTGAATGAAAACACAGATACAAGCAGAAGCTGCTGCAACCACTGCTGCCTCATTTACCTCTGCAGTCAGGTTGCTACTGGTACGAGTGCAAAGTTTTATACAGGAAACACAATTGCAGGTGCAAACTTCAAGCTCATGTTTACACCCACCAGCGGGAGGCTCACCTTCTTAAATGCATCTGTCTATGTGCAAAGCACAGTAGAAATTGCCGTAATAATGATACCTTCTCCAGCGCATACATAAATATTACAATGCCCCTTCTGCAGAGAAGAAAGTTAGCGCAGGAGTAAAAGTGCATCACTTGGGGCCACGGCAATGGAACAAAACAGCCAGGGTTCCCGCTCCTTAAGGCCGAGTCTGCTTCTCCACTGTAACTTGCTTTTAAAAGTAATTAAAAGTATTGAGAAACTTTATAAAAACCCACAAGAAGCTTTAGTGAATCTATTTCACATTTGTTTGTTCTACAGTTGCCAGAAGGTCTTTTGGTCTCCTTGTCATTTTGCACTATATGACCTAAGTAACACTGATATTTATTGCTCATTTTCATTTAGCTCTTTGAAGACCAATCCACTTAATGATCAGAAACCTCACACAATTTAGCAGATAACATCACTGCAGAGACTTGTTGGGAAGCTTTAATAAGTAAAATGAATACTAAGAGGTGGGCTGGGGTGATTGCTGTGTTTTAATCCTAGATGATAAGAATCAGAGTCGTACCTGCCCATTCTTGCTCTGCGATTACAGAGATGGAGCGGTTCAAGTGGACACAAATTTTAGGAGATGTTGTTATAGTGACTACCTCAAGCACTTGTAAGACACACATTATGATAATAATACCTGCCCTTAGTGTCACTTGTATTTACCCACACACAGTTTCTCATGCAGAAGGTGAATCCTGTTACCTCTGATCTGCAGATGGGAAAACCACAGTGACCCCAGTCCCGGCAGGCTCCAGGCAGCCCCAGGCAGCCAGGGCACACACTGCCAGCAGCCTAGCACCGGCACCCTCCCTCCAGCCTCCCCCAGCACCAGCTCGGGGACAGGACCACTTCGGAGCAGGTAACTGCATGGGCCCCTGTCAGTAGGGAGCTGGCACAGGAGCTAGGGGAAGCTGAACAAGGGTGGCTTTTCTGGATATAGAATACTTCCTTAGAGTACAAAAGGGAGCAGCACGGAGCACGCACCGGCAGTGAAACTCAGTAACTTGTTCAAGGTCGTACAGGAAATCTGTAGGGAAGCAAAGAGGAGAATCTGGTTCCTCCTTGTCTTTAGTTCATGCCCCAACAGCTGGCCGCGGCTCTGTGACATACGGAAACATGCCTTTAGTCCCACTGCAAAATGTTTCAAATTACAAGCTTCCTATTGTCCTCCGAGGGTGTTTTATTTGTGGAAACTTTAAAAAAATGGTCTCTACATAACAACCATGGAAAGCAGTTTTCTTATAAAATTGTAAATAAAGCAGTATTTATATTACTGTGATAATCTCTCCGGTCCTCAGTGACAGGGTGACCCCCGTTGGTATACGGAAATGGAGCAATTAATGACTAATGGACCGTATCCTGATGTGCATATGCTGCAGCCTATCTTTTGTTCTCAGATCTTCAGGGACTATCTCTTATCACAGGTCTTTTCCCCTATGGAGAAACACTTGGAGGTTGCTTTAGGTAACACAGCAATGGGTAATTTTCAAAGCCAACTTGAAGAGTCTTTTCAGCAGTTTTGAGTGTGCCATTAGTGGATGACTGCATAGGTAAATTATTTGACTCACCCTCAAAGAGTTTTAGGGTTATAAATTCTTGGGTTTCAGACCTCTCGTCATGAAATGAAGCAATAGGCACCAGCATCTCATTGTCGTGAGCACCTTCAAGTCTCATTTGAAGCCACTGGGTTCTGCCCTATAACATGTGGTCTTTGCTGGAAATATCACTCTGAGGGCTGAATTATGATTCGTTTCCTATCAGAAAAGGCCAAGTCCTAGGGTTTTAGGGATGTTCATCTTTTATATACTCAAAAGATGGCATTGGAACAACAGGTCTCCATGCATAAGGCAGGGTTTTGTGGATGTGCAGCCCTCCAGCAAGCATAAAAAAAAACAAAACCAGATTGAAAACTTTCATTACCCAGCCACGTAAGTCACAACAGCAGGGTTAAATCTGTTTCTATTTAGACAATATCTGGAACAGCGTTTTATTATACAGCCTGTAAAGCACTGCCTGTGCATGGGTGGAAAGTACATTGTCTCCTTAAATAAAGAACTGGGGCAGGATTGTCAGGCGCTTTCTTTTTTGTTCTTCTTTTTTCTTTAACCATAAATACGAAGTAACCATTTCTCCGTAACATTGAACTCTCTGTGGCCTTCCTAGAAAATATAAAAGTATACAAAAATAAACATCTACTTAAAATAAATATTAACTCATAAACCTTTAAAATACGAAGGAAATAGTCTCTGCAGTATCATCTCTTCCGTGACAATGTAAAAGCCACCCCATGGGGTTTAAAACTGAGGGATTTCAAGGCTTCAGGGTGTCTTATGATGCTCGCTCTAAGCAGGCTGAATGCCAGGCTTTGTGAATGGCTCTGTCTTAAAAGACAGAGTCCTAATCGCTTTCAACTTTTCTAATTCTTCGCATTCCTTCCTAGCAAAATAACTGCCTGCCTTATAATGGCAGAAACATTTGGAGACTAAAAGAAACAAACAAAAAATAATCAATTTTCAAGGTCCACTTGCAGACGGAGGAACTGTTTATGAAACATTTACTGTTCAGTTGCAGGAGCAAATCTCATCTTAATGGCAAAAGGGGAAGCACGGAAATACTGGAGAGAGTTTTCTGGCGAGGCGGGTGTGGGCACAGAAACTCTCCTGCTCTACAATTCAGATGACTGACTTTTCCAGCAAGTAGATCCCACCCAGCAGCAGTGCCTCACCCAAGGAAATGGGAATCGCTCCGTGGAGCGAGGAGTGGGTGCTACAACCTCTCACACAAAGCAGGACCTGTTTGGTGCCCTCAAAAGGGTCAGTTTAGCGTGTAAAAACAGGCCAAGCTCCGACTGCATGAGCAGCGCTCACCCGACTGTCCAAGTGCTTCTCCCAGGCTGGCTTTGGTCTCTGAACCAAAAAACTCCTGCTGGGTTCTGACTCACCATATTTTTTTTGCAGATTTCCCACTGACAGAGGACAAGAAACTGGAAGTTCAAGCCAATCTTTCTAGACGAGACCTATTCTCAGCCTTCCCCCATGTTTTGCACAGAACTTAGCACAGTTCTTGCAGCAGCAGCGCGTTCGCATGACCCTGCACCACTCCCGGCTCTGCACACCCCGTACTCCCCATCGCAAAAGACTGACGCAACGTGGAAACGCTTCCACTGAAAACCTCTATTGACCATACTTTCTGGTCATAGCCAGTCATTTCTCTGAAATGATCTGTCTCCTGCCCATTAGGTTAGAGGTTGGATATTTTGTTAGCCTTATCGCCTCTTGGATCCGGTTTTGATCTTTATCTTCTATGGTAATATACTAAGAATTAAAAAAATAATAATACAACAGCTTTTATTGCCTTAATTTAAAAGTAAGACTTGCTTCTCAATTCCGGTAAAATAATTCATTTAAATCTTGCCAGAGATGTTGAAAAACAAATGTGTACAGATGAGAAGCAACCTTTCTAAAAATATGAATGGAAAACATCCAGTCTTTCCTGTTATGTTTATAGTTTTTTCCCTTACAGCATAACATTAAAATTACCAGCTCTCATGTGGTTTAATTTGGTTACATCCCCTAAAGACACATGAAAGTAGTCCCAAAGGAACTATTCACTTCAGTGAGAATAGAAGGTGCTGAGTACATCACTGGGGAACATTTATTTTTCGGTCATCAGTGGGTGGGAATATTGGTTTATTGCCTACATCTTCCCAGATGTCCCCTCCATACACACCAAGACGGAGCCAGGTGGGGTGGCCCAGCTCACGTGCCACTCTTACACAGAGGTTTCACATCTCTAGGTCTTGGGGTCCATCACCTTTGCACACATGGAGGAAATGAGTTGTGAGAGCTAAATGTAGCTGGCCCCAGACCAGTGATATGGAGAGAGGACTTGCACAAATGTAGTGCATCCTCGAGCGAGCAAAGAGCAGAGCTCAGCGTTCCTGTCCCTGACAGCCGCATGGAAACCACAGTGTTCCTCTTACTGTTCTCCCAAGCCAACGAGCAAAAACTTTCAAAAGCCTTCAGCAACAGCCTAACTCTGCTACCCTTGAGGCTAATGCCAAAAGTAGTGGTGCTTGCCAAAGGGCTCTGGAAAACCTGATCTGCTGCTTGAGAGCTGCTGAGGAGCTGCTCTGTGCATTCTCCCCGTCCACAGTCAGCTCCTTACCATCCCTCTGTCCCTGGCTCAGGAAGAGCACAGAATAAACACATTAAGCATCTTAAATTTGCAAGTAAATGCACGAGCTATTAGGCCCGATGTAGTACAACAGATAAGTTCAGGGCTTGACTTTAAACATACAAATAATACCACTGAATTCACTTTAACAAAACTGTGTTACATGCTTAACAACACCAAGCTTATGCTCAAGTGCCTGACTGATTAATTCTCTCCCTGTGTGCTTTAACTCAAGTTAGTTTGGAGTCACTTGACACCAGCTTACAGAGCCATGAGAGAACACAGTTTCTGGGGAGCTAACAGCTAAGTGTGCGAGGAATTGTCTTCCAATTAAATATGACCCTCAACATCTATGACTACGTTTATGGCCAGTTTATCTATTGAGAAGCTGAACCTGCAGTTCTCAAGATATCACGGTTTCTGGATGTCACCTCAGCGCTGCCAGGGTATGGCCCGCGTTACCAGCCCTTAACAGGGAAGCATATACAGCAAGTGTATTTCTGAAAATTTGTGCACACTCTTGCTACAGTTGTTAAACCAAATAGTCGGAACTAAAAGAGTAATTTTGACTGGCTGGGTATTGCACATTACACTTTCATGGTCTCTTCGCATTTTAATGGTAAGTTTTGTCAGCTTCATAAATTGGTCCATCATGGGTAGGCAGAAGACTTGTAGAAAGTAGAAGCTCCTTTGTACAGTCTTGGGGCTTTTGCTTTGAAATAGCTCCCCTACATCTGCATAGATTTGAAACAGGTCATGGCAGGGGAGAAGCGTGAACAGATTGTTCTTTACAGATTCACTCTCCAATGAGGAGCCAAGGAATTAATTCTCAGTGCAATCACGTGCATTTCAGCGGGTTGCACTGCCCTGCTAGGGAGACGTTATTTCTAGAGATTCTTTCATTATTTAATCTACATCACTTTCCTAGTAATTTTGCTTTAAGGTCACTTCACATTTGTAACTGTAACAAGAACTGGTTTCTAGCTAGCACCGCACTTTTCAAACCACCACCGCTATGGCATTTGCATGAGTACCAGCAGGGACTAGTTTTTGACTTGCATTACCCATGCAATCTTACCTACAGCCAGATGTGAGCCCCCAGCTCCTGATGAACAAATGTCCCACTCCCAGGGATAAGTCCCAGCTCTGTCACCTGTCTTGCAGCTATAGATGAACCGATACAGATGAGCTGCAGATCCCTTCACCTTGCTGAAGGGAAGAAATTGCAGCCCACATGGCAATTCTCCTCTTGCCATGTGGAACCCCGCACCCAGAGCTCAGTATAAAGGCCCAACCTAATTCTCATGGCTGGTTTAGAAAAGTCAGTTATAAAATCCAATAATTAGCTGAAGAAGTTCATTGCTGATATTCTGTTAAATAAAAAGAAAACAAAATGCTGTAATGATCCACGTTGCGCATTGCTCTAAATGTATATTCAAATAAAGTACGTATCCTATTGAGCACATCCAATACTGGGCCTTGCAGATTCAGTATAAATAATTAGACCTGTCTCTCTTTAGATAAATTATCGGTAGGGAAAGCTTTAAAAATATTTCTTGAGAAATACAGGGCTATTTCTTTAAAGAAAGGGCTCTGGCAGTTCTCTGAGGCAGTTAACTTAGCACCATTAATACAGAATACAGTCTACCAGCATTTAGTGAACTTTCCGTGACCCTGGTGGAAAGTAACTCCTTTAGCTTATACTTATGAAAAATACTATTAAAAAATGCTGTTGAAATGTAAGCATCGTTTACAGTCAGTGTTAAACTGGAGTGATACTGCCAGCTCCACCAAGCATTTCACCAAAGGTGGGGACCTCTCACCTTCTTTTCTTGGGGATGTAGAGGAACGCTGGGAGCTGGAAATGGGAGCTTCCCGAAACATCTCAGTTGTCTCCTGCTATGCACACTCACGGGTTTCTCTTTTATTCGCTATGTATTTCATCGTTCAGCAGAAATCTCTCAAAACTGGCCCATATGCTAAGTTTTTCAATTCACCTGTTTTGCAACAGAGCAACGATCACGTGCTACACACTGAGTATGTCCTGATGTGCCACGACACGGCCTTTGAAGGTCACAGCTCCTCCCTTGGAGAAGCGCATATTGGTCAGGAAGGATCTGGGAAAGGAAGTCCTGGGCTGTGTGTGCTCTTCCTGCCTTATGGAGGAGGAAATTTTAATCTCCTCTGCCAACAAAAGACAGTAAATGACTTCTTTTGGTCATTCAGACAGACAGATCTTTGGCTTGCTGAACTAATATCGACAGTGCTTCTCACAGGATTACGCCTGCGTTTAGTGGCTGTCCACCAAGTAATAGACAAGGTCAAACAAGAATATAAGCCCTTTGAAGAAGCAGTTTGAGGTGACTTTTTGCAATGATGTGTAGCTATCTCGGTCCAGATCCACAGTAATATGAGTGCCCAAGTAAGATGCCTGCATTAGGATATTTGTCATCTTGGTCTCCTTTTAGAGCAATGATGGACAGGCACCCACAGAGGACAACTGCACTTCCCCAAGGTATCTCTGGGAGTGTCTGTTTCTTCCAACTGGATATATAAGAAAGCTGCTGTGCCTAATTTAGGCTCCTAATTTAGAAATTTCATTTAATTCAGACCTTAGTCCAAGCTTTGGCAGTTGTGAACTGAACTCCAGAAGCTCTCACAAGCTCCTTATTTGAGTACCATTCAGAAAATACATCTGGCGACAGGGGCTGAGCCCTCAGCCCACAGCACCGGTGCTTTTGCAGGTCGAGCACACAAGGAGTGCCCGTCTGAACCCTCCGTGTCAGAAAAAGGGGTTTTCCATGTTTGGAAGAGGGCCACTACTGGAAGCTGAACCTGGCCAGACCAGTTAGCAACATTTTCATGATAAACAAAGCAGTGCATTGCTTGGCCCACTGGCTGATTATAATAGCTATGAAATTAGCCAATTTAGTTCACCACGTCAATAAAATTTATACTAAAATACCACCAGAATCTTGGCTAACATATGGATAACTGTACGAAAGTTACCCAAGCCAATGTGACAACCATTTAAGAGGACTAACCTCTGTCATAAGGTTTTCATTTTACGTGCATGCTATACAAACACAATCACCACAAATATGCATTACAGGCTGCCTGGGACTCACTACTGAGGTGAATTAGCACTGTAGTCCGACCTGTTGAAAAGCTTAACCTTTAACCTGCCAGGCAATGGCGGTTGCAATTTGCAAGCCATTCTTGTGTTGAGTGGCTGAAAACATACTTATTTACTTGTGTAAAGCCATAAACGAAATGGGCTGGGTGAGCTCAGCTTACTTCCCAGTTCACAGACCATGTCGCAAAACGCTACCACATGTTCAGCAAGTAATTCAGCGCGAGGTCTGAACGCTACTGCACTGTGACCCAAATTCACTCTTCAGAGAAAGAAGAGTTTCTTCTAATCTGGAGCGAAAAGAAGAGAATACAAATTGGCTTCCTTTTTAAGTAACTTCCCACTATGCTTCCAAGAAAAGGAAATTCAAAGAAATTGTTTGAAAATAAGTCACTCACCCTCATGAAAATCTGCATAAGCTTATATGAAACTGAAATCCTCAGCGTAGCCGCACTGATGTACTTATCACTAGCAGTATACGTCTCCTCTCACTGCCCACTGCTCTCAGCACCACAGGGCGAAGCATTAATTCACTCACTTTTCCATCTCATCTGCAAAGGCTGCCAGTGATGCTATTTAGGATTAACTATGGAGATGGAGTTGGGAGGTGGACAGAAATGTCATTTCCTACTCAGAGGTTTTGCAAGATTTATCACTTATCAGTTTTTTGAAACGCATCGTTTTGCGAAGTGAAGCTCTGCCACGCTAGACCCGCTCTTGTCTATCAAATGAAGCCAAATCAGTAGATAACCCAGGTTTAGCAAACTGGATGTTTTGTAATGGAGATAGTTGGATAATAACTATTTCTAGATCAAAGGCAGGGACTAGGCGTTGCTCTTGGCTTGCTGGCTTTTCTGTCTGACTGTATAACCACAGGTAGGCTTGAGTTGCAAAATTCAGATCAGGAGGCAAACTCCATAATTTGGGAAGTGTTTAGTTGCAGAGACCTGGTATGGTTCATGGAGAACTAAGGCAGAAGTAAGGATGCTCAGAACCATGTCTGCATATGAATTATGGCCAGCCTGACCGCAGGTTGTAGTCCTGGTTCCATCTTCAACCCCAATGCACAAGCAATTGCATCCCAGAGGAGTTTTCTGATCAGCCTAAAGCCACATTTTGAATTTTTCCCCCCTTTCCTTATACCTACATGTTTGCACAGACAAAAAACATACCTACCACAAAATACTTTCATTAAAGCAGATACCTCTGATTTTCGTTTTCTGTTTTGGTCTTGTTTAATTATTCCCTTTTCTTTTGGGTCCTACAACAATAAAAGAAAAAAGAAAGCCTTCTCGTAGATATTTACTCTGCTTCAGTAAAGACATAGAAAAAAAGGTTAATTTCTCTCTTACTTCAGAATCTTTGCATTATCCAGAAAATGCTTAAAAGTCCTAGATGAGCCAAGAAGGGCTGGGGAGGGACGAGGGAACAGCACACTATATATATTGCTCCTCTTCTTTGTTTTCATATACATACCATAAGCAGCTGCAGCCCTGCAAGTTTTAGGTTAAAATGGGACACAAACCCTGCGATATATCAAAGAATATGGAAAGACGACACAGCAAGCAACAGGGGTGGAAGAGGGTGGAGCAGAATATGGATGTACAGGCTCCGTTTGCCTACAGCTGTAGGCGCATTGGAGCGTCCACAGCCCATGCTGGTACTGAGATCCTTTCTTTTTATTTTCTGAAATTGGGGTAAAATAACACTACTAGTAGCAATAATTATAATGATAATAAAACTAGCATCATCATTCCAGGGTGCGCGACAACATGCTTTCCGAGTATGAGTGAGAAGCACAAGATTTGTTTTTAGAAGAAATTTTAATGAGAAACCTTGGGTCTAAAATTGCAGTTTGCAGAAAAACTAATCTTGGATGGGACCCATGTCACATTCCCCCACATATTTAAAAGATGGTTTCCATGGTTAGTATCAGCATTTGAAACAATATTACTGTTAATGGTAGGGTCATATTTGTTGATTACGAAGAAAGAAAGAGATTTCCTTCAAAGGAGGAACCAGTATTCCCCATCGGCTGAGAGCTCGCTATGATAGCTCTGCCGTCAGAGCCTGGCAATTACACCTTGGGTTTTGCGGTCATTTTGGATTGGTGTGAACATGATAAATGACACGTTTTAATTTGAACTATTGCTCAGCAGGCCTGTTCAGGTAGGCAATAATTCACTCGAGCAGGCAATAAACCTGAACAGGTAATAGCCCACACTTTGAAGTATGCCAGCAAACTCTTTAGCAACAAAATAAATATGTACATGAACTTCCGCCATAAATTGTCTTTGGTGAGGCAGACCTAGTAAGAGCTTCAGAGCTGGCTTTTCAGGTACTCATGAGGAGCAGAATGAGTCAGTGTGTAGATCCTACTGCTGCGTTAATTCTTTGAAGCTGGACTAACGAGCTGGTCCAACATCTACTGAAGCTAGTAGGACTCTTCTGCTCCATGGAGGCAGAGTGACTAAGCTGGTAGGGCAGTTTGGTCATTTTATTAACATGAGTAAACTGCCTTCCCATGAAACCACGGACTTCTAAATGAGCCTATTCCTATGCGGCTGAGCAAACTGCAAAAATGCAGCACCAATGTGCAGAGCAGCTTTGCTACAGTTCGGAAGAGATCCAGGAGGGTCTCCAAACAGCTCTGATTCTCAATGCTCAGGAAACCTGCCAGTGAAACCATGTTTGCAGAACACTTTTCTTCACACCATTCCTTTAACTGCTTTCAAACAAGGCTCTTTGTCAGACGTTACATTACTTTATATGACATATACAATATTTTCAACCTTTGGGCAAATGCATGCAATGTTTTAGTTACTTAAGCCCCTATATTTGTGCAAATTACTCCAGATTTGCTGGTAACACGTTTCCATCACTGTGGGATGCTATTGTAAAGGAAAGCAGAGGTGTCTTTGTTTCTTTTTCTTTTGCCTGCCAGTTGGTCTTATTTTTATAGGTTGGGTCCTACAGTGTTATCACTGATTACCCTAACGCATGTTAACTTGTGATAGAAGGGGGAAAATAATTCAGAGAGTAACATGATTTAGGCCAACTTGAGGATGGTGTGTCTTCTGCTTTACAATAAACAAGAAAGAATTCAAAGTCAGAACTAAAAACAGCAACACAGTGAATGGAAAGACAGTTTATCATCAACTGGAGCTGGCTGTGAGACCCAACTGTTCTGCTGCCCAACCATGCTTTCACATCAGAAACCCACAGCAGAGGTAATTTGAGATGCTCCAGCCTCTGAGACTGTGCCTAGTGCAGGATGATCCCCCACCTGTTTGCAGAAACATCTCCATCGAATCACCCTGGAGGACAGGGCAGCGTGTGCCACCATCCTCTGGTTAGAGGGAACCCTTTTGCGGCGATTCACCACGCAGAGCATGATGTTCTTCGCCTCCTCACTGATAATCATTTACCTTTAGAAACACACAGAACATGAATTTCTGTGCAGGGCTTTGAATGCAGATTTACATTCTCTCCTTGCCTGGAGTTGCCTAGCTCTGTCATTCTGGTTTGATCCATCCCAAGAACAAGATCGAGCAGCTTCCTTCAGATGCGAATCTGGACCTGAAAGCCTTCCTTCTCCCTTCCCACACCATCTGCGAGTTGGGATTTTCCATCTTTTGTTAAAATAGTTACTTACAAAATGAGGAAAGGGTTGAGGGCAGTTCACCACGTTTATTTCACTTGGTATGTGTTTGCCTTTGCTTTAACACAGGCTGTTTTCATGCCAAATGACAGTTCTATTTGTTTCCCCACCCCCTTTTTTTGTGTAGCTTATGTAGAACATCTGGTTTTAAAAGTGTCGCAATTTCTAAACATATTCTAATGCTCTTGGGATCAGAATATCAACAACTGTCTATTGCGGTAAACCGCATGTCTGGAAAACATTCCTGCAAACTGAGTTCTTAAATAAACATAAAGCATCTATAACACATAATGCAAAGCAACATTCACTCGTAAACTCAATATTTAGACCAGATGAGGTGCAAAATATGGTTTTTCTGGACCGAGCCATCACAATTTACAATAACATTGACGGGCTTTCCATTGTATACAAGAGAGGGCAGAGGTGTGGCATGTGGATTGGAGCCTTTCCTTAAGTGCTCATTCGGCATTTAAATCCCATCTTGTGAGATTTTCCTGCTTTGGTTGGAGAAGGGAGACCACGAGTTATGTCCTCGGAAAAATTTCCACTGTTATTAGAAAGTGGGGATCTAAAAAGGACCTGTGAAGGACCGACAGATTAGAAATGCCTGTATCTGAGAAGCCTGACCATCTTGTGTAATATCGGCAACTGCGCTAATTATCTGCACACAAGTGACTGAAATCCAGAGACAATGCAGCGATAGCTTAAAGATTAAATAAACTGAGTAAGATGGTGAAAAGAAAATTGCAGTAAATTGGTCTGAGTGGGAAGCGTTTGTTATTTTCATTATTATTATTTATAGGGTGTGGAAAGTAGAACCATAAGCAACTTCATAGTGGTATGCAGTCATACTTTAAAAAATTGGTTTCACTTTGAAAACCCTCTCCACACTGCTTTCAGAAGCATTTGCTCTACTCTCAATAAGGAATAGTACCAAAGCAAATAATCACTTCAAATCACTTGCTAGTACTATTGGTGTCTGATGAGATTGGTTGACTGGAAATGGAAACGCTAAAAACTCATTAAACTATTGCTAAATGCTATAAATATATTTTGATTATTCTTGCAGATTGCCATTTCTTAGAAATATTACCTTCTTCCACCTAAAAAGAGCACCAAATACTTTCTTCCAATTAAGTCTTTAAGAGTTTTCACTCTAAACTTAATTCAAAAATGTTTTATAAGGAAAGAAGATGAATATATACGCTTAGGCTGATGTAATTACATCTGAAGGTTACCGAGAAGCCTACTGAATCCACTTCCTGCGGCATCTCAAAGTTAAGGTTTATCAAGAGAAAACTGAAAAATTAAGTCAAGCCTTATCATTTCATCCCCTAAAATTAAAAAGGGCTGGATCTTTTTTTTTTTTGATGATTAACATCTGGAGTTATGTAAGGTAAGATAAGGGTATTAGAACATCTCACTTCCCTGTATAAAGATGATCATCTGAACAGTATGGAAATGAGGGCCTCCACCCTAATACCCCATTATGCAACTCTGAAGATGTTTTGGCCCCAAATCTGCACATATCAGGATGAAAACACCTCCCCTGCACGTTCACCACTGGAAATATGCTCCACAGACTGGACCTAAATGGTTACTGGGGGTGGGATCCTGCTTGCTTTGAAGACTGAAGACCTCTTTTGAGGCTGGTGGAATTTTAGGTCTCACAGGGATAAATGCTTAGGTTCTATTCCCCGCCTCTTTCATAATAAATTCAAAGTTTTGCACTGCTGGTGTGGGTTACTGGGCTGATCTGGTGTAACTGAAACTGGTTCTCCCCCGAAGCTCAAACAATTGCTTTCTAGAAAGCAGTGCCATTTTCAGTTTACTGGAAGTGAGTAAAATTTTAACAAGCCAACCAGAGTGAAAAAGGCTGAGCATTCACCTACACATGTATCAAGCTTGAAACAACGGTGCTCTGACGCAAAGCAGGTTTGCGCCAACCTGCAGGGACTTCTCAGTCATGGCACTTCCTTAGGATTCATTTACCAGTGTGGTACGGTTTGGGACAACCAAGCAGCTCAGTCTCTTCCTTCTGCGAGTGATGCTGGAGGAGCCCCGCTGTTAGCAATGACAATTAGCTGGCCGGTGTCATCCATACCGAACAACTGCTTTTTGACAAATCTAATCACTGTACTATACACCTCACCTTCTTGAATGAGAGGTCCTTATTCAAGCATGTAGTTTATTCAAAAACACATGCTGCATTCATTATAGCTGTATCTTAACGAACACCTTGAATTCTCGGAGCATTATTGGTATCAGGTCTCTTGGCTGCTGCTGGGACAGAATGCCTCATGGGAAGCTTGATGCCCAGCCAGGACGCGGCTAACAAAGCATACACATCTCTATTTCAATACATTGAAGAATCCACTCAACCTTACGTATCATCAAAATACATCCTAAACATATATCGTTTTGCAAAATGTTTATGTCGGGATTGTAACGACTCTGGAAAACTCCAGCTTTTCTATTCTAGAAGCCAGAAAACAGGGATTACTCTACTGAAGGTTTTAAAAGGCATAATTGTGACATAATATTTTTTTTCCTCAAGTTTTTGGCAGTGTTGATAAAATCCTGTTAGAAAACATAAAGATTAATCTCATATAAGGACAGTTTAAAGCTTAGGTTGTATTGTGTCCTCCTGCTCTCTATAGGTTTGAGGTAACGACTAGCGTATTGCCACAAACTCAAAACATCGCATTTTCCAGGAATCTGATCTATCCATATATTTGCATGACCTTCATCACTTGAATTCTTGAAAACTTTGCAAATTGTTGTGTCTCATCATATAACTTCCCCGTGGAGCGCAAAAAGGTTTTTCATATTTTTGAAAGCTGTCAAACTGCCATAAAGGGTACATAAAGTCACAGAGGAAGTGGTTGCATGACAGCAGAGGGTGGATCACCTGAGTACCAGTTGTGTGTCCTGCCTCTGAGATCGCCCTTGCTTTACACATAAAACTGCATCTTACTGAGAGACTCGTTATATTAACGTATTTCTTAAAGCTGCGTCCAACACAATATCACATTTCTTCATATACCCCATTTCTTCCAAGTATTATGTCTCTGGCATCTTCTGTTGAGTAAGCTGGACATAAAAGTTTCTGTTATTATTCCTAAGGTGTAATATTTATTATTTATTCTAAATGGTCATGGACATAGAGATCTCACACAACCTGGGGCCAGGGTTCTCCCCAGTTTCTGTTCCATCCTGTTGCAATTAGTTCCTCTGACCTCGAGGACTACCTTGTAGCCTCTGCAAAGACACCCAACCGGCCCACAAGTGATCCCTCTGGAGTAGCTGTAGCCCTCTGAAATAACGATGGAGAGCCCTCAAATGAGGCACCACTCGGTGTCCCTAGAGGAAGGGGACAGCACTTTTGAAGAGTTCAGATGTTCGCTGTCATTCTAATTCTGCAGTGGAAAGTCTCTTACCCCATTTCCCAGAGTCACTTCAGAGCTGCATTTAAAGGGAGCCACGTCACAAACTACAACATAGAAAAGCGGGCTGGGATCAACTCAACTCTGCTATTTAACTGAAAGACGCCTTGAGATGTGAGTGAGTAGGGGAGGTGCTTCTTTAAAGAAACCAACCTATGGATTTTGGATAGGATTAGGCACAAATATCCTTCTGCTTTTATAAATGTTGACAAAAGGAAACAGGAAGATAGTCTGTTCATAAAGAAGATGTCTATTAACCATAACACTGCTCTATCCAAGTGACAGTTTTATCTTTATATGTATAAAAAAAAGGGTAAGGCTAGATATTACTTTTTTTATACAGAGAGTTCCAAACCTCATAAAATATTAGTATCTGTATCAGCTATAAAAACTAACAGCTCCAGACCCTTCAGTGTGGTGCTCTTCAATTTTACCACCAGTTTTTCAGCTGTCTGTGTGTGTACGTGTGTGCGAGCACACACGCACACGTGTCCCTTCCTTTCTAAGCTGTTTGGCTGTTGATGAATAGGCTAATAATTGCTCAGCAAGGCTGGCTGGTACGTTTGCAAGTGGCACTCCTGATTCCTTTACATCAGAGGTCACTATTGTACAGTGAGATCCTGATAGCAGATAGTGATAACACGATGCAAAAACAATACCAGAAGAAAACTCTGGTTTTGACAGCGTGGATTGTTTTCCAGTTAAATAACTTTCTAGGCGCAAAACTAAAAAATTCTGTCAGGCATCTCAGTCCAAAGCTGCCCTTTTAAAATGTTTGGGAGCCAACATAAACACTAAACTCAGTATGATGTTTGTATTCACTTACCCAATCTAACTTTTATTAACAATTAATCCATCAAATTTCAGTGCCTATAAAACCCTCTGAGTCACAAGCCCCTCTGGAAGCCTGTATCTCAAAAACAAAAATTGCAATTACTGGCATTATTTTTTGATGCAGAATCAAATTTAAGCTGGGTTTTACAAACTGAAGAATTATCTGCATTTCTACTGTCTAAAGGCATCAGATTCCCCTAAAGCTCATATACAGGGTAAATACATAGGAACTACAGGAGGCAGCCAGTACATATGGAACGGATAAAGGCCATATAGTTTATTGAACCTTGTGGCCTGCTGATGTAACAAAATAAGCTTTGCAATGAGCAGTCAGATCTTAACATCAGGTCGGTCCTTCGCTAGAATTTAATAGATGATAGCTCTCAGAGGGCCAGATTTGGATCCCCATATTTATCAGGAGTCTTACTTCAGGCTCTGGCCCTCAGTACGCTGAATGAGGGATTTAGAAACATTCATGCGTAATATTTTCTCTTCTCCGAGCAAAGTGTGGTGAGAGGCAGCTGGAAGGTTTCACGTTCCAGCAGTTGAAGGGAAAGAGATTCCGAGACCAGCTATAGGAAATATTTCCACTCCTGATGAACCCTCCTCTTCCAAACAGGTAAACACTTCTTTACTGGGGTAAAAGCAATTTCGACTGAACTGTTCTCATCAATGTAAATAACCACTTGCTGAAATCTTAAACCAACTAGAGGAGCCAAAGCAAATCTGTTGCTGTTGCCTTTACCTGCTAGGGAAATTCTAAGGGTATCTCAAGAAGCCAAAGAGCTGTTCCTGTGTGTTTGGAGACTGTCACCTCTGCAGGTGGAGAGAATTCAGCCTCCAGGGGTACAATCCCAACGCTTGTGCCCCAAGGAAATGTCCTACCTTCTCGGTGTGTCTGTACAGAGATCATAAACGGTGGCCGTGGCAGTGAGTTTTGGCTCACAAGGACTGCTTGTTTGCTGGTAGTGCATCGATTAGAACACAGACTTTGTTGCTTAAGGAGGTACTTTTTGAATGGAGAATATGGAGCTGTGAGAAAAGGTGACTGTTTACTCTTCTGTGTTTCCAGCAGCTCTCCCCATATGCTTTTCTTTCCATGTTTATGTCCATTCTCCCGTTGGGAATTAACTAATACTTTCAAACCCCAGTTTTTAGGAAAATTTAGGCTGGAAGGAACCTCGGGAGAAATACTATTTCATTCCAGCATCTGAGAGGTCTGTCCTGTATTCTCTCCCCACAAGTCAGCTACATCCAACCAGACACTTCAAAAAAGCAGGTTAATGTCGTTCTCGCTACACAAATCCTTTTACAAATGTGCATTCATTAAACATCCATGTTCTCTTCAGTGAAGAGCATATTGCTAGCCTGTTCCTGCTCTGCAAAGGCATTTCAGGTTCACCAGACCACACTCATACGTCCATGCTGCGCACTAAAACAAAGTGACCAAACCATGAGACAAATTAATGTACGTACATTTGAATCCATTCATAATATAGCAGATATCTATAAAAAGCACCTTCTGATGTCCTGTTTTCAGAAATCTGCAGGGAATGAGAAGTACATTTCAAGATTATGCACAAACGGAAAGCTCTGAAAAACTCGCACATACTAAAATTGATGTAGGTGGCTCTTGTGGGTAGATAACACAACGACAGAAAAGACAGCAGCTCCCCGGCAGTTGCCTAAGGTAAGCAGAGCTGAATGAAAAGGATTCCCAGTCCTGACGACCAAAGAAATACGAGTCAAACGAGATCTAATGCAGCTCAGGAGTCAAGCACATCAGTCTCAAGCCTAGATGAGAAAGAAGGGGGTCATGGTCACCAGAGGCATAAGCAGATAAAAAGATCCAACCACAGCATAGAGACATGCCCCCACTGAGTAATCAGAGGAAGGTCGCACAGCTCACAGCTCTCCTGCAGCTCGCAGGAAAGTTGTCTCAGTGCCCTAGACTGGCAAAGAAACCACTGAAGCCCTGTTGAAAAGGTTATTGTCTGGTGGTGTTCTCCAAATTATCTCCAAAGTGTTCTCCTACCCTGATAAACCGAGAAGAAAATTTGATCTTTTGCCTACAAAGACAAAAGAGAAGCAAACATGCACAATATAATAATGTGTTGATTCACACATAATAGGAACTTGAGCTCATTTTCCACCTCCTTAACATTTTCTGCATTGTGTGGGTAGCAATCAAGAACCAGTTGTTCCTAAGGTCATTGTATCTGTTTTGGTTTAGGAGATGAGATTTAAACATTTCTACATCGACTATTATTTTTATATGTTGGGTTTTTTTCCAGTAACATATGACCTATGAAAATGTCTTCCTAGGAACTGCTGAGATACACACACAGACCGATCATAAAGCTTGCATAAGAGCTTGTGGTCTAACTGCGGGGAGCATTGGTTCAGTCCTGAGTATCTTTTATCTTCCAAATGTTAATACATTTCATTCCATTTTGCTCACTATGTTGTGGACCTCTTAAAGGAAAGTCTAAAAGCAAAGGTCCTTTGTGATTCTTGCTCCTAGAACGTCATTTTCCATGGGCAGATCTCAGCAGAGATCTCAACATGGGAGAAATGAAGATTTATCCTCAGGGAACAGATATCAAGCAAAAGAGACCTACAAGAGAATTCTCAACATTCACAGACATACCATTATATATTTGATTTAAAAACCCCCTGATCCTCATACAATAGTTCATACGCTTTTAAACAAGGTTATATACTTAGCACAGAGCCCTGCGATGACATGCTCCCTATTAAACCTGCATTCTACATCCTGTTCCCTATTTCCATGGCTCCCTCAGATTTGCACTTCAGTGATGCACTTTGGGCTCCTCAAGATGAAGCATACTACTGAAATGGTAGAGTAGTTCCATAGTCTTCATTTAAAATGTTTTTACCATTAAAGGACAGGAATTACATGAGAAGTTCGCAGCCTAACGCATAAGAAAACAATTATTTAGATAAAGGAGATCTGCACGGCCTATTTATTTCTTGTTCTTCAACCTATTACATGACATCATTTTAATATAAAAGTACTTTGTAATTATGATGCCTTTACTGATAATTCTTTGTTGTACACCACTGGATTGTCCTTATCTGAGCTCAGAGATCTTTTTAGAGATTTTATACTCACACCTTAATGAAGTCCCGCAAAAAGTTCTTTCAACCTTCCCAACCCCTTGCTTTGCCTTGGTGTGCTCAGGACAGCATTTTCTGTAGTTCCCACATTTTAAGCTTTAATCTTTGCCTAGAGGGCAGCAAAACAGCATCTCCCAAGGACTCCAATACCTAGATTTGCTTCCCTTATTCAGCGAAGGACCACAGCCTCTTCTTCAGTATTTCTAATGCTGTGCTGGAAGGTACAGCCAAAACATAACCGATCTTGGCCAGCGTGGCTTGGCATGGGCACAGTGTGGTTAGCCCCATCTGTCTTCCCACTGACCTAACAAACCAAGCTGGGACCTGCCAGGAAAGAGCCTCCACTAGCCATCCCCGAAGGTTTTTGTCAAACCTGCTGCCAACGACCCACCAGCTATGAGGTAGTGTCTCTGACTACTGGGCTGGAGATTGCAGGACTAACTCAATTATTTAATGACGGGGGAGACATTACTGCTGAGACTAGAACTTGCAGCTCTAGTTTCTGGGCCTAAATGGGGACTGTGAAGAAACGCTGGAAGCAAGACAAGGGCACAACTGTTCAGTTGCAAAACCTAAACGCCTGTAAGATTTTCTTCCAGTGAGGTATGCAGCTGAGACGCTGCTTCATGGATCAAAAGTCACCTGGCTAGTGGAACGAGAATGCAGATAGGCAAGCAGCCTGTGTGCTCTCTTCTTTTTAACTGAAAAAAAAACCTGAACCCATAAACTCAAACTCAAACAACCTCCAGAAATCTCTCTCCAGATCTCTCGAAGCTCGGAAGAAAGACACATGCCCAGTGGGCCTTACCCCCGCCCCGTTACCCACCAAAGTATTTGAATTCCACAAGAAAACGCCCTTGAATCAGAAGCGAAGTATTTCCTAGATTAGACCAGATAACACTGAAGCTGAAAATGTTAGAGTCAATGGGAACGGGAATGCCCCCAGCAAAGAAAACCATCTGAATGACTGAGCAGCAGGGCTAAGAAACCGGGCTTCTCTAACGCCCCCCGAGGGCTCCTGCTCTAGCTTCATCCACAGGGGAAGGTGCGGCTGGGGTCTTTCTCCTCTACCTTGCAGTCTATTTTCATAAACCTGTATAGGCACATTTTCCCTGTGGCATCCCCTTTTTATGTCTTCTGTTAAAATTGACCAAGAGGATTAAAAGTTAGCCAGGAAAGATAAAGATGGACAGAAACAGAATATGATAATAGTTTCTCCACTCTAGAAAATGAGAAAATGGGCCAGAAAAAAAAAAAAAGTGATTACAATTTAATTTAGCTATTTGGAGATATGAAGTCAGAACACATGCAGGAGTGTCATCCCCTCAGTATTTGGAATTACTTAATCTTGCTGGGAAACAGTATCAGAAATAATAATAATAAAGACTCACAGCTAGGGTCAGTCCCTAGCAGATATTTGCAAATGATTTCAAGTGTCAGGGCAGAAGGGATTACCCCTGTTTGCAGCCATATCCGTGACTCCTTTCCACCTAGCACTGCCTCTGTCCTGGTTTTTGTGCACGGTCTGGATATGGTGAGCCACTAACCATTCTGATTTTCTTGACGCTTGAATCCCCTCAAAAAGAAAGCTACTGGAGGCCTCAACGCAAATTTACTGGAGTTTGAAATTTGCCTGAATCGGTTTGTCAAAGTTCCCTGCTTACGCCAATACTCAAAATTCATGGCACACTCACACCCACGATCCCAGGTTGCTCTGTATAACAAACGCAGCCTTCCCTTTTATCTCTGGTGAAAACGGAGAAGCAATGCAAGACGGCTTGTAAAAAGCATTTTATATGCAAGACGGATTAGAACATTAGTGGTGTAATAAAGTAAATAAGACGGTAATTGACCTGAGACATGTGGGGTTTACCCCAATTTTTTGTTTATAGTTGAAGGTCGTAAGCTACACAAACCCCTATTGATCAGAGCCCCCTTTGTTTAAACAGAACCTACTGTATTTATTTGTGCTGTTTCTCTAAAGTCAAACAAAAGGGGACAGTTTTAAGTAAATCTCTGCATGACATTGCTGCCATGTGGTTCATTCACTCAGTATACAGATGTTTTCAATCTGTACAGTTTGTCTTTCATATCCATATGAGATGAAGCAGGCTTGATTTAGGCTGGGAATGATGCCAAAGAGAGAAGATACATCATTAACCCTTAATAAACGACTTATGAAGCATCCCTGGTTTATTCATGAAAAGGACTCCATGAAGGATTACCACACCACCTTATGAACAGTAAGAACACTTTACTTGTCCATAGTACTATGCGACAGGTATTTATATATTATATATATATATATATTAGTGTGGGAGATCCTCCCCTTCCATTCCCTCGCACACTAATAGACAGGCTAAAAATAAGATCTACCCATACTTAGCATTCAGATAACAAACATTGTCAAGAATCAGAAGGACAGAATTAATCTGGGTTTCACATTGCAACTGATGCATTGCAAAATCAGGACCCCCTGTCCTGGGCACCACACAAGTCTTTACGGAGTTGGTTCTTGCTTTACCACCTCAGCACACACTATGTACATAGACTTCATACACACTGCAGGCATTTACTCAATACGCGCTACATATAAGAGCAAGACAGTACCTCTTACTACACATCTGTGGAACTGAGATAGCAGATAAAGAGACTTTCCCAAGATCACGTGAGAAGGATGTAGCCGAGCCAGGAACCGAACCAAGCTGCCCCAAAACACAGCCCAGGGAGTTCCTCACACGATCAACCCTCCTATATTGTTTCTGTTCTGCTTTCCCCAACTTCCCTTTCTCCTAATAAACTAGTACAGCTCTTGACAAACATTAGATGTGTGTTTTGCACAGCACTGGGCTCGTACTGGATACAGGAATATTAGAAGCAGCTACTGGCTTGGAAGCAACTGGGGGAAAAAAGGACAAGGCTTTTTCTTCACATGGTTTAAAGGACTTTGCAGGCTGAGTTTATTCTTACTCTATTATTCAGCAAACAATCTGTTGCATCACTACAAAGAAGCAACTGCTGATCTAACGCAACTAATAGACAAACTCATTCAATCAGTTTCTTCCTTTATTAAAACATGCAAAACACAGCAGTGAGTTTAAACCTGCTGTGCCAATAGTAACATCTCTTGGTATTAGCAGGGAGCAGCGTGGCTTGGCAAATAAATTAAAAAAAAAAAAATCAGAATTGATTTGCTTCTTCCTTCTACTCCAGCTCAGCTAGAAAGCAGAAATTCATCACCCCACTTCGCTTAAAATATTCAGAAGCGAAGGCCACTGCTCAGAAGCGTGGGCTGACTAGACTGCTCCCTGCTATAAAGCCTTGTCCCCACAGATTTTATAGCCAGTCCTATGCAGTTAGCAGGAGAAAAAGCCTATGAAGTTGGAAGATATCGGCCGCGTTTCAGGTTATGTTTGAAGAAGGGGCTATACATAGTCACATGTATGTTCAATTATTCATTTTCCAGAAGGTGTTTGAGTCAGGGAGAGCAGGCTCAGCACATACCATAAAAATACTTTTGCTCCTTATTCTCAAGATCTGCACTACAGGTCAAACAAGCTACACTCAGTCATGGGACATTAAGTCCCTGGATCTTGAACTCCAGCTGACTGCCTCACCCAAGCTTTTGGGCTAATCGAGCACCTCCCCAGCCTAGATGCTAAGCGAAGTCAGCAGGTCAGGCTTCTCTTAACCCCGCTGCCAAGAGAGCTCCTCTCAGGACAGCTCTTGCACAGCCCAAACCCTCCCTAGACGCTCCACAAGCAAGGAATCAGTCAAACACCAGTTTTTTCCACCGCCTTCCCCCATAAAAACCTAACTCCCCCCAGTGCTAATCCCAGTGCTAGAGACACAGCCCTTTTCTAGCTGACTGGGGGGAATTACTGCACTCGGCGCAGCTGGCCCAGCCCAGCTCCCCACACGGTGCCGGCAGCCAGTGCACACAGCTGGGAGCCCTCGGCTCAGCCTGCTTTAACCCCCTCCCGCGCAGCAGCAGCCCACTGCAGCCGGAGGTGAGCCCCATCGGGGGGAACAGAGAGCGAACTGGGGCACCTGGACTGGGAAAGCACCTGCCTGGCTATCTCTGGACTGCTTAAACATCCCCCCGCTTAATCGCAAGTGCTAAGCACAGGGTGTGCGTGCATGCTGCTTTTCCCGGGGCAGACCTCAAGGTTGCCTAGCCTGGCCATGTCCCCAGCTCTGCTCATGCTCGTGGCCTCTGTGGGGCACGAGGAGTTTTGAACATGGAGCTGGGTGGGAGCCTGGACCCCTTGCATAGTGAAAAGCCCAAACATCAGCAGGTTCACAGGACAGCGATGGATGAGAACTGGAAATACACAAAACTGAAGGTGGGCGGCTGAAAACATCCCCAAGAAAAGGCTCTGACCATTGGTCTGTAATATAGAAGAGGAGAGTCATCATCTCCATGTTGTGGTCTTGAAAGTCTTAGATTCTGCTCTGTTCCTCGGAGGAACAGTTTTGGGTGCCCCTGCCAGGGAGCGAACAGCATCTGCACATCAAGTGTTCTCTATTCCGACCAAATAAGGGGAATCACAAATGATGGCACGTGAAATACGATGAGCTGCTCCAATTCATAAACCAAGTCAACAGCAAAACCACCCCAGAGTCCAAGTCTGCTAAGTCCCAGTCTTACCAGTTTACACCGTCCCAGCTTTGCAGCCTGCAACCACGTGGAATAGACCCTTCTTAAAAAGTAAGAAAAGCAGACTGTTTTATCTATGGTACTTTAACAGAAAGCTTCTTCAGCGAGACTATTTTAAAGTCAATTACTCATTTAAATATGGGGCAAAAACGGGAGATTTAGGGGGAGAGAGGGAGCCAGGGTTACTGGCCCCTTTTTAGGTTTTAAACCAAACCAGAGACAACAGTCAAACTTGGGACAATCCTGGGTAAACCACAAAAGATGGCAGCACTTCTCATCGTCCTAAAACAACAACCTTTTTCCAAGTTTTTTCAATCAAAAAATGCTAGCAAGGCCACCCTGGAATTTGCTACCATTTTTCCTTACCCAAAGCTATTTTTCAACACAAGTATTGAGTTTACATATTAATGCACCACTAAAAACAGGATGAAGAGATTGGAATGTTGGAGTTACTGATTTGTTTGGGATTTTCTAAGAAAAAATAAAATAATTCTGTTCCACCAGTTTGTTTTTTTTTCTTTATTTTCCTTTTCCCCATTAAGTGACTGTTTCAAATTAATAGAAAGAGGATGCAGCATTTCTGGGGTTTTATTTTATGGGTTTTCCCAGCATATGGAATCTTTTTAAACATGAGAAGCTGTGGGTAATATCTTATTATATGCATATTTTAAGTTAACCATTCTTTATATCCTTCTCAAAAGAAAAGATTTACCATGTTTATGTCTGAGAAATATGTTTATTTGGAAGATTTACTCCAATTCTACTTACTTCCTTTTACAGGGATGTCAACTGAAAACCTACACTAGAATTTTTTATAATTAAAATTAGGGTGGAGCAGAAAGCAATCATTGCTTGTTGCTTTTCTAAATCATGGAAGCTTTTCATAAATCAGACTTGACAGGTTCAAAACATTATTTTCTGAGCTTTGTTCCTTTGCCAATAAGGCCATTTTTAGGGTGG
This sequence comes from Bucorvus abyssinicus, assembly GCA_009769605.1. Taxonomy (NCBI): domain Eukaryota; kingdom Metazoa; phylum Chordata; class Aves; order Bucerotiformes; family Bucorvidae; genus Bucorvus; species Bucorvus abyssinicus. The sequence continues at coordinate 16,413,557 of CM020040.1, forward strand.
TGACAGAAATCCTGACCTGTAATGCCAGTGAGCCTATTGGTACATCTGAGAGGAACCCACATTTCCAAAAGTGGCTCCTAAACCGAAATACAGCCATTTGGGGAGGAGGTAAAGGTGGAAAGGAACCAGGGGAGGACTTCTAAATACCAAAGTGGCAGACGGTGATGGCCATCGGAAGGTCTCCCAGGAGCTGCTGAGCGCTGCTGGAGAGCGAGAGACATGGGAGAGCTGAAGAAAGTGAAAGTAGCCAAAATGAGCAGCCGCAGTATGAAAACATGAAGAAAATGCGTTCATGACCCTGCTCACCTCTCCTTAAAATAGATGTCTTAACAGGAGGTATTACTGGGCTCCCATGAGCATTAATAACTCTTTCTAGAAGCTTCATTAGCAATACTTTGCCTATAGCCTGGCCAGCCATAGGTGGTGTCCATAAACCTATGGAAACATCCACCGAATCTGGCACCTCAGCTGCTGCTGGGCCCAGCTGAAACCTAAGCACACAGTTTACTTTTCTCCTTCCCCACTAACCTGAAGTACCCTAAAGGGTAAGAAATGTGCTGCCTCCCAGAACGGATTTCTCCAAATACAGTTAAAAAAATTACATTCAACTGACAGAAACTAAAGAGAAAAGTAGTTTTATGTGAGACTTGCTTGCTGTAAAGAAAATTTCATTTTTGGCTCAGGAAAGACATTTCAATTACACGGGAAAAATTATATGAAGTTGTTACTAAGCGATAACTGGGGATGCAGGTTTTTGGATTCAAATTTGCGTGACTGGGATTTTGTCTGGATACGTGTTTAGTGTTTCTGTGTGTCAGAACTGACAAGTCATTGAATGTAGCACTTACCTCCTCTCTGTGCTGTAATTCAGCACTGATCCGAAATGTCACACGCAGGTGACGCCAAGCTAACAAGGAAGCTATGATAGCTGCTCACGTGGACTGCCCCTTCCCAAACCGTCCGACCCTCGGGGAAAAGACATCATTCAATTTGGAATTATTGCAGGAAACAGAGGGTCCATGTTCCCCAGGTAAAGAAGTGAACCGTGGACAAAGAGTGACCACAGCCTGGACATGTTGGAAACAAAGAGGGGAAGTTATATGAGCTCCTGGGGTCAATGTAGGGTACGAGGACCAGAAAAGCCTACGAGGGGTCACGGGCAGAAGTGGAACCTTCAACATGGAGGGCTCTGAATTCAGCAGCTTCTGAGCATCCAGCTCAGCTGTGGGAGCTGTGTGACGAGCTAGCTGACTTCAAATTAAACCTAGACTTGCTTCTCCAGACCTTGTTCTGGGCCACTGGTACAGTGATAAACGCAAGCTGGACTAACCATCAGCCTTAGTGTTACTCTCCAGTCCTGCACAGGCTCTCGCACCACCTCCATTTCACAGTGCCACCCCCCTACACATGTCCTCAGGAGCTGGACTCCATGGATGAAAGCTTCCACATTTTGCTGTTTCAAAGGCAAACTGCACCGAGCAGTGGAGCAGGAGGTATCACCAAATCAAACTGCAACACCAGGCTACGGCAACAAGGACGTACCCATCCTCTGTCTGACATGCCTGGCTCCGCCACACAAAGAAAGGCGAGCGGTGTACGGCTTGCCTGCATCTCTTTTTCCTGAGCAGGGTGTGCGAGGAAGCAGAAAGTGCTGTGGAAGAGGCAGACCAACCCTATGAGATGGGGCTGGGACCGACCAGACTGCCATGAATCAAGAGCCTGTAAGAAGATCATAGACAACAGTTTCTTTTTGTGCCTCATTTTGTATCCGCTTGAAGAGCCTCTGTTGCTCAACAGCTTGTACATCCGCTTATTTATTTTTTTCCTGCAGCTGTCAAACCACATTGATTTTCAGTCATTTTAACCTGAGCAGGATCAGCAAACCTACTCCCCCAGGTGAAAAGCCAGGACTGCAAGGAAACGACTTGAGTTGGCTGAATTATCTGATTCTTCTAAGACACAAAGAATTTATTTGCTTTGCTCACGAGAGCCAGGGGAGGGATGGCACAGAAGGCTAAATCCTCACCACCCCCCTGGTACACACTCCACGCTTTGCTATCGAAGCAGGCAGAAATGTTTCCAGGGCTTGCAACACAGTTGGCAGTGTCTTTTCAGAAAAGGACCTCTGCGGAGCAAGCTCACGTCTGAATTACATCTCAGCCCTAGGGAAGATGGTTTCTTCAGTTCCCCTTCAAGGTCAGTTGTGGGGTAACATATGTTATTCGTCTCTCAGTCTTGCTAACAGAAAATCTGACTGAGCGACATGTGGAAACTGGGAAATGAAAATAAACAAAATGAATAAACACATTTAAAGGGCTTGGGGGGAAACAGAATCCCGACCTGCGTGTAACATCCTTACCAACGGGACAATGCTAAACGAAATTTGGGATTTGCATCTTGATGGGTACAGTAAATTTGAACTCTACATGACTCCAGTGCATCTGCTAAGTAAATAGAGGCTCTTACTACAGATGTACGGCACAGAGTCAGTGTAAGATTGGGAACCAGCAAGCTCATTGCATTTGTGGATAGCATGTTTGGAAGTTCTTTGTTCTTTTGCTCAGATATTTCTTTTAATAATTCTAATGGATCAAGGTCTTGCAGAAATTAGTATTAATTTTATTATTATTAGTTTAAATGGTGTTTCAGCCCTTCTCTAATGTGCTGTAGCAGGATGAACTTGTAAAGCCTCTGTGTTCCCAGCTGTGCCTCTCCTCACTCTCCAGACACAAGCTTCCAGCTGCCCTTGCTCAGATCCGCCCAGGCCCAGCTATGAAGCCCACCCCAAGCCCCCAAGGAGCAGGGACGCAGACCTGACAGCCCAACAGGAGCCCTTCTGCCTGCCTGGTGATTCCAGGACGGCGTGGGCACGAGTTTCAGCGCAGTCTCAGTTATTCCTCCTGGGGATCTGCACTTAGTCAGCACAGCCGGGGGACACGTCAGCAAAGCCCAGATGGTTGTCTCAGGTACCCAATACCTTAAAAGATGTTGTTCATGTTATCCATGTTGTGTGCTAATATCAGGGTGGTTGTAGGTGAAACTGCCATATGTTCTTGACATTCAGGGCTGCTCCTTTGTGCAGGTAGCAGCTGAAATCAGACCCCAAGGTAGTGTTGTAGCCCTGCTCCAGCAGCTCTCATCTGAACAATCGTGTTGGCCATTCCAGCCACGGTAAAGAGTTCCCTCACTGGCTCACAAATGCTTCAGCACACCCACTTCTTTCCTAAGATTTGGCTAAAGATCAGAGCAGCTTGGTTATAATAGCGTTTGGCAGTAAAAGCCTACCAGGCAACCTGGCCTGAACAGCTGAAAGGAGAGCAGTGAAGCAAAGTATGAGAGATGATTAAAAGAGACTCAAGACTCCAGAAGGAAATTTCTGGGCACCCCTTACAAACACCATGTCCTTGGATTTCTATTTTTGCCTCGTTTCTCTGTGTAACACTTTTGTTTTCACTCTTCCCTCCCCACCCCCCTTTTTTTTTTTCTTACAGTTAGCAAGGGAGAGGGGTGAACTATCAAGTCATGTTACGAGCATCTGCCTGAGCCTGTGTGTGTGCATGCAGGCACATGGGCACGGGACAGCAACCAGCAGCACTGCCAAGGAGAAGAGCTGGAGCTAGGCTAGTGAAAAGAAGTAAACCTGAGGATAGTGAGTTATAGGGAAATGAGAAAAGTAGAAAAATTATCACAAGAGTTTTTCTCAGCCAGCTGGCACAGCGGCTCCATTAGTGAAAACCTAGAGGCTTTCAGTGCAGTATATTTCGTAAGTGAGGTACTACAACTAAATTCAATTACAAAACATCACACAAAAAGGCATTTTAGCATTTTCTACAGAAGCACTGATGCTGGAACTGAAGGGCTTTTGAGCTGACATCAAAACCCAAAGCCTTTACTTTGGTTAGTCATGTAACAGCATGAGACAGGCTTGGGCTTCTCAGGAGATGAAGGATACTAGCATCAAATCTAGGACAAGGAACTTCTCTTCAGGAACTCCCAAGGATCAATCACTGATACAGAGGCTTCCTGATGGACGAGATTTTGTTTGCAAAGATCCCATGGTTACGGATGTGCTCCCTGAAAAGCAGGTTTTGCAATGCATCTTACATCATAGCGGCCAGATCCTGGACATACATCAAAGCCTTCACCTTATGAGTTGCAGCAGACATCAAGACATGCTGCCTACTCTGATCTGTGCAGCACCAGCTCTGCCATTGCAGGGCAGGGTACCACACCTCACACCACCCCGGTGATGTTAGCAGCATCTCAGGAATTAGCCTGAGTAACAGCCTGCTCAGTGATCAGTCCAAGGCGGAAAGCAAACCAGGCAGGTTTTCTACCAAGTTATTTCTGTTCTTTGTAGGACTGGTCTGCTGCAGCACATTCACATGGAACTCATTAGCACATCCCTTCCGCTAATTCTCAGTGGGTTTCACACAATGGTATACAGTGATTTTTCCTGGCCTCTAGGACAGCTGTGTCAAGTCAGAAGCATGTGCTCTGGGACAGGCTGAACTCAGGAGCTTGGCCCTTGAGAGATTGGAGAAATCAGGGCTCTGAAGGTTCACTTGGCGTTTCAGGTGGAGTGAGTTTATTTTATTTTATTATGAGTCAAAGGAAAAATTCTGCCACTTGAGACCCTCCGCTTTTGCCACTTCCTGCTTTAAATACCAGGATCCACCAGGCGATTGCCCGACACATCCAATGATCTGACCTGAACCATGAAACAAGAGAGAGCAGGCTCCAAATTTAAAGACATCCTTCACACACATGCACCAAAAAGATGTCTCCAGTGCTCACTGAACAGGACATTCACTCCACCATCCCACAAACTCCCAAGAAGTGCGAGGTGGTTCAGTGCTTGCTGCTGACAGTCTCAGCAGTTGAAGGAGAAAAAGATTCTCCTTCTTCTGCCAGCTATGAAACTGAGCCCTGTCCAAACAGCCTTGGCTCCAAGGCAGCCACCTAATGACTCCCAGGCTTAGTTGAACATCTTTATCCCTCTAAATACCACACGATTTGGGATAGATTCAGTGGCTTTTCTGGACTACCACCACAAATAAACATGAGACACTCCCTGAAGATAAAGGTGGGGGCCATCTGCTGTACACTCAGAGGAGTCCAAACCATCAGAGCAATCACAAACATGTGAACATCACTTCTTTAAAATGCTGGCATTGCGGCACCAGTCACGTGGTTCAACCGCACGAGCGCTGCCAAAACACTTTATGATATCATGTCAGGAGCCACCCCACGTACGCCTGTCCTCACCCTGGATCAGCAATGCTGCTCAAACACAGAGCAAAGCCCTGCTGCCACAGAGAAACGTGTCGTGGCAACGGGGGCTACCATCCCAGTGGAGCAACGTAGCCTCAGAGCGGGGAATACAGGAGAGGAAAAGAGACGGTGAAAGAGATGGCAGCTGAACCTGGTAGAGGTTTAGGGAACAAAAGGAAGGACGTGAGCAATAGGAAGCAGACTTACCTCACCTTTCAGAGCTTGATCAGACTTGCACCGAGAGCCACGCAATTTATTTCTCCATCTCTTTAGATGTTAAGCATCCAGTTGCATCCAATACTGAGTGACAGCCAAGAGCAGATGGAAACCATAGATGTACAAGTGTGGATACGTGGAGCTCTTGTGGTTTCTGGAAAAAGTAATTAATATTACAAATCTAGAACCTCAGCTGTGCCCTAGTAATTCCCACCAGCTGGGAATTTCATTCTATACTTAGAGATCAATCTCTAATCCCACGTGTCCTGTACTGCCAGGTGCTGTCATTGACAATGGTGGAGAATTTGTCCACTTTTTATTGTCTGTATTACATCATTTATTATGTAAAACATCAGTTCAGCCATGAAAACTTCACTAGAGCTTATTTTATAATAAATCATTTGTGTAATAAGTCACATTTCCCAATTTGCAAGTTCTCCCTATATGTCCCTCCTTTTTTGAGAATATATTCATTGTTCAGAATGATCAGTTGTGTAATGTCAGGTACAATTCCTTGCCCCATCTATTTCCTGGGATAGTTGGAGTAAAAGTAATTTTGATGTCAAATTAGGGCACAGGCTATGTTTCTGCTCCCTAATTGTATTTTCAAACTCAAGTTTTTAAAGTTGAGCATCTAAGTCTGTATTTAAGCACAAAATAAAAACAATTTGTTTGTCAAAAGTGTTATCTATTTGCTTTTCTGTCACTTTCAGGAAGAGAAAAGCATTTAGGAGAAAGATTTCTAAGAACAACATTTTAAATTTCCATGGATTTCAGCATCTCTTCCAATAACAGATGATTATTGTTATTACTACTACTGTGAGGTTTTGGTAATCTCATAATATACATGTCAAGTTATTTCTCATTGCCAGAATTGGCATCTTCAATCTGGGCTAAAAATCATTACATTAATAACCACGCGCTCAGCCTGCTAGATTCTGGTGCCGCTCCCCCTTGCAGCCCAGTTTGACGCTCTGTACGTGCACTGGTAGATAATCCAGGTTCTAAAAGCTGACCCCCTCTTTATCATTTTGTGACGTTGGCCTGCAAAGTTCAAGGTAAGGCCATTGTGTCTTGAGTCTATTTTTACTGTACAAAACACTGGATGGAACTCTAATTATTTTTTCCATCTGCCAACCATTTTGACTAATTGAACCCTTTGGAGCCAGGAGTCAAGGTTTCCCAATGTAAACCAGACCCTGGAACTCGGCATTAGCAGAAATGTTGAAAACTCATGAAGGAATTGTTGGTTCTGAGGTTTGGTTCTGTTTTCCAGAGTCTGACCAGGATTCAGAAGAAACCCAAACCCACTCCTACATATACATTTTTTTGGGTTCCTTGAGTGTCTCACATTTTCCAGGCACTAAAACTTCCCATTACCAAAAAAGAAAAAAAAAAAAAAAAATTAAAAAATTGAAGGATATAACTTAAAGCCACAGAAGTATGGAAATTCCCAGCAAAGGCTCAGACTTCCATTATTTTGGCAAAAGCAAAGCATGCTTGGGCAGCATTAAAAATGAAACATAATTTAATCCTGGAGGGTTTCCTGATAAGTGCTCTGTACTGAAGATTTGATTGTTGACAATTCTGCAATATATTTTAACGTTATTTTCATCAGGATTTTTTCCCCTTAAGAGAGTACCTGGTGTAAGCCAATAAAGTCCGTTGCATGTTTTATTTGTTTGAGGACCCAAAAATAAGTTTCCAACTGCAATATTCCATCTCTGATTGTCGTTCAGAATGTGAAAATCTGGGGATTAGTGACTCTTCCAGCAGTGGGAGATCACCAAGGACTGAAAGGTAAGAGGTATTATTTTCCAGCAGTGACTTACGATGCGCCTCTGATAAGATCGGGGAACTGCACTTCAGATTCTCTGGCTTGATAGTGAAGCCTAAATGGACGGCGTGTCTCTTAGTTTCAGCTTTTGGTACAGTGTACCTGCCTTGATTTAGTTCTTTTTAGAACGCAGTAGAGTTAGGGTGGCATTTCCATGCCGATGACTACTGCTGCGTTCAGCCCAGCCTCTTCTGCTATTGATGTTCCTTCCCCCAGCATTTCCTCCACCCGCCACCAGCATTAACGATATACCGCTACAGATGCTTCACCCTTCGTTTTTCATGTCTCTGCCGCCTGGCCGTTAGGAAGCAGAAGATTCAATGGCTTCTACAACCACGCTCGTTCCCTTTGACAGAACACTCATTTTACAGCGTAGCTCTGATACTTTGGAAAAGCTTCACAGAAATCAAGGATCTGTCTGAAATTCTACACTGGAGGCAAATGAAAATTTTTAATAGACCTGGGTCTTAGTTCCGCTAATTTCAATGGTTCGTTTCGCTGTTCTGGCAGTCAGGATCCATTAGTGGAACAGAAGGAGAAGCATGTATAATGCATGTACAGCAACCGCATTCTAATCTGAAATTTCTTTTTTCCTTTAAGTTCTTATTTTTTAAAATAAATATATAATGAGTTACTGACAGTACTTAACAATATCTTATACTAGACACTGTAATACCCCAAATAAATACTTAATTTCTGCTTTCCTGCAACTTCACTAGGATTACATCATGTCAGATTACTCTAAGTCTGCTTTAACCCAGTTTGAAAACACTAGTTATTCAGAGATCTTTACAATTCTTAATTTCATTCCTTGAAATACCTTTTCTTTTGCTTCCTTTATACAGTTTTTCAAGCCTGTGAAGGCCAGGGAGTTGTTGAAGTCAGAACAAGCCTGCAAAGGAGGAAGCTGGGAAAGCATAAATGCTGTTCAGCTGACAACAGAGCTCCCTCCCTTCCTCTCCCACCGGCCAGCAGCTCCTCATTCTGCTGGGTAGGAATATAGCTAATTTCTGCACCTAATTCAACCTCTGGGCTGTTCGATGTGGTAGCAAACATACCAGTAGTTTTTGTGATGTATAGAAGTATCTGCGGAGAATAACACAGCCACCATGAATTCAGTTCACACAGGGTCCTTACCACCCACAAGACAGCATGTGGGTTTGATCTATTGACCTGCTTGTAGACCAGAACCACTGAGCAAGAAGGGAGGCGTGCACTACCTTTAACCACCCTGTGAAGTCATTAACACGTGCTCCCTACCATGAATCAAATTAGTTTAGATTCTACTGACGATGCAGATAAACTCATGCAGCATAGCTCTAGAGGGCTGCAAGCTAACCCGTTTGAAAAGACTTTTGCTGCTTTTGTTTATCATTTCGTATGATAAACCGCTACCTCCCCAAATTATCAGGAAAAGAAATTTTAACCATTCAGCAAATAACAAAAATTGTTTTAATGACAAATAGGAAGTCACAAAGCTCAGCATGATCTGCTGAGAACCATTAATGAGGGAAGGTGGTGAGGCCTATGAATTTACCATCCTTTTTGTAACATTCTTTGCCATCTTCAGTCCATAGACTCGAACTGAACAGAGATTCCGTATACAAAAAGAAGGAAAAAAACCCTAGATTTTAGTGCTCGTTGTCCTTCAAATGCTGCCTAATCTTGCACCAGTCTTCTGAAAAGCTGAAGCGACTGAGCCCCTAATGCCACTATGTTTCCTTGAAAATCTGGACCATAATGATGACATTAATTATCGTTGCCTTTGACTTTCCTTCCTTTGTAAATATCAGTTTAAAACCCAACTGTTAAAATAGCCTTCCTGTGGTAGGAAACACCTTATCTTGTACTTTCGTGTCCCCGTAACATCTGCATATGGTGCTCTGAACTTTCCTGCTGCCCTCAATTAAAAGCAAAACAAACAAACAAAAAAAACCCTTGATAATACTTTGTTGGAAAAGGACCTAAACAATATCCTGCTTATTGCAGAAAGTCAACGCGGTGTGTTCCTTTAGTGTAGAAAATAGGATGCAGAGTCTTGGGACACAATAAAGCCCCCAAAGTGCCCTTCCCGTACCTCTGCCTTCTGATCCCCATCCCCGTGCTCCACAGCTTTCCACTCGCTCGCAGCGCTTGTTTCCTGCTCGGTTATCTAAATGGGAGATACTGCTATCTCCTCGACTTCCAAAAATTTCTGGCAGTCCTGTAACGTCTATTTTGAAATGTCTATTTGGAAATACGCTCTCATCCTTTTTCGCTCTTAAAAATGTATTTTAACGACTTAGTTATAGAGAACTTCAGTGTCTTCTACACAAAAGCTTTACAATTGACGGTTTGCTTGGTTGCATCTGTCAATGGGATTTCAGATGATTTGGCAATTGCCTCCTCTTGGCTACGTGTTCCAGGTCCCTATAGCAGACCTGTCCAAATTGCTTTGAATGCAGCTGACAGAGTTAAACTGAATAAACAGGTTTATATGACCCTGTCCCAGCACCAAAACCCAAACCATTCAGAGAATGGGACGCACGAGCTAGTGTCTAAACTAGAGCGAGTCTAAAAATACACACGCGAGAGAAAAACATAAGAAAATAGCAATTCCTTTGGGCCTGAATTTAGCCAAAATTACATCATTTGGGTATGCAGAGTCCATTTTGCCTGAACCAGGAGTGCACGTACTGACCGTGGGCTCCCTCTCACCCCTCCCACATCAATCTGACGAGATGTGAGCTCCATTAGACTCCTCCTGCCTGCAGATGGGACACTCTAAACCCCAAACTGCCAAAGGATATAAAATGAAGACCGGGCTGATACTGGGACAAACAAGACAAGATACCACCATAAAGTCTCTAGGAACAGGACAACAGACAGGGAGAAACCTGTTTCACTCCCATTCTTATGTTTAAATGTAGCCAGCTGGCTGTTCATAGTATTTTATGCAGGCAAAAAAACATAAAAAGAGAGGATGAGCACAGGCAGGGCGGTTACTGCAGATTTAGGAACCGCAGAGCAAGTCACAGGATCTCCACTGGCCTCAGACATGCAGCAGTAGGTGTTTTCCCAGAGAAGTGTCTGCTGGAGAAGAGACTAAGGAGTTAGATGGTGGGATGAACGTTTTTCATCTGAAAATGGGTGTTGGCTTCTGTCGAAAGCTGTCTCAATCTCTCCCCAAGAAAGCTATTGCCAATACTTCTATGCGACTTGGCATGATCATCTGTCTCTTTTCCAGAGAAAACTGCTACCCTGTCTCCACCCTTTTATGTGATAGTGGTGGCTTAGCAACCGCATGTAGACCTCGGTGACAGACGTGAGGTGAAGAGCTCTGTTCAGCATCTAGATAGGGAGCATACAAAGATCTTTTGTCGAGGCACTGCAAACATAGGGCACTAAACGCCATAAATGCACTATTTATTAAAAAAAAAAAAAGGCAGAAAGCATCTCTAAGATTTTTAGATTCGTAAATAAAGAATGGTCCATTTTGACACAATTTATAAAATATATCTGAAAACCTGTGGGGTCAATCACGGCTTGAAATCACTGGTTCAGTTGCCCAGTCTTCCGTGGGGAAATGATCAGACCCTAGTGAAGGGCAATCAGGAATACCGTTCTGAAAGGATTATCAGAGCAGAGTCATTTCTGTCTGACTTTCAGACTTCTTGACACTGACCTCGGAAAAATCCTGGCAACTGTTTTTACAATTACTATATTCACTAGAATCTTCAAAAGGATTTTTTTCAAATTCCTCAATTCTTTGCGAATAGATGACATTTAGCTGCATATCACTTAAGTTCATAATCCTCTTAAAAACATGTGGTCTTCATTTGGCACCATTTGTTTCCATATGATGCTACTCTGTGACTCTGTATCAGATAATTGCATAATTTATTTGCCTTGCATATTGAACTGAGGTCTGAATGCTGCGCTCCCAGCCCGATTACTCCAGACTAATGAACAGCGAGCCAGAATACAGTGCTTGAAAACCAAGATCAAGCAGAACAATAATCAATGGGCACTTCTATATGTTTTGTCAAGAACGTACAATGGTCAGTGCAGAGCTGAAATTCTATTTCCTTATAAAAGTGTCCTCTTTGTAACTCCCCATTTGGAGTCAACTTCGAAGGTGTTTCATCCAAGTACTGAGTGGTACCTTCATCACTTATATCTTTCATTTTACACCCACAATTAATATTACTCACAAATGAAAACCCCCGGTTGCCTGTCTGCATCATGTGTCCACTTGATTGATAGCTGATGCAACTATTTTGGAGCGCAAAAGAGCGTCTGCACGTTTGAAGGCTACTTTAGCTGTCTAATTAGGTTTTTAACTCTCCGTGACACAGAAATTGTGTTCTACCATGCTCCAGCCCTGCGTTCATTCTAATACACGAAGATCAGGTTTTGGACCACCCAAATAAGTGGGACATTATCAGTTTTACATCCTGCTAGAAAGGAATATTCAAAATAAGTTTTATGAAACGAAAGACAGATTGGATGGTGAGCTCACTGACATGTTAAATGCAATTTAAATTGCCTCAATATAAAAATTAGGACAGACACCAAAAAGCGTCAACATTTAAGAACTACCCTATTAAGTCTTCTTTTTAAAACATCCAAGAGAACTGCTTCTCTCAGATGAAATGAAGTGGATTCCTTCAGATAATTCTATAGGCCTTCCTACCTCCAACCAGAAAAAGGCATCTTGACTCTTTCCTCCTGAAGAAGTAGGGTATGTTGAGGTTCAAGACATGGTAAAAATATGTCTCAACATACACATGTCTTCACCTTGGAAATCAACTGGACTTAAACACATGCTTGAATTTACATATGAGCCTCTGCACCTTCCTGAATAAGGAGGGGTTTAGGCAGGTATTTACACCCTTTCTGACTTGGCGCAAGAGGAAATCTAGTAGGGCTTGGTACCGCTTATACCCCACTTGCACAAGTTGCAATTAGGCAGCATAGCGCTGCTGGAAAGCCTCTCTGCTCAGAGGAGCAAACACGCTTCTGAACAGGCTTTTGCGATGGTTTGTGCAAGGGACGCTTGGTCCATGTAAACAGGAAACTGGGCTTGCTTTGTCACAAGGAAAAACTCTCCTGTGCCAGTGATTCATTTCATGACAAAACAAGATTTCTTTTATGCAAAAGCTAAAACAGCTTAGTGGTATCAGCTGTCATATCACGGCTTGTCTTTAAAACCAGGTAACTTCTTTCCTCTAGATTATCATCATCAGGAGGTAGATTGTTAAATGATGGTGAAGTCAGTAAGTGTATTCTTCCCACAGAAGATCATCTTGGGGGAGAAGCAGGAAAGGAAAGTAAGTATACTACAGTGGTATAATCCAGGATAATTTCTAGGATAAGTAAATGCAGAGAGGTTTCCAACAATATTTTATCCCTAGGGCTTACTTTTCCTTATTTATAATATATGTCTACGGTAGAAATTCAAAGAACTAAAACCTTGCAGTAGATTTGGGGGGTTCTGAAATGCCAATCACGATCATGAAAATCAAAAGCATCTTAGTCTTTAAACAATGCCAATGTTTTCTGCAAAATTATGATTGGTTACATTTTGATTTTCTAGGTTTGTTGCAGATGGAAGTGAATCTGACAACATTTGCCATCATAATTGCTTTCTCCGTGAAGAGGTCTTTTTCAGGCTGGGCTGGCTGCTGCTGTTTTAATCAGAAGGTTGCCTATTTGTATGTTAATAGTTTCATCCTGGTTTATTAGGCTTGTTGATGAAAAAGCAAAAATCAGATGCTTTACTATTTTCAAGCTTCACTATTAATCTGTAATTTTTTTTGGTGCCAACACAGAACCATTTCAGCATCCTCTGCCTTAAATCCTCTTAATGAAAGCATGAAGAATGACAAAATACTTCCTTTCATAAAGCAGAAGGCTGTGCCAATTCACTTTCAACATGCTCATTCAGTGGAACTGAGGTAAATATGTTGCTCCACAGGTGCTTCTCCTTGCAATAACATACTCCCTAGTAATCCATTAAATTCATCTCATGCTCTGTTTAGTGCCTACTCTGTGAGCTGCCTAGCTGGTTAAGGTCACTGTGATAATAGCACCAGGTTAAACAGCATGGGTAAGTTGAACTCTGACATTCTTCCGCTGTGGCCGCAATATAGATAAGAAATGATGGGCAGTGTTAGATGTGTAATATCTACTCAGATCGACACGATCTCTTCCGCTCTGCAGCTCCTTACGAGCAAAAAACCTTGGGATTAGGCACATCTTCAGACCTGAATCTCAGGACTCCTTAAAATAATTTAATGCCTTTAGAAACAGCAGATCAGCAACTGGAATCTTACCTGTTTCCTTGCATTTGTTGAACTAGCCCAAATGACTGAGCAGGAGGAGGCTGGGCGTCCCGCTGGGCCAGGCGGAGGGTGGGTCGGTGGGTACCTGCGCTCTTGCGAGCTGAGAACAGCCCCACTGCTCTCCTTGTGCAGGGGAGGAACTTCAAAGCCATCACTGCTTTGTTTGTAGCATAGTATCTTCCCATCAGAGCGTTTAAAAACAAACCGGGTATAACTCCTGGATGATAACCTCTTTCATTATGGAGTTCCTGTTAAAGGCAGACGAATAATTGCCAGTTAGTAAGTCGCTATTAAATTCAGCCCAAATTCAGACCCAGCAACCCTTTCCAAAAGCCTGACAGATTTTATTTTATTATTTCCTTTGCAGGGTGTTGGGAAGTGTAATCACTGGTAACTAATCAAACTTCTTTCAAATACCCACAAATATATAAAGAGAACGAAATGATTAATTATTGGGCTAAGCCATTTCAAATGAGACCTCGTCTAAATGAGCAGATTTATTTCCAGAACAAGCTGGATGTAAATTTAGCTGGTTTTCAAAGCTCTGACTCTAAAGCATGCCTGGATTTGAGGATGGAGTGGGTTATGGGTGGCTGTATAACTTCTCCCAGACATCCAGCAAAGCACAGCAATAAAAAACAGACTGTGATTTTACAAAATAATTTTTTTAAACAAAGGATTACCAGGGTTAATAAGTGCTACCATTGGCTGCTGTTAATTGTAAGCAGGAGTAGGTTGAGGCATGGAACTGAGAGGGTTTTCAAAATTTCACTATCCAAATGAGCATTCTTTTACCTCACATAACTGTTTCATTGAAGGAGAAGAATTAAAAATGGGTTTGTCAGATTTCCTTCCCTGTCTTTATTTTGTTCCTGTGGTTTCCTCACCTGGCTGCTTTGTTCCTTTCATTTCTTCCAACATTGCTACCTACTTTACTCCAGAGTGGAGCTTTAAGGAGTAAAGAAAACTGAAACATCTTTGGTATCCCTCTTGCTACCCTCAGAAATCCCTGGAATTTGCAAAAATCTTGCCACAGGAACTGTAACTCAGCACCATTATCCCAGTCTACTGCAGTTGTGATAATCACCGATAATCAGTAGCAGTCTCTTTTCTCAGTAATGTCACAGGCTTATCGCTATATATTTATTTAAAAAGGAATATTGTAGGAATAAAACAATTTTATCCACCCAAACCTAAGCTCGTAGAACAACAACACCTGTCTCCAGAATACGCAGCACTGCCCATGTTAAGAAATACATAATTAGAAATGAGTTAGCATTCATGTACACACTGAATATTCTTGTTCTCGGGCACAAAATTAATTTGTGCGATTCAGTTTTATGCAGAATGACGTACATATATCTTCACACACTAAATAGGTTTAACAAAATAAGTATCAGTCCCACCAAAGCCCTCCTTGATAAAATAACCCAAAACTTAGCTGGTAAAGAGGCCTCCGTGCACGACGTGTGTCGCAGACATCGCGCACAAGCGGGTATTTGCATCTGCGCTTTGCAAGTGCTGCTGGAGCGAAACCGTCAGCATCAGAACCTTGGCAGAAACCTGCTTCAAAATGCAAAAGTTTACGGAAAGCACCCCCCTGATTTGTGAATATCTAATCACAACGAATTAGAGTTCTCCACGCGGTGGAAACCCTCCGGAAGGAGGCTGAGGTGTGCTGACATGGGTCCAGCCCAGCAAACGCCCAGCTAGGAAAGCTCTTCACGCAGCATTTGCACTGTGCAGTTTTATTTTTTGTGGCACGCATTTAACAGCCCAATCTTTTATACTTGTCCCCAAGGTAATTGACAAAACACGTTTCTAATGTTATTTAACAATTTTAGTGACAGCGGCTGAAAGATACATTAAAAAAAAAACAACATTCTAAGCCAAACATTTTTTGTCAAATGACATGGGTCCCAAATTCGCTGTTCCTAGGCGCTCTATTTCTGTAAAATCTCTCACTGAGGCTGTAGGTCACAAAAGAAGAATGAAGCCTTGGAAAGAGATACAACGACTACTTAATATTGTGTGGGATTATATGCAGTGGCCTGTGGCAATTCCTTATGTCTCTCTGGGTAGTGATGCTTTTCCAGCATCATCTTTTTTTTTTTTTTTTTTTTTTTGTCATCGCACAATTCCATTGTGAAATATTCTTTTCATGAAGGAGGAAGAAAGAGCTGGTTACACCCTGCAGTGTTTTGGGGAAGACTAAGCAGCGTGGTTTGCAGGGAGTATGTGTGAAATATGACATTTCATTATGTGTAATTATTTTTTAACCAGTAATGTCCATGTTGAAATGAGTTTCTTATTTTTGGAATGCATGGGGAGTGGTTGGGGAGGGGAGTCATGGTTTTTTCCTGTTAATAAACTCAAGTCATTCTTATGCTAAAGTAATTTCTCAACAAAACAAATTTCTCTCCATCTGGGTAATGGCACACCCAAATGTGATTACATTACAAGAGATTTTAAATTAAATTTCAAGGTAGGAGCACTATTAATCCAATGCATTTGTCTTTATTATCATTGGATCTAGAACAATAAAAGACTTGAACTCACTTTTAGATGACAGTTCAGCGCTTGCTTCTTGCAGCAGGGTGGGCTTGATCTGAAATCCTCAGAAATCTATGGGGTTTGGGTCAGGCCCCAAAACTCTCTCAAAGGTGGAGCAGGAATGGCCACATACATCCCAGAAAGACAGGGGAGTTACTGAAGAGGTACACTTGGTTTAGATGCTTTATGAACTTAAATATGAGATGTCACTCCAAGAGGTTTTCTTTAAGCCACATCACTAAGATGGCTATGAAGAGGCAGGACGTACAGACATTTTCCAGACTTAGAGCAAATCAAGCCATCATCCTGAAAAATCAAAGTCCGTATTTTTAACAAACTGCTAAATGTTGCCCACCCCAGTATTTCAAAACAAAGTGTTTACATGCACATGCAAAGGAATCGGATGCCCAAATGACTTGTGTTCATCTGCCTTCTTGTGTTCACAGGCATTCAGATTACATTTGGGATGCAAAACCAATGTTGTTTAAGCCCATAGCCAACAAAACGCCGTAAATAAATACAGAATGTATGAACCCCTCTTCAGTACTATTTTTCAATCCATCACATAGGAAACTTCAACTATCTCTGCTTTATAAAATGAATGTGATCAGAATTTGTCATTGCAGCATTATTTGTCCGTTTTTTCCCGGGGAACCTGGCAGCTATCAGCTGATTACATTTGATCCAGCAACAGAACACAGATTTTACCAACTCTTCATCACAACAGCAAAAAAACCCAATACACCACCACCGAGCAGCACGCTAAGTAACGTTATTACTAAATGTCACTGTGCGGTTTTCTACAAAGCCATAACTTTACAAAATGTGCTGATTTCTCACGTTTCACCCCTTGGAGGACTAGCAGGTCTGAAGTTCAGCTCATTCCACCCGCTGTGGTTTTTGGGTGTTGGACTTCAGAAAGCACCAAGGCAGTGGGTGGAAGTAACTGGGCAGCCCAGCACCGGGCAGGCACAACGCCCTCCGCCAGAGCCAGCCCAGGAGAGCTGCGAGGTCTTACACCTTCCTGAGACAACCTCAGGGCACAGGCAATGTCAGGCATGCTGGTGGGTGAGGGTTTGGTAGGAAATCAGAGCGGTTGCTGTTCTTTAGGGGGGCTTTCCCTTTGCCACCTGGATTGGGGGATTGAGCTGTTCAATGCATCAGTTCTGGGATTAATTTTGGTCGCATTGGAAAGATGGTACTCCAGTGCAACTGTGTGCATGTAAACATACACTTGCGACTGGGTGACCGTGTAAATGTATGGTTTTTTTAGCCAATACCTATATCCTAATTTAACAACATACTCTTCCTGAGAGCCCCGCGGCAGCGGGCACTGCGTTTCAGCGTGGATATCCACATTGCCACGCAGAAACAACTTAATCTTCACAGCATATTCCCTCAGTAACTGCCTGTGCATGAGATTTCCAAATGCTCAGACATAATTCTCTCACTGGAGAGTACAGGCTGATTATGACAAACTCCGCCAATTTTATTAGCCACACAGATGTTACACATATATGCGAAAATCAACCATAATTCTTCCTGTGATGTGCATAGTGGCACTGCTGCAGACCGTGTCTTTCCCCTCCACAACCCCAGAGCTTACAGGCTTCCTGCCATTCAGCCTCCATGAGGTCCCCGAGCTAAGATGATCTTAAAAAGAGAAGTATTAAAAGGGATTAAAACTGACACTGTTGAGCCAGTGGGTGACTGCAACCACAGAGTCTCGTCTGATGCTGAAAACTGAAGCAAAATGCAGGGAGATTGCTGCCCTGCCATCTTGCTGTGTGCAGGATTTCTCCGCCGAGGTGTTCCCAGCTAACCTCCGGCAGGCTCCTGCTTACCACAGCGGTCGTCCCTCAGTGAACATCTCTGATGCCGAACACCATTTGGCCAAGGCCAGCTGAAGCCTCTGAAGCTGACAGGGGCACAGCTGAGCTGTACGACTCCTGAGGAGCTCCCATAGTCCTCCTTCACACTTGCCATGTGGTCACAACGCGCCCTACATCTGCCTGTGCAAGGCTGGATGCAAAATACACTCTTGAAGAGCTGAGAGAAATACTTGCTTCAGGATCATTCAGCCAAAGCCTTCCCTGGCTCCCAGCACCAGGTCTCAAAGGCTCAGCAAGCAGGAGGAAAGTGATGGGTACAATTTAAAGAGAAAAATGAAGCCCTCAGGCGGTTGTTGCTTGAAGTCCCTATTGCAGTGTGCCTCAAGGAAGCCAGGGAAAGACGCTGAAATGCAGGCTTATTGTGGAGAGGCAGGTCCCTGAGTGAGGACACCCATAAAGGCTCATCCCTTAAACCCTCTGCATCTCAGTCTTTCCATCTGTAAGAGGTCCGCAAGTTTAATAACGCAGCGTGCAAGGGGCCATGCGAGCGGGGTGAAGGTAATTAGTAACTGAAGTGCAGAGAACAGTTGGAGAAAAGAATCACATAAATGCAAAGTTATTATGGGCACCCAGTTACCATAGCGATTGGTGTCTCAGAAATGCTAATAATAGTAAAATAAATAATACGGGCCAGGCGGGAAGAGCCCCTAGAGATGAATGTGAGCTGCTCCCCTCCTGAGGGACTGCATGTACTGCTTTCTCAGCGCTCCTCGCCCCGCGCTGGCTCTGGCTCAGCTCCCTCCCGGGGTAACACACTGTGTTGCTGCGAGAGCGCTAGGTCAGCCAAGTGAAAGCGGAACTTCTAAGTGCTTTATTATTTTCAGGAGTTGTCAGAGAAAACAAAACCCCTACAACCGCAAATAATTGAATACGTCAATAATATTTTGACTTGTTCGTGTCTCACAAGGTTTACTATAGCCCTGTTAAGTACTTTATTGCTGTCCCTCCAGTGATGTTAATTAAGTTCACCATAGGCTCACAATTCCTTTTTTTCCCCTCTCTCTTTCTTCCCCACTTTTTTTTTTAAAAAAAGAAAGCAAGCAGTTTTCCCCAAGTATAATGCCTAGCAATGGGAGCTGTAATACACTGGAAGTCACCCAGACAACAACAAATTAGAAGGAATAAAGATGAGGCATCCTTCAGTATGACGGTCAACGTTTCCCCACAAATAGGTTTTCCAGCAATATTAGCTGAGGGATTGTGAAAGTCCAAAGAAAGTGTTAAAGAGCCATGCCAAATGAATAAAGAGCATCAATCCTCAGCCTGGGGCCACTGTAACGTTAAAATTTGTTTTACCCATATACAAAGGGAAGTTCCTTAGGTAGGTGTTTCACTGCTTTCCCATTTTATTTTATAATAAATATAATTATAATTATATTATGTTTTCCATTTATAATGTTTTTATCAATAGGAGAATCAAATGAGGATAAGCTTAGTGAGGAGAAAAGAGCGAACAGTAGGCCAGGAGAAAGATATACACCTGCTCTCTCTTCCCTGTCTCCAGTCATCAAAGACAGCACCACGGTGTTTATCCCGCTCCCTCTCCCAACAAATCCTCTGTATCACCTCCAGACCAGTCCCCTTCTGCGCTCCAGTCGCACTCCTCAGTGCATATCCCATGCGCTGCTGTCTCAGTAACCAAGACCAATGGGCCTCTCGTTAGAGCTGGGAAGCGTGCGCGAGTCAGCAGGACCCAACGGAGGCTTAAAATAGCAGTGAGCTGGATTCTGCTTTCTATTATGCTCGTGCAAACCCAACCATGACCTCGTACGGCAGAATTTAGGGCAGTATTTTCCTTGTCAGCCAGAGCGGCTATTGTGATTTCAAGTGTCATGCACTGAGTTCTCTACCTTGGATAAACCAGAAAAGAAAATGCCACTTTGCAGTAAACAGCCATGCGAAATCCCACAGGATGTTGTCCAGCTCATCTTAGCCAAATAAACTTATTATTTTACAAAGCTTTTGTAATGCAACCTCTGGTTTTGACTGAGCAGATTCGTTTCTCTTGCTGTACTTATTTCCACCAAGTTGGAATTGTATTTTTTATGCTTTTTAAAGTAGGAGTGTTGGTCAGTACCAATCAGAATAAGATTCTGTAGCAAGTTTTGGCCAAGAACACAGCCTTTTCATCCAGGTTTCGCTCACTGAAGGCCATTCAATGTTCACATCTCTCATTTCAGACTCCGGCCATATCTGCAGTTGATAAATTAGGCTAATACATTACCTTAAAACACCCAGAAGCACTGACTGCACTGCTGAGAACTATACTTATGGAGCCATCACTGATACTGGGCAACCACGAGTCCACCCCGCTCTTCTTTGCCTGCAGTCTGTGCAAGGATGCTCAGAGAGAACGATTTCTTGTATCTGGCTGGACTACAAGGACACACTCAGTCTGCGTCACCGAGCACCAAACCAGTGAAGGGAAGAAAAATCATTTGGTGCCTTTCCCGCACTCAAACAACACTCTGGCACAACCTGACCCTGTCCAGCGGCCTTTCTGGCTCCCAGGCAAATCAGTCAAACCACCTCAGTTAATCTCTTCCCAGTTTAACACTAATAGACGCACTGTCTGATGGACAAGAGGCTGAAGAAGGATTGTTTCAGTTTTTGGATCGTTTCAGTTTTTGGATCAGTCCAACCTCATGGGAAGTACCAGTGAACCCTCTGTCTACTAACCTAATCCTGAGACAAGCTAAGTGTTTTAGCAGGACTCCGGGCCACTTGTGATGAAGCAAAGAAGAGAGATGAGTCAAATATGACACTTGCATCGCAGGACTGGGAGACAGGACAGGAGGTGGAGGTGGTTGGTTAGGAAGATAAGATGTTCAATTTTTGCCATGATTCATGCATACGAATCAGCGATAAGATGCGGAGACATCATGAGAAAAGATGGGGGAGGAAAAAAAAATGCTTCCACCCTTTCCAAGCATGGAAGTGGCGGAAGTAAAAGTGAGTAAAAAGCCTAATGGTACAGAAGGAATACAAGGGGAAAGGCAAAGACTACGCAATACCTTCAGTTTCCGCAAGTGTTGAAGTTAAATTAGTTACTCAGATACTCGAGCAACAGAGATGGCTGTTTCGAGACATAAATCAATCAGTAGACTGTAAGGATGTCAGCATAAGAAAGAGGACGTTACAGACAAAGCTTGCACATTAGTATAATAAGTAAATCCCTGAATAAGCAGGAAGGAATTACGCTTTATTTGAGCAACAGTTTGCTCATGCCTAGATGAGTTTTGAAGATATTGACACGTGATCGGTGATAGCCATCTCCCAACCTCTGAATGCTTCTCTGTATGATTGTACAAACCAGCAGATCTACTGCCTGTCTGTGTGGCCTCCTTCTGAGGAACAGGGAACTGCCAGCACCAGACGAATGGACCAAAAACATGATGCTGGAGGATGAAACGGAGTAGCTGGGAAAAGTCCACTATGGCCCAAGAGAGACTCAAATACGGTCAATCAGACAAAATATTTCTAGGGATTAAAGGCTCCCTCCCCTAGACTGGCCACACAACAACCCCAGCTCATGTACAGTTTTTTCATTTGACTGAAGAAGAAAGAGTTAGGAGGTTGAGCGTTTCTTCTGAGACAAACATTAAGGACCTTTTCAAGAAGACCAGACACATTTTGTGCTCTGCTCTCAGCCTCTCCAATGTGTATACCATGTAAACCGAACAATGATGTTGCTTCTCACTCCCACAGAAATCTTCCATATACAGGATCTGGGATTTTCCCAGTCAAATTAAACAGTTTGGCCTATCCAATTATGTCACACAGAATTATCCCCTTTCTGTCCCTTCTGTTTGTGGCCTCTGTTTTAGGAATATGAAACCTATCCCATGATTACCTAACATTACAGTAGTATTTTCCTGAAGGAGCAAGTGAGGAATGGAGAAACAGGCTGTAATTTTCATTAGCAGTTACATCTGCTCTTGCTATGTAAATGGTTTCTTCTTCCCAGGCCATTGCATCCTGTTGCAAGCAAAACATAAACCTACCCTTGCAACTGCAAAATCAGGTTCCATGGGAATTCATGTGATGTCAGAAATCTGCTCCACTTTCTCCGTAGCAGGATTTCAAAGGCACATCTCGTCACGGACACAAGTCACACAAGACCAAATCCTGCTTTGAAGACTTTGCTCACACAGACTCCAGGAAGTCACAAAGGTGTTCACCTAAAACACTACTCCATCAACTTGCACTGTATTTCTGAAGAGATTGTTACTTGTTCCTTTAATGACTAGTCTACAAGTGACTAGTTAACTGATAATCATACAGTTGTTAACTAACAAATTTGACAAGACTGATGGAAAGGAATCCAAAACTTCCTTAACTAGAGAAGCTGCACTCTGAGATCGTTACCTATTTCAGTAAATTATTTTGTCAGTTTTGAGAACTGCTTTAAGTTCCAGTATGCCATGCCCGCTGCTTTTCCAGCACTGTGAAAGAACTGTATTATTAACTGCTGTGAAATACTACCTGCAAACAGAATTTTCACCCAAGCCATTGTTTTGGTTTAGGATAAACATAATTAAACAGCCCACACTGAGAAGCTAGTAAGATTCTTACCAACAAGTGTGTGTCCTGGTTACGGACATACAGAATCTCAAATTCACGAACATGGGATGTGTGCTACCAAGAAGGATGATGATTCTTTCCCTCTGCTCAAGCGAATGTTGTTTCATGCCTGTCTGCATTATTTTAAGGCTGACTGTTGAACAGGTACACTTTAATTTTTAACATGACACAGCAAAATTTCCAGTAACTTAAGTTCTTTATGCAGTTCAGCACAAGTTTTTTGTCCAGCAATGTCAGTAATATTAAGTGTTTTAAAGAGGTGATCCTGTAGCTCTTGTTCCCTTCCCACTCATGGTAGAAAACCATAACCATCATTTATAATAGCTTACAGTAAGGTGGACACTAGGTTTCATCTAAAGCAATGCTATTCCGATCTCAAGTGCTGGGATTTAAGCATGTGACTCCCATTAACATTAATGGGAGTTCTATGTTTAAAACCTCTGTGCACTGTGATGGGAATGTGTTCCATGGAATCCAATTAATCTGGAGAACATTGCATTCATCTGGGAACATTCACGACGTACAGTTTCACTGGCATATGGATTTGTCCTCAATAAAGCTTGCTAGTATCTGGTAACAAAGACATTAACAATCTACTGTACATTTAAATAAAGGAGGACTAGACTATATGTTTTCCCAGCTCAGTGTAGGCAGCTACAAAGAAGCTTTTGAGTACAAACAAATAAAGAATTGAGAAAATAAGGAAGAAGATGGTATTTTAAGAATGTGAATATTTGGAGAATGCTGGGGAATGAACACAGAGGAGGCTGTTCATTTATAGGTTAGATGCATTTTCAACAGGAACCGAGCAAGTGCAAAAAAAAAAAAAAAAAAAAATATGAAGGGAGGATAAAAAGAATATTCAGACTCCGGCTGTTTCCCACACGCTGAAGATAATAATGTGAATGGAAGTGATTTTGTTTTAGGGGTCAGAGCAGAGGCTGATATTGCAACCTTTCCAGATCCTGAAAAACATCATTTGATTAAAATAACTGGCCCCGTTGTTCTTGTGATCCTAAGGAGGCTATTTTACATGATGAAGACAACAACAGCAAAGCAGCCAACAGTAAGTTTTAGTGCTTTAGAGACAAAGCACTAGAGACACACTGCTGCTGGAAAGTGTAACAGAACATTAAAGCACATGATAAGTAAGCAGGAATCAGCAAAAAGTTAATAGGAAGCCACAATGACAGTCTGTCCGTGCAGTTCAGTGCAGTATTTCTCTCCTTCCCCACCCCCCCGCTAACAGGATGAGGAGTTTAATAGGTCGCAGGAAACCAATATCTTAGTAAAGAAAGAAAGGAACAACCAGAGATAAGGAAATAATGGTTCTTGCCACTAAACAAACTATTCAATTGTAAGAACATTTGTTTGTAAAAGTTTGACAAGACCTCACTTGCCCAGACCTTGATGATCCTCAGACCTTCTTCAGAAAGGTTTCCTTTCTCTAATGAAGAAATACGTGACCAGAATTGCCAGAAATTAATCATCATGTTTGAAGCCTCAGTTTGAAACTTGTCTTAAGGCCTGATACTCACAGAAGGATGTTTAAGTCTTTGAGGAGGCAACAGCCTTGAAAGCATCTCAAATCAGAGATGAGAACATGTGTGGGCAAGCTACGTGCAACGGGTGGAAGCCCACCCTCCCGTGTGGCAACCTGTACAGCTGCACATTTACGTCAGCTTCTACAGAGCAGTTCAGTGTTTCATTCCTATAAAGGCTGCGAAGTTTTGTGTTTGCAATCTGAAACACAAGACCAATCTACTACACACAGACGGAGAACAAGGAGGTGAAAACGCCCAAGGGTCTGCAGTCCTGCGTTTGGGTGAGTTGCAGAAAACAGTTGCATTACAGGGAATGGCTGGACAGACACTGAAAAATTACCTGAAAGCTTCTAAATAAATAAAAATAAAAATCAGCAAGCCAAATAATTACATTTAAAGAGGTTTTTAAAACCTCTTGCTGAACCAGAAGGGGTTGTTTTTATTATTTTCTGGCAATCTAAAGCTCTCACTGTTAAGTCTGATCACTGAGGAAGTCCCAGAACTTGCATTTGTACCAACTTGTACGGGCTGGCTTGGATACAAGGTTTAATATTGTGATCAGAAAAGGGGAAAAATACATCTTCAAGCTTCCTTTGACAGCGAGACACAGTACTGAGGAAGCAGCATTACTAAGAGGGCAAACTGCAGATGAGAAAAGTTCAAGTTCAGGTTATTTCATGTCCCTAAAATTGAGACAACATGAATGTTTTCCTCCTCCTCCTCCTAAGCAGCAAGCTGGAATTGTGCAACAATTCTGTCTTCCTGGCCATTTTGCACTAAGCCACAGATAGAGGAGGCCCCGACACAACACTTCCCAGAGACGTACGGCATCAGTCTATGCTCTGCCAGCTATCTAAAAAGACATAATTTAATAATCTGGAAGACAGTTATTACTTGGATATCAGGGAAGTGTCTAGAAGTCACGTTCCAAAATATCCTTGTGGCCCAGAAAAACAGAACGAGTGCTCCACACCCAAGGAACAAGGCAGGGCTGTCAGGCAGCAGAGGACAGCGTTCCCAGCTGAGCCCCAGAGCACTCCTCCTCCACCACCACCACCACCGACTCTCGCCATTCGACACCCCAGCAGCAGTAGAGCTTTGCCATTGCTCGTGGGATGTAGCCCCAGCCGTGGAAAAGCCCTTCAGCTGCTCACACACCCTAACACGGGAAATGTTCAGCCAGAAGTTGTGTGACAATGTGCACAGCGTTTCACCATCACGTGCAGAGCATTCGGGAACCAAAGCCCTTTCTTGTGCCACAACAAGTAACAGGAATGTAGATCTGTCTTTATTTCAGATTGCTGCTAAATCTGTGCATCTTTTTTTGTTTGCCCCTTAATCACACAGCTTTTTTCTCCTAGGAGAGCCAAGACCATGAAGCGTTAAAACCAACAAAGACCACTTGCAATTCATCTTTTCACTTGGTATTAAATACTCATTTTATAGACAGCAAATATATCTTTAACAAAAAAAAGAAAAAAAGACAGAAAGAACAGGACCTACGCCATTTTTACAGACCATAATTTAAACCTGATCCTGAAAAGTAATGTTAAGATGATAAACTTGTTGTTTGTGATGTGTTAATGTTTAATGATTATGTTATTGAACACGAAGATTAGATCCCTATCAGATGTGGTTTTGAAGAAGATACCTGGACTATGGAAAGATTTTTTTCAAAGGCATTTTTCTTCCTAAGAAACAGCCAGCTCCTTGTATATGTCTCCTTCTAAGTATCTTAAAAACACATCAAGTTTTTCATCCTCCAGTTCAGATTTCAGAACTACTGTTTATCTATTTGAAAGAGCTCAGCAATGAAAAAAGAACTGTAATTAATGAGGGGTTTAGGCCTCGCTGTATACACGCACAAGTTTATCCATCCATAGACATAGACACATTTTAACTTTAAGACGTGGTTTAAACTTAAAGGACTGATTGCAAAATATTGGCAAGGACCATTTTATTTAACAAAATATCCAGTGGTTTGCCTAACATCTAATTCTACAATGACCTCATTGACATTATCATTTTCCAAAAGGCTAATAGAGAGAGGTTTTCCAGGGTGAAAAAGAAGAGCTAAGCCTCAGGATATGGCTGATCCAACGCTTGTGCAAAAGAAAGTCACTTCAGGCAATGCATAACCTTACCTGACCTATGAATAGATCCTACCTCCCTTGCCCAGCTTCCATTTACCAAACCCTAAACACGTAGGATGACCATTCCTATTCCATGGTACCCAAAACAGCGTGTCCAGCTTCTCATTAGGGCTGGGTGCCAGCCTGCAGCACCATGTGCTCATTACCTGGGCTGGTCCCCTCCTGCCTTGGCTGGCCCAGCAAAAAACCTGCTCTTGCTGAAGAACAGCACAAACATGCAAATACGCTATGGGGAAGACGTACGTGTTAAGAGGGACTTCAAAACCATAGCAACTTTAGAAGCAAAACTTTTAAAATTTACTCAAAACTCAGACAGTCCTAAATTTACCTCTGGAATTCATTGGCCAGCACAGGAGAAGAAAATAATGTATGAATAATGCGAACACCCCATCTATCAGGGTTCTGAGCTGTGTACACTCTGTAAATTTAACGTGCCTCTCTATACACGTGCCTAAAGGACTTTAAGAAGAAATCAGATGACAATTTCAGCATATATTTTCTTTTGAAAAGACAGATCAAATTCCTGTGTTAAGTCTGTATGTCAGTCCCTGGCACTACGAGTTTGCAAAGCAGAATTGGACATGTGTTTAAAACTACGCACGTTTTATATATAGGCCTAGTTGTGACCCGAATAGAGAATATCTTAGCAGACCAAACCATATATGGTGGGGACTCAGGCAGGCTTTACCCCTTGGATAGGTTAATTCATAACATTCTAATTCAAGTTTCTATCTCCTTCATGGTATTTGATACTGACGAAACATGCTAATGGTCCGGTGCAGAAGAGAAGGACCTGTATCCTTCCTCCAAAATACGCTATTGTCTAGTCAAGCCAAGGAAGAACAAAAAGATCCCTACTTTTTTTAAGGATGGTAACTCTAATAAATCCAATGCAGAATGCTACGGACAGCACTTAGAGCACACTGACACAGTACTATCTACAGAATTATGGACAACCCTAGACCCTGCCAGGTTGAAGCTTAATACCAGAAATAGAATAAATTGATTCAAGAAGTCATCTTGAACACCACTGTTCAGCCTGAGTGCAGTTCAGTCTCTAATGATTAAATGTTACTTCTTTATAAGCTTCATTCTGGCCAAAACTGTCCTACATTAATATTTTCACAAACTATGTCCCAAAATAAACATATATGATACAAATACCAAAGTCACTTCAGTTCACTTATTGTGGTCATGACCACTTTGGCAAGATTTTGTGGAGGGAGGAGAAATTCAATAAATCAGATATTTTCATGATTTAGTGTTTGCAAAGGTCAGAAACCAGAACACAATATCCCCCCACTCTGAGTTACACATCAGTTAATACAAAGAGCAAGTTTTTCCAAGAATCCTGCCAAAACCTGAAATCTGACAGAAGAACTTCATCAATGCATCCTATCCTTTAGACTCCTCCCTCCCACCATTATGTCCTGAAAAAATATAGTGCAACAATGGACACAAGGACAAGTTCTTAAAGTAAGAAACCAACAGCAGGAGAAGGATGAACGGCAGGAAACGTTTTTCCTTTAATCATGTTGTGCTTTCATTCGTTAACGTTGTAGCATTCACTCTAGAAGATGAGAAACTAAGAAAATTCGGAGGTGGAGGGAGAAGTTGAGCTTTGTGATTCAGGTGAGATGAGATCATTTGCAAAATTGAAGTATCTCCAGGATTTTTGTTTTAGCCAGTATTTAAGAAAGGCTGGGGCATCTGCAAATTCATAGCCAAATTTCAAAGACAAAGCACATCTCCAGAGCAGTGGCAATATGCATTGAATGTGATTTTCTTCTAAGACAAGAAGTCTACTCAGTTTCATCTTTACCTGGACTACTTGCTCCTCTTTGCACTGGTTTATTTTCTTCTGATCCATTCTGACACAGCTGGCTTTTAACGGATGCACACAATGTTCATCACACGAGCAACATCTGTGATACGTTGGGGAGAAAAAAAGACCAAAATGTTGGATTCTGTGATTTGCTGCCTCATCGCCTTAGTCTGGGGGTACCCAGCAGGTTCTCATCCAAACATCGTTCCACTTCCCTTTTCACTGATTTATCAACAACGTTTGACCTGAATAGGACATTGTACAGCTCATACAGCAAAACACCCAAGACAGCTGCGTGCCCTCCCCGTGAAGAGAAAGTGCCCACTCCACAATGTTTCCACTGGTTATGCTCTGGGGATGTTGCATAGGATGAGGCAGTCAGGCAAAGCCGTTTTCTGCACAGATGAAAAAATATACACTTCAGCATTCCAAAGCCAATAGCAACTTTTCAGCACTTAGTAAGGCAACCCGACGTGTAATTGATAGGAAAGGAGCAAGCGAACAGCCAGGAGCTGGCAGGGGTGCCCCAACACATGCCCCTCCTGCATATATCATAGCACTAAAACCATCAAACACTCCTGGTAGCAAAGCAAACAAACAAGACCAGCGTAAGACGAGGATACATAAAATGCCCAAAGCAACATTAAATCATCTGAAGATATTCCCATTAAACAGAATTATTGTCCCCATTAAGAATCAAAGCTATTTAGAATCACTGGCTATTCAACCAGTTCCCCGGGAGACTTCCCGATTAAGCAGATTTTTCCATGTGGGTTTCTTGTGATTAAAGGCCTTATCTTGCAAATCCTCGCTCATATCTCGTCCTAACTCAAGTGAGCAATCCTAATAGATGAAGAGTGCTGGCTTACTCATCTCATCTACATTTACCTAATTCTGCTGATTTCAGCTTGATTTGCATGACAGAGGAGATCAAGCCAAGGGACCTACTCTCAGAGAACAGAGTTTGCAAGACAAGAATTACAGTTGTGCCTCCAGTTAGCCACAAACAGGCACACATTGAGAACTGCCCAGACTCCACCAGAGCTTCACTCAGCTCTAGTCTGGAAGGCACATAGCCACGTTAGCATAAGACTGGGAAGATAAACCCACCTGGGAGGCAAAACTTTTTGCTGCAGACACTTTCACACCCTAAGGTGTCTAAACGGCTTCCTGACCAAAGCTGGCTCACGCCCCAGTGGCTTGGAGCAAGCCTGTGACAGCACACGTAGACATGTTCTGTAAGGTAAGTACATCCTATACTGACAGCAGTTAGTTGATTCTTCATAATAAAACGTGTATTCCGCTGGTCTCTAATTGACTGGCCTGCTGACTGTCTGAAATTGCCTGGAGACAATGAAATGAAAAGGGACAAATTACTTTAGCAGTAATTATATTAATAAAATGTAATGCAGTTTTGTCTGCCATCTAGCAATACTGTTAGCGTCAGGCAGAGAAGCGAGTGAGAATCTCAAATTCCACAACTCAAACCAGAAACTAAGGACTTGCTCTTTTTTAAGATCAAACCTGCGTTTGCAATGATTTCCGTAATTTGGAAATTAACCTTGACATCCATAAACTCCCGTGTTCCAAGCTTCCTAATATATTCTTCTGCCCCACAATTTCTGTGGTCCAAACAAGACTTCTGAAGACACTGTGCTGACACCAGCAGTTTGATAAACTACAGTGACT
Source organism: Bucorvus abyssinicus (assembly GCA_009769605.1). NCBI lineage: Eukaryota > Metazoa > Chordata > Aves > Bucerotiformes > Bucorvidae > Bucorvus > Bucorvus abyssinicus. The sequence continues at coordinate 16,443,450 of CM020040.1, forward strand.
TCTGCTTTCCGTGAGGAATACAAGTATCAGTGCTGGCCTGGGTACGTGGGTGTGCACGGGTGCGTTTAACACGGTTGCACTGCCCCTTCCACTTGGACCTAATGAAAAAACTGATTATCACAAAGCAATGCTGAAAAATGATTAAGAGAAGAGATACCAAGCCCACATGAGTCCACAAAACGGTTTGCTCCCTGGTCCCTGTTTCAGGCACCCAAGTACAGCATGAATGAGCACGAAATGTTAACCTGTTCTGGTTAGCTATGTGATGACGTGGACCTTCTGCTTCATTTTTGTCTGACAGTGCTATAAACAGACAGAACTGAAGTAGTGCCCCAGCCAAAAATTCTTCTGATGGATTTCTGTTGGAATTTTTGTGGGGAGTGGCAGAGGGAGGGAGACTGGGGCACAGACTGCAGGGATCGAAAGCACAAGTCTGAAACCCTGATGGTTGAAACAAAGATGAGATTTGATCTGTAGAAGTTACATGTGGTGCTTCAGCACTGACCTCAAGGAGAGGATGAGGGTGGCCAGTGACCTGGAGGGCAGGAATGACTTGATCAGGCATCTCCACCAGCTCTCCTGCAAATACAAGTCAGGACCCTCTATTCACCTAAAAGAACAGTCTTAACACACCTTTCATGTATTTGAACTCGGAGTGGTCCATCTGATACAAAGTAGGAAGGAACATTAAAAGCTGGTAGGTGACAGCATCTGCTCAGCATGGCCACATATGTCGAGTTCTGCAGACTCGTTACCTCGCTGTGGTTAGACACCTTGTTTTGAGATTCAAGCAGATTACCGCTAAAAGCTTTTCCTTCCGTTCATTACTTCCTACTTCAGTGTTACTCGTATTGATTTTCTTATTCTAACTCCTCAGATCTAAAAGCAGAGCACTGAACTCCTACAACTGCTTTCTGACTCTCTTCATAAACAGGGCCAACACTACTACAGATCAATCACTGTGAAAGTTATTTTTCCTTGCTGCTTTTTTGACTGAAAGTCAAAGAATGTGGACTTTCAGAGGTTTGGTTAGGAGGCATAGTACGTGATTTAAATGTAACGTGTCACTAGCAAAGATATGGCACATGGGAGAGGTAAGGGACAAAGACCACAACTCTCTGCACTATTGAAGTTAATATGAAAAAAGTGAGATGAAGTGTGTGGAGTTTCACTGCTGCTATACTGGGGCAAATAAAAAGAAAACCGGGCACTACAGAAAAGGAAACAGAAAATCACAGCTCCAGTAACAACAAAAATGCATGTAATATGCAGCATAGTCAATATATGTATGCATGGTAGATCTTATTAAAAACTACGAATATTTTCTTCTTCTCCCTTCTGCTATTGCTCAGAAAATAGAATAGCTTTACCTCCCTTTGTCAATAAATCACATTAAGGTCATTCTGAGGAGCAGCAGAATATAAATGTCTTGTATGCAAAATCAAACTATGTTTGGGGTATAAATGTGATTCAAATGCCATCCAAAGTATGCTTGAAAGAGAGAAATGAAGTACTAGTGCATTAGATTTCGCAATTTATTTACAGAGTGGAAGTCATTGAAATCCACTTCTCCCTAAACTATCTGTTCCCAAGCTTTAAACAGTTAATAACTTCTCAGCCAGGGAATGCACTTTTTTTTCCCCGCCTTCCCTCTATTTTCTCTGTGGATTGCCTTATCATGTGCTAAATATATTATTGCAACACATTAGTTACTTTGGTCCGCAGCTTTGAAACCTTCACGCAAGGGTCTAGGAATCTCACAGATAAATCACTGATCAGAATAAACTCATCGTCTATTCTGGATTCTCAAGAAAACCAAAAAAAAAAGGCCTAAAAGCTAAGTTCAGAAAACAAACCCAAGCCTGTTACTTCTCAAAAGGCCATGGGTTTTCACCCTCATCTATGCAGTTGGGATTTTTTCCCAAGACTTCTGAATGAGTGGTACAAGCTGCATTTCTCTCAAGTTGTGGGACAATTGCCTGACAATCAGAATATACTTTTAAGATTACAAGCTTAGGTTTCACTTGAAGTTTAGATTGACTGTGTGTATCTTTCCTCAAACCAATATTTAAGAAGTTGCTTTTGTGACCTACTGAAGCAAGATAACCACACTAGTCTGCACTTTTGTTTTCAATAGACTCATATTTAGCCTGGTACAGTTGATGTATAGGAGAGAACATCTTGGAACAGATAAACCATGAATAATTCCAGATCTTCAACTACCACAAGCACCTTCTTTCGACATCCTCATTCTGAGCACCATCTTTTTTTTTTTTTAATTAGTCAATGGATGCCAGACTAGGGTTATGGACTTAATTAATTTTATGTCTGTGACATGCTCACTGTATAATTATACCAAGCTGTGCACTATTAGATAATTATTTTTGGTTCCTCAAAAGAGGAACTCAATTTGTTTAAAATTATTTTAGCTCCTTCAGAAAGAAAGATATTATTTCCCTTCGAAAAGCCATCAAATTAAGCGATAAAGCAACCCTGTTCTGGTAATAAAAGACTATGGCACTGAAGTGGTTACAAACCATTTTGTTCAACCAGACTATTTACAAGTAGCAACAGGGTATCTGTTTCCTGTCATCTCCATCATATATCTTGAGGCAGAGAGATTGGAGCCCAATTACAGCCTGATATCTAATCAATACACACCTTATTCCTAGAGCAGGAAGTAAAGGAGGAGGCCCTTGGGAGCCAGAGTTCAAATTACTCCGCTGTCGATTCCAGATAGCGGCTAATGATAGGATATATTTCTAGAAAGGGGGGTGGGTGGGAAGGACAGCACAGTTTAATGGGATTGTTAATACACGGAACACATATGTATATTAATTTAGACACCTGCTTCTGAATTCCAAAAGCCCCACACAACTCAGAAGAGAGACAAACACCATCCAAAACCTTTAAGTGATATTTGTAAACTACGTTCCCTTAGATTCACATGCCCTCTGCCTTTTCAGAGCAGCTTTTTCATGAGGGAGGACATGCTCTCATATGGATACAGACTTTACACAGCTCCAGGGACTTTCTACCAAGCCAGTGAGCATTTCCCTTTCCCAGCTGACCAGTTAAACTCACCCTGTTGTGTGTATGGACCCAGTAGGCCAAATCCTGCACTTAGCTGACGGCAGCTGCCTGTTGACTCTTGCTCAGTTACTAGCTGTTTAGGAAGACCTTAAACAGCTCCATCTTGGGATTATTAGTCCCTAAGTGTCTACTTATAATTTTGTCAATTAGAAAAGCAACCTCTCCTACTTACTAATTCTTTTATACTCCAAGCAATCGTTCAGGAAGCTGCCTTTCATGTAGTGGTCTTGATGAAAATGTTTGGAATTTTCTTCTGTCTTCCAAGAATTACCCTAACTCAGAAATGTAAAATATGAAGAGCAAATAGCTTGAATAATCAAAGAAAGACACATGCTACACTCAGTACTCCAAGAAAGAGAATGAAGCACAGGGGTATAATAAATCTAGCGAGTATTTAGCTTTCAAAATGGTCTGGAAGGCTGCCTGGTGACATGGATTCCTTCTAGGTTTAATACAGGTTTGATTAGCCAGGAAATCATTGTCTTTTTCTAGGGAGCCAGACCACAGACCTACAAAAGTCACGGTAAACAAAAGCAGGCAGCAAAAGTCTTAGCCATGGTTTTCTGGTTGGAAGCACTGCAGCAGGCTCTGAGACTCCAAGCTTCAGTGGCCAGCATCCTGAGCAAGGCTGCAGATGCAAGGCAGGTCAATCCTCACAAGGACCAGATCAACAAAGACCTTCAGGTTCCTAACTTAACTTTCTACATACCTAAACCTGGCCTTGGATCATGATATGCTTCAATTCCTCATCTGACATATTTGGGTGAGTAATCCTTCTTCTTTCCTGTCTTAACTATTTGTCCATCTTAACTACTTACGCTATAAATTCTTCCAGCCAGTGACCACTGCAATATATTTGTACAATACTTAGCACAATTTCAGCTTGGGATTTCTTAGTCTGACTTAATAGTGCTATTGCTAATAGCGAGTTTCACATAAATGGGGCCCCAAGATTGAATGATACCTCTAAGTGCTGCTGTACTACAAATAAATAATTATATGATATACATAAATCTTGCATTTTTAATGCTGAAGTCCCATGAGACAGAAAAAAGATTTTAAACGAGACAAGAACTTTCTAATTATACTGCATGTTGATGATCTTGGAATAGGTACAAAAGCCATTAAAGACTTCTATTTTTTTTTTCTCCTGCCTCTTAAATAGGAAAAATCTTTTCATCAAACATAGATTGAAGCCAGTGATAATGTAACTCTGGCTTACTAAATAATAACAGTGCAGGGCTTTCTAAATAGCCTACTTCAAATAATGACTTATATTATCCTAAATTCAAAAGCAAACAACTGGGGAGAAGGAAATCGCTAAACGAAGAGCAATATTAAATTCCAGAGGGTGAATGTATGCTGCTAAAGGTGTGGTCTTTATGGAATTTGACCTATATCCATAATTCTGCTGTCACTCAGCACCAGCTCTCACAGCACAAAGACGGCAGATGAGCAGGGCGTGAACAAAGCAGGGAGCTGCCTGGAGCAGCAGGACTCCTGGAAGGAGTACAGGTATGATCCTGTCGCCCTACCAGGAGCCCTGGACAGCCGGGTTGGCTGGCTGTGACTGCGTTTAGGAAAGTGTGCTGGATGGTGGCTACTGTTCAGTGTGGGTTGGCCTCTCCCAGCAGGAGCAATCGGATCCTCCAACATCCTGACAGCAGTGACCCTAAGGGCTCAGTCAATCATTTCAAGCCCCTTCAGATCTCTAGGTGTTCAGGGCACAGAAACAAAGAGGTGGTGGCTGCCTACTAGGTCTATAGCCCCTGGGAGAGAAAACAATATTAGGTTAGTGAGCTGCCTTTATCCCAGCTGAACTGTTGGATGAACTTCCAAAAATACCCTTGAATTGGCATTCTGCATACAGCTGTGTTTATGAAAGGCAGTATCATGTATGTAAATAAATTCAGATGCTGCTTGAGTTATTTTAAAACAATCAGTGGAACACTAATCATGTTATAGGCACAATCTTACCCCAAGAAAGTGAAAACTTGGTGTGTATATACATGTTCTAGAAGTTAAAGTTACTGCTACTTGCATGTCCATACAGACATTAAACAAGATGTAGACTTGTCTTACAGCTACCTAAAAAATCACTTAGCCAGAGCTCTAGGGGCTCATCCTAGGTGGAACTCATTCCTGGTAGGAATTAGATGTACCTTGGCAGCTTGTGAAACCTCTTGTGTGAAGACCAGTTCCTGCAGCACAATCTACCAAGGGGGAGAAGATGAGCAGCAGGAGGGCCCCAGCCCCTTGCCAGCACCCTGGTGCCACGGGGAGCCCAGGGCATGTTCACAGGATGTCCGAGCCCTGCTCTCCTGGGCAGGGTGGGTGCTGTGAACCCAGGCTGCAGCCAGCCTGCTGCTGGGCCTTGGCCAGGAACCACATGTATCACAGGGCTCCCCGCGTTTAAATCCATTAATTATCTCACAGCGTAAACAGTTTTAGAGTACTGCAGTTGCCTGCTCATAGGGAGATAATGCAGTTTAACCACCGTCTGCTCTAACTTCATCACTGAACAGATGCAAGAAGGTTGTAGAAATACCTGGGTGAGATGGGGAGACGAGAAACATTTCCTGTATTTGGCTCCTATCAGCCCACGGCAGCTTAAGATGATAACTTACCTCAGCTGGACTAAGTTAAACTGTGGTATCACGTGGGCTGAGTCAATGGTGATGCCCCCTCCGCCTTCAAGGGAGCAAGGACTTCACCTCTTAAAAGCACTTCGACTTTGCACTTGTTTTCCTAACAAACACCACCAAAAGAAAACTGTTAGCTTATTCCTGGCAGTCCCACAGTAATCCCATGGTATCCAGCAGTCCTCTGCTTAACATTTGAATAAGCAAAAGCCCTGAACAGACAGTGTATCTGGGTACAGAAAAGAATATCTGGCTACTTCTTTATGCCACAATATACCATACCAGAGTTCTGTAATTCAGGTGGCCGTTTTATTAAAACATTGTATATTGTTCCCATTTATTCTTTTAGGATTGGAGAACAATCTGGGATTGAGAGGGTATAATCTGTCATAGCCTGTTATGTACTATGTTATCATCTTTTTGCCAGTGTTAGCCTCCAGAGATGACATGTCTGGGAACATGAATACTTCCACTAATGTTAGCTCTGCTCTGATTTACATTCTCCTTTTTGAGCAGAGTCCTGCACAGCTAGGTGAACTGGTTGTACGACAAACTGGTAACACCATGAGAGCTGGAGAGAATACGGCCATGTAACAAGGTACATCAGCAGCAGTAGCTGGAAAAAGCGTTTAAACTTGCATGGTGAAAAAACTCAAGTCCACCTTGAATTTCATGTGTCAGCAATCCAGCATCTCTTCAGACACAAAACAAAATCTGGTGGCTAACCAGTGTCACTGTCATTAACCTCCTCCTGATCTCCAGCATCCAAAGTAGGGACTTAAAGCAAGGCTTTTTTTATAGCACAGAAGTTACCCTGCAGAAGACTACAAAACCGCAGGATTACAAAACATCGATGGTTATTGCAAACTTCCCTCACAAATGCTAATGAATTGTTTTCTTTTTTTTTTTTCTTCAATCCTGTTGTTTCAAATGAAAACACATCCCTGCTTTGTTGCTGAGCACTTTCTCCCACAGTGCCCTGCATAAAGACTTGCTTGTGCACCCTCTGGAATGTGCTTATTCCAAGATGTTTAATTGTCATTTCTTCCACCTTACATCAGAAGGAAGCCTGTCACATGCATTAATTAGGTCCATAAAAATATGCTTGAAAACCCTACCATTTAAATACGAAAGAGAGAGAAATGAGCACTGTAATTTCCAAGAATGACTAATGTCTTGCTGAAGTTAATTCTCCGGATTGATGGCCTAATTGCCAACGTGGCTGAGGTAAGGCATACGGTAAGATCGCAGGCTGCTTGGCAGTGAACACTGCCTTGCTAACACATAAATGACAACTTTTTAATTGATATTTCCAACTAAGAAGTTGGTTTAAATGAAAGGCTTACTCGTGGAACAAGCAACAAGCTGCTGTGAATACACACACAGAGGGAAGGGGAAACAAGGTCCAGCCATGCTGACCTGAGAATTAGAGACTGAGAACCATTCTGTGTGATTACCAGGGCAAAGCAGCCCACTGACGAGATCAGAAGTTCATGTGCTGCCATATCTTGTCTCCAGCAGCATCAGCTCAAGGTACCTCAGAGTATCGTGTAAGCAGCCTGTACAGTGGCTTCATTTCACGTCCCTGAACTAGCCATCGATTTAATTAAGACCCTTTCCTAGCCAGAAGCCCAGGCTGGATTGTCCTCTCACAATAATATAAATGAGGAGTAACTTCATTTATACCCGTGGCATTTCAGCAAGGATTTATTCACTGTGAGAGTGGGGAAGCACAGCAGGGAAGATGCACTGAGCTTAAACCAGCCCAACTCAGGCAATAAACATTTTCAAACAGCTTTGCTCCTGCAGTTGCATTGACATACCTAAGTACCTTGACAGCAGCTTCTCTTTCTTGTCCCAGTATGGATTGCTGAGGGCCAGGACTTCCTAAGGGCATTTATCCCCTTCCCACCTCACACCCCTCTCACATCCAGCGTGATTTTCAGTTCCCACTCAGACATGTTCCTTCCACATGGCTGAAGGCAGGGAATGCAGAGTGGTCTGGTAATTGTTTCCTCGTTGCTGCTGCTCTGCTGCAAATAGGAGATTTGTGCAGAAAGGGGACACTGAGAAACCATCACCCCTGTGCTGCTGCCCTCCGTCAGGAGCCAGCCGTGGAACTGCACTTGCCAAGCTGCAACACCATCAACGCTCAGGGCCACGTGCTCACTGCTGGAGTCCCAATAAATTGGGAGGAAGAAGCTCCCAAAGAAAGGAAGAAAATTGCATCATAACCTGTAATATTTGGGGCATTAAAGTGTATGAGGTAGGATATTAAGACATAATCACAGCAGAAGACACGCTCGTTTGCAGATCGAGAAGTAAATGGTGAGCACTGTCTCTGACATCACTGGGGTAACGATGTAACTTGTAGAACTGAATATAAAAAAATCAAATAAAATTTAACTTTAGAACTTGTGCATTTTCTTGTGTTGACATAGTCTTTCAGACTTGAGGGAATTCAACTGCTTGACTTATATAGCCCTGAAAAATGAGACTTATTCAAATATCAGCTTAATTCTTCTAGTATTAATGGCTTTTACTCTTTTACTCTTGCTGGGAGAAAACTCTGCCGTTTGTTTAGAGTGACTAGAGATACATGCAAAAAGTGCCTGGGAAAAATATACAGACAATGAATTGCTTTCTGAAAAACTAAAGTAGGTTTATATTAGTACATCAGCTGTATTTATTTTCACGTAATTCTGATATCCAGAGTTAAAACAAATGCATGTCTTTATAAAATACATGCAGAGGTATATTCATCAAACTATCTCAAATAAAACATCTTCCACTAGCTCTTCTGATGATCTGTATCTTGTAGATTTATAGCAACGCTTATCTGAGGAGGTCAAAGTACTCTAACAAAAAAATTGAAACTCGCAACATCCCAGATGAATAGTAAGCATGATTATAATCTATTTTACAATTCTAAATATGGTTTTACGGTAATCAGACATGGAGAGGTTAAATACTTAGCTCAAAATAAACCAATGCAACCTAGCTCTACCTCCTCTCCCTGTTTGGGGCTTTTATCTCGTGTCCCTGCTGATCAGAGAGAAGAGCTCAGTGGCTTTAACAACATCTGTTAAGGACAGATGCTGGCTCCCTTCCTGCCCCTTTCCCCAGAATACTCAGCCAGATGCAGATGCAGCAGAAGCGGTCATACGAGCATCCCTCAGCCACCCCATCTCACAGGGCAATAGCGCTTGCGCTCATAGACTGCCCAACCAGTGTGTGCCGCGCTCCTGCCACCTCTGCACAGGACCTAACCCACGGGAGGAAGTCAAGTGCATGCAGTAAATACCACCACCAAAAACGTTCTTCCCTCTTATAACACGCGAGTTGTTTTGCTAAAGATAAGAGAAGGTCTGAGGTGGTTTCAGGGCTGAAAGGAACTCACTTCAGGTTGGCTTTCTTATTAGAGCAGACCTGAAATATTATATCACTACTATGGCATAGGTAGTTCTTCAATTCTCACCACGTTATCCTCCAGCATGGTTTAGACCGCCAAGTCGGACATCAGCCCATATTTTGGGTTTTTATTTCAATAAACCCTAAGGTTTAATACTCAGAGCAGTCAAAATGAGTTCTCTCACACAATTAATGCATAATTAGACTAAGGCAATAGTATCTTCAGCAGAATTCAAAGGTAACTGCTGCAGTGAAGTGCACACATACTACCCTACGCTGAATGGGAGGTGGGCCCAAACTCAGAAGCATCCATCCAGAATCCTCACACTTCAGAAAACTCAAGGTATGGATCTGAACCTTGCTACCTCTTCCCTCCTTGTAGCCTCACTCCACCTGAATATGTGAGGGTCCAGCAGCCAGCCCACAAAAAACGGCTGTTTAAGTGAGATGTTTGGTAGGTCCAAAATCCAGAACTGCCCCACTTGTGACGCTTGCCCCCAAATAATTTCTAGAACCTAGATCAGATTTCTGTGTCTTGGGCTCTGCTTAGATGACATTTGCTTTTTCCTGCTCTACTTTACCTTTGATTCACTGCTTAGCTTAATCCTCAGTCAACAACAGCACGTTTTATGATGCCAGTTCTACCGGTGCGAAATCTGAGATACAATGAGACTACTGAGTTGTCCCCGGCTGTAGATACACGTATAACTGAGCTGGGATTAGACTGAGTCACAGGCTCCTCTTTTCTCTCGCTACCAGCAGGATTGTATTTTCCTCTTTATTTTGTTTTACCTCATGCTTCAAATAGTTGTGTCTTATTGAGCGCTTTAGCAAGGAGCACAGGTCAGTTTACCTGTTTACCCAGAGACTGCAGTGTTTCTAGAACATGTCTACCTTGGAGCTATATGTGTTGCTGGATGGCTTGTCTAATACTTCATTGGTGTTCGTACTTGTCTGCCAAATAGCTTTAACATTTTTTTTCCAAAAAAAGCTGGGGAAAGAGGGCAATGTAAGTAGGCTGGAAGAAGCAAAGATGATCTCAGAAAGATTTTAGATATACATATAGTCCCTTTAACATCATCAGAACTTGCAGCAACGTCAAGAAAAGCTTGTTCATACCTGTCCCAAGAGCTACTATCCTTTGAAAAAGGACCACCTCTATGTTACCATCCTCATTTAGATGATGTTGTTTATGGTCCATTCCTGAAACAATCCGTCGGTGTCAAATAGGCCATTGCTCCTGCTAAGATGTGTGTCTCACAGGCAGCATCTGACTCCAGTACTCCAAGGGTCCACACTCGCTGACCGGCAGCCTCTAGGTGCATGCTCAGGGCATATTTTGCCCAGTGATGACTGACCACTGTGAGCCAACCCTGTGTACTCAAAGAAGGTTGAAAGAAAAGTCCAAAAGATGCAGAGAACTTGCTCAAACATTCAGTGCAACAGCTTTTGCTATAAAGCTGTTGCAAAATAGATACTCTTTCCATAGTGGTCCATAATAGCCTGACTGTGTTGTACTTTGGCCAATAAGGCCCTCTGAACTAGGAATTAGACACTGCAGAGAAGCAATAACACCTAGTAAGGAAATAGTATCAACTTGATTTAATTTTCAGATGGTTATTTCCTATTCTGGTATCAGGTTTTATTCTGCTTGTCGAGTACATACTATATATATTAATAAAATCATTGCAAAATTATCCACAAGCGGAGAGAGAATAAATTAACAGGCTACTTAATTGAGTTCTTTTCAAGATTCTTAGCATCAGCTGCAACTGAGTGAAACAAGGAGGAATGTGAAATTTGCCACTTTACAAGCCACCAGGCCATTTATTCTCCCAGCCTGCTCAATGCAGTAGTTAAGTCTTAACCATTTTAAATGAAAAAACAAACGTCAATGCATCAGCTTGGTTACGGAACCACTGTACCCAAAACAAATGCTAATTTCAAGAAAATGAAGAATTGTTCCTCCTTTACTGCTTCAGAAGTCATAAACCTGAAATCTAAAGGGTATCCAAATCCTTCTTGATCTCAGCGGACACCAGGGACCTAAAAACTTCTAAGGATCCAGGCCTTTGTCCCCACCCTTCCACTTATATGCATAATGGGGGGGGGGAAGTCATTCATTTACTTGACCCTTCCAAACTCCAGATGAAAAGCAAGCACCTTTCTTTCAATTGTACTGTTAGAGAATAATTTTGAAAGATCCTTTTCCCAGCCTCAGTGAGACTGTCAGGCATTTTAGAAGAACACAAAATCTTTCCTAGTTTGATTTTTACTTTAACATCAGTTAATTTCTATTTGTTCTTCTTCCCCAATTTCACTAATGCTCTTTTTGTGTACATATATTTGTCCATTACAATCTACAGAACAATCACCCTAATTGATCTAGTGTTAACCTCTAACAGCTTAAGATCCAGGCTGTTTTTCTCTATTGCTCAGTCCCAGTCCAGCATTAATTCCCTATAGTGCTTACATCTCTGTCGCCATCACCACCCGGCCCCTTTACACGAAGCACCTCTCTAACTAAATGCCACTGTAAACCAGCCTTACAAGAGGAGTGGAGGCTGTTGAAAAGCCCCCGCTGTGACAGTTTGGTTTTGCCTTGTGTTGTATATAATGATAAATTTCATACAGGTGTCACATTTTTTAGCGGGAAGTGAGGATTGATGGGGAGCAGTACAATGATCCATCATCGGAGGCAGGTGGCACAGTATCGGAATTTCAGAAATCTGTTCCCAATCACATCCACTGTTGGATGACTCAGTAACGACCCTATTTGCGATGCGTTACTGAAAATCAATGTGCCGCATTCAAGGTCAATGTACTGTTAGAAAACTCCTTAAGCACTGATGGATGGATTGTGTTCATTCAGAATAAATGTGAGAAGAAAGTGACAGCTGAGCATCCCAACAGTTGTGCCAACTTTAAGAGAACAGCTTCCTCCTGAAGAGAGAAACGTGATTCCCTCGGGGATGACATCATTCTTTATTTCCTTTGTTCTTTCTCTTTTGAGCATTTAGGTAATTGTTTAATATATCTATCTTCGTGCAATTAGGAGACTTCAGAGTTTGAAAACAAATACTGATGAACAACAATCTTTCTGGACCTTGCTGTATGAATAATATTCATCATTACAGAAGACTATAAAAGTTTATAAGGAATAAGTAGACAAGGGAAAACATTTGAAGAAGAAACTAAACCCACACACAGGTATAGAAAAAAGCCTCTCTGCAAAGAGCTCTAAAGATAAAATCCCAAGTCAAAACATGGTCTTGATTTTTCTGTTATTATAGTAGTGAACAAGGTACTTAGTGTCTTTACATATCTTTACATATTTTTCAACTCTCTAAGTGGTTTTGCATAACTTTAGATGTTTTATATTGGCTAGGAACTTGCTATGCATGGTAAAACAGATTGTAGCTTATAAAAGATCCATGCTTATATGCTATCTCACTCTTTCTTTTTGCAGTGGGATCGGATATCTTATTCAACTAGTTTGCTAAATACGAATTAATGACACTTCAGAGACTCCTTCCACAGGGATTCAGAAATCATACTCCTTTTCTTTCCTGAGAAACAATGAAATTTTTTTTCCTCCATCAACTAAACGACAAAGTAATCATCAGCTTCCAAAAGGAAAACAGGATTGATAGCTCAAACAAACAGGAAGGGGGAAAAGTGTAATTTACCATGTGGTTCACCAGCAGCTAAATCTGTTCACTTGACACAATAAATAATGTCAGGCTTCCTCACCCACTGTGTCAACAAAATGGGTGTTGTCAAAAACATTAAGACATCTTATTGACAAACTCTCAAGTCATTATACTCTTTGAAGTGGTTTTGTCTTCTGCCTAAAATTATTGCACCGACAGCATCGATTCATCTGATACATTGATACTGCAGCAACAAGCAGCTCCAGGGAGGATTCTGAATACAGCCAAAGCAATCATCCCTCCTATTTTGGTAAGATTCTGAGAGGTGGTGGGTTAGAGACAAAGAGTTTATTTCCAGTATTTAAACAACTATGATTCTGCAAGAAAACAGTTTTTGCTATCATAAAGTAACTATACAGAGCACTGTTAAAAAGAGGCTGCTTTGCATCAGGAGCTATCATCTAGGGGTTAATTGAGAATATATCGTCTTTAACAGGTTGCTGCACACTCTTCCAGCCAGAATATAATGCTTATTCAAATATTTGATAAATTCAAATTTAGGGAGTACAATGCTTCCAAAGCTCCTTTCCTTACTCAAATAGTTGTACTAAACTCCATTAGACCAATGCTAGGAAGAAAATCTGAATGGTTTTGCCAAAATAGTTATGTTTGTCAAAGAGGATTCGGTCAAAAATATGTGAAATCACTTCACTGCAAGGTAAGAAGTCAGGAGGAATTAAGGCTCAGTGGAGAGTTCAAAGGGTGAGTGCATACAGCAGCGTTTCTTTCCCAGTCTGAACTGATGTGGCACAGTAAGGGTTAGGGCAGGCAGGGCTGCCTGCGCTGCTGCTGTCCATCACCGGCTCTTCCGCTGACAAACAGGAGACATCAGAAGCGTGATTCACAAGTGCTTCTGACCCTTCGGTTTAATACATCATGGCCCTAATCCTTCCTTTACACCAGTGTGACTCAGCTGCAGCTTCGTGGAAGCCAACGGCAGAGTAACAGCAGAGGAGAATCTGTTTTGTATGGGACCAAGTGCCCATTCACCCCAAGAAAAAAAGGCCCGTTTCTTTTTTCCCCCCTCCTCTTTTCTTCATCATGCTGCTGTACAGAGGAGTCTCCAGCCAGCCCAGAGCCCATACAGCGAACTCCAGCAGCCCTTGCTCCCCTCCTGTCTTTCAGGAGCGGGGTAGGTGTGGAAGGCAGAGCCAGAGGATGCTGCGCCCCTGCCTCCTCACTGGCCATTGCTCCCGCTGCTCTCCTTGTTGCGGTTGGCAGATCCTAGACCCACAGGCCAGCAACAGGGACTAATAAGCGGGTCGCTTGATCCCACCACAACCTCACACACAGGCTACAATCGTGTGCCATTGAGCATTTGGCTCGCCGTCCTTAACGTAAAGTACAGAGCCGAAGATAGAAGCAGGCTGAGAACGCCAGTTCTGTCCACTGTGGATTTGTGATTAAGTTTTACCGTTAAAATACAGTATATAAAACACTAATTCTAGCCAAAATTATAGACTCGGATAATATATGGGATTACCTTGCCAACAATCCACAATAAAAATACACAGTACAAATAAGTGAAAGAATCTGATGTCAAAAATACGGATAATGAAAGTAAATTGTATAAACGTAATTAATAAAGGCTTGGAATGGAAATTTCCAGTGTGTACTGACTGAGCTTAGATCCACTGAATATCCACAGACTCTTCTAAATTTAAGCTGGGATACTAACAGCCCCCATCTTATGTTTAGTTTAAACTGTATTTTTTATACCAGAAAGCATCTAGGAGTCTCCACTAAATCGTTTTAATTAAACTAGACATTATGTTTTATTTGTTCCAACTTTACCACATTCAGATGAGAAATAAAGATGCACGTAAAAACCAGACTTTGGTGTGAAGAAATCCATTCCCGCACTCGCAGCTGCTATCTTGCGCTGCCCCAACTCTGTAGATAACAGCTACTGTTTTGCTGGACCTCTGGTGTAGCCTGGAAGTCTGGCAGGGGGGTTGTGATCCCTTTGCCGTCTGTGCACAGCCTCTTCTAAGTATTTGTTTGGCTTTGCTCAAAACCCTGAGCTTGGGTGGCCTTGGTGAAGGATTTTCAGATTCTGCTACTAAGATGATGAAGAAAAGCATTCTTTGGCATTAAAGTTCTTCTGTTTAAAAAATACCACTGAAAACACGGAGAGAGCAGGATTAGACAATGCCTTCCTTCTCCACTGCCTCTGACCCAGCTTCGTACTGCACTTCATAGGGGAGATTCCCAAAAAAACCAGTAGGAAGTGACATTTCCAGCTAACTCTCCATGCAGACACAGATGAACTAAATGCATATTGTACTGTGATGTCTACGTAGCACAGTGCAGCAGCAAATAGGCGTACGTGTTATTCACACAAGCCAAGAAGGTGAAACCTTACGCGGAGCCCAAGTTTTTGCTCCCTCCAGTTTTGGTTTATCCATTCAATGAAAGGAATGTCTTCCTACTATTTTTTTGTACAATGGAAGGCCATGAGCCACTGAGATTGAAGAAAGAGTATTTGCTCCTTTGGCTGGGCAGTGGGATTCCTAGCCTAATTTGGGGATTGTAAAGTTATCTGTGATCATTGAATGAAAAGTTGCTACAAGTTAAATCCTCACAGCCTACTCACGCTGGTAATTTTAATACTAAGGCTGTCCTGTAGACATACCTCTTGGCTTCTGATCAAGTTTTTAAGAGACTGCAATCACACAAAATTCTATTGAAACTTGTTTTACATCTGTAATCACAATGCAAGTAATTAGCAAAGTCTCCTCAAGAATCCAGTGGAACCACATGGCTAATTAGTTCACGTACAGCACTCACAGGAGGCCACAGCCCAGTGGAAACCACCTTCTGGAACATCTTTCCCAGCCATGTTACAGACCGTGAGTCAGGAACTTAATGCCAGTGTCTTGGCCACGTTGGCAGCTGCTGCACAGCTCTGTTGTGCTTTTGGGGCTCCGTACAACCTGGGAGCCAGCGCCACTGACTGCACAGGAATGAGAAGAGTGAGCTACTGGGAGTGATGAGAGCCTCCAGAACCTTCCTCCAAGAAGTTTATGCCTGCAGCAGATGACTTTCAAACAGGCATACAGGGAGAAACAAATGAATTCCTTGCGATTTTCATAATAAACAAAACCAGAGTGAATCGCTCCAGAATAACAACTTCAGTAATTTGATCTCTCTTACTTTCAAAGACAGTAAAATTATTTTGTACAAATTCAAGACCATTTCTGCTGCAAAATGAGAAACAATATTCCAAGTAATGCCAAGTATTAAGCAGCAGGTTTAAAAAAATGCCATCCCCATCCCTATGCAGGAAAGGTACACAAACCTTGTAGCTCTGAATTAGAAGTATTTTCAGGCACCTTTGTAAAATTGTTTAAATGCATTCCTACATTAGCCTCACTGTATTTTTAAGTCAGTTATCAGGTATTTATTGGAATAAAGAGCAGTTTGAGCTCTTGGTTGTAGTTTGGCTCCATGCTTCCACTCTGCAGTAGCACACATATAACTCCATGTGCAAACCAGGGATCTCCTACAGACCCAGCTGCAGAAGCTGAAGACTGCTCATCAGGCAGAGGTCACCATCCTGCAAGCCCAGCCAGCATGAGCAGTCACAGAACTCTTCACTGGCTGCTTCAACGACAAGTTAGATATTTGACCATTTTTGCAAATTAAGACAAAATTTGACTGACTTTGCATCAGTATGGACGGTGCAGCCGCAACAGAGACCTCTCCATTTCCTCTAGCAGACTTCGCAGGCCAGCCTAATTTCATCCTCTGTTTCCAGAAGGAAAATATTCACGGTTTTTTTCTTATCCACACAGATCACCATGTCAGTACAGCTGTGCAGACCATCATATTATCACACATCCTTTGCATTCTTCCTTCTCATCATCTTCCTACTTACCGAGCAACTATTAAAGCAATTAGAAATATTACGTTCCTTCCAGCCAAGTCCTATAGAAGATGCTCTGCACCCAGTCTACAAACAATGCCAATGGAAACTGTTCCAGTGATGTCAGTCACTGTATTATCAGCCTCTCTACAGCACAGCTTTTTGGGTAGTTTATGTCAGTACGCTAAATTAAATAATAATTAAAGTAAGTTACTCAAAAGTGGTTTGGATGTGCTTCCAAATGGAAGTCTTAACAGAAGCAATTCAAAAGGAGTAAAAGATACATATGTTTTGATAATCTGAAGTGAGGCAGCTTACCCAAAAAGCCACTTAATTACACCAAAACTGAAACATCTGGTTTAGATTATCTGCTAAAAAAAGCATGGCAAGAAGTAAACCACTTGGAGAGGAAGTATTAACATTATTCCTGACATACAGACTGTCACGACAGAAAACTAATACCTTTAATTACTTTTGTATCTTCATATGATATACAAAGGGGAAACTCAGCAGAGGAGTCCACTTGCCTTCACACCAAACTGGGAGGAAAGGAGGAGCTCTCCCTGCCCTGTTCCAAGAAAGCTGTAGGATGACGGTGGCAGGGGCACTGCAATGGGGGGGATGCTGGAGGTACCAGGCTAATCTTTGCCCCTCATGAATCCTTTGGAATCCATGTGGCTTTCTGATGTCCTGCAATCTTAAGGGCGTTTTCAAAAGTATCAAACCCCACCCCCCAGGCGCCACTCTCCACTCTGATTTAAGAACATTCCCAACATTTTCATTGGCTGCTATTACTTATCTCCAATTTCTTTTTTCCCAGCAGTAACCAAGGAAAGACAAACCATGCAAAAGCAATGCCAGCTCTTTCCTCACACATGCAGTAGGTCCTCCCCAACCTGGAGATACCCAAATCTCTGCTGGTACAGTAGCCTGGTATTTCTTAACAGTATCTGTAGCTGAGAAGTCACATTATAGCACTTTAGAACATTTAGAGCCTAGGGAAAACCTTTTAGGTGAGCATTTTAAAGCTCAAAGCTCTAATCTAGGACTTGGTATATTTATCCAAGTCCTTAATTATTAATGTTACTCTATCGATTTGATACCTGAAACTTGAACAACAAAACCTGGGCAAACTAATTATGCCTGGCTTCCGAATTTACAGGGCTTCTTTGCTCCTCTTCTAAGTCTTCTTTTACTTAATCAATAAAGTCTGATTCATAAACCAGCACAGAGATGCCAGAATTGAGAAATAAAAAACGTATTAATTATCATATAAACTGTGCAACATCTATGCATGTTGCTGAAGCATTTATTCATCTGAGGGCTATCTAAATTCATCTTGGCTTATTATCCTAATACAGGCAGCACAATCAATCCTAACAACTCCCTAATACAGCTAATTTAGGGCCAGATTCTGATGTCTTGCCTCACTCCGAGTAGCACCCTTCAGACAGGCAAGATTACTTCTGGAGCAGTGTTCATGCAGAGGCCTGGCAAGATCAGCACAGATAATTTAACCTAAGGTTTTAAGCTACATCACCAAATCTGTAGTGCGCAGTTTTGAAAGTACTAATGCAGAAAAGTTTGCAATGCTCATTCCTGCTCAGTTAAGTATTTTTTCCTAATTCCATGTGGGTATGTAACAACACAGCGGGGACAAATGTTTAATATTTGGTGCTCTACAGAAGTCACAACTTTGCCAGTTTGCTAGTACTCTGTGAAGAGGACATCCTTACATCTCTTCCCATGATATATATTACTGTCAAACTTACTCCTTAGGTGGAGGTGTTGCCGTATGGAAGACTGATTAACTATAATACTATAGGATAAGTTTTTTTTTTAATTGAGGTTATTACAAGGCACAATTTAAAACTTAACGATGCTGGTGACATAAAATATTTTATTGAGGAGCAAGAGTTTGGGAAAATACGGCCCCACTGAAAAAGCATTTTCATTTATTTGATCCTTTGCAAATTTTGTTCCTTTTTAGGAAAGAATTTATTTTTCTTATAGAGGAGAACCTTTTCTTTTAATGGCACTATTTCACGTTTTTCAGGCAGCCCCCTTAAAGCAAGTTGTTGCCTTACGCCTTTATTAAGCACGGGTCGATCTTCCCTCTCTTTGGATTGCACCATAGACATTTTTGGTGTGATTTCTGAAACTGTTGTGTGCAGATATTAACCCCTGCCTTGAACAATTATTCTCAAGGTAGTAAGTGAAATACATTGTTTCTGCTCTCAGCAGCCTGGACCCGAGTCACTGCTGTCCTGAGGAGCACTTTTTAACCGTTTTGCCTAGGTGCAAGTGACGACTTAGAAATAACTTCTTAGAATGAGACTGTTTCTCGTTTTCACTGCAACGACCATTACAAGAGGTACCACAGAGAGGGACTCGTGATTCTGCAGTTGCCATCCTCTCACCAGAGCAAGGATGGGAAACAGATCAGATTCTTTATTACCCTTTTGACTAGAATTGATTTTTCATTTTTTCTTCCCAACAGCAAATGTCCAACTATAATACATCTACATCTCTTTTACCCAGAGTGTGTAAAAGTGTCTGAGAGAGATTATTAGTACTTGACTACAGGTTTAGAATTGGTTCCCAAACATCCTCAGAGCTGTCCTTCAGAAACTTGAATTTCTAATGCAAAACTGGTAAGTGAAATGAGAAATTAGGTCCTATCATATTTTTAATCTCCATTTCACTTTTATTATTGTCATAATCACTGTGTTTATAGACTTAAGAATTATTTTCTTCAAATTATCTGATCTCCCCAGTTCTTAAATATACTGTGTTCACATCTCAAATCCTCTTGCTTTCTAAATGTCATTTCAGGTAGAAAAAATATTTTTAAAACATGAATCAGAAGAGAAAGAGCAGAAGTTCTGAGAAAGATGCACAGCGCACTTTTTTTTTTCTAAGATAAACCATAAGTGAACTAACTTAAATTCTTGAGTTCAGTGAGACCACTCCAAGATTACATCAAAACCAATGGTGATCAGAATTTGGTCCGAACGTCTCCATTATGACCAAGCTCCATTAGTGCAATTGAACAGCAACTTACATCACAGCGGGAGGTAATTTACAATTTTTATAACCATCATAATTTGTAGTACACAACCAACCACATGGCCATTCTTTCAAAACATCAAGATAAATCACAAGAAAATCAAAGGCATGCTTAATGTTTGATGGCAAATGGCTACTAAAAAACATTTACTGCAATAAATTGTTGATAAAAACAGAGATTATGGGAAACTGCTTGACAAAGGTGATTAGGACCACTTATTTTAAAATTCTTTTCCATTGCTTCTCTTAAGTGCATGGACCACCAAGTTTCAATTAATCCTTTCTAATTCTGAGCAAGATAATTATGGCAAATAATGGTGAATGAATCACATGCCTGTACAGGAGTATCACAGCCATTGTGGCATGTAGACGAATGCTGTGTCAGAGGATTAATGGGGTATAATACCGCATTTACTTTTGCAGCCTGTTATTTTAATCTTGTGAGCTGCCTTTCATCAAGGTGGGGAAATACAGTAAGGTTACTGTTGATGTCAGGCAGTCGGAGAGGATGCTATGCGACATCCAAGTCCTTCAGTTCCTATAGGGCACTCTTGGCAGCTTCTAAAAGTCTTGTTTTGTGCATTAATGGAAGGACAGAGAGCATTTGCCTGTGCTAGGGAAAAGTTGGCAGGTAAAGGAACAGCACAACAGATGCCACTGTGCCAACAAGTTACTTAGTTCTGAGTATTAGGCAATGTGCACCCAAGAATTCACAGGGTCCTAAAACCGCAGAGACAGCAAATCACCGAATTGTCACTTACTGCAGATAGGGAAGCCAAGATCTGGCAACGGCACAGAGCTAGATGGACCATGGTAGCCAGATAGCCTATAGAACAGAGGAGCCAAACACTCTTTTAACACTTTCTTCGTGCCTTGATATAGTTTCTCTGCTATCTGGGCTGAGGTCTTTAGCGTTATAGTGACTAATGTATCCCTGTGAGAGGCCACTCATGAACTTTGTCATGGACCAGTCTGATCCTAATCAGTAGAGACTACTCTTGCTGAGTAACAGGAGCATTTTGAAGTGCTAGAATTGTACATTTAGTTATTGTGCCTAACAAATGCCCACCTATGAATGTGTGCTCCGCATTCACAACCTTGGCAGAAAGAAAAGCAGCAGGGGTGTGTGAAAATTGTTCAGAAGCAAATACTACTTCCCCAAGCCACTGCCCAAAACATAAAAGGAATTCAGAACACACTGAAGATCAGAAAAATTCCATTAAATTCTACCCATTATATTTTCTACAACAAGATGGAGGAGAGCCAAAATACCTAAACAAAGCAGTTTTTTCATGCAATTTCCATCCCACTGAGAAGCAATAAGTCCTGGAGATCTTATAAAGAAACCTGTTCTTGAACAATTTACTGCCCAGATTTACAGGTCCAAGAAATGAGGATGGTTCAGATTAACTTTGTATAAGCATCTACTCTCAAGAGTTCTTCTCCAAACCCAACCGGAGCCAGAATTTTTTTTCCCAGTCAGCTGCCCTTTTACACTGACTGAGTCATGTGAAGGGGATGGAAGATGGCCACAACTGCACGTTGAGAATTCCCCCAACTATGGGGAAGTCTCCCAACTGTTTTGAATCACTGGAATCTCTTTTTACACTTTGATTGCAGAGGAAGGACATCAAGCACACCAGAGAGCTCTGCTAAACCATGGCTGGCACCCAGCACCTGACCTACTCTAATTGCTGCTGGGGTCAGCACTATGGAGCTTGTAAATCCAAGAGAGTTATCCAATTGTGAATATGCAAAAGTAGCTGAGGGTGTTGTTTGGAACTTTTTTGATTGGTGCAGTTTGTTGGGGTGTTTTTTGTTTTTTTTTTTTTCCACTTGGCCAAGGGGAAAAAAAACCACCACTCAATCTGAAGAAAAGATTTTTGGATTACACTTCATGTAAAAATTGTAGAAAAAGTCCTTTCAGCTGAGAATGCTGAAATTAAATATTGACTTATTTAGCTTTTAAATTTTGGACACAAGTAATTCGGGGTAGTCAACATGAATTAATCAGTGCAATGTTAGCCTGCCAAACTAGCATTATTTTTTTTTTATATTACTAGTTCTAAAAATGGATTTCGCCACTCAGCAGGGAACAGCTTTTCTTATAGGAGGTAAAGCCTCCTCAAGCCTCTATTAATCATCAATTGTCCACTCTTCTGTGTTGTCCATTGCCCCAGATAAAGCAGAGTAAACTTGGCAGGATGAGAATCCAAATCTTGTATAGTTCACCTCAGCAGGTCTAGTGAAGTTTTCACATCTGGTTTAAGATCTTCTGAAGAAGACCTTTGCATGACTTTGTATGTGGGAACCAATACTCAGCCCAAATAGGGAACTTCGAAATGCAGAGTCCTCTGAAAATCTGGCACCAGAAGGGCTATGTGGTCCAAAAAGGCAATGAAAGACTGGGAACCGTACATCTTGACTTTATCTTAACTACCTTGATTAGAGATGAACTAACCAGACATTTTATACGACCCTAAGCCCTACCAGAATCCATAAAACACTCTGGAAAGACAGCAGTTAGAGCTAGTAAAGCATACGCTCCCTCTATTGGAGGAGAAAAATCAAATATTGTAGCATTCAAAAGCAGTCAATTCAGGTATTGAAGACAACAGTACACAAAGACAGACTAAAAGCTGAGAAGTACCGTTTCTAATCTCTATATACAGGTGTATGGTATGATAAAAGTGAAGGTGACGGAAATTGGTTGAAAATATTTGGATCCCCCAGACTCTCCGAACCATTCGGGGCTGTTTCCAGGCCACTGCTTCCCAGACGTAAACCACAAACTTCTGAGCAACAGCTGAAGCAAATGGAAGCCACATCAGGGAAGCTGAAATCATGCACTGTATTCCTGCGCATCCCCCACCTCACTATAATCATTCATGATTACACCGTACTTAGAGAAAAATGTATGTTCACTATCAGGCTGCAGAGAAAGCAAAGGCTGGTGGTGTCTTAAGTCAAGACATTGTATAAACAGAGATTTGAACACAAATTTCTACAGGGAGAAGGAATAGTGGGGAGATTTCATTTGCCGTTATTGCTACATGCTGGTAACGTGCTTGACAGCATAAATATCTTTAAGTGACATGGAAGGATTTTTTTAAGTCTATGGGTCTTCTCTCTGCAGTAAATCAAAAGACCCTTTGCTGATGTCAGGATAGTCATATCATTGTATAACCGGGGTGAAAGGAGAATTACAGCTACTCTTTTAAGCAGGAGCGGTTCTGGTTCAGTATATAACCTCATTTGAAACGCAGATGAAAAGGGGAAAATGGTCTTTGAGGCTGGACTGAGGGTACAAGATGGCAATTCCCCATTCTGCCGCAAACTTTTGGCACTATAACTTGGGCAAACCATTTAGTGCTATTGTATCTCAGCATCCCATGAAGTTGGCTTAATGCTTTCCTAATGGATTTTTGAAAAAGGGGAAGAAAGTTATGAACTGTAAAAGCAACCAGGGAAATTGTTTTTCTAGTAAACACTAATGCAGTTTTACAAGTAAATTCAAAAGAGTGACATGATTTTCACGCTACTTTCAGGTCTTTTATTGCGTTAAAAACTATTGGCAGTAAATGTAGAATAAAGATACCCACCGTTTTTTAAAAAATAAATAAATGGAATATTTTATATTTAAGTGAATCAATTTCCATGGATCCATACTTTGGCAACACATCTACTCTATTTGGAAGCCATAGAAGCATATCAAGGTAAAAAAATTACTTCAGATTTCAAATTAAAACTTTGGTAAAATAACAAAAGATTGAACTATCTTACGGAAAAAGAGGGGAGGCGGGTTTAATTCAGTCCCTGAGAAGATAACAGTGAAAAGTCTGATTTTGTTGATGCCAAAGGCATTTTGCCATTTACCTCCACAGAGCCAGGACAACTGTGTTGTGTCTTGTAGGGCCCCAATCCTGCAAACTGGGCGATGGAGAAGGGAATTTCTAAAGTCAGTGGGATTCCCCACAGCTTTCAGGATCAGAAATTTGTGGGAAACTATGTATAGAACTTGTTTGAATTTTGGCCCAAGAGTTTTCTCATTTCCTTTTGACAGTCTCCATAAAAACCCTCTTGTGCAACTCCCCTATCTTTTCATCTTGGGATGCCAAAATATAAGAGTCCGAACATCTGTTTGAAAAACAGAATAGGCCAATATTTAAATTAGCAATGGTTTCTTTTCCCTCCAAGACTATCAACTAATTATTTGAAATAGATTTACCCAAATATTGCACTTAGTTCCATATTACACAGGCATAAATGAGAACAGAATTTGGCCCAATATGTTTAAGCTAAGCACATTTTTCCAGCTATGAAAAGTAATCTGATTTCCATGGAATAGTTCATACATGGCAATTTGCCTTCCTGGGCCTCAGTTCATGTCAAGCCTTTTCACTCTGTTCATTTTATGAAGATTTAATTGAATCCTACTTAAATAGCATCAACTAGCACTTATTCATAAAGCCATCAAGCCTTTCATCACAAATTCATAGTTTTGTAATTCTTACAAAAAATGAAATAAATCATATACGTTCAGTCATACTATCACTGGAAACACTTGAAACAAACTCTTCTGTCCACAGCCCTCTACCACAATTTTGAAACCTCATTTTGAAGTCCCATTAGAAAATAATCATATTTTGACTAAATGTGATTTTATTTTTCACTGGTTTTCTGCACAAAATGTGATGGTGAAGTCACTGCTGCACAGACAAGTAAGGTTTGTCTTAGAATGAGTTGACAGGAAGAAATGTAAAGCAATGAGAGGTAGGAAGGGCAAAGCTGTTTGGTCAAATCCAGCAAGAATGTTGTTCCAGGACCAGAAAGGGACAGCACAGCCAAGCTCTCCCTAACCCACCCTGTCACGGACTCAACCACCAGCAAGCTTAGAAGGTGCAAAAACCATATAGACCCTAAAATGGATTAAGCCAATTTCCACAGAGGCTTTGTAGGACTATCAGAAACTCCTGAAGAAGGTAAAATCTGACCCCCAAACAGGTGTGATTTATCAATGAACAAACACATTTAGGTAGCAAAAAAACCCTTCCCAAAACCAAAGAACAAAAAAAGCTGACTAAGATGCTCAAAAGCAGAGGGAAGAAGTCTTTTCTTACTAGCCCTTCTCCAGCAGCTCAGCCGTCCTGCTGGGAAAGAGGTAGCACCCCTCTGCTGCCTGCCACCAGCACCACCACCACCCGCACAGCCACTGCATTTACCTCCATGGCTTTACCCCCCAGTTCATTAGCTAGCACCTCAGCACCAACACTGCTGAAACTGTATTCACGGAAGAAAACTGGAGTCCTTTGCCATTGGGTAAATTCTTCAATTTACTGCCCCCCTCCCCAACCCCTTTGACCCAGGTTGTTATTTGCCAGAACAAATCGGGTCTTACATTATTGGTTCTCGTTCTTTACAGTCGCAGAGCTGATACCATGCTGTTCATAACAACCTTTCCAAAATAACTCAGACACGCCTCAGGTAATTAAGGAATTATACCCTCCAGCCAAACAATACCATATTTCTTATTTCCATCATAAAAACAATCCCACAAGGGACCAGGAAGCCTTTTTGTCTCATAAAAATAGCTTACACAGGTGCATACTTAAAGCATGATTTCTTGTTGTTATTATTTGGCATAGTAAAGACACGGTGGATTTAACTTCTTAGTGGTGATGAAAACGGTGTGGATTGCGGCAATGCCCACCAATATAGATCTGACCGTGCGGACAGGGCAGGAAAACTGACTTTATTCAGCCAAGCTAGGATGGCGATGATTTGCATTGCCTATGATCTTCAGATTCATTGATTCTGGATTATACTTCTAAACAGCAATGTAGGAAGGGCCCTTTCAGTTTGAAAGGAAGATGATGATACGGGTGAGGAGGTAGCCCATTCCACATCTCCCTCATTGTCCTGTCAGAATGCAATTCCCCTTTTGTTTCCTTATTGATTGCAAATATAAACCACCAGAAATTATCACAGCAATAGTGAGGAAGGGAAAGGTAAATTTAAAAAAAAGTGTTCACGGACAATTCTTGTATCTGATGTCCCCACCCTAAGGCTGTCTCCAGTCACTTTGGACTTGCAGACATTTGTACAGTCACCCTGCACCTTCTCCACCCACGTCACTCGGTGGTTACACCAACCCTCTTTCTAGTCCCCTCACCTTCTCCTTGCTACATATTCAATCTGTGCTTAACCCTCTCAGCCTGTTCTGTGACCTCCCCTCATCCTTCTCCTGTTTCATGTCTTCCTTTTTCTTTGCCTTTTTCTCCATGCAGTTTACTTCTTCCTCATTAGATCCCCTAGAACACAATAATAATGCAGTTCAGCTGATTTTTGCTGACCCGATACTGTCCTGTCCAGGTCATGTCTCCATGAGCCCAGTGAAGGACAGTGCAGAGATGTAAGTTTAGATCTGCAGACAGCAGGACTGAGTTCACGTAGTCCCAAGTGTGGAGCAACAAACATCTTGTCTCAGATTTAGGATTGTTCTCACAACAGTGATACTGCCCTGCTTTGCTCCATGTCCATAACTGATCTGCCATTTATTACCATCTATAACCTTTTCAGATAACTGCTTTTAGGTGTTTGGGCTAATTTCCTCCTTTTACAACAGCACGAACAGATTTTAGCCAAGCAAAGAAAAAGTTTAAGAAATCTGAAAGACGGCTTCCACTGCTAACACGCTGCAGTGAGTGGGCATCCACACAGCACCCACAGTGACACCCATCCGCCCCATCAGCAACAGGCGTTTGCTCAGCAGCAGCCAGAGCGCTGAAGGCTTCTCCGCTGACCCTTCGGGTCTGTGTGTACTTGGAAGGCTTTACTGTTATTTTAACCTCTTGGGCAACCCTCCCTTTTGGTCTCCGCTTTTACTTTATCTTATTTTTACACCCTCTTATTTGGACCTTTAAATGAAAAGAGGTTTTCTTCACTACTATTACTATTCTCTAGAAGCTTAATACAGAACTTCTGAACCTGGGTTAACTAGGTTCCTTGTCTGTTACTACCCATCTGCTCATAAGGGCAGTAACATTTCAGGGAAAATGAACATTTGGGTCTCGTTCTCTCCTGTTAGTCAAACCCCACTTCCAAGGTATCGAGCAGACTCCTTCCAGCGTTCAGACGTACAGGCCTTGGGCTCCTCCCTATAAGCTTGTTCCCCCAATTATTCAGTAACACATGGGAAGTATCTTGATTGATCTCACCCCAGAGAACACATATATGAAACAGTCTGAAATTAAAGCAGTTCAGCTGAAGCACTTCCCTGCCTCCCCACAATGGGCTGGCTTCCCTTTGCCTGATACATTTGCAGAATCTGTCAATATGCACATTTTACGACTAGCACATTCATTCCCTGAAAGGTCTCCTCAGTTTCCTCTTGGAGCCAGGTGTTTCCTGACAATACCTATTGTCCTGCCTGGCTGGTGGCTTCTCGCTCTGTGACATGTATCGTAGGGCTCTCGCTTGCTTCTTTAGTCAGAACATAATCTGCTTCCACGCACACTTTTCTCACACTGAGAAAGTATCTCCCATCTGGCCAGAATCAACCTTCCTTTCCTTTCTCACCAGCCCTGCCAGATAACAACAGGCTCATCCTCCCGCAACCGGAGCCTACGGCTGTGTTCTCCAAGCAGAGCAGGACTGTCGCCAACTCAACATCATGAGCAGCAGCATGCTGTGAGACAAACAGGGACATTATTCCAAGTTTCAGCTTCCTCTTCCCTTTCATGGTACAGTATCTGCTTAGTTCATCAAGGCAGAGAGCAACGTGCAGTCCAAAAATGTGTGCCAACATCCTTCCAGTGCACATTAAAATCGAGTCTCTCAGCTATCTGCACTAAATTAACTCCCATGCTCTGCACAGAGCATTAACCGCTTTAACACACCGGGGTGGACAGAGCAGGGCACGCTCTGCTCTGTGGAGCTGGTCTGCAGAGGGAAAAGTCCTCCACACATCCTGCCCCTCCACAGGCACCAGAACGCCTGCACTCACCTCTCCAACAGCATGGTCCTTGCCTGGCGCTTTGGGAGACAGCGCTGTTGGGCCAGGGTTAATCCCGGCCAGAAGAGTAGGCTGCCAGGGCCAGCAGGGAAGCCACTGCACAGCCCTGAGGAATCTCAGCGGCATCTACTGCGGTGGCTGAAGGTGGGACATCTCTGTGGGTGCCAGCAGCCAGCACCCACCCATCTCCTTTCCCAACGTGGGACCAGGCAGAGGCTGTTGGCTGTACTGAGCCGAGCTGTCCAAACTCCTCTATGTCAATATAAAAAAGCCACTCTGAGACTGCTGTGATTCACATCACAGCTAATGAACATCCCTGCAGTGAACATCACTGCTCAACAACCCATAGCCATCAAGCATTTGATCAAGCACACGGGGGAACATCAACCCCGTGTTTTTTCACATAAAACAAAACTGAGTCTTAAGTCACCCCTAATTGCACCGTGTTGTAAAACCACCAGAAAAAAGCCTAGAATTATATGCTAGACCTTGGTCGTATCTTTGTCAATATGGTACCTTTCTCAACTCCCTTCCTTTAGATTTTCTTTGGGGAAGATGGGGCTGCTGTGTTTTGTTCTAATTTGTTTTTTGTTCCTGCCAATTGTGTGAAATGGAACATATTTGGGAGGAATAAATTAAATTTTACAAAAGCTCTTCTAATAACATATATTTAAAAAAAATAAGCAAAGAATAACAAGTATTTGCCCAGTAGATGAACTGTAAATGTTATCAGGCAAAGTAAACATTCCAACTGTAATTGTTTTTGTAGATAGATGAATTCATAAATATGGAAACACTAAAAAATGGTGTAATACAGAAACAAAATGCAATGGACTGAGAAAAGAATGCAGCATGCAGCAGGCTGGGCAAAGGCAGTTCAGAGAGGTTAAACAGCTAATGAGAGCACTAAAGAACAGAGCTTTCTAACATGGCACCAGCTCCATGAAAGCTGATGCAAACATTCATCACTCATACACCCCTCGAGATTTCAGTGACACTGCATAAGAACCCAAAAGAAAGTATTCTTATCCCCTTTGCCCAACACAACAACATGTCCTCAGTAGTAGTTTGGGTTGCATCCTGAGAGCACTTCTGAAGTCCTTCTCCCAACTGTCCTCACCTACCATGCTCTGGCTCACAGCACAGGTGGTCTTGGAGCACACAACCCCTTTGGAAACCGGAGGGCATACTCCAGGGATGCACCTGAAGTATCACAATGAGTTCTTGGGCTCAAACTAGTGGCAACCCAAACTAAAATTCGCACTCTGCAGACACTCAGTACTCAGCACTGAGTGTTTTGCTCCTTCTGCACCAAGCGCCCCTGATGACACAGCCACGTCCTCCTGTAAGTACCCGAGGCAGGAGGCTGCTCTAACGAGGCTTTTACACAGGCTTCTCCAGAGGACAATTCACTGAAATGGGGATGCTGCTCACTCTGTACTGCCCTCAGTAGGATTTTTTCACTCTTATCCTCTTTCAGTTCTGGGTGTTAGGCAGCATAAATAAGTGTGATAAAATCCCATTGACTGACGTAGGGGGTTTCACATTATTGGTGTTTTCCTTAAAACTCTGCCTTACGGGAGACCCCACACTCCTGACGCACGCCAGACCGGAATCAAAGATGCCCTGGATTGTTTAACAAATATGACTGCATGTAAGGAGTGAAAGTACCAGATGCTCTCCAAAGTCACTTTGGGCAAATTGAAGTGGAAACAATGCAACCAAATTCCTACCCAGCCCACGGGGCTATCACAAAAAATGAATTCTTCTCTGTGCGCTGCATTCATAGCACAAATCCCCACACCATCGCCTCTCAGCCAGAGCACAGCCAGCAGCAGAGAGGCAGGCCAGGCAGCCCGGCTGTGCCCCAGCTCATCTATCCCCTCCCCATTTCTGCAGAGGGTACCATCATGCCAATAAAATTAGCAAGGACATCAAGACCATCAAAAATGATATTTTCCCCTATCCCCTATCCCTGTCCTGCTCGCACCCAACAGTGGACCTCTGTTTTCCCTCCGCTGCTGTTTTGGCACGTATACAGATAAGTGGTCTGCTAGTCCTACAAAATCAGACCAGTTCTTTCCCTTTCCAAATGCTCCAGATCCCTTGTGGGGCTGTCAATGACAGCAACGCACGTGTCTCATTATTTTCAGCTCATCGAGCTGCTCAGCTAAAATCAAGCTGCAATTTAAGGGAAGGAGTAGTATCTCGAGTCTGACACTTGAAGAAAGCTGCCCTTCATTTTGCAAGAATACCATCGATACTTAGACTTCTGGTTTCCCCCTATACAATGCATCGCAAGCACAAATATTAGCCCTTAGCTGATCTGATCTTCAATCATAAGAAGCTGTCTCAGAGCTAATGCCTGCACCCATGGTTCATTAGCCGGCAGGAAAAAAAAAAAGCTTCTGAGAAATAGGAAGGCTGGCCCTCTGCTCATCTGAAAATTTATCTCTGAATATTCAGTACAACCTCAGTCATTAGTTTCTAAAGTCACATACGGAGTAGATAGATGTCAAATCAATATCAAGACAGATAAGGTCTTATCAGTGGGAACGGATACTGAGAAACAGCCTCTGTGTGATGGTATCATTTCATTAGGTTAGTTATCAAGAACCAGCGCCATATGTGACAATCTCACATAGCCCTGAAAAAAACCCGAGAGATAATAGTATGCTTTATAGCTTAATTCTCTGCACCAGTTAATTATATGGCACATTAAATCTACCTCAAAATAAACAAATATTGTAATTATAGCTAGAAAAAAATTTACATCATTCTCATCAACCAAAGTCTCACTGGGGGAGCTGGTTATACTTGGACATCTAAATCAATGTGTAGGTCCTAAAAATGGATATTTAGAAGACTTCCAGTCCTCATATTTAAAAACTGTTGTGTTGGACAGGGAACATTAAATCAAAATATTACTTCTCTTTAGGAAAGATGTCTTTCCATTTTTTATTGTTTAAACAATCAGTTGTATATTCAACTGCTTTGCATACCTACTACATATAATTTCCTTGAAATGTTGAGGAATCCATATTTTACTGCTCTTGCATCATTCAGTTGCATCTTATTGCATACTCTGTATTAACTCCATCACTGTGATTGATTATTAGTACGCAAATCTAATGGATCCCCCAGTGTTCCTCTGCTATCACGTTACCCCTGCTTACAAAGGATTGCAAAGCTTTCATTATGTTGGCCCATCAGTCAAACACTGAGTCAGCTAGTTGATCCGTTGCTGTCTCTCCCAGTGTCTCTGGACGAACTAGGTGCTGGACAATGCTCTAAAGAGCAGCAACTAAAATACCCACCTACCTCCAGCAGGAAAGGCCTCTGAAACCAGATTACTGAAAACTCTTCTGGCCCACCTCTGCTGTGCCGTTTGCAGTACAGGCTGTATCACTCCATGCTCCTGATCCGGCGCTTCCCTCGCCCAGAGTAAATAAACCGAACTAATTAGGTTAAGGGATAACCATGAGTAATGTCACAGCTGCAGCAAATGACTCTGAGAGGAACTATGGAATAACTCAAGCATTTGAAGGAGTACAGAAGCAAGTGCTCTACAATAACCCACCATATATCAAAATAATAAAAAGAGACAGAATTTGGCAACAGTGAGGACATGGCAGTATTGACATACCCAGAGATGTCCAACATAAATATTTTGAGATCTTTTATCAACAGTGTCTAAACATAACAGGAATGTGCATGAACTGCAGCAGCTCAATTCCAAACAGCATCATGCTAGAGATGACCAGATTTTAGATTTAGATTGTGAGTGGGGTGGAAAAGAAAGGAGAGGGGGGAAAAAAATGGTTTGCAGCTTAGCAGGTCACTTTCAAACTAGCAGCACTGGTGCCAAATGGAGCTTTCTAATTACTTTTATTTTCCTGCTGAAGTTGCAAGAGAAGCACAAAAAGCTGCACAGTGCTGGGGTGATTCACACGTTTCTGGAAGCTACAGCCCAGGCAATCCCTCCCTGGCACTGTGGCTGTTGTCTGTTGATGGAATTAGGGTTTAGTAGCTCCAGGCTGATCTCGTGAAAAGGAGTGACAGATATTCAGCCTATAGAATTGCAGTGGGGAAAAACACAAAGCTTTTGCTTTTCAAACTGTATGCTTTAGAAGTAGCAAAAAGAACTTGCTTTTCATATTTAAGCTCCATAAAAGTTGTTGATTCATAAACACGGTGATATCCATACCATTTCTCTATGCAACAGCACTTGGAAAGATCTCCTAAATTAAAAAACCTAACTGTTACAAGCTAGGTGATCTCCTCTTTCTGAAAATGCATGCTTGAATGGGTGAGCACAGTCTGAGCAAGCACAAAGCTATTTACTCTCCAGACCACCTCTCTAGTGACACACTGAAAAATCTGATTTAACAATTCTGCACACCTCTCTCCTAGTGGTGCCTCCAAACTTTTGTCCAACTGTCTCTGAGACACACTGACAGAATTCTGACTAGGTAAAAAAATGTTTCTGCTCTCTATTGTTTTTGTCCTTATCACATTTCTGGGAGTGGTTCTTGTATCCTATTGAGCAGAGAGGTGAGACCCCTCCCCTTCAGTTCAGCCTCCTTAAGGCGTATCTAAACCCTCACAAAGGCAAGGCAGAGCCCCCTGTGTTTCACCCTCTGTGCAGCCGTCTACCCTACACCCACCACTGAAATCATTCAAAGGGTTCTTGCAGGGGCTATCAAATTACCATCAAACACAGCCTGCAAAATGAATTAACACCGGTTTCCCTAAGCCACTGCAGAGAGCAGGAGCTAGGACAGAGCTAACATAACACACTGAATACCTAACTTTAAACTGATGATTTCTCCCAATTACAAAAAAGTTGTCCAGGAAAGGAAGTACATGAATTCTTGCAAGTCCTATGAGTCAGCTTTACTAAGAAAAGACATGGACATCCACACTCACAGCCCTACAGACATTTAGAGGGGATGCTTTTTGTGCTCTTCTAACGTTGGACACAGAGGAACAGTTGGCCATTGGCCTAAAGCTGGGAATAGCACTACGTGAGGTCATCCCTGAGCATGCATTCACTGAAGGATTTTGGGAGATGCCACCCTTGCTCTTGAATTCCGGGATCATCCTTCTTCCTCCTCCATCCTCTGCATTACACATACACTACTTAGACTGAGAACACCCATCTGGAAGAACAAGAGGTGTGATGTCAATTCAGGTGTTACTGTTCAATACACCACCTAAGACAGGGAAGTCTGTAGAAGAAGTAGATTTTATTTGCAAGTTAATTCTCATTTTCCCAATATTATTTGCAATGTATTATTCACAATATTTTGGGCTGCATTAAATATTTGTTTGCTGCAAGTTGTATTGTTTACCCTTTTTGACGCTAATGAGGAAATTCTCATACTTTTCAAAATTTTACATGCTCTTGCCTTGGGGTTTTGCTCTACCTAGAGCCTCCAGAAAACTGTTATTCTGGCTTGTACTTCCAAAGAGGGTTAAGGCTCTGTGAAAAAAGACTATTGACTCAGCATCTTATTATCCATATGTTCATTCCTAGCAAAGCGCAAGTTATAAGAGTTTAATTCCATTAGGAGACCCACCAGGAAGGTACTGGAAACATCCCAGGGGCTGGTTGCTCAAAGGTGAATCAGAAAGATCACTGGCACTGAGCTGGAGATGAAGGGCAATTGGGCATCATGAGAGTCAGTGACGGTACAGGCTGGGCTTCTCGATAGTTATTTTTAAGGACATGGACACTTCTTTGCCACTGGGCTGATTATGAAAATCCTACCCCTCGCCTTAAATTCTCTAGTTCGTTCCACATGTTTTATACAACCACTTATTGATTCCACTGACTGGTTTTGGCATTATGATCTGTTTCTCCGAGCTGCTAAACAGGACTTTGACCTTTAACTTGCTTATCCAAGCTAATGACACATCTCCATTTGCGAGGTGTGCTCATCAGGCCTTTAAATTCCAGCATATTCTCAAGAAATGTCATGAGGAAAAAATATCCAGGTCTTTAATTTTTAAAATAAACATATCACACAGATGAAGCTCAATGGGATGGTCCTCTAAAACTGATATTGCACTAGTTTAACCGGGCTGTAGAAAGCTTATGTTTTTTAGACAAGACTTCTGTTAATTGTGCAAGTTAAGAGATGCTTCATTTGCATCAAAAACAATAAGTTGGCAAGAAAGCTCACTAACTGTGCCAGATCTAAAGGTGTTACCATGACGGTAAGAAGAATTGGTTTAAGAAACCATTTATTTGATGAAATTGGAGAATCCCCAACTTCATAAATCAATTCCCAAATTGCAGGAAAAAATATTACCTTTTAAATGCCCCTAATTGTTATTCATTATTCTAGGCCCTCTAAACCTCACTAGAGTGGTTTATTGATGATGTAGTCTTCAAAGAACATTATTCAGGCAATGGAAAAGGAAAAAGAAAAGCACTGCACCAGAATAATGAATTACAGTGGACAGCATCAAGAAGTTTTAGTTTGTTTGCTTTAGGCTAATTTAACAAATAGGAGATTTGTTTTCTCTCTTATTCTTTCTTGAAGGCAGTTTAAAAAGAAACAAATTTATTTAAACAGGGAAAAAAGCAGTGAGATTCATACAGAATTACTGTCTTCAAATTTTCATGTTAGCTCTTATAATATCTAATCCTTCAACTCAAGACAGCCTTCATTTGATGGAAGACTCCTGAATGCAGGTTTTGTGTTCTTGGGGTGATCCTCTGAGGGTTTAATGGCTGAGGTGACATCCTGGTTCCACAGACCGCTTTGGCACCGGCCACAACAAACCTAGGTTTTCCACATGGAGACTTTGAACTGCAGGGTTTTTGGACTGCAGAATTTCTACTAAGTCAGGGGAAGTTCAATGTGCACATTAGACCTGATTTAGTGAAGAACTTCAGTGTGCCTAATGTTAAGCATGCAAATCGCTCTATTCATTCCACTGGGACTAATTCTCTGGGTAAAATATTGGCTTAAATAAAAGTATAACTCCCACTTAGGCTGTTTCCTTAAAGCCAATTCCTTCACAGGACAAAAGCAGATGGAGGTGTGAGGCAGAGATCACTGAGAAACTGAGATGAGGCAAAAATCATCATATGAAAGAAGGAATAAAAATCACATTTGGGGGAAGTTAAAAAGAACAGTCTGCAGAAAAGGCATCTAGTAATAGAGGAAAAAGTACTATTAAAGACTCAGAAAACCAGGGTCCTACTCAAAGAAGGGTATTTATCTGTCCTGAGGCAGTGGGTAGACACTCACTGTCATAGCAACTGTAATTAGGAGGGTCCAGAAAATTGTAAATCTAAATAGATGAGACAATAAAAACTGTGGAAAAAGACCTAAGACTTTCCCCACGTTACAAACTGAGGGTAGGACACAGCCACCTCCAGCTCTGGGCCAGCATACAGGCTCAAGAGCTGGATCTCACTGATCTCCACCGCGCTCGCCTTGTGCCGAGGTTTGGGGGGGTGCCAGCTGGCCCTGTGCCCCACCATGGCCTCAAACAGCCAGGCAGGAGGGAGAGGAGGAGGAAGGCTGAATATGGCTGCCCAGCCCAGGCCAGAAGAGAGATGGTCAGACAGATAGCAGAGCCCTGGCCACAGGGCTGTAGCTCCATCTCTGACCTGTTACACTGAGCAGTATTACAGACGCAGTCGGGTGGGAATCATCTGCCTAGAGGACAGAGCAAGTATACAGCTCCACCAGGCACCGTGCCTAAACCTCTCAAATCCCATCCTCAGGCTTTGTATGAAACTGCCTATTCTCTTGGAAAAAAGAGAAACAAGCACAAAAAGGTGGTTGTTCCATGGGAAGAAATGTGTTCCTGAACAGACACAAGCTGCTGAACTCCCGATTGTTTCGCCAAATGCTCTGAAGTACACGTGTATAACTTGTTGAAAGTCAAAGTTATTAGTGTATTTGTAAATGACGCATACTTTCATTTCTACCGCAGCTTCTCATGGTGAGCTCCCTTTTGGGGGCAAAAATCCGCAATAGCAGCGCTGCCAGAGTAAGGGAGCACACCTGTATCTCAGCTGCTGGAAACACATTAGCAGACAGGGGTTAGTTACAGGTCACCTATAATGAGAACAGTCCCCATCCCCTGTCTGAAATGAAATCAAAATACCTCTCCAGTTTCGGAAAGCTGTTTTCAGTGCAGTGGGTTCATGCACACGGGATGCGGTTTTTAAAAACAGGTACAAATGGACTCTCAGTCCTGCTTCGCTTACTGCTGCGGACACAACCTCTCAAAGTGAAGCTGGGTCCCATTTAGCAGAAGTGGTGACCATGAAGAGTTTTCATTCTCAGTGCAGCTAATACTGCATGTCTAAGGTAACCATGAAGATGCTACCAGCACACATTTATCCATAAGAAGAGTTCAGAGACTGGAGACTTGACTTACTGAGGATGTGGAAAATATTTGAATAAAACATAGATTTCCGGCAGCAGAACAGCACGCAACCAAATGGACAAGACTACATCAGCCGTTGGGGGGGAAAAGCACGTAGAGCACATGGAGAAGAGGGAAAATGTACATCCCAGGGACAGACTGAGGCAGCGTTCTGGGAAGTGGGAAATTTCCATAGAATTTAACAGGATTTAAGTGATTCAGTAGCAAGACCTAGGAAAACAAAAACCAACTAAATATTTAGCAGAGGATGTTATTTGTAATTAAGACAATGAAAAGACAAAAAGAAGGTATTTCTTTGCTCTTTTGATCCTTAAGCAGGAAATGTTCACAGATTTTTCCTTTGTGTTCCTGAAAATGCAAGCAAAGGGATGGATTGGGATTCTTTTGGGCGGAGTTTACCATTAATTAGTATTTCAAGCAGGCTTTAGCTACAGGTTTGGTCATCTTTAAATTACAGAGACACTTTTCTTCCTTATAGCGGAACAAAAGCAGAGATAAACACAGAACTTTGAGAATCGACTGTATCTCAGAGTGGTCTCAGTAAAAAAAAACAGCTTTGTGCACCAGAGACCAGGTTACAATCCAAGTAATTACAGCCATACAAAGGAGAGAGAGAGATAGAAGCAATTTTTAGTGCAACACATTCAGTGACTTACACAGCATTGAGGTACAAAGATGCACCCAAACCAAAGATACAATCAGCCCAAGAGATGAGAGCCAAGACCAGGATTCCTCAACCTGAAATCACTCCCAACTTCTGATTCAATTCTGCCCTCAGCGGAAATTCATTTTAAACACTGACCGCTTACATTTCAATGTCTTAACTGAAAACTCAGCTGGTGGTTTCAGGAGATCAGTTATCAGACCCGAACTTATTTAGGACATGCAAGGGGAAAAAAAGAGACAGAGAAATAGCAGAAACTTCAACATTGCTCAGTCTTTTAGAAAAAAGAAAAAGACAAGAGCCTGCTTGCTTTCACTTGCATTGCAGAATTTACCCTGGGACAGACTTCAGAAGCATTAGTACCCAACAAGAGAAGGTGAGGGGGGGACTGCTCCATT
Source organism: Bucorvus abyssinicus (assembly GCA_009769605.1). Taxonomy (NCBI): domain Eukaryota; kingdom Metazoa; phylum Chordata; class Aves; order Bucerotiformes; family Bucorvidae; genus Bucorvus; species Bucorvus abyssinicus. Next base: position 16,480,740 of record CM020040.1, read on the forward strand.
AATTTTCTCGCTTGCCCCTTTGTTCCCTCTGCAGCAATCTAAACAGAACTAATTCTGATGTTCCAGTGTGTGTTGTCTGCCTCTAAGTGAGAGCAAAACAAAAGCAGCATTAAACTGAACTATGTGGTCATCCACACACCATACTGGTTTGGATGACTCTCTGTCTATGTGGCTTTTTGTATTAGAGCTTGTATCAATGGCCTCCTTGTTGTCTGTTGAGCCCCCATGGGGTTACATGAGTACTATCTCAATTCAATAGCTTTTCTCTCAACCATTGTCTTTTAATATAGGTTTATAGTCCTCAAGGATATATGCTGCATTACAATTAGTCATAATGTCCAGCCGTTACTGAGGCTTATTTGCAACACAGAGTTTATTGCCCTTTATAAGGCTGACAAAGAGATACTTGTTGAGAGCTGTACACAAAAGGCAAATACAATGTATGAATTTCTCAGTAATACAAGAGATTAAAATAATAGCTGGTCAGTAAATAGCTCTATAAGAGAGCAAGTAGCATCTCTTCTTTCACCTCTTCCGGCCCCCACTCCTGGCTTTCTCAAATCAATGCATCTCACCTAATTTTAAAGCGATACATTGCACAGACAGGAAAAAAGTGGCTCTGCATTGTGTGTGTTCAGCTCTGCTTTCCACTATACTGTCACTGGAAAGAAATGAAGTGACAGAAAGTATGTTTTACACCCTATGCTGGAGGTCTCTGTCATTTAAGTTCAAAAAAAAAAAAAAAAAAACACACCACACTGCGAGTCCTCTTGCCAGGGCTCCAAGCAGCTCAACTTGCAAAGAAAAGGAACAGCGGCTCCGATGTGACAAAATGAAGCCACTTGCGTAACAAAGGCTTTCCCCGTCTCAGCACAGTCTCAGGCTATGCTGTTCCATGAACAATCTCTCTTCTGCACATACACCACCCAGCACACACAGACGGACACAACCCAGCCACTGTTAGCAAAAGGCCCCAGTTACTCCAGGGTCTCCAAGCACAGCAGCATCACTGACCCCCACCCTCACAAACTACCTCTGCCCATCAGCCACCCCTCAACGGCCAGGGAGCAGTTTCATCCAGCCATTGCCCACAGTCGCTGATGCGGAGCAGGAGCTGTGCTCGGCCCCAGCGCTGACAGGACACGCAGACGTGTGCCCCCAGTGAGCTGCAGATGTGCAGCAAGGCGAGGCAAAGCTCTCCTGTCCATGCACCCCTCTGCACAGGACAGGGGCTGGAAAGGCAGCAAAGTCCATCCTCACAAATCTTCTCCTATCCTGAGACGCGTGGAGAAGCATGAACAGAAGGCATGACCCTTTATTACTTTACAAAATATAAATTCAGTCTGAAAATTGCCATCTGGACTGTAAAGCTAAGGAGCAAAGCGGGATCTGTCTGAGCAGAAGCAAAGAGGGAGGCAGCAGAGTCTGCACACTGTTCACTCCAGAAAAATGGTAGCTTTGTTTAAATGATTTGGACAAGATACCCTGGTGTAACAGAGGAAGAGCAGGGACAGGATCCAAAAGAGAACAAACACTCCATCTGCCTCCTCTCCTCATCCTCCTCTCACCCCATCCCACTTCTCCAGAGGCTTTGAATTTGAGGAAAGTTCACATCCAAACAACCAGAGTCTACACAGTCTGTGTTAAATGGACGGATGTGGGAAACGAAACCCAAAAACCTCTGAAGCATGGGGAAGCTCTTTTATTTCAGATGCAAAAGGCACACTTCAGACCAGAACTGCAATTGCCAAAAAATTTGCACCGAGGGGCTCGCAGCAAAGGAAATCCTCTCTGTCCTCTGGTTAAGAGCTCCTCAATGCTGACAGAAAACTAGACACACTGGCAAAAAGCAGTCACCTTTACACTAACAGTGACAAAAAAAAGAACAAACTCACTGCTGTGAGAGAAAGCAAAGTGACAATTGCAGGTGGCTATCAATCAAGGGAGCCAGAGGATTTCAATATTAGAAGTTGCAAACCCTAAACACAAGGATCCTTTACATATCTGCATGCGTGTCCAAGCACAAAATTTCCCTGTCACTTATCGTGAAGTCAAAAGATACATAAACAGAAATAACATTGCTTGTATTTCCTTCTCTCGGGTTCCTCAGCACTTTAGAGAATTCCTTGGACAGGAATCTGAGCTCATTAGCTGATGAGGATTTCTTTCTGCTGTCTCATGGCTTCTTTTCAGAAGTAGTTTTTCAGCCCAACTTGCCAACTTTCCCTGGACCACTCCAGGTCCTGCCATTAGGTTGCATTTTTCTCTTAAGAAACCGTCCTTTCCTTTCTCAGAGCTACGTCTATGTTTCTTGTTCCTCCTTGACATCTTTTTCAACAAATGTTTCATCCCCTTCCTTCTGTCCAAGAAATTATGAGAGTCCTTATTTGCCTCTCCTGACATTATGGGAGAAAATCCGTTCTCCTGACTCGTCATTCAGAACTCAGGCACTAAGATGAGTGACTCTCCATGGTCATTATACTGGAGTACGTGACAGACCTTGTGAGAAAATGATGGATTCACTATCTGCAGCAATCCAAGACGCTACCATTTTTCATAACAGCAACTGCCTAACTTCCACCAGAATTCATAAATGGTGCTTAAGACCCCCATATCCAGATGGGCTCCAAAAGCCCTCAAGAAATAGTCACATCTCTAAGGCATTAAATCCATCTCTCATTCACCAGGTAGCTGGGTGGGTATTAGAACAAAAAACCTATGTCAGCTTTGTAGAATCAAAGAAGAGTTACGAGCATTTTTGGACTCCACGTGAATGTTTGCCAATATACCTTTGAATATGACTTTAATATCACAGCTAATTTTGTTCCAAGGCAGACGCACGTGTTCAATGACTCTTCATACCGAAATAAAATATCTCCCTGGTGAAAACATTTATTTTTCAATGAATTCAAACAGATAAATAACAGGGACACATCGGTTCAGGATATAACCTCTCTCTTGTGTGTTCCAGGGAACACAACTTTTTATTTGATCCTAACCTTTGAGGGCTGAAAACATTCTCTTAGCACTTAAATAGCAACATCATCTATTAGCTTTACAGCCCAGAAAAGCTTTCATAGGGAATTGTAAATCACTGTTCCCTACAAGCCATGTGCTATAGGAACTTTAGTCTGAAAACTCCTGACAAATCGCTTGCTTCTTAGATATTCATCGCGTAGATCTAGATTAGATGCAGAAATTCACATTTTTTTCCACATGCCAACCTTCTATAGTTTAAATTCATCATGAGGAAAAAAGAATAGCAAAAGGACATTAGAATTACATCTTTCCCTGATCATGCCAGTTTATAGACATAAGTTGCTGTTCTATACTTCCTCTGGCAGATATTAGCAGTGTAAACACTTGCATTTAAGTACCCTTCTAGTCAAAGGTTTTGTCTTTAGAAGTTGCATGTTGCATTAATAAAGCTGCATATGTAAATAAGGATATGTAAATAAAAAAGAATATGTAAATAGTAATAAAGATTTTATTTCAGACAACCAAATATGCTACTGAAATTTAATTGGATGTAATAAATATTCATCGGGATACTTAAATCAAGGGGAAAGAGAGGTGTAAAATATACATAAGGATTTAGTAATAAGTGTACACATTTCAACAGAGCACCTATGGGCTGAGTCTAATCCAGTACATCAAAAGCAATATAGGTAACACTGCTTCACCCTGCAGGGACTGAGCTCAGCCTCTGGCCCAGCCCCTCTTCCCAGCCCAAGGTACATGCAAGGTGCAGCACCCAGAGCCATGGTAGCCGAGATTAAACCCTTCACAGCCACAGAGGGACAGCAAATTAATTCTGCAGGACTTTTTGCAATCTATCCGACTCCATCCCTGCACACGCCCTTTGGCGAAGCGGGAAAACACAATTTGCCTCCCCTGGGGCTTCTTATGCCTGTGATAGAAAGAGGTGAGAGAGGTCAGACTGTCCCACGGGAGATGAAATAATCCGTTATGTTACTCATTACAGCAAATCAAAGAATACAGATGCAAAGAGCTTCAAAAAGCACTGCAGGGTCAGTTCTCATAACCGACCGAAGTTCAAAACTCTTTTCTCCATTGCCCCTTTCCTCTCTATGTAGGTACTTCTCCCTGTGTTGGTGTACATACAGTTCCTCAATCTCCACAGTATTTTGCTGCTCTGCATATCACTTGCACCATTCTTTTGGACATGGTCCTTTGCAGACAGTAGTTAAAAAGGCGTTTTCCCAATGCGTCACAACACTGTTAACACAGTAACAAGCAGAAGTGAGGGACAATAAAACAGATATTTGGAGGGAGAATAGCCTGAAATTAAAATTCAGTAACAGGAAAATTAAGCTAAGCCTAGTAAGCACACATGGTCTGGATAGTACAGAAGGCATTTTTTATTTCTGATGTTCACATAAACACTCCTGCATGCCACCATAAATTTCCCACAAATAAAATCTTCCTTTTACAGCAGTTTAAGGCAGAATGATAATACTCCCATCATTTTATCCCTACACAAGCCCATTCCTCAGATAGTGTAAAGCTCTGTAGCATGACTTGCTTCAGTGAAGTGAGACTAATTTATCCCCCCTCCCGCCAAACCCTTTCTTCGTGGCAGTGAAGTTCTGTTTCACTCTGCTATTTCTATTTTCCAAAGCAGAGGAAAAGTTTCTGCCACCCAAACCACTAGACTCTGTTGTACAAGAACTATCATTTCAGTGGCAATCGCAAAAACAAATTTCAGGAGTAGGAACTACACCCACAGGCTGAAGACAAGACTACTGCTTGACATAATCCTGATGCTGTGCACAATACATGTGAGGCTGACCCTGTTCTCCAGCAGTGCTAGGTTCCTGCTTGCTCTGTTCCCAACTCCCTTCAAGTTACTTCCTTGGATGAAGTCCTGAGCTACTTAAATAATCCCCCAAACTACAAAACTAGCGATTCTGCATGTTTCTCTTATGTTAACTTTCAGTATTCCAAGCCAATGCAAACCCTGCCACTGAGCTGAGCGTCACCCGTTTGACTAGGGTCTAAATTTAGGTCTTGTTCTCTGTTGTTGCCACAGTGTCGCTGTGGTTCATGGCTGTTTCGTTCTGGAAATTCATGTGTACCTGCTTATAAAAGCTGCACAGACAGAGCTTACTGACTAGGAGGATACCCAGCTGAAAAACTGGGTTTTCCTGAAATAATAATTTTCTTAAAAGCCAAGAATATGGTGCTTGTGTGGGTAGGGAAGGAAGGTTGTTTAACACAACACAAGCAAGATGAAACAGTCATTCAGCTATGCAGACAGTTTTTACATTTATCACCTACTGTGATTTAGAATTCCTGGGTGAGTCTTAGGTTAAAAATCGGAATGAACCGCAGTGCTGCTTTTAGAGCATAAGAAACTTCAGATGACAGGGAACAGCTCAAGACAGGACTGGTTTACGATTGCTGACTTCCTCCTGACACACGCTAGTAAGACAGAGTGGATTTAATTTCCAATTCATAAATGCCCTTTTGGCAGGGGGATACTCTCCACTAGCAGAGACCTGACACGTTCCTCCTGGGGTAGCACTGTCCCTGAACAGCTAGGCAGATGATGCTCATGACAACTCCCAGAAGTTTTGTGTCTGGAAATGAGAAATTCAATCTGAAAATATCATCTGTTGCTCTATTCTTGGTCTGTTACATACTAGATATTCCCCCTTGTTCTAATAATGCACCCAGTTATTAAAAATAGGAAATTATACAGTGGTCTTGGAAGATGCCCAATTCACAGCCACCAAGAACATGAATAGGGCCCTTTATTTCCAGTAGTAGAAAGGCAAGCATTTGATAAAGGAGATTTAAAGAGCTCTGATCCTTTTAGAGATGGAAAGTACTTCTGCTACTGCCTACATCAAGTTTGTCCACTTCCCCTAGAGGAGCAAGAAAGAGGAGCTTCACTGCGGTGGTCCCTGTGGAGCCCACGTGCATAACTCGGCATTCACTGCTCCTCATCCCCACAGAGCTTTGCAAGAAGTCATCTTAAACTTTTCTGAGAGCAAATATAACCCTGCTTGATCTCTTGTCCTTCTAACATCATCTGGATGAGACAGTGGTGTTTTGCTTTGTTGCTCCCTAAGGAGAGGGTGAAAGTATAAAAGGGAAAGAAAAAAACTCAGAACAACAGATAAACATCTAAAGTTTCCAACAAAACACATGGTTTAACTTAAGGAAAATTTAGACAGCAATCTCTTAAATATATTATTTAAGTTTTCCTCTATATGGAGTGGAGAAAAAAAAAAACCCTCAAAGACAAGAGGGAGTTATCAACTGGGAAGGCTGAAAACTATTGAGATGAGCGTGGTTCTCTTCAGGTCTGCACAGTGCTTCTGACACCAGATTCAAAGAGCAAAGCCCAAGCCCTGCAAACTCAATCTAAGATAAAACTCCTTACTCAGTGATCCCTAAGCATCCAAATGATAATAAACACAGTAAAGCATCTTGTTGGAAAGAGCCAAAAGGAAGATGTTTTCAAGACCTGGCTTGCTTTCACATCCCTTCAGTTTCTGGTCTCGCACAGGACAGCTCAATGACCCTGCCTGCCTCTCTCAAATGTTACAACAGAAGCCAGACAAGCAAATGCTCTTCCCCTTCCACAGCCCAGTGAAAGTCTAACTTTTGGCTAGGATTTCATAACTGCTCTGCCTTTCCTGTTGGTTGTTACCTAAAAGCCAAAAGCTGGACACACTGAAGGGTGTTCACTGCCTTGCCTTTAAGTTATACTAATTTCTTTCTTGTTTTTTCCTTTCATGTTCATGGAAACAGGGATCAAGGGATGTTCTTCCTGCAATAGACTTTCCTGATAGTTTAACAGTTCAGAAACAAGTGCCAGCTCCATCTATCAGCAGTTTCATAAGCTCTACTCTGAACTGCTTAAGATTTCTAATGTAGCTTGCTCCAAAATTCAGTAAAGCTGGTAGAAAACTCCAGAGCACTTCAGATTTCATCTGATTAAAATTAATTTCCCGGCATCTTTGCCTTGATTTATCAGCCTCGTGAAATGTCATTTTTAGAAAGAAGTTTTAAGAAACTATCCACATCCTCCCTAGAGGTGCTCAAACAGCCCTTAAAGCTGAATAGGAGGTTACAGTGTACTCTGAATGAAGTTTTCCAGCATAAGATTTGAGCTCCTGAGACCCCTGCAAAGGCTTAAAAACCTAATGCGCGAGGTTTTGCAGTATACAAAGGAGCAAACAATTTGTAGAGTAGTACAGCCAGACGTGCTACAAGTTTCCTCTGTAGTCCAGCACTGCCCAACGAAGACATCAAGAAAGGGTGAGAAACACCAGCAGATCATGCTTACAACTCATGGATAAGTGAGAGATTCACCACAAGAGATTCACTGCAGCCATCTCCAGGAAACAATCATCATCTACTACTACATCCTTCACGCACCGGCACAGTTAGTTCCTACTGACCTTGGGCAGATGGAGATACAGAAACATACAACCTATCTTGACACACAGGTCAACACAAACCCCCAGAGAGCACCCAGATATCCAAATGGATGCCTTAAACAGGGCAACAGTCCTTTTCCCTAGTCAAAGTTACCTTCAGATAGGGAGCATAAATAAAACAAGTATCTCCAACTGGCAGAAACAACTTTGATCCCAAAAAATATCCAAGGATTGTTGCTGTGCCAGCGTCATCTCTCTGTTCTGACCATGTCCACTGCATCGCTTTTGTTTGTCCCCCTTGAGATTCCCAAGTACCTCCTGGAAACTTGTTCAAAGCAGATAGAATGTGACAATGCCATAAACACACGTGACAGTGCGGGCAAAAAAATCTGCAACAGGAAAGGCAGAGTCAAAACCTTGGTAATCTGAATCCACCCAATTACATCATCATAAGTACCAGACACTTGCCTCTTGCACCATTCACCAACATTACTTTTTATGGGCCCCTTTTCTTCCACTCGCACGGTAATTCAGGACCAGTTGCACTCTATTGAGGATTCGATTGACGTCTCTGCAAAACACTGAACCTTGCAAGTCCCAAGTGTTATTAGCTGTAGGGTGGTGATATTTAACCAGATTAATATAGTCAAGCCATAGCAAAGTCAAACTTCAGGTAAAAACAATCCCTTTCTGGGTGGGCTGATTTTAACAGATCAAAACAAAAACATGTTTGGGAAAATAAAACACCAATTCCAAAACCACAGTGACCTGCCTGCACTATTGTGTTCTTGCCATGTGTCCTAGGGTACAGCATGGCTATAAACTTGTCAGTGGTTTCTTTTCCCTCATTTGATAGCGACCTCATCAAGTGTGAATCATGAAACCACATAAAACGCAACAATGCTGTCCTTCTACTGACTTCTCGGAACATAAACAATAATAACATAAATATGACTTACCAAAGACTTAAGTAAAGCACTTAAAGGAAATCTATATTTTTACATAAACCACGGATGTTTAGTGATGTGGTACGATATTTCTGCTTAGCTCTGAATAGCTGGAAATTATCTCACTACTGAAAACCAGTATATTCGGGGGATGCAGAGAATTAAAGCCAAAATGGTATCTTTTATTTAGTACATATTTTTGTGTTTTTCTATCAAGCAGCACAGACATGGACATTATAGACTGGTAAATGATTCAGTTTCGATCAGTTTACAAGTGACAGCCCTAGCAGGACTGTGTAAAACGTGAAGAAAAGTTCGTTTCAAACAGCTTGACGCTGGAAAAAGAATCATCTAGAAGAGATCTTATTTGCAGTTTACTGACCTCGAGTGTTCAGTTGGCTGTTGTTGGACAGTAACCTTAGCTGATACTGACTACCCTCAGATGGAACCGACCACCAAGTCACGCAATCCTCATATTTCCATCAGCTGATTGGTAACCACAAATATTTGTAGTTTGTGTTATCTGAGCACATGAAAATCCAGCATAGAAAAAAATCGGACATGAAAAATCAATGTTGAAACCACCTTAAAACACTTGGAGATGATAAAAGACAGAGTCAAGCCTGGAACACTGTCCTTAAAGTACCCCATTTTTTACTAGCTCAATGCAAGGATATTCCAAGAGCAGCTTCCCTCCTCAGCGCAGAACAGCACATGACAAGACCTGCTCACAGCACCACAACCACTTCATCTCTTACCAGCCAAAGCAGTTCCTTGCTCTATTACAGCCACTCTCCACCTGGGCTTCTTCCAGCCTAACTCCCATGCTCTCAGCCACCCCCCAAGCAAGCTCATCCCCAGGCTCATGACTACAGAGTCAGCGTCCTAATCCCAGTGCTTAAACTGAGCAACACGAATCCTGCTTTTACCACCAAACCTTTCAGTGAGTATCAGGCTGTGAGACGGTATCTGAACCCTCCGCACTGAATAAAGGGAAGCTTGGAGCCTTGTGAAATAAGTTAGGGCAGATTTTTAACATGATTTTTGTCCTAACTGATAAAAAGGAGTGAACTGCATCACTGTTAAACAGGTGATGTGTCCCCGTGTTACTGAACGAGACACATGGATGTCAGCCACACACCTAACTTTTGAAGCAAGGTCTTAGGAAAAAGCATCTTATGCTCTTTTTAAATTGTTGGGTTAGTTTTGAGGAAAGAAAACAAGGAAATCCACAGTCTAGCCAGAAAGCATGCTTGGACCAGTGGAATCACTAGCTGTTTTTATCAAAAACTACAATCAAGAAGAAAACAGTGAATTAGGATGTACACTGCCAGTTAATGAGATAAGGGAGATTCAAAATAAACCAGTTTGGAAAAACCTACGATTCCTTCCTGCCCAACACTCATTTCTGAAAATTTGCAAGAGCAAAAAAGGACCTTTCTAGGATCAGGAATAGCAATAAAACCAGCAGTCAGTACCTGACCAGTGACACACCTGCCACATCAGACATGGTGTCCAAATAATGAACAAGACTGAACTGGGCCAACCCGAGGATCTAAGGTGCCTTCACACAGGTACTATCACTGTTGATCGCACTGGTTCATGCTGATATTCCAAAGAAAACTTCCATCTACTGTCTCCATCCTACTTCATTCAATTGCTTAACAGTTCCAGGATCTATGGGTTTCATCTAAGGAGAATCAAATGTAAAGATTCCACAGGGCTGATAAATGAAGTTGTAAGGAAATCATAAGGAAAACTGTAAACCTGTCAACAGGTCAAAATACAGCAAAAACCAGTCTCCATTATGGGAAAAGTATTTGCTGTGTTTCTTGCATCAATACCACATCATCTGAGTTAACACACGAGTCCCCAGCCAGCGAGGCCATAACTCCCGGCAGCTCTTTTAAGCTGTATTATCTACCTTAAAAGGCAAACATGGGCAGAAGCACCCAGCAGCTTATTTGCATGGAAGCTTTCTACCATGACCTTGGGTGAGCCTTGGTTTTCATCTGTCAAATGAGAGACAATGATGCTTCTCCCCTTTGACAAGGGCTTTGAGAGCTGTTGAACAAAGGACTCTAGATACTGAAATCCTGGGTGCACTCAGCTTGGCATGTGCCCTCAACTTTTGGCAAGAAAGATGCCAAAAGCATTTGCATAAATAAATACAATGCAGGGGAGTCAATATTTCTGAATATTCCCTGATCATTTTTTACTCTCCCCGGGTAACTGAGTGTAAACTAGGGTTTTCTTTCTGCTCTCATTGTTTTTCCTTCTTTATTTTCACATCTATAGTATATTAGAGCCACTTAACACAGACTGAAAATTGCAATCTCGGTCCTCAGAATGACAGTGACAGTACATTTTACTCCACTGTTTTCTCAGGTCTGCTTCTATTTCTGTGTTTATTTATTTGAGCCACTAAATTATCTAATTAGTGGCATATATAGTTGAAACATGAGCTGCTGTGAATATTTACTGCACACTTGTTCAGGCATTTATCTAAATAGGTGGCATGCCAGGCCTATGTAATAAGGAATAATGATTCCTTAGAAGAGTTACAGGAAATTATGGAAGACAAAAAAAAGAAGAGAGAAAGAAAAGTTTTGCACAGTGAGTTGTAGCTTCCAACAACATATATCAATTCTTCCAGCGATAGAGCAATTGCATAGTAATGACAAAAATTTTATTGTAACAAATAAATCAATACTTGCCCTACTGCAGTCTCAGATGTTACTTTTATGAATCTTCCCATGTCTATTATATAAAACTGCTCCTGATAGAGTGCATTAAATGACAGCTGCTGGGGGGGTGAAGAATTCAGTACCGCGTCTTTGCGCACTGTGCTCTACCTGCTATTAATCACTATCTCATTGCACGGAGATCCATTTATATCACTGCAACAACAGTGCTGAGTGGCTTACAGTGATGGACTACGCCGCACAGGGAATGTTTGTTTTTGCAGCAGAGCTGTCACTGCATCCCTGGCAAATGAAAATTCAAGATATCCCCAATTAGAAGTGGTTTTAAGGGGGTTGGGGAGGGGGGAAGAACAATAAAAACACAGTGGGACAAAGATAAAGAAAACTCCAGTGTCCTATAGTCTTGGTCCTCATATAAACACGATAGAACAAATTTTCTCAGGGCCCCATACAATCAATTTCTCAGCCTACATGTGTCACCTGGATGACATTCTGCTCATTCTATATGGCTAGTTTATCTCTGGTGTATTAACTACACCCTGGGGTGGGGTGGCAGGGAAGAACCCAAAACACCACTTTTGCACTGTAGTACTTCAGTGCTCTTGCCCCACGGCAAGGGGGTGCCCGCGTGCCCTTGTGAAGTTGAGAGCTATGCTGGTGGTGGCATATGCCTCCGGTAGGGTCTCCCAAGCCAGACAGGTCTCAACTGAAGGGTCAGACAAAGTGTGTCCACGGGCAGGATGGGCTCACTAGCCTTCGGGCAACCATCCTAGGAGAAGGACAACTCTAACTCCAAACCCGGGCAGATGGAGCTCGTTTAGCCCTGTAAGGCCATCCATCTAAGAGAAGGATACTCTAACCAAACCTACGACCTGAGGACTTCGCTGTCACCGTCCAAGCTCGCTAGGCCCTGGCAGATGAACCTCAGGTGTAAAGGGTGGGGCCAGTCTCGCGCACGCTGCGCCTCACCTAAAAAATCCACCGCACAGGCTTGAAGGGTGTACTCACATTTAAAGCCCTTCCCAAATCTTCGTCCGCAAAGCCAAGCCATGATGACTTCAGTGCTTCACAGAATCATTTTGGTTGGAAGAGACCTTTAAGATCATCAAGTCCAACCATTAACCCAGCACTGCCAGGTCACCACTAAACCATGTTCCTCAGCACCACACCTACATGTCTTTTAAATACCTCCAGCGATGGTGGCTCCACCACCTTCCTGGGCAGCCCGTTCCAATGCTCTATAACTCTTTCTGTAAAGAATTTTTTCCTAATATCCAGCCTAAACCTCTCCTGGTGCAACTTGAGGCCATTTCCTCTTGTCCTCTGGCTTGTTACATGGGAGAACAGACTGACCCCCACCTCATTACAACCTCCTTACAGGTAGATGTAGAGCATGACAAGGTCTCCCCTCAGCCTCCTTTTCATATGGGTACAGAAGTTCCCTCCTAGACTAGGATTAATATATTCACCAGTATGCTAATTTCATTTGCCTATGGCTATTAGTGAATAACCTGAAGCCTGAATTTGGCATGGTTGCTGGGAGTGCTTTCAATGATAAATGACCAAGTGGGTGTATCTACAAGGATTCTTTTTCTTCTGCATTTTAATTCATTAACCAAATGAGGTCTTAAAACCATTTACCTATTTCCTACCCTTCTGATAGATTAGTATGCATTTCATAGTCATCCATCTGATAAAGGCAAAAAAAGCAAGACTGTCTTTCATGGTGTTACAGGCAGGATTCTCTCCACCCTTCTCATTACTCAGCTAAACCCATTTTTGTTCCTTTCATTATTTTCTGTTCGTACAGTCATTTGCAAGTGAATAACTTCACTCTGAAGAGGCTGGATCAGATGTGGAGTAATCATTCCAGGCTAGAACAAACAGAGCTGCACATCTACTTGCTACCTCCCCAGTTAGCTTGGCAGACAGGCTGCTTTCTCACCATCCTTTTGGAGCACACAGCTACAGAGCAGTTGAACTACTCTGCTCACCCTAAGGGATGGGTCTATGAACCCTTTCCACCAGCATCAGCACAGGGCCTCTTTGGAAGAGACACCCCTTCACCCTGGGCCCAGGTTTCCTCTCTTCACCCCCACGGGCACTATCACTTGATGGCTGCAGGGTGAGCAATGGCAGAGAAGGAATTCAGTTGCAGGCTAATCTTTCACAATTACTGCTGGACTAATCAGATCAATGAATGCTAGTGCTGGCCTGGGAGAGGAGACAGGAGCATGCAGCCAGGCACAAAAGGAGAGCAGCTCGAGGGAAGGAAAGCCATCCCACCAGACAGCTGTGTTGTCTACAAATTCTGGTGGAGCAGCAGTCAGTTGGGCAAAGGAGGGCTTGTCTAGAAGTCCTCTGTGAGGAGGGTGAAGCTCATCTGTCCCTTGCTTATTTATAACTTTCTCTCTAAAACACAGTTGTCTTTTCCCTTCAGCCGTTTGTTTGGGGCTTTGTTTTTTCTGTTTGATTTTGAGTTTTCCTTGCAGGCATTTGGCTTGCTCTAATAAGGCCTTTTAAAGGTTCTGCCTTACCTACAAAAAGCACATTACCTTAAAGTGAAGAGAGCAGGGAAAGTAAATAAGTAGGGAAGCCTCTGAGGGAAGGGCTATAGCTCCAAGGAGAGCCACAGTCCATCCTCACATGGTCTGGTTTTGGGACACAAGTGCCAGATAGATTTTGTGACAAATTCCCTGCCTCCTCCAACAGCACTTCAGTCCAGCAGACTTCACTGGTTTCATTAATTTAAAAGTATGAGATTTCCAAAGGACAGGTACCAATAGAGAGACTTCTCCTTACTTATCTTTCCTTTTAAATTGAAGTAAACCATGCTTCTGATCATTCAAGGCTTTAAGTAGCTCCTTCAGAGCATCCTCACTATTTATTGACACCAAGATTGAAAAATGTGTCACCTCCTATTGACTCAGTAAACATTTGGTCATTCCTTCCAGAAATAGCACTTGTTTTTCAGCTCACATGTAGGAAATCCCCCAATAATACAAAAATATATTCACCTTTTCCTTTTGCGATGGCGCTGGGGGTGAAAGCATTCCATACCCCAAAGTCACACATTGTTTATTGCTCCGTTTGGTGGCTGTCTGAGCTCTTCTGGTCCCTGCCTGAACTCCTGCATCTTACCTATAACTCTGGCCTTTACCTGGTTTTTAAGGATCTCGTTTTTGAAAAGCTGAATTTAAAAACCATCAATCGCTCTCGCGCTGAAGGGTGTGGATGGAGATTGTGCTATACCATCTGGTCCCAGCCGATTTCATGCTATTAAAAAGAGACAGCTTTTTTACTCAGTAATTCTCTTTAGTTTGCATTTGCTGCTATTCTACAGCTGGGATCACAATGTTTTGAAGTAAATCAGATGAGAATTATACCGTGCAGAAAGCAGCAGCAGATATTCAGTGCACCTATATTAGGTTAATGTATTCTTTTTATGGATTTATTTTTCTTAGTTCAAGACATGCAGAAAAGAATAGGGAAAATAATAAAATCCTTCAAACAAGTGATTTACTCTAGATCAGGGATGTGTTTACCTGCCCTACTTAGATGGGGAAAAAACAAGTTAGCTAAATGTTACTGGATATGAATATATTCATACTTTATTTCCATAAAGATTAGCTGCACATGCCCCTTGAGTAAACAATGAGTATTGGCTCACAAGCTCTATTGGGAAAAAAGTAGCATTAAAGATGGATCTCTGCTCTCAGTTGCACTGCAATCACACTACAACCAAGAGACTAAAAGAAACAAAAAATGTGTATTGATTACTTTCCCCATAACTTTGCACAAAGAATATTGAAGGCCAGAGCGTACTAATGACTTACCTTCTTTCATTTAGTTATGAGGATAGATGCAAAAAGCAACAGGGAAGCTACTTCTTTAAAAAGTATTTGGATTGAAAACATAACTTTCATTTCTTTCAAATTCGGAATTGTTTCAAGCAGAATACACATATATCCTTCAAAATAAAGACTGAAATACAAAAGCTGTTGACTCCCTGCATGGAGACAACACAAGGCAATACTGAGTCTCCATAGCTAACAGGCTGTCTTTTAAGAGAGCTGTTAACAGAGATGTCTCCAAAGCAGCAATCCTTCCAGCACCACCAGGTGCCTTCCACCTTTGCAGGTGTTCTCTGCTCCTCCCCATTGGTTCATGGAAGTTGCTTCATCCTTTCTCGGAACAATTTTCATACAGATACAATATATGGATGGGAGGTAGACTAAAGGCAAAACTGAAGTTATAGTTCAAGGTAACCATGCATCGCAGACAAGTCTTATGGCTTGGCTGGAAACCTTCACAGGCCACCCAGTGTCTGAGAGTATCTCAGCTCTTTCCAGCTTCAACTGGTCTACACTCAGCATAAGTGAATTTTCTATTTAAAAGACAAGTGATGCCATCATGGATGGTCACACCATTCTGCTGCAGGCATCCAAAGACAAAACCACGTCCCAAGTGCACAGTTGCACTGCCCAATTTTAAGTGTTCAATCTAAGTGTCTTGTTAGAGCTCACATACTCTGACTAGACACCAGAGTCACCTCCAGCACAAAAATGCACACACCTACATTAGATGGCTAAAACCAACCTCCTTGAAACGTCAGTCTTTCAGAAACACGCTCTGATATTTTACCTTTTACTTTAATGCCATTATATGACAAATACTATTCTGATTGCACCACCATCAGTGGTACTTCAAGTAACACTGTTTCTCAATTCTGATTTCTTTGGTGACAGCCCCTCACCAAGCAGCCAATGGACACAAAATGGCATAATACCTTATATTCCTGCAGTCTGTCAGCATTGTTCAGACAAGGTTGCTCCTGGCCCTGTTCAAACCCTGCAATCTGATTCAACAACATTCCTTGGTGGAAACACACCGAAGGTTTCTGCACCTGCCACAGTTCCTCCTTAGCTGCAGCTCTTTACCAAGAATTAGCAAGAACCTCATATCATAATGGCTGGGTCCCTAATGAGACCATCTTTAACGCTCCAAAAATCTCCACAGCACCGCTCTGCACTATGAACATCTCTTCTTTCTTTGACATCTTGGGTTTAGGTTAGAAAAGAAATATACTTTGCAATTGCTTTCTGTTTAAGTTCATAGAACCTGAACACCTATCAGGTCCTCCAATGTTTAAGGCATTATTCATGTCAACAGCATTTTGTTTGCTTTTCATCCTTTCCCCAGAGGAACAGTAAACAAATTTATCTTAACTTTCCCATCTTTATTCTTCATCATCACTTCATACAGAAAACTTATGGTTTGTTTCCCCTACTTCCAGATAGGTATGTCCCTCCGCTCCCCGCCTCCAAATCCGGCTTTCCTGGGTGCTGTTTTGTCTTCAGTTCATCATGGCTTTGCTCTAAGCTTCGCTAAATTGGCTTTTCCACTACCTGCCTTATTGCGGTTTGTATTACAAAGTGTCTCCACGCTTTCAAATTTAAAGCCAGTCTTCAGCAACAGAACTAGTCATGGATACGGTGATCCTGAAACACCAGCCTATGCCTAAAAACCGGGCCTATTTCAATCATGGTTGACCACCAGTGGCTTTTCTAATGATGGCTCTTCGTTAATTTGGTTCTGTTATTCTCACCCTCAATTCCATGATTAGATAGGACTGCAGGCTGGCTGCCACAGGATATTTAGCTAGCCTGGGAAATTTGAGAAGCATAAAAAGCATGTTTGGTCATCCAGAGACTATACAGAGAGAAAACTAAGAGAAAGGATGAGGTACACCTGGGGTATGGCTAATTCCACCCTCAAGAAAAAAAATTACAACCATTTTAAATGACAACTTATTTGCATAAATGTGTTTGATCAAGTGGGGTATTTACCAAGCTTTCCTAATAGCTGATGCAGCCTTTATATACCTATGCCTTGCCCTGTTACCAAAGGTTCATCCTCTTACATACTAGAAAAGCACAGTTCAGAATTTTACTGTGGACTAGAGCTATGCTACTCCCCTAACCCTATCAGAAAGTAAGGAGTATTACTTTTATTAGCAGTGAGTTTAATTAATGTGGATACTTGAGTACTGTAAGCAGAGATATTATTACGGAGATAGGTGATTGACACATGAACAAGTATAATCCTAACTCTTAGGAGAATCAGAGTAAAAACGGGCTTTTCTGATTATCCATAGCCATTCCTTATGGCCCATAAGAATAAATTAGCTAAAAAGTATCAGTTGTCTTTTTATTTTACTAGGAATTGGTCATCACTGCCCCATCTGCTCCATCACTCAATTCCAGAACATCTGAATGTAATATTAGATTGACCTAGTGTGCGATACTTATTCCTGTTTCTGTTTAAACAGCAATATATTTCAGTTTTGGCTTGGTCCAGTCTAAGTTTTATGGGAACAAATATATCACTGAACACAGTTTTTAAGTTTCCTATAAATTTGCTATGGATTGAATGTGTGAATATTCTCTACACCAAGTTACTCTCCTGATATTAGGAACCACATGGCAAAGCTGACTAAATGTCTGCTTAGTAGCACAGTATGGCATAAAGCCATATGCCTTTCCCACTTGAGTCATAGAGCCAAAACTGACCTTTATGCCTTGATGCACAATTATTTTGAGCAGCAACTTGAAGAGGCTCATCATAGTATGCAGAGGCCAGAACCCCACCGCTCAAAACCACGGTAGCTGTGAGTCAACAACTATCACCATGTCAATGAAATGTTGTCATGTGGCTGGGAAATAAACAGAGCAAATTAAACATGGATTTCATCATCTAAAGTTCATCCGACACAACTGTACAAGGTCAGCAGCTCAACTGAAGCTGCACTGAGCAGTCATCTCATTAAATACTACAGTAGGAAACATAAGAATCAAAATCCAGGCGCCAACATTTTGGTCTTTGGTTTAAGAAGCACAAGTTCGCCATGATTCAACAGCCATTATTAATCAAACTTACCAGAAGTAGCTATTACTTAAAGATTCTTCAGGTCAGAGAAATGGGTCATTTTCAGTTAAAGGTCACTTGAATTTATTTTCATCTGGATTCATCTCAAATATTCAAAGATTTTTAAATTGTATAGCAATATACCAAACATCTTTTGACCCATATGACTGTTTCAGTACAGGCATAAATAAAAACTTTATGGAAAACTTTCAGCAAGGTTTAGTCCTCAAATTTAACTATGCTAATGAGATGTGTCAGTGTCTGGGCAGGATTCTATCATCTGTTGTGTCCCATTTCAGTCAGGGATGTCCATCTTCCAATTCTTATTTACTTCACTAGGAACTAACTGGCCTTAATCTGAGACAGAAGACAAACCTTGCATATGATTCCCCCCTATCCAGGCAGTCTCCTTTCAAGCATCGTTGAAATAATCAGGTCACGTGTGCACTTCTACAAGATCAGATATAATTAACAAGACAAATTATTTGAGCTTACAAGAAAGGATTTGCTACATAAATATGGAGGAGTCACTGTTTTACATCTAAGTGCAAATACATCAGAAAAAGTTTACAATGTCCTTAAAAGAGAATGCCTCACAAGTCTGAATTCTGCTACCCATCACGAGACAACATGAAAGGCCAGACAGATTTAAAAGAAGCCCCGGGATCTAACTGGTATGATTTTATATGCGCAGCTTATTGCAAAACAGCAAAACACAGTTACCACCTCCTTCCCCTTCACTCAAAAATTCATCCTAACTAGCGTTAGAAAGATAAAGGAAAAGCAGAAAAAATATTTAAAGAAATGATAATACTTATGGTCTTGGATTCATAACAGAGTGAGACCATAAATTTATGGTGACTTGCCAGGAATTGCAAAATTGCACAGAACAGTAAACAGCTCTGCAGAATCTGAAACAACAGCAAAACCATTTTCGTGTATTCTAGACACTGGTTTCAGCCAACACTATGCCACACACACAAGTTTTCCTGCCGTTCACATGCTGTCAAGAAAATAAACGGACAGTGATGGGATAGTGCCTTTTACACAGCTGGACTATGCCAGGACAGCACTGACCATAACATTTCATAACAGACAACTCAGAAAAAAGGAGACGGAAGAAATGGAAAATCACGTGCAACTGCGAACAAAATCTGGGTGGTTAGACTTGACAAACTCTGTAAAAACCAGATAAACAGAAACTGCAGAAGGGACACGGACAATTTCGGAGAAAGAAAAAGGACAGTCCAATGTAAGCAGTAGGTATCTGAAGCACCTTGAGGGATTAGTCCATGGTCAGCTCCAAAGACTCGGGTTGGACTACCTGACCCTGGATGGTTTCACTCCTCAGATTTATCTTTTCAATTTGCACTGTGTAAAGCACTTCTGAAAACATATGGTAAATGGAGATATTCTTGAACACATCCCCTATAATAAATACTTTATGTTGCATAATAAATAACCAGATTCAATTAAGCTCAGCGTAAGAGCCGTATTTTGTGAGTATTGTTGGGAATTTTAACATCTAACACACTTTGAGTAAAACATTTTGTTAGAAGCTTTACAACAGAACATGAAGTCAGACAGCCTAAAGTCTCCTTTCAGCCACAGGAAAAAGAATCTGGATCTAATTATTGTAGTCATCCTGAGAAGAGGATGTTGACCTCTCATTGGTGCAATCCAGGAATCACTCTTTTCAATTTTTATCTTTATGGCTATGGAAGTTAGACACTAGACCACAATTGGTTTGTATTAGATTTGGGTACGGTTTAATGTAGGTGGTCCATTTGTTAGCTTATATTAAAGTCTTTCAGACAGCCTATAGCTTGGAACACAGTTGGGGGACCAAGCAATTGAAATTCTGCCTTCTCAGAAGGAGGCAAAACTACAAAGGTCCAAGTAAAAAAGGATCCTTGAAATTCAGCACAGAATAGAAAACTTTTCTTCTCAATTTGAAGAGGCTTTAAAACACTACCTTTCTACTCCACTGTCATAGTTGGGTATGCAGCACATGCTTCTGCATAGGTTTTCAAGGTCTTAAAGTTTGATAGTCTTAAACCAGTGGTGTGTAGGGGGTTGGTTTGTGGTTTGGGGGTTGGTTGTTGCTGTTGTGGGGTTTTGTTACTGGAAGTAAAACTTCACTGATGAGAAAGGAAGATGAATGAACTTTCTTCTGTTTGGAGTATTATTTGAATAAGTATCCTACTAATTTTATCTGTGAAAGGACCAGTAAGCATTTATAAGGTGAATGTTAATTTGACACAAAGATGGGAAACATTTTCAAATAGCTTCACTGTCCTGGTGGATTTAGATTTAATTCACTGAGCATGTAGAGTCATCAAAAACATGACTAGATCAAGTTCCTACCTACAGATTTATTAAAGAACTCTTGCATGATACACAGTCACTAACAAAATCCATCCCAACAGAGAAGGTAACCATCCAAGGTCAGAAGGATCTTTATGAATATTGAATTAGGATGACTAAAGCCTAAAAATATGGGAAAACAACTTTTTTAAAGGTATCCAAACTTGAGTTAAAGACTGCAATAACAGATTCCATCATATGCCTATCCTGTTCCAGAAAGTCTGTTTGAAAAAAAGCGCTTCATATCATAACTCATTTGCCTACTTTCCCCATTGGATTCTGCTTTGCTGTGCCCTACTGGAAGCAACATCCGGAGTTAGTAACTGTACAAAGATGAACCTCGCCTATAAAAAAGGGCATTAGAAAGACTAGCTATGGAGATAGTGCGCTTATTTCCTACCCTGAATCTCCTATGACAACTAGTTATTATATTCCCTATGCTAGATGTGGTATTTCAGTTGTTGATACTGTGGTAACCGTTGCTGAATGACAACTTTTTAGCAGCAGATACTTAAGCTGTACAAAATACTCTGCCTGCAAAACAGGCTATCACTTGGTTTATACAGTATTCCATCTCCCTAACACATTCTTAATTTACACATTAACAGAAACAGTTTTCTAATTCTCTGTCATTTTAATAAAACAGTCCAAAAGTTCAAAAGGAAAAATAAAAAAGAATTCAAAGTTTCTGGATCCTTTCAATTTTCCATTCGAGTCAGTGGAGTTTCTCCAGGTTTGCTGGAGCAGACTGTGGTCCTGCAAGATGCATCTCTTGTGGTTGACCCAAGATGCTATTTGGGAAAATTGGGGAATGTTGCTATACTATTATTTTAAAATAACTTGGTAGTTTGGTTTCTTATGATGCATGTAGGATGAGTCCAGGAACTGCAGCAATCACTTGTGGCCAAGTTTTGAATTATAGCAGCGATTTCAGTACTGGAAGCTTGTCCAAGATATCCTGTAGACACAGACTGAGAATGAAGCTTGTATTTCCACTCTATCACTGCTACCGTCATCTCATTCTTTCATTCTCCCACCAAAATGCTTATCTGGCTTGTTATATTTTATATCTGTGTCACAAGATTCTTCAGGTCTGGAACAACTCTTTGCCACCTCTCTATATAGCACATCCATGGGGAGATGTAAATATTTGGCCAGAGTTACCAGGTAGATAATACAAGGCGGGGGAAAAAAAGTCCTTTACACAAAAAATAAAAACTACCTTAAAATATCTTGAAAATAGGAGTTGTAGCCCAGGTTCTCAAAACAAGAAAAATTATACCCAAGGAAACAAATTCTTGTCCATACTGTCAACACCTCAAGGTCTTTCCTGCTTCAAAGCAGGATGGATTCAGCTCCTCCAGCCAGTAGTTTCTCAGTAACAAATCCCTTCCTCAGCCATAAGAAGACCGGCCAGAGGAAGCTCTCAAGCATAGGAGAGGCTTCAGACCCAAAAACCCTCCAGGAAAAATTAATGGGTTTAGAACCAGTGAACTGATATTTTAAACAATTTAATCCGAGTACAGCATCTTTATCAACATACCAGACTTCCATTCCAGTGCTCTTCGCCCAGAATTGTTAGTTTTGATGTGTTTCATTTGCTTTATGAATAAAATCACTTACTGGTGTAGATGGAAAGTATAGCATGCTCTAGAGTTTACTCTGTTTATGTAGACTACTGTGTATAACAGAATATTAAAGGGCCTGGGCACCTTGTAGCACTCCCATTTGATTTAAAGAAATGAAAAGCAGCATCAAACAAGGAAAATACCAGGTTACATTATGTATCATGTTGCCACATATCTTATATATTTCGTAAAACCCAGTCATAACAGGGAAAAAAAAACAGGAATAGAAAAACATTACTGGCATTTATGATAACCTGTACCTTGAGTATTAACAGACCTGCTGAAGTTTTTTAGTCTTATTCTCCCATGTAAATATAATCTGAAGCAAATAACAGACAACTGATGTTGCATTACAGAAAATCCCACATCAGCTGTATTATAATATTTTAAAATAATGTTACCACCTCTCAACCATCACACGCTATCAGCATTGCACTAGATTAGTTTTCTGAATTTTTTTTCATCTTTGAAAATCTGGACAGAAGATTAGTTCAGGTCATACCATCAACACAATGAGTTCAGTGATTTCTCAGGCTAAATTAAGGATATATATCTTTATCATGGGAGCCCAGTTTTACCTTTGTTACAGAAGCTGAGTGCTTTGCACTTACACATGTATTTAAATCTAGCTTCGGTTGCATTTTTACAGCACTAGCTTGTGTAGTAGTGACAACGTGGTTTAAGTTATGCGTTATGCAAGTATATGGGGGCTTGTATGCCAGATAAAAATTAACAAGCCACGCTGTATCACAGCAAGCTAAAGTTACCCCAGGCTAACACCCTGTAAATTCACAATTATTTCAGCATACAAATGTTTTTGCTGGATACGCTGCACACAAAGTGACATGGTCAGTGATAGTAATTTCACATACCTCAAAATATTTCTCCAGTAGAACTCCCTGGTTGTCATGCTGGCTGACAGCAATTCTAGCGAGGGGCAATTCAGGTCCTCTCAAAACACTGAAAAACAAAAAAGAAACAAAAAAGAGGGCTGAGTAGCTAGACCAGTTTCCACACTGGATGAAGGTGACTTTCAGTTTTAAGAGGAAGAGGAGCGTCGCAGGAGATGCAAAGACAGTTCGGTAGGGATCAGCTTCCCAGCAAAAAGAATTGCCACATGAACATTCATTAATTAATTACACTTGAAGCATTGCACACTTATCAGAAACACATTAGCATGAGATCTGGAGTAGGAAAAAATCCCCTTCCCAGTTCTGGAACTGAAAGAACTGACAGCTAAAGTAAAACCTAGCAGAGGTGCACATGAAAGCCACTTAAATAAAAGAGTATCAATTACAACAGAGACTTCGCCTCATTGTGCTTGTACGTACATGGATACACTATATCTGTAATTCTTAAGTTATTTCCAAAAATCCCACGTGCAATGGCTCACGATAACATAAATTGTACTGATTTACTTTGCAAGTCTATGCAAGGTACTGACAGGTTCCAAAGGCAGAGGCTGAAGCCCAGCCCCAGATATTATTTAAAGCCACAAGATCTCCAAGCCTCAAACCAGCATGTTTCACCAGAAAGGTGATGATATAAACCCACTAAGTTTCACACAGAGTAAATGAACTGCTGAAACTTGGTCTTTAACCAATGCTTGGAGCAGACATCAAATTGCAGGGTCTGAGTCGAGAAAGGTTCATCCAGAGGACACTGCAACAGGTCTGAGCCCAAATAGGTATAAACAACCAAAATGAGCTGTACAGCTGCCTCATTATTACACTCAGATGGCCAGAACATATTTTATGTCTTGTGATGCTGTGTACAAGGGGTGGGAAAACCAGTTCTCTATTAGTATGTGGAGATTTTAAAGCTCAACACATCTTTAAAAAGTTTGAAAGAAAAAAGAAAGAAAAATCAAATTAAGATCCTGCTGATAGTGAGTTTATGTTAATTTTTATGTTTCACTTGCATCAGAATCAGCAAGATTTATTTTTGTAACGGTTGAAGCCTTTAAGACACTTTATATCTCTCCTGCTCAGTGATATCAGGAGAGCCACGTGCAATGAACTCAATGTGCGTAGGCATCTGAAGGACCAACGATGATGCTTCTGGAACCTCACATGGTTGGAGTGCTGTGCTCTGAGAATCAAACTGGCAAAGGCACCGCAGAGTCAGGAAGTAAAGAGGTACCACTCTCCACCACCTGCTTTCATGCAAAGTATTTAAAAAAACCTGGGAAGAGCAGATTCAAACCACAGATCTTGGAGCTTGAACTGATGTCCAGAAGGCTCCAACAGCCCTTAGGAACTTGCTCTTGTGTCAGTGGGGAATTTCCCATCGATTTGGACAAGGGACACTAAGGACCTAGAAACAAGCACAACTCAATCCAAGAGCCACTGCTATTGAAGCAGCATCTGGGATTAAAGGTCTTTGCATCAGAACTCAGGAATATTATAACGGGTAATAGCGTTCAAATATAAGGAGATAATATGAACTGAAAAGTAGGTGTAAATAACAATATTTCTAGACAGCATTTAAGATTTCAAACGAGCATTATTTGGTCCACTAATGATCCAGATAGGACTTTTCTGATGCATAGTTATCTATGCCCATATTTTAAAACATAATCCTGGAAAAAATTGGACATGACTGGCAGTTAATATTCACTCAAATAAGGTTTAGGCCTAAAACCACATTCTTAAAGGCTAATTTAAAATAGAATTTTTTTTTAAATAGATCTTAAATTATGAGAGATACTACATATTTATAAAATAAAATGGTTACAGGATTTCACCATTTTCTTAAATTATGTTTTACAGTAGCCAATCACAGATCTTCATTTCCATAAGGAAAGATTATCATAGCTTTGTGAAACAATCTTTGCCTATAATTACCAATATAAATTTCCCCATATCTGTATAAACCGTGACCTGCCCCTAGGAACATGCCTCTAAAGAGGACAATCAAGCTCAGACCCACTTCC
Source organism: Bucorvus abyssinicus (assembly GCA_009769605.1). Taxonomy (NCBI): domain Eukaryota; kingdom Metazoa; phylum Chordata; class Aves; order Bucerotiformes; family Bucorvidae; genus Bucorvus; species Bucorvus abyssinicus. The sequence goes on from CM020040.1 coordinate 16,505,664, forward strand.
ACAGAAACTAGCTGGAGCTTTACTGTTCATTTTGATGAGACACGACAAGGACCACACCCAAAGCAATAGACTTAGTGTTTCAAACCAAATTTTCACTAAATCTAAAACCAAAACACACCTATCCCTAACAGTAAATTGTGATTCATAATCAGTCAAGAGTAATAGTGTCAGATCTCACTAGACCTCTATAAGTTTCATTATGATTCTATACTTACTTAAACTATGATTAAGCCATCAAAATCTAGTTAACTCCAAGAAATCGGTTTTACTACCACATATTTATTAGTTCTTAATAAGTATCTTTAAGGTTTTATTTGTATTAATATCACTGCTTGCCTCTGCATTAGGGGTTCTGCTGTCTTCTAGCTGTGGAGGCCATAGGAGCCTCAAGATTTTATCCCAATAGGAAAACATGACATATAAAAATAGCTTAACGAGGTTCTAGTTATTTACAGGAAGTATCCAAAAAAGTGATTAGAAGCTTAGTGTGTTTTACCAGATTACCTGGGTATTTTATGTTTAAAAATGTTGGTGGATTACCCTACATTAACAACATGATACAAATTAATGAGGCACTCTAAACAACAGTCAATGCAATACTCTGCTTTTGCTTAATTGTGTATAATCTTAGTTTAGTTCAGTATAATACCGGCTGCAAACAATTAAATGCAACAGTAAAGCAGTTCATCAAACTTAAGGAAGATCCATGCCAAGTATTCAGACCTCCTTCCCCTGAGGTTAGAAGTTTAAAATCAGAATAATACTGAATCATATCCCTACTTGTAGCCCCATTACCTTTTCTTTCTTTAGTTCTTCGACAAAAATTGATGAAGAAGCCTAACCTCTAGATTTTTATCAAGCAGTAAGAACAGATCCATCACTTGGCATAAATTCCCATTGTTTTCCTGGAGTCAATGGAGTTGTATTAATTTACTGTAGTCAAAGTCTGGGCCATTGCTTTTATGTATTCAAAACTACAAGTACCAGATAACAATCTCTCGGGTTTGTTTTTTTTTTTATATCATAATCAGCACATCAAATTCCTGTTTGATCTTAAAGAGATTTTACATGTTTTATTGGCACACTAATTTGATACTACTGAAGACACTGGTTGAATATAAGCTTTTTTTTGATTCTAATTCACCTGTGCTACAGAAGCCTATAGTATGTACTTATAGATCTATAAATAATTGAAATCTAAGAGGGCTGTTGGGAAAATTGTTCCAACTGATCATTAGCCACATCTCACCTGCCTAGAAATATTCGCACAGCATTTATTCCCATCTTTAAAAAGTGCCATAGATTATACGAACCACAGGTGCCAAATAAGGATGGATTAGACACTTCTTTCTTAAATCAGGCACATAGGTTCTAGCAAGAGCCACTAGCCTCAAATCATTTAAGTTCACTCACAAACTTCTCACCACCTCATCTCATACCATCTTGAACACATTTCACTTCCACTTGACGCAGATACCAATCTTTCTCATCTACAAACCACACTGATTTCCACAAACGTACGTAGAGTAAAAGATTAGGAGCTTGAAGAAAGGTAGGCAATGGCTAGCAAACACCAAGAGACTGTCAAAATAAGTCCACCAGCCTTTGTTTTTCAAGGAGCCTTCTCCAGAGAAGCCATTTTACTCAGGCAGACTTAATGTTGTGAAAATACTGCCTTTAACAGCAGGTACAGAGCAAACAAAGGAGTAGGCTGAAACCAAATACACAAAACACACGCAAAAATCCTCCCTCTCTCAGCAAGAATAACTGATTTTACTGGTTATTTAAGAAATTTAGAAATATGCTTACAATTCCCCAAAGCAGGTCATCTCAAGCAACAGCTCAGAGTCTTAACAACCAAGCAAAATAGTTCTTGGTATCATCTTCCTCCACTGCAGAATTCACTCTCATCGCAGCTACCAAAAAGAACCTCGCACCCCAGAGGAGGTGGTTTATACCCTCTCTGCAGAAGTTAACTCACTGCAGCTGAAGCCAGCACCATCCTCCCACAACCGGCCTCCCCGGCAACAGCTTTGGGGATAACTGACACCTGTGGTAGATGTTCAGTTCAAGGAGAACATTAACCTTTCCTGTGCCAGGGATTTAGCCCCAGTCTATATACATCTCATCAGAGCCTTAAACACACACAACTATTCCACTGAAAGCAGCCTGTTCCTCATTAGCAATTTCACAGAGTCCGAAAATAATGATGTGACAACAAACTCAACAAAATTTGCTCTAGGGTACAACAAGAAATAGACAAGATTTCCATATTTTTGGAGGACAATTTACTGTACTTGAAAGAGATAAATTCTTTCTGTTTACATTAACCGCCTCACTATTTGGTCCAATTATTCCTACTCCTTCAGCAATCATGTTACGCTTGTTCAAGAAGAAAGAAATAACAACAGCTTATCTCGTTGAGAGCAAAGAACAAACAGTAAAAAATCAGTGGATGCACTTAAGCACTACAGTTGTTGCTATTGTGCTAAAGAGATGATTCATGTTCTCATAGCAACTAGGGTGAAAGAAAAATGCTCTTCTTCTGAAAAGGATTCTGTTGTAGTGGTTAAAGAACTCTTGAATAATCAAGCCAAATGGAGAGGGGAAAAAACACTTCCCTACAAAATTATGTGCACTAAACTCAAGGGCATGTTGATCTTTATATTATATCGATCCTCATACGTATCTCAGTTAATAATCTGCCACCATTCTATGGTGGTTTGGGTCTGGCTGAGATGGAGTCGGTTTTCCCCAGAGCAGCCCTCACAGTGCTCTGCTTTGTACCGGTAGCTAGCAAGGTGTGCATCACACCCCAGTTTGGCTACTGCTTGCACAGCACCAAGGCTCCCTCCAACATTTCCCTCCCACCAAGAGGCTGCGGGTGGGCAAGATCTTGGGAGGGAACACAGCCAGGACAGCTGACCCAAACTGACCAAAGGGATATGCCATGGCATATGGCGTCTGCTCCACAATAAAAGCTAAGAGAAAGGAGGAGAAGGGAGGTCACTTGTTATTGTGACATTTGTTTTCCTGAGCAATTGCTATGTATACTGAAGCTCTGCTTCCCAGAAGTGGCTGGACATCGCCTGCTGATGGGAAGCAGAGAGTAAAACTTTTGTTTTCCCTTGCTCCTGTGCACTGCCTTTGCTTTTGCTTTATTAAACCGCCTTTACCTTGACCCGCAAGGGTTTTTTCCACCTTATTTTCTCCCTGCCCCATCCTGCTGAGGAGGGGGGTGACAGAGCGGCTTCCCGGGTACCTGGTGTCCAGAGTCAACCCACCACATATGGTATTAAGTCAAGACAAAAAAGGACAGCATCAAATATCAGAAAGTGCTTTAAATTAGGTGAAACTTCCAGCTCACAGCTGTGGTAACTGCATGTTTATTGAGGCTTGCTACGAGAGGCATCTGTATCCTATATTCAAACCCAAATGCTCTTCCGTCAAAATCGTTCATACAAATGATTACTACCAGCTCTTCACAAACTGCCCCATACATTTTGAATTCACATGGCTAACTGGCCACGAAGAGCAAGCACCAAATCCTCGCTGGCATTGCTGTCACGCCATGCCCGTGTGTCACTTTGCTCTCACTGGATGCCCATCACAGTCACAGCACATCGCAGGGAACTGGCAGCAGTGACAGAGAAGTTTGAGTGGACCGTGGTCACGTTAAGCTGACTTCATGGTTTCAGAGCACTGTGATCTTGTCCTCACCCATTGAGGTTTACACTGTTATCACAGTCAAAACAGATCACAGTTTGCTAGCACACCACTGTCATGTTTTATTCATGCTGAATATGCTTTATTTTTCTCCCCCCATCCATTCATGGCAAAATGGCTTTCACAATGCATTTGGCAAGTTGCTGCAGGCGTGGAGGGCAGGCTTGTCCTTGACCCGTGTTTTTGCACTCTCCTTCGCAGCAAGCTTTAGTTTCAAATAATGGCCAGGTTGTGGAATTAGGAATCAATATTCAGGAGCACTGGCAAGGGAAGGGGAGTTTAATTTCCTGACACGTGTCAGCACGACAGCAAGTTAGACCTAGACCAGGTAGCATCAGTTACCAGCACTATCTTCTGGGGCTGCTCCTAGAATGGACTTCTTGAGAAGGGATAAATGCTTTTGCAATCAGCTTCACTTCTCTGGCTTTACTCTCATTTCCCCTCTCACCATCTGCCTCTCCCTCATCATCCTCCTGTCCTCCACTCGCTCCTTTTCCCTTCTTCATATAAAGGAGCCTTGGTTGTCACAGACCCCCTGTGCCAGAGCTGCATGTGATCAGCACCACACCAACGCGCTTCTGGCAGGACCAGCTCAGCCTAGCAGGCTGGAGGCTGTTTGGATGACAAAAAGCCACAGTGGGCAGAGGAAAATTTATTAAGTCTCTTGAACCAAGAGCTGGGCAAAGAATTACTGCAAAAATTAGTAGAATCCCACCCAAATGAGGGGATCCCAAAAATATGCATTTCAATCTTACCAAGGTATGTTCCACATTATCCCTGCGAGGGAGTATTCAGCTGGTGGCCAACAGCTGGCTGCAAGATGGGCTGCAGCCTTTAATGTTTATTTCCTCTGCAAATTTGAGTTGCCACAGAGAGTTCTGTAAGCGACCTTTAATTAATAGTTCCATCCAAGTAACACTCAAGAGTACCTGCCCTGTTAGTAACTAGTATTTTGAAACTAAAGCCATATTGGTAAATTCTCTTAAAAGTTTTCTCAGCACGTTTTGACAGCTTTAATAGAGCAAAGTGGGGTGGTAGCAAGATATCTATCAAGAGATTATTACACTGTTTCCTCAAGCTTATCCAAAGCTTTTTAGGAACTTTTTGGAATGCCCTACGGTTTCATCATCCTCCTTCTACATCAGTTGGGATTTCGGCAGAGCAGCACAGCTGGGTATCAAAGAGCACCAGAAGATGCTGGATTGACTCAGACGCTGCTCCCACTGGAATAAAGCCACTGTGACTGCTGCAAAGTCCTGCTGGCAAAACACAACTGCAAGCTCAGCAGCGAGCCCTGGAGCGTCTGGTGGCCGTGCTACAGCGATCTCCTCTGGATGTAATCATTGCTGTGGCTGCTCACTGATCACTTTTAAGACAATGGCTTGAGCACGTGCCTTACCCAGAGTTTTCAAGGTATCCAGAAATACACCTAACCTGACATTCAAATTAAAGCACTGCCTAGTTAGGCAAATCGGTTTGAATTTCATTAAGGCTATTTTTTTTTTTCAAAATATGTGCAAAATATGTAAACATCTACTAAAGAAATATTCCTCTGCTCTCTTTTATAGTCATGTTGAAACAACTAAAATAACTTGTGGACCAGGTATTCACACGCCAAAAACTGCCCCAAAACAAGATTAACCTTTGCCCTACATCCAGCAGCCTCGTCCCTCTTTTAGCTTCTTTTTGCTGGTTAACAACCCACCAGGCAGTAAACTTTACTTTAGAATTACGTCGCGGATGTGTTTGTTGCAGTGTGGACAGTGCAGAGGTGGGGGGCATTCCTGACGTGAACTTTTCTCCACTCCCGCAAGGTCTGGGAGCTCGCACCCCTTTGCAGCACTCAAAACGCTCTTCCCCATACACAAGCAGTTTAGAAATAGGCCAAAATGTCTTCTAGCTAATTTTGGTTTCCAGAAAAGTTAAGCTGCATGCATATGGCTCTATTATGATTAAATGATGCAGATCTAAGTACTCTGAGTTTACAAAAAGAAAATGGTTATGAAGTGACTGTTTTCACTAGCTCTCTTTGTGTGCTTAGAACATAATTAACTGGAGGACAGGCTTGCCCTGGCACAAGTCAAAAATGATTTAAACACAGATCTCTCAAATTAAATGTTTGAGAGCCTGCTTGCGGGTTTTATGGATTTAGGGAGGGCAGATTCACATGGCAGAGTATGCTGGGAAGTATGGGAACATGAGAAATGCCCGTTTCTTGCAGCACCTCTCTTTCTTGTCTGTTCCTGAAGCCTTACAGCAGATGATTCATGAGGTCGAGGGTGTTCTGCAGTGCAATCTACAGTCAGCGTCGGTGTCACTTCTCGACACAGTAAAGAGAAACTTTAATACACCACGGTTTGATCCAAAGGAAAAAATAGTCACTGGTAAAAGCAAGTTGGATTGCTGGAGTCTTTCAGCCTGCTTGAATCTTTCAGATGTCAGATAGGTGGCCCCATGTAGATCATTGCTCTATTTCCAGCACGCTTCAGCTCCAACACCTCTGCTGCCCCAAATCACTGTGCTGCGGTGACCACACATTTGCAACCCCACCAACACTTACCCGTGACAGCTTAGCTTGATCCTGAAGGGTACTTTACCCTGTAAGAGAGTTTGCTCTGGGAGACTAGCGGCACTTGGAAGTTGTATGAAATGGAGCCCAGCATGGAATGGGCAAGAAGACAAAGCTTAACTTGCTTGGACCCAGTTATTTCCACTGCCAACAGTGCAGTATTTTTTAAACCAGCAACAATTTTCTTGCATGCACTGCACTGTAGCTTAAAGCAGGCTTCCAAAGAACTTTTGTCAGTGTCAGCATCCGTATATTACAGTGCCTGCCACCATCCACACCAAGCTAAGGCAAGGGAGACATTCTTCCTGGAGACTCCCGTGTTCAAGGGATTTCGCATGTCTGGTTGAATTTACGGAGAACCAGCATAAATTATCCTGGATGGCTTCTAGGGGCAGAAAACGCTCTTGAAAGCTGTGGCTCTTTTTGCCCGGAAGACGAATTCTCAAATGCTCACCTTGCACACAAATCAGAGCTACTACCATGGTGGCACCACGAGGAAAGCAAAAGTCGAAGCTTGATAGCAAACATGCCCTGTGCTTTTTCATATTACTTTCTTTCCTTCTTTCAGTGTGCTCGGTTATTAATGTTGTGGTAGGGATATGATCCAAGTCAAGGTGAATAAGGGTTACTGCTGCTGAAACAAGTGGTTCCCAGGCCTCCAACATGTTCACACCACTACTTCTGTGCACAGTAAAAAAAAAAAATTTAAAATCCACAATTAGATCTCAACCACATCAGTCCCCTGATATATCACACTGCCCAGCGACATGAACACTGGTGTCTGCCCCAAGGGGAAAGCAGAAATGTGTTGCTGGGCAGGGACAGTTTTGTTCCTCAGAAGTTGCAGATGGTGTTGTAAAAAAAATAAGGCTTTGGTTTGCACACAGCAGACCTTTCTGGTAGATCCTACTGGAAAAAGGCATCATGCCTTACAAAGGCTAATTTCTCCAGCAATTCACCTCTGTGCCCCCTTTCCTCCAGAACAACGCTGAATTCATTGCAGAAATGCCTTTGGCAGAAAGGAGTTACATTTCTGCCTGGCTGCCCCAGCTCAGATCTTGAGTGGCATGGATTACATGGAGTCCAATCAGGAAACATGGCGATCTTCTGCTTTAGCCAGATACATCCAGACCTGGAGGTCTGCTACAGCTGTGTCGACAATTCAGCAAGTGGCAGTGCCAGAAATTAAACACAATATTGCTCTTTTTGGCTGCCAAAGTGGCTCTAAGGAACCATTTACACTGAGTACTGCAGAGTCCAAAATGTGGGAGGTATTGCACAGAATGCAAGAGAAAATGTGACTTTAGAACTGCACGTTGGCAACAGCCCTCCTGCTGCGAACAAAAAGGGCCAAGACCATTCCTAGTATGAACCGAGGAGGGTTGACTCCCCACTGGTGTTAGTGAAACCTGAAACAAAACAAGTCACCACAACCGTGATCCAGAAACTGTATGCCTATAATTAGATCTGCTGTCCCTCCCAGAGCTGTAGGCTGACTAAACTTTACATTAAGAGGGCCTTTGGAAAGCCATCCATCTCTTATAAACGGGCTACCACCTATACATCAGCTATACCTTGGGTTTGAGCCACAACATGAAAAATGGTGAGCTGGTTCCTCATCTTCTTATCGCAAGTTCCTCTTAGCCCAACAGATAACCATCTGGAGGGAAGGAGAGATTCCCACAAACTGCGATGCACTCTTCGGTCAGACCCCTTAGGTGTCCATTCATTTTCTACTCAGTTTCTCTTTGACGTGGTTTTCACTTGGACCACTTCAGTCTTTAAGCACGGCTTGGATACTGTAAGAAACATATTTCTTACAAAAGCAGACTGCTCCTTTCTCCAAGCACTGCTCTTCCTTTGGACATCAGATTTGCACCGTTTCTCACAGCTATTTCTGTTCCTCTGCAAGTTACCCTTTAACAGAAATATATTATTCCAAAATGCATTGCTCTCAAGTCCAATTGTGGGTACAATACCATGGCATCCCAACCCACTCCCATGAAGCATGAAAATATGCAGAAGCCTCAATCAGGGGAAATGCATCGTTATATTTTCTGCTGCTGAGAAAACATACTGCCTCGCTCTTCCACACATTCAGAAAACAGTAAGAGGGAAGAACAGAAAACCGATTTTCCCTTCGGATCCTTGAACGGTAAAATAGTTTCTACCAGGTACTCAGCAAAAACCTATCTGGCGTATTTACTGCTGGGCATCTAGAACAGAGTTACCTTGATAAAAATGCTCTGTTGTATAGCCGTTTGCTAAACAACAGAAAGTTCATTCTGTTCACCTTTGTGTCCCATTCATAAGTGAGCTGCTTTAAACCACTCTCCGTTCCAAGCTGTCTCCCTGCCTAATAAGTTCTTTTACTGACAGCTTGCCAGCAACAGCCCTAAAGTCAGCCTGAGAACATAAATACAGCCTCTTGAGCTTGCCTCAGTGTGTTAGAGGACTGCTTTCAGTACTGCCGACAAAGCTTTAATGGTGTGAACTCAGAGCTCGAGTACTACCGAGCACTCCAGCGATCAACACCCACAGAACATTTCAGAGAGTTTCGTTCCAAAAGTATTTTAGGAACCCTTGAAATCAGAGGCTTTCTTTTTGCTCTGCAAAAGCTCATTTTGGAAAACAATTTAGACCATTTTTAGCTGCAGAAATGTTGAGATAACCCCTCTTGCGGAGTCATTCTCCTGTTGCCTTCGTTTCCACAATGTCGTGCTTTCAAGCCGCCTGCCTTTGCTGTCCAGAGGGTCTCGCCTTTCCAAAACGCCTCTGAACCACCATTAACATATATTAAAAGCAACATTTCCCGTTCCAGCTCCGTCCTGAGCGGCTCAAGAGATGGAACATGTCTCACCAGCTTCACTGCCTGCTGGGTGTCATTAGCCTTTGATTAAACCTAGAGATGGCTCAAGGCTGCTCCAGCTCGCGCAGTGAAACACGAACCACGCTGGCTCGGGGCAGCTCTCGGCCAGCTTGTCTTTGAGCTCTCCGTGCTTGTGAACGCGGCTCTTAAAACCCCTGGGTCACAGCTAGGAGTTCTGAACTTCTTTACCTCATATTTTTCCATCTTATCGAGCAATAAACCGTTTTGGAAAATTAGTGCCTTGTGTCCCATTCTTGTTTTAAAGCGTCTGTCGTCTTCTTTTCCACTAGCTTCAAGCAAATGTGCTGCAGCACACAGCCACCACAGAGCCCCCGCACGTTTCCCGTCCCAGCTCGCGCAAACTTTGGGCTTTAGGGCTGTCCTACATACAAAAGTTGCACTGGTTTAACAGTTTTTAAATTGATCTAGAGCAGTGCAAAAGCCTGCATGGAGGAAAGGATACTGGTTTGCAACCATCTTAGACAAAAATTAGACAATTACTGGTTGATGCAGCTATTATGGTAACTTCCCGATTTAAACTAATTTGATGTAAGCTGGTTATAAACCAATTCAAGTGTGTCCAATCAGAGACGCACACTGGTTTAGCTAAATGGATTTTGCAGCTGAACCGATGCTACCATTGTGTGTGGACAAGCCCCCGGGCTTGCGCAGCCTGTTCCTCCATTGCTTCTGTCTGCTCTCATTTACACCAGGACTGTAAACGTTACCAGCTCCTGGCAGTACAGCTAAATGCCCACGCAGAACAAGTGGAATGTTAGTACAAAACCAGAATTTTTTATTTTTCTGTTCCCAAAGAAGAAAAACATCAGTATTTTATCATGCAGCGTATAACTCTTACTGACTAGCCTCCTACGGATGGCAGTCAAGCATAAGAACCATTATAGGAATGAAAACATAGTCTCATGTTTCAGTGGCAAAGGATCATCATCTCCAGCCACACAGCCCAGCACGTACGTGGACTAATTCTAAGGACATGGAGGTGTTACCCTCATGTGAAGCCAGTGAAAATGAGCAGAATTAGGTGCAGTGTCTGCAAACATTCCTGGAGAGCAGGAGAGCAATTCCCTGGCCCCCTGGAAGCACAGAGGCACCTTAAGAAAAGGGAGAGCAGAGAAGGCGGTGCACAAAGGTACCCTGCAATGTCTTTCACACGCTCTCCATCTCATACTGCAAGTTTTGGCTTTGTGCAAATTAATCAGGGTGTCCCTGTGTGGTGTTGCTCTGATCTCAGCTATTAGTAACACTGTCCTGGAGTCCCACTGGAGCATGATGCTCCTCCCAGCTCATCAGTCTTGTTCATGATATTACCTCTCTTGACTGTGGCATCTCCCCAGGCCACATTTCCTTCTGAGCCATGCAGAGTGGATCATCACTTCAGAATTAATCATCTCCCCCTCTACAAACCTGCTTCTATTAATAAGAATAGATTTGTCCCACGAGTAAAGACCCAGATGGTACCATCCTACCTTTCCCATCCATTGAGTTACCAGCAATTCAATCAAATACATGAAATTCAGACAAGTTTGAAATGACCGCAAGAGCTTGTCCTTAAAAATATGTAACGTTCTGTAAAAATGTGAGGACACCCCAATATTTTTAAAGAAGTTCTGCTATTAAAAAAAACCAAAGCCATTTTTTCCAGAACATTCTAGGAATTTCCTCATCAAAGTTCTACATGGTTGAAAAGGTATTTCTCATCCAAACCCAAACATTTTGCAAAAATATTTCAACCAGCTTAAACAGTAATGCAATTTTACAGTGCACAGATATAGGTCCAGCATAATGATGTATTAGTATGTTGAGCTATCGCTGGTCTGCGATTCTACAATCTCTTATAAGCTTGTAGCATTTTAATAAGAAGTGAGGCCCAATTCAAAGTAAAGAGACAACGCTTAAGCTCAGAGTAGACGTATATAAACTGACAGGCTGACTATATTATCTAAACTGCTGTTTTATAGCTGTATTATGCACTCAATCTAACAAAAAAAGAAGTAACATTAAAAAAATATATAAAGATAAGGCACTAGTGAGGGGTGGAGTTGTGTTTTTTTCATTAGATTCATTCTTTGATTCCCCTGCCTAAAATGCTGCAGTCAGCAGTAGCTTAATTCTAAGTTATAATTAGGGTTATGCATTAAACCAGGACTCTTGAGCATGTCTAACCTAAAGAAGTTCAATGCATAAATGAAAAACAGACCTGTGGCTGGCTGACTTGGCATCAACCAGGATACCAATATATAGTAACAGAATAAATTTAAAATGAAAATTAAATGTGGTCATTATAGCTTAAATTGATGTCATATTTGCCAACTGTTTATGAAAGGAAAATTTAAAGATAAGAACGATTTTGGAGGAGGCAGAGTGCCCTGATACACAGCAGCTTGCTGTGACTTGGGGTGCATTTTAAAATAATTTAACACCAGTTTTACACTCTACAAAAAAGATGTCAACCTTTTTTTAAAGTTTACTTTCCCCTAAACTGCACGTGGTACTTAAACGCAGAACTGCATGGTACATTTTAGCCAACGAAAGACTATTTTTAACTTTCAGAAATTTGTTTGCTTAACAGCACCGGTTATTAACACCAGCAAGTCAAAGAATGAAACAAAATGCAGATCTCCAAGACACTTAAAAGCCTCACAAAATTAAATGAAGATGCCTCGATTAGTGGGATATTATTGTGTTTTCTCTTTACTGCATTTTGTATTTTTGGCATGAAAAGTGGAAAGTCTTGTATCTTTAAGGACCATGTCCTTCAAACCTGAACAAGTGAACTGCAGAGAGTGACTGTTCCAATCTTCTGCATTTCAGCAAATATTTCCATTGGTGTGAAAAGCTTTATTTTTGGGTGCTTCTAAACCCTTTTTTAGGTATGATGTGGTCTAGCGACAGTGTGCATTTTACAAGTGTGCAGCTCAATCTCATGCAAATCAAGTATTAAAGTACGTAATTGCCATGCTACTAAAACCAGTATCACAGAAGAGCAAAACGGGATGTAAGCAGAGGTTGAGCATAACTTGCGTGTGCCTCGCAACTTGGGGATATACCTTTACATGCCAGCTGCCTCTCTGGATATTGGGAAGAGCTGCCACAGCCTTGATTTTCCAGGCTGTAAATGAGGCTCAGCAGGAGAGCGCTAGTGTTGAGAGCAGCGATGGGAAGGATGCTCCTCCACTGACCTCGATGTTACAATTACTATCACGCCGAGCACGTTCCTCCATGTGTTTATAGGTCTGGAAAGAAGTGTGAGCTTCTACGTTTCTGTGCAAATTAGGCACAAAACAACAATGGAAACACTATTCAGAAGAGCTGGAGGCTTATTTTCTTTTCTTTATGATTATATTTGCTCAGTGAAGAAACAAGTGGCTGAGCTCTCCGGCAGTGGCTCAATCGTTTGTATACGGCTCATTCAAACACATAGCCTAGTGCTTAAGTATGTGCTTAATTTTAAGCAAAAGTCCCTTTGAAGTCACACCATACAAGGCACGCACCTAATGTTAAAACATATATTTAAGTGCTTTACTGGATTGGAGCCAGAATGCCTCACTTGCAGGATCCAGCCTTCAATAGGTAGGTTTAGATCTTAATTTACAGAGCTGATCTTAAGGGGTAAGATTGTGCAAAACTGAAAAAACGTGCTTTGTTATCACATCCATTACCCTTCTGAGTCCTTTGGGAACACATACCCTGCAAGAGGCCCTGTGGACATGCCTTTGTACACGGCTGTCGCAACCACGCTGAAAAGTTGGCCGAGCTTCAAAGAACAAAACCTTGATTTTCTGTGTGTATATATATGCATGTATATATATACACATCTACACACGTGTGTGTGTATGTATGCATGTCATGCATGCATGTGTGCATGCATATGTATCAGCTTAAAAGGCAATGAATTAGAGTTAAACATTTGTTTTTGTAAGGCATATTGATTACATCAGTGATGCTTCCTAAATAATTACAGTTTTGCTTTGATCTTTGATTGTAGGCTTGGGTTTATGACAGTTAATGTATCTTTAAACGATTCCATCCTACACTTACCTATTATACAGCCTTGCACAGGGTCATTGGCGTTCATCTGACAAGAAAATGAGTGAATTCAGGAAGCAAAACTAGCATGAAACTATTCAACCAAGGAGAGGGGGCGGGATTCAGTTTCCTGCCAGTATAAATCTCTGAATTGAATCGCCGTGAGGTCGAACCACCATCAGTGCTGACACCAGGAAAGCTACCTGAGCAGGCAGAAGGGTGCCAGACCTCCCGCAGCCCTCGCTGCCTCTGGGAGTGCCAAACTGCACCCTGGCACGGCCGCAGTGGGGGCACCCGGTCAGCCCTCTGCAGCCAAACCGTCCTGCTAAGCTTCCTCTCTTGAAACAAATATTTAAGCAGAAGAATCCCGAACAGGAGTCTTATGTAAAATAACTCCTCTCCTTAACATGGCCTTTTTTCAGATACAATTGCTAGTTAAGGAGATAGAAGCGGTTAATCATCCACCGAAGTGACTGCAAGCAGCCTAACAAATAAGCAGAGATCAGCCCAGAGGCTCTCAGCGCATGTAAATCAGCATCGTTTCATCAAGCTTGGAGCTTACACCATCATGCACTCACTCAGGATCTAAAACCTAAATCTGTAAATGGAAATGATGCTAATTACAGTTCAGCACCAAGCACCACTGCCTTGACTTTACGGAAATGAAGGAAAGGGGCTTGCTACATGACAGCCGATATCATATTGCCATACAACTAACTTAAAGTTGTATAAGTTAGATTATAACTTTTGAAGAAGCAATTATGATTTTATTGCACCCACTCTGCTGATGATTAATGCAGAGAGCCTAGGGGAAAATGCATCCTATCATTTGCTAACATGCACTATAATTATGCATACCTCTCCAGGTACTGTAATTTAGGACTTAAAAAGCAACATTCTGAACGAGGACTGCTGCACTTGTAAAACATTACAGATGTGTTATCATATAAATGAGGTAGCTTTGACATGATAGTGTTCTAATAAATCCTCAGCTAAGATTTGGAGACAAGATATGTCAAAAGCAAAATCCAAACTGTCTCTTAATCTTCTACATAAACTGTTTATTTTTTCTGAGCCCTACAATAATACTTGTGTCAAGAAGGCTTTGACGGTTTCTAGATTAAAGTACAGTTGGGTTGGATTTTTTTTTTACAGGTCGTCTTGAGAATGCTCATTTTAGTTAAATTAACTCAGCTATTTGCAGGTTTTAAATGCGAAGCAAAATAAAACTTTTTTCAACAAATTGGGAACTTGTGAGATGAAATTCATAAATTACAAACTTATTTCACTCCATTTCAGTGGAAGTTTTTAAACAGCTAATGTTGAATGATCTTATGTTAGGTGGAGAGCTTGATTTCAAACTGATTGCCACAAACTTGGAAGAAGAAAAAGCAAAACCCACCCCACTTTGTATTGAATGAGATGAATTTATAACCCCCCAACTTAACGTTCACTCTGTCTATTTCTTCTTTAGATCACCGTACTGATTTGATGTCTCACGCAAGACTGGGTCCCCATTCTGCTGCACAAGACACTGGAAAGAGAGTTTCCATCCCCCTGCACAGCTTAGTTTACAGTCCAGCCTGTCAAAACAGAGGAGTTTGGGAAGGGGCACAGTAAGTAGAACAGCAGCAATGTGGCAGGTCCACGCGCGGGTTAGAAGCTGGGAATAAAACCGGTATTTCTCAGTGCCATCAACCATGACTTTTCTCGGTGTTCCTGATGCTGCCTAGTTACACGTCTCTCATTGCTACCAAAAATTTTGCTTTTCCTTTTAAAATACACTGTACAGAATAGACCACACATATATACGTGCTCTCAAAACTGTTCTGGGCAGCTCCTGGAATAAACCAGCACGGTCCTTTCGGGCTTTTAGAGGAGTATTTCTAAAAGCTGTCTTGGTAAGTATTAGGGCAGGAAGGAAAAAAACCCAAATAAACAGGAAAGGCAGGATTTTACACAATAACGCGTGAACAGCAGCAGCATGTTATACCAGCATCTGCTCTAATTATGCGATGTGAGTGGTTCAACTGCATTTTGTGGTTGACTGTGCTGAAAGCCTCCCCTAAGTTGGGCTGGTAGAATTCAAGATTTATTGCTATTCAAAATCAACGGATAAAATCAACATATAACTGCAGTTATTCATTCCAACTTGCATTGTCAGCCATAATTTTTCATCAATTTCATATTTTTTGCCAAAACAACAACATAAATTTAAAAGCTTTTTAACAATGTGACCACAGGAAAAAAAAAATCCGAGAGTTATTTTATTTGATATACTGCAAACACCCTAGTTCCCAAAAGCAGATTATTTTCAGGTGTATCACACTGAAATGATTTTTTAAATTTTGAAAGAAACACTCGTCTTTTTTTTTTCCACAAATATTAGCTAACTTCTTGTTTCCAGCCCTGAGTTTTGAGCCAGCAAACAAAAAATCATTGTATTCCTCTACTTGCCTGGAAAACCAAGCTAAAGCAGGGAAGTTTTTATTAGTTTTTATTTCAGGTTTGTGCAAACATTTTGTTAATCATTTGCTACGTATTTGCCTAATCTTGTCTAATGTGAAAACAATCAGATAAAGACACATTCTGTGACTGTTAGAATCACTGTTCTTGCAGCTGCTCAGGTTGCTGGTAATGTCTGTAGAAGCAAAGGACATGCAGCTGTCTGAGGGGCTTGTAGAAAAATGGAGTCATCTTCTGTCCTCAACCTGGCCAAGTAGGCTGAGTATACACTCAATATTCACATATATTTCAGACCCAGGCAGTTCTCATGACACCTGGCAGTACGTTCTGAAAATGACTGCTCTCAGTTTTCCGGAAATGCAGCAGTCTCTTCGCTTGGTGATCTCCTCCTCCTCGGGCTGAAATTAAAGCTAGCCTCAGTTTTCTCACAGCCACAGTCAAAAACCACACTACCGTATCGCGGGACTCTTTTAAATATCCTGTCTTGCAAACTGATAGACTGGTTTGCATTGATAAAATAGACCTATTCTACAAAGAAACTTCTCAGGAGATTTTTATAATCCTGACCATTGCAATATTTCTCTCCAACACTGTAAAGACGTGACTGATTACGTCCTACATGATGTCACTTGGAAGACGCTGGTTGGTCTGCAGTTTCCTTCCACCAGAAGGATTTGTTAACGTTTTGTTAATGATAATGCTGCTCGCTTCTTGTGCGAGGGGCACGGCTGACGCCAGACCTTCAAGACTGTTTTGCACTGTCAGAAAAAGAAAAAAAAAACCAAAGCCTTCATGTATTTTTTTTTTTTAATATTTGTAAAGGTGTCAAAGCCCCTTAATGGGGCTATGGAGAGGGCTTCTGGCTCTTTTGAAGTAAACCTTGCCAGTGATCTCCTCCCCACCATTCTGTATTGCTCTGGGTCGGGTCACGCAAACTCCCACGCCGAAACCACTGCCGGGAACAGAAGGCTTTTGCAGCAACACCCCCCTCAACACAACAATCAAAGAGGAGGTGATTTTGCCCTGCAGAAAATGATAGCGGAGTAACAAACAATACTGCTCAGGTCAGCAGAGTCTCTAGAGGTTAGTGCAAAATCAACTGATATGTGAATGAGACAAGAAACAACAGGAATATGCAACAGGCAAGAGCACGCTTGAACTGGATCTCCAGCAGCCAGCCCCGCGCACGCCACTGAATCAGTTGATTGAAACTGTCTCCTCAGCACAAGCCCAATCCTTTCAGAACACTAGCTACCAAAAAGCTCCAGATTGAGCGATTCCGCTGTAGCAATAGTTGACCTTAAGCACTCTCTACATTTACACCTTTCCTGCCGGAAGCCCCACCAAATCCAGAGCATCACCAACAGAGAAATCTAAATGGCCAAGTACTTCAGAAGCTTGCTCTTTTCTGATTATTATTTGGAACAAACATGCAAATTACAGACTCGCGAGTAGAAGTGAATGTTCTCATACTGCAGAGCATGCACTAAAATACGTGCACGCGCCATCACAAGATTTGCTTCTTTACAAATATGGCTGAACGTGTTTCCATAATGGTTTGTGTTTGTTCTTTTCCCTCCTCACATTTAGTTGATGTAAATTGTAGGTTTCATGTGCTCTGAAATGATGTTCACTTCATCAGCACTTCAGCGCTACTTTAGCTGTATATAAAGATCCAGCATCCTCACCCCGAACACTCTTCTTCACATTTTTTACCTCGGATTCTTTATGCTTTGTGCAATACTCTTCCAGTGACTTCCTCCTCTGACTCATCCCCACGAACTAGCGCAGCAATTTTGTGTGCCACTCAAGCAGGTTCTGCACATGCCTGGTGTTGCATCACTCCCTGTTGGATGATTTAACAGCACAGCATTGCAAGGTAACCGAGATCATCACGACGAGGCTTTGAAAGAAAAGGACGAGTACACAACCTTGCTTGCACTTGACTTTTTTATCATCTTTTCAAGCCGAAGAAATGTATCTACCAATGTTTATGAATTTTAATAGCGCTCTGCTCTGGCTGCACTAAATAAAGGAAATACTGTCCTTGCTTCGTGAGTTAAAGAATAAACGAATTCTTGTACGCTATAATGGTTTCCAGGGACTGCCGGACGGATGGGTAGACTTAAATTGGCCTGAACGACCTGCTGAGGATCAGTGAAGTGCAAAGTTGACCTGGCCACAATTGTGTTTAGTGCTTCTTGGCTATAATTCAATACAAGACTGTATCTCCTCTTAATGCATGGGTCATATCCTCAAGACTGCTCCCATGATTGATACAGACATCTGTCAGCATATACCACCTAAATGCCTGACAGGAAAAGTCAATACTCACACTCATGAAATCACACAGAAGTGACAAAGTGAGCAAAACTTATCTCTTATGTAAGGTGAGATTTCACAGCTCCGTTAATCCTTCCAAACCATTTGCAGGGGTTTCTCTCGGTGAAGCCATGAGTTTGATAGGAGGGGGGAAGAAGACAATTTTACGCTGCCATTGGCGACAAATCAGGTCTGTATCTATCTTGCTTAAAACTGGCCTTTGGAAGTCTCCGATAAAAAGAAGAATGGAAAATTGGGAAATATTGATTAATGGTACCACAGGACAAGTGGGATTTTAGTTCTGTCGTCTTTTCTCCCTGCTACAAATTTATTAGTCAATTCAAACACAGTATTCACATTAGATCTACATGCAAGGTGCTGGGTCATCAGAAACAGCTTAAGCTTCACACGGAGGTGATCAAAAAAGTGTCACTGATGACTTACTTTATTTCCTCTGTACCTCTGATCCAAATGTTTCAATTTAAATGTGTCCTTCCACAGGGGAAAACAGAGGAGGCAAAACCCCAGGACGACAAGACAATCTTTCTACTTCGTAGGCAATAAACAGTAACAATACACTTTTCTATGCATTTAGCCCAGGTGGGGTTCACTGATTGCTTTGGTGTAGGTGGCAAAGGGAGGGCTGCAATTTTGAGCCATGGACTTCCCTTGGTTGAAAGGAAGCAAATCTTGTTCCAGTATTGGGCTGGATGGTACTCACAGGAAGCATCAGGTGCGATTATTTGGACTTGAAGTGACAGTTTAAACATGCATCTTGCCCCACTGGGTAAAAAAGAAAAGCCACATAATCTTGTAAATACCAGTACCGAGACTGCTCTACATCACACTAAATATGAAATACCTCACTCGGATTCACCCAGCCACGGGGCTGCTTCCCAAACAGATTTGTAGCCACAGATGCCACCAGATGCTGTGTGAACATGTTTAGCAGGGCAATACTCATGAAACCCCCAGAGAAACAACGCCGGCACTCATTGCAGGGAATGTGTATTAAGGCATTTCCATTCTTTTCTTTTCATCAGAGGAGAAAATCTGAGCAGGCAGCATGAGCAAAGCATGTGGGAGCAGAGAGTTCACAGGCTGCTGTGCATTATAGATACCAAAGTAAGAGAAGGTCAACCAACAGTCTGAGGTGCCAACACACACATCTTTGGGCAGAGGTGTATTAAAAGAACAAAAGCATTATGGTATTTTGCCACTTTATCTTTAAAAAGAAATCAAATCAAACTATGGAAATATCCCACCAGATAATCAAAAGGTTACTTGACAATAACTGCATTTCTCACTCTGGCACACTAGTCATCCCCCGTCCTCCAGGAATCTGCCGTACTGCTCTTCGGAGAGTTCTCAGAGTCCCAGCACACCAATGGAAGGTGGTTAAGTTACCCAAAAATCTCTGCAGCGTTGCTTAGGAGCCAATCTTTGGAGTCTATCATGAAAATCAACATCTGTGCATTCCAGAGACTTTGAACTTCAGGTGTTTCACACTTCCTGCTATTCAATTTATGGAAAACGCAAATGAAAGTAAAGCAGATAAATGTTCTTTAACAACAGGAGGGTTTTGCCATGTTTGAAATCTCATTGTTCCGAAGGAGCGGATTAATTTAGCCACTACACAGGATACCAAAGGTTATGCTTATATTGGAGACAAAATAGAACCTGCGCATATTTTGATAAGGTTACATCATCAGGATAGTAACAATAAAACCAGCTTGCCATTTCTGTGCAGACCAATTTTCAAGCAGGAGGTGTCTTGCGCTCCCCCTTAATAATGAATCGGGCTGACTGACATTTGAAATGGCAATAATTTCCCCAGGAGATGCAGCTGCAATCCTAGTATTTTCTGTTCTTGCTCTCAATCTGATTTCTCTTATCCACAGTATGAGGCAGCTGAGTATAATGCAGGAAACATTATCAGCAACAATGCTACAATTAATGCTGAAAGAAAATGAATATTTGTCTACAGAAGAATAGATTTTAGAATACCTAGGGGAACTACTGTACTTTGAAAATGAAGCTATTTTGTGTGTTTATTGAAATGCACTTATATTTCTGTGGTTATACTCTAACTAGTTAACCATATCAAGGTAATAAGCGCGTAGGCAGTTGTTATTGTCCTGTATTAAAGCTGTTTACTGAATGCTAAGTAGTCTAGGTCTATTCAGAAAACAGTCTATTTTGGCTGTAATCCATCGATATGTTTCCACACCTCACTTCTTCCATTATTAAATCCAAGAACTAGAAAGGTCACGGCGATTTCTCTCTGATCCAGAGCTGCAGAGGACATCCCAATGTGGATCCAAGTCCTACAGCAGCAATACAGGACCAAATCATGGAAACGCAGTTTTGTGCTCTGTTATTGGTGGATGTGGAGGTGGACAGATACGGTGGTTTCCCATCTTTTCTATCTCAGGGAGCCTTTTTTCCCAGTATTTAAATGCCAGAAAGTCAAACAAGTGTCCCATTCAGCTCCCTGGTGAGATGGGATAAAGACACAGAAGCTATCAGAACATCCAAGCCTGCAACCAAGGCCCAAACTGAAAGGTGCTATTAATAGAGAGAAATAAGCAATGAGACTTCAAACAGCTCTGGACACAATAAGGCTTTAGAATACGCTAATGTCCCCTTGACCATCTGCATATCATCAATCAGGTCATCCAAGAAAAAGATCTATAAATAACCTATCTGACCAACTCTGAAAAGGCTTTTGATACAACCCTTCATAAGTGCAAATGGTCGCGTTCAGACCACCTTACTTGTGAGCACAAGAGTCATTTGTCCCTTTAAAGCAGCTAGTTGGTCAAATATCTTTCATGCTCGCATTTGATTGCATCCACAGAATGGTACAAACCACAAATTACAGTGAGGCAGCTGCAATCCCTCACCAAGTCCTGTGAGCACCAACCAAAGAGCACAAGTCTCACCCAAGAAGGACCACGCTTCTGGTGGGACTGAGGTAACTTGCCCCACATAGCTCAAATGCAGTAGAGTACATAGCTTCCTGTCCATCCCCTTAATTTGCTATATCAGGACATATAATTTAAATAGAGACAAAACAAAGGCCCAACTGCTCTAGAGAGCAGCCTCTTAACTTTTGGAGCATGGCTCTGAAGCACAGTGATAATCCAAAATAATGACAACGCTGTGTGTGGTTTTAGGGAGTTCTTTTAATGATTCCTGTCATCCAAAGAAAAAGTTCAACCTAGAGTCCTCAAATCCAGCATCTCCTTTGCCTAATGTGAACATCGGGGTTCACCTCATCCCGTCTTCTCCAGTCCCCACCGGACCAAGTCTCTCCAGAGTTATACTCCATGGTTATACATGGAGTTATGGGTCCAGCATTGACAATCTGAAAACTGCCCAGGACTCCGGAGTACAAGAACATGAGCAAAATCCTCCTTGACACTCCTAAGGAGGTCTTTAATAATGTAGTCCTCAGGCTAAATAAATATCTTTGATCAACAGGGCACAGTTATTTATTATTCAGTTATTTCTATGCAAGAAATACAGGTCATCCACTGAACCAGGCACTGTCACATTCGTTTTTAACCCACCTGGAGATAAGCCTTTATTTATTGGAAATGATCATAATCCCATTGACTTCAACAGAGTTTCATGAGCTGAAGTCATCAGCTAATCCATATCATCGGTACTAACTGATGACCCTTCTCAAGCGATTAAGGCCGTGTCCCTCAGATGACATATAGTTTATTATAAAGAATTCAGAGTCTACATGGGGGATCAGTGACTTCCCAAAGTGTTATGTGAAGACACGGAAAACCCAAGAATATTTTCCTCATAAATAATTATTTTTACTTAGATGTTTTGAGCAAAGCCTCAACACATTCAATCTTTCTAGAATATGTATTTGTTTTCTGACATAACCACCATTTTGATTTTCAGTTAATTTCACTGGATTTATTCTGGTCCACCAGTGCACTCCACCTATGGGTCAGCTCCAGGGAGTCAATTACATTTTAGTGGTTGCACTGGTAGTTTTCTTTCTTATTTGCTGTAGGTTTCTTTTTTATGTTCATGACCTAAAATAATAATGAAACTCTACTTAATGTTTGTATTGTTTTCCAAAGACTACTTTTCACTGGAGTAAGTGTGAGGACAGATTTTTGTAATGAAATAATACTGTTTATTACCAAAAAATATTTAATCATAATTACATTAAGCAATAAAATAAAATGAGTTGGAGAACACAAAGGGAAAAAAAAACAGACGGAAAGGATTAAGTAGAGTCATATAAGGAATAGATTCTATTTAATGAAAATTTCCACAGTGTTCAACATTTTTATTATGGTTAATAGCACTGTGCTTCATTTTTGTCTGCAGTAATTGTGTATCCTTAATGAATGGGCACTCTTATTTCCCCATTGAGCACTGACAGAAATTAATAAACCTAATTCTGTAGGTTTAAGTTTAATTCTAGTGAAATATATAAAGCAGTTACATTTTCACTTAGCTACTAACTGGAATAGAAATGGGTTTAAGCTTTTCAGCAGCTTAATAGGGAACAAATTGGGTCCTCTTTTATTTCTTTTTTCTCTTCCTCCTTCATTTCTTGGGTCTATTTTTGTTGCTGAGTGCAAGAAAGGACATGTCATGGCTAGTGAGGCTGAACCGAGTCTACAGTGAGAGTTGTTAATTTAGTTTTTTTTTAAGTACAATTACTAGACTTAGCCCTTTGTGCCAGCCTTGTTGTTAATGATTGGTAAGGACCATCTCCTTGGTTTACAGTTTGATAGAGATCGCAAGCAATAGGAGACTTCAGACTGCCATCTAGAAAACTCAGCTATCACAGCACTCTGGAGACAAGCCTTCAGGTCCATTCCTTGTCTGGCTATGCAAGGTAGTAAACCCAAAAATAATCTGAAGCTGGGCAAGAATTGGGTGATGTTGGCATTATTTTAATTATAAATGCCATCTTTCCTGAAAAAGGAAGTGGGTGACCTGATGCCTTCTACCAAGTTTCAGGAAAAATAGAGGAGTCCCATCTCGAATGTTATGTGTTGGGTGCACATATACACATCACATGACAAAATCTAGAACATCTCCTCACCGCAGCACCACAGCCATGAACTGAGCATGTAACAGATGACTCCTTCGCACTGGTTACAAGCTAGACCGCTTAGGCCCCTTAAAACCTTTGCTAATCTCTGCAGTAAGCCCTTTCTAGCAGACGGCTGGGTGTAACAGTTCAAAACTAAAACTGAAGCGACTTTGCAGGTAGGTAAATAACTCAAAACCACAAACTGGAGTTTAAGACAGAATTTGATCATGATACTCTGAGGTACAGTGTTCTGCTGCTGCTGAGACCTAGGCAGTGAAACTGATGTTGGTCTTATTTCTTTTTGGATTAGCAGTTTTTAAGAAGAACTCCAGGTGCTGAAAGGAACCATTTTAAGAGCCACCGTTGAGTGCCTGAAGGACTTGGCATGTTCACTTTTGAAAGAACCAATATTATGACCACAGGTGGGCAATAGTGAGACAATCACTTTCTAAAATACATCATTTTAAGAACAAGAATAGAAACATCAGTCTGGCATCATGACAAAAGTGCTCTTTGGGGAATAATTATATGGATTCTTCCTATCCTACAGTTTCATTTTAGAGTGGGCCAAATCCCCAGCTGCTTTAGATCAGCAGCTGATTTACTCCAGCTAAAGACCTGGCCTGGTATTTCATTTCTATTATTACCTTATCTTTTACAGTCCCTGCTGTCTCAATTTATCATCTGTGTTCGAAATCACAGGAGCACAGTAAGGGGTAGCCATGAACAAAGGAGCAAAGACAGGGAAAACCTAAGATTAGAGCAGAGCCACGTCATGAGCGCTTCTGTACCCCCATCTGTCCCTTTTGCTAGATCATGGGACTGCAATGCAGTTGAGTCATATGTAAAGACGTGGAGACAGAGGAGGCGGTGAGAAGACAGTCGGAGGCAGAAATCAGACATGAGCAAGGTTTTGAAGTCGTTACAAGGAGACATAGGAAAGCAATGGGAGAGAAGATGAAGTTGTCGATGGAGGAGGCTGGACTGTGCAGAAGCAGCAGCAGAAAGGATGTAAGGTACTGCGGGGGGTCAGCAGTCTGGGTGACACTGGAGTGCAAAGGCACAGGGAGGCGAGGGTCAAAAGGCTTCAGGCATCACTGTTCGGCAACAAGTGCTGACATGAGACATGGACGGGGCTAGTCTGTGAGCTGGGCAGATCCTCTGTTCCTGCTTTCACTTTGGGTTTGACAAGCTGTATCTACTCAACTGGGAATCCAAAGTGACACCACGTAACCCTGGGTGAGCAACGAAAACTACTGCAAGGGAAGTTAAAGAGTAACTTGGAGGGCTTCCTCCCTCCCTTTAGACTACAGCACACGGAGCTGGAATAGACTCCAAATTCAGGAGGAGTTGTTCCAGAGAGAAATGAAGTAATATGCTATTGCGTGTCTTCCCAAAAGTAGCCTTTTCCCACGCGCCCCTTCCCCAGGAAAGGGCTGCTGAGGCGCAAAGCCTGCCCCGAGCTGGCTCTGCCAGTTTCTATCTGTTCTGTAAGCCTCCAAGGTTTTCAAGTTAAATATTTTGTGAGAGATTAGTGTTGAAAAGAAACAAACACTTACTAAGCAGCAACAGGTAACACCCTTCAAGGCAGTGCAGACTGATTTCTTAAAGCCATATGCCTTGTGCCTCATTCGCCTCACACAAATCAGCTCCGAGCAGCACAGCCGGTATCTCACAGCGTAGCTATCGGCTGAGCTGCTTGGGGAAAAGAGAGGAAAAAGGCAGGTGTCTCTTCGGGGCACTACAGGACCTCTCCGCATGGCCTCTTGGGGCTACCTGGTACCACCGCTGGCTGAATGAATCTGGTTGAATGCAGTGACTAGCCTAGGCTCCGGGCCCGGGAGGATAATCGTGGTCAGATCCAAACCCCTGTGAATAGCCCTCAGCGGCGTGACAGAGTGCTGAAGGGAAAACATCAGGCATTTAGCTACAGACTCCTCTCAAAGGAAAAGCCATTCAGTCCGTAGGAAAATGTCCTAATAATGAAAGAGCTGAGTAGCGAGAAGAATTGCTAACAACAACTTTCTCACGAAAACCATGCAGAAGCAAATTTACTCTTCCCAAACAGTACCTGCCTAGCGTCTGCTGGCCAGAGAAAAATGGTTTAGGCATGATTTTTTTTCAGATGTTTTCACACTATGATGATTTAATTATTTTTCCCTGATCAGCTAAATACCTATTTGGTTAATGACAAATCGCTAACAGCTTCACTATAATAATCCATATATGAAAGTTGAGGTTACATCTTTCACTTAGTCAGAGGAATACACTTTCCTGCCCTGGTTCCCATCACTGCTCTCATTAGTAGCAGACTAATAAAGATGCCCTGCAGCACCAGCAACCCTGTTAAGTACCAGGGTTGAATTTCCACCCATTTTTTCTAATGGAAGACTAGCAGGCATATACCTCTGCTGTTTACCTACTCTACAGGTGTCCCAGAGGATATATAAATGTTTAATTTGGAGAGCATATACACCTACGTTACTATTATAAACTGCCATTTCATACTTAAATTTCATTTTCTTACTTAAGTGTATCATTTTTTACACTTGCCTTTAAAAACCAGAAACCTAACGTGCTATGTTCTATTTAGAGCGATGAAGGAACAGCACAGGTGCAAAGGAGACTGGATCTACCAGCCGAAATTCAAGTTTGTGCACTGTGATTGACTTGCCATCACTGACAGGACCTAACAAAGAAAACACTGGCTCCTGTTCCAGAGCTGCACCTACTAAAGATCTATGCAATTATATGAAATTAGTATCTCTTCATTTCTTTGGACAAAACTGCTGTTTCCCCAAGGCTGTATTTCAATCCATGTCCTACACATTTCCCAGGCAATAGAATATTGTCATGCAAATCTGACAGGCATACTCCTTGGTGTGCCATACCTAAAATCCGCCCCTACATGTTGAAGATCAAATTCCACCACCTAACGCACAATTTTAGCCCTTCTGATTACACCAACGCCCCACACCCCCAGGAGACACAGCTCTCCTGCAGCCATAGGGCTCTGTCAAGAAGGAAGTGCCTGCTCCAGGCACAGCTGGGGGAATGGCGCGTCACCTCCTTCCCTCCTGATTTGTAAAATCAACTTTAATCGCAGCAAAACTCTCAGGCACACGTGCCAGCAGTGCTGTGAGGCCGTAACAGATCATGTTCCAGAGTCCACTGCACACATCACTGGAGATACCAGTAAAAGGGAAGGGCACCTGAGTATGGGCAGAAGCAATGGCTGACACCAAGTGCTAATACCTGCTAATTACAGAGGGAGGGTCAGGAGAAATCCAGAAAGCAATGAGAGGGATGGGGGGGGAAGGAGAGAAATGAGAAAAGAATACTTCTGAATACCAAGTCATTACGGAGAATTAGTCCATTAGGATAACGGCCGTGCGTTATGGGAAAGCAGAGCTCATTTGTTCTTTCTGGGACTCTTGGAGCACATCTCTGCAGCTGAACAAATGGCTCGTCTTCCGCTGCAACATCTCCTTTGGCCAAGTCAGGAACAGCAAACTCTGACTTGGGCTTGAGCCTTAGCCAGGACTCTTTATATAAAAGAAGTATAATTAAAGTACATGGCTTTGAGAGCAGTAGGATTAACACTGGTTGAGCACTGAGAGGTGAAAGAAATATTTGATCTGTTTTTCTCCCCCATGTACGCTACGAGCCTTAAACTACATTAGCCACAAGCACCATGGGATTCAGACTTTGGAATCCTGGATGATTATGTTTATTCTCTTTTTGGACCTTTTGCTTTTATTTGTTTCACTGAATCTAAATAGACATTGATGTTTATCTCCAGGAACACCTGAGGACGTCATGAAAGCTATAGTCTGCTGCTGTTCCCAGAACAACATATTTCGAGGAGAGAATAAAATAATCAATGAGGCAGCATGACATGAGACAGTCTGGAGGCCTCACACTTGGTTTCGTGTTCATGACAACAATAATTAGCCAGGATTAATCATCATAATGGTTTTTAAAATTTAACTTGAAAGTGGAAACCAGTTAGCTCAGGAATTTTGCCACCAGAATTTTGGCTCCAGTGCAGTCCACAGTGATCACAACTAAAAGCCTCAACTCTTTTATTAATCTTCAATGGTTTAAACAAAATGAGTTGGTGGGACGCTAGTGATTCACAAGAGAACAGTAGCCCCACAACCCATATATATTTGCTACAATAGCATTTTCCACGGAAGTCACAGACTGGCACAAAGACAAAATCTTGCCTTCACCCATACTAGCAAACTCGCTTCAAAACAGAACCCTGGCAAATACACCCTGTGCTGTACTAATCCTGATTCAGAGAGAAGATTTTGAAAATTCTTGTAACTTTTAACCTGGGAATCAAAGTCATGTATATATCTGAAAAGAAAACCAGATCTGATTACTCCAGCCGTATACAAGGTCTTGATCATTTACCACAGAAGTCAATAGAAGCCTTGTTTGTCTTCAGTGAATGTAGGATGAAGCAGTTAATAAATAAAATTTAACATGATAAAGGCCCATTTGGCAATATTCCATTTTACTGAGACCAAAATCAATCAAGAGCTTAAAATGTCAAACATGAAACTAAAGATCCGTATGGGAAGGTACATCTCAGAGAGAGGAGTGCATACAGCTTCACCCTGATCCCAGCATGGTTCAGAAAAATAAATTTAAGCCAGTGTTTACGATAGTGAAAAGTTCCTACAAAATGTGTCGTGCTCATCTCTCAGGCAGGTCTTGGTCACCACAGAAGCAGGACACAACCTCTCCTCATTTCTACTGGAGTTAAGTCAGGAGTAACATAACTGAAGCAAAGGTTATGAACGACTGATTTAGACAAGATCACAATCAGGTGTACAAAAGATTTGCTTAACTGATGGTCAAAGGGCAACTGTTTCCATGGCTGATGGATAGCAACCTTTACTTCTTGGAGAAATTACCAGTTCAGACAAGTTCGAGCCATAATCTAAATAGAAGGTGTATATTCGATCATTAATATAACCAAGATGATACTATCAAAAGGAATTAAAATGCTACACATTTCCCCTTTGCTTTCATGGCTTCATGAAGGTTGGATGAAGACACTACCTGATTTTATGACAGAAGCACATACACCACTCCAGTGTCCGGCGTCACGTTCAGTGCACGCTATTCCCCGGTTAGGACAGACGGCTGAAGCCTGGCCCTCGTGGGCAGGGGATGTGGAAGTGTCATGTTGCTCAACAGCTAGAAATGGCTTTTCCAGTGATGCTTCCTGAGGGTAACCTGTTAATCACAGTGTACAGCAGACACAGACCAAACCAGAAGCAATTTTTAATGCCATCACCCGAGTACAAACAATTATGAAATAAAGGCAGACCTTTCTACCAGTTCTCACATCAGAGACTGCAGGCCAGAAAGCCAACAAATGCGGGATGAAAAAACACCAAAAATGAGGGTTACTTTTATCTTTGAACAGACAGGCCACAAGCGATGGTGTTGAACAATCCCTTGCCCAGTGATCTCAAAAATGAGGAACCTGAATTAAGGTCTAAGGATCTCAAGCCCCTAAATTTCAATTTTAAGTTCCTGAGGCAATGCTTCAAGTTTTACTCTGTTTCCACTATTTATCCTCGTTTCAGCCAGCAAAATCAAATCTTGAATAAGGTTCTGCTTTTTCCTACCCTGTACCTCTTAATTTAATATGTAAAAAGAAATTTTAAGAAGAATCAAATAACTCATAGTATAGATTAATTCATCGGGGAACGTTCAGGTTTCCCAACGTAAGCAACAAAAGTACCCCTCCCACATTCACGGAGCAAACAGCAAAGTGACAGCTGAGATTCGTTCCTGTGAATCTTCAGAGCTGAAGCTGCAGCCCGCTGCGTTGCCAACAAAGTCCAGGTGTGAAGCGTATGAGCTGACAAAACCGGGACTCTTAGGAGCACAATCCCACTTCCCTGAGCACAATACATGCAGGCCAAGGTGCACTTGAGCATCTGGAACTCGCCACTTTTCTGGAGTGCTTTTTAACTAATGTCTGAGAGATTTCTGCTGCCACGTAGCTACCACTAAAGCTGCTCCGATGAGTTCTAGGGGATTTGCGGGCACTGAAATGCACGGGTGTGCAGCACCAGTGACTCGTTTAAGATGCTTTAGTGATAAAAGCGAGGTTGG
The DNA here is from genome assembly GCA_009769605.1 of Bucorvus abyssinicus. Taxonomy (NCBI): domain Eukaryota; kingdom Metazoa; phylum Chordata; class Aves; order Bucerotiformes; family Bucorvidae; genus Bucorvus; species Bucorvus abyssinicus. The sequence goes on from CM020040.1 coordinate 16,534,887, forward strand.
CCAGCTGCACGTTCTAAGAGGTACATCATTAGATGGGCTCTCCTGTCAATGATTTGCAAAATCCTTTCATTTGTATAGTTCAGGGAATATCTGGGACAGAACTGTAATGGCAGCATGTGGATCGCTAACATCTATGGGACTGGATCAACACTGTACAGCCGCCTAAGTCGTCCTCGGCCTCAGCTGCTAGAAGCTGTTTCCTGAAATGGGAGCATCCAATTTCTTAACTTGTTGACACCGTGAAATTAGACATGAGGTTTGGAGCAAAGCAGCAAATGTCTGCTTTCAAGTGGGCCACTGGCTTCTGCATCGCCCAGTGCAAAACCGGTCAGGCATGTGAATACATGCCTAGCTAAATTTATGTCAGGAAGCTAAAGCATTTCACCAGTTGAGACCCTGGAATATCCAAAAGAGATATTTAATTTTTATTTCATTACAATGGGTGTTTTCTTCACTCCACAAGGAATTACACACACAGTTTTTGGATCAACTAATCAAGAATTTCTCTCTAAGGATTAAACTTTCCCGATTCCTACAGTTGTAGCCTTCAGTTTAATTTTGTTTCTTGGTTAGTTATCTTTGTGCAGCCCTTACTCTTCCCCATCCACCCTGACGCATCTTCTTATGCAGGAATTCCCACTGACACAGCCTCCTCCATGGGGCAGCTCCATTTGCCTGAGCCGTGTCATGGTAAAGAAACCCCAGGGTTTCCTGCTACTTCTTTGGGACTCACCAATGTCCTCCTGTTTGCTCTCTTGCTTGTACTCTTCAGTGTCTAGAAGTGCATTTGACTCCTGTTTGCTTCCCTCCAGGTTGGTACATCACACCAGGGAGCTGGGATGGCAGAGGTCAGCCTTACTCTGAACAGTCTCCGGGGACTTTTCCCCCTCTCTGGGATGCTATTCCAAGCTGTATTTTCACTACTTTGTGTTCCAGAGCAGCATAGCTAAATGAGCTAAAGTTAGATTAGAGATCACAAACAGACACACAAGGCCAAAGTTCCCTGTGATGCTGCACCCCAGGTGCAGCAGTGGCCCCAGTGGCTCCTGGAAGGAGCCAAGGGAAGGCAGCTGCTGGTACCTCCAAAGAGCCTTCTCCACCCTCTGCCTTCCTGGACTGGAAGTGGTGACTTCATATTTGAGAATAATTCCCAACAGACTTTTCCTCCTTGACCACTTCCAACTGCAGCACGAAAGCAGAAGATGTTGCTCTTGCTTGTACTGCAGAGCACACACCGTGACCATCACAAGAGTGCGTGAACACAAAGCTCTCATGGGATCACAAGCAGCTGGTGTAAGGGCACTCCCCTCCTTCAGCACAAAACAAGTGACCTCTCTTTTATTCACCACCACAGTCTCATTCTATTCCCTGCCACCAAGTCTGCATTTTATTAAAGCAGGAGAAGAACCATCTAAGCCTTCTCTACCTGAGGACTACTCCAGGTAAGAAGGAAAGCCATGGGGTTTTATTTTAACTGCTATTTTAAGCAAGTCTTTCAGGTATAAACACAGCTGTCTGTGCTAACACCGAAATTCACTTATATTAGATTAAACAAATAGTCAAGATCAACTACTACCAGGCGCTTCAAGCCTGAGCAAGTAATCTCTTACTTAAATGAATCACTGGGTCATTTTAATCAGTTAAGTGGCTTAGCACGGGAATGCCTGCCGTTCCTTTGCATTTCAGGAGCTTCCCTACCTGCACTCATCACTACCAAAATAATACCTCTGTTCCACCCAGTTATTAGGCCCTAATTCATCAAAATCCCTGAACCAGAAAGTGACTTTTCAGTGGGTGAGAAGCCCCTTTAACGCTGAAGATGACTCTACGGTCTTAAACCCGTGCTGTTGGCTTTGTGTCTCTGGTCATTGATAGGCAATTTCACCGAGGCAGATGAAAGCTATGCAAAGTATTGAATAATGCTCAATAAGTGACTGCTGATGTATTACACTGGCACTTCCCTAATAAAAAATATAGAACAAATGCAATTGAAGCATCATGGGCTTATTAATTCACTGTCTGTTACTTTATCTTACCCTGGGATAAGCTGGAGCAGAGGTGTAAGGAGTAATCTCAGCTGTTATTAAACTGTCTAGAAGTGGAAGCGTCCCAGAGGAGGGCACTTCATTCCCCACACACATTTATATATGCACACCTCGTGCGGGATATGTTCAAGGCCTCTCTACCTCTGTCCACAAATGGGATGTTCACAGAACTGTGAAGATTTGGCATCTTCCTAAACCAGGTCATCTTATTTCTTTGTCCCTCAAACTTGTAAAGGTCTTTGCTCCATCAGGGAGAAGTAGTGGAGAAAGGGACAAAAAGGAGGTCCAGAATGAAAGCCACCAGGTAAGGGATGAAACAAAACAAACCTGAATACACCAGAAATAGCAAGGCATGGCAGGAAACAGCAAGATGATGTCTCCTTCTCTCCTACGGAGAGTTTCACAAAGGTTTTTATTTTGTCCCTGATTTTTAGCCCTGAAAGAGCCAAGAAACTAGAACTCACAGAGACACGAGACTATCAAAAATATAATTGACAGAGCTGGGAAAGATGTGCATTACAATATTAGATCCACACTTGATACCTTCTTTTTGGATGGAAGGTCATAAGGACCTGTAAGGCACTTGACTTTTAAAAAATCGCTATGATTTCCCTTCCTCAACCCTTAGCTAAGGTTTCCACAATCACTACCCCCACGGATGACAGCGCATTCAAGGTGCACAAAGGTATTCACAGGAGGCTGTAGCTCTGCAGGAGCATGGCCACTGATACCTGAGACAACAGAAAAGGTTCTAGAAATAGATTCTTGGAACCAGACTATTTTCAATGCAAAAAATGCATAAAGGAAGAAAAGTTCAACAGAATGAAGTGAGATTTATGTCAAATAATTCTAACAAAGATCCGATAAATGTTTCTCATTTCCTGCATGGCCTCAGTCAGGACACTTCCCTCACCCCATTTCCCATCATTAAAACCAAGGGAAAGGCGTAACACAAGTGTGAAGAATTCTCCAGTCATTATAGCTGGTTAGGTCTGAAATTTTTCCTTTTCAGGAAGAAGTGAGCTGCGGAATAGCTTAAAAAGAGGGTTATATTTTAATCACATTTTAAAAAAGAAAAAAGGCAGGCAGGCTATCTATTCAGCGGGAATCCAACAAAAAAACAATTGTCTTACAAGGGCAATTGAAAATCAAAGTGAATGAGTATTTATAGCAACTGAACTGTTTAAAACAACAAACTGAAACTGCAGCACCAACTACTTCACAAAGTCATATTCTTGAAGAAGGGGGGAAAAAAAAGATCAAAGATCTGCAGGCAGCCAGCTCTGCATACAAGTGGCTTTATCAGCTCCTGGCTGTGTTAAAGAGAGTCAGGCATCCTAAAAGAGAAAACATTTAATGAGGGGATGAACAACACTTTCTTGGCCCTAATTATAAGGATAGGACTAAGCAACAATAATTGCAGGATAAATTATTGTCAAGAGATATTTCCAAACAACAACAAAAAACCCATGTCATTATCAAACAAATATTTTAAGTCTCATTTACATATAAAAAAGAATAAATGGAATAGTCTTCTTTTTCTTTTCCATTTGTGGGGGTGGTGGAAATTTTCAGGGTGGTGCATGGGAATTAGACGCACTACACCCAATATTGCTAATGACAGATTAATTCTCTGCAGATCACTCTGGGAATTGTACATTTGTATCCAAGGGCAGAATTCAACCCAAGAAAAACTCGAATCTCTGTGATGTGCCCCCAAAGAATCACATGTATTTAATAATAGGAACAGAAGACCAACTTCCTCGCAAAGTATCATTCGAACTAAATGGCAGAAAAGTTCCATTTAGGACGGAGAGAATTAAGCTTCAGGTGTAGTAAAATAGATGTGCACATGCGCTACTCAGATCTTATCAGATGAGCCTTTTAAAAGCTCACATGAAAGAAATGAGATGTATACAGTAGCCTTGAGTCAAACAGGGTTTCAGGAGCCGACAAGTGTATGTCATATAAATGGAGACAAAATGAGATCATGGCAGTTGCTCTCGGGCATTTATCTCAACACTATTTTGTGCCTACAGATCCTGAGCAGTGGAAGACCGGGAGGTTTTTGGCAGTAGAAGTGGTGCAGAGCCAGGTCGCCTACTTTCCCACAATAGCAAATGGAGCAAAGTACCAGGCAGATTTTCAAAACGGTTCCTGCTTAGCTAGTAAAATAAACAGTCGCATTTTCAAAAGAGCCCAGAAGACTACTAGATGCCATTGGTTTCTGAACGTTTTTTTAAATCCAGCTGCTGAAATTTGCCATTGCCAACTAGCGATTCTGGGTGGCTAAACCAAAGACCTGACAAAAAGATGGATTTTTTCATAATCGGGGGTGTGGGGTGTAGGGGGGTGTGGGGGTGTGGGGTGGCTGTCCCTTAAAATAGTTTTTAATTATCCCTCAGAAAACTGATCGTACCGAAGAACTGGTTGCTTTGGAAATATGTAATCTTTCTCTCATGTATATGTACATAAGAAAATTAAATCTATACAGTAGTTTTAAATGTAGTACCTATGTAGAAACCAAAGAAAATAAGGCGATGGCACCTGAATGTCTTTCCTGTGCACAGGTATTTTGGCAAGTAACTTACACCCAAACAGTGATGATCAGTTATGCTTAGAACAGACCGGCATATTATCATATGAATATACACAATAAGAAATCTCATTTCTTTCACAAAAAAGCATTAAATAAAACTGGGTACCACCATCGCTTTTGCTTTAGTTTCACTCACGCAACAGGGGCACTGATAAAGTAGTATTGTTCAAGGAAGCTTACTTATTTTTTCCTTTTTACAAAATCCTGATATATTTGTCAAACTACTTGAAACATCCAACACATTTTTCCAGAAAACAGCAATTCATCCACATCTTTACTCTTGCTACCATAAAATCATGACAGCAAAAGCACAATTTGGCAACAGAGGCTCTATTTCCTGCTCATTTTAGCAGATTCTAGAGCTAAACCCCCTAATTTTCAAACAGGATAAAGACAAACATATTTTGGACATTTCACCCATTGGCACACAATATGCAAAATCCATTGCATAAATTAGACAAGTACTCCTCAGCTTGCATTTCAGAGACCTTTCAAAGCCCACCGGCTACTCCAAAGGAATCCACAGAGGAATCAGGCAAGAGTAGTATTCAATAGCCTTACATTTGCTGTATTTAAGTCTATCAGATCTATAACAAAAGCTCCATGAACTTAAAAACCTTCTTGACCACACGGTCCCAGCTCACAGCACACAGAAATGCGTCTATAAGGTGCAAAAAATTGAGGAAAAAAGTCCTGAGATTATATAAATGCATCTAGAGCTACAAGGTAATAAGACACAGGCAGCTTGATCAAAAGTTTGATTAATTTCCAAGTTTTCCAGTAATTTCCAAGATTCTGGCCAAAGCAGTGGGATATGATTCAGACACTAGATACTAACTACTTAAGACTGGGATTATTTTAGTGACAAGGACAGAATAAAAATGTATTTCTCCTGCTTTGCTTACTGCCATGAGACAGTACAATAGCCGCTTCATTTCTGCCCTTACTGTGCTTATTGTAAATTAAAGCCTTGGCTTGCGAAACACAAAGAAAAGCACAGTTCTTATTTCAAAAGCTCCCTCTAGCTTTTCCTAACTGTTTGCTACCAGAATTTTCCTGATGATCTGCTAGAAAAAGCAGCTTAGAGTCAAAGGTGGTCTCATCAGTCTTAGAGAAACACAAGCACATATTGTATAACCGATTTCAAGTAGGTTTTTAATTTGTAAAAGCCGCACAGTTAAGGCGACGTTAAAAACCCACCCCCTTCTTTTGATTCAAGATCAAAGAGATTTTTAGAAAAGTGACATAACCCTTCGATGTCCCAGAAAACCACATTTGCCACAATTAACCAGCTTCAGTCTCCAAGCCTCATACGCACAGAGGAGCTGGAACAGGGCGTTCGGAGCAGCGCGGTTTGATTGCAGCTGTGGGCACACTGGAAATAAACAAGCACAGGTCACGCTCCCCGCAGCTTCGTTCCAGCCTATGACAACCAGGGGCAGACAAAGGGAGCCCAAAATGACCAGTGTGGGTTTGCGTCACCAGGTCTTCAAGGCGTGTAAACCAGCATAGCTCTACTGAACTCGCTGCAGTCGCACTGATTCATAGCAGCGAGGAACCGATCCATCAATTCCAAATGGGGTGGAGGCCAGTGAGACTGCATAGGTGGAGCAGATGCATGTCGTACAAATGCTTCTTTGCACCCAGGGACAAACTAAAGAGTCTGGTGAATGCCTTCAGGTCTGAGGTAGCAGAAGCAGACTGAAATACAAGAAAATGACTGAGATTCTAGAGAATGAGAGAGGAAGCTAGAAGCTAGGATCTACACACAAGCTACCCCAGCGTACTTTCAGCCAGAAGGCTACATCTAAACTCTGCATACAACGTCCTCTAGGAAAACGATCTAAGACAGTTGAACAAGGTACCTGGTTTCAGAGATGCTTAAGGTCTAACTCAGTCTTTACCATAAAACTGTTACAGGAGAAAGGGATAGCACCACATGTATTCCAGAAAGGTGAAATGAAAGACCCATCAAATACACAGCACGTACGCAGTATGAACGGATGGAGATGGCAAGTAATCTCTCATGAACGTGGATAACTCCTATGAGACAAAGGTGAGGCTTTAAAAGTACCTTCACTCGAAAAGAAAGTTTGCAGTGGATTATCCATCACAGCTGTGCTTAAAACACCACGGATGGCTTTAGCTGCAACGGCAGCATGTCCGCAGAACATAAGAAGACACTGCAAGTGTCGAAGAAGTGCATAATATGAATGCACATCTAGCATTGCCCATAGCTTCCGCGGCAAACCAGCACATCCACTGCTCCCAGGCTGAATCTCAGCACGTACAGCACACAGGGAGAGCATACATGTGAAGAAGTGTCACAGACACCAGCCCTGACATTGCCAGTGCAAACTGGGTAGGAGCATCACTCTTACTGATAATTTCCTTTTATCTTCAGCAACAGAGCACACGGCTTTAGAGCATGAGCACCAAAGTCCAGTTCCACTTTTACGGGCATATGAATAGGAAAGGTTATGGCTACTTAGAAAGCATCCACATAACCTTCCCTGGTAGCCCTCTGTCCCTGCAGCACTCGCATTCCTCACTATAAACACTAGATCGAACAAAGGCATATGAATTCCAGCAGGTGCTACTGCCCACTCAACCACCACCCAGGGAGCGGACGAGGAGCACAGATACCATTACAAGTAAACGGAAATGAGGGGGAATTTCAGTCATTTTGCAGATCATCATCAGAGGAACTATGGCCCCTATCTTGTGAAATGCTGATAGAGATGAGTAGCAAATAATGCACTATCTTCTATATTCTTTTTATATATTTTAACCTCATCTTATCTTTATGTACATTTTCAGAGATCTAAGATTTTCCAGCATTAAAGTACTCTGTGTGCTACAGAAAGGGATAAAAAGACACATTATAAGTCTAAAACCCGAGAATTTCATGGGAGAGTTAAAATTGTCACTAAGGGCACACCAGAAAGAATTACAGATTTTTCAGACTGCTCTGACATCAAAGGATTAAATAAGAAAACCAAAGTCTTTTATAAACTCTAGCAAACGTACAGACAATGTCAAAGCTATTTGGTCACAAATTGGAGCCATCATTTTCCCTTTGAAGGCTTCCACAAGAAGCTATTCTGCACTGGAACTGCCACAAAAATTGAAGAGAGAAAATGAATGGGACAAGGGAAATATGGACTTACGGTTCAGAAACAGTGTAAAGTGCTATGTAGAAGCAATATTTATATGAGACACCAGAATGCTAAGGACTTTACTATTGCCCATCAATGACTGTGATATATGGGCTGCAGATGCAATACATACAGAAGGACAAACCTGCATTGGATTGTCCTCTGTAGAATGAAACTCTTTGTCCCTTACAGGAAAGCATAGCTCCTCCTCACAAGCACTGGAGTGATCTCTTCCACGCTCAGCGTTCCTGCATATATGTGTGACAATGCGCAGATGCAGGACAGGTCCATCACGTAATAGAGCCAGTAATAAAGCACAAATTACGGAAACACCAAGTCCATATTCTGCAATATTCAGATAACTGAAAACAAACTGAGCAGATCAAAGCAGACAAGACAGCCTCCATTTTTCTCTAATTTGTAAATTGTTCTAATTAGAGATTTGTATAAAGACCACCTGCCAGCCCAAATTCAGTGGGCTGACTTGGAAAGAAAGCTCTGAGATGCCCGGCTGGGACAGATTCAGACCTTCAGCTTCTGCAAGATGACCTGTATCAACAACCTCCACCCTTAACTCTCAGTCTTCACTTTACTTGTAGCATACTACACAGTTTTGTCCCAGTATGTTACACTTAATATCACAATTATTTACAATAACTCGTAATCACGAAGACAGCAAAAGCTCTGATTGAAGCGAGGAGATGGAAGAGCGCTCTCCTCTGAGTTCAATAGAACTGACGAACGGCAGCATTAGGAGTGCCATGGAATGGGCCATCAGCAGGTGTAAGTAGCCATAGATCTACGCCACCTGACACCAAAACTCAAAATCAAACCCATCTCTACACACACACAAATATACAGCACACTCTTTCTGAACTAGAGAAAGCAGTGGGTCCATTTAACTCATTATATTCCTTAAAGGTCTCCCAGCATTGGCCTTTTAATGTATTCCTCTCTAAAAACATTTGTTGCATGTCTATATTTTCATTTTCATTCAGATTTCAAAAGACTTGGCATTGGTTACTTAGAATATTGCTAGTTAATTGTTGGCGAGAAAAGACAAATTATGAGCAAGGGAACTGTTCTGGGAGGATTTGCTGTATTTGAATAATTTAGACCCCTGCCGTTAACGTGACAGGATTGTTTTTCTCTTGCAGTAGCCTGCTGCTACAAGAATTAGAACTGTTGTGGCAGGCTACAGCTTGGGCTAGGCCTTAGTAATGAGCTTTATCAGTCAATAAATGATTTTATGCAGCAAATTAAACTGTGAAGTTGGTTTAGGTGGTAAATATTAAGAGAATAAAGATATCCAACTAATGAGGAGGACTGGGTGGGGAAAAATTGTAATGCAAATGTCAATCCTTTAAATCTTTGGTAGACTAAAGCTTTGCAGAAAGTTTACTGCTACTGCCGTCTTGGTTTTTTCTTACCTTTTTTTTTGCCTTTGTAAACAGCAAGGGAACACTATCTCAACTGTATTTACAGATGCTGGAGAAGGAGGGAAAGTCTTCTGCGAGCTACAATTGCAGGCACTCACTTGTCTCCAAAGGGCCTCATGTTGAAAGCATTTGTGCAAGAGACACTTAGAACGTGCTCCTGGATCTAGTCTCCACCTCTAAACACAGCTTACATGAAAAGATCTGTTTGCTCCTCAACTTGTAGCAAGAGAGAGCAGCAGCAGCTACCCAGTTTACAACATTCCTCTTTCAAACAGGAGACTGCTTCTGACAAGATGACCTTTTAGGTCTGGAGCTCACCTCTCCCTTATGGCTCACCCAAATCCCGCACTGCTCTGTGACCCACACTTGAGGGCATGGACACGGAAAGGGATTCTGAGAACATCAACTGATCAACAGGAGGAATATGGCTTTTAAAGGCACATCTGGATTAACATGGATCAAAGTGCCCCGGACAAATAAGTTGCATTTGTTCAAAGGTCAGGTGATTAGCAATGAGCTGTTTCAAAAGCAGACAGGGAAACAATCTACCAAAAACCCGGTTTCCAAGACGAGTCCTTGACTTCTAGCTATGCTCCAAAGGACTATTCTTTCTCCAGGGAAGGTCTGGAAAACTTGTTAATCTTGGCAAAGGCATTTATTACCAAGATGAAAATTCTGCATGTAATTTTTTTACTGTGGCCAAAAAGTCAGCTTTCAGAGGAAAAAAGAATGGGAAAAAAAGTCAGTGAGCTCCATAAAGAATTGCTGGAACTCATCCTAAAGCTAGGAGTGTTAACCTTGCTGTCCTTTATCAGTTTCTAACAGTAGTAGCAATTTTTTCTGTGATTTCTGTTGGATCTGTTATTCTGTACTTTCTGACAAGGAAAATGTATGCAGCCCCTGATAGAATCCATGAAACAGGGGCTTTATTTTTGCCTTCCAGGTGACACTGCCAGATGGTAAAATATCACGCAAACAAAGCCAGAAGTGCCTGCACACTATGTAGGGCTAGCACAGAACCTGCTCCAAGACGGGGAAACCACCGCCCTTTTGGGACAATCACAACACAACCAAGAATCGGTGTCAGAAACTCCTCTTTGAGCCGGCTCCATGGTCACACACGCTGCAGTTCACACTGACAACACACAGAGAAACCCACAGTTAGCGCAGAGGCCCCGGGCGCGTCCCTGCGCTGAGGGAGCTCCTTGCTGGTGCTCAGGTTAAGGTTAGCCTTGAAATTTTAGAAACCAGTTGATAAGGCACAGATCAAAGGTTTTCCACCAAAGCAGTCGACTGCACAAGCTTTTAAAGCAAAATTTGAAAAGGACACAGTTACATAGTGAAAGGAAATTGAGCCACAGAATATCCAGTAAAACTTGGTTGGACCCACACATTGTACACTCCAAACAATATGCTGTTAAGTGCAATAAATCCAAAGAGCACCCTGGAGATTTGTTTGGAAGATCAGAGTATATGTTGTGGATATAGTATGGAAGGCTGTTTTTAACATGAAATCTATTCAATTGCAAGCTGTTGATGTTAACCGTTTCTTGAAAGACCCAATATACTAATGCAGTTTATTTAAATGGCAGAGAACGAAACCTCATGTATCACCTTCTCCATGCCTTTCTTTGATTAGATTGCCTCAGTTTAATTACTAAATTCTGTTAAAGGACTTTCCGCGCAGATGCAATTTCATGCAGGTGTTACCTGGTGTAATGAAACCAGATGTTTCCATCGGAATAGGCCTCCCTCATTTGAGATGTGTGTGCTGCAATAGCCTCATCTGTATATCCATCGGTTCCAACTGAAAAAGAGAGTGGTTGGGGGCGTTAAGCAAGATCAGATTTGGTAGTGCCACCTGTTGCCTCCTGTTACATACAAAAGTCTTTCATTTGTACGTTACTTTTAAATGAAGCTTTCTAACCAGTTTCTACAATGGACTAGAAAGTTCTTGGCTGGTTACGGAATGAAACAAAATCTATTTATTGAGGTATATCAACAGCAATTAAAAAAAACCCCAAACTCAAACCTCTTCTTGTTTTCAAATAACTTTGAACAGCTTTTTGAATGTCTGGAGGTTTCTACAGGGAACCTAGCAGGAAGTTATTCTCTAGACAGTTTTAGAGTTGATGTTACCACATAAATTAGGGAGAGAACTGAGTAGTCACAAGGACGTTCATGAGAATTACATGGTCAGACCTAGGGCTTGCAGTTTACTTTTCCTGTTATAAAAACCAGGAAATTATATTAAGCTGGCCTCAGTTGTAAATATAAAAGAAGTAAATACTCCCTGCATGAGAAGTCTCATGGAAACATACTTTTTGCACTCAGTGCCCCACAAGTTTCCTTAGCAACACAGCCTCCTCATTTTCCATCACCCACAGGATCATTAGTGCTGTTTACTTTTATTTTCATCATTGTAAAATCATGACTGGCCAAATGACAGACCAAAGGCTTAAAGTGGCAGAAAGAAGTGCCATCGAGCAGCAACACAGAGAGAAGAATCAAGCCCATATCACGCCTAAGCTGCTAGCAATTTTGGAGTAGTTTCTCTAACACCTAAATTTTGAATAGCTTTTCTGATAACCCAGTTCATCAAGAGCATCGTGGTCAGAGACATTCTTACATATCAGCCGTCACCCTCTGACACTGGGGGAAAATCCTCACTATCATGCAGAGGGTAGAACCAGGGGAACTTACACAGAAAGTCTTTGTCTGTTCCAAACTGCCACAAGAGTTGTGATGAAATGTTCATGTTTCAACCCAAAAGGAGCTGGCAGGGTAAGTGACTCCAGCTGGCAGTTCCAGCATGAGCCTGAGTCAGAACCTCTTCCCATTTCTCCCCATTGTTCTGTCAAGCCCTGATGCTCCACAGATGACACCGACCCCACCCCGGGACTCAAACTCATGGGACTGCACAGCTCCGAACAATGAAGAACGAAGGGCCTATGGGCATTACAGAAAGTTCACAAGTAACGGCTAACAAGCAGTGGCGCAAAAGGCTCACTAACCAGACAGCTCAAAAGGACCAAGACTCTCATTCTTTGGATTAGCCCTTTTAATATTAAAAACAAACAAATAGAGAAGATCAAAATATTCATCAATCACACCGCCACGCCTCCTCTTCTATCTGTGTTCTCACACTAAGAACATGTGTACTTGGAAAGTGCCCATGAACCTGAGCTTCCAAGGTGAGGTCTTGAACCGCCGGATGACACCCAGCAAACAGATTGCACAAGCATGCACGAGTGCACACGAGCACACACGCACAAAGGTATTTTATATTAATAGCCTCCAAATCTCTACCTTTACAATTGCCTTTCTGAATGAATTCAGTTTTATTTTGTGTTGTTTTCAGGTTTATTTAGGGAGGGTGAGGAAAGGGAACATACAGGCTAGTCAACTAAACTACTGTCTGCCCTCATTACTTCAATTCAGGGACTGACAGTACAAGACTTAATATTACAATAAAGCAAAACTGGTGTCAGCAAAAAAAAAAGTTTCGATGACACACTGATATGGAACACTATGATACACTAGTAAAAACTATGTGAAAACCAGAAACACATAAGACTGCAATTTAATCTTTTTATTTGAAATATAAATATTGTTACTATCAAGCTTGACAGTATAGAAAATGTGTGCCCTGCAGCCTTCTGACAAAACAAAATTTATATTTAAAACTTCCTGAAATAATGCCTTTCATATGTGGAGTTTTGTCACATTGCAGCGGCTCTGAGCCTACCTTATGGTCCTGCACCTTTAATTATTTTATGCCTAGAAGACACATTTTAAATAGAAGAGGCGGGTTACAAGAGTTTTGACAGCTGTGGATGATTAAAATACTGACAACATGCACTATATAAAATTCCCTGAGGTTTTAGCTGGGTACTCACACAAAAGTTAGCGATTAGATTCCCTCCCCCCCTGCCAAATCCCACCAGCATGAAATGTTTGTACCACTGGCCCATTACCACCCCCCCCACCCCCCCCCACCCTTTAGGCAATGCAAACCTTTTTTCTTTTTTTTTTTTTTAATATCTCAAGGACACATACTTGAAAATTGGTCAACAAATTTGATTTAGTAATCTGTTCCCATTTAACAAATATGCAGCCAGGTTTCATGACCAGCTGTTCTGTATCATTGCATGAATGGAGGGAAGGGAAATCGTTTAAAACAGATGAATGGGTTTAGGTTTTGTTTTCCCCCACCCCCCTTTACAAGAGTGTTACAGCTTGTGCTAATTTTCTGGCCTCTTGACCTACATGTTTGGGTTGTGCAAAATATTATATTATGAGGGAAAAAGAGTGCTCTCCAGGTCAGAAAAGCACTGAAGTACATTCTTAACTCTGCCAGCTGCCTCCTGACTTCATACACTTGAGTAAGGGACATATTTACGTACCTGGTTAAACTGGGACTCTACCCTTCAAGTCCTTCAAATTGAAAGCTGCATATAGAATCACAGAGTCATTTGGTTGGAAGAGATCTTTAAGATCATCAAGTCCAACCGTTCACCCAGCACTGCCAGGTCACCACTAAACCACGTCCCTCCGCACCACATCGACATGTGTTTTAAACCCCTTCAGGGATGGGGACTCCACCACTGCCCTGGGCAGCCTGTTCCAGGAGCTGCACAAACCAATCAGTGCAGAAATTTTTCCTAATATTCAACCTGAATCTCCCCTGGTGCAACTTGAGGCCACTTCCTCTTGTCCTGTCACTTGTTACACGGGAGACCAACCACCCAGCTGGCTACAGCCTCCTTTCAGGCAGTTGGTGAGAGCGAGATGGTCTCCCCTGAGCCTCCTTTTCTCCAGGCTAAACAACCTCAGTTCCCTCTGCTGGTCCTCATCAGACTTATGCTCTAGTCCCCTGTTATATATGAAATAACATTAATTACACTGACTTTTGAGTTGTAGCTGTGACTCTGACAGTCCTCCCTTTATTACACTACTGGCTAAGGAGACAAAGAAAACCTAGAAGAAGCAAATGACCACCAAAAATACGTGAGCAATTGCCGAGTCAAACTATCTGCATGTGGGTCGTAAGTTATTGCCTATTTTTTTATCTTTAATTCATTTTAATTTCTTCAGACACTTCAAAATGCAAGAAAAGACAAAGAAGGAGATCTTATCACCTAAAGAGCAGACTTGTCATTCGAACACTCCTTTCAGCCCCAGAAGAGAGGTTTGTGCAAAGGCAAGGATGGGCTTGGGATAAAGCAGTTTCCACGCTGATGCTTGGAAAGCATATCCTCCTTCAGGAGCTCCCTGGCAGAGATGAGGTTAGAGGATGGATGGGAAGGAACCAACTCAGTGCTCTGTACAAAGCAGAAATGATCCAGAGATACTGGTAAGCCAGCAGCAAGAGCAACATCAGGCTGATGTAATGGAAAATGCAGAAAGATACCCCTGAGTGCCACACAGCAGAAGGGGGAGCGGGTGCAAAGTCTCATCGACTCAACCCGCACACCCAGGTGGGATGAGAAATGGGCTGAACTCCTGGTTTGGGCAAGGAGAAGACCCAGTCTGTGGCACGCAGGATGCAGCACCCAGCTGTTGATACCAGCGTGTGAAGAAATGTGTGTTCTGGCATTCAGGGGATCTCTAACAGGGGAGTCGCCCAGGCTTGGTGTTTCTGCGGGAGCAGCAGGCAGCAGCTTTGCTGTACAGAAGGCTGCGGGAGTTGTTCAGTTTTCCAGCTCCCACTCTCCCGCAAGGCACACAGTACAACTGCAAATAGGTAATTTTTGTTGTTGTTGTTAATGATTATGTACATAATTGTGATTGTAGAGCTGCGTAGGCTGTGTAGATTAAATAACTCTGGTATTAACAGAGACAGGGAAAGGACAATCTTCTTCTCCTTACAGTGCAGTGCAAGTTACTGAAGCAGAAGTAAAAGTGCAGAAGCGGGAGCCAAAAGTACTTGAAGTATTTGATTAAAAAGTACAAAGACATAATAAGAATTTATCAAATGCTCCTATTATGTTTGGCTGAGGTACAAAACACTGCTTTTAATCTTCAATACTTGTAAATAGAATGTTGGATAACTTCCACTAGAAATAAGAAATAAGAAAAGATTTTTTCTTCCTTGAAAAATCAGAAATCCAAGTGCAGGAATGAGCCACAACAATAGAACTTCCCAAGAAAACATTACTGGGAGCAAAATGTATCTGGAAAATGATGTCTGTAAACAAGCACCTTCAGCTATGTGCCTTGAGGATTTCAAAGTGCATCAGCTGAGCAAATAGGGCATTCCTCCTTCCTGCTCTTTCCCCTTGTGAAAAATAAAATAGTTCTGCAGACAGCTTATCTAAAAAGTGAAAAATGTGTAGGTTATCGGAGCGGCAGCGGCCACCGAAATCATCCAGGGTTTTTAACCTTCAAGCCAGTGAGAAATGAGCCAAGGATTCAGTACCAAGGAGCCACTTGTGCAAAAGACAGGCATCTTTGCACCCTAATTATGTTGTCTACAGCGTGCTGGCAACGCTGTAAGTGGGGAAGCTGGGTGCTCCTTCCGCCCTTTTCCACCAGTCAGTCACCCCTGTGCAATCACCAGCATCTGCTCATTTCCAGATCATCGTCCTAAGACAAGTAACGTTGACAATCGCTGCCCTTCGGTTGGCCAGCACCCACTCGCAAGCTGAATTCCTCAGGGGCTGTTTGCAAGAAGTGCCTGAGACTATCAGAAATTTGGGAACACAGGGGTTGTTTTTGGTTTTTTTTTTTTAAATGAGGGAATATTAAAAGCTTCCCCATCACCCCACCCTTGGGAAAATGAGTTAGTAAAAACACTGGAATGCAATCTGTGTCAAAGGAGACATTACATCAGTCCCTCGCCCGGTTGCTTTTTGTTGTTCCAGTTCTCAGTAAAGCAAAAGAATGAAATACATAACCTGGTGTCCTTGTCTTCAAACCTTCATTGTTATATATAGGATATTGCTGAGTATTTTATGGCTACCGCTGTTTCCTCAATAGAAGCCACGCGATACAGATGTTCAAGCACTGGTCTGTAAAACACTGTGTCTACTAAAGCAGTTAAGCCACACAGCTCAGCTCTTTCTAGCTCCCCAGTTCGTTACATATATCACACTGTATATTATTGGTTGAATCATCACTTTCCAACTGATTTTGCATTTGCACACTGTACAGCTTCTAACACACATGCTGATCTGCTCACGGTCCGTCTCTCATCTTTCTCTGCTCAAGTAGTTACAGCTCAGTATTTTTGTATCCAATTACGAAGAAAGATGAGAATGAAATGGGAAATAAAAAAGTGACAGGTGGAATTAAAGAACAAAATGGTACTGTACGCCTGCTTGATGCTAATTGGTTTTCTTAACTGTTTACAATCGGTGGCACACCATAAAACACCCCAACAGGAGTGGTCTGTCAGCCACTTTTGACGCGGTTTTAGTCAATTTAATTTACTTAGTGGCAGCTCTAATACATTTTGGATGCTGAGGATCTCAACACACACACCAAGGATGATCTTTACGGCACTCAAAAAAGTGGGGACAAAAGAGGAAACAAATACTTTTGTTAAAGAAAATGTGAGATGTTTTTGATTAGGTGAGGTTTTCTCTTTTTTTAAGCTTACGGAAGGGGTAATATTTAACTGTTTAAGTAAATGAGCTAGAAGTTCAGCACTCCTGAGCTCCACCATTACCAATAATTTATACTTCCTTTCACGTGTTTCTGCTTATGGTTATTGATAGAACTTTTAAAGTCAGCTCAGCCGAGACTGCAGACAGGTCACTGCCAATGAGCAAGTGGAAATGAGAAGAGCCAAGTGACAGCACAGCAAAGTAATATCCTAGAACTGAGCAATTCCTCAGTACGCGCTGTCAGGTGTGATTCTGAGAATACCTAAGGACTCATCGAGAGTGATCAAAAACTGCTAAAATCTCTATGCGCCAAAAATCAGGATACTAACGCCGTTCTGCTGTTGGTAGGGGGAGGCAGGGCTGAGAGCAGCAGGGTTGCTCGCAGTGTCTTTATCCCACCTCTCCAAAAGACAAGGTGTGCTTCACAACTCTAGTATCCTAAATCTGAGCATTTCTCTGTGTCAAGAATACTGGACATCTAAACAGGTGTTTGAAATGGTACTTCCTCCACAAGCATTATACTTGGTACAAACACGGGTGAAGCATGCTCACTTCTGAAAACACGGGTTATGTATGGCAGAGGCATGACGAAAAGGAATTCACTAATAATGTCCGTTGGCTTTCAATGAAAACTGAGCTTACAGACCAGCCTCTGTTGCTTCTGTATTTCTCTTTATCAGTCCTAAAAGTGAAGCAAGGTGAGGGGGCGGGGGAAGGAAGAGAATAAACTTCTAAGTGGCCTCAGACACATAACCAGATTTTCAGCTGGGTCTCAGAAGCGAGGTGGGTAATAATCTTAATACCAGTGTTTTCTCTGGAGGATGGTGTTATGAAAAAATAGGCATAAACCCAATAATAACCTTCTCTGGAACTTTGTGAAACTCATCTCATTCAAATTTGAAAGCACTTTGAGATTCAGACAGCCAAGCGCTGTACAAAAGCAAGGTACATTTAAAATTGAGCACTTTGAGCTTAATTTATGTTACCAACTACAGCTTTTGGGATCCTGTACATTAGCTGTGTATATTTTTCACATATTTCTAAGAAAAACGGTCCTCAGAAGATGATGAATAGCCTGCCTTACCAGAAAATATATGACAGGTTCTAAAAATGGTACATTTTTAAATTGGTATATATTTATACTTACTCTGATCCTCTGAGATGTATATTGAAATCTGTAATATAAACAGCAAAGGGCATTCCAAGACAAGCAAATTAAAATGAATTCTGCATCATTCTCTCCTGTCCTATTATTATAAGTTCTCAGGAGGCCTACAAAAATCTGTATGTGAACTAAAACTGTATGTGAGACTGGTAAGAGTTACTTTAAAAAACCCTAATCTTTTATTGGATCACAATGTAACTGATGTTTAAAATAAGAAGTTCGGGCTATTATCACAATATATAAACAGAGTCTCTGATAGGCTATCACTAGTATGGCATGTCTTTATAGCATTTTAGATTGTGTTTTCCTATATATATTAAAATGTATATATCACCATCAATTCACGATGAAAGAACTTCATTTTTTTAGAAAACAGTATCATCCCCATCTCTGAGAAAGAGCTATTTATCACCATCTGATAAAACCACTGTTCATTCATAGTCTCTTGGCAGTAGCTCCTACTCCTTTCTCTTGGGTCGCTCTTCACAGGTAATAACGCAGGCCTGGATAAGACCTCCCCAGCCTTTGAATCGTTAGTAGTGCCAGACCCCCCTTAACATCTGTCTACCCTGTTCTGGAAATCCTCCGATGAAGTCTGCATCATTACTCAATTCCCCCTGTGGTTAGAAAGTTTTCCTCCCAGTCATCCTAATGCATCTTGGCTGAAAATTAAATTGGTTTCTTTAGAATTCCCTCAAGTGGAGAGAGAACAATAAGCACCAGCCTTTGCGTAACTTTCTCATATTGGAAAGACTATCATGATGATTTCTCTGTAGGTTTATCAGTTCCCACAACTTTTCTTCATAGATCATGTTCTAAAAATCTCAGATTTTCCTGTCACACTCTGCTCCATTTAATATGCCTTCCCGATGTGTAAAATATGGTGCCCAACGCAGTTCTTAAGCTGTGCACTCCTTACTAGAATTTTTTTCCCCGATTTTTCACAAGGACATTATGTGAGACAAACCCAAAAGCTGAAGTCAGGATAATTCAGCAACATCTCTGCCTTTCCCCAGGCTAGTTATTCTTTCAGCATAAGAAATCAGATGGATTTGCTGAGAACAAATCACTTCAATCTTATGCTATCTTTTACCACCTTCTTATCATCTGAATAGTTTGAAAGAATTTTTTTTTAAGATTTGTTTCAGGGTGTTTCCAGGAATAGCTACTGGGCTGACTGGTTTATGAATTCCTGATCTCTTTTTTTTCCCTCCCTTTAAAAAGATAGGTACAACATTCACACTTTTCCCACGCTTTGGGGCTTCCTTCACTCTCTAAAATTCTCAGAATATCATTTAGCATTTGCTGAACAGAAATTCATGCTGCTACATCACTTCTAATAGATTGATGGACTCACTCTAAGAGCTTCCTAGAGAACTAAACAGCTAAAAATTCGATTTGAATATACAGGAGCAGCCCAACTTCCAACTTCAAGCAAATCTATAGGTGAAGTTTCCCATTACAGGTAAGGCAGTGTCCTACATAATTCATCATACACATCTGCTTCGTGGCTCTGCACATTAGTTTGGTTTTCCTATAAAGTGATACCTCACCAAAGATGGGCAAGAAACACACCACCATATCTTGGCTTATTAGCAACAATGAAGGAAGAATTCCAAGCCAAGGAATACCAGCAGAGTTCAGAACTCCAAAAGCTTTGACTTTGGGGTTTCAGACTTGTTGTGGCAGTGATCCAATATGCTTTCTTCTGTCCTACAGACCCCTTCCACTGGTTTCCCAGCCTGGCTGCTCCTAGAGTGCACAGCCTGTCATTTGTACTATCATTTGAGTATTGCAAATACATATATATCACTTATAAGTGCCTTCATAAACACTTCAGAGACTTCACAGCTTTAAGCACCCTGATCCAAGCAACAATTTACAAGCTACAGACAACTCCTGCGGTGGAGTGCGGAGACAGCAAGAAAAAAATAATGTAATTGCCATTGTCTGAGTTGCAAGGGAATTACCTTTCTCTGCCCTCCTCTCACAGTGCACCCGACCGGCAGTCCCCCACGGGTACCACGGTAAGGACAATAAGGACACACCTCTGTCAACAAAGCTGTCTCACCTTTGGTGGCCCAAGAAATAGGAGAGAGTACTGAGAACTAGAGCCAGGGATCTGGTCCCAGCCTTGTCCCCGCTTCCTCGCTGTGTTCCTGGAAGTGGACTAGAAACATCACTGCAGTTACTCCTGTGCTTAAGGTTACGCACGTGAGTAAAGTGGTTGCAGGATGGGTTTCAGGTTTGTGCTTAGCTGAAGAGAAACTTTTATAGTGGAAGACAGGCAACTTGAAACCTTTAGCGGGCATTAAATGCTCTTAAAAAAGAACAGAAAGAAATTGCTGTCTCTGTGTGCTGCCCCATCTGAATATTTTTAACATTCCATGGGAAAAAGAAGTTTATGAAGAGCTGATTCATGTGTTGTCACTTGTGCACTAAATACTGTTATCTTCTGAAATTATAGAAAGCGGGAAGATATTTTTAGTAATTGTTGGCTACTCAAGCCACTGTTTCCCTGGGTACGACTAACTCTGTTTGTGGTTTCAGAGACCACTGCCAGTACTTCAATAATATATACGTTACGAACTGCTACAGCTGGCAAGGTGTATCTGCGTTGTCTATTCCAGGGAAGGATTTTGCTGCCTATTCAAAATGAATAGATTCAGAAGTGGAATCCAGCATGGAAAATGAAGGAAGGTCAAAGGAAGGGTAATATTTATGGAAGATTGAGCATTTTAGTGTGCTACTGGCTTCAGGGTCTGCACTCCCTAAAAACACCAGGGTTTGTGCACTGGAGTGCTGAGCAGAGTATGACTAAAGCATTTGTTTGAACCTTCAGAAACTGGCAGTTGGTTCGCATTCAAAAAAGAAAAGCAAGAGAACTGTACAGTTTATGCCACTCTAGAGCAGAAACACTTTACCCAAATAAGCAACCCAAAAAGGGCTTTTCAATTGACATGAGCAAAGCCCTCTGAAATACACCTTGGCTTTGGCAGCTAGTAGAGCACCCTCTCTCTCCACTTCAAGCAAAAGGCTGAAACTTTCTGAAATGTTTGTGTGTGAGGGCACTGGATGGAACGAGCACGCAGAGGGTTGTAAGATGGATCTGAAAGTCTGAGAGTCGTAGGGGAAGGTACCTGACACCTTTCAAGAATTGCCAGCTGTAATTAAGATGCAAAGAAACAATGAGAGTTAACACTCATGGCTGAATTAATTTTGGGGAAATACAGGGCAGGTAGTGAGCTGAAGGATGGGGGGGAACTATTCAGTGCGAACAGCTGCCCAGTTTAAATATATAAATCCCACAGGACTGTAAAAATCTCTTATCCTCATGTAATCGCCTAGCCATTGATCTGATGCTTGTGGTCCGAGCACACCCCACCTGCAGACAACGTTATCTTTCCATGTTGGTAGTCAAATGTGTATGGCCAAAGACCGAACGGACAGGAACGCTCAACAACAGAACCTCTTTTCTACGCTGTCCTAGGTTCGGCTAGGATAGGGTTAATTTCCACAGCCAGGATAGCTGGACCGAACCAGCCAATGGGATATTCGATACCACACTGACGTCATGCCCAGTGTATATCGGGGGGAGCTGCAGAGGGCAGGCAGTTTTTCCAAACAGCGCCGGGTCGCGGCGCGGCTCAGCTCAGTGTGGCGCGGCTGGGCGCGCTGCCGGCAGCACTAAGCACTGCCTTGTATGTGACTCATTTGAGGACTGCTGTTACTATTGCTTTCTCTCTCTCTTCGTAACCCTTACCGTAACCCACACGGCTTTACTTCTACCTTTCTTCTCCTTCCGCCCTCCACCTGCCGCCCAGGGTTAGGAGGGCAGCGAGCAAGCGGCGCTGTGGTGCTTAGTTGCCAGTGGGGTTCAAACCACCACATACACCTACAGGGCCATTTTGACAGAAAAGAGGATGAAAATATAAAGTGCTGTACATAAAGACGTATGGAAAACTATCTTCACTGGCATCCAGAAGAAAATAATTTTCAGAGCTTCGAATTTTCTCTCTTCAAGCCTTAAACTCAGGGGCTAGGAGTGCATGGGGGAAGAGGCACCGCAAAGTAAAAATGGGAACTAAAAATAGCCTTGCTGAATGCAGCAAGGAAACCCATGGATTGGGTGGCAACAAGAATGAACTGAAGCACTTCGCTTCTTCACAGCACAGTGCTTTGGGCCCTTGATGGAAAACAAGTGAGCGCTGATGCAGTATGTCCCTGCTCTTCCACACCCTTGAGAAGGCTGAGGCCTCCCACAGCAACATTTTCAGCATGACAACAACAGAAAAAACCCCAAACTAGGTACATATTTGCTCAACAGCTCTTCCAATGAGTTCCTATTAATATCAGCTAATTACACATGCAATATACTCTGCACTTCCTAACACCAACTAAGAATCGATTTTTGTCCTGGTTAATTCAATGACCAAGCTTGTATTTGCTTTAGTTGAAACGTACTGGACCTCTGACTCCTCAGACTTATTTTCATGTGCCTGGGAGCAAAATTCCAGTGATATATCTATATGCACTCTGCAGCTACTCTTTCCATATCAGGCATAACTTTGCTCGCGTCAACAAACCTCCCAGAGCAAGAAATGAGCGCTGCTCCAAGGTTCAAGGATACACAAGCAGGTCCTGCTCC
Organism: Bucorvus abyssinicus; assembly: GCA_009769605.1. Taxonomy (NCBI): domain Eukaryota; kingdom Metazoa; phylum Chordata; class Aves; order Bucerotiformes; family Bucorvidae; genus Bucorvus; species Bucorvus abyssinicus. Next base: position 16,557,551 of record CM020040.1, read on the forward strand.
CTGCTCTGTTTGTACGCACATTTTGTCTTCCTGCAGTATATAAAGTGACTTACAGGAAGCTTCCAGTAGTGGAAAGTTGTAACTCATCCAAAAAGAATCTGTGCTTTAAGGAACAAGTACCTTCTTACTGGATCTTAAATAATATATCACATAATGCAATTATTCTATGTCTCCTGGTCATCACATGGTCTGGGGAAATCATAGTCAGTTTTTTAATATTGGGAACGTAAGGATCCTATGGAATTACAGACTACAGAGAACTGTATTCTTCCCTCTGCATAATCTAACCTCTGATCAGAACAAGCAATTTAGAAAAAATTATGATCCATTCTCCATTTCACATATACAGGCTTAAAAATAAAATGCAATAAACATGCTTTGGGATGGTTGCTTACCCAAAACACACCAGACAATTACACGGTATGCTGTTTTCATTAGAAACTCTCTCAACAGGTCCCGTTTGAAATGTGTGCCACTCCTCTGCACTCCATGGCTGAAGTGGAGTTGTATTACAATCACATCTCCAGACAGAGAACATTGCCATTTTTTCCTGGATCAGACACCTGCTATCAATTTGAATGGTATCTGATTGAATATTTGTGCAGGAAGGACAAGAATCAATTATTCATGAGTACTAAACAATAGACTGTATAACCACAGTTCATGAACCTGAATCCTTTACAGCCTAGCTTATCTTCGATACATTTATAAGGGCAGTCACATCTTTTAAACAACTGACATATTTATGGCACCAGAAAGGGGGGAGGGATAAAAGAGGAAAACAAATGTTTTTGTTAAAGAAAATGTGAGATGTTTTGGATTAGGCGGAGTTTCTTTTCTGTTGCTTATAAAAGTGGTAATATTTAACTGTTTAACTAAATTTAACCAGACATCTCATGTGACAGCCGTTTCCCTGAGACTCCCAGCTCAGATTCTGCTGAACCAGGCCATTTGGGTAATTCAAACGAACGAGAAAATATATGCAACTTTTGGACCCTTACCCAGGAGTCTTGTGTGAGTTTGGGACTCCTACCTGTTCTTGGCAATTTAACGGAACAAAACATTTTGAGGCTCTCCTGCCATTAGGTCTTCTTCATTGCAGGAACCTGGTTCCTTCCCTGGCAGCCTCTTCTCTTTTAGGTTCCCAGGACATTCAGTTAGGCTCTGCAGGCTCTGCAGTGCTGACCTGGTTGAATCCATGCCAGCAGGAATCCCGCACCTTGTTGTCTCAGCTGAGCTTCGTAATTCAAACGTGGCTGATGTCAGAAGGAGAAAAGCCTGAACCACGTTTTCAGGAAAATGTAATCCTGACATCACGGTGGAACAAAAAGGGACCAGTAATAACGTATTCTTTTAAAATCCCTCCTCCCTCCAAAGAGAGCTGTTAATGTTGCTGTCACGTTTAATACATTTTTAAGCACACTCCTTTCATTTTCTTAGGGCAATGGTTTAAATTCCAATACAAATGTTTAAAGCATGTGACGTTCTGAAATTACAGTATCCCTAGTTAAATTCCCAAGATCACCGCTTCTAGTGGGGAGTGCGTGAACTATTGTGGAATACAGTTTGGTTTAAAATCAATCCCCCGATTGACTTTAAAAAGGCACCTAGTGCTGTTTATTTGTTTTTATGGAAAATAATACAGGCAATTAATTTCTTTCATACGGTAAGTGTCTGAGTTATGAAAGCCTATAATGTAACATGGCATGCTTGATGAATAACATCTGAGGTGATTTAGTTTAGAGCAAGTGATTGGCAGTTAGCGATTTTGATAAAAATTTGCTGCATGCTATGCAACGGGCAACTCAGCCGTACCACCGACTCAGTGAAAACAAACTCCGAGTGAAAAAGATTTCTATCATGTTACATTTTATGCTGGGGAGTCAGAGAGAAGGAGGAGGACGTAATTCTTTCCCAGATCTAGTAGCGGCTGCTTTAAGAGAAGCAATGACAAGGTTATGGGTTCTCCCTCTGCCATGCATTTCCTTCATAAATTTTAGCATTAAATTATAAATAAAACATATGAGGGCTCAGCTCAATGAGAAATATGTCTGGACTTTGGCACTGTATAGGTCTGCACAAATCCATACAAGCTGCTTAACATTGATTTTTTTTGGCGTCTTTCGCAGCCCTATGCGGGCTTCGCAATGCAAAGGCAGACATGCCTTTTATTGTATCAGGCCCTTTGCCATTAATTACGGACATGCTTTCCTTAATGACTGGGCATAACTGGCCTGTAGATCCCCTGGCTGGATCACCAGAGGATGTAATCAACAGCATAGCCCAGGACTGCCGACCATTTGCTATTCCTGGCCTCCCCATGCTCCCCATCCTCTTTGCTCCCTTTGCCAATGAGAGGTTGAGGCCAGTACCCCGGCAGGCTGCGTTCTCCTTGCTCGCCCCTCTTTCTGTACCAGTTTCACCAAAGGAAAAATAACTTATCACACACCTCCACTCACCCTCAAGCAGAGGTCAGGAGGGAAAGCAAGAAGAGAGACTCATCTTTCATACACCTAGAACTGAAAAACTCCACAGCAAAGCCAGTATTATCCTCTTGCTCAACGTGGAGAGCTAACCAAACCTCCTGAGTCTGCAAAACCAACTGGAAAATTTGAAAAAAAAAAAACAACAAATTTTGCCTGTGGTGTTTTCACATCTTCTCTCTGGCCCTGGATAGAAAAGTAAATGGTCTTGGTGGTTAGTGCATGGGGCCAGCAGTGAGGAGCCCTGGGCTCTACTCATACCTTTGCTACTGACTCACTGCAGCAAACTGTTTGGACAAATTCTTGAAAAGCATTTGCTAATTTTGGGAGCCAAATTTTTTGCATAAACAAGTAGAGACATGTAGGCGCAGAGCACCTACCGCTTTTCATAAAGCCAGAGGGAGATTCTGGCACACACCGCACCACTGTCAACCATCCAGACCATGATCTGGACCTTCATTTAGGAAGACACAAAGCACTCTTCCATCTGAGTCAGAAAGCTGAGAGCTCCTCCTGTGCCCAAAAGAGATTCTTCCAGAGACACAGGACTCAGCGTTTTATCATGACACCTAAAATTACTGGACACAGAAGCTTGAGCACTCCCTGTTTCTCCCACCTGCTAAATGGGCATTATATGTGTGTCACGAGAGTCCTTTGACCTCCTACTACCACGTGTCAGAAAACCTGGCAGCTCCTCAGGGTGACATCTGTTTCAAAATAGCAAAAAATTGCCGTAACATTTTGATGGACCTTAGAAGAAGGTCTGGTTCAGGTCTGCACATCTTGCAACAGGTAAGTATTTGTTGGAGGAGAATTTTAATTTCGGCAGATTAGTTTATCCTGAGTAATATTCCCCTGTGTATAACGAATTTGTTGAATTGCTTTCCTTAATAAAACTTCCATATCAATTGCATCCTGCTGGTTAGATTTTGCCACTTTAGCATAGGCAACTGAAACACGTATCTGATTAGGAAAAACATCTTCATGTTAATTTTGTGTTTCGTTTTATTTTTGCTTAACTTTGACATATTTCCTGGAAGATCTATCAGGAATAGCCAAACCCATGACCGGTTCATCCAAATACTGACTGTTGAGCATGTAAAACAAATCGGGCAAGAGCCTGCCCTAAGAGCAGGAGGTAGAGGTCTCATCAAAATCAATTCTCTCTCAGATATAAAAGGTCACTGATAATTATGCGCATGTATCTAAGAATGAAATTTGCCTCATTGAGTGATATTGCCTCTTCACTTGCAATAATGTAGTAAAGAGCAAAATGACAGAATTGACTGAGACATCCTCGCTGTTGTTCTACCAGTGAACACGGTGTTTCTGCCCACAATTCACTTGCTGCTGAATTGCCTGCATTCAACATTTCAAAACCTGACGCATTTTCTTTGCCCAGGGCAGATTATATACAGCATGTTTTCCCCCTCAACCAACTTTACAATTCTTCTACTCCTAGAGAATTCTCCCCCAGATTTATTCAGATCATGCAGGAAATCAGTAGTTAATTGAAGGAAAACCTGGCGTTTCAGTATTAAGGTCTAGATGTGAAGTCCTGAATCTCTTACTGAAGGTGCAGAGAAAGATCTCGCATTCAGCGGCTCTGCCTGGTCCGTTCCGGTGCTAACAGATCCCGTACTGTCATGTCGCTGGTTGTCCTGGTTTGAGTTAGAACAGAACTCATTCTGTTCAGTGATTTTACCTTCCAGCTCAGTCTCTTCTCAGTCACGGCACTTTCTGAAGTTAACGGCATGCTTCTGCAGACAGTGTCTGCTTCTAGAAGAGATAACGCTTGATGTTTACAGTTTCTACCAGGGGTTGGGATGCAGAAAGGCTCTCGCTTGTACTTGCTGCCGTGAGGACCAAGGTCACTGCTAGATCCTGTGTCCCACTGTGGGGTGCAGTGAGAGGCTGCACCTGCAGGAGGAGCAGACAGGACTGGTGACCCTACTACACTGACCAGCAAGGTGTTCCATCCCTTACACGTCATTCGGTATAAAGCTGAGGTTTTCACTCTCTCTTGCCCTCCTCTTTAAGTCTGAGGAGGACTCTATCTGTTCTGCCTTTGATCCCAGGCTGTGCATCCCTGAATCCAGTTCCCGTCTGCTGCTGAGCCCAGCCTGGGCCTTCCCCAGTGACTGCCCACAGCATCAGTGGTGACGGTGACGTGGCTGCCATCAGGGCGTTGGGTTTGGGATTGGTTTCATATATATTTGTATATATTTCATTTTATTATTATTATTCTCATTAAAGCAGTTTTAGTTTTCTTTTCTAATCCGTAAGTCTCCCTTATTCCTTTTCTCTTTCCCTTCTTTGGGAAGCAGAGGAAGAGGTAATAAAAAGCGTCTGTCATTCGTCTAGTGGCCAGACCAGCTCTAACACTGGTCTCAACTGGAAAGCCCTCATCTCTAGGGGACAAAGGTATTTCACCTCCTCTACTTCTTTCCACCCTCTAAGCAAATCATTAAGAAAAAAATATTTAAAAAGCCAAATAGACGCTATTGCTCAATGAGCAGAACACAATCAATAATATCATTACAATTTACTTTTGAGAGAAATATGTTTAGAGAAAAAAAGAAATGAGGAAATCAAATCAACCATGTCGTAAAACGCATGGTGAACAAGTCCCCGGCCCTACGTCCTTTATGGAAATTGTGCTTATACAACAGATAACTCAGCAATGCAGTCAATAACTGGCAAACTTGATACTTCCAAAGGCACTAAGGGGGAATGTCAACCAACACTGATGAGAAGCTTTGAACCCGTGGCCTTTCAGATGCAGGCTGGCAAGTTAACAGGCTTCTCTTCCTTGGTAGGAAAGAGGGTTTTCATAGCCTGTATTCCTCGAATAAAATGCAATCCAAAAGTGCTGGGCACATGCCATGTTTCTTAAAAGGGTAAGATTACCACCCCTCTTGATACACTGTGGGATGCCAATGTATGTTTGTACTCAGTGTGGTTTTTCTAGTGGAAAAAAGAGAACAAAAAAAATCTCTTACACGTAGGAAGCTGCATCCATTCGGCAGGGAAGCAAAATGGAGTCTACTTGAGTTAATTTCTCCTCATTTATTTATATTTAGCTCTGCAATAATAGTCCAGCAGCTCCCATTCCATTGAAATGGCTCAGCATTACCTCTTGAAATTAAAAAGCTGCTGGAAAACAACCCGAAGTGCTTTTTACAATGCTTTGAACATGTGAGGAGGGGAATCCCTTTATTTATTCAACAGCAAGCAGAGGCAAACCAAAAAGGATTCTGTTAGGCTGCATGGTCAGAGAGATTAAAGGAAATCTACTGGTTAGTTAGGTGTGTTAATCAGGGGAAAGTCACGTATTTAGTCCTTCAGTCCGACCAACCCTATCAGCATGTCAGCACAGTGAAACACACCCACAGAAACAGGGATTTTAGGGTTAGCAGACACACAGACCATGTCAACCACATCTGGGCCACTTGGCTACACTCATCTTCAGTCTATGTGCAGGATCCTCCATCTGTAAATCAGAACAACCATCTTAAAGCCCCTACAGAAACACCACTTTGTATTCTGGCTTCCAGACTTCTTTGTATACATTTAACTACTTGGAGAAAAGGTCATTATTCACTGCTTGAAAAGTTGAGAAATGACCCCAAAAGCATCTAGGTAAGCTTAAGAAAAGGGATAACGCTCTTAACCCTCTCAGGCACAGATTCTACAGCTCTGGTTTATCTCTTTTTCTTAGGTTATCCTACGTTTCCATAGCCACAAATGTTATTTGTGGTTGGAAATTATATCACCCACTTTTCATCCCCCTAATCCCATAAACATCTATTTGAATTTTAAATCTAATACTAAGGTTTTGGTGATTTTGTTGTTGGTGGTGGTGGTGGTAAGTACAGTATTTCCATCATATAAAAACTGTATTTTCAATTTTTGGAAGTTAGAAGGGCAAAAGAATAGGCTATGCAATATTGAGAAGTGGGCTTCAGTCAAGCTTGGTACGGGATCCTGCAGAAAGTGTTCTTTAGCAACCCTGCTGTTTGTATTGAGATAGCTGGTAAGGTCTTTTGGGAAAACATACCACATATCTCTTAAAGGTCCAACCAAAATACCATCTATCCTGCCCTCAGTACAACAGCCTTACTGAGATAAATAGTTCAGGAGGAAAAAAAAAAATCTTTCACTGTAAATCATGCTAACCAAACACTGCTAGGCCAAATTCTCTACCCTCCACTCCAGTGAGATAGTGTTTGTTCAATAGGGAGTCTAATTATTTGTCAAAATTTGGGAGGTTAAAATTAAGACAACATAACTGCAGTCCTCTGAGAAATGATTCTGTTCTTATTTTCTTGCCTCTCTTTTTCTTGGCACCAGGGGACTTTGGGTCAGAGCTACACAGCTTATGAACTCATTTCCTAAAATTTTCAGTCTCCCAAAAGCTTGCTTTCCTTGGATTATTTTTAATTCAGTCAATTTGTAACACATATTCAGCCTGTATCCTCCACAATATTTTATGATAAATCCCATTCAACTTCACATGTACGGTTGCAAGCTTTATTGCTTAACAAACATTTCATCTACTCTCCCATAATTTATATCTGAATGGGTTTATTATAGACACAGCATTTCATTCATTGTGCAGTTAATTCTGTAACATGCTGCCTGTTTGCTGTATGGCCGCTCTACCATCATGTGCTTTCAGTACAATTGAATTTTTCCTTGGGAGCTTTCTAAAATGGTTTACGAATATGTAATACAAATTGTATTAACAAGGCAAATGTACTTTTTATTCTTTCTGCGAGCATTTCCAGTCAATGACTAGTAAGAGAACAAGCATGGTAGCACATCTCCCTCAATTTCTATTCACTAGGGCTAACCAAGCAATATTATTTTGAAAGGCTGATAGCTTGAAAAACAAAGGTGTTCTGAAATCTGGGTGGGTGCTGCAGTCAGCTCCATGGAACAGAACACACAAAAGCTTTTGCAACACGACGTCTCTCTTTGTAGGGACTTTTAACCTTCTGTTCAAGTAAAAAGATCTTTGGCAGATACTACTTTGAAAAGGCGTCACCTTTTACCACATCCATTTCAGGCGGCCTTGATTATCATCACGTTTTTGTTTTGCATTAACACCTAGAAACACCAGTCCTGTTGCATTACATGCCTACATGCACATGGAAAGAGAGGCAATCCTTGCCCTAGAGCTGTGATCGACCATGCACATCTAGTGACACGAGAAGTGGATATGATCAAATGGGAGTAAGAACAGGGTTAGAGATGATTACAACATATGTGACATACTCTGTGTTCACCAGCTGCTGTAGGGACTGTCATTCCAGGGGGAAGTATAGATGATGTTAAATGGTCACACAAATTTTTAAGGGAGCTCCTGGGATGACTGTCAATACATTCATATACCTAAATTAGTTTGGTTCCATTTGATAGTTAGCAATTTGCACAGAAACTCTGCACACAAAGGGAGGCAGAAACTTATTTTACATCACAACCTCGAAGTTCACAACAGTGCCTTTGCTAAACCCCACAGGGGGATTCGCTAACGCACTTTGCCTGCTAACGCACTTTCTAAATCTTCAGCTCTGTCTCTGGTTTGAGAAGATACCTCCTGTTAAAAACCCCATCCTTCCATTTGCCATCTTGGCCAGCACACTTTCCAGAACAAAACTGTGTCCATTGGTTTTCCGTATGTTCGGGGGATTAATTCCTCAGTGACATGACGAGAAGGGTAGAGACTTCAGTAGGAAATAATGTGGCACCAACAGAAAAAGGAGGAAATAGAAGAAGTCTGAATATATTTCTGTTCAACTGTACAGATTACAAGAAGGGACAGCACAAAAAATTGCCACTGGAATTCAAATTCTTTTGAAGTCTGCCCACAGGCTCAGTAGAGTCTACACTATCTATACTGGGAGACAAGCAATATTTAGCAGGGTTGCTCTCCTCTCAGTATTATACAGCAAGGTAGATTATAGAGTAGGGTTTGAGTAGCTCCTGCTCTCAGATCCCCGGACATATGCTTGGAAGAAAATCCCCCTGGTGTCATTCTAGATCCCTGGAGTTAGCCTGGATTTGCAGAGAAAGCTTCATGAATGAAGAGCAAGTAAAAGTACTAGAAGGGACTCTCACATTTCATGAAACTCACGTGCTTGCAGAAGCATTCCTATTTGAGGAGAGGAAAGATCCCCACTTCTAAAGATGGGATCTTCTTATCTGCCTTGCATAGGCAAAGTGGGGTTCGGTAACGAAACACTCAAGCAGAGCATCTCGTGCTTTTCTAGATTAGACTCATGGAAGGACTCAGAATTAGCAGCATGGATCACTGAGCCATACCCACTCCTTATGAAATTCCTCCAATGACAATTTTACTGGTGTTTTATATTAGTGTTAACAAAGGACCTGAGTAAGATGTAAGTAGGAGATGTTATATTTTAAATAAAAGTCCAGGCAATGTGCCACGAGGGACCTTAGGATCAAATGAGCTTTTATATTTTTATGTAGAATGTAATCACTTTTTTCATTATTGTGGTTGCTACATTACTGTTATTAAAGAGTTTATTACTCTGTGGGGAATACCACTCATTGGAATTACATGCTTGCAGACCAAAAGAGAGAGTGTAGCTTCAACCCTTAATTCACGATACAGCCACAGGACAACAGAACATCAGTACACTGGGACTGGTGTGACATGCTGGGTGCCCAGTATAATCCTGCGAGTACCACAGGAAGTCAGAACTAGCTGCAATGGAAACTGGAAAGTCATTGCTATATGGTCACCTGGTTTGCAGACCTTTAGCACATGCTGAGTTTCTAGCAGGCTTTTAGGGAAACCAGCCAAAATACAACACGTAAGGAGACAGTAAATCAGCCAAAAAAAGGCAAGATGTTACAAGAAATGGAAAACTACCTAACAGGCCACTTACCCCTATTCAAACTTGGGAAAAGCTGAGAACCTCTTCCTAGACTGTTACATAGCTATCACTTACTGTCAAGTTCACCTCCAGCCCTCTCGACCTTGGCAGCATTATGCTTTCATGAGAATTATTTTTTAACAGCCTAGTCAATTTATTAGGAGACCCACTCAAGCCCCACTTCAGAAGGAAAAGGGTCAATACCCTCTTCCCACTGATTTGTATTTCAGCAAGCACTACAGCGATCATTACAGAGAAAAAGGGTGCCAGCTTCTGGGACAATCCTACTGGCTCCTCGCACATTAAATACTTCTCCTCTCTCAGCTCCAGGCTGCACTCCTGAGGACTGTCATTTAGCAGGGCGGTTCACTCCACTAGGTTTGAGTTTCTATACCTTCCATAGTTTCCCAGGCTAATCATAAAGTTAAATGTATACCTCCAAGAAAGCAAATATTACCAACTAAAGTTTCCTCCCTGGGTCTCCTGTGATGTTAAAAGCATGGGTGGTGCTGTTCTTTGGCATTTTGCTTGCTTTCGGGGGGGCAGATATCTATATGATATGTTAACACTGGAATGCAAACATCTAAAGGCACTAATAAGCCTGTCCATATCATTACCTATTGCTTCACTGAAACAAGGAAGGAATCTCTTTGAGAAAGGTGAACAGGAATGTATTATCACAGCAGCTAAGGAAATGCAAGTGATCTGTATTGCCCAAGAAGGTTATAGAAGGTGATGGAATAAATAGGCCTGTCTCCTTCCTCCCAACACCACTTCATTTTCTGTGACAGATAAACACCCATCCTGAGTACAGGAGGAAACGACTCGTCAGTTCTGTGTAAGTGGCTCCTGTTTCCGTGTCAGGGTGGAAGCAGTGGGTTTGAGCATACAAAATCCATGCGTACCAATACACCATGGGAAACCCAGGTATCCTGGAATACACATACTCATGTGGGTATTACCCATCATACCTGCTCTTATCTTTTACCAAATCTGTCTTTCAAAAAGTTGATATTATATTTCATGTCAAGGAGAAATGATGCCCACTCTGGGACCACTCACACTACCATGAAGTATTTGTTGTCCACGACAAAGCAACAGGGTTAAACTGCTATTTGCCCTTTCAGTCTAATACATCCAAGACCTGAAGACCTGCCCCAGTTGACAGTGTAGGGATGACTGCCTGGGTGAGGGGACCCAAGCAGTACAAAGTTGCTTGTTCCCAACAGTGGCACCACTGCAGAATCACACTGAACACTAGGTTGAGAGTACCAATAGTCGTGTCTTGAGAGGTGCACGCCCTCCTCCACTGTCAATACTAAGCACCTTCCCCTCCACCAGTTATTATTCAACACTCTCGCAGATATTCTGGACTACACAGAATGCTGTGTCAAACATCGACATCGGGGCAAGGACTTTTGCAGGAGAGAAGGGCTGCCTGGTGCCCTCCGAATGGCCACACCAGCACGAACCAAGGCATCTTCCAACAAGCTGGAGTACCACCAGCAGTAATAGAAAATCAGCTGCTGCGGAGCTCTAACCACAAACCCTATTTTGCCTCTATGGCAAGAGCAGGCTGGAAGCAAGCAATTTCCTAACTCCCCCGAGTAAAGGAGATTTACACTCACCCTTGCTGCACGTGCACAAAATGAACTCAGCCTTTACACAGCCCTGCAAGTGGGAAGCGCTCCCCTGTCCTCGTACACCCATTCACACATCGCACATCATGTAGCTCATAAACCATGTCACGCATTAATGAGATCCAAATAATGCAGAATCTACAAAGTAGTAACATCTGTAGTTAGACTATTTAGCTTAAGTCGCAGGGATTAGCAGTCCCCATGGTTCTAGAAACACACTAATCACGTACAAGGATCACAGAAGAGTTGTTGCCATATTGCGCTGCCTGGCTGGCCAAGAGATTTTAATCTTCTTTTGGGATAGATACTGGATCTTACAGACCACTGGTCTGTTGTTTTATAAAACAAAAGAATTCTACAGCCCCTGTATTAACTCTGCCCCCCATTACATACTTCTTTGTGTAAAAGGCAGGAAAATCGCATTTTAATGTGAAAAATCTAGCATTAAAAAGAAAAAGCAAAAAGCTGTCTCAAGACCAAGGGAAACCGCTGGAACAGAGCTGTGGTTTTCATTTTAATGACTGTTCCACAATCTTTTTAACAAAATCCTATGAGTAGGAGATAACCTAACAAATCCAAACATATCTGCAAATGCAGTGTTGGGAATAGATTACAAAACCGTTTTCAACCTGTTTTTAATAAAAAAAAGAAAGCCCCAAATCCTGGATAAGCAGGTTGCATTTCTTTTCTTTTTTTTTTTTTACATATTCTAGAAGTTTATTAGAAATCTGATTAATAAGCATCACCTTTTTCTGCTACTGTACCGTATTTCCAATACATGTATATATGTGTGCTGAAATTTAATATATATATATCATTACCATTTTTTAAGGAATTTTTTTAAACAGAGTATTTTTTTAAGGAAGACTGAAAATGGTAGGATTCTTCTCACTGCCTTCTACAGGCGTCCATAGATCACCCAAGAGAGTGCCACAGAAGAACAGCGTTTCAATCATCCATACTTTGAATAATAGTTTGAACATAAAAGATTGCGGTGCTGAAGGCAGCCAGTGGACATATTTCATACTATCACAGTAACTGTCTTTCTTAGCACTTTATTTCGCGATACCTCCCTTGAAAAAATAAGACTGTATGATATTTCTGTCTCCTGGAGTTGAGACAAGCGTAACGATTCTATCTGGTTTAATACCTGACGGTACTCTCACATCAGTCTTCCATGAAAATGTAGAGTATCCAAGGGAAGGGTTTCAAGGAAACAAACCCATATACAACATTTGTTCTGTGTATGTTTGGCTTTCTCCTTTTCTGCAGGCTTTTCATTACAGCCAGAGAGGGCTGGCCTAACCCCTTCTATAGAAAGAATAACCGTAAATCTGCATGAAGTTCATGATGATTAGTTTCTCTTGGAGCGGGGCCAAAGAATAAGCCTTTCTCCAATACAGACTTCCCATGCAGGCTCAGTCAAGAATTCATTTATTAATCCTTTCGATCAAGCCTGGATTAAGCCATCCAGGGGCCCTAGTGACATCAAGTAACTCTGTGTGTTGCGATAACACCTCCCAGCCAAAAGATCTCCAAAACAGCAAGTAGAGGTTACTCCTGAACATAGCCCATGCTGTACCTTTACTGAATTCTGGAACCCTCCTAGGCCAAGGGGTGCAGGGATGTTTGAAAGGTATGATGCGTTGGAAAAGATAGTGTAAGCAAAGCTGAGAAGATCAGGTCTGAGAAATCCAGCAGCTGACCTAAGAGTTTCTTCACGCATACCCTTTTCTTCTAAAAGTACAGCCATGAAGAGATTTTAGCAGCCACTCGAGGCGTCAAAATCAACAGATTTACGTAACCATGCACAGCATTATTTTTGTATCACAGGCAACCGTATTTGGATTCAACGACTACTTTCTAGAAGCTGTATTAAAGCTCTGGCATGCCACTGCCGATGAGTTCAGCTGAAAATCAGTTTCTTTGGCTTTTAGCCCCTACAAGTTTCCTAGTTTAAATTCTTTGTCATTTACTTTAAAATCCATATTTAGAGGTTGATACTCTACTTCAGAAGCAAGATCAGCTAAAAAACAAATTTCCAGCTTCTTTTATCTGTTTGGCTATTTCATTTCAAGGGAATTTGCAAGATTTTCCTGTCGCAAAACTCCCACCTGGTCCAACTTGCCTGCAAGGTTATCATGTCCTCTCAAACTCAGCTGAGTTCAAACGATCCCTCTCCCCCTTCCTACCACATCCCCCTCTCCATCCAGGCAAGATTTGTTGCAAACATTTCACAGAGCTCTAACGTTGTGTGAACTCTTGCTGAATTATTGTTGTTCCAGGAGTGTCCTGGGGGATTTTCAGAGCTGCTGTGAGACAGTGATATCCCTTGTGGAGGACTAATAGACTGTCACTGTTTCCACTGGGAACAATGAAGGTCAGACGTGCTAGCTAACCTGTGTTAACACGTAACTTCCTCGCTCTGCTCAGGAACAGCGTTGAAAACAACACCATGCCTAGACACCCCTCCTTGCCATTTCACTGAGATCGCATCGAATCAGACCGAGTAACGCAGTCTTTTTTGCTTCAGCCCAGTCCCTGGCAACTCAGCTCAATAACCCCACAGGGTCTGCCGCTGTGGTCGCTCTGTCGGGAAGTGTCAAAGGACAGAAAGGGAGAAGCAGGGCAGGAGGAAAAGTTCCCTGCTCTGGCAGCTCTGCCCTGAGCCCTGCTCTCACCCCACAGCATACCCCTACTACTCACAGCCCGAGCGCTTCTGTTCATAACCTTATCCACTAACCCGTGTCAGCTGATTTTAACTCCTTGTTTGCCAAGTCCTCTACAAACCGCTCTTTTTTTTCACCAATCCCCCACCACCACCTTTTTTTTTTTTTTTTTTTTTTTGAGTTTGTCTTGTTGAGCCTTTTTACCTTTCAAGTCACTTGGAGTTCTTCCAGAAGAAACAGACTGTGCACGTTCCCAACGTGGCAAAGGCCGGTGGATGAATTCTGCACCTCTCTGTATTTCAAAACTGGGATTCTGCTGGGCCCTGCAGAACAGCAGTGGTTTCAGGGAAGACTCTCCCAGGGGCTGCTGCCATCCTTCCTCGTCCAATACACTACAAAAGATAAAGGATGGGTTGACACCGTGTATACTTGCAGGGGCCACCTGATGTTTTATTTTAACACATCTGTAAGCATCTGTTGATCTTTCACTTCCCTATATGTTAAATGGCCCAATATTTTACTATATTCTGAAAAATTACAGAGGCAAATATAAAGCTGGGGGGAAAAAAGAGGATTCAGAAGTTTTAACAGGAAAAACTGTTATTCATAAATATTATGACTACACAGGAAAATGAACCACAGCTTGATCACACAACAAGAATAGCAATTAGGAGCAGTTCTTGAATTTAGTTTAGGTATGCAGCATACGTAGGTAAATACACTGAATGCTAATGGGTTTATAATAGTCTTATTAATTCACACACATAGTTAATGTTTAAGATAAACTCCCCATCTTTAGAGTAATTTATGCATTCCACTTTTATAGAATTCCAATTGAATGAATATGAACATAATCATTTTGCACAAATGTTCTCTAAGGAGTGTGCAGAGAGTCTGAGGCAATGCTGAGGCTCCCCACAGCTTTATTCATAATGGATCAGTCTATTCATTCCTTATTAATTTAATGGAGTACAACTGAGCAGTCTAGCAGCTTGAGCTTATGAGTGTTTCACAAATGGGGCTTTTTGCCTGTAATCGCTTAATCCTACCAGCTAGGCCTCATAAATTGAATAAAGGAGTGAACTAGGTTTTAATTAAGTCTAAGGAATGAGCTTGTCTGAAAGATACTTCAGCCTCTTAAGATCACAGTGGTGAAGTGTGTTTGTCCAGGAGCCTAGCAGGGGCAAGCATCCTAGGCTAGTTAGGTTAGAGACCCGCTGCTTTGATGTCAGGTATTTGTTAATACTTTTTTTCCCTTTAATTAAAAATCCATTCTCCACTGTCAGTACCACCCGAGAGTGCAACTGAGAGAACTGCAGCAAACCTGACCGCTTCTGGAAAAGAAAGTGGTTTGGATTCATTTTGTTCTACTCCAAGAAGCAGCAGCTCACAGAGAAAAGCACCGATTGACACTGACAGAGAGGGAAGAAAAACATTTGGCCCTAAGAGTTTTGAACCGCTCTCTGTTAGGGCTCAGTGCCCTGGGTTAAATAGGACTCAAGCAGAACCCATGAGGAAAAGTGCAAAGCTGTAAGTCAGGCTCTCCTCCCCTTCCAGGGGTCCTACACATCTGGTCAGAGGTACCAAACTCACACCTACCCTCACGTGTCACCCCGGACCACGATTCCTGTCTCGCTGTGTACCCAAGCACAGGCTCAGGAGGACTGACTCAGGACCCGTTTCTCACTAAATCTGAGCAATTAAAAATCCTCTTGTACATTCCTTAGAGGCTCAATCCTCTCATTCTTTTCTAAGGAAAACTGAAACAGAGACATCGCATCACTTGCAAAATGTATTTGCAGCCACTTTCTTTCAAAATTCAGCAGCTGGAGAAGCAATCCTTTTCTAGGTTTACAAACTGACTTGGCTCTCACCCAGACTAGGAAAGCATGGCGTTGAAGTCCCTCCCTCCCCACAGCGGTCTCAACAGCAGAAAAATTACCGTCTTCTATACTTTCTCCGAACTACCTGTTGAGGACGTATCCTGGGCAGCAAAGATTCATGGTGGCGTAAAAGCCTTTCTTATGAATGTATTCCATTTGCTACTCTGGTGGGCTGTCTCGAGTATCTGTGTTAGATAAAGCAGAGAAGCTAGGCACTGAACCCGGGTGCCCTCCTCCCTCCGGGGACCAAGGCTGGAATGTAAACTCTGTTGTGCACTATCATAATAACTATTGCTTTGGTAAATCATCTTCCAGGGTGCACGAGTTTCTTTTTGTACATGTAGATAAGGAACAAGATTCCGGGGAATCCTAAACCAAGGGGGTTGTTTATTTGTGTGTTTGTCTTGCAGTATATTGAAGGGGGAAGATGCACTGTTTCTGCTATGATTTTACAGCTTACAGGATGATTTTACAAGCACCCAAAAGCGCTCTGTTACCTGGCTATGGTTTTCATACACTGGTGCAACAGTACAGCAAAGTCTCAGCAAAAATCAGACCACTTTTGCGATCTGTATAAATATATAACCAGAGATAGGTCCTGACCCCAGACAACCTAAAGCATCCCACCTAAGGGCAGTATTTTAAAGAGATTTGGCATTCATTTGTCATTTTCCTTGCATGTCTGAAAATAAGAAATGGGAAAACGTAAGGCTGGTGAAAGGAAGGATAATTTGCCTGGCTTGCTTCTTGTGGGTTTTACTGAATTATCCTGCTGCCCTTTAGTCATGTTTTGGTATTAATTTAGCAGTAGGTTTAAGTTATGCCAAAGGCAGGAAGGATATGAATTTTAATTAGGCACCCATCTCTCACTGAATTCTCCTAGGCTCCTTTGAAAATCCAGACCCTAGAGCTGTCATGTATGTGTGCGTGCCTGTTTCTGGGCAGGTTGTATATATTTGTGCATACACCAATCTACATAAATAAATAAAGTGACATGATCAGATTTTCAAACGCATCCAATCTCGAGAAGCACCCCTGTTGTTCTCAACAAGAGTTGGTGCATGCTGAGCTCTTCTGAAAAACCAGCTCTGACTCCAGGGACTGCTGAACTTTATACAGCTGAGGCCTGAGATGAACATACATGATTTCTGATCACAATTAAGTTTTAATTGCTTTAAAAGATTCTGATCTAGGGACAGGCAAAACAATGCATCTTTCTAAATGGTTGGCTTTTCAGTTTAAACCCACGTCTCCTAGGCGGGTGACAACGTTAGGCATCCTGCCAGCTTGAGTCTGGAGGGCTCCGATGAACAGCTCACAGGCTGTGACAGGCTGGAGGAGTGGAGGTATTCAGAAAGCCTGCTGTAGATTTTCTATTACGTTAAAATGGGGTGAAAAAGAAATAAAGTTAAACAAACACCAGAAGCGCATGTTAAAATGTAAATGCAAGCTGTATTTATTTAAAGGGCTGTTATGACTGCTTAATTGCAGTTCTTTAAAAAAAAAAAAACAAACCAATAATCCCTGGCTTTTTTTCTCCAAACAGCTTGTTTTCTGTGCTCAGCTAGAAAGGCAGGCAAGGTTCATCCTGAGGATGATGGACCTACAGTGGTCAGCACTTTCAGAGCTGGTACCTTCAGGATCTAAGACTATTTTCAGTTTTGATTAAATTTTCTAAACTACTCAAAAAAACCATTTTTAATTATTCATACAAGAAACAAATAAGAGGACTCTGGTATATGAATATGAAGGAGCGAAGGCTCCTAGATATACTTCTGAGAGCACTTCTCATGGCAGTCAGCCTCACTGGAGTCAGTCTCCCTGCGGTTTTGAAGGGCAGACATACTTTGAAATGAAAACAAACACAGAGTTGCAAAACCACAAAATCTGACAAAAGCAGAGACTGAAATGATATCCTCCTCCCTTAAAAAAAAAAAAAAAGGCTGGACACTACAAGCAAGAATTCAGTAAGGGGCAAAGAACTGGTTGGGGCAAAAAAGCACCCATGAATTGTGGATTAAAGAACCGCACCCAAGAAGCTGAACAGCCCCTGGAGTCTGGCAGTCATGAGTGACTCACTCACATGCCCCAACTGACGTTGGAACTTGTCTTTTGACCAACAAATCCCTCACCCCAAGCAAACTCCCTTGGTAGCCAACACCTTCTTCAGCTCACTCCCTCGCCTACAACCAGCATCCTTCCCTTGCTTCCCATAATAAGAGAGAGCCTTGGGTCACCATCACCATAGCTCAGCAACTGCAGAGCATCAGTGTACAGAGAAAATATCACGCGGAGCCGCTGGAACAACCCAGAGTGCAGGCCACTTTGTTTTGGAAGGGGTCACACGTAAGCAAGTCAAAAAGATCCTTCTTTATCCTTATTTTCAGTGTGAGCGGTTTATGGAGGAATACCTTGAAAGTACTTTTTAAATAAGCAGAAAACAGCTGGTACAGTGTCAGCTGTCTGCTCAATTAATGCATAAAGCCCTCCGAATCAAAAGCTGCATAATCAAAGTACTACTGATCTGGTTTTAAAAATGGGTAATTTTCTCACATTTTAAACCAATGGCACTTAAAAGCGATAACATACAATAGAGCGCAGCTTTTTCCAAACTACTGCAATTTTTAAGGTGTTGCTAACACAGATCTATTGTCTGATTTACACTAATTACTTAAAAAAGATGCTCCAGGGCAAATCACACACTCTCAGTCAATTTACAAAGGAGGTCACTCAGTAACTGACAAGGTGTGCACCTCCTTTTGAATAGCTGTCTGACTGAGAAGAAAATAAATACTGAACTCAAAGAAAATATACAGAACGTGTGGTTAAGCTAACACAGATTTCGCATCGTATTATTAATTGTTAATGTTAACACTTAATTCCCCTCTTTTCCATCATCCTCCAAAGGAAAAAGGCACAACAAAGAGTGAATCTGGGCAAGAGTTAGTCCTAATTTGTATAATTCCTTGAAAAATACTTTTCCGATTTCTGTGAACACTTAGCACTGATGACAAGACAGGTACCAAGGCAGGTTACTCCACAGCAGCACCACACATCCAAGGGAAGCACACAGCGTCATCCCCTTGCATCTCGTGATTCATGGGAGGCTTTCTGCAGTATACACAAGCAATTCCGTGCTACAACAAATCTTTGCTAGTATCTGACGTGATGTGCAGCAAGCTGGGATCGTTCATTGCGAAAGGAGATGGAACAATTAACTGTCCCCGGTGACAGGGTCAGCAAAGAGTCCAGATGCTCATAAACGCATTTGAATAAAACCTACATTTCCAGGGGTAAAAACTCCAGGTAACCATTTATACCTCTGTCGCATGCCCGCTGAAATCATCAGGACAACAGTATGGCCCCACGGGCTTTAGAAAGAGGCTGCAGCCAAACCCAGCCTCCAGGCCAGCTGTCAGCAGTGGCTGGGAAAATCTGCATGTGGGCTCTCGCACTGGTGACCGAGCTTCCTGATTCACTGTCTGTAACTGCACACCAGAAAGTTGTGTAAGCAGGTGGGACAGAAGGGTTGGCAGGCCAGTAGTCTTTTTCACATTCCCGCAATAGGATAGAATACATATACAATCAAAAACCAATTTACATTACCATCAATGGTGAAAAATAGGATGCCAGCACTGTCTACCACAACAGCTGTTCAGCATCTGAATGAAATACTGTATCCAGTATTCACCCATCTCATAACATCCTTTTTGTAAGTCTCAGAGGTCACCTAAACACATTTATTGACTTCATTATTTTTATATAGGGAGAAAAAATTGATGGTGCCACAGAGCTGAGCAAATAACTCACAATAAAATCTTTATTCAATATATTTCATCTTTTTTTTTTACTGTTCCTGCAACACAGTGAAATTCTTACATTTAACCGTTATCTAAAATCACTCCCTGAGAATTTCTGCAGTAAATTTTTTTATGCTACAAGATGTTCTTGGAAAGTTCAGAGTGAATGTTTACTATTAAAACTGTGTTTATTATTTAGATAAACCATGCAGTACTGTTTCTGTTCTCCAATGGACTGATACAATTTATAGCACTGTGTGACTTTTGGATTTTACCGGTAAGCGTACATGACAAATCCATGAACAGTTGGTTAGAGTGGTTCGGATTCCAGGACTTGTCAATAATTAATTTCATGGGGAGTAAAATTAAAAGGCAATTTGAAAGGATCACATCCCAAGTGTCCTATCCAGAAGAAACAGAGACCAGAAAATGTGATAGCAATGCACAAATCATAGGTTGATTAGTTGTATGTATTCTAAAATTAAACTCCCTGTGGCATTTTACATGACAGCCTAGATATATCTGGTTGTCTTTTTTTATTACTTTTACAAAAATTTTTCATTCCACTGAGCCCCCATGCAACTTATTTCCTGAGTGGGAGACAGTCAAACCCTCAGATGCCATCAGTCACCCCTGGCCCCTTGGCAAAAAACTAGTGACACCTTAGCTGGTGAACTCACCAAAGGAGACACTATAAACAATGTTCCTGAAACAGATACTTTTTGCAGGAGAAGTGTAGCCCATGATGTGCTCAGGTACGGTACATTAACAGGCATCCAGATGAACCCCAGATCGTTCAGGGATACGGTATCAATTCCTGCTGATGGGGGTGGGCACTGATCTCACAATACGCAGTTCTGAAAAGTTGATTTGCTTCAGCAAGTTCCTCTTTGGCCCTTATTTTGAAGCAGGCTAAGGAATTGAGTCAACCTCAAGTACAGTTACGTACGCTTTTGGAGTGCTCTTCGGGATGAGACTCCTCAAACTGCATGAGGTCCAAAATTTGCTTGAGAAAGCTTGACCCATCCTTTTTAAAACAAATGAACCAATAAGCCAAGCAGGTAGCTCATTATGACTATAAAAATAATTCAAAGCAAGCCCCCCCACTGGCTCAGCACAAAGGGCCAGCTCACTGGTTGCCCAGGGTAGGAGTAGGAACAAGCACGGATGCAAATTGTACTGGGGACACAAGGACGCAGAGCTGAGTACCTATGGACAAGTTTTGTGATTTAACTGTGCACAGGGGATCGTTCAGACTGCTGCTCAACAGAGTCTAAGTCACAAGCTGTGCACAAAAATGGCTCTTCTGTGCTGGGCAGACAAGATGCAACAATTTCTAAGGCCCTAAACGATAAGTCTAGTTTTATCCAAATATCCCCTGTATTTTCACACATTTCCGACCACATTTGTATAATTTGTATAATTAGTCCAGGAAATCTAAGTAAGGCATTGGTTGACTGCTGTAATTGCCAGAACCACACCACAGCAAACAGAAGCTTCAATACAATGGCATGAGAATGATATAGAGGTGCCATGTTCTCATGATGATGGGCTCCTCTTTAATCTGTACCCAACAGCGAGCAACTCAGTAAAAAAAGTCCCACACTCTCTCTTCATTAACGCACAAATGCAAGCCTAGCTCCACTGCTACCCTGTCTAGACCTGGCTGCCACGGCATTTTTATGACATTTTTTGTAAAAGAAGACGGGGTTCAAACCCTGCTGAAAGGGATAGTAACTGTTGCCTGTGGTGTGCACACGCTGTATGAGGAATGGTAGGGGGAAGCTCTGAGACAGCTGTCGGACATCCATGTTCCCCAACGTTTGTACCACCAATACAAAGGTATTGCGACACCATCACTCTTCCTTTCTTTACAATCCTATACAGCTCTTAATACTACAAGTGATTTTCCAGCTCCTTGGCAGAGGTTGGACCGAGGTGCCCACACACCGACACCCAAGTTCCTGTTTTGGCAGATACTCTTCAGGCAAAAGAACAAAATGAATTTGTCCCTCTAACGAGCTCCTCTTGATCTGACACACGGGACATAAATGGTATGGTATCAGTTCAACTTCTAGCAGACACGTGCATCTCTCAGTTGCCCAGTCAGTGGGACTGGTCCCTTTGTTGGCAGTCTCAAAAGAATGAAGCAACTGAGGGAAATGACTGAAGTGAAGCACATGAACCTTTTCCTTTCTACCTGGTGAGTCTTTCAGGGAGACTTCAGGGGTGACGCAGAAAAAGCAAGGCTAAAATCTCCATCTCCTTGAAATCAATGGGATGTCTGCCATTGACTCCAGGGGAAGCAGGATTTCTTTCTAAGATACTTTGAAAAAGACTGCAGCCAGTCTTGTTCAGTAGTGTTAACCAGCCTATCGTCACTGGCTGCTGCTGATTTACACCAGCTAGAATCTGATCCTCTGTATTGCAGAGAGGACAGATTCATCCCGCTATCAGTCTGCATTGTTACTCGCCGGCCCGAGCCGGTGCTGCGGATAAATAGAGGGCTTTAATCCCCAGCACTCTCGACCCAATACCTTTCACCACTGCCAGATCCGCATTCTGTTTTGTTTCTTTAATACGAGCTTACAGAAGAACGAAACCGATAAACTTCCTCCTGCTCAGATTGCAGGAGCACAGGATAATGTAACAAGTTAAACGAAACATTAGGAGAAATGCAAAGCACTTTAGAAAACATGCACGGCCTCTTTAACATTTCAAATTTTTCTTTTAACATAAAATTACAGCATAATATAAGAAAGGAATCCAGCAAGGTGCTTTATCACAATACTTGGGCAACTTTAACTCATCTCAAGTGTTATTATAAGAAATAGAATTTACTGGTATGGACTTATATTCAATAGCACTCCTTCCCTTTTTAATGAAATGTCATTATTCCAATACAAATCCTTTCATTCTGCAACCCGCTCCCCCCTTCATCTCACTATATTTCATTTCCTGCAGTTACGTGATATTATTGCCTTTTTTTTCCACAGCTATTGATTTAGGTGTATATGGTTATTACAATGCAAAATAAAACAGTTCCCCCATCCATTCTACCTTGTACCGTTGAACATTAACTTAATTTGTTTCAAATCTGCATTTGATTTGGCAAGGAAACCATTTATCTTTATGAAGAAAGCCCTCATAAAGTACGGACTTCAGGAGATCACTGCTTTAAAAATTTAATAGCCTTGTGTCTTATACACTAGAAAAATGAATTAAACCTTCAAATATTATATGTCTCAATGTAACCTTTTTGCATTTCATACTATGTTTAATTTATTATATCCCAGGAAAAAAATTAGATAAAACCTCACTAGATTTAGGGTGGTGGTTGCTTCTCGGTTTTATTTTGACTTGGGCTGGGTATTTTACACTCTGGGACTAAAAGTCTATCAATATGGTATTAGCAGTTGGATGTTCCTGATGTCATTAGGCTGGAGTTGGTTGTTACATATCTGATTTTCTTGGTTTGGTTCTCAGCACTGATGAGAATCATTAAGTTCTGAAGCCACCACAAAAGCTGACCTTCCAAGCTGCATCTAGCAGGCAATATATTTAAGGATGATTTCTGTGGCATGAGCAAAGGACAAGCTTTCAGAGTCTAAAGCAATCACAAATCAAAATAATTTATGTATTCTCACTAGAGACGGAATATTTGGATTGCAGTGTAGTATATGATGCCTTTTGCATGTCTGGTGAACAAATGAGGCAGGAAGCAGAAATATCCATGACTATAATGGAGAAGTTCTGGTTTGGAGAAATAGTCACTGTGTGACTAGGCTGATGAACAACATCAACAACCAAGGGAAAATAATCAAATGGTTTTGCTGGGGTGAGAACTGCTTTAGGTATTTATGTCCCTCCTTTCCTAGAAAAACCAATATCTCACAGTGCCACATTAATATAGTCATTCTGGACATCTTTAAAAGAGGGCTTTCCTTCCTTCAGCTTGTTTTTCTACTCTGACCAACAAGAGCTGTGCTAATTTCACCGATTCATTAATAATTTATGTTTGCATCATCACTGAAGACACCAAATCAATTGCAGTCAGAAACCTAAATACCTTTCAGGTCCTGGGCTGAAGGCCCCAGAATCACTGGCCACCTCTGTAGTGCCAGAGTTAAAGGTCTCCGTAACATGCAGACCTGCCGACCACTTACACTGAAACCTCTCGGCAAAACCCCAGTAACTCTAGACTCTAAACCTCTGAACTCCAGCACAGGAATTTGATCGTACCCACACAAGTTCCTCCCACAGTCCACTTGGTGTGTATTTGGAATCCACCCAGGATCTTGAACCGTGAACACAGGAGTCCGGACAGCAGCAATCCAGCTACTCCCTGTTCTTGTCTCCCAACCGTTCTGCCCACTCAAACAAGTCTTGTGTGCCCTTTGGTCAGAACACGCTTAGTAAACAAACATAAACCCAAGTTTCTGAGGTTGCTTCCTAGGAAGGTCAGCTTCACAAATACAGCCTGCAGGAAGAACAGCCACGAGGCAGACTATGGAGACAGACACAGACAGCTCATGTGCCTTGGTCTGGCTGAGTATGACACGACGCTTAAGACTACATTAGTAAACCAGAAACACATCAACCGGTTCTTTCAAGTCAAGAACTAGAAGTCAGTGAAACTGTGAGTAAAGATTAGACCACTTACTCAGATGAAGAATTATGAAGGTAAACACCCAACATGACTAGAACGAGGGAAGTGCTGCAAGCAGAGACATAATGAAAGAAGTGAAGAAAACTTAAGACGCAGAAAAGCAGCATCTCAAAGGATCCATTAAAGAGGACAACCAAGTGAAGGGAAGGGGGGCAATAAAACAGCTATAAGTTGTGTAAGTAGGGAAAAAAAGGAAGCTCGGAACGTTCAAATCTAAAATGAATTCACCATCAGAACAACTTCCATCAGCCTGCACTGCTTATTACTGAGCTATATTCTTTGGTACACCTAGGTTCTATTGATTTTACAACTATAAAGTGAAGAGCGGACACTAGAAATACATTGGATAGGTCATATTACAAATCTCCCTGTCTGTACCTTAGAACATTCTTAAGCTGCGTTTACAGGCAACCTGGAAAGCGCTGATAGACTGTGTACACATATTAGAGACATGGCTGTATTTGCCTATTTCTTCCCAGTAGGTAAAAACGGGCTGTTTTCATTGGACGATCTCCAGAAATGAAATCAGAGCACGGCATTGTGATTACTCAGCTCATACAATGAATTCCCAGTTTCAGTAAGAATAAGTAACATTCTAATTTAGAGTTGATACTTGACACTGTGTAAGAGGGGAGGGGTCTACTTTCCATTTTCTGCTCAGACAACAGCAGTAAACTGCAAACCCCCCTGCTAAAACGTATGATCTTTGGAGAATGCTAATTGACCTACTAAAGTTGGCTTATTTTATTCGGTGAAATTTGCTTATCACAGGCCTCTAGGTGCTTTACATAAACAATATAAATGAAAATAATGAATAGACCAAATACCTAAGTGACAATGGGGACCACATCAATAGCTGTCTGCCCAACAGAATACAGCTCAAAAGAAACGGTATTATAGCGCCTGAACATCTCAGAAGAGGGAACTTTCCCCCCTTCTGAGGTTTGTTTTATTTCTAAGCACAGGGGGATTTGTTAGTTTGAGGCAGATCAGGTACATCCACCCCCTGCAGACTGCAGAGCACGGCAGTTCCGCGGATACAAGTACAGGTAGAATTGATGCCATCCTGTGGGTGTGGAAAGTGGATATACAGAGAGGGCAGGTGATCCTGATGGGAACGGTCCTCATCCCACATTGCCAGGGCAGACTTCTCCAGCACAGCAGCTGGTCCGAGACTCCAAACAGAGCAAAGCTGCTGAGCTCACAAACACCCTACACTCACACGGGCACAAGGACAGGCACACCAGCAGCAGAGCCTATCTCTGATCTTATGCATTTTCCAAAGGAGAGGATTTCCCTCACGATAACCTGAATTTATTTTGTTGTTGTTTTTGTTAATTCTGTGCCTTAAATCTAGGGGGATTTCCGAACAGAATGAAGCGAGAACATCGGCTTCTCATGCAAAGGCTCATCCAGCAACAACGTTCACTCCAGGTCAACCCAAGTCAGAAAATAAATCACATCTGTAGGAACACGGGCAGGATCTGAGAGCGAGCCATTCACCTGATGTGAGTCACAATAATGCTTGAGGGATATTAATTATGAAACTGCAAATTTAATATTGAAATAACCAGGCTAGACTTAACGCTAGCTAGCTAACAAAACAAAGTTCAGTACAGCCACATTCACCTGGCTGTTCAGGCAGCTTCCATGCTCACTCCAAACTTGCCAGGTCTGTCTAGGCTGCCGGAGAGCTGGAGGCTCACATGGCTCTACAGCCCACTTGTCCCATGAGAGCAGTTTTGAAATACCAAGGGCCCTTCCTGATGGTACGGAGGACAGACCACCCTCCATTTCAGAAAGCAGGACCTAGGCAGGACCAAAGAGGCACTGCCGGCCGGACACTGGTGTCCATCTGTGAGCAACCCTTGCAGGGTTAGCAGATTGTCAGCTGCGACTAGTGCATGTCAGTCACTACAGTCACGATTCCCAGAACCATGGAACTTAAAAGGTAAATGTATCTGCTGATTCCCTGGCCAGTGAAAGCAAAGCAGACATACTACCTGTTCCTTACAGATTTCATACCACTTAGGAGCAGGTACATGCAGTCAGAGACACTCCTCCTCTTCACAGATTTAAAAATTCAGCTGGGAAGAAGCCTCATTCAATCCTCTGCTAATACAATATGAAACACTCTTCACAGCTGTAATTTCCTGTAGCATCTAAAATGTTTCCTGTTAATATTTTCCATGTTGTTGCTGGGCTTATGAAAAAAAATCCCCTAAATATTAACATTTTCAGATGGCAGAATGGAAAACGCTAAAATCACTCTTCGAGACGCAGCATACAAATCCAGAAATAGACCTAAAGCCTGATTTCTCAGCACTCCCTAAATTCCGTCAGGGGGAACAGACCAAAACTCCAGACCAACCTTCTGCTTTTCCTCACCCCGTGCTCAGATGTTGTAATCTGACCTCGATTCCAGCCAGAAGACAAGCCTCATTTCTGTAGTGTAACACAGATCGTGCACCTTTATTTTCTCATTGTATCCATACTAATTCCTCTGCGGCCTCCTCCTCCCATTGCCATGGCAAATAATAATCCTACGTTGCTTATAAAGCTTGGAGGGGAAAGCTTAGGCTCTTTCTCTGGGAGGAAAAAGCTGTTTAGTGACTATAAAGATAGTTACTTTGTGCTCTTGCTATTGAAAGTTTTTAGCTCAATGGGAGGTTTGAGAGACAGGGAACAATATACACAATAAAGCTCCAAAGTAGCCAAAATCAAAACTAAACAAAACCCCCTGGGATTTAGTCCTGTAGTGGCTCTGCTACCCTCACAAATTCCATTGTAAACGATTTAATGACTGCCCGTATTGTGAGCAGCTAAAGGAGGAGGGACAGCCGCAGAGCAGACCAGAACTACACCAGTAGAAGTGTGCTCAGCCTGGCTAGGAGCTTTACTGCCCCGAGACAACTAGAAAGTGCCTTTCCCTGGTAGACAGCAGCAACACAGCCTGTAAACAGCTCCAGTTATTATGATGCTGTTTCTTTGTCCCTGCTGCCTGGAGGGCAGAACCAGCTTTGTGGGAGTGTTTGGCTACCCCCACTGCCCAGCCTACTCACTCAGCAAAAGCCGGTGGGCTGATTCCTCATCTGGTAACCGTCACTCGGTGGCTGCCGGCCCCTGCCAGTGAAGCTTGGGGTACTTACACCGGTCGAGCTCCGTCTGCCTCTTGGCCCATCTGATGAGCACAGGGCTGCAGGATTTATGCAGCACCTCCCCTCTAGCTAAGCAAGAAAAATATCGAATTAGACACGTTTGCAAGGCTGTACAACCAGTTGCTGACCTGGGTGTGCAGATTTAACATTTGCTCATGTATTCACCCACTCATGAAAAAATTTTCAGTAACCATCTCGACAGCTCTGGCCGTAATTTGTGTTCTCAGGCCACAAACATTGGTGATCAAATCTCTTTGTGCGTGCCCACAAATCTGGGAAAGATCTAACATGGGATCCAGGAGAGCTTTCTTGCTCTGGCTGGACACTCACTTCTTTCAATGAAGAAAACAGCGAATTGGTTGAGATCGATAGCCACAGCAGAGGAAGACAAACAGATGAGGCTGAAGATACAACTGTACCTCTAACCGCAGAAGATCTTGCTGCAAATTTGCCTTATTGTGGCTTATATGATCAGTGAAAAAAACCTCACTTTTCCCAGACAGCATTCAGGATCCACCACAGACACTGCTCAGTTAAACGTTATATACAGCTTTTGAAGATCTTTACAAACTTTCTGGCTGAAATGAAAAGCAAAACTACATGTATCATTTCAAATAAGAAAAAGCGAATACGCATGTGCTTTCGGCTTTGTCATAAACCAGCCTCTAAAATTTCTAGCCAGACTTTTGTTAAAAAGTGAAGAGAACGCCTGCTGCTGTGCCATCCTGTGCCAGAAACACAGCGGCTGGCAAAGCCCCGTTTTAACAGGAACAACTCGTGAGCTTATAGGAGGTCACTCTGAAAGGCACTGTCCCGTACACACAGAGACAATGGAATCAGTGAGATCGTACGTGGGACACACGGGAGTCTCAGAGTGCCCCCGGTAACAAGGGGCTCTGTATCTGCCCACCTCGCTCCCCAGACAGCTGCAGGTGTTCCTGCCAGCCTGATGCGCAGCGAAGCGCGGGGACCACGGCTGTTCGTAGATCGGTCCCGGACAGTGCCATTACCGGGTTTTTCATATTTGCGATCACACACACATACCTTGCCATTTGATTCTCTTTGTATTTTGATTATTTAGATGCAAATCCACAGCACAGAACAAATTCCCCTCTCTCAAAATGCAATCGATTTTAAAAGCATGTGAGCAAAAAACTGAGCGCTCAGAGTCTTTGCAAGTGTCCATGACATGAAAGACTTTAAGTGACTGTAAGCTATTTTCCTTGCTGTCAAGCTGCCAGATGATTTTCTTGCCATTAGCACATGCCTATACAGGCCAAACTAATGCTTGCCTTTTTGGACATATGTGAGGAAATAAATGTAATTACAAGGAAGATGTAATCACAATTGCTTTGCGATTAAAGCTGCTGTATGCTCTCACGGTTTAGTTAACAATACATGCAGAAGAGTGGAATTGCTTGATGTTCTCAGAAACGGGGAAAAGAGGGGAAAAAGATAAATATGGGCTCTTTCATTTATATCTGTGAAAACACAACATTTAAATGCAGAATTTTACTTTCCAAATATCACACCAAAAACCTTTTAACAAAAACAGCAGGGAGAGAAAGCTCTTTAAACCATGATATTCCATGAAGGATTATGAAAATAGAGGTCATTGCAAGAAAGAGAATTGCAAATACAACTTGAAAAGCTTCTCACATTTGTAAATACATTGAGGAGAATTTATTCCTCTCTGGTTTTGCTACCAAAGGATATTTACAGGTTCCCAGGGAAAAAGGAAGAAAAAAAATGACATCAAATTTGATATACTCTGTGTGGTGCAACATGCTGATGTGTAGTAGTAACACTCAACTGAGCTTCAAAGGAAATGAGTTTTCTAGGCTGGAGTTACACATTATGGGCCTGATCCTGACAATGCACTGAGCATTTCCTGAGAGCTTTCGTGTGCCCTCAGCTCTCGCTGAATTCACAGACAGCTTTTGATTTCTTTTGGTGCTGGATTATGATCAGAAGTAATGAGAATAAAATGTAGCGTGCTTCAAAGCAAGAGCTGAAGCTCGTCTTCTTAGAGAGCCTATCACGCT
The DNA here is from genome assembly GCA_009769605.1 of Bucorvus abyssinicus. Classification (NCBI taxonomy): domain Eukaryota; kingdom Metazoa; phylum Chordata; class Aves; order Bucerotiformes; family Bucorvidae; genus Bucorvus; species Bucorvus abyssinicus. The sequence continues at coordinate 16,586,803 of CM020040.1, forward strand.
GGGGCCCCCGTCCTTCGTTAGGGCTCCGGAGTGATAAAATAATAACAATTACCATCCTAATAACAAAGTGAATCTTGGTTTGTCTGTTCAGACAGTCCCAGACTCTGCACAACAACATACCTTACGCACCCGCTACAGTTGGGCTGCTTGCGTAGGTGCTTTGGCATATCGCTGACACAGAGGTGGCTGAATGCACTCCCAAACCTTTGACTGACAGCTGTTATTAGCACGTTTCAGTGGCCTGGGTCAGTGAGGTCTGTTTTTCAGCAAACCCCAAGTACCAACAGTCTTAAAATTATACCTCTTGAAGGTACAGGCTGTCTTATTTCCAAGCAACTAAAGCCACTGCCATGTGCCACCGGAGGTGCTAATTTGCGACAGACGCAGCCAGTAGGTCACGCTTTCCATCCACTCCTGACGAAGGACTCCCACAAACTTCAGAAGCTCTGTTTAGGTACAGGCACCCTCATACGACCAAGGCATAAAACTCCTACTGATTTGAACTAGATTATCTGAAACGTCAGGTATTTCTACGCTTGCACTTACACCAGAACCAGCCCTCCCCGCCCAAACTTTTGGGGAACGTAAGTAAGGGACAAGATCTCTCCGAGGTCTGTGACACGGTACAGGTGATAATACCCACACTGGAAAACCCGTCCAAACCCTGCTCACCGCTGCAAAAGGCCCCATTTAGGTCTGCCTTTCCCTCTCAGGCTACATGGTTTTGCTTGAACTTGGCAGATACTTCACAGCTGCAAGGTGAAACTGATGACTGAAATCAACGGCAAAGCTCCCACTAGTTTTAGCAGAACTAGGATTTCACCTTATGATTTCCTTCTGCCTGAAAAAAATCAAGCAGAGATGGAGCTCAACTTCTCACTGCCCAGACATCTGATACCAATAATACTTTTTTACTCTGTCCAAAACTATATTTAAATTGCATTTCTGGCAGGTTTTGAGATGTGTGATATAGATCTCCTGCTATCACATCAGATGTAGTTTCCTTCAGAACTGTTGAACCAGATGTAAAATGTGAGAGATTTAAAAAGTAAAATAAAAAGCCCTGCTCAGAGTAAAGTGTTTCTGGCATGTGGCTATTACATACGGGGGGTTTAAGATGTGTACCTCCACTCCAGCCATTTAAGAAGGTGCACAGTACCGTAACTCTATTGGAGCTGATTAGTGCCAGCTACTTGCGATCAGTAGGAATTTAAAAACCAAGGGCTGCCAAACACTAACAACTTATAAACTATATGCCAACAATGTGCTGCAACCGAATATTCTGTAGGGCACTTAATTTCAAAGTAGAGCCATATTTAGAACCCTGGGGGAGGGTGGGAAAGAAGCTAATATATCACATCAGTATTTGATTTTCAGCACTTAGAACTATACATGTTCTGTTTCTTACTGACAAAGAGAACCGGAGGCACAGAGTGAAAGGAATTCTTGCGAGGATGTCAAGCATTTACACAAGACAAGGGGTATAGTTGTAAAGTAATTCTCCCTTTTCAAGCATAAAATTGTCTCTTACAAATCTCAGTTGCAAATGTGTGTAGGGATAGATTTGAGTTACAAATGAAGAGCGATGAACAAATATCTTGGCAGCAAAGGTGAGTCAAAGCTCAGTGACACCGAGGAAGAAACAGCTGCACTCACAGCATATTAGCATCCTGATTGTATCCCACTCCCCCCAGCCTGCAGGATCACTTGCATGACATTCAACACTGTCTGAGGAGCAAAGAATTTAACCAACTGCCTCTTCTTAAGAGAGAAGGGCAATAATTCCCCTGTCACTAGTTTTATCTCTTTGTGATCCCTTTTTAGCCCAAGGAAATCACTCCTGATTTATCGTACTGAGAGGAGAATTAGTCTGAGTCTATTTCATCACAAGACCACAAGTTCTCCAAAAAGCAGGGCTTCCCATGTCCCGGGGACTCCAATTTGTCCTCCCTGGTGGTTACGTGTCTATTAACGTCCCAAAGACATTGTGCTACACAGTGCCTTCAGTTAGCTACCGCAGCTTGGACCACTCTCAGAGTAAATAAAATTGAGTGCTGTGACCAAACCAAGAGAAAAAGAAGGTTAAAAAAAAAAGAAGCAGCTATAAAGCCAGCTCATCCAATCATCAGGAATCAAAAAAAGCTTCTCAGGAAAAAATCTAGCGAGACAGAAATTGTGCCTGATCCCAGCAGGAGGCAGATGGCTTTGTTGTATGCAGCACCCTGACACTAGCTCAGAGATGCAGAGATGGACACTACTGACAAACGGGCACAAAGAATAGAACCTGCTGTAAAGTGAAGAAGGCTCCTTCTATCATTCTTGTCCATGAAAGATACCCGGGGAATCTATCTTTTTTTTTTTTTTTTTTACTATGAACAAAAGACTTCCACAGCTTATCAAGACAAAAAGCCTCATTGAATTGAACTGAGTTAGAAATGGAGCTAAAAAAAATTCACCCATAATCCTTGTAGTTAGTCTCTATCTACACAGTGTTTTCTGTAAGTAAGTACCTAAATCCCCTTAAGTAAACACAATATACTGAGAACTCTGGGCTTAGCCAAGCTCCTTCACTGGTATGAGCAACTTCTAGGACTTCAAGGAAGGAAAAATGCAAATCAGATCTTTGACAACCCAGCTCCCTGATGCAAGGCACAGGGCACAGGAACCAAGCGAAGAGCCCAGCATGACTGGAGAGCGAAGAATGTGACAGTCCTCCTCCTTGCTGACTTCTGGCAAGTGCTGTTTGATAGTTTAATATCATTGTAATTTGTAATTGTTCAAATTGATGACATCCCAGTTAATGGAGCTATAAAAATTTACATGAGCTGCGGCTCAAGGCTCAAAGGCATGCCTGTAGGATGGAGCGGGGGAGCGGGACAAGGCGAGTTAGAGTGGCCTCCATGCTCGATACACGTAGACTTAAACTGGGCCATTTTGATAAAGGGCTGATAACGCTCGGGAATGATTTTCATAGCATCAACAGTCAGGAATCTTTCACACTGGCACTGGCAGGGCAACTTCAAACCCTCTCCGCTGTATATTGCACACAACTAACACGGGAATCCCTGAAAACGTGTCTGGAGCATCTCGCCCTGGTGCGCTCAGCTGTGAGGCAGCGCTGGAAACAACAATAGCATCTATGATTATGCATAACCAGGAGGATTGCGCACTCTGCGGAAAGCACACATCATCCTTTGTACTCAGGAAGAGTTGCGATACGCCCTGGTTTACCTGAAGGGCCTTAGCAGAAGCTGTGGAGTTAGAAACATACATGTGATGACAAATGTAGAGATTTCTCAACAGGTATTTTAATTTGGGATCCGGCACCGAATTACCACACCCCACTCCTGCAAACACAATCTTAGATATGGCAAATACTTGGAAATATATGGAAATCCAGCTGTTCTCTCATAGAATACTGGAAAGGATCCCTACGGACTATGTTCAGCAGATGCCAGTTACAATCTTTCACATACATTTTTAGAGAAATGCCATAATTTAAAAAAAATGAAATTGATTCTAATGGTAAGTGACATTTTAGTTCAGTCACAATTACAATCAACCAGACTTACTCTTCACTTTAGTAGCAGGATATGATCCTTAAGTTCATACAGGGTTAAGTTTGTCAGCCTCAGAGATTTCTTAATGACCCTTGTTATCTAAACCCTGATTCAGAATGGTGAATTGCATTTTCAATGCACATCCTCAGACATATTAGGACACGAAGTGAACCTGACAGGGAGAAGAATATTTCCTTTCTCCTCTGAAATGCCCCAGGGGGGCTTTCTGCAGGTGACCTCCTCAGACCTTGGCTCTACATTAGAGTTATTGTCCTGAGAGAAGATTCAGTTAAAACACTCAATTCATTTCATATAGTGCTCTTGAGTTTATTCTTGGTGGCAGCTAACTTGTAAAATTTTATTATGGATTCTTCTTTGGTTTGCTTGATGGAAAACAATTATTCTATCATCAGGTCTAAATGATATACTTCGGTGGACCACACAATTTTCTTGCCATTACTATTTTCAGATGTAATGTTAATTTCTGTGTAAAAAGAAGTTCAAAATATCCTTCCTAATGTGATATTATCAATACATTAATTTAGACCTCACACTTTAAATGGCTGCGTTCAAAGAGGTCTGATACCCTAAAACAAGCCCTGTGACTTCTGAATACAACCTGTTGACTAAAATAATAGTCATAATAGTAATAATAATAATAATAACAATAATAATGTCTTCCTTTCAGACAGAAAGACACAGGGTGGAAGAGCCCTACCCTAGTAAGTGAAGCTGAAGCACAGAAAAATATGCAACTTCTGCAGATATGTCTCCACAGCCTTGCAGGGACACCAGCTCACAGCCCCGAAGCAGCAGGGACCTGTTGGTGCAGCAGTGCCCCTGCTTTACTAGCTCTGCTGTCCGAACAGGCTGATGCAGCCGTGCTGCTTCCAGAGCCAGCCTACCTAGAAGTAACTCAGGTACCTCGGCACTTAATGACAGAGGAAGGTGTACCCCACACATCTCAGAGGGTTTGAGAAGGGCTATGCTGCCACCTAGAACCAAGACTACTAAATCCCAGCTAAGAAGAGTAGCTCTGAGTCTGTTCAGGTGTGGTGCTTCCTTGTCAGTGGAATTTTCTCAACAGTAGCCCTGGCATTTACTTGGGGAAAAATGTCAATGACAGCAGAGCTAAGCCCATACAATTTATTTACATGCATATTTTGAAATGACTGTAGAGTGTACCTGACCTTGAAATCTATTGCTCTGCAGGGACTTTGGCAGGGAGCTATTCTTACACTATGATAAAATTTTCAATGCTGTGACCCCACTCTGGTTTCATGACATCGCCCTTATGCCTGCTCTGGAGTGACAACCCACCAGCTGAGGCAAGAAGCTAAAGCCACCCTCTCTTTTCCCCAAACGCTGTGTGTTCTCTAAGATAAGTGGACAATGAATATATTGGAAATCTTCTAAAACTTCACCAGGATTAGAGAAAAGAACCCAACCACGTGCAAACTGCAGCAGATGCAGTCCCTCAGAAACAAAGGTGCTTTCAGAAATGGACAAGAATAAGCTGGATGGACCTATTCTCTGGAAAAAACCGAGCATTTCAGGCATTATGTGCCCTTCCGCTTTCATATAGACACATGCATTAGAAGTCTGATACATGTTAAAAAACAATGAAAAATTCCCACTGATTTCACTAGGCTTTAGGTACAGATGGTCTGTACTTACAGGAGGGTGAGCCCAAAATGTTTGTATTGAGCCTTTTCTTTTAAATCCCTGGACAACAGGCATTTAAACTAAGGTTCACCTCTTATCCCTCAGATTTGCTGTTTCTAGTAGAATTTTCTCTTGCAAAACAATCTGCCATCTACTGAAAAATTCACAGATACTTAGAAAGCCATGATTCATATATTTGGTACATATCAAGTGAAAAATCCAAGCCATGAGAAATATTATGCAGTTTCTTCAGCACGCTGTACAGTCAGATTGCTCTGATGAGACGGCAGATGCAACCTAGGAAATTAAAGTAAAGCTAGTACTGCGGATTTGTACTTAGAATCTGGCTGAAAGCACAAGGAACATTAGAAGCAGCTTTGTACAAAGCCCATTCTCAGGGATGAATCTTGTTTTGCAGCAAATATCATGGTGGGGTTAAAGACTGTCGAAAAAACCCAGGTCTCCTGGAGGAAAATGTACAGAATGTGATTTTATTTAAGGCTCCACAGAAAGTCCTAGGAAATCATTCAATGGTTTTTTCCATGCTTGCATACACACTTGAACACCAGTTTGGAGACAGGCAGAATTATATGATCCCATGGAAATTAACATGGTAATGAATATTAACATGATAATTAATAATACGCTTAAATGTGTGTCATGCAGTTGAGTGAGCCAAGAATGAACCAAACGTATTGTACTAACTAACCCCCCACAGTTACAAGACAGAAATGAACAGCATTTTGTAATTATACACAGTGACATATTTTCTCATATCCACTGCCAAAAAAAATATCACTTTTTGGAATTAAAAGAGAGAGCAGCAAATAGAAACAGCTATGTCATCAGTAATTGCAAACATGTTTTCAGCTCCAGCTTCTGATAACGATCCAAAGACGTTCTTTTAATTGGTAAAATTGACAACTGTCCAAAAATAAAGGAGTCCTTATGGGCCACGTTCACTCCTAACAAGTCAGATAAAGAGATCAGAGCACCAGAGGAGTACCTAGAAAGTTTTGCAAGGAGATGGGAATTAGCAAATAAGCAGCACAACCAAAAAGTAAATGGTGCTGCTTGTAAAGGGGCTTCTTAGATGTTACAAGATTCTATTAACTTTGCCCCACGGGGCCTGATCCAAGTTGCCATGAGGGATGGACAATGGATTGACTTACCGTATTTAAAATCTAACCTCCTCTCACAGGAACACTAAGAGGATTGCTTAAGAGAAGTCGCCTTAACACAGCAGCTCTCTAGCATGGGATAAAACAAGCTGGTGAAATCCACAACTTTCCAACTGGTACAGAGAACTTGGTTCCAGAACTTTACAACTAAAAGATGCTTTTGTAGGGCATTGCTCTTGGACACAGGTGAGATCTCAGTCTGAGATGATGTCTCATGTTCCTCAGTGGTAGTGGGAGAAGCTGTTGATCGCATACACAAACCCCCACCCCACTCACAGGTAAAGTGGCTTATGTAAATGAGGTCTATAAAATGATCCAAAGGCGGGCAGAGGGAGACGCTGCCAGATCTCCTCTGCAGCCAAAACGACATTTCACCAGCCTGATCATGTTTGAACATTAATCCCTGCTTAACAGGGATTATTGCTCGATAACATCACAGGCAAGCAGCAAAGTAAGGTCCCTACTCTGAAGTTTCTTATCTAAAGAAATTTTGTCTTTCAAGTATCATACTATACCCATGCTAAACCATGAAGCCAGAAGCAGCCCGTGGACTGAACAGGAATTAGAACACTGAATGCCTCCAATATTCTGAATCTAGGGAATCCAGATTCCCAAAATATCTTCAGGTGACAGATGACATACAAGTAACGAACAGAAACTGCGGTGATAATAGCCTTAGTGCAAATTCCAGCTAGAACAGAGTTAGGAGAGCTCCCAGCAAGAGAAATGTCTCTTTACTCACCTGGCTGAACACCGAGGTACTGAAAGCCTATATGCCTACATGATCTCTGCACACTCACCACACAGATGTATGCCATTACGACCCATAGCTATATTTTACCATTTGCTCCTGATGGTTGTGGGAGAAGTGAGTCGCAAGTGGCTTCACATGTCCTGACCTTTACGTTCAAAGACAGCTTCATATTCTCACTCCCTTGAAATCAGCATTTCTCCCTATGATTACCTGCCTCCTGTCTACTTGTAGTCTTTAAGCTACTAAAAAGACAATATTTAAAGAATGATTTATAAAGCTTGTTGGGGCCCATGAGTTGCCGTGGAGATGGCTTTGTGTAAAGATGTATTTGGACAGTTGTTAAAAACATGTAGAATTTTTCCCAAACACCACACTGTCTTTCCAAAGAGCACAGTTTGATGGTATGATGCACATTTAAAGATTTTTTAATAGTCTGTTTTATTTATAGTTATTTACCCAATAGAGTACATCAAGCCTTCAAAACTTTTGTGGGCTATGTGTGAACTAAGTAGGCATTCACCCAGTTTTTTTAAAAACGGGTCATTTACACAATGGATCGATCTGTAGAAGACATTACAATCACACACTGCACTCAGAAAAAAAAGAGACTTGAATATTACCTGGGGACAGTTACTGTGATAATTCTATATCCACTATTTTAACTAGCCTATTTCACGTAAAACTTGATCTGTAATTTCCTTTCTCAAGTTTTACAACGTACTCAATTCAATCATGGTAATACATGCTGGCAAAGAAAGAATCTGACGAGTAGCACACCACAAGTTCTTCGAGTATAAATTATTTTGAGACATGCTTCCCATTAAGTAGATCGGTCACAAAAATCTGGTTTCTATCTCAGTACTGTCACTACTCCCTGTGGTAGCATCCTGGTCATCTCTTAACATTACACCTCAGGTTTTTCCCTCTGCAAAGTCCTTGGCAATTTGTTTTGAGATATAATGGTGCAAAGAGTTCTCTAACAACCCTAAATGGTTACGATTGGTTTTGGTGGTGTAGCTGTTGTTAAGCAAAGTTTCTTTAAATGCTCAAGCTACTCTTCTGCCTGGTGCAGAAACTACAACAATAATATCCCAGATACTATTGCATCACCAACAAACCTGGAAAATACTCAAAGCACTTAAGAGATTTGCAGAGACTCAGACCTAAGAGTGTAAAGTGCATCAAACGATTTACCACAGGCCTATCTATGTATCACAGGTATCAAATTCAACTTTGAATGCTAGAAGGGAAAAAATGAGAGATATGAAACTCATGTACTGTAATTAAATGGAAAACACATGCAAACTGTGGCAGAAAAATAACAGAAACACGAATCGTGTATATTGCATCTGTCTGTTATTATGGTAGGAGTGGCAATGATTAGCAGAAATAGGGTTGCAAAATGATTTCTTATATAATATCACTTCCTGTGCCCACGAGGTAACTGTAATAAAGGCAACTCGCCCTTAGGCAAGGGCAAAGGCAGAAAGCACAGTCCTTTCTGCTGGGAAAGTGAAGCACTCTGTTGCGCAGAAGCCTTGCCAGCCAAAGGAGGTGCTGACTTCTCATCCTTTGAAGGTACCAGCAACCAGTCTTGGAGCTGGCCTGCTTATCTGAGAGAAAGATACCACTGTCAGGGACCTACAGCCCAGATCATCCCACTCAACAAGAATCTGCTTCAGAATCAGCCTGCACAAGGGACTAATGCTAGGAGTGCTCTAAAAGTCCTAAAACATTGGCTTTTGTGGACAGTACTATGCAAATTCAATGGCGCATCAACGAGAGCTTTCACAGACACACTTACAGACTGGGAACTTGCCATTACACACACAAAAGAATGGCTCCACTGAGAGCAGCAAGAATATTCCCATAGCCAGCATTGTTCATGAGTGTGGTGTCATGCCTTTGTACGTAGCAAGTGTGAAACCCCTCAGTTAACATGGGTGTCTCCCGGGGTCCTAGTACATACATGACTTCAACAGGTAGCAGTCAGCCATTCACATACAATGGCGATGGGCCAGGCTTTCACTTTAAGAGTTTAACCCTGAGGTGTTCCAGAAGCAGAACTTAATACATTGCCTAAGACCACAACACGAACCAGTGGCAAGCTTGAGCTGGCAATCTGGGTGGAGGATCTGCTCTCTCCACCCAATCCTGACTCACTGCAGCTCCCTGCAGTTGAAATACGAAGGGGCAAGATCTTTGTTGGTGGTTGATGCAAGCAATCAGTTTGGCTGCCTTTCAGCAGTGCTGAAATAGAGGACGCTAACGGGGACGTCTGAAATTTGCAGCACTGTAGCTCCACAGTATTTCTTTTGTCCACCAGAAACTCGGGTGTCAGATTTGACTGACGCAATCTGTGCAGCTGCACTGACTCCCAAACAGAGCAAGGCAGAGAAAGCTGAGCTGGCTTAAAACACCTCTGCTTCCTCCCGTCTGCAAGAGCTGCATCGCTCAGGTAACGTCACTGCAATGCCCGGCTATTGCACACGTGTCCAGTCCTTCTGCGGCTGATGCATTAACTTCACTAACAAAACCCCCCCTGGATTCTTTATGCACTGTGCTGGGTTTGGAAAAGGAGCAGGGAGGAGGGTATTTTTCTGCAAACGGAATTTTTCATAAGAGGCATAGTCACCTTTTGCTATTACAAATACAAGAGCAATAACAATATATACAGGCCTGAGCAATAATGGGGATTCTGGCAGATATTTTTTCCCTGTCATAAGCACGCTGGGCCTAAGGCAAGGTTTTCCTCTATTTAATAAAGAAAATGGAAAGGTAGGGAGAAAAATAAAATTAAAAAACCCTGCACTGCCTCTCAAATTACAGCATCTGCTAAATATTTAGGGCATTCTCTCCCACAAACATTTCAAGTGGATGCAAAGGAGGTTTGTCTTCTTGACGGTTCACATCCTCCTGTGGGGCAGACTCACCCCTCTGGAAGCCCGCTGAAGTCAGTGGTACCGCAGCCGGGGTGACAGATGAAGCTCACGATCCACGTTGCAGTGGTACCTATCGCCCGTTCACACAAATCAGCTCAAGATGAAGACGCAAGTGAAGACGCTAAAGGTTCAGGTTGAGGAGACAACTAAGAGAGCAGAAGCAGTCAAAAATCTGGGGCAAGCATGCGTGTTTAATTCCACTCTCAGTCTCTTGGCTAGAAGGGAAGGGCTTGTGCAACCTAACACGAACTAACACGGTTTTTCAACACCTGCTGGGAGGGACAGGTATTCTTGCGGTTTGGGGGTTTTTCCCTGCAGTTGTAGTGAATTGCCATCACGTAACTCTGATTGCATGGCTGGTTGTCTTCCCTGTAAAGAACAAAGTGACAAATGCTTACAGCAGACTAGTAACGGGTCACCCTGCAAAGAGGTCCTAGCATTGCCAATTATCGTCCAAAACACTTTTTTCATCCTTCAAATTTCTCCAGCCTTTTAAACTGGAAATAGCAAATCTGATTTCAACAACAGGCCTCAACCCATCTGAGTTTATTAGCAATTGAATTAGAAGTTCACCTCAAGTCCAAATGAAAATCAGCGAACAGTCATTAGATCAAGTAAAAACGGAAGCAAAGATGACAAGAAGCCATAGCTGTAACCATCCAGCCAAAGTTACCTTATCAGCTCTCAAGCTAACAACCGCTAAGTTAGAAGCTTTTTCACGTTAGGTCACTTGTTCTTCATAATAATTAAAATACAATGCTTTAATAAAAGAGTTTCGTTTATATTCTGATAGTCAAGCTGGCACTTGATTTGGGACTGTTCTCAATTAAGCACTGTTCATGGTCTCCAAAACCCCTTCTCGGATGCTTCTGAGATTCTGCACCAGAAAGAGGAGGGGAAAACTGGCAAATCGTAACAGAGAGGTGAGAACTGTGCTGGGGGAAAGAAAAGCAAAACTCCCCTGGAATCGGGATTCTGAACTCAACCAAAGCCAAGCTGCACTGAAATGTAAAACTTCGGCCAACTTCCTAAATTTTAGTATCATGATTTTCATTTAATAGTACTTACTTTGCAGCACATACTGATTTCACAATGGGTCAACCACTATTTTTAAGACAAATTTTCAATCTGCAAGCTTTTCACCTGCCATTTCCCAGTCCTCTCCACCACACAGAGCTCCCCACATCCAACCCAGTGTGAGCTGGATGCCCAGGTCCCACAGCCGCCCTTTGATAACCCTATCGCCACTGACAGCATTTTCCCAGACATGCTAGTACAGTGAAGGGGAACACGTTCTGTGTCATGCTGGCCTCCCATCACCCAACTTGTGTCTGCAGCTGGAGGCCGCCTCGTTGTCTACCAAAGGCGCTGAAGCACAGCAGCGTGCAGTACACACCCTCTCGTACCGCCCTCCTCTGACTGCTTTGCAACAGGGAGAAGGTGAGGACATGACACAGAAGCAGCAACTGTTCTTCCTTACTTCAAAAGACAATACCATGCCACTAATAATCCTTCACACTTAAGTAACAGCCAGCTCTATAAACAGTAATTAAAGATGCCTCCTGGTGTACCTGCAAAGGAAACATTATTTTTGTTCTCCACAAGGACCACATTTTCTTTAGGGACTTTTGATTAAAGGAGCGAACCTTGAAGCACAAAAGGCTTAATTTTCAGGGGGACAAGCAGCTACAGGTCACATTGTACAGCCTTCTAACAGCGTCACCTAACATCAGCTAAGTTAAAATCGGATCTTTTCAGCAGAAAGCCTCACAATTTTTCATTTCAGGAACTTTCTGCATACTGCTAATCAGTAATTCTGAAAGAAGGGCAGGATTCACACAGCACAGCATTGTCAAATCTGTTAATCAATTTTACATATACATATAAAAAAAAAACCCTCGCTAATGCCCTGACATCTCATTGCGTAAACCTGCCAGGGAGGAATTCAGCCAGTATCTGAGATTCACTGTGTGGGTTGTTCATCTGCTTATGCTTCTCCTCTTATTTTTAATCTTCGAAGTGGCCAAGGCTTTTACCATTCACCATCTACCTTCTCCAAAGGTAGTTGGAAGTGAAAACTGGTGACAGTTACAGCCCTGCCCACTCAGAAAACCCAGTGCAACCTGGGTGAGCCCAGAGACGCCAAGTCACTGCTCTGCCTAATTAGAAACCCGAGGCAGATTAACCTTTGATGACTAAATTAATCTTCTAAATAAAATGAATATGCATCAGCCTGCAAATTAGGATTAAATGCTTAGCAGAATCTTTATGTGATCAAGCAGGTTTTGTGGTGCAGATGTTAACCATTAACATGAAGCAATAAAATCATTCCTTTTTCTTATAATAACACCTAACAATTCTAAAGCCACCTTTCATCTGAGGATCTCAAAGGGTTACATAAACATAATTAATTAACCCTCTCAGCATCTGAGACAAGAGCATAATAATATCCCTATCCAGCAGCTGAAGAAACAGAAGCAAGGCAACGTCCTAGATCGCGCGCCTCGGACTGTACATGCTTTGAAGAAAAAAAGACCAGGTTCGCACTGCCTTCACCCCTTCTCTCACATAGCACTTCTGCCGGGGCTGGCAGGGTGGCTTCTCCGTAAGGCTCTGTCCTAGAAACACCAGTGGGGGCTCTGTACAGCCTTGAAGGTCGGGCATCGCTTCCGCAGCCACTGAAACACCAGACAGGTGGGCACCGCTTCGCCTCACCCCGATTACCTGCCGCCGGAGCAGGCTCATTCATCTGCACCAGGATAGCTTTTTACTACAAAAAGCAATGGAGCTTGTCTCACTACCGACCATATGAAAACAAACATTGCACTTTCTAATCTACTACTTAATTCTGAAATAAATCGTTCCAGGGCTGGGGGTGAATCTTTTCTGGAGAAAAAAACTTTCTCCCTGATTTTTCCCTTAGGCACCGGGAACTACCAGTTCCCTTAACGTAGTCGTTCCTTGCACATACCAGTTACAATAATTTAGTCACAAGGAGACCCAGAAGACGGCCATGCCGCTTCTTTTTGACTACTGGGGAACAAGTGCCCCTGCAACACGATCCCTACATCTACATAGAGTAAAATGCTTGCGTGGAAGGCTATCCATTCTGTTCAGATCCTGACACTGGTAGAGATGTGGCCATGGTTCCTCCAGGCTCTCCCAGAAGACCAAATAGTTTAAGGGAATCAAGGAAACTTTCTGCTGAGGTCTACTTTCTGTGCTTCTTCTTCCAGTGGGATATTCATTTCCATGTGCTTTACAATAAGGAATTTAGACAAACGTATATATCAAGACTTTTCAGCCTTACTACCCCTTAATTTCATTAGTTTCAAACAGTATGCACTTGATTATCATCAAACTGTAAAATTACATTTTAATTTGATCTATTTGAATCAAAAATAATGTAAGAATATTGGTAAGCTATGGACAGGCATGTGAGAATTCACGTTCATGATAATCCAATTTGTTGATGTGTTTTGTCCAATCATAGCACTTTCTCCTAGTATGTAAGTTTTTCTTTTGATGTAAACTAATCTGATGGTGTAAAAATATCTGTTACTGCAAATGTAATTTTATTTGCTTAAAAGGGAGCTGGATAAGTTCTTAAGATCAGTTCAAATTTCTTGGCTTCTAAAAGGAAGCTTAAACTAGAAATTCACAGTTATTTTAGAATATTGACATCGCATATATAATTTTGGCATACAAGTGGCTTCCACAGAACTGTAAGGTAGACACTGAAAAGCATTTGTTGTTTTCATACAATGACTGCTAAAATCCGTGGAAAAATTCCAAGGACTTTAATGAGCTTTGGATTGGGCACATTACTACTATGAATGTAATTCTTGATACCTCTCATAACATCCCAGGCCATGTGAGAAACTTAGGAAAAGCAATTAACATTCCTCCATCGACTTTTGTATTTACATTTTAAATTTACCATTTAAGACTTTAATTCTCCATAAAACTGCTTAAATATACATAACTTCAGTGTTATTTAAATGTTTTATGATCTTCCAGAAATGATTAGCTAATTAAAATCACCTAATTTAGTACCTTAAATTTGCCTTCCTTTATTTGGAAGGAGTTGGATTTAATGTGCAGGTTTTGTTCATTTTCTTTCTCAAAAAATCTTAATTTGGAAGGAAAATCATGATTATATGGTAGGGAAGAGGACACCGTCTAGGCTGCAAACTTAAACTACTGGTAATCATTAGCCACCATGTATGACATGGCATCTATAATTAAGGAAGAAATTTATTACAGAAACTTGGAATTATCAATTAAAAAGTAGTCAGCGCAGTCCCACAAGGTCCAATATGATTACCTGCGTTATCTGGGCTGTCACTTCCAATGCAGGTTTGAATCTCAAAGAGGTCTGAGGGGTGCTCCACGTGTCAAATTAAATAAGTGAGACAACCTTAGTGGAAAAATGCAACGATACAAGCAGGTGCAAACACAACCCTTGCACGGGAGAATAAAGATGTCAGCTTCAGCTTGAATATTATTGGCAAACTGTTCTTCCTTCCTACTGTATTTCTGAATGGACTGACAGGACCATTCAATCTGTGGCTGCACCACAGTCTGTTTGAAGGGCTGGGGGTGGTCCAGAACCTTGGGGGCATTAAAAGGACACTCCAGTCTGCTACCTTTGCAGACTCTGATTTTTCCTTCTTCAAAGATTCCTCAAATTTAAGGCCAGGAAAGACAGTTAAATTATCTAGTCTGACCTTGTATATGTGCCAGGCCATTAAGGTACACTCACTGCCCCATCCTCTATGAACCCTTGTCCTTTTCTCTAAGCTACCTGTCATAACACTGATCCACAAATGTTGTCTCAATTATGAGGCAGTAAATCAGTGTAAAAAAACAAATAGCTCCTCCCACCAGCCTTTCTCTCCAAAGTCCCAACTCCAGCAAAATGATTCTGTTGTTCAGTCTGAAACAGAATGAAAAATTTGACATCCTCTGATGAATCAGATTTTGTTTCTTGTGCTTATTGTCTCACATCTCTATTGCCCTGGGCTCTAGCTTGGACTAGAGATAAAATAAATAGAAAATGTCACTTCATCATATTTTTGACCTGATTTGGGTAGATGGATCTTAAATACTTTATATTCAGCTATGGAGGCTGGATACACCTATTCATGAGTTCAGATACAAACCAAATGACATTAAAACACAAGTCGTTCATTCACAGGCTCAAAATGAAATCCTAATTTTTTCTAGCACTATATAACTTCTTCAAACCAGTAGGCATCAAGAAGCCTAACATACTCTTCACAACACCAGCATCTGCCTACACAACAAAAATTCTGACATTTACCAGAAACAGGGAAACAGAAAATAACGGTCACGACACTGTTATTTAGGATACAATTTGAAGACTGCCTCTTGGCTCCAAAACAAAGACTACTGCAGACACACGAACACTGACAGACAGCCATTGTCTTCTCTGTTAAAACTATGCTGACAGCACCAACCATTGTTCAATTTGGTATCGGGGAGTGTCAGTAGGAGTGGAATACCGACTACCTGACTGCGCCGCGGAAAGTACAGCATCTCTGTGTTTCCCTGGATTCGCCCCACGAGCCTTCCAAAACGTGCACAACAAAACCACATGAAACTCGTATGATTTCAGATCATGTTACAAAGTCAAAACACAGAATGGATTCGCAGAAAGATTTGCTAAGGTTCACCAGCCTGTTGAGTGAACCTGGGCCCAGCTCCAAGCAAATCTGGATTGATTAATGTTTTCTTTAAAGCGACATCACCTGCTACTGATGTGAATCTCAGCTTTTGCTTTTCTCTTTGGAATTTCAGATCGCTTTAAGTACAGAGCTGAAAGCAGCACATGGAGTGCACGTCCATCTATATACCCGCTGAAGAGCATGTACCACTGTTGCCTGCAATGCCATGAAATACTGCAAAACCAGGACCCCACCAGCCTTATCGGCATTTTGCGCTATCACTAGCCTTTTGGTGAGGGCTAGGGCTTTTTCAAACTGTTTGTGCATTTAAGAACACAGCATTAAAGGAGCTCTCTCTGCATTTCAAACACGGGATCAAATCGAGATATACTCAGCTCTACAAGGAATGGAACCTCTCTCTAATGGACCTCCTGAAATCAATGGAACTACTTATGGAGTAATACACCATTACCCATTGTGAGTAAGAGCTACTGTATATAAGCTTTGGAAACTACATTCCAGCTACAGTTGCACTGGGTGGTTTGTAATATTCCAGAACTTCCTAAATAAAAATAAATGAAATGAGGTGGGAGAGAGTGGTACTCTGATTTCTGTTAGCACTGACTGTACATTTGTTCTGAGTGTCTGAGCAGTAAGAACACTACATAAATACCTTGCCATGCCTGTGGGATCCTATGCTAAGTTATAATCCATCACTGGAGCAGGCAGCTGCTCCTGAAGACATGCTAAAGCATTTCTGAGGTTGGATGTAATTCATTGCGACGCTCTCTGGTTGCACGTTTATTTCCTTTAGCAGGAAGAAGTGGCTACACACGGAGCAGTTGTATGCTGGAAATTTCACTTAAAATTTGCATAGTGTTAAACAATTATTGACCTAAGGCTCTGTAATTTATCAGCTGATTTACCTCCTCCTTTCTATAAGAATTCTTTGTCAATAACCTTTACATTTGGGAACTCTACCTTGACACGTAGCTTATCTGTGCTTATATCTTCACTTGAAAACTGCACAAGTTCTCAGGATAGAGCCAGGTAAAACCAGGCAGATAAACAAGAAGAATTTGTCCCACCACGTCCTCACTACAGACATATAATATACATCATGCCTGTATAAAAAACCCTGCTTATCACATAACTGCTTTATTTATTGTCTTCATTTTGGATTCCCAGTTTCAAAGAAAAAACTGAGGAAAATATAAAAGAACTGCTGAAGTTTCTGTTGGAATAGGAGAAGAACAGGAATATTGTAAGACAGACTGTTCCCTCCGTTTCCTCTGGCCAATCTGTAGTCCCAGCAGATTTGCACAAACTCTGAACAAGCACAGAGGCCTGGCAGTGCTGACATAAGCTGAACTCTCGCCTCGTGAAATTCAGCCACTGCAGCTTCATAGGCAGCTTTGGCAAAAACCAGAGAAGATCAACCCAAAACAAAAAAAGATTTAAAATCAACTGCATTCTTCAGGGTAATTTTTGTCAACAACTGGAAAAGCCCCCAGTGTTTTTTAGGAACTTTCTAGCAGCTTAATTTTTCACTGGTATGTTTGTATGGCACTGGAGTCCATCCCCAGCATCCTGAGTTCCTGCTTTTCCCTCTTACTACCGATTTCGACATCGGTGTCCTCTGATGATCTAAGAAAAGGAATCTTTAATGTTCAGGCTGCAAATGCGCCACCAAGTCCCCAAAGCCTAACGTTTGTCAAAGGCATGAAATGATGACCATGAAAGGGAACTCTACATCTGTGTTTGCTTAGAACTGCAGGGCTGACCTGTGGACTGACGGGGCTGTCTCTGCAAACTGTTCAATAACATCAGAACTGCTGTTTAATCCTCTTATCAGTACCAGTGACATTATTTCACGTTGTTCTCATTCCAAGCCATTTGCAGAAATACTTGCCTCTCTGGCAAGCCAATGGAAAGGACCAAATTTTTTAAAAGGCTGCAGCTATAATCTTCCATATATAATTTCAGATCGAGATTATTATGTTTTTCATGGGAACATTTTTGCATAATCTTTTAGTCTGAGTCCTACCTCACTCCTATTTTTGCAGGTCCAGAGCAAAGGTAATCCAGAGGATCAGAGCCCAAAGCGCCACAAAATTGAAATTTCTGAAACAAATATTCAAGTACATTTTGAGATCGTATGTCCAAAGGTGTTCAGACGCAAAAAACCTCAATTATTTGGCTTTTAGAAGAACAAAAAATAGATTTAAAAATAGGGAAAAAAAAAGGTGGGATCTGAGGAGCTTCAGAGATATCTATATTTCTACTTTGCAACTTCTTGACCAGTTTTTGCTATGTTCTCCCCTTTCATTTGGATTTCCAATGGAGAGTTTGTGGCAATTGTATAAATGGACACAATCAGGTTTTTCATGTGATGACTCCCAATTCAGTGTCCAACATTCCAAACCCACTTAAAATTACAGAAAGAGAAAGATGAAAATTATTTCTTAATAAAAACAATCTCTTAATGATTTTCAGAGTACAGAGAGTTCTAGACCTTGAAGGGGAAGGATTCAAGGGAGTGAAAACTTTCTGGCATTGGAAGGAACTAATGTTTTTGATGCTGTACAATCATTCTTACCTCTCTTTGCAACCTTTGGGAGTCACAATCCATCCAGGAGAATCGATCATGGAATGCAACAGTAAGAGCCTTGTGCCATCGTTCATGTCATGTCACTGTCTTCTGTCAGAGAACTCACGTGGGTCTGAAACAAAAGCAGACACATAGCGTGAAGGAACTGAAAAAACCAGAGCATTTCAAAATCTGGGAGACTCGCTAACATCAGTGTCCTGCTCAGAGCCTTACACACCACAGAAACTGGTCGAGGAAAGAATGTTTCTATATACAATAGACTCAGGCTCCCACTATCACTTAATCCCTCTTCCATCTATGCCAAATTCCAGCTGCAGTCCGTACTCGCCTCCAAAGATCCAGAGCTAACAGCAAAGGAACAGTCATATCTATTGGCTCCTTCGCCAGCGTTTCACAACAGATATCCTATGATTAGGTGTTAAGTGGGACTATTTGCACTTTTGCTTATGGCACATATAATTATGTAATTCTGTATAATGCCAAAATGACTGTTTTAAGTAGCAGCTGCACAAAACACAGACACTGGTTGGACAGCACAGAAAAAACATTCTTAAACAAAACCAGCACAGAAAAAAATACACACATACATAGACATATATATGTATTTATATATCTTCAGGACAATCTAACATGGAATGTTTTTACAAAAAGATCATGTCAATGGTTCTTTTGCAGGACTCTGCCTCTCCTCCTCCCTATGAAAGTTCCGCCAGTGACAGACACAGCCCTTACAACACAAATTGTGGTGTGACAGATCCTTAAAACGTCACGGATGAAACCCTTGGCGTTCATGATCTCACCTACCAGCTGTTGCTGGCGTTTGTCACCGAGCAGGCTGGCACTAGATGGCCCTGTCAGTGTTTTAGGTGAGGTGGCACGGCACACGTTTGTGCACTGAGTGTGCCAGTGCTTTAAAGCTTTGTCTGCAAAGAACCTTATGGGCAGCACAGCGGGAGAGACTGGCATAGACAAACCCTATGCAGCCCCCCTCTGTAGTGCTCCTCCTGGGAAATTAGGTGAATAACTGTCCCTGCCATAAAAATATGGAGAAAGATACATTTAACTTACTCTTACTGTTTTTCAGTGGAGAAGTGTCCTAATTTCATGGCACAGTTAACAGAGCTTCCATGAGCTTTGATTAAAGTAATCACAAAGTATCAAGGTTAGTTAGAAATGCTGCTATATTTTAAAATATATCCTTCTGAGCATATGTGTAAGGCGGTGGCAGTACTAGAGTCTGCCACAGAAGTGCTCTATAGAAGTCAAAAGGAGATCACCATTTGTTTAATTTAAATAAATCAATTTGTTAAACAAGGACCTGCTGAGATTATACAGTTAGAGGGTGGAGAGCAAAGAAAGATTTTTGTTTGCATAAATCATTTTCTTATTACTTGGGGATCAGGGTGGTATTGTTTGAGTTTGAGAAAGGAGGGCAAAAGAAGATAAGTATATCAATTTGCTGATCAGGGTTACATGGGATTTTGCTGCTGGGGCTGGTGAAATGAAAGAAGATCATTATTTTTATTTAAATAAATCAATTTGTTGTGATCAGAGATCACATGGGGTTGTGCCATTTGCAAGGAAGGCGTAGGAAATTCTCCTTTATGGATAGTTAGTTGTAGAACAAATGTTCAGGCACCATGTACCAAATAGAGAAAGGACAAAAAAAAAAACCACTTCAAGACCACAAAGTTGGATTTCCATTTCTGTCTTTTGAAAGACCCTTTTGCATCTTGCATCCGTCTCCAGTTTGAATTAAAACAATAGCTGTTAGATTTTTAACACACTGAATAAGGATTATCTATAGGCATGTGTATGTGTATATAAACTATGTAGATAGACAATTAGACAGACAGATAAATAAATAGTCAGACAGTAGCTAATGGGGCCTGATCCTGCAAAAGCTCTTGTACTTCGAGGCGGTGCCTGCTGCAACTACTGGAAAAACAGTGATTGCCTTCCCAGGATGTCGCAGCAGTCCTCCAGTGGGGAATATTCACTGAAATCAATGGCCATTCTGTGCACATACACTTCAGGGGGCTGATAGTTTTCGCTTCTTCTCTGAGGCAATTAATGAAGCTCTGTGTGTAACTTTAAAGGCCCTTCATGAACTAACTGGAAATCTACAGCACTGAACATCAGTGAACTCATATCCAAAACTAATAGCTTCAGTATCACTGCCAAAAATTGACTAAGCACTCTTTGTGCCTGCAAAAGGGGTTCCGTAGGCAGCATCCTTCTATCTGCCTTCAGATTCTCTTACAAATAAAACAATTGTTTCATTTGCTTATTGCAATGGTTGAATGAGGCTGCAGAAATGAATCTCACTGGTTTTGAATGTTCCCAAGTCAGTCAAGTGAGAATCTGAGGAGTGGGTTTGCTTTCAATTAACATGTGGTGTTATTTGCAAAACTAGTTCAAAAAATGTATTTTCAGAGGTTTGGATGTGACTCATGCAAGTATATAACCAATCCATTCCTCTCACTATACGCACTTAAATGATGGCTTAAATACAGCGTTAGATCAATGTGTCCCATATATTACCTTGGAGGAAAAAGAAGGAATAATCTAGCTACCTCTTTAACAAATGAAACGATATTGAAGTAATTACAGAACACAGTGGGCCCCAACCATCCCTTGGATGCTTTCAGAGCCAATGGCATGGTCCAGGGGATGAATTTGCATTTGTAACAAGAATGATAAATCTAACTAAACATCTTTATTTTTAGAGTATGTTAAAGAAGCATTTTTATTTAGTGCAGTCATATATCTCCACATTATTTTGAAGTACGCTTCTTTATTGCTTTTATGTCTTCAGAATTGCCCGAGGAAAGCATCCTTTTCTCCCTGTGTTTCATTGTTGTTACCCTTGTAGAGTGTAACATGCACAAACTTGATTATGATTAATTGAGGACTCTGGCAAATTATGTTTTTATTCCCTTCCATCTAAGTCTCCCATCTGCTCAAGGAAAAAAAAAAAAGGAAATTTTACATTTATGAGGACACTTAGGGCTTTCTGGGTAAATCATCGGAACAACTTGTTCAGCAGTAATGGCGACAAGTGAAGAAAGTCTCCCTTCACTCTTGCATCACCTTCACATTAATGCATCTCCATCCTACACAGCTGACAGACGATGATAACTGACTGGTCAAACCACATTTGAGCCAGAATCTTGCTGCAGTGCCGGAATTTCAAACCGAATCAAACCAGTTTAGAATATTGCTCAATTAGATCCTACCACCAAAGAGCCACTTAAAGCAGTTAAGGACCAAGTCTGTAAATATAAACACCCGTGTCCTTCGGCATAATGCATGTAACATCAGGCTTGCTATTTATAAGAGGCTCTGTTGAAGTTCTTACCCAAGGTGATGCAGCTGCATACACCAGCCCATTACGGCTGGTATACCACATCAGATACGGCCCTTCCTTCAGGCTGTGTGACTCAGGTATAAAGGCTTGCCATCCCCTGGAAGCTGCAAATGAGGTTGCACTTGGCAGTCTGGGGTTTTCTTATTAGGATGAATGACAGAAGCAAGAAGTCATGTTTAACTTGTACAAATGCGAGGAGGAAAAGGCAGGGCTTTTTCATTTAAAGCCAGCCTTGTTCTCCAGCCTTGTTAGTTCACAGCACAGAGTGACACTTTTGGCACGTAAGAAAGTAAAGTTATTGAGGAATTTTCTCCTCTCAGACCACGGAGTTGAAATAACAAAACCCCAAACAATTGTAGCAACCAGCATGCAGATACAAAGGGTCTTTAAAAGGCTGGTCTGGACAGCTGGTGGCACAGGGACAGGAGCTGCGAATTTATGACAAGGTCAACATCAGTGGTGTTTGTCTTGTTTAGCCAATAAGGTGGATTGAGTTGTTGGCCTTGGCCCAGGCCCCTGTGAATAACACTCAAATGACTAACACCACGCCACGCTTCTTGAACCACCACTGAAGACGACAGGTTAACTCGGCACACCTTACAGTGAAGCGAGCTGTGGAGCGCTGGTGTGATCCCTTACTGTGATTCAGCTGTAAAGGTGGTGACTGCAGCAGGAGGGATAATAATCATCACCCAAGACAAGGGTAAGCGTAGGTCTGATGCCTGTAAAGATGACATCTGATGACTTGCAGGGAAGTTACCGTGGTGTTCCTACACAAAGGTGGACAGAGTTGAGGCTGACAGTGTCAAAAAACAAGGAGTCTGTGGTTCAACTGAACCTGACGAGATTCAGAGGCAGACAGAAGCTACACTTCCTCTGCCAAAGTTTGCAAAAGATCCTTGTCAAAGATGTACTGACAGCAATGCTGTAAAACCTCTCAGCAGCACACTAAAAATTAAACCCTCTGGTAGCCTCACAGTAGATGAAGAAACCACTTTGTGTAACAGACATGGTTCCCGTGGAAAAACCAAACGTTCTGCCAAAAAGGCAATATGGATCCAGAGTCCCCCAGGGCAGAGTGAACGAAGTACAGAGCAACACACGAATAATACATCTGGCAATAGAGCCACTGTCCATACTACAGGAAACCGCAGTCTCTTCTGAGACGGGAATGGTGTTCTATTAATCAAGTCCAAAAGGGGCTTGTTCGCGGTTGAGCTTCTCTAGATTTCGGTCAAGTCACTTCAGCATCCCGGTTTCCAGACTCACGAAATGGGGAGGCTGCATTTACCCACCACCACACAGGGATCTTAGTAAGAACAATTCAACAGAGCGAACTTCTCCGAGTGGTATGTATGGCCATTTGCTGCTGCAAGGACCCAGCCAGGCTGGAAGTGAAGGGGTGTCTGAGAACTCCTCCCCTGCAGGAAGCAATCCACACACCTCCAGGCCCAGAGAGGACATTACATAGAGATCTGGTGAGTAAAGTAATCTGGTGACAAAGCTACTGGAGTCTGTGGTTGGAAAGCCCCGGAAACACCGTCCCAGCTTGCTTTGAGGCCGACTACAACCTAAGCGTCCTGCCCAGTCCTCCTGCCCTCCCTTTGCCCATGCATCGCGTATACACAAGGGCACAAGAGTTAATTCAGTCTCCTGCGGAAAGCTCTTTAATAGGGCTCTGTACGAGTGTGTGAATCTCATCTTGATACTTCCAGGGTACTCGGGGAAACATTAGAATGGCAGCACGGCAGAAATGGAAAATGCATTATCATTCATTGGCAGCAGGTAATTTATTTGATATCCACCATCCTTTTTTTTTTTCCCCCTGCTGGCTGTGTTTGTGATGGTATGTGAAATTAATTTCTGAAGAGTTTAGCTAATAATTATTGGTGAGAAGATGCTGTCAGTCTCTCAAGATAAACACGGAACGGTTCTGACTGACACAGCCTGCGTGCCACATGACCATCTTATTTTTCTGATTGAATAAGTATTAATCTTTCTGTCTTTTAGGAGCATTAAGCAAGATTTTTTTTATCTTCTGATTTGACATGGGAAATGGCCAGAACATGCCAAAACTACTCGTATTATATAAAAAGGCAAATTTTCCTTATTTCATTTCAAGACAAGACACTTTTCAAATTAAAATTAATATGCACACAGATTATATCTTCTCTTACACAAATCTATGCAAGATGCTATTTAGGGTGTGCCTTTTTTCCTAACCGCGAATTCTTCTAACATCAGATAAAAGATAGAGATTTATTGTCTTATTTCCATTTTATCTTCTAACTTTTGCCTAGTGGGAAAGAGGAAGGGAGACAGGTGACCCCCAAAAAAACTGTAGAGAATGATCTTACATCAAGGCACTTGGCAGAAACTCAGATGATCTTTTGGGAGTTGCCAACCTTGCTGAAGATTTTCCTCATTGCCTTGAGCAAATTGCTTTCCTTCTTTGTGCCTCAGTTTCCTGACTGTAAAATAAAAGGGCCGTGCAGGTATAGTAGTTCTTTCCCTTTTCTTTCTGTCTTATTCCTATTGCAAACTCTTCAAGGCAAGTCTGATTATGCATTTAGCAGATGGGGGCTCCAAACCCAGCTGGAGCCTTGAGGCATTACTATAGTATAAATAACAATAATGATGATGGAGTGTGAAAACAGAGAGAACTTGTTCTTTGTTCTCTGTAATGTGAATCAAACTGTGGCTGGACTTATATGTAACAC
The DNA here is from genome assembly GCA_009769605.1 of Bucorvus abyssinicus. Lineage (NCBI taxonomy): Eukaryota > Metazoa > Chordata > Aves > Bucerotiformes > Bucorvidae > Bucorvus > Bucorvus abyssinicus. The sequence goes on from CM020040.1 coordinate 16,611,296, forward strand.
CACCAGCTAGTTTATTTATGAGAGGATTTATCAGAAGTGGTTGGGTTTAATTTCCTCTAATTCACACTGTATGAAAAATGGCAACTGTCTGATTTTAATCTATAACCTGATCACAGGGCTTCCCAGAAATAACAAAAATACCACATTCAAGGTATCCAAACAGTTACTGTAGGAGTGCAACACTGGCTTGATTACGCCCGCTTCCTCACACCTCCGCTCCATCCCCTCCCTGCCTCGTCTCTTCCAACACTATCTGCAGAGGCCAGAATCATTGAAGCAGTAATAAATCATTAATGGTAATAAAAAGAATTTCAGGAGTTCAAGAGCCTTCCTTGGCATCTTGGTTCTCAGAAAGAGTTAATCTTTTGTTCTTAGACTGGCATTTTTATTTTTCAACCAAACGGATATGTGTTTGTTAAGCTGTCTTCCAAGGTGGAAAGAGGAGGGAGAGGTGGTGATAAAACACTGTCGTTTTCACATGGAACAAATGCATGAAGTTAAATATAAATGTGCATTGACAAGCTCGCAGATTATCATGAGGTGAAAAACAATAATACCAAAAAGATGGAATTCCTTTTCAAACCAACAGGAGAAAGATTGGAAAGCGGGGGCAATCAATACCACCCTGTGATCAACAGGAAATGCTAAGAATAACTGTATATCATGTGTGGCTTCAAATTTACAAGCAGGACATATAATCTCATTCTAAGAAGAGAGTCAAGTTCAAGAACTTAGCCTCTACAGTAAAGCTCTCATTTTAACTAAAGCAGCTGAGGTCGACGGCCTCTCAAATGAAACAGATAAGGCGACATAGGGTTCTTGTCAGAAACAAATGTTATGTCTCTCCCTACTGAAAAGCTTAAAGATATTATCAGCAAAAGCCTAGTTGGGCCTGAAATGGGTCCCAGAGAAGTAATATTAACCAGGCTCCTGGCAGATCATTTATTTATCTCAAGCTAAATTCAATAAAGAGAGCCATATATAAGTGAGGGAAAATAATGCAGCTGCTAGTAATTTATCATTGGATGGAAAGTCATTGTTATCCTTATCTCTCCAATGATGTTCTATTTCCAACTGGTAATGAATTATAGGGCTTGCCACATCTTTACTATGTGACAGGTCAACCCTACCTCATGGGTACTGTACTGTATTTATGCAATCGATAGAGAGTTTGCTGAGAAAATATTGGCAACCATTTTGTGAGAGTGACCTAGAGCTGTACGGCCTTATGATCGTTGGTGGTGGTCAGTGGATATAACAGCACTTCTACACTCCTTTAAATCAAAGTTTTCTCTGAACGCTTTAGAAGTTATTTTTCACGTTGCTCTTTATAAAGCCAAGCATGTGAAGTCAACCGCTGGATTGTTAATTACAAAGCACTCTCCTCATTGAAGCTGGCTCAGCCACCAAAAGGATCTTTTCTGTTCCTCTGTTGCACTTATTAGAGGGATTTATTAAATCAAACTCCAGTACCAACTTATCCAAAATTATTTGTGCCTGTGGTGTTTGGGGCATAGCAGAGGCACGAAGAGCAGAGGTTTGGCCAGGCTGCTGCTGAGATGTAAGGACAGGCTAACGAGCAGCGTTGGGTGCCCCACGGAGCTCCCAAATTCCATGCAGAGTTTTAAGGTGGAAGCCATGCAACTCAACACCACATTTACTTTCCTCAAGTCAGTTGTGAGGGACCCTCCCAGCATGACCCCTGCAAGTGAAAAACAGTGCTATCGGATGGATGGCTTCAGGAGGAGGAGCCCTCTATAGGGACACTTAGCAAGGGGAAGGTTTCTGGCGTATTCCCTTCTCTGGCACTGCTCTCCATTCCCCAAACAAATTATGTCTATGTCCTCTCTCTTCTCTACTTCTCCCCATTGAGTTTGGCTTTCGTTATTCACAAGAAGGGCTCACGTGGCCTGAAAAGTTTGGATTTATACTAAAAAAACAGAAAATACACTTTTTAAATTTTACATGGTTTGCGAGGAGGGGGAATACATATCACAACAACCAAAAAATGTGGATTTTGAAAAACACCTCTTGAAAAAGAACAAAGCAAATTTCCAAACACAACATAATTTTCAGGAAAAGAGGGAAGATTTTAGAATAAGCAGCCCTTTGACATTAAAAGTTACCAAAGACAAAAAAAACCAACACAATTACATTTCAGCCCAGGCCTCCTTTTCAGATTAGGCCACTTGCTTGTCATGCCATTTAGTTCGCTACCTTCCCTCGAGCTGCCTTCTCTAGTGAGAAACAAGAGTCTACCCATTTGTGGCCATGGATTGTTTCAGGAACTGAACCATCCAGAAAATCAACACTCCTTTTTTTTTTTTTTTTTTTTTGTTAGGTAAAGGTAGTAAAATGCATCTCCCTCAAGGCAGAGTAGGGATATATTTTGAAAAAGAAAAGGAGGGCCACTTCCACTGAAGAGAAGCAGCGTCCGTGTCAATGGTAAAAGCTACTGATTGTAATAACACATGGATATTTAGCCAGGCCAGGGGATGTCCAGATGAGTGTGGCCACTGATGGTGAACCCGCAGACCTTTCTAGAAGAGCACAATAGGACAGGATTGTACCCATGTGACATCCAAATGAGGCAATGAGAGGAAAAGCAAAGCTGTCCTTTCCCATTATTTGTGGGAAAAGGAAGTTTGGAGATGCTGGCCAGCTACAGTTCACTTAAATAATGTATCAGGTGACCTAAAAGATACTACCTAAGGTGGCTAAGATTAACTCGGTTGAAAAACAATCGTGGATAGCACTATCCATTGTTAAATAACGAGTGCGTTTCCTGGTCACAGAGACATACTGTGCCTTCTGGCATGCGTGCATGCGTTACTATGTCTCTTTGGCTCCACATGTTTAGGAAAGTCTTAGTAATGGAAAAACAAGGGTGTTACAGGTGAAGGCTGAAGTCCTTTGGCAGAGCAGCGTGTGCAAGAGCTTGACCAGAGCCTGCTGAATTGTACTTCGGCCGAGCCTGAGATAGCAGTCTGTCAGCTCCACCAGCACTAACACTCATTCACAAAGATTCAGAAAGTCAATGAGAGCATTACCATATCCCAGAGTAAGTAACGTCGTTTTCCCATGTACTGTCTGAGATATAAATTCCATATGGTTTGGCTATACCAGAAGAGGTCTTGCCCAGATCACATTAACATATGAAAGCTCTGATACTTCAATATCAGTTTACGCAAGGGCTCATCTAGCTGATGCCAGGGAGATCTTGCCTTTCTTTTAATAGTTGAGAAAGTACAATGGATTTTTACAATTTAAGCAAGTAATGTAAATAGCAAAAAATTTAAAAATCTAGGTGTCATAACTCATATAAACCAAGATAATCCAGAGAAATATACCCATGAAATCAACTATTGACTTCTGAGTCTGTAATAACCAGCACAGAGTCTGCTACTTGTCAGATACTCTTAATCATGTGGTTTCAAATACACTGTCAAAATTGTGTATAGCTTCTAGCTCCCAGGCCTTCCACTTACATACCAATCACTCGATTCACTTTTTCATTTCCATTGTTTGGAGTCCTATCCCAAAAATTTTTAAAAGAAAAAACCAACAAAACCTAAAATATTGACTTAAACCCACTTAGGTTTACAGAGGTACAGTCTGGTAAGAATGATGTATGTGTTTAATAATATGTTCCCTGGCTAATAAAATACTAGATTATTTTTGGACTACAGAATTTAAATGGAAGGAAGTTTAACCATTAGGAACCTGTTTACTATTACCAAGAGAATAGCCAGTTGGCAGGTCAATAGCTAGCAGCAGAAATAAAGAACCACAGCAGCCACCTGTGCTTAAGGCTTGCCTCCGTTAGGAAAAAAATAAATGGAAGGGCAAAAGCTGAGAAGTAAAGCTAGAGCATGCTGGGGATTTTTTCAACTTATAATTAAAAAATAGAGGACATTGCTCTGGAACTACTGATTTCAGATAGCCAGCTCTTCCGGGCTGTTTACGGTAAAATGGCAGCAAATATCTGCATCAAACTTTTTCTCTAAACAAATAATCGATTCTGAAATATGTTGAAATATCTCAGATGGGTTCTTCATGGCATGAGGATTAGCTGTGAAAGGAAGTGTGCGTGCAGGGATGTTTCCCTTCCTGAGTGTATAGTCCAACCATTGAGCCAGTTGGAGATTGGCCATTTAGAGTTGAAGGCCAGTAGACACCTGTATCAAGTGCATCCTTTCTTTACCAGATGGAAACAATCGGAGCCTTGAGAAAGCTCTCACTTGCTGTCATTTGAATGGGTCACAGAGAACCACACCTGCAGAAGAGCCGGACTGTGTATCTCACAGATCAACACACACTGGGCAGAATCACGGTCCCAGTAATGTCAAAGGGACTTCTGTTGCGGAACTGGGGTATAAGGCTACCTATTGCCAGCAGTGAACATTTTCAGAGGCAATGAATTCTTGTTGCTACATAATCTAAGACATATGTCAATCCTGAAATTAAAAGCAGAGGAGAGGGGTTTTTCCCTCTGATTTCTCATTTCCACATGAAGATCATTCTTCTCACTTTTACCAGTCAGCTATGGTTAATATGTTTTTCTGCCCTACAGACCTCTTTGTGTACATATGTATGTACTATATCGACACTTACAGATCATTTAAAATGAATTAGCATCATGTAGTGATCCAGATATTCTCCAATATAAGCATAGAGAACAACTCTCTTACTAAATGGCATTTTAAAGGCAAGTACCCTACATAACATGTACAATGCTCCTTATTAAAGACACAGAAACATTATAGCCGCAATATCAGGTAAATATTGAAATATTGGATGTTTAGGGGATGGACAAAGCTACAAAGGATGTCATTTGTTTTCTTTTATTTCTTGCCAATGAAACACCAAGGCAATTGAATTTGGTTTGAGTAATCCAAAGATGTTCCATTTTTCAGAAGGGAAGAAATTTTCATTTAGTAAAAATTGGACTAAAAAAGCAGAGGAGAGGCTTGAAATTCACAAAGAAATCATTTCAATTGATTCAATCAAAAATAAGGCTGATAATTTCAGAACATTTCCTGTAATCACAGATTTTCTATGATTTCTGTGATTTGATACAGGGGAAATTTAGGAAACCACTTGCTACTTGGCTTCTATTTTAAGGGCTCTGCATGTCATTCAGATGCAGCAGAAGCACCTGCAGAAAAATACCCATGCTCCTGACCACCTCCTGGTGGTTCCTTAAGGTTTGTCAAAGTCAAACAGCACTTGGCCAGTTTTATACCAGTTATCCCATTTACAAGTTCACAGAGGCTTAACAGCTGTTACAGATATTAATGGCTAATCAATTACTATTGATGCAATTATTCTTCTCATCCGCAAGCAAAGTCTAAAATAAATGGGTAAATATTAACTTGGGCTCCAACTGATAAGGCTTTCTTCCCCATGCTTCTAAGTATAGGCTTCCCTTTTGAACTTTGAATAAGACATTTACAGAGTAAGAAAAAGAACCCCAAACAATTGAAGAGAATGATTGCTGCTCCAGGCAACCTTTACTTTATCACCACAGGACCTTCACCTGGACTTGTCTAACACTACATAACTTTTCGGTCCCCTGCCCCCTGATTGTACAGTTGAAAGATGACTAGTAGTGAGAGCACAGACTTGCTCTCATCACAGCTCAGGGCCAGCACGCTGCCCAAAGAGTCCTTCAGCATGCCCTGTGCCCAAAGGAAATGCTTCTGAAGTCCAAGTTAACAAGGAAGGCAAAGGGTGACGCTGCCTGCAGCTTGCTACTTGCCAAAACACTATTGCCAAGGGGTCGGCAAAGGCTGAGACTACTGCTCTGCAGCTCGTGCCATGCGTTCCCATAAGGAGCAAAGAGCAATAAGCTGAAGCATGAAATCTGAATATCGGGACCCCATTTATCAATACAGAAATGAGTGCAATGGACTCAACAAACTTTCAGAAGGACCAGCTCACAGGAGTTTGACTGGATGACAAGGCTACAAGTCTAATTAGGCACAGGTTGTCTGCAGCACAACCAACATCAATTAAGATGCATTTTCAACACACATCATACACATTTTTTTTCTCTGAAAGCAAATTGTCAACTTCTAGTTCTGTGTTGGCTTGTTAAACAGCATCAATTTTTTTCAGCTGCACTATTTCCCAGAATCAAGCCTCGAAGTATATAAACAAACACTTCAACTGCCAGAAAAAATTACGGTAAAAATATTTTAAAGTAAAAGCTCCAGCTCTCAGGGTGTTTTGTTTTAATGTACTATTTCTTTAAAATTCTGAAAATACTTGTGCACAGATTTGTTAAAAAAAAAGAAAAAAAAAGAAAATCTCAATAGATGTAATTCTTAGTCTCATGTAAGGTAATATGGGGGTTGTAGAGGGAGACACCACTATAACTTGCTTGTGTTTCTTGTACAGCCTAAATTCTCTAACTCAGGAAATTGATCCGCAAGAACATGCCAGGGTGGGTAGTAAACTACCTAGGGCAAACTCCCTGTCACTTGAGATTTTAAATCAAGGTTGAATGTATTTCTAAACTATGTGCTTGGGCTTTACCGCAAGCTCAATACAGGAATCACTATGTAAAATCCTCTGGTTTATGGGAGTTGGTCAAGATGATTATAATGGTTCCTGCTGGCCTTAAAAATCAGTAAGAGAGGTGAAATAGAAACTATGCTTGAAATTCATCCACATGCAAAGCCCTGTGATACAACTTTGAATAGAATTTCAGCCAAAGTGCTTAGAAAGTCTTAGGCCACCCTGCATCCAGTGTGATTTTAGGGAAAACCCCCTGAACTACACATGGAGAAGAACGGCTATGTTAAGCCTTATTAAGGTTTTATTTTGCATACTGTGAGAGGAAATAAAAAGCATTGCCTTCTGCCCCAGGGTTGCCGCTAGAAGAGAAAGACCAGCTGGGACCTCTTGTGGAATGCAAAGGAAGCTTAACATTTATCTGCTTTTGCTCCTGTTGGTATTTGTTGGAGAAACACTTAAAATGTGCACCTCCAAGAAAAAAAAACCCAAAAAACCTCTAAGGAAGCTCTTTTGACCTATCAGCAAGTTGCAGAAGGGCTGGAGTCAGCGGCGGCTTTGCTACATATCCTCCAGGCTCCCCGAATAGTCAGTCTCTAATGAATAGTGCTAAGGTGCCGGTGGAGGAGGACATGCACCTTGCAGCATGGGATGTGAGAAACTCGGGTCTGTGAACCCAGTAACTTCTCAATTTCAATAATGTCTACTGTAGAATAAAATTTACCAAGGGAAACGCTGACTACACAACTCACGAACATAAATCATCTGTTGAAGGGCAAAACACATGAAACTGCCCTGCGATTTGGAGCAGTTTGGGAAGCACATGATTTGAGCATACCGCATTTGGCCCAGGCTTATTACTGCCTCCCGAGATGGGCAGGTACCCACTGCTCCTCCCGCACAGATGCACAACCCAGGTCAGCGGGCAGCAACCGGCTACAAACACATTCACACAAACTGTACGTGGCTATTAGTAAACACACAGGTTCCACCATCAAGGGATTACATGACTCTTCTCCAGCGTCTGGAATGTGCATTGTGTTACCGAACAAAGGAAATTATGCAAAGATAGCCCCAGAGGCAGAATAACCATGATCCGCTCCTACTTGTGAATACTGGGCAAACTTACTAGCCACAATTAATTACCTGCCTCTGCTCGTCCTGTTAAACGATCAAAGTAACACATCCACTGGTTGCGCAGGAATGTGACTATTTGTACAAAATTACATTTACACGGCAGCGGTGCAGGGCCAGATCCTGCGGTACTCGTCATTGCTCACATGCAAGTCGCCTTATTGAGGGAATTGCTTCTAACTACTCAGCATCAGGCCTGCAGGACACAGCCGGACTCCTGCAATATTAAGGTGATAAGGATATATAGCAGAGCAAGGGCAGAATCAATTGTTCTTAGATTTCTTCTCTTCCTCATCGGCCCACCCGACACACATGAAATATTTCTGAAATCAATTTCAGAATGACCAGACGAGAGGTCCTGGAAATAGCACAGTCAGTTCATCAGTTGGCTCTTCCAGGAACACTTCAGAAATTAGGATGGAAGCCTATTACTTCCTTTCCCACAGGATAACTGCAGTGAATACAACAACCCGTGTTGGAAGAGATACTGCTGTGCACGTGGCCTCGCACGCTCTATCAAATGAACATCGTTTGCCTCCCTTCACCAACAGCTCTGATAAGGACCATTCTAACAGCTTAAACTTTCTTTCTTCATTTCCTCAGTTCTGTGCAGTATTTTCTCTCAGCGCTGAACCACGCTGAGGTCCTCCCACAGCAGTTCTTGCGGCTCCAGTACCCGCCTGCCGCGGTATCTACCCCTGCAAAGCGTATGTAGTCAGTTCACCTCCCGCACATGCAACCAGAGCCGTGGACCTTATTCCTGAGGCAGAACTGTACTATCAGCCCACCCGGAGCAGAACACAACAGAGCAAGGAGGATTCTAATGGCTTGGTTCTTGAACCACTGGAGTCCTCAGGCAGCGTCCGGCTGCCCACAGGGGGTTTTGGAGGCAGACTGCAATTCAGTCCATAGTTGTTCACAGTAAGGCTCGCTGGCCTTAGCAAATCCAGCCCATGGTTTCACTTTGCTTATAAGAGCTTTGTATATGCTCTCCTGGCAGAGAGAAAGGAGAACTTTGCAATAAAGGAACGGAATTAGGTTCACTAAGAGCTTTGATAGAAGTGCGTACAAAAGCAGCTCTACTTAGTGTCAGTGCAGATCCTTTAAAACACATATTCGAATATTTACGCAGTTTCCCTTTCTCTCAGGAATTGTTTGTTGCTCTATTTGATCATAGTACTTCTCCACTTCCTAATATTTTTGGATAATGTTCTTGCCTTCATTTGTAACCATTCTTTATTCGGTGTGGAAGATGGATTTTTCCAATTTTGTGCTATTATATACCTTAGCATGGAAAGGCTTAGATGGGGTTTTCTTTTCCCTTTTAGTCTTTATTTAACTGCATGTGAGCTTCAGGGATTTATATCCCAGTAGGTCTAATTCCAGGATTATCGCTATCTAGATATCCAGTAAATCATTTAGCAGCATATAGGTTTAAGGCAACTCCAAATAACGCCTCCAGTTAGCTCTCCAGCTAAAAACTGAAGCTAGCTAGAAGCACTAGATTTGAGTAAGAGTTAGAAAGCAATGCAGAATTACTAATTTAGAATTTGATTCTACTTGCTTCAAAGGCACTGATAAGATTTATACCCACTTCAGTAGGAATGGGGCAAGGCCTTCAAATCCTCTTGCTTTAGATGCTTTCCTTCTTCCTAGCCAAACACTAATCAAAGTCTCCTCATCCTCTGAGTTAAGGTTCAGCTCTCATTCCCATAACTGTTGCATTTTTATGTAGATAAATACTGTCAGGTTGAGTTGACCCAAAATTTAGATTTATTAAAAATGAAATAAAACAAGCAACAGAAAGCTTTCTGTATTTGTTTTTCTAAATTCCAGTGAAAACAACTTCTCGGTTTGGACTTCAATTTTCCTTGGCATTATCTACAGCCTGAACATTGTGGCACTGTGCTCATACATGAAAACAAATACGAGACAGACAGAAGTGAAATTGAGTTATAGGTTTTCCTTGTTTGGGCTTAGTGAAAAGTAAGCATGTGGTATTAAAGATCAAAACCAAATCTGGTTTCTTGGGACCTATCATTCACAATAATCAAAAGCAATACTAACAGCAGAGAGAAGGAAGTCAGTGCTTTTAACTGCTCCTTTTACTTTGCTCATGCCCCTTTAAACATGCCATAGTGAGTGAGAAAGGCTTTGCCCTGGCAGAGCAGTTAGTACAATGTCAGATCTGTGCCAGTTCTCACCAGGCGTGTCTGAGGGTTTGTCACGCCGTGTTGTAGGGATGGCATTGTTCCACTGGCGCAAACACCAGGAACGCTGGAGCGGCAAAGGTGTTTCAAGGTCAGGTTTCTGGTTTGGTTTGAGATGCAGGAGGTTGTTAAATCTATCATTTGATATATCCATAGCACTGACTGAACGTCTATAACCTCTATGAGAAGCTGCTTTTGTACCCCATGGTTTTCTTGCAGTAGAGAGTATCATGGAACAAGAGACGACGAAGTGACACAAACCCCAGCCCAGAGGCCACCTACCGCATGCAGGGAAAGGACCCGGTTGCTCTGACGGGGCCTAGAGGAAACCAGGACTGCATCTGGGCTGTGGTAAGGTGATAAAACTGAGCATCCCTCCCACCCTTAAGGGTAAGTGCTTGTTAAAACTCTCTTTATATTGGGTGTGTCAGAAGTGTGGGTCTGGAGGATCTGCCATAGCCAGAATTAACATGTGTTCTTCTTCTGTAGAACAGATGTAAAAAGGCCTATCCAGACAGAGTTTTTTTGCTTGCGTGAGTGTCAACACAGAGTTCATTTCAGGTAAGTTCTGTGGTGAAGAGAAAGGTAAGGTTAGGTGAGGCGCCCTTCCCATCAAACCAAACTTGCAGGAATGCCAGGACTGCAGGGCTGGATTAGGACTGGGCACATCCCAGCACATAGGGTGGTGAGTAAGATGCATCACCTCAAGTAGGCATTGAGTCTCAGAAACGCACCTTGCATTTGCAGTTCCCTTCCTCATATGGGATGAGAAGGTGAGATTATAGTTTATTAGTTTTCTATGCACGACCCACCATCCTATGCACTGGCTCAGGCAATTAGGCCGTAAGACGAGCAGACAATCATGGCACTCCTTGCCTCCATGTCCATCCTGCAAGGAGTGAGCAACCAAGCAGATAGACTTGTTTACTCCTATATGCCTGGATTCATGGTCCAGACAGCCAACAAAGGGGACAACAGAGCGTTCAGTTCATTTATCTTTATCTCCTGCACAAGAGAAATGAAGTCACCACGTAACCTTCCTTTACTGACCACTCAATCTTCTCTGCAAACTATTCCCTGCCATGGCCACAACATCTTCAGCTCAATCCTTTTAAATGGGCTTGAGAAAGCTGATTTATCAATGAGCGAGCAGTGAATACAGAGAAATAACACATTCCATAGGTGCCATGTCATCCCGGTCCATTATTCATAAAATTTCATGTGTATCTAGACCCTGTCAACAGAGCTGCCTCAAAGAGCGTGCAGGATCAGCAGTCTGTAGCTTCAGAAACAGACACCATCTAAATCCACCACCATTTCAGTAACATCTCTGCCTGAATATGATAGATAAGGATTTCAGGAAGGCATGTCAAAGATAAAAGGAAAGCTACCCCTTGTTCTTGTTTAATTTCCCTTCCAATTTCCTAAAAGGCCTGTTGCGGGAACGACTGTCACCAGAAAGATACAGGGCCCAATTTACAGCCGCTGCACAGAACTGCAATAAGCAGTTGCAGTCTATAATTTTCAAGTAACACCACATTTATGAAAACTGCAACAATCCCTTTTGCCGTGATTTGTGGACTCTGATGGCAGAAGAGCCAACCTCTCTCTCATGCAGCAGAGAGCAAGCAGAGAGAAAGATGAAGAGAAACAAACTGGCTGCTGCCTCAGCATGTAGACTGCAAAATAAATAAAAAACAGTCTTAAAAAGTGTTAATAAAATATCTGCTAAGAGTAGAAGGGGAGATTAGAGCTGACAAGTTGGCCATAGGGCCTTCTTCAGGCTCTTCCAGTTAGAACTGAGACAAGACGACAAGTTGAGAAATTGAACTGTGTTGACATGGCCTGCATTTTCATAAATTTCCTGCTACTTTTTTTATATTAAAAAAAAAATCTGCAAAAATAAAAAGGGTAGAATTCAAACAAAGGCCTGTAATACTGTGCAGTTCTCCTCAGCATCCTGTACCAAGCTTTGGAACAAATGCAAGAGTAACTGAAAGACCCATAACAGACAATGTGTTATATTTACTGAGTAATCGCCTCTAATTCTTTTCACCGAGGATTCTATTTGAGTGGAAAGACTTCAGCAGGAGTTGGATGAGGTCCCAGATCATCCTGCAATTCTTAGAGAATGCAGTATTGCTACTACAAGAGCAAACCAGAAAATACAGTGGTTACAGCTTATTATCTTTTGGGTTTTTTTTCAAAATCCTACCAAAATCAGCAGAAAAGATTTCGTTTGGTCTAATCTCTTTCTGAAAACCAGTTAAAGTCTTTCTGAATTGAGAGGAAAATTGTGGCATTTGAGAAACATTCATGAAGAAACCAGAGATGCTTTTATAAACAGCTGAAACAGCAAGCATTTACTCCCTTTACACCTCTGAAGAGGCAAACCCAGAGTTTCACATCATCACCACTTCACTCACTCTGTGCTTCAGGCAACTTAAAGGTTTTAAATGTGAAGCGTCTCCTCTTTCCCCCACTCAAAAGCAACTCCATTATTACATAAATGATAACCTCTGGTTTTGCTGCCTGAGAGTTTCATTCCCAATCCAGCCTTTGGGAACTGGGAGTTTTTCTCTCAATTGCTCAGACTAAGCAAAGGTAACACGAGATTTTCCACTTACATCATTCTATTTTTATCATCATCATTATTATTATTGTCATGATCTTTTCTTTGGCGTTTTAGCTATTACCTAACCGAGATGTATAGTGCTGCCCAGCACGTAGCCTGCTTTCCCATTTCAAACGAGCATAGCCATGCAGAGATTAGAGGCCAACAAAGAGTTTATCATAAGTGCATCTAGTATTGTTTCTACTCAGTGAACTGCACAGCATCAGTACAACTGAGCCGACGGCTGGCAGGTTACAGAAGTATTCCTCATGCAGTGAGCTCGGTAACAAGGATGTTTCAAGAGAACGGGTTTTTATTAGCTTCAGTCATACTTTCAGTCGCATGGCTGTTTTGATGTTCACTCCACCTTCTTTGAGGGGGCAGGAGAAGATGTAAATCTTAATCCCTTCTGTGCACAGAGGACTTGAAAGGCAATAGAATAAATCTGTCTTCACCGTATTAGACATGAGTGGAAAGCAAGGAGGACCCTCAAAGGAGAGTTTACACCCCTGTAAAGAGCTGTGCAATCCTAAACCTCAGCAGACAAACTTAAGCCGTCGGTCCTGCTGGGGAAACCATGCCTGAAAGGGATGAAATTTTGCTAAGGGCCTTCTCACAGACCTTTTTCTTAAGGTTGTGTCAGAAAGCACACTCACCTGTGGTGGAGCTGGCCTTTAAAAACTAAGAACCCCCTGGGTTTTTAAAAGCCCATAGGAGAGCCGGACTTGTTGCCAGCTAGGCTCCCGCCTTGAGTTTCAAGGTCTGGGAAAGCCCTAACGGCAGCCCCATTCACTAGTACTTTAGGGCAGTTTCTGCTTAATGAAGTCTAGAGAGATAGTAAATGACTGTCCAAAGGCTGTCACTTACCATATGGTGGACACTGTCTCTGTGCAAGAACAGAGGCAGTAAGAGGCACACCAGCACAAGCTTTGGCAGCGCAGCGATGGTGAGGGAGCAGGCAGCCCAGGACAGTAAGAGCTCTCTTGCTCACTGGCTTCAGTCATTTTCTTACCCAAACAACTAAGGCTTCCCCAGACTATCAGGTGGGACTCATAATGAAAGAAGTTATGTAAGGGCAGAAAGTTTGATTCACCAAGCCGCCACACTGGCAACACATTTACACAACTTCTTTAACCTGTAGGGATAATTGCATCGCTTTGGCAAGGGCAGTAGAGAGCACTCACAAAGGCAATCAAAGCAGAGAAAAAGGGAAAGCAACACAATTTTGGATAATTGAAGCAAGGAGGTAATACATATCTCAGTGTCACAGGGAAGATTGGCCAATGCAATAAGCATTCATTCTTATCTCACAATTGTATTTATTGAAGTAAACCATACTTAAGTTAAAAGGAAGCACATAAATCTTCTCTTATTGTCATCTGGCAACTCACAGCAGCTGCTAATTATATTATAGATCTTGCAGAAGTATGTATAGTAATTACCAGTTTCAGCCACATTATTAGACTTGCAAATACAGTTTGCTCTTTGCAAGCCTGACAGGAGCAAAGGGTCAGACCAAAAAGGGGGTAAATCAGCACAGACTCAAGAAATCAAGAGGGAAACCCTAACTGTACCGGACCTGTTCTGATTTGCTCTGGATGAAGACACCACCTTTAAGACATACACAGGTTTCCTTGCTCAACTCCTTCGTTTTGGTGTGCTCACCCAAGTTATGAGTTATGTCAGACTTTCCTGCATGGCCAGCTCATAGTGATTATCAGGGTCTGATTTGGTTCTAAACTCAATGTATTGGAATCAGTGACAGCTCTCTTCAGATCTTAAAATCTTTCAGAAAGAAAGATTTATGTTATTGTCCTCAAAGTAGGAATAAGATCAAGGCCTTGCAGTTCTTGAGAAAGCCTTGACACTCCATCTATCTGTGGATGAAATGGAAGTGCCACTTTTTGTCACTTACATAAACAGGCAAAAAGGAATTTTAGTTAAATAACCAGGGCCTGGTTACACTACCCACTTTCTCCATATAGCATAGCTGAAAATAAAAGCACTACCAGACATAAATATTATTTACACGTACATACATACATGGGAAGAACCACTTACATTACTGATTTATTGTGTTTGTCTGGGTTTCATATCAACTAAGCACTGGCTGGAATTCTTAAACCAACAGGAACCACATGGGCAAAAGCCTGAAAGGTTGGCAGGCAAGGCAGAGTTTTCAAAAGCATTACTTGGTGACTTTAAAAGCTGAACTTCCAATATGAAAAGGTTTGGGTATTTTTTAATAAAATAGTCCTAAGTCCAACATATTCTTCCATAGAAAATACAGAAGTACTAATATGTATCTGTTCAGAATTAAACTTTCTTACACATTACAAAATCATATCCAGACCTCTGTTTCCTAAAAAAAGTGGTAAAAATTTAAAAGTGACTAAAATAATGGAGTAGACAAATGGTTAATATTTTCTGTTAGGCCAGTTGGGGTATTTAGATATGATCCCTTCTCACCTTAAGCACAGCTTGTACTGTGAAGCCACAATAATAAGACACAAGTATGTCCTTTCATTATGAATTATAAATTGCAAAACATTTTGATACCTTTACTGGAAAGGTTTAAGGTGAGTACAAAGCCATATTATTAATGAGAGTAAGTCATACAGTCATTTAAACAAAGACATCTTCAGATTGCTTTGCAGCTTCAGTGTCCACTCCTGTAAAGTACTGAGTTTCCTCCAATCTCAGTGAGAATAGGAGTTGAAATAAAAGTGGAAAACATTCTTCTGTGCGCAGCTGGATGGGCAATGCTTAATGTGTAACATGCTCCTTGGGAAAAGATTCTAAAGAAGAGTTTCAAGATTAATACCTGATTTCCAGGCTTTTATACTACTCGGCAATCACTCAAATCTAACAGTGAACCAAGAGAAAGATTAAATAGCCAAAGGCCACAAACCTGTTTAAACTAGTATACTGGGTTCAAAGTTTCTTGTAAGATCTTGAGCTTTAGTTTCCAGATATCACTGAAGTAAAAAACCTAGGGAGTCCCACAGATAAGCTCCTATTTACTCTAGATGAACCAAAGAACTATAACGAATCACACTTTGGACCTTGTTCTTAGGCATAATTAATACCTGATTATTTTGGTTTCTCACTGAAAAGTGACTTTGGTATAACCTTTCCGAACTGTTTAGGAGCAAAATGAGCTGCAAAAAAAAAGAAGAGTTGCTGCTGCTAATGGGGAGAAGGATGGTGGGAAAATACTTATGCCTCCTTGCCAAAGAGAAAGCTCATTGAAGTGCCTGCAGCCATTGATACTCCTGTTCTTGCTGAAAACTTAGTGGGAATCCCACAAACTTTGGAGATTACAGGAGAGAGTGCTCACAAACAGAAGTGTATGTGTGAAAGAAAGCAGAGAGACGAAAGAAGCAATAATGCAGAGAACCTTACTTACCGTGCTTGGCATCTACAGTCCCCTGCTTGTTACACTGTCTTGATACAGGGCTGGTTTTAGTTCTGTTACAGGAGGCAATGCAGATCCTTATGTTCAGACTTTCACCAATAGGAATATCAGTAGGAATCCTTCCTCTCTTTCCATCCATCTTACGGGGAAAAATATTGTACGTTTTGAGGAGGGCAAACCATTTAACCGTTCTCCTTGAAATAAAGCACAGTACAAGTCCATTTTATTATTCTAAAACTTCAGACAGTGAGCATCATGAAGGCAGAAAAATACAACCAGTATTTATTAAGCTCCAGTAGCGCACAGTTACTTATACGACTGCTCATCCAAAATACCAGGTAGCTCGTGTGTCTAAACACACAAGAACTAGCGAAAAGGAGACAGAGCACAGGCTAAGACAAACACAGCTTTTTAAAAAAATCAGTTTCATTCTCCCATGACAAAATAGACCATCTTCCCCTTTTCATAGAGAAGACAAAAAGCTTTTTCTCAGCCTGCAAATATTTGTGTATCAACTGACATCCTCAGTTGATTAACTGTTGAAATCCTACTCTGCGCATTTACCAAGATCTAGGCTAAGGTACCTTGTGTCAAACTACATTTCTCCAGCCTGCAACCCCTTCCCTATAAAAGAGAACTAAACTAATCTTGTTGATAGTTAGGGAAAACCAAAAGCTTTCAATAAGTATGAAATCGTCTTATATTTGAAGATGAATATCTGTCCTTTGCAGTGAGATTCACAGGATCTCATCTCTTGGCAGCTTATAAACAGTTGTCACAGCTGGGCAGGATCAAGTTCTGAAAAACGTGTCTTGAGCTTCAATAACTCATAAAATCATAGAATACCACATCGGAGGGGACCTCAAGGATCATCTGGTACAACCTTTTGAGGAAAAGTATGATCTAGATAAGATGGCTCAGTACCCTGTCCAGCCGAACCTTAAAGTCTTAGGGAATCCACTACTTCCCTGGGGAGATTATTCCAATGGCTGACTTTCCTCATTGTGAAAAGTTTTTCTTTCGTGTCTAATCAGAATCTCCCCAGGAGTAACTTGCAGTCATTACCCCACATCTTTTCCACGTGACTCCTTGTGAAAACGGAGAACCTACCTTCTTTGTAACCACCCTTTAAATACTGGAACACAGTGATAAGTTCTCCCTAAGCCTTCTTTTCTCAAGGCTGAACAAACCCAATTCTCTCAGCCTTTCTTCATATGGCAACTTCCCAGTCCTTTGATCACCTTTGTGGCGCGACACATTGACTCCAAGGTCATCAAGGAACAGGTTCAAAAGAGGAAGCATCTCTAACCCCACGGATTATAAAGATTCTGTATAACTATAACAAGTGCTTACAGTAAATTCCATTATAAGGAACTTCCACCAATAGCTAGAGCTGTAAGCTCTTAAAAACAGGGAGTGTGTCACTTGATTCTTAGAACCAAGGACATGTCTTAAATCAACGTGAGTGAACTGGAGGGGAGGAAGACTCATATATTGTCCATTATTTTAGTCAGGTCCCATATTTTTTATGGAAATTTAATACCAAGTCTGTTTTTTATACTGTTGGGTCCCACTGCACCATCTTGGAAGAAACAGCTGTTACCAGTTCAAGTGGCTGGTGCTTCACTTGGAGGAATCACTGACCTGTCCTCCCTGGTCTGGCTGAGCAGTGTAGGTAAACAGCCGCTGCCTTTCCCTGTGAGCGGCTCTTGCTGGCAGCTACTTTCAGTTCTGGAAAACAAATTGCAGACCATTATCAGCTCTTCTGGTAATTGCTGCAGGATGGAAACTGAGAGCGCAATAAATCACAACATCATTATACTAAGGCCCAAATGGTCTGGCATATTTTTGCTTAAGATGGTTAATACAGAAGTGGTGTAAACTACAATGGCAGATAAAAATATCGTATACTGACTAGTGTGCATGTGGGCTTTTTTGTACTTGTTCATATTATTCACAGCACATTTTAAATTAATAAAAATTATCTTGTCTTTAGCTACAACAGTAACATTTTCCTTTTTAACTCTGTGGGAACAAAATCTCTCAGTCTTTAAATATGTGAGCCTTGAACCCTGCACAAAGCATTACATCTATTACGGAGATACCACACATAATGATTGTGGGCTAAGGATTGGTGTCTTTTCATTGTTCCTATTCTGTCTTTAAGGCAAATATCCAGTGATCAACTATATCTCAGTATTTCCATGGACATCACATAGTTTCCAGTAAAGTTTTTCACGTCCAGGCAAAAAGAAGTTACCTGGGTCAAAGTAAAGTTCCCCAAAGTCCAATAAAATACATGACCTTCAAAACTCAGATGTTGAAAGAAAGAAGGTGCAAAGGCAGGCACTTTCAAACAATCATTAGATCATGTGAACAGAAGGTTGATGGGATTTCCCTTGGGATATTCCAAGAATATGTATAATCCCAGGCGCTGAGCCAGAAGGATCCAGGCATGTCAGTGAGGTGCAAGATAGGGAGGAGTCAGCAGCTGTGTTCAAAAATACGCATTTAATGCTCAGCCAAGGAGCAACATTAACGGCACTCATGGATTTGCCAAGTGCCCAGAGAAAAGTGGAAGGATGGAGTGGAGGAAAAGGAAATAAATAAAACTGGAGAGGGAAAATTAGATATAACCGAATTTTGCTTCTCCCTCCAGTTCCAGACCAGCTCATCAAAGCCAAAAGGTAATTCCGCTCATTGCAGTATCTCCCATCTTGTTCAGATTTCATCCATAAATAAGCAACTAGATTTCTACCAGACAACTGGAAACCTACCAAAAGCACAACCCTCTGACGCGCTACCAAAACTGGAATTAGATAAAACATTGAGAAAAACGCACAGATTTAGAGGATGTGACTTTCATAAACGGTGGTGTTCAGAAGAGCAGCTTTACAGAAAACATTTGCCCCGAATCTACAGTCTGCTGAAATGAGTTTAAACTACCTCAGCATCAAATGTATTTTCTTTCCTTTTCCTTTTTTGATGATAGCATTGTTATTATTTTCATCCACTTGAAAAAATAAAAGGCTCTGTAGGGTTTGTGCTAAACAGATTAGGATTATAATAATCAAATTTTGATTGAAATACTATTAATGATCTCTCCTGGGAATACAAAGTATGATTTTGGGGTTGATAGTATCTTTGTGATGGAAAGCACATTTTTTAAATTGGATTCTTAGAGAAATCACTGTAAAACTTACTCAGTTTGTGTTTTAATCCAGACTGCCCCCCGCACACATATGTGGTTGCAGATATTTAATTATGGTCATGACTACGTTGGATACACTTCACAGGGGAAAACCAGAGGGCACAGCAGCAGACAAGGCAATCTGCCCCTTTTCAACCAGGATCATGAAAGCGCTACTAGATGCTACCACAACCAACAGTAAACTTGAGACAGAGGCCACAGTGCCATCACCGCCAGACACGCCTCCCTTGGGCCATCGGCCACGGTGAGCTGGGCTGTTCCCTGCTTGCGCTCCAGCCAGGAGTATTTTTCCTGACCCTTGTACAGCAGTATATCGCAGCTAGAGGAAGAAGTATTAGGCATTTTCTTTCCCATTAACATTCACTGCTTTGTGCATTGAAAACAACTGGTAGCAGCAATGTGCTGGGAGCAGCACTACGTACACTGGTAGCTGCTCTGGCACTGAACACAATAGGCTCCCTTATCTCAAAGGTAGGGCAAAACCCTGTAGCGCTCCCTGTTTAATTGAGTGCTGACAGCTATTGGCATCACCAAGGATTTAGCTGCAGCATAACTGCTCTTATGACAAGCCGTGTAGCTTTGAACGCTGGGCAGTTTACTTCCAAATCTTTTACAGTTTGACAGTCTCCCTAACCATTCAGCAAATAAACTCTGAAAGTTCCCAAACAGCATTTTCAAAAATGACAGTTTTACTGTTACCACCAGCTACTCCACGGTGACTATTATTTTTGGAGCTGTTGGGGGTTTTGATTATTTAAGAAAAAAACCCAGGCTGCTGCTAGTACTCCTCACCCAAGAAGCACTGTCTCTTTACACAGGCAGTGAAAAACTACTTGTGTTATGGAACAGGCAGCAACGGCGGCTCTTATACCACCATCCATCTACGTAAATGCAACTTCTGCTGCTGGTGAGACCTCAGATAATATACTCAAAGGCAGACGACTTGCTACCATGTTCACATTATTCCAGTGTTACCACATTGCTCAAATTAAATGAAAGCCAAAGCAGTACAATATGCCACGTCCAGTCTGAATTTCTGGTACCAGAGAAAATATTGCAGAAATGCACAATTCACAGAACTTCTCTTCCTACAAAACTTATTGCTGATTACAATTATATCAACAGAAACGGAATTCTTATTTACAAGAGTGGATACTGGCAGGGGAAACGCTAAAACAGCTTTACTAATTCCAACATTGTCAGATATTGCAGTTTGCCAAATACCTGCACTGATTTCTGTGTGTCTCCTTCCAGCATTACCCCCTCTTACAGTGACCGCTCTCACCACTACTGTTACTGCTGAAAAACAGCTCACCGTGACAACACTCAGCTAACATCAGCAGTGTTTTTAGGCATTTGGACTGTGTCTGAGCTGTAGAAGAGGTAGCATTTCCTCAATCTACTCACATTCTTCAGCCATGCCCTCAATTCCATTTTAGGCCAAAATCCAGAAACACATCACAACTTTACCCTCTTGCTTTTTTTATTGTGGGAAGGAACCCAGGTGCATGTGCTGGATGGGAACTTAGTCGGATGCCTGAGGCACTCGCATCTCCAGGCACACCACTGCTTTCGCAGCCCTTGCAATACAGACCATAGTCTCTGATACGATGGCGGTGAGCGCTGTGGAAGAACGAGAACACATCGTCGCTTATCACAGCGTTATTGAAGTCGGGGAGTGGGAAGGAGCTGGACAGAACGGATGAAATCTACAGCTGCCATCTAGTTCCACCTTCCTTTCAGTGCAGGGCTATTGCCAGCTGTAGATCAGATTTGGCTCTGTCTGGCCAAGTCCTGAAAGCCTCCTTGGACGGAGGTTCCAGGTCTCTCTGGGTTACCTGTTCCCAGCTGCACTGCCCTCTTAAACGCAGTGTGGTACAGGAGAGGCTGGGTAGTTCAGTAGTGCTCACAGAACCAGGCTTCTTAGACCTAGTCTAAATACATTTACTTAGAACTGTAATCAGCTAATAAAAGATTTCTAATCTCTGAGCTGTGTAAGAGGCATGGTATCCATCGACAGTGATTGAAGCATTTATCACTTTACCACTTGTTTTCCTTGCTGGAGAGAATCATTTATCGGCAACGTCACCTGGAGAATGGTAGGTGTTGTCTGAAGATCAAGGTCCATCATCAGGGTATGTAACAAACATTAACCACTTCAGCCTACTTCACTGGGCGCTATTTTAATTTCATTTTTTATTGAGCCTGATTATTAGTTTACAACAGGCTGTGGATTACAGAAGCAGCAAACCTAGATCACCTCCTACAGGCCACAGAGAGAGAGAAGACCTTTCTTCTCCACATAAACACTGCTCTTCCTGGACCTCTGTACCGCATTTCTAGTTCTGCACCTCTAAAGAGCACTGAGTCCAGCAGACTGTCCAGGCTATGCAGAACTGCAATTATTTATGCTACCATTAGATCATTATGGAAGATTATTGTCTAACACTCCGAATTTGGGGGTTAATAGCAGGTTTTCCCACATACGTGTACCAGCCAGTACAAGACAGTGCTTCAGGAAATCAAATCAAAGGACCCATTAGACGTCTGCTCACTTTATGCAATCAGAAACACCTTTTGCACATGAATCAAGATTTTTTTTTAATTTCTTGGAATCCTTTTCTACAAAATGAGGTTTATGCAGGCCATTGTAAAATACTGGGGGGGGGAAAGACATATTAAAAGTATAATACATTCTCTTTACTGATCATGATCTGAGAGTTAAAGTGTGTTTGAAACATTGTGTTTTGCAATCCAGTCCACGTGATGAGTGATAAGTTATATAGCCATAACAAACAGTAGTGATAAATAAAATGTATTACATTCTGTACAACCCTATTTGCATTGCAAAAATCCCTATTTAGATTACAATGAACTCTAAATTACAGAGTAAACAAGTTTTGGCTACATCTTGAGGCCCAGCAGGGCGGAAGGTATCGAATGCCACCCCAGCAGAGGAATGCTGTTTACATCCCACTGGACTGTACTTGGAGACTTTGCAGCTTTAACACACGAGGGGCTGCAACCAGACCCCTCCACTCTCTGTGCTTAGTGGTTTTTACTGTATGGCTGGAGGCTCCGTACTCACCACCAGAAGCTTTCGGCCGTGCTTAATGTACCCCAAAGTGGTCAGGGCTCAGGGGATTAGGCTGAATATAGCCTACCTTTGAGTCAGCTCACTGGGCAGCAGACCGTCCGGTCACTGAAATGAAACGCTATTGTGTGCTTCATAAAGAAACAAGTCTGTGATTTCATTTTGGACTAGTAGTAGATGAGGGACAATAGGATATTTGTTTTAGACTTCCTCTTGTCTTTCCCCTCATGGGAAGCATAGCGACATTCCAGCAGCTCAGATCACTTTGACTTCTGTCAGTCTGTGCACCAGCATGCCTACGGTACAGGCTATGCTAATTGTGCTGGTTGACAAACTCTTCGAGAGCAGCGTTAAGGGAAGACAGATGTTCACCCTCTGATATCCAAACATTAGGTTGTCGGTATGCATTTGACACCATTATAAACTCTTCTGTGCTCTAAGCGGGGGTTTTACACCATTCCAAATTTATGCTTCCTTTCACTAAATGCACACACAAGGCTATCGAGAGTGAGAGAGCGTCAGTTCTGATGATGTCAGGATGACAACAGTGTGTCTTTTTTTGACCTGGCAGGGTAAGATCAGGTCTGGAAGTGGTACGGATTGTGAACAGCAGCCAGAGACGGCTTGCACTGAGATCTGCTCCAGATACTGGAGACTCGTTGCCACCTAGTTTCACAACTCACGGAGCCTGATAAGATCCCAAATTTCTTTGGAACAACCAGCTTCCCACAGCTTTTATTCACTTGTCTCCACCAATGACATAAAATTCTCTTCTTCCCTGTTGGTCATCCTGACCCCTGTTTCATGCAGTAGTCTGTCAGAAGTCCCATCCTGAAGTCATCCAGAAACTGAAGGTGGTGCAAAAGACATCAAGTGCCTTCGCAGCCATAGGTCCCTTTGTAGAGCCAGACCACACCGGACCAGCAACTCATCAGCTGCAGCATCCAGTGGAGGAAATTTTTGACTATCTGACAGTTCTCAGATCGCCACAGTGCCTGTCACTCAAAATACTCAAGCACCAGCCCATTCCATGCTTAAGACTAGGAACTTCAGTGTCATTTGAAGATACTTGATGTCGGAATTGATTCTCTCCTCTTTGTCCAAAATAGCTTAAATTAGTTCTTCTTCTGGATATGCTGCAATTTTATTCTCTGAAGGAAAGAAAAAGAGGCAGCAATGTCTTCGGAAGAGGAGGAGTTGTTAGGCAGGGCAGGCCATTTTTCTGTTTGACTTTGGCATATGTTATTGCTATGAGTGTTACTTTTTTGTTTAACCTTAAATTACAAGCAATCAGGAAGTGCTGGGCTTTCGATTCTTGTTATAAATCAGCTCATATAATTTAGATTTAGGGCATAACTTTGAATGCCCCTTTTTCCTACAAATGATTTATATAAAAATAGGAGCTGGAATAAAAACTTAACTGACTAGATATGATCCCTGTTCTTTGGAATGAAGTAGAACACTCCACCTCTCACTCATGGTGGCTTTTTTCTGCAGCCTTCTGTCTACTGTTTGAACTGGGATCTGAAGTGCAAAAGAGGCCTGAGCACATGAATGTAACCAGTTTAAAAAACAAAAGGGAAAAAAAAAGAAAAGGCTAGGTGCATAACCTGAGGTGTATCTATGCAATAAGGAGGCACCAGAATCTTCTGGTTCAGGTGACAACAGAAAAAATAAACCAACTTGTTAAAACATTACCTGAAGCAGAATTTTCTAACTCTGTGCCAGGTGTGGTACATGCTTGAGCAACTCCTCGCAATTAAGCTATCATCCCAGAGATCCCTCGTGGGTGGTATGGCTCCGTACTGTCCTCAGTGTGAGCTAGGTGCTCTACCACATGCCTTTGCACCTATTATTATCTTTGCTGTTGTATATATGCATCAAGAAGCCATGCTTTCATCATCTCAGCTCAGTACCCGCTCCTGCGAGGCAGGTACTACCCACCATGGAACTCCATGTCTCGGTGACACGAACAGCCAAAGTGAGAAAATAAGCTTATCACAGCATGGGCTGCTCTTCTAAACTTCCCCAGGTTTTTGGTTTTGGATTCCCTCATGAAGCAGGCATGTGCCTCCAGTGATTGCATAAACCAGCAGTTCCCAAGTCAAAAATGGATTTTCCATGCATAAGATTTTGGAAGTCAAGGACAGAATTTCTTAGCAGCTCCTGAACTCCTTGGCTACTATTTCCCCATCTGCTGAAGGCAATGGCAATGTAACAGAATAAGGGACAGATTTGTCTTGGAAAACAGGAAGACTTTCTGGCTGAATTAGCTTTTCTCAGCTGTCTCTAGAAACAAATCTCCCTACAATATCAGCAGCAAATCAATTTTACTTCTTTTTAGTAGAGAGCAAGGAAATTACCTTTTCTGATTTTGACCTTCTTCCAGTGTCACAAACCCATCAGGCCAACTAATCTCCTAAGAATTTACCATATGTTCAAATTGGAACCTGAAAATAGGCTTATTTTCTGTTTAGTCTGAGTCCAAAGCCACAGAGTGACATTTACGTTCAAGGTACCTGAATCTGGAACCTCTCAAAATGTGAAAGATTTAGGTCTGTACTTGTAGCTTTGTTTTCTGTTCCATTTCTAATGAAAGGTAACTTAAAAAGTAAGGTTTAACAATTAATGGGGTAATAATCTATAAAAAGCTCTGCATCCAAGGTATTAGAAAGCAATATAAATTCTTTTGTAGAAATGTAAACGCTATTTAAATGTAAGTTATTATACCCAGCTGGTTAGATGGGGACAGTGAGAGTCTCTGACTGGCTTTTCTGGGAATCAGATAGGTCCCTAAATCATTAACTTAGTATTAAATCATCTCACAGATATAAATAAATTGAGGGACTTACTCAGTGATGTCTTGCAGAACATAAGTAGTTTCTAGATGAATGACTCATAAGATCAAAGTCAAGGAAGACACCCATTTAATTAGGGAGGAAAGTCTTGAGCAAATCTGTAATGACACCTTTGCCAGGGACAAAACTTTTCCAGTTTCACCTAGCTGTTCTGGAACACAATTGCCCCAAACTATCCTACAAAAAATCTAAACGAAGCTGAAAAGCAGCTAATGTAGGAATCCTCCTACCAGCTCCAGAACACTGCAAGCACCAATAAATATTCAAACGTTTTTCTATAGTGCAAATTATCCAAGAGAACAGGTTTGCAACCTGAATCCAGCCTTACACAAGCCAACCTTTAAATTCCACGACTTTACCAGCTCTCCCCTTCAGCTGGCAAAGTGGCCCACGTTTGCAGCACAGTTCAGCGCGGTTATTGCGCGGTTGCTTTGTATCACAGATGATCTCTGTCCTGCATAGTGTATTTTCTCATGACATAATCGATCATGCTATTAAGGAACAAGTCATCCTTGCTGGCTTATCCAGAGCTAACCAGAAACCACAGAATTCTTCTGCCATTCAAAAATATGCAGCGCTTTCTTTCCTCTCCAGACAGCCAGCATATTTTAGCTGATACCTGAGGCAGAGCAGTTAGATTCACTTCATAATGAATTTTCAGATATTAAAAACCTGACTAAATTCTTACAGTCAACAGTCCAGAATCTCCCCTCTGTATTTCTGTTTTGCATGAACTAGGAAGCCTGATATGACACTAAGGAGAAAATATTATTCATTCTATGAACTAGTGTTTCCTCTGTTAGGAATTTGGTAGGTGCGTCTCCATTATGGAGTGGAAAAATCATGGTCCTATACGCTTCACAGTGTATTTTTATACCAACTGACCTTATTTCAGCTATTTATAATTACATTTCACTGTCATTGTTACTGTTGGGTTTATATCATGGCAACTGAAAGATTAATATCCTCACTGCTGAATTCTCTACTTATCCGTATGTTGTCCATTTTGTACAGTCCCCATTGCAACCCAAGATCTGATTTTCGTGATCATTCACCCTGCATCCATGCTGGACTGTCTCTAGGTCTCTTCTGGAGCAGAAAACCCAGACTATGCTACATCTCTGCAGTGGTTTGGTTCTCTGATCGCTCCAGAATACAGAAGAGACAAGAGCACAGCCACTACAATGTGCTGATTATAATTTTCAGTG
The DNA here is from genome assembly GCA_009769605.1 of Bucorvus abyssinicus. Classification (NCBI taxonomy): domain Eukaryota; kingdom Metazoa; phylum Chordata; class Aves; order Bucerotiformes; family Bucorvidae; genus Bucorvus; species Bucorvus abyssinicus. Next base: position 16,637,562 of record CM020040.1, read on the forward strand.
GATACCACAACATTCATCTGAGAATCTGTTGCAAAAGCTGAAGTTCAAAGATGAACTGCAATTTGTCAAAATCTAGTGCACGATTGCTTATAAAGGGACTGTATTCCTTCGATCTGGCTGCTAGAAATACTTTGGAATCTACTGGTTTAATGTGAAGATAACATTAATGTCTACTCAAGTGTTACTTTCCTATAATTCAATTATTCCTGTCAAGCAACATACAAAGTTTGGTTTCCCTAAAGCTGCAGAAATTAAATTAGGGAAGATGGTTTGCACGGTCAAACTTTCGAGCTCTTTTCCAGGCAGTGCTTAGCTCAAATGCCCTCTCTCCGTAATGACTGTATGTATGGCAGTCAAGAGGCCAGCACTGAGAACTAACCTGAGAAACACGTGGTCCAGCGGAAGAGCATAATTGTTTCTGCTCTCTTTGGTGGCATCGTAGGACTGCTGTACGTCTTCTCTCCTGCTCCCTCTCACGTTGGCCCGTTTTCTCTCATTCAGGAAATGTGCAAGTTACCCGCATCTAAAAATTGACAAATGTGAACAGCTGTTGCACTGGCTTCTCCTTTAAAAATTACGTTTACCATCGCTCCCCCGCATCCTTCACTAGAAAAGCTGGCCTGGGTTTCCTGGAGAAGTCATAGTCTAAATGAGGGAACTTTCAACAAAATTATGATGTCCTGTCAACTGTCTGGACTGAGCACATTAAGCTGAACAGCCAGTTACTAACACCAGAAAAATACAGTGCTATCTCCGCAGCGTGTTAGAGAGCACGATCAAGACAACTGAGATAGGACTTGAATAGAGTCTGTGCCAACACTGGACACAGATTCCTGTGATCTTCTCCAATCGCATTTTCAGTCCTTATCTTTCTACAACTGTTAAATACACAGAAATAAAGATGAATAAAAGCGGGAGGAAAAAAAGACAGGCATTTCAGAGAATGTAGGGAACAACAAAGGAGTGCAAGTATCAGAAAAAAAACCCCACATTAATAAAAGTAGTTATATCTTATCCTTTATTTTGCTGTACTTATCTGGTATGATTCTCTCATTTTCTATGCTTTGTTCAAAACAAAGGTATGACCACCCTGATTGTTCACTTTTCTATTACTGTTTCCTCTCAATTTTGTAATTAAAATCAAGACAATATATACAGCATATCTAAAAGCAGACATACAAAATAGATTTGCCAAGTTGTACACAAAAGCCTGGCATCCCACAAACATCAAAAAAGAAAAGAAAAATAGTTATCTGTTACCCTAATTTAAGGTGTGTAATTAGCAAAGCTGGAAAGCAAACACTTTCTCTGCTCAAGTCACTGTGGGTGTATATATGTATGACATATCTAATAAGAAGCTGAGCATCCAGCCACTAAGACGCTCCTATAAGCTGTACCACAATCCTCTTAAGGATTTAGGGAAATCAGAGGCTCAGCTTTGCCATCTGTGGCTTAATAAATATTTTCTTCGGAGGCTTTGTACCTTGTTTTAGCAACCAAGAAAATAGTTATACAGTAATTTCTGAGACACGGCACTACCACAGAGCACCTTTTGCGCTTTCCTCAACAACACGCTTTGCAAGTAGACAACCTGTGGTAGCTGTGCTGTATGAAGCAGTTGAAATATAGCTTCCAGGCTTCATTGTGTGACTCAACAAGGCTTTGTTAGATCGAGGGTTTCGGTGCACTCTGAATCCCTGTCTTTGGGAGAAAACTATGAGAAGGAGCTCATTAAAGCAATACTGCCAGGTCCCTTGGAGTCCCTGATAGACTTACAAATTAGCATGTTCCCACAGCAAAGCAGGGGGATCTCTGAAGAGCAATTCCCATCTCTGATGCAGAACTCTCACCTTCTCAGCTCTGAGGAATGTGATATATTAGAGATGATCATGTGAAAATTTTGGTATGTGACTCAAACGATCCAAATTAATCCCCTCCATTTTTGCTCAGGGTTAACAGACACCCAATTTTTACCAGTGTCAGCAGACATAAAGCATTCCTGCATTTTGTAGTTTCTTCTCCACATTCAGTGATGGAGCTTCATTGAGTACTACGTCCACTCAGGAATTAAAATTCTGCTTGCCCTAACAGTGCTACCCATATCACCAAGCTCCAAAGCTTCAGAACTATCCAAATCTGGCTTAGAATAAAGGAAATCAGAAGCTGGTCAGCTTCTAAGAGAAAGACACGTTAAGGAAATAAAGATGAACAGCATTTCCCTCTGGAGCTTTAGATGAAGATAAAGAGGGCTTGAGTAGGCCAAGGGATATCAGCATAAAAGGTTCTGGTATTTAAGTGGACCTAAGAAGGTTTCTTGTGGAACTCAAGAAAGAGTCAGTAATTTCCAAAGTTTTTTCAAGAATCTGGAACAAGAGGGAGAGGAATGTAGAAATAAATATATAATACATATGGGAAAATGTATTATTGTATTAGCCCAGTTTTAATAGCAGAACACTCCGAGCCAGAAGACCCAATTTCCAGTGCTGACTTTGCCACGGATCTGGTGTATGATGCTGGTGAAGTTACTGTCTCTCTCTGAGCCACAGATTCCCTTCTCACACGTGTTTCAGAGGTAATCGAGCTGAAAGCTCTCTCTTCTTATTTACATTTCCTATTTTGAGAGGTTTCAATTTCTGCTGCAGCCTGAAGCTGTTATATTATAATATAAAAATAAAGGCAAACCAGAACGGAATCTACAAAACATTGTTGGCTTGTTTGTTTTGGTTCTTTAACAGCTTCAAAAGTAGTAGTACTCACAATTGCTCTGTTATCAGATATAGATCCCGGGCTTGTACGCGTCACAACTTTTGCATCTGTTTTCATCAGAGTACTATGCACGAGGCTGTTGTATTTTAACTTGAAAACACGTTGTGGTTGGAGTTTCAACGTGCTGCACTTAGCACATCTGCAACTGCTTCAAGAAATGTTTTGTGAATAGAACAACACACGAATAAAATGCCACCCATATGATATTTCAAGTCTGTCTTTTCTGAAGAGCCATGTCCTGGATTCCTTTGTACTACCACACATCAAAGGGGGGAAAAAAGGAAACAACAAATTAAATTCTTCTGAATAATTTGTTCTAGGAGAAGATCCATCCCTGTCAAATGAACACACCTCAGCCTATAATTGTCAATTTTAAGGAATAACTGAGAGATACCATTTATTTAGATTGAAACGAGTATTTTGCTCTGGAAAGCCAGCCCCAAGTAGGGGCAGATTTGCAAATCAGCTGCCAAACCAATGCATGCAAGACACCAGCACTTCCACTTCACACATCGACATGGACAATTCTGACAGTTTCTATGTGCAGTTATGTGAACTGCACCCGTAAACATGGTAATTGCATGCAGAAATGGGATGCAACTGCACAGCTAATTTGTTTTTTAAAAAGGGAGTAATCTTGCAACACTGTATACACAGGAGTCAAACAACAATTACAATGTGCCTTTCAAACTTCTTAGAACAAACTCAGTGTTTCCATGCAGTTGTGCTAAAATATTTTCCAGCTGTCAGCGTGCCTGCACCCTGCTAGGAAGATTTTTTTTTTTAAATTGCCAAGAGAGATGGATGAATTTCAGTTGTTTGACAGGATGCTTGTAAAGTATTTCTCAACAAAGGGTATCAACAGCAGCTTACATTGCTGGACTAAGGAGCGCAGATCTGTAGCAGAGCTCTTATCAGATCCATAAATGCATTAGAGAATGTGGTGAGGAGTCACTGGAGTCAGTGCAGTTTGTTAGGGAGGCTTCAGCTGAGCCTGGGCATTTTGCCTGGGATGGCAAACTGAGGATTAAGAGCTTTATGGGACATGTGAACTCCGCTCAAATGCAAACATAAGCATGATTAAAATTTAGCAAACTATGATGTATGAGCCCTTGGGCAAAATCCAGTAGACACAGCTGTATTTAAAGGTTGATACAAAGAACTGTTAGACCTAACAGCAATTCAGCAACATGGAGAACAGAGAGGAGTTTGACATCTCTCACAGCTATGCAGTGCTATGAGTCTCAATCTAACAGAGTGTATCTTTCTCTTAACTACTCACAGCTTTGACCACAGAGTTACTAGGTGGGACCTTTCTTCCTATGGATCAATGCATTACCGACTATAATTAGACTCACGGAGAACACAGCATCATTCTTTCAAAGACCAGGAGTCTACACTGCTATTTAGGTCATTTTAAGATGTTGGCTGAGGACTGCACTTCAATGGTCTGTGCTGATAATGAGAACAAAAGAAATTTGGAAACAATAAGAAAGATTAATGAGAGGAAGGCACTACATTCTGCAATGGCTGCAAAGAATCACATACAATGAAACACTTGGCCACTAGTAGAGGCATTGAAACAAGTGGAAATGAGGTGTTAGTATCATCTGTGAAAATCAGAACTCCTGCTGCCAGTTTTCTGCAGCAGGAAGAAACCTGTAACTTTAGTCTCTGGGAAGAAAAAAAAAAACAGTAGAGACACACCGGTTATGAAACCTTCCTCTTATTTTCTGTAAGTGAATCAACTTTCTTGCTCTAGGGAAAGGCAAGACACACATTTGGGGGTAATCATGGACAGCAGATTATGAGCTACCTCTACTCTAAAGAAAACCACGTGGAGAATAGTCACCTTGTTCTGAAGCAACGAAGGAACAGAGCAGCTTCAGTGCTACTTGTACAAAGAAGCAAAGATCTCTTCATACCACTCTTTCAGATGGTTGTACATGGCCTTACTGCTGCAGTGGTGTAGAGCTAAGCTGATTTCAGCGGTCATAGAGCTTCTCATCTGAATGAGGAAAAGAGCTTTTGGATTGGCCAAAAAGGATACTGCACTGGGGCACTTTGGAATCCCTTTGGGTAGCATGGGCTGGATGGGAGCATGTCTGATCTCGGCGGCTTCTCCCCATATCATCCCTTGATAAACTCCACTGATACTGTCAACTGCCCTGTGAAACTAAGATTTTAGGAAGCAATATACGAAGAAGTAATTCATGCATCTCAGATAAACAAGAAACCCTGATTCATTCCCTTGATTCCCTTGTACATCTGCTCTTCCTATACCTGAGCCTTTCGTGCCTGATAACACTGGGTTCTTTGGTAGGCTTCTGCTCTGTCCTGAGAGTAAACGACTGCATGACAACTAGGAAGAACCAGGTTCCCACTAGCCTAAGCAGAAATATGTCATATCTGCCTTGCACGTGCTCTTGATGCTTCTCTTCCCCCTCTGACTAAGGAATAATATCAGTAAAAGGACTATTATTCTGATTTGGATACTAACAGTCTTCAGCATCTCAGGCTGCTGCAGAGCCTGAACATAGCTGCAGGTAAAGAGCAGAGTGAAAGAGTCACCCTGGATGTGTATCTGCCTCCTGCTGAGTCTCAGACATTCACCTGTGCCGGAATGGCACTGGAATGCAGCTTTCTCCCTGAGATAGAGGGCTGCGAAACACTGGATTACATGGTTGTCATCACTGCTTATTGGCTTTTGTTCCTTTCGCAGCACAAGGCAGCAGTGAGTGGGGTGCCACAGCGCTGTGCTTGAATGTCTGAGGAGAAGCTCATTGTTCATTTATTGCAAAAAGGTATTAGAAATAGACCAAAAAAAAAAAAAAAGTAGAGCAGCTTTCCTCTTGGAGCACCAGGAGCCAGGTGCAGAGCTGCTGACAGTGATGACAAACAAATACTGGAAATATTTTGCACTTCATCAAAGTAATAATAGTTAGGAATAGATTCAAATAACCTTCCTCGTACTGAACAGCATCCTACAGTTCTCTTGGAACCGCTGCTGTGTTCATGGAATAAGACGTGTTTCTACACTGGTAACAATATGAGAAACTATCAGTATTATGAGAGGTCAGATTCTTGTATTCCTGTTTACCTAGATTGGCACACATGCCAGCAGAAACTTTAACTCTTGTAATGGGGTTTCTCAGAGAGACAGACAAAACACAGACAAAAATATACTATAATATTATATATTATAATATATAAAATACACTCCAAAAACACCCATGATTATTGGTTGTGTAGCATTAACTATGGCTTATCTTGGTATTATTCTCCACTTTTTGTTAGGTGAAAATCTCAGGCCAAAGACTTCACACTAAAACAGAGGGCTGTGTCATTTTTCCAGCGTACTGCACACACTCTGCATGTTCTAAAGCAGAATACAAGGCATACTGGTAAAAACAGACATTCAGAAGAAGCAACAGTAATCATGAAACTACACTAGGTAATAAAACCTATACCAGTCAAAGCCAAAACAAAAGACAGACTGTGAGTAACATGAAGAAAGGTTTATGCCTTTACCAAACGTAGTAACTATGGCAACTCACACCACCTCCACCTAAATCATCCACCAAAAAAACTTCCCATGTCAGTGCATTTCACTGCTTAGGTGAAGTTCGGGGCTTTCCGTGTGTATTTAAAAGCCGCCATAGGCAGTGAGATGTTGATCTATATCCTAAGAAGCAGTCTGTGAAGCACTAGCTGTGGAGATCGTGCCCAGCAAGGAAGCACTCTTTTATGTGGGGGTTCCCTGTTCCACAAAGTGGTCCGTGTGAAAACTGGGTTGGTTACAGAGGAGATCATTTCTTACCTGCCTCAGAGCTCCCAGACTACTAGGTCAATTCTCCAAGCTTCTGGATTGCCCTCAAGCCCCCTTAGATTCAAGGACAACTCTCACCGAGGCTAGGCTGAGTCCTCATCTTTCTAGAAAGGAGATATATGTTGCTGCTGTAACATACGTAATTACAACTGTATCTTATGTACGAGCGTTTCACCAGACAGCGCTTACAGGCTCTCATTCTGCATTTTTTGTTATTTAATTCTATTCATTTGTGTGTTGGTTTCTAAATATTTTGAATAAGCTTCAGAGGTTGACTTATTTGTAAGGGAAAGAGAGAAAAGAGACTCTCCCTCCCCAGTTCCAGTGTGAGCCAGACAGCCAAACTTCAATGATCTCCCTTAAATCAAACAAACAATTGCACGTCAAAATATATTGGGACAGACACGTTCAGCTGGTGCGAAGAGTCTGAGCTCCACTGACTTTGGGGAGACAGGCAAATTTATAGTGGGTGAGCCACCCCCCCAATCCCCCATGTTGCAACCTTTAGTGATTTTGAGTCTTGCAAGAGCCAGTATTTTTAAAGCGTTGCTTAAATCAAGAGACTGCATAAGAACCTAAGCTTGGATAACTTTTGTGCTGGCTTTTGCTTGTTTGAATTTCTAGTCCATCAGGCTGTGAAGAAAAACTGGAAAACGTTAGGAGAATGCTGTTATGTTAAAAGAGCCAACAATATTAATCTCATAATCATTATTCTTTTTATTCCTGGTGCATGTTTTTTATTTGTGAGAGAAACAAATATTAAATTCAAATAGAAGTAATAATAAAGAAATCTTTAAAAACATGTTCCTAACTCCTCTCTGAAACTTTAAACACAAACGAAAACTGTTGAAGCTGGCAAAGTACTGTCTCACTCAGGTGAAAATCGGGGCAATTTCACTACAATTAGCAGGGCTGGAAAGGAGGCAAGGACAGAGCAAGATGACCTATCCTTCCTTTAAGAAAGGAGAATTTTTCTCTGATGTTTCACCAAGACTGTGTTACCCTTTTGTCCGGTTCCTTGTGCTGTACAGATGGGATACGGGTAGGCAGGTGGTCTGCTTCATCTTTGCAGCTTCTTAAATACAAGCAACAGTTAAACAGAAATGAATTAAAAACGGGAGGGGCAGCAGTTGAAAACTGCTCAGCTGAAACGCACAAGATGTTGGGATTGTTCTCTCCACGAGCTCTCCTGCAAGGACAATGCTTATAATAAGATCTGAAGTTCCCCTAGCAGTGATCACCCTTTTGCCCCTCCCCTTTTTTTTTTACCCCTCCCTCGCTGATTGTACAGAAACCTGGGCAGTGGAGTACTCTTCAAGGATTGGGGATCAAAGTGTTAACTACAATTCAAACAGAATATGTCAATAAAGGATGAAATTCACGATTAGGAGCACACTTAGAACACATCAGCCTAGCATGTAATAGGTCAAAAGATAAGCTTGCTCTTTCCCCCACCTGGTATCTTTTTTCACTCAGAACACTAAGTTAAAATGGTAGAAAACAACGCTCCTTTCTCCACTAAAAACACACAGCACATAATAAAAAAGTAATGTGCAATCAGCCCCTTGATGTTTTTGAGGTAGTAGCAGGAACTGATACTGCCCAGAGCAGCAATGAGCTTCTGAGTCCCACGCATGGCAAGAGAAACTGAAACACGGGATGCATGGAAAATCCATTAGCAGAAACCTACGTGGAGACAAAACATTTTGGGTTTTGACAGATCTCAAGAGGTCCAAGCACAGCATGTTAATGTTTATGATAGAAGTCACTCTGTCTCCAAGCTTATGTTATTTTGTTTTGGTAAAAGAATATGAGATGTTAGAATAATCACTGGTGTTTTTACTAACTTTTCTTAGTAGCTTCTCTCAAGTGTAGCTGGTTTTAATTTGTGGCATGAGGGTGGGCACAGCTTAACGTTTATAAAGCTCTGAGAGCATTTCCCTCACAGAGAACAATAACGCAACATTTATTTCTTAGAAGTTTTTTAATTAGATGTTTTGATTTTCGTTGGCAAATTTCTCGAGTGTTTTTGTGGGTTTTTTCTAAGTCCTCTGCTTTTCCAGTGACTAAATCCAAAATGTTTGTACCATTAAGCTGACAGATGACACGGCCCAAAGGCAAACACACATGATCATCTATCAGGTGCTTGGCTCTGCTGTGGTTTTCTGTGTGCTTTGCCAGCAAGTCTTAGTACCTTTGTGCGCTTCTGTTTCCTTACCTGTAAAATTGAGATAATGACACGTACCCTCTTTGTTAAAAGCTTTAGCATCTTTTCTATACAAAAGTGCTACACAGCACTAAACCACAAATGTAAATGCTTAGATAACCCCATCTCACCACATATAAAGAAGAGTTAATAGGGGGAGAAATAGTAACCTTTGTCTCAAGGGATCTGGGGCTGTTTTTGGTTTCTAGTCACTATTCATTTCTTTTCACCTTCCAGAATTGCCTGAAACATCTGCTGAATTGGCACAATGTGAATGGAGAGATTCCACCTCATCCCAATTTTGTCCTGATGCAAAACTGTCAATGTCTGGTGTTTTCAAAGGAAACAATTTTTTCTGAGTGCAGTGCCAGGAATAATCTCCTGCTCTTTGACTCAATCTGTAAACCCACAGGGTTATGTATTTATTTACTTATTTATCTTGGTTCTCCAAAATAGCAATGCATGTTGCTCTACCAGACTGCATGCTGTACAACAGGGGAAGCAAATAAACTGCAATTGTTAATGTTAATTGGTCTTACTTTACCATGTCATTTCCAATTTTTTTCAAAATAGAAATTAAAAAGGGTTGGAGAAAAAGCTGTGATTTTGTCGTAAGCAATCCAGTTAGCGGAGTGAACTGAAGGGATTTGATTGTTCAAGCTCTGCACAGCCAATGAACCGCGCAAATTCACATTAATCTGTCTGTCCACACCCCCTCAGCCTTGTCTGCACAGAACTGTGCTTCTGCGCTCAGCGATCGTTATGAGCTCTGCGTGTGCACATCCATGTGCAAAGGGCCATACCGTCCTGCAGGGTTTGTTCCGTTCACCCACTGCACAGACCTCTGGAAGCGTAGATGCTGGAATGCCGACACACACATAACTCCGTGAGGCCTCGGGTGGCCGGCTCAGGCCAAGTAGCCAAGACAATTTTGACTTTCCGCTTGCGGTTGACGAGGTGTTTGCTCTGTGCAAAACCTCACATAATGAAAACCCAGGGAGCACAGCATCTTGCGGACTTGAGAAGCTCATGCAATCTAAAGAACGGCTCCACTCACCACCCGCCAGTATGAAGGCTGAACTGCATCCCCACAGCGCTGCCCTAAGTGCATTCCCCAAACGGAATTTAAAAGACGCGAGGGAGAATGTTCCAGCCTAAATGATCTAATTCACTCAGGATGTTTTCATTAATATCCTGCTTCAGTTTTCCAGTTGATAGTTTCTGTAGTATTATTCTTAGCAATCCCTCCGACCTAACACTGTGGTGTTTATGCCTTTCACATTCTACTCACAGCCACTACCTGTTCATACCCCTGCCCTCACTTTCAGCAGTTCTCAGAGAGACTGAACGACTCTCACTGGGGTGCACATAAACATGCCCACACGTGTACACATAAACTTGTTGATCTTCTCTGAATTTCCACCCAGTCTAGTCTTGAGGTGCCCAAAACAGAGCATACTGTCCTGAGAGAAGTTATAATTCTGGTCAAAAATTCTTGCCTCTATTTCCTATCCAGTCTGGGACTTTCCTGTTGCCGTGTCATTGCACTGCAGATTTGTATTTCATGTTCTGTGATCTATCACTGCAGGTCTCTGCTAGGTTTCTCCCTCGGAATGAAGTTTTCTCCATGTTTTAGCTTCTCGTTTTCCCTATTGCACAGCATTGTGCTGTTTTCTGTTCCTATGTCCATCTCCATAGGTCTATTTGGACACATCTGGGCAGCTTCGCTGTCCACTCCACCTCCCAAGGGACTGTCATCTAAAGATTTTATTAGCACAGCTGTCTTTCTTTACCAATAGCTAAGAATCAACATAAACCCCGTCTTGGTGCCAACCTCTGCTAAACACCTCCCCAAAACACGATACATTGCTGTTAATAATCATCCTTCAGACAGTTTGCAGTCCTTACAACACAATGTTTATACCCAAACCAATGTGTAAACTTGTTTTGCAAGTAGGAATGTTTTGAGAAACCACATCAAATGCATTACTAAAATCCAAATCATCAGTAGATGCAGTAAATTGCCTTTTATCCATTGATTTTGTAACTCTGTTTTCTAAAAGAAGTTTGGAAAAATTATTTTCTATTCTTTCTTTGCTACGAAGGCTCATTTTTTTTCTTCTCCTGTAAAAAAAAATTTCCATAGTCATTCCCTTTTTCCATTCCTGCATTCTTTTTCTCAAGCTGAGATATTCTCAAGACCTTTCATTAATTAGCTAGGAAGACAGAATTTGTCATAGTTTACCCTGCATCACAAAATCTGATGATAAATTTGATGCTTATTGCAGCTGCAGAGCAGATGAGGGTCCTCAACTCTCAGATTTTTGGTTGTTTTGTGTAATCCAAGACAGAATCCGTAGGAAAACGTATATGCCAACAGTTACCAGAGATCGATACCTGAAATGCCTCAGTATTTGTCCTTTTGAGGGAATGGGATTTAGCTGTAATATCTCAGGTAGTGAGATGTGCTCTTGCTGATGCCCTCAAGTCATGTCAAAGAGCAGTTTCAGGCTTGAATCCTGACCTTGAAGCCTGGAACTGGACACCAGCTTTCCTAGAATTGTATAAGGCTCCTGGCTCAGCTGAAATCAAAGTCAGATACCTCAAGGGTACCCTGAGTTTTCTAGGTTGTAGGCATCTCAGTAGTACTGGAAGACAACTGAATTTGGCCCCATGCACAGAGCAGGAGACTACAAAACCCCCAAATTTGGAGCCTGTGACTGCAGAAGCAGAATGATCAGAGATTACCCATTCACACCATTCAAGACCACACATTTTGTCATATTTGATGGAAAAAGAACACTTGTCATTATAAGAGAGGAGGAACACAGGTAGGAGGGTTGCCAGGTCTTGAACTGGGTGAAAAAACAGGTTATATACTCTGTTAAGAGAAGACTCAAGATCCCAAACCCACTAACAGTAGAATTTACTGCACCTTTGAAATATACAGAATTCTGCATGGAAATCAAGTCCTTGGAAATGGCAAAAGGATACACACAGATGGCACCATCATATGGCCAACAAATGGAAATCAAATGAAATACCTACTGCTTTTTAAGGCCCACAAGAACAATGAATTGAAGACAAGCGAGAGACCTCTTTCTCATCCTGCTTATTTCCCTGAATACCCCACCCTTTCCCAGCCCTCACAGCACACGTTGCACTTACCCTGTTCTTCAATATTTGCCACTTTTACTTCCAAAGAAGCCTCAGACTGTTCCATAAGTACTCTAACTACTTTCCTGAGCAAAACCACGCTAAGAAGCTGCAGATGAAAGGCACAGAAGTATTGGCACGCAGTTTCCTAAAAAAATCCCCAGAACAACCTCACCATCAACACTGGGCTCACTCTTACAGCTAGATGGGAAGAGTAGCATGTGAACATCATTGTGCACATCCAACATGTTTATTTAACCACACGCATATAAAAGCCTGTTGAAATCACAACATTTCTTAAGCCTAGGCAAAATGTTTTAATTAAAGGAAACATATTTTCCTCATTAATACACTGTATGTATCAACGACCATGACATACTCCTGTGGCATGTTTCTTCTTCTGTGTGTGTGAACAACTGTACATTTCCCCAGAAGCTGAATTTGACACATGTGATGCAGGAACAGAAATGTCTTTTCAGTGGAAGTCTAAAGCAAACAGATGTGTCAAGCATCTGCCAACAAGTTATGAGGAAGTTACTTCTGCTCCAGGACATAATAACCCACGCACTGCTCCCCAGAAGAATACTTGTCTTTTGTGGAAAAGACAACTCCATACTATGAGTTGTATTTCCAGTTGTATGGAACAAATATAGTAATCATGGGGTTGGAAGGGACCTTTGGAGACAGTCTCGTCCAACCCCTCTGTTCAAGCAGGGTCAGTTGCAGCAGGTTGCTCTGAAGCACATCCGGTAGTGTTCTGAGTATCTCCAGTGATGGTGACTCCATGCACACTGTGGGTAACCTGCTCCAATGTTTGACCACCCTCATGTTGAAAAAAAAAAAAAATCATATTTAAACAGAATTTCCTTTATTTCTATTTGTGCAGAACTGAGGAGAGTCAAGCTTTGTCTCCTTTACTCTTCACCATCAGATATAGAAACAAACTGGTAAGATACCCCTTAAGCCTTCTCTTCTCCAGGCTGAACAGCCTCAGCTCTCTTTGCCTCTCCCCATACGCCTGATTCTCCTACCGCTTAATCATGTCTGTAGCCCTTCACTGCACTCTCTCCAGGACATTCAAGTCCTTGTACTGAGAGCTCGGGTCTGGACACAGACCCTGGATGTGTCTCGCCAGTGCTGAGCAGAGGGTAAGAATCACTTCTCTCAGTGTGATGGCAACACTCCTCATGCAGCCCAGGATGCCGTTGGCCGCCTTTGCTGCAGAGGCATAGAGTTGATTCATACTCAGCTTGTCATCCACCAGGCAACCCCAGGTCCTTCTGTGAGATCTCTGGCAGCTGGGTAGCTCTGGTACACATGGATATTGTTTTCAAATACGCGAATCTAAGCCCAGGCACATATATCCATACCAGGCATCAAAATAAAAGCAGGTTGCTATCCAAGGCACTGCATACCTACAGCTCCCAATGGAGAGAAGTGGAAAAGTTATGATTAAAGCTCTATGTCATGTTTCCAGGTTGCCTGCAGCAGAGCCTTCATCATCAAATTGCATATAAATGGAGTCTCTATAAGATGCTACATTTCAACTAAGCTCTAACAAGAGCCACTCAAGAGAAAAACACATTTCCTTCCAGCTTATTCCTTTGGTTTCAATTGTGATAAGTTGCAAACCTATTGTAAGATTGGTACCACGCTACATAGAGGCATGCAGCTTTATGATAACTCATCCTAAACCAGTGATCTATATGGAAGGTTAGACAATGCTGCATTATACATGAGAATATCAGTTTCTTTATGAACAGACCCCCACTGCCATGTGCTGGGAGGTATGAATTAGACATGATGAACATAATAAAGCAAAGACATCAGCATTTAGGATACCTTTCTATAAAGCACTTGCCCGTCCCTGCACTTAGAATAAGCACCTGCATCTATTCCCTTATTAACCACCACAGACCTTCATCATTCTTGAACTCTCGTGATAAGGTGAATAGCTAAAAAGGGAAAAATAGGATCTTACTGCTACAGCCCAGTTCCTGGCCCCTGAGGTGCCTGGTTGTACAGGATAGTTGCAGAATGTAAATGCAGAAATGAGCACTACAGAAATGCTTATGGATGAGGAAATAATATAATGAATTGTGTTATGTCAAGTGAGACCCTATTTCTAAACAGACAAAAAGCTTCTTGGTGTGTAAGTGATGGGAGGCAAGACATCGTTCATTGTACAGACGAGTGCAAAATGTGATAAAAAGGGACTGCAGGGCTCTCAGGAAGAATAACGCTTGTGCCATTATCATTTTGACTCGGAGGGCAGTAGTGCATTCATCAGTATTGAGCTGCAGAGAACCTGTGCCTATACTTTGTGAATCTCACGGGAGTTTATGTATGTGGTGTGTCGCTGGGGTAGGTCTCCGAAAGACCCTGGAGTTCCTCATCAATGGCATGACCAAAGCCAGACCTTGTGTATATTAAGGCAGGTTCGGCAGAGAGGCACAAGAGTCCTGATTTGAATGCACCAGCTCCTGCTCTCTACATGGCTGAGACATTTCACATGCTCCTATCACCTGGAAAGTCGTAGTTGGAAAGGCACAGAAAGGGCAGGAGGCAGACAGTGGTCAGTACTTCAGAGAGCAGCAGTAGCTCAAGCAGGTTACAGGGGCAGCTATTTGTACTACAGACAAAACAAGGTGGAGACTCTGCATGTAAGATGCCTGTTATTTTTCTAGGGGTTTGTAGCACTGCCACCTTTATCCCCTAGGTAAATGCAACGGTGTGTCATACCAATCCCTTTATTCATTTTCTTTCCACTTCCTTCCCCATTCTCCTCCCAGATCAAGCAGCTACAACTCGGACAAGACTCTAGAAAGGTGAGCATTCAAGCAAAGCTGTCTGTCTAGGGGTTAGATCCCAGGGTAAAAAGCTGGGCTGATTGCCAGCTTTCAAGATGTGACAGAAAACTGCAAGACTTGACAGCCAGTATCCAGACTGAGTTTAGACTCTGGAGGCGTAAAAACCCTGATTTGTTGAGAGTAGCATGGGGAGTTTACTAGATGCTGCCATAGCATTCACTCACAGAATTGGGGTAATGGTGCCTCCTGGCACCAGTCATTACAGTCTACAACCTACATGATGCTCCTAGTGCTTTAAGGGAAGGTAAAAGGCCAGTTCTGTTCACCGATACCATGTTTGAGACAGGTGTCATAGTGCCTATACCTTCACACTGCCAAGGAGCAGCTGGTTTTGGAGCTGAAAAACACTTTCAGATGAAGGAAATCTCCAAGAAGGAATCAAAGTCAAGTGACTCTGAAAGACTACAGTCCTTTACATCTGCTGTACAACACGTACACACACACAGAGTCTAACTTTTCCGAGGACATTGACGGGACTTGGAAATCAAACCCCATTCAGAAGGTACACTCCAGACAAGTATCGCAACTGTAGTGCTACACCGACCACTCCAGATAAGATGTAAACAAGGCCAGCGCGTAAGATGTCGAGTTTGCAATGCTAAATATATTTGTTGTTCTCTATCATTGCTTTAATAGCAGCCACTATAAAGACGTGGTTCAGAGTCACTGATGTTTTTTCCCGTTGCACTTCCCCAACCTTGCCAATCTTTGAGTTTGGGATTACAGCAGTGAGTGGTTTATCTCTTCTGAAGAAGTTACAAAATGGCATGGCTTTCACACCACTTATCTCATAGACCCTTATCTTTTCTGCTTCCAGTTGTGCCTGAGGAAGGGATGAGGAGCAGATGAACACCCAGGAATTTAGCACATTATTACTATTTTTTTTAACCTAGGGGCAAGGAACAAAACAAGCGAGCTAAGGGCTGTGAAGTAGCACGCTTAACTTTGTCTCCTGATCTCTGAATCTAGCACATTAAAGGATGGTGCTGCCGTTTGATACCTGCTGCTGCTAAGAGAATGCATAATGACAAAACCACCAGCTAAGCTCTTGCATCATTTTACAATCAGGCATCTCAAAAACTGTTTATCTGATCAGCACCAAATTCTGTCAGAGCGTTGACATGTGCATTTCTAAATAATTTCAGTATGTCAACCTGAATAGACACACAGAATCAGAGAGTTAATTATCTTTGACAACTTTGCCAGCTAATTTCCTATTTATATGTACCAAACTAGGGGCTTCTTTTATCCTTCCTTGTCACAAAGAGTTTATCAATCAAATCAAGGCCTAAAATTGGCTGCCAAGGCGGTCTGCCATCCCAAAGGGGAGTTTATCTGTTTGAAATCTTTCCGACTACCTAATGACAGCAACATTGACATGAAACATAATAGGCATTGTTTTTTGTTGTTCCTTCTCCTCCCTGCCCCCTTTTTTTTTCCTACTCAAAGCGGACACTGCCTCTTTGGGAGAAGGCGAAGCTCAGGTTCCTCCCCTGCCCTCCCATGGCTCTCTGCTTCCTAAACGTGCCTTCGCCTGGATGCAGCTGTCAGGACCGGGTTTCGGATGCACACCGTTTACCTCTGGATTTGAGCTGACAGAACCTGCCCATGTCAACTCCATCCTTGTCTCTGCCAATTCAAGCACGTTCGCTGAGGAACATGAACGATGGTAAAAACTACCCACTCCTGCTGACAGGCATTAGATGGCAGAGCTTTCGGTGCATGTCGTCACTACTATTCTCTGACAGGCAGTTATGTTTTACTTTAATAGCCATATATCTCCTCTCCAGTTCCCTTTAACTGGGTGGAATTTTACAAGGATACCAAGAGGTTGTCACTTCGTTGGTGCATGCTGGTGTTACTCCTCATTGGGGGCCAGACTACACAGGGAAAATGATCTGTTATGTGAGAAAAAGACAAAAACATGGTGTCGTTTTTGGAGATGGGGCCATTTCTTTCTCACCAATGCAACCACGCTGACCTACGGTGGAAGACACTCAGCACGCTGCCTTGTATTCATGCTGTGCACTGTAGATCCAGAGGAGATAAAATGTCTGCTCCAATGCTCTCCCTGACCTCTGAGTGTCAAGGCACCTATATCTCAAAGTTGTTACCCCTGAAGTGAGCCACCGAGAACTAGAATCGCACTTTTTGAACACTCCACTAACCTCTTAAACCTGTGGGTGTCTTCTGTCTTTAGAAAATGGCTCCCTTTCTAACTCCAACTTTTTATCCCCGAACCTATCTCCTCATTCCATCCATTTCAGGACACAGTGGGCACTGCACAAGCCAGTACCCCTGGTTGGAAGAAGGAAGAGCAGCTGAGCTTGTATTCCTCCTGCAGCTGAAGCAGGCATTCTAGATAGTCACCCTGCCCCTTACAGGATGAGGTCTCACAGAAGGTACAAAGCATCTGGAATGAAGTGCCTCATTGTAATGAGGTCTTGAAAGCAGATTTTATGTTATTTTATCACTATCTAAAAGAAGAGGTGAGAGGGGGGGAAATGACTGGCAGATTCTTTAATGTCACCCAAAAGCCTCACGGGCCCAATTAATCAGGAAATATGTTTGGCTTTTGGACTTCAGTTGCCCATTCCCTGGGGCTTCTGCAGTGCGGGGGCTGGACATATGTTACTTGCTCACTCTCTAAGAAATTATATTTGCACGGGGAATGATACCTGCTAGTCTAGAATTAGGATGTCAAGACCTTCTCTCATTCAAATGCCAGCACTCTCAGCTGGTATGTGTCTGGAGAGGACCCACAAACCGGTCGAACAGCTTGGTTCATAACCTTCGCCGTTCCCACGAGAGTCTGCGTGAAGATCCAGCTGTTTGGGTAACACAGTGGAATAGGAAATAGGAGAACATGCATTTGTACACCCTCCTCGATTCTCACGGAAAAGTATAAAGTGACTCACCACCAAATAACTCAGGTAACAAGCAAAAAGATTTCATGAACTCTTGAAACTGATACTGATTCAAAGTCCTCTCCAGGCTGCTGAGTCAGTGGACAAACTTCTTTAGCTTTTGAAATCAATGACAAAACTACAGCAGGAAGGGTATTTCTGTCCAGACATACAAGCCAGGAACAGCTTTAAGCTGCTAAAGCTGAGCTGGTTTCTTTGGAAATGATTGACATCAACTTAAAAGTTTAATTTTTCAAGGGTGCCAACAAAATCTAGTGATTTTAGCACCACTAAAAGGCCAACTTGTATTCAGAGAAAATACTCTGGCAGCCTAGAGATACCTTTCTACAATTTATTCTCGGATGCACGAATAAACTTTTCATCTGCTGCTTGTTCCAAGGACATGGTAAAACCCAGTGCCTGCTCGATTGCTTTGATCTACTGAGGCATCATAGCAAATCCCTGTGCCAAGCTCCCATTGCCCGCACGATGGCATGTTTTCGGGAGGAGTGGCTCCAGGCCAGGCCGACACAGAGACAGGTGTATTCAGAAATGCCCAGTGTGTTCCGGGAGACTTCTAGCAACGGATCTCACAGCGGCAGGATAAATGGCTCATGACACAGCAAGGGGACTGATAGTGTGGGTTAATAGCTCTTATTTTCATCTCCCTGTCTCTGGAAGATAAAGACTCAAAAATATTCTTAAATATGGAGCGAAATGCCTGTGCCCAGACCCTCGAGAACAATCCTCAGTGATTAATACTGATGCCCTGGTTGCCAGTACTCCTGTTAGCGCTGTGAAGGGCTCCTTACAGTTAGTGAAGGATTGCTAAGGTTTCACGAACACACACAAAAGTCGCCAGGCAGGAAACATTGAAAAGCAAAGTTCTCATCTTTCCACTGCATTAATAAAGCTATCGTAGCAATAGTGCAAGGTCTCACATGCCAGACAACCAGCTCTCAGCAGGGAACTTACATAAAAAGGAGATTACTTCTGGATGCTGCCTTTGCCGAGACTCCCAGCACACGCTGTTGGTGATGCAGATGCTTATCCAGTAGAAGCTGGGCAGAGATCAGCAATTCATTTCACATTAGCCGGTATTGAACATCAGTCATTACAACCAGCACAGCCCAGATTTGAGCCAGCGACCTAAGGGTGAAAGGCTGCAGCTTCCCAAGCCGGTAATCATTACATTTTGACACAACCAATTATTCAAAAACAGTCACTCAGAGCTCAATTAAAATTTCGGTAACTTAACCTTTTCTTTGCTTCTCCCTTGTCTCCTGCACATCGCGTTCCTCGGTCTAAATAAACCGAACACTTTGTCACCGCACTATATAATTCTGTATTCAAACTATCAGGACATACCGCAGTCACCTCTGTCACTGTCTCTGCCAATCCCAAAGCGCTCGCTCAGGCCTCTGAACAGCATTAAAGCGTTTTCCCTGACAGACACTTTGATAACATCACCAAGCACATGCACTGAGGCAAATTCCTTCTGACAGCATTCACTCAACGAGCCAAAATCTGAAGAGGTATACGGATTTGCTTTAGTTACCTTGCTTGTGTGACTGATGTTATAATTAACTCTCTGTTTAATACTGAAAAGCTATTGTTAAGTTTCACGGCCTTTGAAGATCCACATTTGTAACAGCAAACCTCTCAAATGAACACATTTAGCAATGACTGCATTTTTCAGTGATTTCTTAACGTTGCCAAACAGCAGCTCTGAATATTTATAGAGTTTCTGTTAAAAAATTACACATATCGTTGCTTGGTTTTGCTTTGATCTAGAATGTATTGTCTATGAAGTAAAAAAAGACAGATCCCCCCCACCTCCGGTGCATGTCGGTTGCTCAAGACATTGTGTAGAGGCAGGTCATCTCAGACTCCAGTACAAATCCAATTAAATTAATGCAGCCTCTTGGACAACATAGAATCATTATTGCTGCAACCACTCGAACATTTATCACATCTGCACAGTCATCCATCAGAAACTAAACGCTTAATCCCCTACTCTGTGTTCACCATAATGGATCCAGCTACGTTTTTTCTACCCAGCAAGAGCAAATTGTTACAACAGACTCTACAACGATGTGTCCACCCTCTGCTTTACCAGCAGAGTCTGCACTGCAGTTTAACCAGTGGGTACTCCTGCCTGAGGGCTTCATGCCAAAGCAAACACCCCTCGAGCCCTTTGGGAGTGGTGAAGGACATGGACTGACACCAGTTTCTAGAGATGCCACCAAAGGTGAGGTGTATGGCGGGATAAATTACCAGCTTCAGAGACTGCTCAAGCCAGAAGGTCTCTCAACCTCCCCATGTTAATGTGGTGGGAAACTGGTAGGGAGGAAGTGCAAAGAGCAGCTAATAAAAGGGTGGGAGCTTATGTCAAAATAGGTCTCTGTTTATAGCTGCTTTAACTTCCATCGATGCAGAGTCCCTGAGACACTCCTACCAACATATAATTTGCAACACCACAGCTGTCACCTTTGGATTTGGCCCAGCAGGTAACTTTCTTACAGGGTCACGAGTTTCTCTGTTGTACGAGAACGCGTGGGGATACAGCCAATCTCAGCACAGAATGCACACTTTTCCCACTGTTATGTTTCTGAAAGGCAGCGCTAGGAGAATGTCTCTGAGGGAAAAAGCTCAAACAACCCACTCTACGTACACTGACAGTGCTGTATCCACTGCCTGAACTGCTGTTCTTCCCATTTCTCCTTGGAACATGGATGAAATCAAGCATTTTGGATTTCCCCCTGCCAGGAAAATTATATCGAACAAACCAAAAGGGCTCCAAATGGCACCTGCTCCCCCAAGCAGCACACCCACCGGTCCAGCATCTCAAAGGTCCTGGCTGCTCCCACTGCCTTGCAATACTCTACACAGACAGGCTGGCTCTTGCTCTTTAAAGCAGCCACCGAGTGCTCAGCCATCACAGCATTCCTGACTCCATGCTGCACAATTTACTTGTCAGGGGGATGTGACAAAAGCAACCACGCAACTTCAGGTTTGTGATTTTTTTAAAACAAAAGAAAAAACGAGTTGCAGTTGGAATTTATGTCCCACTGCCAGTTTTGTCCCTTTTGGTACCACTGTGAGCCTCTGCTACAATGAACTTCACAATGCTCTCATCTTCATTAGCTCTCCAGGCTAAGTTTATTTAGTAGCTACAGTGACAAAAACAAAGACACAACCAGCCTGCCTCAGGGAGATGACTGGCATTTTAAACAATTTGACCACACACTGCATATTTTCCTATAAAGCTACGTAAGAGTGTGAACAGAAAGGATAATTTTTCTGCACCACCTTCACATAATCAGTTATTTAAAATTATCCTTCTTTTATTATAATGATTTTTTGTTTAATCTTGAGATTGATTTTACATGAAAACCTGTCACTACCCTTTTAGCAGAAAGCAATATATGAGGTTTATTTTAATAATTATTGTAGTTCTCTAGACTATCTTAAGTACAGACAAGAGCCTTGTTCTCATGAAAGATAACCAAAGATTGATGATAGAGTTGGCATCCTCATCCCTTATGTTCCAGGTAGGTGAGGAGCTGTCATGTGGATTATAAAGGTGGCACTGGAGTTGAGTGCCATAGTAAATACTGTGCCCACGTTCCCACTGAGAAACATTTCTTTGCGGGTTTATTCTGTAACTTGCTCATAAGCACCTGCTTGAAGTTTGGTGAAGTTGAAGAGAACATGATTTTAAAGAATAATAATAATAAAACATTTCAGCTTCTTTAAACTACAAGAGTATTAAGAAAACAGAAGTTAAGCAGTTTACGAGGCTTAAATTTTTATAACTGTCTGGGGTATTGGTATAATACTTAAAGAAAGTTCTTCTTTCAATGTACATTTCTGTAAAATGCATAACAATACCTGCTTCAATTCAAATTTACCCAGGAGACCAGAACATCTCTGAATTGCTCGTCTGCTTTATCATGCAAATTTTTTATTTATCCTACATTGTTAGGGATAAATAATATAAGGTTTAAAATTATATATTATACTTTAAATATATGTGCAATGTTAGAGAGAATAAATACCATGGATTAGGTTTTCTGGGCCAGAGTAAACTGAGGCATCTTTCACTCCAATAACATTTTTTCAGAGGTACAGTGGTACCT
This sequence comes from Bucorvus abyssinicus, assembly GCA_009769605.1. Lineage (NCBI taxonomy): Eukaryota > Metazoa > Chordata > Aves > Bucerotiformes > Bucorvidae > Bucorvus > Bucorvus abyssinicus. The sequence continues at coordinate 16,659,437 of CM020040.1, forward strand.
CTAAGACAGGACTGTGGATTCTTTACAGAGTATAGCCTGAGACAGACATCTTCTTCATGGCCTTTCTAGGATGCAACTTACGGACATGCATTGCATTTCATCTAAAAATGATGCATTAAGACTTGGTGTTCCTAATAGGCCTCAGCCTACTGGAGCCGTGACCACCAGCTGGGTCTGCTCCTCAGCACACCGTTACACACAGGGATGTCTCCTGAGACGAGGAAGATCCATGCTTCGAGCCCAGGGATGACCTGGCTACAGCTGCTGCACCGAGCGGCACAGGACAGACCTAATGCAAAGAAATGCTTCCTAATGGTCTGGTTTTGGCACAGAAACCTCCCTCAGCATTTGTTCACTGACTATTTAGGTATTTCCTGAGACACTTGCTGCTGAAGGTGTCTGGAATTAGCTGTTCTGCTGCTGGATCTCCCGCTTTCACCTTTGGACATAAAGATAGAATCTTCCTTTTGCTGAAGAGGCATCATTTGTTTTCTGTTAATTAAGATGTACATCTTTTATTACCAGATCTCATTTAAACTGGTGAATGCAATCACTTTTGTGCCAATTTGTGATTTTATTTCTTCCTGGACATCCTTGCCACCTAACCCAACTTGTGTCAGATTGGGGTTTTTGTTCCAGCATCTGTAAAATCATTCATCTTAGTGTTTCTTTCTAATATCATGTCAGAGCTGGGAGATGCTGGGATTCTTGCTAGCTTTGGGACTGTTTTTAATTCTTTTTTTGTTTGGGTTTTTTTTTTTTGTTTTGTTTTTTTAAACAGATATTAACTTTGGCAACACCAGCCAGCGTTGCGCACTTCCTCTGGTTGTTATTTGAGCTGCCTCTCAACTGCTAGATATTATTATTATTATTAACTACTACATAAGGGGAGGTTTCTTTGTTTCCTATCACTGGCTGGTATAGAAAACAATTACAAAGGATTTACTGAACAAGCTGCCCACTGGCTGAGAAATTTGCTGACAGCCCATGATGGTCAGAGATGAACTCAAGAGGAGCCTGTGAACTTTCCTCTTAAAGTCTATGATTATATTTGGCCACTTGGTACTACTTTCTCTTACAATGAGAATATGACCAGATCAGGATCTGTAGGTCAGAATCTAGCCTGACCTTCTTTTATTTCACCTTTGGCTCAACCTTCCTAGCAACTCAAGGCATCATTTTTTCCTTACATACTTAATTTCTTCTCTGTTGAGAAGAAGTGCAAGTGTAGGTGTAGCATTTGTGGCTGCTGCCATCCAAATGTAAGAAAAATTGCCTACTTCCCTGACAATCAAATGGATGCTAACGAAGGTGTTGCAGCACAGGTTAATGATTGAGCTTTGTCAGTTCTAAGCAGCTTTTTAGCATATTCAGTTTCAAATTAAAACCATTTGCCACCAGTGTGTCTCAGTAAATGAAAAGATCAAAGACATCTGCTTGAACTTTTTATATAGATGATTCATTTGTTGTCCTGCCTATTAGGTCCATATTGAAAAGAAAGACTATGAGTTCGTTATGAGATTAAATGGCATTTTCATATTTGGGAAGGAAAGCAGATATTACACAAAAGACGACAGGACACATTTTATACTTGACCATTAAGTCAAAGGACATTAACCAAAACAGAGTGGATCTGTATAATTAAAGTAGGTTTAATAAGTGATTGAAAGTAAAATTCTACATTTCCTTTTCCTAGTAATAACACCATTAATTTAAAAAATCTAGATCTCATCAGCAACTCTGTAACAATCATTTGGGGAAAATTAAATATTTTGACAGCGCAAAACCCTTTTTTAAAACCAACTTCAGGACACTGCATACATATAAGACACCCTATTAAACGAGATGTAAATGGGCTGCAGGTTCTCCTTGGATTTTATACTACTTGAGTGACCAAGAATAAGCTCTATATCATAGGAATTTGGGACAGAGCTTCAGGGAAACAATAGACCAGAGCAGGAATGAGGAACCCAAAAGACTGCACCCTCAGTCTCCTAAGAGCGTATCATTGCTAAGCCAAGACCTACCCGCAGCTCATACACAGTCCTCCCACTTCCAGTGGCTCATTTGCTGGGAGATCAAGGACAAAAAAACCCGTATCTTTTCTAAGTAATGCTGTATTCCGCTGCTGAGTCAAATAACATCTTGCTACCTGTCTGCCAAAAAGGATCTGTTATACTCTACTTAGTCCTATTCTTTTCTCTGTTCCATGTTTCAGCTTCTATCCTCATGCCCTACTGCTACGCAGGTATAATAATTGTATAATTACACACAGAGTTCGTATTTATATTTGTAATTATTAAGGGAGTTCATTTTTCACAGCTCTTAATAGCACTCAGCTGCTCCCTTTCTGTCCACTGTTCCTAGGTGCATCCCTCTGCGATCCCCTCCAAACTATCTTTGTCCTAGGGGACAAACCTCACAACTTTCAAGTAATGTCTAAGTGAAAACGTAGTAAATTCACATGCTACAGAAAACGGACACAGTCAACAGCTTAACTGCATTTATGGAGATGGAGGATTCTTCATCTCCAAATACACACGCTTTTCTCCGTGTCCGCTAAGTGCAGATCTAGAGGCAAAGGGAACGGAAAACAGATATCAAACAACCTGGAAAGCCTCACTGAGCAGATAAGCACCTTGGAGAATATAAAGTAGTCAGACACTTATTTGTTTGCTTCAAACAGTTTTCCAAGCAGCTTCTCACTAATGCAGACTTTTAACTCATTGCAACCTTTGGAACCAAAGTGGTTTCTTTTTAATAATAATATCCAACAGCAATAAACAACACAGCTCGCCATCCTAGCTCCCACATGACCAGCACCAAATACAGCACTGCAGTCTGACTTCGGGAACATTTCAAATCACATCCTTGGCTGCTGGAAGACGGAATAGCTCTATATCCTCCAAGAGAGTTGCACTGATTTTTATCACCCAAGAATCTGACCGTTGTAAGACAATATACACAAAGGAAATCTACCATTATATCAGATAACCAGTCAACCAGCCCTTTGTTTTTCTCTCTGATATCCTGTCTCTTCAATTGCTGCAAGCAATTAAGTGCCCACCACTTGTTTGAACAACCAAACCAAAATAATTACAAATGCATGTTACACTACAACAATTGCATATTAACAAAGGCTTGGGGCCAATTAATCATTACACCATCGATATCTAATTTGCATAAAACTATTCTCTTTAAAGACTCCATGTTTGGGGTGACAGGGTTACCTCATTGATTATGTAAATTCCCCATCAAGCTTTGCAGAAGCAGTCAAAAGAAATAAAAAGGCTTGTCTGTTTGCAGCCAAGCCAACATCCTACAGCCATGATGCAAGACAAAACTGGGGAAAAGAAAGGAAGAAAGAAAAGCAACAATGTAGACTTGAGTTTTAAAAGGCTGGCCTATGGTTCAGGCTTAGGAGCACAAAGCTGCAAAAAACCGAATGCAGAGCACACCAATTAAGAAGGCACTGGTGGACTGACTTCTTCACAGCCATGTCATGTCACAAACCCCTCCAAAAAAACCAATGTTATCATTTTCCCTTTTACCTTGAGCTTCCTTAAAGGCATACCCTAAAAGGGGATATGTGCTGCTTAAGACAAACCGAAGTCCTACAGATGAACCCACCAATAAAATTATGTATTCCCCTTGTAATTTGGGATATTCATTTTCCTGAAGATTTTTGCTGGAAGAACGTTGGCGTCTTAAATTAGCAATTTTCCCCTTGAATCTTATGAAGAATTCTCACACTGACTGTGGGCGACAATTATAATTGCAGTGTTTTTCCACTTGCACAACTGGGCTGTGAATTAAAGAGGCCATGAGCTCTAACCACTTCTGCCCGGCTCTGCGGCAAAAGCCAAGGGGTCCGTTGGCCTGTCACACAACCCAGACACCCCAAAGCCATGGCCATGGCACAGCTCGGTGTCACCAGCAAGCTGCTGGGACAAGCAAAAGGACCAAAGGACTGCCTGCATCTGCTCATCCTTCCTGAACAGAAATAATATGTTGCTTGACTCCACTTTCGGGGTGATGCCAGGGAAGTACGACTTACCTTTTTTGCCCAGGCCTGTGCAAAGTGGGAAGTTCTGTATACTATTCTTTCAGGAATCTTTTTCCCTTCCGTGACTGGGAACTAATAGTCCTGATACAAACAGGCCTCCTAAAGGATAATTAAAGCCATTTGCTATGGTAAAACAAGGACACAGCAAATAGATTTATCTTTCCCCAGAGTCAGAGAAGAAGCCTCTAACATGAAAACAAAAAAACCCTCTCATCTCTGAAAGCTAGGGTGATGCATGGTGGTTGCTTGCTTTTCGTGTTGCAGTGTGGTGGACAGCAAGACACGAAACAGCTAGACCAGGTTTCACACTATCTGAAGTAGACATACCTACAGAAGAGACCAAACATTTGGAAATTCAAAATAGCTAGAGTCCAAGCAACGAGGCCACCAAGCAGGGAAAGCAGAAGGCTTTCCGTGTCAAGTTCTGTAAAAAAGCATCGGTATAGGGTATATTATACCTGCAACATTATCCATGCTCTATTCTCCACGGAGGGCTTTTCAACACCAAAATGGGGGACAAGGTGAGGAGAAGGGAGTTTAAAGTGCAAGCTGCACTCTCTGCTCCAAAAAGCACACTATGCTGATTCAAAAAAAACATTTTCAAAAATGCCTGTGGGTAAATTTGAGCTGCCCACAGCTCCCCAGGGGCAGGCGAACTTGCTGTCGAGCCATTTATGTGGATTTCAGTCAAATTCTAATTTTAGTGTTCATTAAACATTGGTAATTCCCAAGCCAATCCCTGCATCACCTAGTATACATAATACCTCCACAATATAGGTCATCCCAGCTTAGAAAACATATACAGACATCAAAGTGCAACCATTCCATTATAAGTATTAACTTTATAAATAATTATGAACTTCTTAATTCTTTACAAGGTGCTGTATAATCACAAATGTTTAAAAAACATTACAATAGGAAGAGGAGTGGGTGGTTATGGTATATAGGTATATATATGTATATAACCCACCCACGCACATGTACTAGAGAAAGAAGAGAGATCTAAATATGCATGTGTCTGTCTACTTGAGGCAGTAGGATGTTTGTCTGATACATAGGCTGTTGAGGAGGAGAAAGCCTGGTCTCTGCTTCAACCAAAAGAAACCCTCAAACCGGCTGTCCTAATAGGTGTTCTCAGCTTCTCCCTGTTCTCTGCACAACTCTTCTGTGCAGCAAGGTTCTAACCAGTGAAGATGCTAGTTTCAGGTTCCTTTGAGACACTAGGGTCGAAGCAGGACATGGTAGTAAGGTTGTGAGTATCCTGCACCAAAGTTTAGCGCTCCTGGAAGCTCTCCACCGAGGTGTATGAAGTATAGCCATATCCTTCCTTCCCCTTTGCCCTTACCGTCTGCAGCCCAGACACTGAGGCTGCAGGGCAGATGCTCCACTGTGTCTACACCATTTCTTTTGTGTGTCACAACAAAGGAAGCGTGTGTTTTTACTCACCTTCGGGTGCTGCAAATGAGGCATAGAGAGACTTGCTCTTTCAGAAGCTCCCTGAAACTTGAGTGACCAGGCTGAGCCTTGTTACTGGAGAGGGGATCATTCCACGTCTCTACAAAAATGAAGTAGAAAGATGATGCTTCAGCACTGTATTAGATTATACCAAAACTCATAAAATAATTAATACTGGACAGTTATGTCAGACCAGATGAGTCTGACACTCAAAGGAAGAAGTTGTAACACCAGAAGTAGAGACTGTGCTGAAATGAACTCTACAAGAGGATACAGTTCCCAAAGGACATGGATATGTCATTTAGTATTAAACACTTTTCTAACCAGAAGCATGGACATCTCTTGTGAACTTCAGAGAACTGTGAAGATGCTATCCTTGAAGCCAGACAGGGGCTGGGTTGGGAACAAATGGATCTCAGAGCAATAATGAAATTCAGTCCTTTTTTTGACCACTTGAAAGGTGGCTCGAACAGCCAGGTGCCCGCACAGCACTGGTCTGAGCATCTGCACATCTCAGCTGCCCTGCTCTCAGCAGCTGGTCTGCCTGTGTCTCACCGAAGGAGGATTCTCGGTTGCCAGGCCTGACTGGGCACACAACTCAGAGTCACTCTGAACTGAGCGGTCGGTGCACACATAGAGCCCAGCTGACTCCTTCAGATGGCCCCAAAGAAGCTTCCTCCAAAAAACTCCATAAGAATCATTTATTGTTTCCTCTGAGCAACATCTGTTATTAATCTAATAGCAGCATTTTAAATACGCAGCCTTGCACAGCATTAATGTGAGAAAGTGGATTAAATATAGTTTGACTGCTTGCATTTTAACAGCTCCGTAGCTAATGTTGTTTATGGGCTGTTGGGTTTCTTTTTATTAATTTATATTGATTTTAAGTGCTCAGAAAAGCAAAGTCTGATAGAATAAGCTCGAGTCAGCCAAAGCACTGATCAGCAGTAGGCACCCATCCCCACGCAGCGCTGCCAGGAGAACTCATTCGCAGCGAGCAGCTCACCTGCTGCTCTGCTGCCAGGTCCGCAGACATGAGCCTGTCTCACAAGCCAAGGCATACTTTGCTTTTCCACAAGGTAAGACAGCAGCTTCCTAGAGATCAGGCTGGGGCTACCCTGCTTCTTAGTCTGGGTCTAACCTAAGAGTGCTTTGAATTCTGCTTGCAAGAACTCAGCATAGAAACATGCAGGTCTCCATTTAAGAATGAGAAACAATGGCTATTCCAAGAATATGGCAGAAATTTTAAAAAGTAAATTTCTGAGCAAGGAGCTACCCCTTCCATTCAAAAAAACTCTGCACTGAGCAGGCTATGAACTAGTAACAATTTGCACAGAAACTCTAGAGTTGTACAGTTCATGGCCAACTGATTTCTCTCATCTAGAAACAAACCCAGACCTTCCCTCCATCCCCTCCCTCCAATGCTTTTGCCCAGCTGGTCACTTCTACAGCTTCGCCATTCCTGGGCAATTCCGGGTAAATGAGGCTAATCACTGCTGCTCAGTACAGCTGACTCACATCCCTCCTCCAATCTTACTTAGGAAATTGCAGTGGGATTGATTATTTGGGATGGGATTTCAACCCCTCACACTCCTTGCTAGGTCACACGTCGTGGTTTATTTATATCTACCTCAGTCATCCTAAGGACAAGTGGAAATTTGTCAGTCACCATCCTAGAGCATTCGGACGGAGTAAGAGTTGAGTCAAATGTCAAGGACATTTTTAGATTTCTTTCCATCCTGGCCCTTCAATTGCCCTGGATCTAGCTGCTTTTGTGAATTTATTGGCTAAACCAAACTTGCCACTTGCAGTAGTAGAAAGAATGTAAACGGAAAGTTGTGACTGATACCAAGAGCATTACTAATTAGCTCAGAAGGACACAACTAGGAAACAAGGAGCCAGTGGGTGAAATGGAGAAGGAAAAGCAGCTATTTATGAATGCAAAGTATGTATAAATAATATAGATAACAAATAGGGGTGGAAAGAGGAAAAGAACTGAAAACTACAGATAAAAATGAGAAAACTAAGAATTGTAGAAACCAGATAAGAGAGGTAAAAGGATATAAGGGTCAGCAGAATTAACAGCACTAAGAAGAATTTATTTTTAGTATGTTAAAAACATACGGAATCCTAAGAATGAAATGGAAAGATGCCAAGAAAGGCAGATATGTTCCCTAACAGTAACAAGCTTTGTTCAAGGCTGCAAGAGGCACAAACATTGGCAAATTGACAAATATTTACAAAATATTACTTGCAAAGTGGAAAAAAAGAAAAAGGCGTAAGTTGGTCAAAGCCGTACGTGTTGAAATGTCACCTTCCCCACAAAGAGAGGCAGGCTGATTTGAAGCAGCCCTCCTCACATATGGTACGCAGTGATCTTCTCAGGCTATAAAGCCTTTGCAGAAACACCACTTCTTTATTAATCTGTATGGAACCTACCACCATCCAAGGTATGCATTGATGGGAATGCTATCACTGCTATAAAATAAATACGAGCCAATGCTAACAGAACAGATGCAAAATAAATCTATGGGGAAATCCAGAGTATCTTTCTGATCCAGTTGTGTGATTACGTATAGTTTATTCTGTCTCCTGGTTTTCAGATTGTAAAACAAGGAAAACAAGCATCTCTATCTAGCAAGTTTCTCAAGGAATCATCTGAGATGCTCTAGGACTGGCACTTTGAAAGTGTTATGCAAGATGCTATATGCTATCCAAACCACTTTTCTCAGGGAAAAAAGATTTACCCATCACATACAAGCACCACATATACGTTTCACAGCACTTCAAGGAAGAAAAAGAGTAGGGAAAAAAAATACACCAAGATCATTTAGATTTTCTAGAAAAATCAAGAGAGAGTATGCTCCGGAGCGCCTGACTGTCAGTGGGAGCTGGGAACCTACAGCCCTTTGAAAAGCTCAGCTTAAATATTTCTTGGTTTTGACCCAATAAACTCTGCAAAGAAATTAACAAATACCTCACTTCAGTTCCTGTCATCTCTGCTTCCCTCCCTTGCTGGCAGCCCAATACTGAATTCATTAAATTTCATTAAAACATACATCTGGTTCCTGCCTTTACAAGGCTATGAAATCTGCGGGTCTTTGCAGAGCAGAATCAGCTGTTGCCTGTGTAATATGGCCTTTCTGGCACATGGGCACTAGGTTTGAGTTAAAGACCCCCCTTACTCAGCTGACAGACAGCAGGTTCCTGTGATACGAGCACTAGTTCAAGCTACAGATTGTGGAATATGAAGTTTGGCTTAATAATGATGAAGTTTGGTGCTCTGGTAGATGCAACACTAGAAAAGTACAACTCCCATAAGACACCCTAGCAGTCCACACAGAAACAGGACCCAAAACATAATCTGGTTCTAAAAACCACAAACTCAAGAAGTCCAAGTGGAAACAAAATACTCTGTTTGCTTTCCCCAATGGAGGATTAATTTTTTTGTGACAATAATGAAATTTCCTCTCAGAAAATTCCATAAATGATGTTTTCTATTAAAAATTTTTTTTTTTTTTTTTAAGAAAAATCTGTGGTAGAAAGTTCCAGCAGTAACGGGATGCCTTGTTGGGTGCTGCCTGCAGTTGCCTCGTCTGAATTCACTCTCAAATGCATGTAACTGAAGCGAACTACATTAACACTAACAAACGTTCCTTTTGGCAGATCCAAAATACATCATTTTGACTCGGGAAAGACTCTGCTAGGGTAGCTTCACAGGAACTTGATGTTCCATCCCAAGGCTGCAAGGAAGTGATGTCCTCCCTTTCTCTGAAACCAAACAGTTGGGGCTTTCATCTCGGATGTGGAAGATCCGGGTTTAATTCCCACCCCACAAGAGTCACAGTAAAATCTCATCTCACAAGTGACTGTTAACTGCTGGACACTCCCGGGCTATAGTCTGTCCAAATCCCCTTTTTAATACTGAAACGTCTCTCCTTGGTTGGAAGCGCAAGTGTACAGTGTGTAAAAACGCACTGCACTTCTATAAGGCACACGCAGAGATCCCACCGCAATGCGAGGGTGAAATGTGATAACGCTGGAATCTTATTCCCCTTCGCTCCTGTAATGCAAAGTCAAAAAACTTAGAAAATTATTCTTGCCCTGAAAACGCAGAGATTACTATCACCTTTTTAAAAATGAGCACTTAATCTTATGTGCAAAGGCTAAAAAATGCCCAAACCCCTCCACAACCCCACTGTACACACAGACACACTGTCGCCACCAACAAATCCCAGTAACTTCCCCTTGGAGTTAGGAAATAGTCGTGCCTTTGCTATCCCGATTCAAAAGTTTCTGTACCTTGACAGCAGCTATTTTGCACTTCCCGTGCCCTTGAGAAGCGCAGTTCCCCCCGGGCATGCCAATAGTTGTAAAACAGGGAGTGCAGTAGGAAATGGATATGGATACAGTGAAAGTGATTCTGTTGTCCTTTCACACACCCTCCCCGAGATGTTGAATGTGATCTATCAAGACATTGATCTCTTGGGGAAATGGAGATGTGTAAGGAAACTTCAAGTGCTTTCTAACCAGTTCTACGTACAGGAGAATGTACTGAGCAGTACAGTAAGAAGATACATGTATTATCGATAGTCCCATGTCATCGGACAAGGCACAGCAGAGGTGAGGGGAAATCAGACGTGTTCAGGGGCTCTGGAGGTTATACATTCACTGGAAACAACTTCTCCTTGAAAAGTAACGAGCTAACTGCTCTCTGTTGTGGTCTCTTTAGCAACCCTGTGTTACACTCAGGAAAAGGGGAATGCAAGAGAGAACAATACATTTCGATCGAACATTTTACAGCGAACACTGCAGAGATGGTACCCTATTTTAAAGCTGCCAAACTCCAGAATTAAAAGAAAAATGTATGATTAACTATAAGAATTTTCTACCTATGTTTAAGGCCCAAAGATTTAAATCAAAATCCTTAAAAGCCATTCCTAAACGAAGGAAACGCATGAGCTGGCCCTAGCAGTGAAGTCTGTCACCAACAAAGGCTTTATCCAGCTTAAGCCACTTCATTCTTTGATCAGAAAAGAGTGGCTTGAGTGGGTTTATTTTAGCAGGCTGGCAAGTGTCTCAGCTAGGACAGCTACATGCTCAGAGCTCATCTCAGGAGTAATCCTGCTTTCCCTTTCCCCTTTTTCCAGACCCCAGGGCCTGATCTTGCAGAGGTCCTGCCAAGCACCAGGAGTTACATCCCGGTCAGCAGGGCTAAGCACAGCAGTAGACAGCACACGCTTCAGGCTGGCTAGCTCAGAAGCTCACTGTGAGAAGCAGCATATTGGAAAAGGAGACAGAGCTACGATTTCCCTCTTTTACTCCAATCCTCACTTCCCAGGACCCACCAGAAGATGCCTCCTTCAGGAGATGTGTGGCCTGTCAAACTCGGAAGATGCTGGAGAAAGCACCTTCCAAAGGCACTGCCTCAGCTACACGGTGCTCACCTCTGCCTTGTTCTCGCTCTCAAATCATGCATGCCTGACCCATCCTCAGGGAAGCTGCGCATGGCTCCCGTGAGTCCAGAGCTGGCAAAAGCCACCACTGCCAGACTGCCAACACAAGAACCAGAGCAATAAAAGATCTTCTCACTTGAAGCTAGGTCAGGCTTAAGGCTCAGCAATGCACTCCAGTAGCATGCAACATCTCAGAGCATAGCCTTAACTGGATGAGCCAGAGCACTGAGTAAGGTGCAGAATCGGACTTAAATGTAACTAATTGCATCACGGGGCCAAGGACCAAAGCCTCCTAAAGCCTGCTTTCTCTCTTCCCCACAGTGATCTGCCCTGTGGACGGGGCGGAATGAGATAAACCCTAGCATTTAACCCACAGAAATCAATAGTAAACCTTTCTGATCTTAATGGTGACAGATTAGGACATCTCTTACCCAGGAAGAAGTGCTTGCAGGATCACACTTGTGTTTAGCTTTTGTTTTCTAAGGAGGGAAACGTTTATTGAACGTGAAGCTAAATATCCTGCATAGATGCTTTGGGTGTTTATTTTCACGAGGCTTGACTTCCTGCAGTGGTTGTTATTATTGGTGATACGGGTCTTCAGTAATGGCATTTTGGATTTAATTCAGATCTAAATTTGATTGGCTAATTCATCAGTTTGGTTTCTAAAGAATCTGAAGACCAAAGGAGACCCTAACCATGAAAAATGGGACACTGCTCTTTGATTACCAGCTGGGATCTCCAAGCTGTTTTGGCCTACAAAGTGACAGTTTTTCAAAATATACAGCAACTAATATTTCACTTCAGCTGGCAGGGCTCCATAAAATGGTTTGGACCTTACAGTGCACTTAAACCCTTTGATAAACAGACTGTATAGATTGAGCAGATGGTGGTTCAGGAGTTCAAAATGCTCAGGTTTCCAGCTGAACATATAATAACCTGTAGGCAGAAGCAGAATAACATCTGAACAGGTTGGAACTATGTTTGGGATGGTCTGTTCTACTTGTTAAATGCTGAGGGAGAGCTGGTCTGAAACAGAAACATAGGATTGGCTGGGATAATCTATATCTATGGAAAAAAGCATCCAGTCCTCTATGGTAGCAAGAGCTGCATCGTCATGTAGCCCTTTTTACAAGCTCACCTAGTTCCATCATGACAGCACTTCATTTGGAAGGCTGTGTGCAAATCCAACTGCTCTAAGGGACAGATATAGATATTTAATCTACCTTTTAAGAGTATTTACGCTGAAATTGAAGCTTTAACCTATTGTCTTTACCTTTCAAAGGGAGAAGTCTGCAGGAAGACAGGTCACAGTCACGTGTAAGAAAGCCAAGAGTCGACGGGATTTCGTGCAGTGGCGCAAAGACCAAAAAAAGCCAGATACTGCAGGCTGCCACTGCTGGGCGTGCACGGTCTGAGCCATGGCTCCCCACGGAGCCTGCAACTCCATAGCTTCCAAAAGCACAAAGTTCAAATGCATTTCACATCGGTAAGAAGCCTCCAAGGCACCAAGCACACTCCTCCAGTGTTCTCCCTTTCCAGGGTATAAATGATCTCTTGGAAAACATGACTGGCTGGGCAAAAAAGGAGGCGCTGAGCTAGTCATCCCTGTGTGCAAGTGAGTTACATTTACCCCCTGGGATTCTGGTACCCCAGACCACGCTTCTCCTGCAGGAAACTGCCAAGTGTAGCTTCAGGAGCTGCCAATTTCCAACTAGGACAGCTGAAAACCTTGCACAAGGCTGGACAATCAGATCCTACAATCCCTCATTCTCTTGAGTTGTCTCTGTTAAGTCGATGGATCTGCTTACCTGGGTGCATATCGGTTACAGGAAGAAAGAATAACAATGTTGAATGTAACTTAGTGGCAGCAGTTGCGAAGGAGAAGGAAAACAAAGACCTTCTCACTGCCAAATATTAAACCTTCCATTTGCATGAATACTTCACCTTCTTACAGAGCTGGATTTTGATTAGCAGTTACAGCAGTTATAGTGCCCAACAGAAAAGCAGGAGTTCTGGCACCACATCACCATTACATAAAAAAATATTAACTCAGGCTTAGTAACTGTACAATTCCCTGGTGTTCTTTTAAAAATGGGGAGGAAGAAAAGGATCTGTGTCAAACATGCACATCTAATGAGTCCCATGACCTGATCTGGAAACGACTCATCAGGATGCTGAAAGGAGCCAGACCTGAGGCACTGCACAGAGATCTGCTCCTTAGAGTTGGATTTCAAGACATCCAGTAAGATGTCCCCAGTAAATGCCAAATCATTTATTATTTCTGAAAACAGAAGCTTTCTGAGCTATTCCGGCATCTCTCACGCATCTAATATTGTCAATTAATGAAGTCCTGGGTGAAGCTTAGAACATCAGCATCTAATGGCATAAGTACCAGTGGTCCGGTCCTGTCTCTCCTAGAGCTCAAGCCATCAGCCTAAGCAGGAATATTAGAGTGGTCCTTTGCGGGGGTGGGGGGAAGGTATTGTTTCTGGTAGTCCTTCTTTCTCCCCTTAAATTAGCTAATATGAAAGTCAGGCTTTTGTTTTCTCTACTAAAAAATAAATAAAATAACAAATTTTTTAAAAGTAGAGAAAGCAAATGTTTCCAGAAATTAAATGGCAAGTTGTATTATTTTTAGGGGCTTAGATGACAGGAGGCATCACATTTGAAAGTACTCACTTGATCAAAGAGCCCTAAAAGGATTCAGCAGCACTGAGAACTATATATCAAATAGGATTATGACAGAATTAAGAGACTGAGCCATTTATAACTTAGGGCAGTCTCCCTCTTTGAAGCCTGCCTTGGTAATTGATCCATTTTTCTATAAACCAGAACCATAGCATTGCATTAAAAATCTGTATCTATTCCAAAACTATTAGCTTTGTACAAGATAATCAGGGGAAAAGGTAACATTTGTATGTGACACCACAATTTTCACTTGAAAAAGAAAATAGTCATGACATCTAAATAGAGAGAACATTTTTCTATCAGTATTACCGTGTCCAACAAATTCTCTTCTGCAGCATGTCAAAGCACCAGTTGTGCATTATGAAAACATAAATCACACAATAGAAATGGAAACTATTGTTTTGTGTTACGCAAATTGAAAAGGACACGAATGCATCAGTGGCATTTATTTGACTCCTTGGGACATTCAAGTAGTGCTGAGAGGAAAACTAAAGTCACACACAAACCCGTCCAGATGCAGTTACTCACGCAAGTTGTCCTTGTTTGTGGGAACGCTCCCCTCAGGAGAAATCCTGGCCCTGTTCAACACAAGAGCAAATCTACCAACAACCTCAAAAGCAGTTACAGACATCAATGGACTGCGTGAAGCAGTGGCTCCTTGTTTGGCATTAAGGTATCCCTCTACTTGTTAATTTATTAGACGCATTAGCGTAACTGCAAAGACGGAATAATTCCAAGCTACAGACTCCGAAACCCATCACGCTTATTAAAGCACTTTGTTCAGTCAAGTCAGGGTTTTAGTAAATTTAGTGGATGAAAGTACTGCCATGTGTCTGTCGCATCCCACAGCAGACGGATCCCACCTTTTCAGATGATGCAGATATAAATAGGTCTAATGTTGGCATGTCTGAAATTCAGAGAATATTTTCACTACCTAATATAGCTGCTAGAAAAGAAGTTAATAGCATAACTGGTTCAGGCACTTTGGTTTATCCTCTGGTGGCACTGACCTCCCCTCATTGACTGTAAGAGGAACCTCATAAACCAAAGTGCCGAGTTAGCAACAAATTCACACTCCTTTCCCTCTGCACATGGCTTCATCTTAGGAAGTCAGCACTGCAATTAAATCCACGACGCTGTCTGGATACATGTCTATGTACACGTACATACAAGCATATGAGACAGAGACCTACACAACTCTTCTATTGAATCATGCATTCACTTGAATTTGTATTCTCTTAGATTTTCACTTTTATTTATGAATACTCTTGACATGATTGAGCCCATTACATAGGGAGTATCTCACAGCTCCATCTAAAGCGAGCAGAGGCTGCGCTGGAGGAGTCTATTCTCTCCTGCTATTAATAGAAGGTGCACCTGGCAAATTCGTAGCTGCTTCTACACGTATATTTTACGCATGCACGCACACATGCATACTCACGCACAGAGATGGAATAATCTTTACTATAAATGTTCTCGTGAGGTGGCGAGAAGTCCGATTCATAGATTAATGGCAACTGCAGATTATCTGCAGCTTTAGACCCACTTTTCCACATTAAACTGTAGTACACTATTTTCAGAGTCAAACTGCTCACCCACCACTGCAGATTGTGGGGGTTTTCTCCGCTGGTTTAAATAGGTGCAGAAACACAACGTTAGGCGACAGCTAAGAATCTACCCAGTGTGTAGCCAGACTGAGACAGGGCATTTCACAACAGGCAACAACTCGTCTCATTCTCCAGGGCCTCTTCCATAATAAATTGCTCCACTTCCTGCTTTTGAGGTGAGGAAAAAACACTCATACATGCTTTAAATATATTTAAATATAGGGAATTATTGGCTCCTCTGATGGACTAAATATTGCCATTTTGAAAAATACAAAGGAAATTTTGAATCTGGCTACTCCTTCTAAACATTTCTAACATTAGAAAATAAAGAGGGTTTTGCTCAAAAACCATAAAGAATTGTAAGCTTTCTTAATCTTTGTCTACTCATTCTTCACTTGGGTTCCCAGCCAAAAAAGTCAGCAAAACCCACTCAAATTCATAGACTTACACTACAAATGAATTTTTCACTCCTGCTTACTCCAGGGGTAAACAAACACCAGTTGACCTTGCATTGATTTCTTTGATTAATTTCCCATTGAAGCCCCACTCTGAGGGGTTTAAGTGGGATATATGAGACTCATGGCATTCATGCAGGCCCTTTACACGGGGTTGGATTTCTCCCTTACCGCACGCTACCACGCAGAATTATGAAAACAATCCGTTCTTAACCATTCACTTCAGTCCCAATTACCAGAGACTCCATCACAGCCGCCTGAGTTACTCTAGCAGATCCAATCTCCATCGGAATCAGCCTCAACTTTGCATTACATGTTGTCTGCGTTTCTCCCATTTAAAAATATTTACGTAAGCTTAGATTTCAGCAGTATTTACAGTTACAAAACAGCAATTTCTGTCAGGACAGTTCATCCCGAATCATGAAACGCTGTTCAGAATGTCACTGAAATTATATGGCAAAGGTTAGTTTGCTAATTCTGTGTTTTGCTTGTTTCTTTTAACATAAAATTAAACTTGACTTGTTTATTTATTTATTTTGTAAGAAGGCTCTGAAAACAACACTAACTCTTCAGGGGAAAAACCCAAGGTGGTTTAACTTTTTCTAAACTTCTTACCTCAAAGCTTAACATAGCAAAACCAGTTCCCACTGTGGGAGCGCAGGTCCACTAACCCTGAACCGAAGAACCACGTGGAACCAAACCGGACAACCAGTTCCCACATTAGACCGTGCACAGTATCTGCAGCCAGGGATGCAGGGACACCGCATGCGGACATGGCAGCAGGCCTCCTGCTCCACTTCTCCAGCACAATGAGAGATTCAGGGGGAAATCCCAGCCTCAGAAAAGAAATGAGAGATTTGCCTTTGACTTCAGCACACTCAGAGAGTGCTAAGTCTCTTGGGCGAGATTAGCCCACGTGTAATGGGCCAGCATTGTTTGGTGCACTGATGTTCCACTGGAGCAGTATGAAACTACAAGCATTGCAGAGGCCTGATTCAGTGGTAAAGCTGATGCAAATAGCAGGGAAATGTTGTTATTACACCACACACAATTACACTATCACCTAGAGACTCCAATTAACAGCATAGTCTCATTGTACAGTCCCGACTTCAAAGGGAGTTTGATTTAAATAGACAAGGCAGGTACTGAAGCCTTAGGATATACACTGTACAACTGAGAAATGAGGCAAAAGTAATTAAGTGACTTGACCAGGATCATACAGGAAATCTTTGGCTGCGCCAGACCCTGATTCCCATTATGCTTAGCCCTTGCCTGCAGCCATAATTACAGCAGCATTCTTCTGCTCTGACCTCAGCCTAGCTGCAAATGCACGCACACGTCAAAGACATGGCTCCAGCCCCTTCGCCCCTGCAAACTCTGCTCCACAGTGTTCGTCAGCAGTGAGTCCCAAGAAAGGGGAAAATGGCTTTCAAGCGTGTCTCCACAGCGGCTGTTGTCTATCCTACAAGCCCGTGTGCCTCCACGCTCCAGCGCAGGCGCACAATCCCCCCAGCTAACATCACGCAGCTCTGGGTCCTGTACCCAGGCTGGTTGAGGTTTTGGCAGCAATAAACTCATCTGACTGTTTCAGTGTGTTAAAACCACTGTGTTTTATATAGTATAGATGCAAGACAACACAATTTTTTTGTTGTTGTTGCATTTCTTTAGTGATTACATTTTCACGGGAAATCTACTAAAGATCATTAGCAGTAGTTTGGATAAATGCAGCCTTGAAAACATTAACTGACACCTGGTGCTGCCAACATTGTAAATGATCAGAACCTGCTGTAATTCCAAGGGAAAAAAGGAATAAAATGGGGAATTTCAATAAATTTTCTTCTTTTTCTTTTAAAAACTACATTAGAATATACCTGATGTACTTCTTGCCCAGTTTCATCTTCTGATGCTGCCTGTAAGGAAGCCAGATAAACTTAACTGAAGGTTATAAATACTTTTCTCCTTTTTCTCTCCTCCTTTCTGCTAAGTGCTACCGAAGGGAAAGCTCTTCAATACAGCTTATAGTTAATAAGAAACAGTCCACTCTTAAATCTGGGAGCACCAGACTAGCAGCTACTAGAAACCACCATAGTTCCACCAGCATTCAGCGCAGCTGAGCTCTTCCCCAAAACGTCTAAAAAATACACCGATCCGGACCTGCCAAAAGAAGGTCCACGGTCATGTGCAGAACCTGCCTATACAAACAGCACAGGTACAGCACCTCGCAGCTCCTGGGAGCTCTTCCTTTTTTCTTAGTGATTTTTATAACAACAGATAGGATACGAGTCCCTGGATCAGCAGGTTGACAGAGACCCACCAACAGGTAAGTGTTTTTAGCTTATCTCCTGTTCACAAATTAATTCTTCAGATATAGCTGATTGAAACAGAGGCATGTTGTCTTGTGTGGGGATGTCCATACCTTCCTACTTCAAACAGTAGTTCCTCTCTTGGCAAGAGAAAATGAAGTCCTGTTAACCGGCAAGATGTTACCCACAGTTTAACAGCAGAGGCAGTCAGAAAGAGAGAAGTACTGCATCGTGTCAGCCAACTGCAGAGAAGCAGTACTGGGCTAACCATGATAATCTAGCACCACATTACATCTTTCCCCACATCTCCACTGACAGAAAACTGTGATGAAAACTGCCAGTGACAACATCTCCTCCAGGCTGGGGTTGAACTCACAGTAATTTGCTTGAGTTGGAGAGGAGTAGGGAATCAAAGAGAAGGTTTTCACCCAAGCTTTTCCCATTGAGCTACAAGTTCCTGTATATCTTCTCTCTGGGCTGTGCTAACTTCAGCACATCAGGAGGCTATTGAGCACCTCACTCATGATTGCATAAATCGATTACGATCCCAGGTCTGGAAACACCAAGTACGCAATCTCGTGTATTCAGCTTCCCCCAGGCCTATGAGCACAGGTGTAGTTATCTGTAACCGTAAGAAAACCCATACAGATCAAAAATAGACATATCAAGGATTTATATTAAGACGACAAGCCACCTAGGAGATACATTACTCTTTTTTTTTTTAAGCGAGTAAGTCATTATGAATGAGAAGCAAAGACGGCAGATTAATTACCCAACTTGCTCTTCCACTGCTGCTTAGTGAGATTAAGACTGTGACTCTTGCAGAAAGGGGACACTGCAGTATAATTGTCTTAAAAGCTCTCTGTAGCTTAGTGAGATTTAGCCTGTTAGTGTGATAAATCTGCATCAAACAGAAGCAGAGAGGGCACCGGCGGAGCTCAGGTAGCGTGTGCTGCCTCCCCACCCTTTCCGAGGGGCTGTCAGCATGTGGCAGCGCTAAGACAGAGAGAACCTACGGTGATATTAATTTTGCATGTTGAAGGCAAAGCCAGTCTGACTGATTGCGTGGCTGATTTAACCTTCGCATTCAGACTTAGCATATTTCAGGGCTGTCCTTTACTCAAGCTTCTGAAAGCAGGAACTACATAAAAACGTTCACATTTTCTTAGCAGGCAATTTTTCTAAGATTTATAGTGACATTATAGTTTGTTTATCGATTGATTCATAAAGGAGCGGAAATTAACACATCGCTTCCCCCACCCCGATGCCCAGGGCCAGGTTAATACTTTGACATGCCAACAGGCAAGCTGAAAGCATAAATTCCCTCCGAAATGAAAACAAGCAATTTTGCCTCCCAACTTTTTAGATTAACGTTATTTGCAAAGGAACAACTGATTTTTTTCAAGACAAATATCTAATAGGCACTTTCCCATTCTACTGAGTGTCAGAGAAGAGGCTATTATCTTCCCCCTGAAATCCCAGCCTTTTCACGGCTGTGTTGCTGGTTTTTCCTCGAGAAAAAAACCTTGTCTTTTTTATTTTGTTTTAGTACACCCCGGCCATTATGAGCGTTTCATAATTGCCATGAACTCCCTGAAATCAGTTGTTTCTGCAATTAGGGGCTGATTACACACAGCACTAAACATTGCAGGCAACAGTTCATTAACTCCGGGTATCAGACAGTATGAAAGGACTTACGTTTAATTCAATCAGCTTTATCCACAGAACCGCACAAGCGGCTTGTTGTAGGGGTTTACGTGCCTGCAGAAATGTTCCTTTAAGACAGCTCCCAGTCCTGACCTGAATTAAGTGTTCCTGGCTTTGCAGGTGACCTAACCAAACCCTTAGATCTGGACAGAATGAAGCACTTCAGATGAATCCTCCAAAACTGGAGAAGGATTCTGCAGCTTTGGCAGATCTGAGGGTTCCTCTGTAGACCAGCTACGCCACCTGATTTACACTCACCTGTAAAAGACAACTGAGGGCTAAGGGTCAAACATTTTTCTAAGAGGAATTATTTCACAGCTTTACTTTTTGAAGAGGAGCATCAATTAGAAATACACTAAATTAATCCAGGCAGGACGAGCACACCAGCTGAGTGTCTCCTTTAGACTATGATCTGGATTCACCACGTAATGGCATATGATTTACAACACAACGTCTGCTATCAACCCAGGAAGCAGAGGAAATCTCTGTATCCACACAGCCTTTCAGTTATTGACCTGGGTGTTAGTAGGCCCAAAAAGATAGCGACAGCCGCTAGTAAAAAAAGCAATCGAACAACATTCATTGACAGAATCCACCAGTCCCCATGGACTGGCTGCAATTGGCAGCGACTTCTCAGTTTCAATGTCCAAATATAGCAGGGTAATCACGGAGCTGATGTATCTGCTGTCCAGTCTCCACATATCAGCACATTTTTTTTTCTTTTCTTTTTCACAGAGGAGATTAAAAGACTAATACCAGAGAGGACTTCAGTGGTAGAAATAAAAGAAGGAAAAGTAATGCAAAAAACAATCAGAAAGACTTTTTTTTTAAAAAAAAAAAAATAGAAAAGAAATACCTTGTTTAAGCACCCTGAAGTCAGAGGAAAAATTCCCATTGACCTCTCAGGGGGTTAAATCAGGTTCTTAAAGATGTTACTAAACGCCCCAGGAAATGCTTCAAATCATTTATGATACAATCTTTTCCCAAAGAGAGCTTTAGTAAAAAAGAAAAAAAAGCCTGTATGTTGTCTAGGTGGAACTCTGTTATTCTGGCTGCAAATCAAATGTCATCTTCAAAAGTCCTAAGGAGCCTCTCTCAGGCTGCACTGAGTTACTACAGATGCCTCTCCATCCAGAATAAAGCCACAGTAACAAGCTTGTTCGCCATATGAGTCAATACGGTCTTCTAAGAGCAAGACTTCATGTTGATCAGTCTTTAAGACCTTGAATTGCTCACTGTCCAAATGTGAGCCCTTCCAAGCGCAAGGGAAACCTTAGGCCCGCTAAGTAGTAATAAACCACCTGTTAGATGTGTTATGTACAAGGATCTGGATTACGAATCCACAGACCTGAAAGTTACTCTGGGCTGTTACCGTTCTCTTGGCATGAAGGGTCCCATTTCACGTCTCACGTAGCATGGAGGCAGACCTCAAACACAACGCTTTCAATTCTAAGTGGAGTAACAAACGAGGGGGAAACCTTCTAAAAATGGTAGTTTTCTCTCTACTACCTCTTGCATGCATGAGAACAATTCTTCTGCAAGACACACACACTATTCTCCTCCCTGCCCAACCACTGATCAGTAATAAGGAAAAAAAAAGCACTGCAGAATTTCTACTTTTCAGTATAAGGCATTCAAATGAATGAATCCCAAAACACCAAGAAGAGACAAAAATAAGTAATACTTTAACAGGGCTGTCATGTTTGTCTGTGGGAGGACTTCTTCAGATTGCATGGAAGACACGTTGCTGGATTATTCTAAACCACTGCCATGATGTCACATAACTAAAAGTCCTGCTGCCTCTAAAGTGACTGTTGAGAAATTAGAGAGATCACAGACTTCTTAAATTTCTCAGCAAAATCCTTGTGCCCAAAATAACTTCTCAGAAAGTAGCTAAAGTGATACAGAAGAAGGAACAGAGGCATTTGGTTCCAAAATGGGGAGAAAGCAAATCAGTTTGAGAACATCAGTCGGGAACTCCATGTTTTTAAACACTTGGATTTGTTAGGAATTTATTCCCAGATTTTAATGCTATGTCTTCCCAGCATTTTCTCTCTCTCTCCTTTTTTTTTTTTTTTTAATAAAAGTGTCACTCCAGAAGTAACGAGCACCCAAAAAAAAAAAAGACATAAAACTAAGTTCAGATTGAGAAACTGCATTGCGATTTATTGTCTGGAAGCCGTAGAAAGGGAGATGCATTTTCCAGGCTTTTTACTAAACTCAACCTCTTCTATAACCACGATTACCTGGTAAGGCTAGATATACGTTATTATAAAGCTTTCTCCAGCTCATCCAAGGCTATAAACCATGGTTAGCAAGTAAAACCCTCACTGAAGTTTCATATTGCTTCCCATGTACGCGGAGGGTAGACGACCTCATTAAGAATGCACACGACCTCTGGGTGAATGTGCTGCGCTGAGCTGCCGCACGCTGCAGAGCAAGACGCAGACACGGTTAGATTTCTGCTTCCGTCCCAATCTTTAAACGTTGGCTACTATTGCTTTAAATATTTATAGCAGATGCAGGAAGTGTGGCTTGAATATAATGGAAGGGGAGAGACGGTGAGAAACTCGTTCTCTCCAACTTTTGTTTCACTTTAATCCCTGGTTGCTGGAAGTCAAGAATTTTGATACGACATGTTAGAGCTAACAGTGGGGGCTGTAGATTTAGCAGGCTCTGGGCCCCTTAGCATAGGGTTAAATGTCAAAAGCAGAGAACAAAGCCGGCTGCAGTGAATGAGAATTAAGCTTTCCCTTTCTCAGCAAACCAGAGAAATCATTTGCTACCAGACAAAAGCAGAAACTTCTGTAGCACTGTACTGTAATACCTAATGTCTGCTTCAAGTCATCGTAGCGGATGGGCATCGCTGCTACGCCTGCAGTGCGCTCTGGAATCCAGTGGTACCTTGGGGACTGTCCTTGTTTCAAGGTATTCGCTTTAAATCTCATCTTGTGTTTTAAAGAGTCCATCGTTTATCCCCCTCCCATTCCAGCCCTACTACATAGAACACAAAAAACCTACTATTAATTATATTAATCAATTATGAAGTTTCCTGTTCTTATAATTAATCCCATTCATTACAGTGGAATTTTGCATAATTATGAACACACGTTAGCAAGTTCATCTAGCTAGTGTGTAGCCAATAACAACAGAAGTCAATAACGACACTTCGCCCTCCTTACGAAGGGAGTATCTCTACCTGGTGAGCTCAAGCTCCCGTTGGCAGGAGCCCCCAGCTGTCCTCAGAGAGGAAAGCACAACATTTGAGCACGAGAAAAGTGTCTCTGATAGTGTGCTACAACAGGATTCATCAACTGCTGAGAGGGGGAGGTGTTATTACCTGCACTGTCTAGGATGGGGGAATATTTTGGTTCTAGCAATAGGACAAATTCCTACATCTCAAAAGCTTTTTCTAGAAACAAACGTACCTTGATCAGGCTTGACTCCAACAAGGCTGCGTGACATTACGATGAGGATGTTGCTGAGGTAACAGTAAATAAGGGGACTTTGCTAGCTTTAAAAAAAGAAGAGAAGATGCCTTCACCCTAATTCATCAGCAGATTTGACAGACTCAAGAACAAGTGGGCATTATTGACAACTCCTTGAGACAAGGACTCAAAATGCCAAAGTTATTAACCTTGACTTTCTGGATCCAAGAGTGAGGGTGTTTGTCTCTAGGAGTTTTGTCAGATTCATGATACTAAAAGATGTCAGTTATGAAGGGCCAGGACCACAGGAAACACTCTCTTTCTGTGGACACTGGAGCAGTCCTCACGGTGGTATCTGCTGCTGGATTCCTCCAGGTGTAGAAGATGGAGTTCAGGCTTGATTTCACAGCTCACCCTCACCCTCAGTTTTACAAGAGGAAAACAGGACCCCCAGGAAGATCCACAATCACAAAAACTATGCTTTGGCTGATGACAGTGGAGGAGAACATTGGGGGGTGAAAAAAAAAAAAATTAAAAATTTACCTGTCTGGTAAGTTTTCATGGTTTTGTCCAGCTGTTGCTTGGGGAATCAAGAATACTGACATGTCCATGAACATGCTTTGCTCAAAAAGTTAGGAAGCGAGGAAGTATGTAGAAGGATATGGGCTGCAGACTGAACAGCAGGGAGACACAACTGACAGTTTGAAATAAAAAAAACAAAAACACAACCAAAAAGACAGTGCCGAATGCTTTGGAGTGCTTTCTGCCCTCCATAGCTAGAACTGGTTTTCACCTTTCCAAACATTTCCACAAAGAATGTTTTTTCAATACTTTTAACTTCTGAATTACCAAAAAGTATATTTTCCTACTTCGTTCTTTTTATTCTTCCTTTCCCCCATCTTCATGCAAATCTAAATGATCGTTTCAAAAGGTTTGGCGCTTATTTTTCCATTTGATTTCGTTCTTAGGCCACACATAACTTTCTCACAAAAGCAAGCTTTAGAAAATTACAGGATCAAAAGGAATAGTTTTAGTCAAGTCATTCTGCAAGCACTGGAACTTAGGGCAGTTCCACCCTCTCCTAGGTCTCACATGTGAGCTCCTGAGTAGATTCTCCTGTGTCTCGTGAGAGCTGAGTGCACCCACACATCTGTTTTTGCAAAAACTTGAAGGCACTTACCCTTGACACTCATGCCATCTATCAAATTTTGTGAAATAGGCCCCAAAACAGAAGTTGCTGGGAAGGGACGAAACAAGACATATGCACACTAAAGAGAGTGACGAACAAACCTTTAGGAAACCATGATACAAAGAAAAACAGAAAAAAAGGGGATAGGTAATAAAATGAAAGAAAAGCTCTAAATTATGAAAATGCAAAGTTTCATGTCAGTGGCTGTAACTGACTGAAAAATTCCAGCCTTATTTTATATCACTAAACTTTATAAGTACAAATAAAGGGAAATGATCTGAAATCCTAGTTTTGCTCAGACCTCCACATGGTGATTTTTTGAGTCAGAAAAGCTGTGCAGTTTGCAATAACAAGAAAATAAGTACATGAGGTTATAATCTGCCTTTGTTGTGCATGAGAAATTTCCACGGAAAATGGAGCTGCTGGTTATTTCCATCCTCTAATTAAGATACATAGCAATTCTGTTTGGCCTGAAGTACAGTCAAAAGAAGTACAGACATGTAGCGTGTTAGAAATAGGAAAGGGAACGACTTTTCTACAATCCTCCAAAATGATGCAGAAAAGAACACAGTGGCCCTCTCAGCGAGCTTTGACCTAGGTATGAAAAGCCTGACTCTAAGACCACCTGGAGCTCTCAGGTCAGCTGGAGCCTGCCCAGTAGAGTCCTCAGCTCCTCTCAGCCTGGCTCTGGCTGCAAGCAGAAAGCACCCGGTGTACAATGAGTTCATTTGTTTTCACCTTTTGGCCATTTTGCTGCGTGCAACTGCTTGTACTAAGCAAGAAAAGTTGGAACACCCACAACTGAGTCATGAAGTGCCTGCATCGGATGAATTACTGAGCCTGCCACCTGAACACAAAGCAGAGCTCCAGGGGTCAGCGCTAACAAGATTATAAAGGCTGATGATGTCAAAGTATGGAGAGTGTCCCTGCAAATGCTTCCTGATGTGAGTAACCTAACTTACACACAGGAATCCTTTGAGCAGCGTAAGGAGGTGCAGCTGTCCCTGGG
Organism: Bucorvus abyssinicus; assembly: GCA_009769605.1. Taxonomy (NCBI): domain Eukaryota; kingdom Metazoa; phylum Chordata; class Aves; order Bucerotiformes; family Bucorvidae; genus Bucorvus; species Bucorvus abyssinicus. The sequence goes on from CM020040.1 coordinate 16,684,800, forward strand.
TCCCTGTCTAGCATTTGCAATTCCTGGGCAGCATCTTGCGTTAACTGAACTTCTGTGAAGTGGGATCTTTTCTTGTTCTGGGCCATTAGCAAAGGAAAATCACATGGTAAATTCAAGCTCTTTGGGACTGTTGCTCCAAGGGGTTTCTTGTGGATCTCAAGGAGAGAACAGATGCTTGGCTCATACACGGCGTACAGTGAATAGGCCTTGAAATGGTGAAAACATCCAAGGTCCCTGCGTTCTGGTGCAGCACCTGAAGTTGCCTCTGTCTGCTTGGTAAACGCCTCGGAGAGACCCCCATTCCCCCAAACTGCCTCTGGGCTGATGAGGAAGGTGAGAGACAGCCTAGATCTGTTGGGGTTGGGGACATCCAGGACAGAACACTGTATGCTCACGTGTACGGTCGCTGCTGTAACACATGATTCTGCCCAAAGAAGCGCTGCTGGAAAGGGATTTGTCTCCTTCCTCTTCTTACAGCAAATTTGTCTGTATTAACTACCACGGAGACGCGGCACACAGCTCCACCAAAGCGAAGGCCTTCCGCAGGCTGCAGAATCTGACTTTCTGAAAAGAAAAACCTTCAGTTCTGTGAGGAGCTGATACTTAAATTTTCTTCCAGTTGACAATGTATTTAAGTATTTGCATGGTCAACCAAAACTTTCTACATCTTAGGATGCAGCCCTGATTTTCTCATCATTACATGAGTGACCATAATTAATACAACTTGCAACTTCCTCCAGTGTTCGTACTCTAGCGTGTTCTTGTCTATTTGGCAGCGTTTCCTTTAAGCCTCTATGCGTAACCCCAGCACAACTAACGCACGGCCCTTTGTAAAACCTTCGCCATCCAGGGAACAGTTTTGTTTATCTCCTCACCTCACTGACTGTCCCACATTTTTTATTCTCTCCCTAAATTTCCCTCTGCACTAGTTTATTCTTTGACCTTTGTCACTGCATTAGTTCTAGGGAGACTCACTTTTCAGAATGAAACAAACAAAGAGAAAATAATTTACTTAGGGATGATGGAAAATATTTAGCCCTTTTATGTAACTTTTGCTTCTAGTGTAGGGGGCTTGGGGTGAGGTTTTCATTCAGTGTAATTTTTATATTAATCAAAGCCACCTCAGGAAGTCAGTTCTACTTTGAAAACGTGAAAATAAAACCTTGGTTATTTATACAAGATCCACTTTATTTAAAAAAAAAATCTAGACAGAGGTTTTCAACTTTTCCCCTCCCCACCTGAAAGAACACAAAAGTATTTTTCTCTTTGGAAAAAAATGCATTTTTGTAAAAAGGTGAAAAAAATTCTTTAGGAAGGACTTTACTGTGTCCCAAACCTAAATGACTTAAATGTTATAAGACCTTTCTCACACGACCAGAGTAAACTGCAAAGCTAAAACTGAGGCTGGCAAGGGCAGCAAGAAACTCGCCTCTACAGCACTAGGCTTAAATACACATTGAATAGGGTACGGGGACCAAGCCTCCCAGCTATGGAACCCCCACCCTAGCTTTTTGGAAGCAAGAGAAGTATTTCTGATGAGGAAGACTCTCTCAGGTTAATGATCACCTCTGAGGGCAACATCCAGAGGAAAATAACAACCATAAGGAGAGCCTGATAGGTGTCCTTCCACAGGGCATTTGCCAGAGATAAGCACATAGAGATAAGTCTTCCTGACCACTCACCACCACCACTCCCCCCCATAAGCAGGCTAGGAAAAGGTCCTGGAAATTAATGCAGAGTGTTTTTTAACTGATAAGCATTACTGTGGTGAAACAAAACAAGCCTCTAGGAAAATGCCTACAAAGTACTAAAGCTAGAACATGTCAGTTGGGCAACTCTGTCACACATCTCGAAAAAGGTGGCATTTAATTCAAGACAACTGCTCAACTCCAGAGAATCTTAACTTCTAGCTCAGAGGGGAAAAAAAAAAATGTAAGGAAGGTGCTTAGAAATGTAAGAGTGAAACAGAACCCAACATTTATTATTACTGTTGTCATTCAATCTTCTGTTCTTTGAGCATTGGGGGTTGGTAATATTGCTTCCCTGATGGGCAGAACTGCTCATTAATAGATGATACATCTGCTTCTCCATGTTGTACAGCACAAGCAAAATCAATCTTGGTCGTGAGTTTGAGCTTGGAGCAATAATGGAGCCTGTATCTCACAGGAGTCTAAGCCCAGTTTCCCCATTTCATTAAAAACATATGCTGTGAGATCATTAAGTTGTGGTCTCTTCTTCCATTCGTATCTGCTGGAGTTTCACACGTAAAGAGAGAGAGCTTTTCAACTCAAACTCCAACACCCAATAACCCAGCTTTGCTCTGTAACTGGCATTAACAAACAATTGCTGAGTTTAGCAGTTTACAACTACCTTTGCTTCACTCAAGATGCTCCACTAGTGGCCCGGTCTGTTATCCTGCACTGACGACTGCTACATGGTGTGCCACTGCTTAACCACACAGCCACTGGCATCTCACGGTGACTTCAAAACACCGCAGCTATTTTACCAGTATAATGGTAGTAAATTTATACTTCAGTTACTCCAGTATCCAGCAAAGTAAGAGATGATGCTTTTTCAGGTGCCTGGGCTATTTAGATACCTCAGGTCTGCTGGTGTCACAATTTAACTGAATAGCATTCACCAGGACAAAAAAAAAGGAACATCTTCAGTAATACTGCTGCATCAGTTATCTGGTGCTTGTAAAACTGCCTTCCCGACCTCTTGACAACAAGGGAAATCAGACATTTTCACAGCAGTGGAAGAACTTATACAATTCTGTCTTATGTAGAACTCCACTTCAGGCCCTAAGGAATTGCTTTTTCATTTCATTGTTGCCTTTTTCTCTTCCCCCTGACCTGCCTCTGTATCCCCAAGCTGCTCAGCCTTTATCTCTACGTAAAGAGGGCAAAAGCCTGCCATTCGCTGTGTTATCCTGAAGGGGAATTCCTGTCACGTGAACACTCGAACACTGCTACAACTGGACAATATCTCCCTGAAATATTATTACTGAGCACTCGCTACATATTAAAATGCACTAAATGATGCGTTATCTGCAGAGGATAGAGAAAACGAATAAAGGTCAATAATTAAATTTTTAAAAGTCTGCAGCCTACAGGTTAGCATTTACATGTTAAAGGCTGCAAAATCTTTCAGGAGTGGGTTGCTGTTACTCAGATAAAAACCCCTGAACACATTTATGTGTAAAGGCACGAGGTCAAACACATAACATGCTGCTCTTGGTATGTCAATACAAAATAAAGCCCCTAGAACTTCAGGACAACACATACACACGGTTTTGAGTGAACTTTATGCCTTTTGATTTAAAAGGAAAAAGTCAAGGCTGAGAGCAATTTTTGCACGGAAAGTTAGTCCACCTGTCTATTTACCCAAACATCCACACTTCTCGTGTTTATAACGTAGCTCTACGCTAGTAGTGCTGACGGATTGAAAGCTTTTTAGAATTTCACATATTAAATACTTAGCAGGGAATGAAACCAAATTTCCTCATGGGTTACTAGTCTGAGGCTGACAAAAAAGTACTTTACAGAAGACTGTTGAATAAGCAGTCTGGTACAAATTTTCTCTTCCATTTCAGCAGGGTGATAGGTGCTGTCCTTTTTTGCCACTGGTTCTTATTGTTGCCGCAGTGCCAAGTATTGCTTGCAGAGCTGTTTGTTCTTCATTTGAAATACAGTCCAAACCTAAACAAACCAGCACCAACCATTCTGCTCACTCAGGTTGGCTCTGGATCATGGAAACCTATATAGACTCCATCTCCTGACCACAGGATCAAGCTGGGACATACTAAATCTTCACAAACCTCCATTGCATTCACACACGTGCTTCTGGTCCTGAATCCCACAGAGACCACCATGCACTCCAGTCAGCATGTAAGTGCATGGAAGAAACATCATGACCCGGTGTCATAAGTCATTCTTTTACACAAATAGGATCCTAAATACCAACTGATTGTTAAAAGGGTACTTACCAAGGTTTATTAAGTACATACAACATAAATCCATTTGGCATGTAATTAATTCAAAATTACATGAGCACTAAATGTGTAATTAACTCTGCGAGGAATGTTTAGGCCCTTAGCTGGCATTTACAAAGGAAGCTACAAGTTTATTAGCTAGCAATTTATTGCTAAAATACTGGCAATTCATGAGTATGTTGATTGAAATCTAACTTACTATCACTATATTGTTATGGGGCAATTAAGGGTCTAAACAACCCTTTCAAGTAAATTAAGAAACAATGGAAGTTTTATGCATTAATAAGAATGCTGTTAACCACACAACTAACAGGTCTTTTATTAAAGCCCAACAAGTGCGCTCTCCCCCAGCTGTGGAGAACTCTTTCTAATGCACTCAAATATTTCAGCAACGTGTTTCTAACCTCCAAGGAGATATTAGGGATCTGCTGGCAAAATCCCACCGTTATTGCCAGATACCACGTAGGACATTGTATGGCAGGTTTTAGCCCAGAAGCCACATTTTTTGGACTCTTCTAGCCATAACATGAGAAAAGCTCAGCACAGATGCTGAAAGAGAACGAAGCAAAACAGAGAAAGGGTGTTACTGATCCCCTTGCCTGGGAAGTTCTCCTCTTGCGCGCACAACTAGCAAATCATGTTTCCAGCACAGAAGAGCACACTCATACAAGCACTGCTCAATATGTTCTTCTGGACCCACCAGCCTGGTGCTCAGACACACCTCATGTATCAGCACTTAACTATGAGGTGGTACAGACGTCCCCTCAGAAGCCCCACAGCCTGTGCAACAGGTGGGTCTCTAGGGCTTCGTTTCTTGCTCTGTTTGAGAATCATCATCATCATCAAGAGAACCCCAGCTTGAAGGGGAAACACTAGATTCCAAATCTGCTAAATCTGGCAAAAGTTTGGATTGAGGCCCAAGCTGCATGGCCTGGAATTCTTTTTATGATGAACTAAATACTGAGTCTGAGAATCCACAAATTTCTTGAAAATACATACTTAATATGAACTTGGAGACTAACCCCATAGCCCAAGTCTATTACTCAAGTATATATACTCTCCTGGCAGGACATCCAGTTTATGACTACTCTCTTATCTCTGGAAAGCGTAATCTGTCCCTAGCAATGTCAACAGACAGCCATCTGCAGCACATATTTTGCTTCCACTTATAACCTCCACCCTGTGATTCTTTTCCTGTAAACTAATAACCAGCTCCCATGTGCCAGTACTTTATTGCAGCTGGATCATTGCACCCAGTCTCTGCTGTAGTCATTGCGTACCCTGGGTTTCCTACGTAGAAGCCAACTGAAGCAAAATGAACAGATGACATCAGAAAAAGCTGCTCCCTTGCACCAGGCAGAGTAGTGTTCTGCCATCTGAGACTGCAGCAGCATCAGGCTTCTCATTCTTTGGTTTGCTTTTCCCCCAACATGAAATTTTGTGCTATCAGTGAAAATTAATCCCTCTGCATTTCACAGAGGAGCAAAAGGTTAGGAGAAACCACAGAAAGAGGGGAGAGACAAACTGTTCCAGGATTATCTTTTAGAGCTGGGGGTCAGGATCTTTTAGAGGACATAGACATTGGGGGGGAGGAGGGGAAAAAAAAAAAAATCACTCCAACTGATAAATAAGACAATTCATATGGCCCTAAAATACAGCCAAGTTTCTTAGCACTCTCCTCTCCCTCACTGAGATCCTCCCAGCCAGAATGGGCACATCTCACGCTTCCCTGCAGCGAATTGAATGGCTGTGAGGTGCCCCAGCTCCTCCAAGACCACCCGCAGCCTGACACCCAAGATCAAACCCAGACGCTGTGCCAGTTGCTCAAGAACATTTCAGTGCACACATTGCTCCGCAAATGGGCTGAATTCACCACCTCTGCAGCACGTCTACAGTCCTCTGTAGGATATACTGCCCATAACAGTGTTTCCCACACACTATGTGTTACAGCTTTTTGCAGCAACATAACAACCGCATCTGAAGAGCCACAGATGAGCTGTTTGACTTGATAAAGCACATTTCAGGTTGAGGTGCAATAACTCTCTCTGGTTCCATCGCGTGGTCAGGTGCTGGCCATCCGACAGCAACCTGTAAGAGGATCCGCGGAGGCACAGTATTTAAAGTCTGCAGAGGACAGAACTGGTGCTGATGGCTTTGAGCACAGAGCAGTTAAACTGGAACAACTAGACTAAAAAAAACGCACATCCTCCCCTGCCACAGAAAACCCTCATTAAACCCAACACTGAGGAAAATCAAGGCAAAAGTAGTACATGTGTTTCTTGATTTTTACTTTACATTTCAGTATTTGGGGGGAGGTTCGTTTGTTTTTTAAGGATCTTCACCTTTTGCCTTTCTCAGGGAGTTTAGAGTTAAATGGAAGTCACAGAATCCAAGGGCTGTAGCAACTGTTAGCGTTTCTCTTTAGAAAATCTGAATGCATATGTTACAGGTGACACTACTTTGAAGTTCTATTCTTAGTCCTCCAGTAGATGTTTAATGACATCGGAAAACATTTTCCAAGGCAACACAATTAAGCCTGCTCTGAAATCCCTGAACAAAAGATGTCCAGTACAGAGCGCACGTGCCCAGGACAGAGGAAGCTGTCAGGTTCCCCCCGCCCCGCTTCCCTGTGTGTTGGAGGGGGGCAATTCTGAGCAGACTCGGATTTTAAATTGCTTAAAGTTGCCTGCACTGTGGACACCATCAGTGAATTTCTGGGAGTTTGGTTCACACATGGATTAATCTTTCTCAATTTTTACAGTAACAAACTAGCAGTTACCAAGCCAACGTCATAACCAGACACCCAGATAACGAGAGTGCGCAGGCAGAGGCTGGGCTGGTACCTCGGAAATAACAGGATTACGTACCAGGCGGATGGCTGGAACCACCAGAACTTGTAGCAGAGTACTTTCCCTGCCCTGGACTCTGAGGTGGAGACTGTCGACCAGCGGGAGACACAAATTGTGGTACTGTCCGAGCAATGTCTAGTTCCTGCTTAAATACCATCTTGCTTGTTCACATTGGATTTTCAGTGTAAAACGACACCCAAGCACATTACATTGGGAGGGAGGTTTAATCTCGAGGTGCTGCTGTTCTTTTACCCAGGGGCTGTATCATGCTTTGAGTAGCCATAACACCAGGACAGACCGTCTCTGCTGAGCTTTTGTTTTACATATTAATGCTGCTCATTTACATGCAATCTTCATTCGATCCTGGCCAGCCCTATTTTCTCAACCCCACCTGGTCCTAAGGCACAGAGCATTTGTCTGCAGTCCAGACCGATTGAACAGTGGGGGGAAAGTTGATGGGGCTGTTCCACGGAGATGCCTAGCCCCGGTAGGTGTTGAAGAGAGGTTTATATGCACAAATATATTCACAAACAACAACAAGAGAGCAGGATTTACTGGTGCCTGCCACTGAGTCCTGAGTTATGATGAGGACTGTGTCAGTTGAGCTATTTTCAATGTTCTTTTGTTTAGGGTTGATTAGAAGTGCAGTCTGAACTGAGCGGCTCCCACTGGCAGCCTGATAAATACAGGCACAGTAGCTTTGTTAATTGTCCTCCTCTCCTCTCCCTTTCACTCCCTCTCCTTAAAAATGCATTTCCAAAACTGCTTCATTCATTCCATAGTCAGGCCACCAAAGGAAATCAGAATTTACTGGAAGGCCTTTACTTTTCAGAAGGCTATTTAGGGAAAGTAAGAGAAAAAAGTCCCTTGGGAAAATCTCATCTGAAAAAAACAGTGCATTCAGAGGAAAAAAAAAATCAAATATAAACATAAGGCATGAATACACCAACATGGCACTAAAAAAATAATCCTTAGAGCTTACACAGAGCTTTTTGACTCTACAAAGCAAACATTAACCAATTAGTTAAAGCTAAAACACAAGCGTTAAGGTCAGCTATGCACTAAGCTGCTGCACTGTAAATCTGAACTTAGTCCACAGACTTAAATCATCGTGCTTTGGATTTCCAGTAGCATATCTGACAGCAGGGGCTGGCCAATTGATTAAACACAAAGGATGTTCTGAACTTTCAAAAGGCATTTTCCCTGTGCAGTTACATGTACATGCATGTACCCCCAGAACTTGACTACTTGGCTACGTACACTTCTCCGGCAGACATTCAAATACCCAGGACGAGTTTTCCACTGCTCCTTTATTAAATTTTATAGTGAATAATACTTCTGGAATTTGATCTCTCGCACACAAATTGTTAAGTAAATACTGATGCTTTCAAAGTAGCCACTGCACCACTTCTGTCACCCTCAGCAGCTCTTTAGAACCAGCAATTTCTTTTAAGCTCAAAGCTTAGCAGAGCCGGGAAAAGAAAAAAAATCTCCAGCACAGCTTACTGAACTTCGAAGTTTTCCGGCTCTAAAACAAACATGCCTCTATCTCTTTAAATCTGCTTCCTCATAACCACAAACATGTATGTTTTTCATAAAGCTCTGGAAATTGTACTGGACCCAAGGGAAGGTACCAAGTGGAAACCCTGATATCTTGAGATTAGAACTCTACTAGTCCTGAGGTACAATGTGCTGTTTGTAACAATTATAATAATACACCTGTACTACCATTGTCAGTGTGGAGTAGCCACATGGGGTCTCATTAGTATTGTATTAAGACTGCATGGGGAAACGGATAATGGCCCATAATGAAAAATGCCAAATTTTCTATATAATAAAAATGAACTTGATTAATGAAAATCACTTTCAGGGAAAGAGTTACAGCGTTGTTAGAAATAAAAAATGATGTATTAATCCGACACTCTTACAGATGGTCCCAACCTCCTGACAACTGCTATTCATTTGAGATGCTATTAGCATGCATAATTATGCTAATTAAGTTGTAATTAAGCACCAATTCTTCAGAGGGCTTTTTTTGTCTATCATTTAATACAACTCGGCTTCAAAGAGTGCTTAAAGCTTTACACAGTGTTTCATGAGAAAGGGGTTCCCAAGTTTCTTAGTAAAGATTCAGCAGCTGAGCTATGGAATAGGGCCTGTAATCTTTGTTTTGGTTAAAGGGAAACCAGTAAATTGAAGCCGGGTCTGCCAATTGTTGATAAAATAATTAACACTTTCTGCTAAAATAGCACAGTTCATACTAGGACAATTATGAAAAGGAGAAAAATGGTATAATTATCAATGGAGCCAACACCAGTGGCCTATTATGGCTGCTACCCCCTAATTTGAAAAAAAATAATTCATTGAAAAGTAGATTCCCGTAAATAATAATAATGGTCCTGATTCAGATACTCTTACTCATATTGTGTACAGTCCCTCATTCCAAGACTACTCCTGCAGGCCTAATTTAAATAACAGGGCAAATTGCATCAGCTCAATTTAAATTGATCTGAAAATCAACTTAATTAAACCAGGGCCAATCTCGGTGTGAACACCCCTGCTTCATTTTAACTTACACCTGTTTTCAATTGATCATGGATTTGATCCAGTAACAGAGTTCTGATAAAGCCACTCTTATTTCAAGATTCCCACTGTTTTGATGCAACTTTCCTGTTCAAATGAGGTTAAGTGAGATGCAAAAAACATAATCCTTTTTGACAGCCCATTTCTAACTTTTTTATTCAGGCATTTATTAAAATGAGAGAAATCTCTTAAAAGCAAGCAGAAACCCAAGCCTCTGCAATTGCTGGCAAATCCTTTCCTCATTTTTGGAACAGGACCGGGCAGCATCGTGAAAGCCATATTCTTGCAATTCCCTGTCTCCCCCCCTCTCTAGCACAGTAGATCCATACTCCTATTTGGGCAAAACTCGACTTTCACATGAAGCCAAAGGAAGATTTTTACTTTTAACTGATTCAGCTGATTTCTTGTCTTGTGAGCAGAGCTGAAATGGCAACCAGCTTCTTTTAAAAAAAGACAACTCGTGATAAAATATTAAACTATGTACTGTACGTGCAAGCTGACATCGTGAGTATCCAGGCTCGGCCAATTTCCTGGGACCCAAACGTTTGGCTCTAATCCTCATTTAAACAGCCTACAGGACCAAATAATTTTGCTCTCTCTTTACTCCAGACCCCATCCCAAACATTAAATGCATTGCCAATAAAACCTAAAGCAATGCGGTATTATTTGCCTCACGTGGAATACTAAGCAAAATATGTAAAAGCATATATATATATATATATTTTTTTTTTTTTAAAGTAAATGGAGAACATGCACTGTAAAATCAAAAGTCTCTGCACTAATCTTCGGATAAACACAACTGGTTGCTGTTAAGAAAACAGCCCAGAGGGGATTATCTAAAACACTGTTATACTGCTGACAACTTGGCTGTCTCTTTTTTATTATTTTATTATATTCCTATTTAGTGCTCTGTTCCGTCTTCTGCTGTGTTTTCACATTGGCCTTTACCTCTCAGTTAGTTCAAGTTCTCAAACACTGGCAGGGTCTTTTGGCTGATATTTCACTTAAAGGGTAGAAAATCCCACTTCTGACTAGGATGTTTTTAACATTTGGGGTCTTCAGGAAAGAAAAAGCAAATTGGAGGTCGAGGGTTTGACCTTCTGTCTGAAAACAAACACTGGAATTTCAAAAGCAGGATGGACTGCTTTGAACACAACCGGTAAACTCTGCTTAGCCAGATGCCAACTAGAAATCCCTTGAACAGTATCTGGAGCCAGAGTATCAGATTCTTGCATGAACAAGTTCATAGGCAAAATGTGTATGATTTCCACATGCATTTTTCCATTCCCACACATCCAGCTTTGTAGGGTCATCCACAGACTGAACCTTGTTGCAAGTTGCTTACAAACACACGCTCACATGTGTTCACGTCTAACAGCAGACCCTGTGTGCTTATTTTTCTTTAAAAGCAAATACGGGTACTTAAAATGACTACAGGAAAAACCATCGAAACAGCAGAATATGGTCATGTTGGGCAGTTTAGCCCTATTTAATATTTTGCTAAGCAAAACACCTACTTAAAACCCCTGCTGATTCATGCTATGCGAAATACAAGGATGGGCACAGTGAAGTAATCATCTCAAGTCTCAACCTCTGTTCCAAGTATCTCTCATTCTAAGGCACGGTTAGAATTTACAACGTGCTTACAAAAGGTAGGAAATCTAGCCCCAGTACCCTTCAAGGTCTTTTTTGTCTGCTGGGAAAAACAATAATCTCAGGATCTGTCCCAAAATGTTTCGTTCATCTGTTCACCCGTATAACCATTTTCCTGGATTTGCACTGGTGGCACTGACTTCCTATAGGTCAATTGTGTAGCAGTGTAGTCTTTGTCAAGGAGGATAGGTAGGATTTCTTATACTTTGCTTGTTCCTCTGAAATGCATTAGCACTAACCAATGTAGCGCAGCAGGACCCTGCTGGACAAACATCCCAGTCGCAGAAAGTCCGTGCTTCCTCAGAGAGCTGTGTGACCCCAGCTTACTGCAGAGCCACTTGGCCTTCAGACAGCCGTGAACAACGTTTCAGGGGAAGGCAGTCAACTCCCCTTGCCCTAGGAAAAAACAGGACTCGGAATTCTCTCCTGCCAGACAACTACAGGGTCATGACTCCCTGCACAGGTATTTCATCAAATCTTAACAACAGTTATTGGGATCACCCCACCTGAACTCTAAAACCTTTGGCAAGACTCCAACAGAGTTTCTTTCCTCCTTGTGCTAAGCACAGACAGCACACAAAGCAGCACCAAGCCTGGCATCACACACCAGACCAAATTACATGCCAGAACAGGAAGTTTACCAGGTCGGTCTCTTGAGACCTCCACCAGCAATAAAGGATTAGAGCCATCACTGAACTCTATCCCTGTGCTTGCCTGCACCTTCAGACACATGTCTAATTTTCAGTGGAGAGTTAACTCACATCATCTACAAAATAAAATGACATGCAATACACATGATAGATACCCAAATGGAACAGAATAAAGCAGAGAAAGTTTGAAAGCTTTTAATTCAAAATACTTTCTGCATTTGTTTTTAGTCAGCTATATTGAAAACCACCCAAACTACAAGGAGCTAGTTCAAAGACAAACACAGGTTGTTCTTTCAATACAGATTGTATTAAAGGAATCGTGTTCTCTGAACATCAACCAACCATCGAGTATTGGCAAAAAGCAATTTCTTTAATAGCAAGGTTAATTGAAATACCATTGAAAGCTGATTTCTATTGTACAATCGAAATTAGTGGCTTTTTCAATGCCAATTGGATTTTTCAGATAAAGCTTGCTAGCTGATCATAAAATGATGAGAAGAATGGCAGCTGAATGAGTAACATCATGGACAGGGACAGTTACACTCCAGTTCCGTCACTCCATGACTTTGCTTCCCAAAGGCCCTTTTCAACCCATTAAGGATATCTGGGTGAGCTGTTAAACACGAGTATTCTTTACTGCAAAAAAATGATTACTAATACTTGAGTCAATCATGAACTTACTAAAAATGTTAGAAAACTGCAGGAGATTTTAGATTCCCAAGCACTGGAAAAGCACATCTCCAAAATTCAGCAATCTCAGTGAAGAAAATGGACTTGTAGCTGCATGTAACGAGCTGCCTTGTCTTTCTTGTCTTGCTGGTAAGTACAGTATTGGATTTTAGTGTTGTCTGTACAATCCAAACATTATTTATACTATTCCTGCACTATAATAAGAGTTTCTAAAAGCAAGAGCTAAAAATAATGATACGAGTTTGGAGTTTGTAATGAAATCTGAATATTTTTCTTCAAGGACATATGAAAACACGATCAAGGTGCCTGATCCAAACCCCAAAGTCAATGCCAGTCTTTCCAGTGCCCTCACTAGAGTTTAGATCAGGCTTGTAGTGTCCAGTTGTTCCTGACTTAGGCAGGTCAAAAAAGACTCTCAAGCCACTGTAGAACTCTGACCTCCAGACACAATCAGAAAATTTAGTATACCAAAAAACCACCAAAATTCAGGTCCAAGTCTAACTCATATCTCAAAAAGTAGTAAAAATGGATTCTGTGTAATCTGTTTACCCATCCTCCATGAAAGAATCCTCTCTTGACTGTACTTGATAAAAACCAAAAAACACAATTCAATTTCCTTTCTTTGAAGAACAAACAGAAAACAATCCAGAGGCTGCTTCCCTCCCCACTGGTGCAAGAAAAACAGTGAGAAACGATCTTTTGTTTTGTAGCAAACTTGAAAAGCCTCACAGCCCATATCGTACAGACTGTGACACCTCCAAATCAGGCCTTGGCAGCAGCAAACTCCTATGAAGATGACAAAGGAACGTGAGTTGAGAAAGTTTGTAAGGATTCCTTCCACCAAAATTTTGTCCCCATGTAGCAGAAATCTACAGTGATTACAAGTGATTCAGTTTTAGAAACAAAAGAATGGGATGCTTTTTAGCAACTCATTTTGAGGTTACCAGACTCCTGCACGACAACACATGGGATTGTTTTTCAAGAAGAAATGCTGGGGTCCCTATTATCAGAATCTGTCTTATGGGAGAAAACTCCTTCCCAGGAACACACCGAGTTTACCATGAAACACGCAATAGGTGACATTAATATTCACTTTGAGCAAAACAACAGCTCTGACGATGTTTTGCTTTTCGTTCCTACCACTGTTCAATAAGATCAACACTCATTCACTGGAAAGTTTGTTCACAGTTAAGCCACAATGAATTTTACTCGGCAGTGCAATATGCCCTGAATACAAATAAAGCTCTTACATGTTTTGATTAATGTTAGTTCATGCTCCCAGGACACTCGGACAGTACCACACGAGAAACGGGGACAGGGCCAGTAAAACCAGAACATATGGTTACTGTAAATAATAGAAACACACACGCACACTGGGAAAAAGGTTTCATAGGAATCGCACCCAGAAAAGCGCTTTTGCCCACAACTTTCTAGGACAGGCTCCCTCAAGGACACTTCCTACAAGAGCGACCAGTGCTCTTGAATTTCTAAAGCCACGGTGTTTCTACCACCTCTCCTGATAGACTGGATTTACAAGCATTCCACTGCAGTTCTCTCCTGAAAAGTATCTGAACAATCCTCAAACAAGAAGCCAACAGACGCTTTGTTCAGATACAGGCACGACTAAGTGTAGTCAGGTTTTCACAGTATCAACTCAATACCGTCACTGCGTGACGAGTTTGAAAGCTGTGCACTGTTAATCTAACGGACAAGAGCATCACTTCTGCTGCTTTCACTCAAAGCACTCTCATCCAGTTTGGACTCTGACAATCAGGATTTCTAACTCCTGCATTGCTCATTTGCCTTTTTGTCTGATGCTGGACTAGGTAAGGTCTACTTCAGTCTGTGCATCTATACAGCAGGATCGCTGAGAACCAGAACAAATTATCACAATTTTTTTTAAAAATCATATTTCAATGGTTTTAACCAGTGTACTGACAAATACTGGTATTTCTTTTCACCAAATAAAATAATACCATGGTGGTATCCTGCCTCCCTTTTAAGGGATATTCCTTACAGAAGCATTCTATTTTCTAATTAATTCCTGCTGGTAAAGCACATTACGATCCTCAGATAAGGAGTCCCGCATAAATTCAAAGAACTAAATATTTGGCTTCCTTTTGTAGAAAATCATCCAAAACATTATAATCCTCAGCCGTACAAAGGCATAGCAGCTCGACTAAGTTTTTAAAGCAGACAGACATCTAGATTCTTGTTTTCCTCAGTTATATTTGCACACCAAATAAGAAAAAGAAGCCACGTTAAATAGTGCTACAGGATCCTAGATAGACTAGATATAAAGAAAAAATTTTTACAATAAGGGTGCTGAGACACCTGCACAGGTTGCCCAGAGAAATGGTAGAAGCCCCATACCTAGAAACATTCCAGGCCAGGTTGGACGGGACTCTGGGCAACCTGCTCTAGTTGATGTTCCTGCTCACTGTGGGGTTGGACTAGATGACCTTTGAAGGTCCCTTCCAACCTAAAGCATTCTGTGATTCAATGATCCTGACAAAGGATTCAATGGAGTGATCCAGGCAGGCAGCTCCTAACCATTCCTTCCACTTGACCTAGAATTAACAGAACTGCCAAGTTCAAGAGTAAAGTTTCCTCGCTGTGAAAAACAAAATCAATCCTACCCCTCTACCCTTCTTAGTCACTACTTCAAGGAAAATCCTGAAGCCAGAATAAAGTTTGCACAGGGTTTTAGTTACAGTTAATGTATAAGCCAACAATGTTTACTCAGTGTTATATAGGCTTTGCAACACACCACAGCAGTAAATTAGCTTGATATATTAGCTCTGTGCTGAGAAAATGAGACTGTCTCCGAGATCTGTAAAGCACGGCAAGTATTTTCCCTATGGTACAAAGATGAGTTCAGGTCACAGCAATAAAATCTAGGCCAATGTGCTGTGCTGCACACAGAAGAAAAATAAGCTCTAGGATCCTTGCTGCCCTCACGTACAACATGGAAAACATCCACCTACCACCACAGTGGCAACACTCACCAACCGTAAGGACAGGCTTTTGCTGCTGTTCTTTTCACCTCTATACCTACCCCAAGACAGTTCTTTAAGAAAAACAGCTGTACCCTTCCTGTTCTCTCTCTTCCTTCTCTTTTCCCCCTAAAGATAATTATCTTCTGAAATGAAAAGAAAAAAATCAGTCTGTGATGGGAAGGAGGATTAAGGACAGTAGGATCATTTCAGCATCTCTTATTTTCTTGGCTGTGTCTTTCCACCTTAAGTTGCTTAGAACAGATCTGGTTTGCTCATCACCAATGCTGCCTATCACATCCTCGCTTACAGATAAACAACAGCGTGAAGCTGAGGAGTCAGGGTCTTTAGGTAGGTTTCTGATGTAAATGCAAACATCCTTGCACCTGTCCTAGGTACCAGCTGCCTGCTCCAGGGACACCCTCCAGAAGTGATGAAGCTACTCAGGCATTTCCATGTGTATCTATTTGCGAGATGGGAAAGTAACATTTCCTCAGTGTATGAGAACGCTAAGAAGCTTAGAACAGAAGTATTTGTAAAGCGTTTGGAATTACTAAGTAGAAAGTATCCTCTAACAGCCAAGTACTTTTAGCAAAGCTACCATTGGAAGTATTTCCCGATTTGCTACAAAGACCCTTGTGTCACCTTCCTTTTTCATGCTCATGGTTGGTCATTTTGGTGTAAAGCGATGAAGGAAGGAACAGCTAGCTGCTCATTTAAAATCCAAGACCTTGGACTGAACAGTCACTTATCTCTACAGTTTAACCAGAAGAAAGAAAACATCATAACCAGGTCAAACACTGGTCATGTGATGATCACCATTGTACAATGATAACAAAGCAAACAAAAAACATACCTGGAAGGACATACAAGCACTACAGCTTCCAAGGGGTAAACTACATATTTTGTCAAACTGACATGTTTTCCACTGGTGGACAATCTCTGACACTACGATAACTAAGTTCGGAATAAAACTATTTGACTGTCAGCTTAAGAATTTTTAATTGCTTCTCCAGATCAGATAGCATAAATCCACACTAGAACATGGTGTAGGTGAATTCTACATTTGACAGGTGATGAGTGTTTTATTACATTCTGAAGAACTGTATATATTATCTCACAAGCCTAATGTCCTGAAGGAAAAAAGTGTGTGCAGTACAGGTATTTAAGACAACCATTCAAACACACAACCTTTAGTGACCCTGCTATCTTCAGCAAGAGCATACAATGTTCTGATTGTATCATATTGAAAGCTATCGTTAGCAAGGTTGTAATAGCTCCCATTTCACTACAGAACTCAAAATGTGTATCTGTTGAACAAACAAATGCTGCTGCATTCTTCCACATTCACGTAGCATGAACTTAGTAAATAGTAATATAGTAATATCCAGGTACAGAAATTTCACTGAAGTTTGGTTAGTGATTTAAACAGGTAATGAACCCCTTAGATCCTTTTGACCTATCTTTTTCTCATGCTTTAAATCACAATTTTAACATGACTTTTTATTCTTGATTTAACCTTACCCACCCCTCCACCTTCTCTTTCATATACTTTATTCATTTACTGAAAAATACCTCAGTGCGATTTGTGGAAAGCAGATGCTGCAGTGTGAATATCAGAGCTGGTTACATGCAGATGTTTTTCAAATGGTAAACCCCTGACTTTTTGTAGAAAGAAAACTAAAGTTTGAGGCTGAGAATGGAAACAATTGAAAACAAAACATTTGCTAGTTTTATAATTTCCTAGTGAAAAATGTCTCCATTGATGGAAGCAAGTGTTGCTATCAAATAACTCAATTCTCAGAGTAGGACATCCTGGTCAATTAGCCCAAGTTAGCTGTGCTGTCCTGTACTAAAGTCAGTATTGAATCATTGTCCTCCCATTATCCACATCTGGTACAGTCACGATAGGAATTCCAGGAGTCTCATGGAGGCTTTGGAAATGGCAGAGGACTGCAACAATCAGTGCAAGACCAGGCTTTTTCTGGGTGCAGCTTTGGTTCCTGCTGAAGTCAATGGTTGGTAGGGACACTTCTCTCTTCAGATGAATAGTTTTGAAAACAGAAGTTGATATGACTATGACTCAGACAGATCTGAGTAGTAGATACACATCAATCTTGTTAACGACAGCAAATAAGCCTTGGAGGTTAAAGCTAAAATCATGTGTCGTCAGGTCTTTCCAGCATACGAAACAGTTTCATCTTGCACTATACTCTAGGACACCATTCTTTTCATAGTCTGACCCTGAGCAGCGCTCTCTATTTGGTACCATTTGCTCACCTGTCACAGTAAAAATTTATTGCCTAGTCATTATTAAGCCATCAGCACTGCTCAGTGAGAGGGTTAAAACCCATCAGCACTCCATAAATAGTACCAGTGCTATAGGAGGCTCTATCTTTCTAATCAGTAAAGATACTAGATCTACTGTTTAAGGCAAATTGGGGTTATTGAGAAAGAATAAACTCCTGCCCTAAAACAGGACTTAAATGCCTAAGGAAATAAATTTAGAGCTCAAGGAGGAGACAGAGAGGAGTGTCTAGAACATTAGCTAAACATCCCAGAAATGGTCACCTGAAACTGTACTGGACAGTGTGGTTTTTCCTGGCAAGGCTTACCATGACAGCACTATGCTAGCAGGTGCTGAGCGTACTCTCTTAAAGATCACGCATGGAAAGCTTCAGTTTGCTTGAGTGTAACAAGCTGATCTTATCCAAGGTCATCCTCACAGATCACAATGTAGAGCAGGGTAAGTAAACTTATCTTTTCCGTTCAAAGTTGCTGAGAAAATTTCACCAAATACTAGTACAAAGCCAAAATGTATTGAAAAAAACCACCAACCACGAGAAGTCATGAACTGTAATCCCTCCAAATTCAGCTGCAACTAGGAAAAAAAGTGACTGTGTGTAAAAACCAACCAACCAAAAACCAGAACTCAAAACAAAAGTAGTTACCTTTTTCTTGCAGTTCTGGGATAATCAGTATTTTAATTCACCTGATCACACCATGTTACAAGGTCATAGAACTTGTTTCTACAAATAATATGCATTTCAGTTTAATACACTCTGCACTCTGGTTCCTCAAAAATAGATGGAAAAGATAGTTTTGTACAAAATTGCTCACTGGCATGGGAGAGGAGCAAGTCTTCTCAAATGTCACAGTTACCAATCACTTTTAGAATGAATACAGATGGGAACAGCAAATTCTCACTTGTATCTTCATGTGTATTATTTTCAGGTGAAAACATTGACCACAATCCACACACACAACTCCAACTAGGATCTTTAGAGATTTCTTAATACATACTTGGAAATAAACAGATCTTTACTCATTAAATGCTAGGACACAGGAACAGTACATTTATTGTTGGTTTTTCTCTAAGCTGTAAATATCCACTGGGAAAACTTCTATTTAACTTGTATGCCAGAGGGACAGTTAGATACTCCCAGCTTAGCTCTCCAGATCCTGTGCTCCCCTCTGCTCTCTGCAGTCTCAATGAAATCCAAACACCAGTCCAGATCCACAAGAGGAAATCTGATTGCCTCTTTCACACCTTCCATGTGCAGCGACCATGGCAAGTGGTAGGTCCAGCAATACAGATTTAACACCTAGTTCACTGCGGGTTTGGAGAAAGCAAGATGATGGACATCACCTCAACTACAGGAGAGCTGTGTGTATTTATTTCACATTTCTATTGTACTACTATCCACAGACCTCTGAAAGGCTTCTCTCCAGCTCTGCAACTAACCTGAAGTGTTTTAGGGAGATGCGATTGGAAATAGATTTTCCATTTGCTTAATAGTCTCTTCTGTTCTATAGTTACTTTGAAGTGTTCATAAAAGCTGAGATTTACAGAATATTGACATTATTATGCAATCATATAATTATTCTCTGGTTCTAAACTACATTTTTCCTTCACTATATATGTAACAATAATAATTTACCAAATGCCTGCTGCTTCCATGCTTACAACTGATTTTACATATAGCACTCAGGGCAAGCTTCAGTTATTTTTTAACCTATTTCTACCTGCTTTATGTACTTTTTTAATATACACTAAGTCATACTACCAAAGACTATATTTGAGAAGGCAGATACTGTAAAGGCAAAGGGCACTGAAAAAAATTACATTAAGTTTAACATCCTTTCGAGGGGACCAGCTTAATTAAAAACAGCCTTTGTTCCATAAGCTTGCATAAAATATCATTTCAATGGGGTATTTGAGGAAACTTTCCCTGACTCTGACAGTGCTGCCAAAATCTAATTAGAGATTCATCTAGTCATATATATCAATGTTATTGTCCTGTCAGGCAGCCACAATGTATCATGGTTAAGTGGATTTTTAACTGTCTAAATCAGTCTGTCTAAACAACATAAAATAGGAAACAAATCAAAAGACCAGTTAAAATCATGAAAGTGACAAGTATTTATTATAAAATACCATTTGTGTATTAAGCAGTTTAATAGCAGGGAGATGGAGCCAGGTGTGTCAGAGCAGTGATTTTCTGCACAAGAAGATGATGTTAGTGCTAATGTAAGAGACAACACTCTTCAGCCGATATAACTAAGAGGACTCAACAGGCTTTGCTGTGTTTCATCAACAGCCCAGCACGGTTTTAAGGGGCAGGAGCTGTCACAGTGCTGGGTCTTCCATGTGCTACAAAACGAGGTCTTAGAAATCATCATGAATGCCTTAGAGTGCCAGCCAGACTTCACCTCAGCCACAGAGGAAGCCACTTTTCCCCAGGAGAAAGCTATGTGCCAGGTCTCTTCAAGGACCGCCAGTAGTTGTATGCACACCCTGTGAACAGCACCGCTACTCCAGGACCATTTAAGAACACTGCCTTTATTTTAAACCCTTGTATTCTTGACTTGTCGATCTTTAACTAATATTTCCTTATTAAAGTTATGCTTTAATCACCCCCCCTTGGCTGTTCAAAAAGTAATCATGCTCCTCTGTGGCCTTTAAGTCACCTCCAGGGGAGACTCTTCACCACCGCTTCCCCAGAAGAGAGATGAAGCTGCTATGGAGCTGATAAGAGCCCCGAGATGAACCTCCTAAACGCCTCTCCTTGGCTCCACAGACAGGAGACAAGAATAAGCAGCACCACATCCCAGCTGAGGCCCCTGGGAAGTGAGCAGAGGAGACCAGGTCAGTGCCAGTGCTTTTCAGTTTGAGCCAAAAGACAAGGCCTGGCACTGCTCAGCAATTCTCCATCCAACCCATGAAGTTTTTGAGTTTGTTGGCTTTTTAGTTGGTTGCTTCTTTTTCCCCTCTCAAACCAGCTTTTTTTGCCTCACTACCTTTGTGCCCCCTTATTTGTTCATTTTGTCCATCCGTGAGGTCGGGCACCACTTTTACATTATGCTTGTGCAGTGCTACAGCACAAAGCAGATTTAATCCCTGCCTGTAACACCCCTGCAGCAGTATGTTATGACTGGATAATGTTCTGTCGCCTGTATGTGAACAGACCTGGTTTTTTCCTCTTGTTTTTAAATGAGGATTAGAAACTGTATTCAGTATTGGAAGCTTTTAACAAGGTGACACTTATATATCCATGAGTGAGAAGAGTATTCACTGACCATCCCTGTTGCTACTCTAAGGGACAATTTGTGCTGACTATAGACCCACAAATACCATTGACTTAGACATAAAGACCATCTGCAGGAGAAAAATACCATCAACCTACCACCTAGACTCTGAGGCTGCCAGTCACTGACACAGTGTTTCACTCAAACAATAGAAGCAAGGAAGGATTTTGGATCCCGAAACTGAAAACTAAGTGGTTATCATGGCTGGAAAGGCTGTATTTTAAAGGAACACATTCGTTCTTATGCAATGACATGTCATGAATTTTGCATGAGGTATAGCACTTGGTGTCAGAAATTATACCAGCTCCAGCTAGGGGGACAATGATACATATGTTTGTACAAAACACATAATATGTTTTATTTAAAGTGTGCCATAAATATTTTTGCCCTGAAGCAGTGTTTAAAATGAGCTCTGTAAGGTGTCATAACAAAATGCATGTTCAGAAAGTAGAAAAAGGTGCATCTATCCCTAAAAGTCTAACTTCATCTGAAAAAAATGCTGGATATTCACTGATAAAGCTGCCACTCCATCCTGAGATGACTGATACTAATAGTAAAACATACAAGGCCACATCTTCTGTCATGGCTCACAATTTATGCATCAAACCTTCTCACTCTCAAGAGCCTGAAGATAGCAGTACACTGAGAAAAGCAGCAAATCACACCACAGATTACAGATGCATGACATTCAATGCTATCCAGTGCGAGAAAAATAAAACAAGTAGCCTGGTCTACCAGCAAAGAGGGTCTTAGAAGCAGCAACAGCAAACATCTTGGCAGGTCCCACCGCCTACTGACACAGGTAGCCCTTGCTGTTTGTCAGGGCTGCTGTATCTGCGCCAGAACCCAATGTAGCCAACACGCGTCTCATCGGGAACGGTCTTCATAGCAAAGCATCTCCTCCACCCACTGCTGCCTCCAAGTACCTACTGCAATTGTATTTATGACCTCAGTCAAGCTGATAAAGGAGAACGTGGATCCTGGAATTGCTCTCCATTAGAGGGCAACGAAACATGAGACCGACTTGTGGATCTGTATCATTACAGTAGATTTGTTCAGCAGAAATGATTAAAAAGAGTAATTCAACCACTGAGATATCACATCTTATAGTGTATATATATAGTACTTAACTATCTCTGGGCAGATCACTGGTTGAGCAGGGAGACTCTATGTTGCTTTCTTCAGCTCTGGGCTGAGATCTGAATTTGTATGGAAGTACGCACACAAATACACACATATAAAGAGCAAAGGAGGAAAACAAAGCCAACACAGCTCAAGGCAGCCTAGAGTTGCACTCCATTTAACACTCAGTCAATCTTAATAAATCAGATTTGTCTGTCTCCTTTCTCCAAGAAGTAGTTTTAATGATTCCAAAATCCTAATCCACTAACTAACCCTGCTACAGCCAACTGTAAAAGGCAGATAATCCGTAAGCTTTCCAGTCACTAAGAAAAATTAAAGTGCAAAAGCAAAATAACTCCACAATAGGATGTGACAGGGATAATATTTGGTGAATATCGCTGTGCTCATAGTTGTAAATGAGGCCAAACTTAAAACTGTGGCCAACCACTTCTTTCTAGGTGTCCATCTTCCAACACATAGGTTCAGGCTTCACAAACTGAGTCAAACTGGCGAGAGCCACAGGTCTCATGCTGCTGATCTCAACCCTCTTCTATCACTGAAGGAGGTCTAAGGGTCACTTCAGATTTAGAGCTACCAAAACAGCACCAGAAATTAATGAGGGGTTCTAAAACCCTGTGCATGGGCCTGCATTTTCCATTAATGAAAAGGCTTAGAAATCATCTCATTTTACACCTGTCCCCAGCCAATAAGGGTTTGGTTGAGCTATAATTGTCTGGTTAGATAGGCACTAGAAAGAGAAGCATTTTGTTCACTGTGATTTGGAATCGCCCAAATGCCATAATCAGGAGTGAAAAATTGTTATAAGAGCATACAAACCTGCTGATGTCAGCTGCAATCTGCATTAAGGAAAACTACAAATTAAAAGAAAAAGTAGAAAACCCTTCAAAAACTAGTAAAAAGATGGCAGTAAAAGGCTGACAAGGTTATAAAGCTCCAATATCAACCTGAATAAAGAACCATATACAGGAACTAGCAGGGCTGACTCACAGTCTTCCATGCTCAACCTTGCCCGTGGCAAGAAAACCATGGGATCATACCACAGGGTACAATAGACTTGTCCCATTTGATAGAATAAGAATCTGGTTTTTAAAGCCTGGGAGATAGCAGAAAGAAGGAACACTGCTCCATTTTGACATGCAACATTCTCATTGATTCCGAACCATCTTCTGTTAAATCGATGGCAGTCTTCCCACTGACCTGAACAGAGGTTGGACTGGACCCACAGGGGAATCAATCCCATAGGTAGTAAAACAAATGAAGGCAATGGATTTCTTCATGAGCTAGTCACCAATAGAATTAAGCCAGTCAAATAGAATCAGTTAATGATTTAAAATTCAAAATAAAGTCATCTTTCTCCCTAGCCCACACTTGTCTTCCTCAGATATATAGACACTCAGGGGCTGAGCCAGCCTCATTCAAGTGCAAGAAATCTTAAATACCGCAATTGCTGTGTTTCTGCGTTAGCTAACCTAACACTTGATTTAGGTGGAGACTAACTAACTAAAATAAATATTCACAACATTGGGAATTGGAGCTCAGACAGGTCTCTAAAAAACTCAACTTGTATTTGTATTTTTGATGTGCAACCTAATTAGACCAGAGCATCTTTAATTAAGTGTGTCAGCCCCAGTGGAAGCCACAGAGTTCAATGCTAATAAAGCTGATAAGGTTTTTATTTTTCAGACTTAGTTTATTTAACGCCTCATCCATGTTAAGCCAATCTGTAACATATGGGCAGTTCTCCCACTATGGATTTATCATTTGGGTGTTTCTTTTTGTGAATTAATGCAATCAAACTCCTGACAGTGTTAATTATTTTTCTTCAAGAGCAAATCCCAGAATTGAATACACACACACACCTGTTATTTGCTGCATAAGCCATAGCATAACAACTGAAAAAATGTTTTAAAAATGCTGGAAGAATCCAGAATGTTTCTGGATTGTATAAAAGAGATGTGGAAAAAATTCAAGAATGTCCTATTTAAACTTCTGATCTTACAAGATAATCAGTGGAGGTGCAACAAAACCCAACTCTATATTCATGTAGAAAGGAACAATTATTTCATCTTCAAAGATCACCCATTTACTACCTCTTTACGCAAAAGGAGGGAGTGGGAAGAAAGCTAACTAATTATTGGAATAAGTTTTCATGTGGGAAATCTTTTATGTTTTGGAATACTAAACCCAAACTTTCAACTTCTTTTGAAAAGGTGTTCTTCAGTTCAATCACAATTAAAAGAACTTTAAAAGGCATCCCTAGTGAAATAGCGTAGCTTATGTTAGGTGTCAGAGTGGGCAGTCCTTGCTACTTTTAAATGTATGGAAGGATCTTCCAGCCATACACCCCTGCACCACATAACGATGGTCTAAGACACTCACCTGGAATCAGCAGCTCTTTGAAATCTCAAACCCTCTTCCTGTTTAAGCCATAAGACTGGGAACATTAAGCACTAAATCTGAAACATGATTTCACTGTGTTTGGACTTCGGCAAAGCCACTGATCATTTTCATGGCTCATTCGTGCAGATTAATTGGTTAATATCTATGCAATGTTTTGGAGGGAGAAAGTACTAAACCATTGCTCTCAGATAATCCTCTGTTGCAGTCTCATCCTCCCAGCTCTGGGCTCTCCATCACTATTTTAAATCTCTTTTGTTCCATACTTCCTCCCCTCGCAAGCAAGCTAATTACTATCATACATAACAGAGGAAACATCCCTTTATAGGGGGAGATGAACTAATAAGACTTTTTATTTCTAATTTTTGGCATTCCTTGATTACCGGAACTACAGAACACTGACTGCAGAATTGCTTTTTCTGTTCTCCAGGCACATCGTAATGCTGCTAGTGGACACACAAACGCTCTTTGCAATACTTGCAAAACTTCATTGATTCCTACTTCTCACACAGCTCCTGTACATCATGTGCCAAATGATACCAACTCCATCCTCCCATACTCCTTGCACTGCCCAGGTGCTATTCTGCATGGGAAGCTATTCTTGAACTTGCCTGTAGACTCTCAAAGTCTTATTCAAGCTCCTTCTGAAAGCTCAGTTCTTTTGTGAGGCATGCAGGAAGTCAACGAAACCAGAAGAATGAGACTTTTCATGATCACTGCATGCTTTTGCTGAGGAAATTCAATATTTACCTACCTTCCTGTCCACTTCCACATCTATTCCTTCCACTGCTTTCTTCCCAGCTGCCTGTTCATCGTGGTTAACTTCATCTGCACATCCCATTTGTCAAACAAGGTTTTGACCAAAACTTGAGTCCCTTTTAGCAGGGATCTTGTTCTCATGGATGTTTGCAGAGCATCCCCTACACCCTCCCCGAACTGTAAAACAATGTCTTCCCTACACGTGGCTACAGCAAACTCCACAAGTCCATGATCTGCCTGATCCTAAAGTTTAGCCAAATCAGACAGGATTTTATTTCCCTTCTCCATATTTTCAAGAATCTACAGCAAGCATTAAATAGGTAGTCTTGGCCTACAGCACAACAGCTATTTATTTAGGTTTACTGCTGTTAACAATGGTTCTCTTTTTCCCTTTTATACTACGATAGCCTGTCAATAAAGCAAGTAGTTCAAAAGAATCTATTTAAACCCAGGTCTGTCCACTGATATTTATAAACCCCAGTACAGCCTCCAAAACTGCCTTCTACCATTGCCGTGAAAAGCACAGCATCCCTGTATTTAGTATTTTTTTCACTTTTCCAGTTGCTGGTCATCAAAGCACTTTACATCTGCTTTCTTTACTTAAACTGCAGAGATTCCCAAAGGAGGGGGAAAGAGGTCTTGTTTTCAGGCCCAAACAAGATCTTGCCTAGAAGTTTCTAGGTGCATACAGGTACAAACTGCTTTGTGGCAGAGCTCTATAAACCTGCTGTCCTCTGAACCTAGGGTGCTCTACAAGGAGGAATTGGGCTCACACAAGTTACTTGCTGATATTGCTTTAACAGCAGGGATACCACTACTCCTCTTATTATTTATCTCGGGGATTCTAAAGCAAAGCAGCAGAAAAAATAAGTTCAAATACAAGGTTAGAAATATAGAATAAGGAGACCATGACCCCTATCTTAAACTGGGGTTTAACTGGGCCTACGACCTTTGCAATCTCCCTTTGGAGTCCTGCTTTTAACAGTCCAAAGATATTGCAAAAACAGAAAATATCTTATCTTGCTCTGCCATTTTTACCCCTAAAATGAGAATGTTATTTTAGAAATTGTCTTTAGAAGTCTTGATTAGCTACACGATGACACTAAAAGCTGATACCTATACCTGCATATGCTTATAAAGCCTGACTTAATTTAACATTAAAGTACTGTATACACTTATTTTATAAATGCTTTTTTTCAAACTAATTTGAGGAATCAAGATTAAAAGTTCCTCTGAAGGACAGCAAAGGCTATAGTCCTGAATTCACACATTTGAAAAGTAGTCCCTCAGAGCTTCTGAAAACTCAGACATGTATTAGCATCTGCCCCTTCTGAACCACACAGGAGACCTTTCAGGAATCTAACTACATATCACCCAGACAATCTTCTTGGTAAGTTCATTTTTAAAACTGTCTCGTATGCCTGACCTGTCCCCTCCCAGCCTTCCCCAGGCATGAAGGTATGTCTGAAGCTCACTAAAATATGGAGTAATAGAATCTTCTCCATAGGAAATTTAAGCTGGAAATCTCTGAAAATCAAGTGATCAGTTACCATATTTCTGAGAATTACTTCTCTCCTGTTCACAGCAGAGATACAGAGGAAAAAAAAGAAGAAAAGGGGAGAAAAAATCCCAAACCCTCAAGAAGTATTTCAAACACGCAAGCCCAATATGAAAAAAAAAAATAATCCATTTGAAAAACCTGGCGCAACTGGGAAAGTACCCCATAGGGAGAGGGCTGATACAGACACAGGCTTCTCTTAATGTCAGGACCTGAGAACAACTCACTGTGCATGAAGTTGTTCCTTTCAGGGATTCTGTTTATTAAAATACTCAATCAAATTAAGACTTTTCTAACAACAAAGCACGGAAGTCAATAATGATGTTACTAAAAGAACAGGAAAGGAGATAGAATGAATGAAGCAAACATGTACACAAAGGACTTCCCCCAACGGTCCCCATACCTGTTGGGGGGATTATGCCATCCAGGATGATTCTTAAAGCTTTAGCTCCTGGAATCCTGCTACAGCTGAGAATTCCAGCTTTCCTGTACCAGCGAAATATGCTTCTAACTTGAGCAGTTCAAGATGAAATCTCAGAAATACAAAAATACACTACAATTCTCCAAACAACAACAAAAAGATTTTTTAAAAATTCAAGTTTTTAATGTTATTGGTGAACGAACTACAGCTTTTGCTGTATAGGATTTGCAGTAGTATTTTATACAACCAACCATAATCATACATGGAGTAACTGGAACAGCAATTCTGTCTGTGTCAGTGCAAATATGACACTTCCAGTCACTTGAGCTGGAGTAAATGTCTATGGTCCCCAGACTTAGATGCAATCAACATCTGCCTTCAGGAACAGCCCTAAAACCGAAGGAAAGTCTGAATTCCTCAGTCCATAAGCTCATCCAAACTAAGGACACAGCAGACACCTATAACGATCTGCCCTGTCCTATTCACCCAAACCTGCTTTGAAGAGGACAGCACCCAGATAAAAAAATCAGTTTAAGCCATCACTTGCCTTTCTGATTCTCTTCCCTCTACACAAAATCCTTGCAGTAACAGAAGGGAAGGAGAGCACAGAAGCTTTCACAAGTATTAAAGAGTTCCCAGGTGAGCTTTTTCAGTTTTCTGTGGCCCTGCACAAGGAACTCAACTGGTTTCACACAGGGACCTCAGAGGTCATGCAGGCAAGGAAGAAAAGCCAGGATAAATACAGCCCCAAAATGCACAGAGCAAAACGGGGGAGCCTGTCAAACCACACAGCAGATTTCAAGCTGTCTGTGGAAACCCTGATGTAAACAGGGGTCCAGACAGTGGTTTAACAGCATATTGGGCTTCCTCCTATGGCCTTGCTACCCAATATGCTTCTGAGCTTTGGAATCCCTTTTTGTTGCTGTTCATAAACGAAAGGCTGCCATTCGCCATATGGGCTGAGCCAGCAGAGTCCCTCAGACTGAAACAAGTCCTAATTTATAGGGCATATGAATAAGTATCTTTGAGCACTGAGACCTCCTGGGCTTGGTCAGATCCTGTCTCCTGCTTGATGTCAGGTAGGAGATTCTGAGATTTTGGTTCTTGGCGCCAGACAAAGCTTACCTCCACCTACATTACACTCTGGTAGTTCTGCACCCACTCACCAAATTAGGATGTGGCTGTCCATGTGGCCTGCAGTTATTTGTTTTCCAGCAAACTACAAGTTCCCCCTCTGTGTACACACCACCACCCTTTTTCACAACATAGTTGTCAGCGTGAAAACACAGGAAGAGTGCTGCTTGCCAGTTAAGAATCACATTAGTTCAAAGACACCATTCAACTAACATTAGCGCTTCCATTAGCGTGGACAGTTCAAACTGGGCAAAATGCACATCTCGTGCATAATTTAATGGACTTCATATAGTGAGTAAAAAACTGTTAGTACAACAGCATAAAACCCAGGCGATTTCTTTGGAGAGTCATCACTGGGAGATACTGAAACCAGGGCAATTGCTCCACAAGATTAGTAGTCATCTCCACATGCAGCAGCAAGAAGCAGGTTGCACATCACCTTTGCCTTAACTTGTCTGAGATGTTCTGCCAATACCCTGCAAAGCTATTCTGAACCAAAAAGACATCCTCCTTCATCAAGATCTCCTGCTCTCCTTCAGAAAGCCTTCACTAAGTATCTCCAGGGCTTCTTGCTTTTGGTCCCAGTGGTTTGTATCTGCCTGATACATTTATGATACAGTTTTTGCTTGCTTATTTGTTTCAAAGAAATAACTAAACTTCCACAGAACCTAACCACCCATAAAAAGAAATAAATCAAAAAACAAAATCCCAGGCAGAGTTTTCCTCCCATGTGAGAGGCTTGATAAGCAATCCACAAATCTGAGGGGGGGTTGCAGTTATTACCGCACCAGAATCAGTATCTCCATTGATTTTACCTGAAAACCATTTACGTTTAACACGCTTAACAGAGCAGTACAGCCCTCTAAGACAGATCCACCCACACCACTCTACATGCAGTCCTCAGTTGAGACAGGCTGAACCACAGCCCTGCTGGATCACACCCCTTAGACGTGAAGGGGAGGCACTGCAAAGCATCAGAGGCTTTGCCTCGATACATGCACACAGCAGGGTGTGAGCCACCACCACCAAGGGAAGGCACGGCCATGGGAAGAGGTGCTGGTATGAGGACCCTTGAGGGTTCTGAACTGCAGCGTAGTCTTAGGAAACTCACACCAGTTTCCATTCCTCCCTGCAATGCTTTGTCTGCATCTTGCTACAGATGGCACCCAAAATGTTGGGGCTGCAGGCACTGCTGGCTGCCGCTGGGGCAGCAGCATCACCCAAACTACAACTGCCTCCACCCACTCCTCTGCTTTGCTAGATTGTTTCTTCTGCTTTCTCGCTCTTTCACAATTTTATCACACTAAGAAAGTTATTAGCTAAGTGTTTCTAAAAAGCTCAAGTACCTTTCGCTAAATCAGAGCAGTAATTTCTGACCTTTCTCTGGGATGATTCTTACACAGCAGCTCACTCTTTTGTTACTCTTCTAAATCAGTAATTCAGAAAGGTGGTTGGTCACCATTTGATCCCCCTTACTGCTACTGGAAAATCATCCAAATATAGCAAAAGGAAATTACTGATAGACTACGACACAAAGGTGTAATTTCACAAATTGTCATTGACTTACCCCATTTATCATACCCACTTTGCCCTTTCAAAAACATGCCTATCAATCTCCTTGTGCTGCTTGCGTGAAGCTGCACTGAATTAACATGACCACATCCTTTCCACCTCTCCTCTTCCCACTGCTGTTCTGGTCTTACCCTCTGCCCTGACTGTCCACCCAAATCTAGAGTCACTTTGACCTCTAGCACTGAATTTCTCCATTTAAATCCCAGAAGGGAAACGCTTGAGAGCTGTAATGACCAGTTTACAGTCCAAGTCTTGATGTGATGTTAGCACAGAAACCTTCCCCTGTAACAGTCCTCATACATGGCTGAGTAATATTACATTTCCCCATCGTGCCCGTGCTTCCTCTGATCTGCTTTCTCTCTCAAAGCAAAGCACTCATCTCAGTGTCACAGTTTTCTCTGTGTTAAATAGAAACAAATCGATTTACCTTTTTTTGAAGGGCATTTTTAGACCCTTAGGAAAAAGCTTTAGGTGAGATCTGAGTGTTAGAGAAAGACCTGTCACGTAAATTTAAAAATCAAATAAACATGAGGTGGCAATTCTTAAAAAAAAAAAAGTAAAATCAAGAGAGCTCATTTTCTGAGTTTAAGCTCTAAGACAGGACACAAAAACCTACCAAATACCTAACCACAAGAAAATTATAGTATTTTCAATAGCAAAAGTATTAGGAGAATGAGAGAATAACAGCAAAGCATGTCACAAGCTAAAGGAGGTCAAGAGGAAAAAAGAAACAGCTGGGAACCATAAGCAAATGATAGCAGTTGGGATGCATGATGTATTAATACAAGCAATACACTGTGTGCATTCACAGTGCAGAGATTTTTCTTATTTAAATCACCTTAACAATAAAGCAATATTCTTTCACCCATCCATGGAGAAGGTTCCTAAGGCTAATGTGAGTGATCGCTTATGAGACCACTGGCCTCAACTTTAAATGAATGTGACTTAGATAATGATTTCTCTCCAGTTTCAAAGTCAAGACTCTTCAAAACAGCCAGCAGAAACAGTACAATAGATCTGTTTTGAAGACAGAAAACAAGAATCACTGTTCATGCACTTTTTTTTGCAGCCTCCCAGCTGCCAGACCCATTCATACGAACAATGTTTGAAGTAAACTACCAGCCCCAGATCAAGTACACTTGATGTCAAAAGTGACTGGCTGAGGCAGACAAGTAACGCTTGGTGCCTGAACTCCAGTCACAGCAACGTTTAAAAGAGATGAACTGGAATGGTGGTGGATGAAAAAAACATGAGCCTGAAACCATCAAATATCTCTAGAATCCTTGGAATCAATATCTATTCATAGATGTGTGAAGATAAGACAACTGAAACCTGTCCTCAGCAAATGGAAGTCTTTGTAGGAAACGTATACAAGTCCTTTTTCTGGTCCTAGCCAGGTCTGGTGTCCTGAAGTTAATTTACAAGAATTCTAAGAGTTTCATGGGATTTTTTTGTGGCTCGAGCAAGTCAACGTGAATACAGGACCACAAGAAACTGGTCAGAAAGAAGAGCAGGTTAGGAGGAAAGTCATGAATTCATTATGTGATGGTCAGGGCAGCTTCTTTCCATATTTACAGCTACTTTTTGTGACGTTGAACAGCAAAACCAAGACTGTTCCTGATACGTGCCAATACTTGAATTTCAACCTGCGTACTTTCTAGAGAAAGGAGATTACTCTGAAGCGTCAGGTCCTTTGCCTTTAGGTAGTAGCCCTGGATGGGAATCCTGCCCAAGAACATTAGATGTTAGAACAAGAAATTACAAGTGCTTTGTCTTCTGAGTGACTTATTAGCCTCCATAAAAGTAGTGAAACACTCATGTTCTCTGTCCCAGACACTCCAGAGCAGGATGTTTTATTGAAGTACTCTGGTGTTTTCTTTCTGTGATTTATAACCTTACATATTCCCACATGTACTGAAAGACGCTCAAAATAGCAGTCTCCCGTTTAATAAAAACCAGATCTTATTTCAGCTAACTGTATTACCTGACAATCTCCATCTTAAGAACAACAGTGAAACCCAGGGGGAAAACAAGAGGCAACCCCTTGCAGCCAGAGGATTAGATGACCGTCTCAAGTGTTTTTTCAGATCTCACCACAATCTTGCAACAGGCTGCCACAACTTAGACTCAATTAGATAAATGTCACTGCAGCTTTGATTTAAGCTCATCTGTGACCCAAGATCAGACCACCAGTTAAACATTAAACCAAAGGATACCCTTCCCTTGTGTAGCTCAGAAGTATAAAACTAAGTAACAACCAACAAAATAAACAAGTAGTGGGAACATGTCTATATAGAAAATGAACACAGTAGCAATCGCCCTGTCTAGTTACCTAGGCATTTCTCTTGCTTCATCACTAGATATCTCAGCGCCTTCAGCTCTGGCTTTACTCTCACATCTCCCAAACAGCAAAGGAATATCACTGTGCCATCCCCCAGCTAGGAATCACAGACCAAAGGGTTGAATCAATTGCCCTTGATCACAGGTAATAGCTATGAAAGAGCTGAAAATTCAATGCTGAACCACAAGAACATGCTTCACTATCACTAATGGGCAGTGGTTAAATCAGCAAGGTGCTGAGCATCTTCTGGAACTCGGTGAGAGTGATCATTTTCCAGCTAAACTTCAAATTCACAAAACTCATAGCTCGTAAACTAGACAGTAAACATTTCTTTAGTTCATTATTTTACAGCGTTTTTATACAATAAAGCAAAAAAAAAGTATTTCCAGTTTTCCATAAGACTATAACTAGCTACAAGTTCATACGCAATATAGAAGACACACGCCTATGATTTCTTTTAGTCATGCATGCTCCATTTTATATACATTCAACACAAGAAACTTCACTGACACTAGGTTGGGGGTGGGGGGAGGCAGGATTGTATTTTTTCTTTAAATTAAAACAAGAACAGGTATATTTGAATTTTAGTCCACACAGGTTTATGGTCCAAAATCCCAGCAGAATCAATGCATAAATGAGGGTACAAATACATTCCCATAGGACTGATGGTAAATGACAAAAAAGGAGACTGTTTAGGATTTTAAACTATTCCAGCAGCTCAGCACCATAGGGCACATTTCAAAGATAACTCTACATAATTTTTTTCTAATTAAGTTCAGTTCACAGCTCTTCTACTAAAGTCACACAGGGCTTCAAACAAGGGAGATGTAACAGTGGTAAGACTTGAGAGCCCATCAGCTCCACCCATCAGAGATGCTGTGCACACACAGTGGTTGTTCACTACTCACGGAACACATTCACTACTTAAGAACAACACAATAATGAAGCAGTAACTGAGAGCCAGGAAATTCAGAGTTTGATAATTTTCCTGGCTGCTTGGTTGTTCCGAACATCTTCCAGAGCCATTAACCAGCTTCACTAAAGAGTTGAGATGCCACCTTTCCCTAAGATGTTCAGAGAGCAGAATTCCCAAAGATTTCACTGACTCTGTGTTGTTACTCACACACGTGTACAGAATGGACATACTCTAACGCTGCCCTGTGCAACTAAGGATCATCCCCATTTATTCTTCCCCTCCCAAAACTGATCGGGTCATTTTATTCCAATAGGAACCAAAAAGGCTCCCTACTATACCCACTTCAGAAGCTAGTAAATTCTTGGGTTTCAGTAGAATTACAGCTGTTTAACACTTGTGTACAGAATAAGACAATGAGCCCACCCTATAAGGTGCACAGCATGTTGTAGGATCACTTCTGAGCATTATATTTCAGTGAATATTAAAAAAAATAATCTCAATTACAGTAAGCCAGACAAAAAATATTTCATTTATAGAATGAAATAGGGTGAATTTTGTCTGTGTTCCCAGGATTTGCACTAGCTGCACAGACGGTGGATTTACACCGTGGATAAATTTGGCTTTTCTTGCATGTATGCCTGACAGTGAAGAAAACTGCACCAACTCCACTAAGCTGCACAGTTTGTCCTAATCTGTTTTATTCTTTCACATACACCTCAATCTGAGGGAAAAAGAAATAGATATCAGATGTGACAAGTGCAAGTTTTTTTCCCCTGATATCTGACTGTTCATTTTGCCTTGGAAGGGCTGGAGCACCTTTCAAAAGTTTTAGCCCTCTGTTTCTGAGGAACTTATCCTTGTGGCATGTCTGTCAGTTTTCACAGTGCTCAAGCAAGTCTTTGCAATTTTCACATAATGGCAGTTGTTGACAGGTTGTTAGGGCTGACAGTGAATATGTTTGAAAAACTGTCAAGCTGGTGAAAAAAAATTAGAGGGAGAGAGAGGGAGCCTCCTTACATTTGTAACAGCATGTTTAACTGTAAATGCAGTCTCAAAATGCATAGGCCTACTTGCAGTCATGTTACTTGCTCTACGATGACAGCATATGTGAATATATGATCCCTAAAAATTAATGTCAGATTGTCACTTTATAGGACATGGTCACTTTACTACAAAACTGTTTACCTTTATAGAATTGATTTTACCTTTAATACTCAATAATAGCTGTTTCACGCAAAGAAATGGTTAGAAATACTGTGCTACTGCTGCTAGCTTTTAATTAGCTTAACATTGCTTTTGCCAGAGGTACTACCATCCCCTGAGAACGCCTGACAATGCATGTAGCTTGGCTTCTGCCCAAATGCCTTTTCCAGCCCTGTACAGAGGTGGCACAGAAGGTCTTCCAAAGCTCCTCAACTGAAGAAAGCAGCTGTAGCCAAGCCCCAGTCTTGAATCCTCTTCCACAGACACCAGTATCAGGTTCATTGAGTCTCTACTCAAAGCTGTGAGAGTCTTCAGAAACAAGCCAGTATGGATCATAACACCATTATTTACACTGAACAGCAGTATACTCCAAAATGGTCCCTTGAACAAGGCAGGCCAACATGTAGAGAAGCACCAACATGACAGAAGGGAAATTATTTTGTCTCCTTATTTTAAGACAGATTCTGCTCATTTTGGTGATCTTGCAATATTGAGGTCAGTATCTGATATTAAGGAGGAATTTCTTCTCTTATATGTTTGTGTTATGCAACAACTCAGCAAGACTGATTTATCTTCTTTGACAAACAAATTTTAGAATTCAGCTTATTTCTGTGAAGTATGATCTTACCGCAGTCCATAACCCAAACTCTTTCACATAAGAGATTTCTTAAAACAGTGTTTATTTAGCTATTAAAGACTTGTTTTTGCAGTCTTTATAGCACTGGTTTGGTTAGCATTTCAAGGGGAAGACTGTGGGATCCTGAGTGTCCACAGTGTAAGGAAGGTCTACTTTGTCTAACAGTGGAATAGACTAAAATAACTGGGAGAAGTAAAGGGCAAGTTAGCATAATCACAGCCATGAAATTATTACAACCATGATCAAGTATATGTAGGATGTTCACAACAAAACTAGTTTAAAATTTCTCTTCAGTAGCAATTTGATAAGGTCAACTATGTAGAAGCAGTGTTCCAGTAGACAGCAGCTAAATCTGCAATAACATGTCCAGCAGAAAAATAAAGTTGTTAAAGAGAGGCAAAAAAGCTGGACTGGATAACTCAGTGAAAGAAGAGGATTGCAAAGGTGATGTGAAAAAATTCATGGATGATACATCACCTGGGGTTACATGCAGCATCAGGAAGTAAATATGGTGGGACTTGGAAAGATATCTTTATCAAAAGATAAAGGAATATAGAAGGTAACCCAAACAGAACAGTAAAGCGGAAAATCCAAAATTAATCTTGCAAGAAAGTCTAGATAACATGACCAGGAAATCCCAAACTCTGTACTACTGAGAGCAAGGAGGGTCCAGGAGGCTGACTGTGAGGTTGGCATCCCAGATTGAACTCAAAACTTGACGTGTCACAGAAGACTTCTTCCAGCTCCTGCTGAAGTCAAAAGAGGAACTCCCATTTATTTGAAGAGAAGCAGGATTAGGTCCTAATCCTCTGCCTCGCCATCCACTAAAGTGAGGATAATAATTGTATTGACAGGTAATTCTGTCTCACAGGAGTGTTCTGAGGATTACGTAGCGTCTGCTCTGTGCTGTGAAATGCTAAGTGCTAAATATGATTATACAGGGATTTCCATCTAAAGATCTCAAAGCACTTTCCAAACATTAATAATTGAAGCTTTATAATACCCTTAGGACTGCATATGTAAAGAAGGCAAACAAGATTCAGGGCTCAGCAAAGCGGGCAAGGATTATTAGCCTTATTTTATAGTGGATCAACTGCACCACAGCGAGATTAAGTGACTTGGCCCAAAGTAACAGAACAAATCAGTGACACTTCAGAAAATGAGCCAAGGCAGCCAGATTCCTTCACACTCTGCACAGGAAAGATGCATGTGATGAGGGGGTCAACCAGCTTCTGGAAGTAGTTGGATGAATCGGGCCACAGTAGAGAAGTGGAACACTCAGAAGACTGAAGAGAGCACAAGAAAACAAACAAAAAGACACTTTTGAGAGTGGCAGGGCTTGTTTATTTTTAGGTTACAACCAAGAACCAATAGGAGAAAAGACAATGCCTTAGAGCAAAAAAAGGCATAGTTTATTGGCAGGAGGTATAGCCACTACTAAGAACAACATCAGTTCTTTGCCTCACAGATTCAACGAAGATAGAGAACACATGTCAGAACTCAGATTAATTTCCCAGGGGAAGAACAAACACAGAAGGAAATTAAAATCATGTTAGGACAAGGAATCAAGAAATCAGAATAACTGAAGACTGGTAAGACTTACAGATGGAATAGACTCCTCTCAATTTCTAGAACAAAAAGGATAAGGATTTACAGAATCCTTCAAAAACATTTTGGTAGTAGAGAGTTACACAACCCAATCTGACACTGAAATGGACTTGAAACTCCAGATGGCCAGGACAGTTTCAGGAAATCACAGCAGCCTGATATCTAAGAAACAACATAAGTGTAAGCAAAGATAGCTTCCGAGGACATTTAAGAATCCAGTTTTGTGTATGATGACAAAAAGATCTTGTCTAGTAAATATGACTGAATATCAAAAGTTACTCTGAAAGTGAATTGACTGTGTTACAGGGTTTGAACAGGGTCAACCAACCGCGTTACTAAGTACTGATATCCTAAGTACATTAAGTGACCTTCATCTGTCAGCCAGCAAGACTTTGGAGCAAAGGACTCTGGTATAGTGCTGCAATACTCAGATGAGGCATCACAGCAGATGCTGAATAGGAAAGTTGGTTGTCAGGACCAGCTTTTGGAGATGGAACGATTTCTCACAAACACGTTTATGTTTAAATCTCTGAGCTTTTGACCGCGTGGAAGTGTAAAACTAGGTTTGAAGGAAGCAACAGGTAGAGCACACTGCCAGTGGTTACTTCAACACTGCTAAATCTCATTTCATCGCAAGATGAAAAAGAAACCCCCTCGGTGCAATACAGAGAAAAAGTGTTTTGCACAGAGGAAATGAACACAAGTCCAAGATCTGCTTTAGCTATTAGGAAGGTTTAAAGGAAATACTACAAATCTATACAAGCACAAAACGTTTTCATAAACTAAGAGGAAATTAAGAAAAAATACATTAAACTCAGGAAGAATACAGCAGTGATACACAGTTACTTGTCTACACAGTTGCATACAAAACCATGGAAAAATGTTTTAAGTATTTGCTGGAAAAATGATACTGAAATAAAACTGCTAAGTTAAAAGTAGGACTCCAAGCCAAATATTCTTGGCTTCACTTAATTTGTTTTTAGATTTTGGTAAAAGTATTTCCTTGGTAATTTCATTGCAGGAAACAACCCTTGAAATAAGTACAAGAGAGCAGCACCTGAAAAATGTAGTGTTGTCTTTGATTCCAGTCTCTCTTCTGTACCAGCTTTTCAGCTGTGCTTTTGCTAAATCTTTTTCTTCTCTGCCACGTAACGTTGGGCACTTGGCTTGAAAAGATAGTATCTAGTAATTAGAGTGCTATGAATATACATGGTTAATACTGACCAAAAGGATAAGCTCCAGAGTAGTATTTTCTCCTCTTCAATGGAATTAAATCAGAGCTGAGCAACAGGATTTGATACAGATGGGAACCTCATGACCAGCTTTGTTACGAATACACTATAAACATTTCTAGTTAGATGATCTCAAATAGAGATGATACAGTGCTTTCCTGCTCAAAAACCTTATAGGCTCATTGCGAAAGGTACTAGAGATCTAAGACAACATCTGAAACACTCTGAAACCAGGCTCAGATGTCTGAAGATCTGAATCAGTTTCCCTCTAAGTCACTGGGCAGGTTCTCAAGGAATCAGTGAAAAAACAGATACAAATAAAGTTTATATATTTAAAAAAAGATGAACTCTCTTAATCCCGATTTCTTAAGTTTCCATGCTTCCATCTAAGTTATGCAGGGTTTTGCCACTGACTTCATTAGCAACAGGATCAGGATCAATATTTTCTGATATAAAATGACACATTATAACTCAGCTCTTTTGTTTCCTAAATAAAATTTAACATCCCCACCATCCAGATGCTTTTTTGAATACAGTCTGATTGGAAAGAAGCTGATGAACCCTTTGACATACAAAGGCTGTTCTTCAAATAAGCTACTGTAAATTCAGTTTTGAATCTGACTCCCTGCAAGTGAAGAAACACACCAGATATCAAATCTGCATTCTTACACGTACTGACATGTGAGATTTGCCAGATTAAGAAATTTTGCCAGCATTAAGACCACGGAATTTTATCCGCTATTCTTGCCCATATCCAATGCAAATAACACATACTATTCTTTGTACATTAAAAGCACAGTGGACAAAGCAACCAAAAGAGAATAAATAAGAACAGTCTAATTTGTAATAGAGTTCTATCTTTGGGACTAAATTACAGGACTGACTTCAGTATTTTAAAATTATAGATTTTCTGTATTTTTCACAAAAAACTTCAAAAATTAAATCAGTTAAGCTACCAACTGTATTATCCTCATACTGAAGAAAGTTTAAGTACTACCAGCACAAACCTAGAATATGATTTTAGATTGGAGAACTTCTGCTAGAATAGAAGGAAATTTGCTCAGTTAAAAGTAAATACTTGTATTATGAAGTGACTAACAAAAGCAGTGTGTT
Organism: Bucorvus abyssinicus; assembly: GCA_009769605.1. Classification (NCBI taxonomy): domain Eukaryota; kingdom Metazoa; phylum Chordata; class Aves; order Bucerotiformes; family Bucorvidae; genus Bucorvus; species Bucorvus abyssinicus. Next base: position 16,723,838 of record CM020040.1, read on the forward strand.
CACCTTCCTAACACCTTTATTCCTTGATATTTCTGTAGTAGGTGCCACACTTGACATCACTAGTTTACATCCCAAACATAAGCACAAACATTGGCTTTGATCCCACCTCTGATTTCCTGAGACAACAACATCAGGAAAACTTTTTAAAATTACATAAAATAAGCATCTTTTTTCCATTCTAAAATAAGCAAATTCTTTTGCTATTCATTGCCATTAACAAGGAATTTGTGATCTAATAAATGTCACAATCAGTTTCATTTAATTAAAATAATAAATATTATACAGTAATGCAGATTGACATTTATATCTTCATTTACATGAAGCTGGATTTATGGTCAATGCTTTATTTGATGGAGGCCACAAATAATGGCTATTAAACTGCCACAGGATGGACACAAGATCACATTAATGAAATTAGACAAGGCAAGGCACTGATATATGGAGCCCTCCTGCTAGAAAATAAAGTCAGTCATGTCCAAAGCAGATGTTTTCCTTGGCTGCACTTTAAGTTTGTTAAATTTTTAGTGGGCAGGTTAACGTCATATCAAAGGTGGAGAGGAACAGAATTCCCATGACAATGCCTTTCTAGATGCATTGCAATTAATGCAGTACCTGAGCTCTGCTCCCCTTGTCAAACACATTCGTGCAAGAACAACTCTTAACCATAAAGAAATGTCTGATGTAATACTAATTATTACATTTCAGTTAAGAAGCCTGAAATAAGGCTTTTGTGCTTATTGGTGGAATAAACATCTTGTCTCTCTGTTAATTATACATCTAGGAAGCTAACGACACATAGATTCAAGTTTGTCTTGATTTTTTTTTTTAATAAATATATAAAGAGTTCCAGAATAGTGGAGTATTATTTCAGGGTAAGCAGAAGGGATCAGAGGGAAAAGACATTTCCACAAGGGAGAATTCTCCTCTTACCTCCACAGCTGCACCCTTACCAGTTTTATTAGCCCATCCTGGAAAATGATGCACTGGGTGATAGTTCATTGCTTCTCACTCTGAAGTTTTCCGTGAAAGATAGTACCGCAGTACCCATCCTCACAGTGCTTGCTTAACAAATCAGGCTAGTCCATAGCTCTGCTGCAGTGAATAAATAATCTCAAGTAGCAGAACATTGTGAAAAATGAAACAAACTTGCCTTGTGGGCAAATTATCTAACTGGATGCCGTGTGTGAAGTTCAGATAAACATTCAGTTACATGGAGCAGCATCTCAAAGTTTGATATTTATCTTTGTGGATTTATTTTCACCTCAGGATCTTCATGTACCATGCTAACATGATAATACACAGGTTCAGGGGCGGGGGGGGGGGGGGGGGGAAGGAGTAAATTGGGCACAGTCACTTTGGGAGGCAACACAGACAATAAAAAGTGCCAAAACAATGAAGGTCATTATATTTTCTGCTTCAGAACTAGACAAATAGCTTTTAAAGCTGTGCCTTTCAAAGAATGGCTCGGTTTGGTCATTTATGCTAAAACTTAAGCATTACAAGCCTAAGGGTCTGGTCTAAATAACAATACCTTCATTAATCAATTTATAACAGCTCAGATCCTACTCCTGGCTCTAGAGAGGAAAGCAATATAATCAGCTGAAATTTGGCCTCACATTCCTCAGGCTCAGGTAAAAATGACACTGCAAATAATTTAGACATCTCTGGGCAATTTATTCAATAAATTATATAGCTTCTTGATCTATTTATCACAGGGAATGGAGCTGATTTAACTAACAACTTTACCTGCCTTATTCCAGAATAATTTCTGCATTCTGCTTCAAATTCTCCCTTGAACAAAATTAATTTCCTTATACAGATAAATCTATGCTTATGTTTCTGGAGGAATCAGCCGCAGATAAATCCAAGGCCTTAGGCACATCTACTTCCACACCAGAAAAATCACACAGTGATGAAATATTGTTGGCTCAACTTGTGTCTTTTAGCCACTGTCAGATGCAATACCAGGTCTGAAGATGCAATCCCTTGCCAAGAGTCCTGTTGTACCAATAAAGTATACATACCAAATATATGCTATTCCCCCTTGTCCCCCACAATTTGTTCTACCTTATGGGGTGATGCAGACCTGGGCAATACTACAGCCCCTCTTCTCACTCTTTTCTTGGTACAGGCAGTCACGAAGCAATCTCTGCCTCACCCAGAAGACCACAGACAGGTCTTGGGTCTTTTCAGCCATAAGATGGGAAATCATCAGATGGCCCAAGTTACCAAATGACTCCATTGTTCATGATCTCATCCCTTAGGTCTGTCCTTGGAGCCTAAGGGATTCGGAGCTATGATACTGTAACACCCAACCTGCCTGTAGGGGCAGGGAGTCCACCCTGTGAACGAGCCTAACAAATAAAATCATTTTATCAGGGTATTTCCCCTTTGCTCAGTACCTGCCTTTATTCCCCTGGAGAGACTAAGGAATGCTGTGGGTGCAGAACACATGTGGTTTTTAAGTGAGGTATGTTGAGTACAGCAGGGGGTGTGCTGGACACCCGCGTGCACATGCTCACACACACCAGCTCCTACATCCCTGCATTGGGCTGCCCACCTCACTGGGGAGGAACACAGCACACCCCGCCACCAGCACATTTTCAATGCCTCACTACACAGCATCACACAAAGGTTTCGCCTCCATTTCAAAACTCTGCTTGAGAGCCATGTGAAAGAAGGTAGCAAAAAGTTCACTAGTTGGACTAATTTGTTTCCATTTATTTTATTTTCAAACGTGCTTATTCAGCATTAAGTCAAAGGACAGACTGATCCCTGAGGCACACCCTGGCTCATCATCTCTGTGATGAGCACCGCTTTAAGGGGAATTGCTGCCTGGCTCCCTGCATCAGACTCAAGATTTCTGAGGACAAGTATAACCCCACTTCTGACAGCAAATGCACCATCTTCTCCCTGTTACCAGTACTTTCTAGGGTTGTCTCCCACACCTTACTCCTCCACACTGCAAGGCTGAGTGGAACAATCTTCATTGACATGCACTTCCGCATTACACACACCACACTACAATCCTGGGGATGCAGGGCAAATACAAAAGCAGAGGAGACCTGGGATGTACATTTGAAAGCAAGAGAAAAGCAGCTGGAAAACCAAAATCATTTTGGTCAGCTTTCTAGGTAAGTTAAGATGTGCTCTCTACTACAGCTTTCACATTACAGGTAACCTTTGCTAAAAGAAAACAAGTTTCCTTCAGTGCACAAAATCCGTAGCACATTTCAACAGTAAGCAATGTGTAATCATCAAGTGTAAAGCAGACATCTCACAATAAACTTATTTTATACATACACATCATTTTGATGAAATTAAAAAAAAAATCAGCCTATCAGCTTCAGTAAGAAAAAAGCCCCAGGCACCTGCAAGTGCTGTTCTTTTGTTCCTACATCTCACAGACATTAAGCCAACCCTTCAGGAAAGGGCTTCACAAAATGTTGTTTTATCAGCTCGTGCAGATAAGTCATTAAAAAAAAAAATCAAAGGTTTGTTGTCAGAAAGCCAAGCATCCCTCATTCCTTTACAGATACAGACTTACCAAAAAAAAAAAAAACCCTTCCTTGTCTGCATCAAGTTTCTGTACCTGTGACCTTAGTCATAAATCTGCATACACAAAGCCAAATTACAGTCCTGTTGAAATCAAAAGCAGCTTTGCCATTGTAGTGCTGAGTCTACCAAGTTCCGACTCGGTCACGTTACAAATGAGGCTACAGAAAAGACAGGGCTCCTTTAAACAAACTCCAGTGTAGCCTTTACAAGCTACACTGCTTTCCACTTTCCTTGTTTACCATACGAAAGTTAGGACAGCATTCCTCCTGTCAGACTGCTCAGCATGAATAATAGATACATCATTTCTTAACTGTCAAAGTATCTGTAAGAGGTGCACTTGGTCCTTTTGAATAGCTACAGCAAACTGTTATTTGGCATTACACAGAGCTCATATTTTCCAGCTAGCAAAGAAATTACTAAGACATACTTGTTAAACCATAGAAATAATTTTACTCACACTTTATTATCCTTATGTAATATTTAATTATCTCCTCTCCCACTCCCTTGCTTCAGCAACAATTTGCTCAATGATGTGTCAAGGAGATGGAAAAACCAAAACAAATGAGGTCAAATCTGTGCAATAATACCCTGGTGTTTATTTACTAAGGACCAAAGCCTCAGTAGCTGCAAATACTATGACTCCTGTGCAGGCAGTTGAGTTCTGCTGACTTATACCAGCTGTGGACTCAACACAACTGCTGAGACACAGATTACATTTAAGATTACAGAAATGTAAGCCAGGCAATATATCACATACCAAAAGTAAAGACCTTACAGGAGAGCTGAAACAGCATTGATAGGGTGACAAATACTCCACCAGGCAGAAGAGGACAAGTTCAAGTGGTGTAAATGGCCACACCTCCCCTAGAGCTCAGCTCTAGACCACCCAGGGTTTGTGTTGCTGCGGTCTCTGTTACTTCCTCCACAACAATTAGCCTCACTTCTATCTTCCCTCTTACAGCCCATGCAGAGAGTCCTTCAGCACAGCTCTTCTGCCAGCAGCACTCATGCATTTGGAGGACCCACCCCTCCGTGGCCATTCCCTCTCCACCACCCTCTCAGTTGTGCCAACATGACCATTTCCATGGCTGTGCTCTAAATCATCATGAAATGTGAAATGATACTCTTCAATAATAAAATATAATCACTGTTGGAGAATTAGAGCCAGACCACCCAAAAAGCTGAACAGGAAAGGCAGAGTCGTCAGTGGGAACAGGAGTCACGAGTGATGGTGGAAAGGAGGAGCCTCTGAAATCAGATCTGCCACAACAGCATTATTCAAACATCAGCAATAAGTCACCTTATTTCTTTTGGTTGTTGCTGGGCCTCAAATTAAGGTTTTCATCATGGTTTATTCCAAGAGCTACCTAATATTTAAAGGGTAAACACTTTCTTCTCAGGTGAGGATTCACCACATTGGACACTTTGAATACTTAAAGCTTTACTGTATATATGCAGTTACATAAGTAATCAGCAGTTACTGATCACAGAGTTGTTTTCATTGGAAGAGACCTTTGAGATCATCACATCCAACCACTAACCCAGAACTGCCAAGTCACCACTAAACTACATCCCTCAGCACCACATTTATAGGCCTTTTAAACTCCTCCAGGGATGGGGACTCCACCACTGCCCTGGGCAGCCTGTTCTAGGGCTTCACAACCCTCTCTGTAAAGAAATTTTTCCTAGTATCCAGCTTAAACCTCCCCTGGTGCAAACTGAGACCACTTCCTCTCATCCTATTGCTTGTTACTTGGGAGGAAAGACTGATCCCCACCTTGCTCCAACCTCCTTTCAGGTAGTTGTAGAGAGTAATAAGGTCTCCCCTGAGCCTCCTTTTCTCCAGGCTAAGCAACCTGTTCCCTCAGCCACTCCTCAGCACACTTGTGCTCTAGACCCTTCACCAGCTTCGTTGCCCTTCCCTAGACACACTCCAGCACCTCAGTGTCCTTCTCCCTTTGAAACAGCTGTACCCTAGCTGTTACCAACAGATCTGGTATCATGTAAACTGACCCTTGATCAAAAAACCCAAAGTCCTTCTAGCAGCACCAGGCTTGGAGCCAGGTATTGATTTGGTGCATCTTTCCCTGTTCCTTCCCACATTAATTCCTGCAACTAAAGGGACAGAGGAGAACACTACTTGGGTTCCTGATCCCTTGACCAGTCATCCTAAGGCCCTGAAGTACCTCTTGATTGCCCTTAAGCTTCTTGTGAGTTCATCACTATCTACCTGAAAAGTCAATGATGGATCATAATCTGAGGGCCATATCAGGGTAGGAAGCTTTCTCATCACATCCTTAACCTAGCTCCCAGGGAAGCAGCAGAACTCCCTAAGAAGAGGGTCAGGTCTGCACACTGGGCCTTCCCTTCCCTTCCGAAGGGGGTCACCTGTAACAATGACCCATCTCTTTGGGGAAGTAGTTTTGATGCAGGGCTTTGGCCGACTTAACCTCAGCAACACTTTCAAGCTAGACAAATTGTCATTCTCATTACTGATGGGTTCCACTTGCAGGGCCTCATACCTGTTATGCAAGGGCACCTGGAAACGTGAGGGTGTTGCTGAGGGGACACACCTGCTGCACCAGACAGGAACTTATTGCCATGGGCCCGTCCTTCTGGTCACTATCTTCAGTCACATGGAGAGGGAAAAGGGAGTCCTCCATGTTACAGAGCTCATCTGACCATGCCATAGTATAACAGCATGACAATGACCAAGGAGTGGTTGGTGGCAGAGCCAGGATCAAAAACACCCATGTCCCGAACTAGGTGACAGCAACCATTACAAAAAGTATCACAGCTGCCTGTGCAATGGCCAGCACTTACCCCTAGTATCCTGGGAAGACTTGACTTGTGTGTGTCCAGGCTGCCACACCACTCTCCTAGTTCAAAAGGATCTTCTCATTTCCCTCCAGTGTTATTGCCAATAGGAGCAACAGTGGGCACATAGCACAGTGATTTAGGAGTTGCACACATTTGCCCTGAGCAAGGCAAGAGGACCCTTTAAAAAAAAAAAAAAAACACAACCACCCACTTCCCATGCATTAGAGTTTTCATTCTTGATAGCAACACTAGAGCTGAAAACTGATAGGAGACATTAGGGAAAACTAGGACAGGCAAAAAAAGAAAAAAGAAAGGAATAGACAGCCCTAACACTGAGGATACCATTACTGTAACTTGACAGACCATTAAAAAATGGTCAGTATCCATTTTTAATATATAAACAAATTAACAGAACACACCATGTTCAGCTACATGTTAAGAAGCATTAATGAGAATAGCTCATAGTTCAGTTTACTTTGCTCTTTAAATAAACATAGGCTATTGGAAATGTTATACAACATGAGCACCGTAAGCGCAGCTCCAACTCCTGTCATTGCTGCAGATGAGTTACAAATCTACAAGAACTTGTCTGCTCCATGCTTGCAGCCACCGCTACACTTAAATTAGTAACTATGTAGGCCTCTTCCAAGGCATATCAGAGACCAGCTGTGCAAGGACCTGTCACCTTCTTGTCAGTGAAAGTTTTCTGTCCAAAGAACTTTCGTCATCCCCCATTCCTCAAGTAGCTGGATGTCACTTGAAGAGACAGCTGAAGTCACTTGCAATGAATGGTCTCAAATCAGAGCTCACTGCCCTTGTCACAGAAAGTCTCACCCCGCAGCTAAAACTGTCACTGATCATGTTTAGATATGTACACTGAGGTATCAGATTAGAAAAGAGTATGCACGAGATGGGAGTTTAAAAGAGGCCAAGTTGCAAGGAAAATCTTAATAGGGAGAACCGAGGGCTTGAAGGGTTAGCCCTTTTCCAAATCCAATTTATATTTCCCATCAAATCCAATAAAAAATATCTAGCTTCTAAAACCGGCATGTTTCCAACCATCATATTCAAGAAGAAGCTGAAACTTTAAGTACTTTGGCCAGAGAGCATGTGGAATGTTAGGGGATTATGGCATCTCTGCAGCAAGTTACTTCATTAATAGGAAAATACCCAAGAGGCATATTCTGACCTCAAGATTAATACTCAAAATGGTAGATGCGTATGCTACAGTTGAAGAAAGGAAAAAATGTCAAATTGGTATATTCTGAAGAAACTCCTGAGCATGATAATATTTGCTGTTTGTTTCTGCATCTCTTGCTTATAATTAGCAATAGAAACACTGCCTACTGGTTACAGCTAGAGATGGAGCAGTCTGGGCTCCACAGCTGCTTTCTCATCTCAGGTACCAACTTTTTAGGTGACTCATTTAGACTCTCACAACTTCTAGGAAATCCAGCTTAATCGTTGGCAAACTGAGCTGCGTGGGCATGCCAAAGAGCACTTGAGGACACATTTCTAAGACTGACCTCTACACAAAAAATAGCAAAGCACAAGTTGGTAGAAAGACCAACAGACTGCTAGTAGAAAGACAACAGACACTGAAACATCCAGAAGATGCTCATTATGTTCTATACCATTTCATTTTACACTTTTAGTCTAAGATATTGCCATGTCAATACATCATAGGAGCTACATCCTGGAGAACGCTCTGCAGATTTGTCCATGCTACACTGCAACCTCTGGTGGCCCTTGGGGTCAGCCACAGTACAGGAGCAGCAGATCTAAGAGAGGACATTTTCCATCCACCAGCTCCAGCATGAGGGTTTCTCTGCTATGCATCTCCTCAGAAGGTGAATTTCAGTGGGACAGTGAAAGGCACAGGGACTGGTTTAGTCAATAGCTCTAGAAGATGTTCAAAAGAGAATGCAGGAGTGTTTTCTCCTCTGTACACAGGCACCTCCTGAGAAGCTAGAGATAGCCAAGTAAACCTTGACAAATCACAAATCCTGTTGCAGCCTGAGAATTGAGAAGACATGTTTGAGCTTTCCCTTGTGCCTGCCCCGTTCTCCTAGGCTTTGAAGGACTTCAATATAATATTTTGTCTCATCTCTTAGAAGATGAATTAGCTAGTACCTTATTGTCCATAAAAGAAAACTTAATCTTCAGTCAGAAGCATCATAAGCTTCTTTCCTTTTACCCTTGCACTGTTGGCTTGAAAGCAAAACAATTTGTTCCAACTACTTATTTGTAAAGACTATGTGCTTTATTTCTGCTTGAAAATACGGCTAGAGAAATTTTACTCCAAATTTCATATGCCAAAATTCTCTCCACAAATGAAGCTCAGAGTGAAGGGAATTCATTCCAACTATTTTTTCCTAAAGTATATTTGTTTTGTTCTTGTCTGGAATAAAATTTCTGTGTTTTCAGACACTATGCAAGAGTTCTTTTCAGATTAGAAACCAAATTTTGGCCCAGAGAGGTTTTTTCCTCACCTTCCAGGCTCCCCCAAAATCACAAGCATATACAAAATAGAAGTATAATCCAAACTGGTCTGCAACCAGTGTTTATAGTTTCTGTTACTGAGAAGTCCTTGAAATACCAAGCATACCCTAAGAACCAGCAGAAGCTACTGCAGTCCACATCCCACTGAAGAAGTCCCAGTGGGATACTGTGACTTATCATGGAAGGCATTCCAGAAGACAGGCAAGGATGATGCGCTCCCAAAGCTCAGAATGGAACACAGGGTGCAACCACAGCTCTCGAAGGAAGTTGAACTTATCTCAGCACAGAGGGGATGAGAGGGTGGCCTTTACTTTAGATAACGGCTGTATCAGTTGAGTCTGTCAACTGTTAAATGGACTTCCTTAAACTAATCAATAGAGAGTATTATCTTCCCAAACCAACCAGACCAGCACAAGGACGTGTGTATACGGCTTAGCTCAGGGTATTATATTCAACAGCCAAAGTGAACTTTGAAGAAAGCAACAGGTTTGAGCTGGCTTCAACCCACATACTCCTTCCCAGAGACTGGGGACACCTAGCTTCATGACAGTAAGCAGAGAGACCATCAAAGGAACATGTCTGTATTTTGATCCAGCAGAAGGGTGCACTCACTACGTTGTGGTTGTGTTGTGATTCTGGACTATTGCGGCATCACAACCCCATGCAACACTGAATACCTACAAGTAAATTGTGTATTAAACACTAAACTCTCCTCATGTGGCATATCTAAAAACCTGTCCAAAGAGAATTTACCCCAGACAGGAGCTCCTAGATGCTCAGCCCTTTTGAAAATTAGGCCACTGCTTTAGAAATCTAAACATAGACTAAGGGTCCTAACTGTAGGCTCCTATTTCTGAAAGTCCTTGGTCTTTAATTTTCATAGCATGGTAAACAAAGCATCCTTTTTTCTTTCCCACTAGAAAGTACTCAGGGTTCAGAAGTTTATTGAAAACATAGCTGACATCCAAATCAACACAGACTGCAAAAACAACAGGGCTGACAAGACAGAACACTTTCAAAACATCACGTTGATCATTAGAATAGCAGAGCAAAACATTAATATCATAAGCTTTTGCAGTCAAGGACTCTGCTCTAGCTGGGTATAGCTCTTTAAGCAACAGAAACCTGGAAAATAGACTTTGAAGATAAATAGATGGATTTGCTTTCCAGCAAACAAATACAGGATCAACAAAATTGAACATGATGACTACTCCATAGGCAACAGTGATGCTGCCATGCAGATTTCCTGAAATGTCACTATAGCAAATAAGCTTCTGTTTTGCTCTTGGGAGGAACTGAAAGTGAGAGAGTAGATAGCAAATGACATTTCAGCAAAAAACAATAGATGGAAAATAAACAAATTCTCCCAATCATTAAACTCAACTTTCAGTTGACTCAGTCTCAGGTCTGGGAGGGGGTAGCAGTGCTGGGAGGATCTTGTAGCTTTAAACAAAACATATTTTTTTAAAAGATCTTCACACAGAGAAACCATTCAGCTCTGATAGAGGAGGATCCTATAAGAGATGTTTAGGAGTAAATCCAAGCCTATTCCCCCTAAATTCAAACCCAATACAGGATGAAAGCCTCATTTGTCTGATCCAGACTGAAACAAATGGCAGCTTTTTACACCGATAAGACTGGAGATACTTTTTTTTTAAAAAAAACAGTGAAAGGTCTTTCTTTTCAAGTTCCACATGTGAATGAAACAACTCTCTACAAATATGAACTTCATACATTTCAGTGACATGAGTGCCTGTAGTCCTTTCACCAACAGACCTACTAATGATCTCACTGGGAGTTACATGCATAGAGAATCAATACTGTTGACACTGAATTAATGGTGTGCAGATATACTATGTTTGATATATGAACATAAGAAATAATAGTTCGGCAGTTTGGTCTTCAAACTTGATAACTTTTGCTGCGGGTGCTGGGTCCTTCACTATTTATATTATTTTGTTATTCCATTCCTTTTCGGAGCAACCACTTTGACCTGGCAAACACCTTTTTCTTGCCAAACTATGTATATTTATAACAGGAAAACTAAAGGGCCTCATTGTCCTAATGTCTGCAGAAGACAGTCTGGCAGTAAAGTATATCTTTATTATTGTGTCACGCACTGTGCTGTTATAGTTGAATATCTGATTTTGTCAGTATTTCCATTATAACCCAGACCATAAGTGTGTTTTGAGGGAGACAAGTCAAAGGCCCTGATTCTCCTCTCACTTGAAGTGAGATAAATGGGGAGTTGAAGCACACACAGCATGCATGAGAAGGGGGAGAGACTCAAGTTTCAGACGGAAAAACCAAAAAAGAAAGGCTGCTCTGCATATGCAATGTTCAATTTGCAGACATCCACATATACAAGGACAAGCCCATTTCAGCCTGTTCAGCTCACCCGTTGGTTGCAAAAGCATTTGCATGAGTTCTATGCATAATCTTCTGCATGTTTAAGAAATATGAATATGCTGCACTAACTCTAGGCTTACCTGTCTCTAAAAAAGTACAACTACATTGGTATGAGAGAGACTAGTGTTTAATTGAACAGGTCACGTTTGAAAATTGTGTTTTCAATTAAAGGCAAATACGACTCAGTGAAACAAACATGGGACTATAAAGATAGGAATTTCCAGAGCTTTATCCCATTGCTGCCAGTGATCTGATGAGTCACTTTATGAGAGTTCACTTACCTTTTAGATTATCTCACGTTCACCAGTTTCTAACTGAGGATACTAGCACTTGCTTGCCTTTCCTATTGGGGTGTTGTGAAGGTTCAATAACATTTCCACGTGTTAAGCATTACTGAAATGCTAAGCAGTTATAGTGTCTGATTTAACGCTCCCCTTTCTGGAAGCTGAGATAGAGTTACAATTTTCACTCTAAGCTTACCTCATACTGCTGGTCTTGGTAGAGGAAAGGTCTCTCCTCAGCTACATATCACACAGCATATATTTTGAAACCAGAACCACTGAGTTTCAGGTCAAGAAAAGAAAAGCTTTAGATGGCCATGGTGTGGATTCTGGTGAACTTTAGAGAACAAAACCAACGCCACGCACCAGTGTTTTATCTTACAATTCATTCATTTTTTCCTGGATATTTTCCCATTTTTGCTGCCTCAGTTATTCTGCCCACCTCCATCCTTCACCAGACTCACTGAGGTGACACTGCTGTATGACATCACATGTCAACCCCCACGGTGATCACCACGTTGTCACAAACAGTATCATGGGAGGAGGAGGGTGAATAGAAGAGTATTTACACACAAACTGCTTGGCAATCAAAAAGACTGGGAAAGGAAATGCACAAAAAAGCCTCTGACAGCTTAATGAGGTTTTGGTAACATGCTGTAGTTTTCCAACTGTGTTCAAGTGTGATCTTGGTTCTTAAAATGTGATCTTCCTTACTTTTATGGACTTAAAAAGAACTACATCCATTTTGCTCAGCACAGCAATCTGAAAGTTCACATGTCTGATTTTATTATTTAATGTGTAGAAAGAATGGCATTTCAACGCCTGCCGAAGAAACTGCCTTTTAAAGACAGTCTACAGAGATATGTTTGGAATTTTAAATCCTGGTGTTTTGCTTTTTCTTTAATCTTTTATTAATGGTTTGTGTTCCCATTACTCTAAACTGAGCATTAGGTTGCTGGGGAAAAGCGCCAATCAAGTGTGTATGGCAACTGGAACTTATTTGAAAATAGAGGGTTAGCTGATCAAAATTAGTATTTCTGAGATTTGGGCCTGTGATGGACATCTTGTACTGAAGGAAAAACAATACAAAAAAAGATGACTCATTCTGACAGCAGCAGGTCAGGAGGCAGCAAGAGAGGCTGGAAACCAGCTTTCCCATTTTGCTTTAATTCTGACTGATCAATCTCAAGAGGTTTCGACAGAACCAAATTTAAATGCCATTTACTTTTTTGTGACAGAGATGGGCATAAATTAATTCTGCCAGCTGACCTGACCACAGCTTCTCCAGGGGTCCCTCCTCACAGCTCACTCCTGCATAGTATGTGTGTAATTTGAGGCATAAGGAACAATGGCCAGGATTTGCTTATTTGAACTCAGCCTGTCAGAAAAAGGAAACAAAAACTTTGTCAATACTGACAGCTAAACCTCCATTTCCTGTCCTTCCTCTTGAAGTCTAAGCAATTGCTTGTCACTGGGCTATAAATGTATGTCCAAAGATTATAGAAAAAAAATTAATTAGAACAGCATGGGAGAAAAACGTTGCTTTCATATACCCACCTTGCCTTCCCCAGGCACAAATGCAGCCCTGGTTCATCAAGTCACACAATAACCAAGTTCCTCACTAAACACAAAATCCCAGGATAAGAGGTAGCAACCCATTTGCTATTTCTCTATGAGAAGACAGCACAGGGCAGAAAGGATGGTCTGGTAACTTCCCTCTGCAACACGCCCTCACATTTTAGTGCGGATGCAGGTCTACCCTATAGGGTTGTTCAGTAGGGCTTTCCAGAACTATGGATATTCAATGGCTATTACCACTATTGGAGCATGCTATCCTTCCTTCTCCACAGTTTTATTATTAAGCCACCTTATAGCATTTAGTAGGAAGTTTTAAATCCAGAATTCCTTAGCAGTGATAAAATTACCTACAAGGGTCATCTTAACCTGGCCAGTGACAGTGCTCACAGTGACCTGGTTCTAAGGTTGCTGTTCTTTTGAGTCATGTCAGCAGAAGATTAACAATTCCTTTTATTCACCTGAGATTTTGCATGGGTACCATGGTGTGCTCCACATGTACACCATACATAAGCATAACCTTTAGAAAAGTAATTCAGACAGAAGAATGCAACTGGAGGCAGCACCACAATATTTGCTTCCTTGAAATTCACATAAAAAGAGCTTGTGGAGGCATTGGTCAGCATGCACAGCCATCAAAACACGATGATAAATATTGATCAGATAATTTAAAACATCAAAGTTCAAAATTGAGATGACTCCTATTTTCTAGCTAATGTCTTACCATTAGAATAAAACCAGTGTCAAGGAGTACTGTAGCAGTAAGGCAGCGTTTGAATACTCAGTTGAAATATTGTTATATGCGACCAACAAATGATTAAATTTTACAAGCTACTGACAAAATCTTAAAACTGTGAGGAACGAAAACATACAACATGAGAAAAATCAAAATGATTAATCAAAGATGAGGCATGTTGCAAGACAAAAAATGGCCTTTAGTTACCTCACCAAAATTCTAGAGGAGCCATTTGCAGCTTGAAAACAGACTCCTTAAACACAACTAAAATGCATTTCTAATAAAATACTATTAAAAGGAGATATGCCTCTAATATTTTTTCCTCATTTGGTAGCAGGATCAGCTCTGTTCTGCAAGTCTATCCTGCCCGTACAAATCGGCTCATTGTTCAGCGGTTTAAAATGATGCACAAAGTGCAGTAATCACACCCAGAACATATGAAACACGAGCCACAAGAAGCACAATGAGTTCCAGCTATTCCACACATTTCCACTGTTGGGTTTCCCTGCTCGCCTCCTGACCCCACCCAGTTGGACAGATGCTGCTGTTTTGCTTTTGAATCTTCCTAGAATTCAAAAGTAGTAAGGGTTCAGTCCCCAGGTCTAGGCTTTGCCTATTTACGCACATCTTTGAGTGCCACAATCTCGTGAGCCCACATTTCTGTTGATCACAGATAGTATCCAAACATGTCCTTTTAGATCCCCATATGCATAACACAGGCATTGCTTTAAAGTGATATTAAGCATCCCAAGTGTAGATTTTAAAGCAAACTCAGCAGCAAGTTGTGTTCTGTAATTACCAGCACACTTCAAAGGCTGCGGGACACTACTTCGCGAGTGTACAGCACATTTAAAGCAAACTGTTTTGATGTTGGGATTCAGATTTTATTCTGCATTCACCTACATTGCACTGCACAAGAAAATCTACACATGCAGACTGAGCTCAGAAATTACACGGTCTATATCCTCACAGGTGCAGAACGCATTTCCAGTGGAAACGCATCTGTCCTGCAGGCAAAAAAAAGAAGGATTTTTAAGAACTACACAGAAGATGACACAGGTCAGCTGGTTTAATGGGGAGTGGGAGAGGTCTGGCCAGAGGAAAAGAAGGTCAGAGGGGCAAGGGAGGAACTTGGAGCTAAAGAGAAAAACAGGAACATACTGGAGTCTTCCCCCCAAGAAATTAGGGCCAAAATTCTCTGCAAACCTATGCTGCAGAGAGTGATAGTGTTCTACAAAAATACTGAATTTTTTAAAAAACTTCCACTAAAATTGTTAGCAGCACAGATGAACAGAATGAGAGTAATTTATCCAGAGAGGGGGTCCTTTCTTTCACCTTAATTTTGGGTACATCATCTGAAACCATTTTATTTTTTTCTTCATATAAAGTCCTTCCCCTTGCCCACGCAACATAAATCTGCAAATACTCACTGGTTGAGCAGTTCCTTTAAAAAAATACTCATCTGAAATTTTTTACACCTAGATGCTGGGACAGGTTGATGTGACAGATGTTTCCCTGTTCTGAGTGGATGATCATTCTTACACAAACTCAGACTCCCACTGTAACTCTTTAGGAACAGTGACTGACTAATAGTCAGGTATCTCCTCTTAAAAAGCCCCTGCATCCACAAACTTCCCAAAACTGGTACCGGCCTGTTATTCCAAAGCTAGAACGAAGTTACCACACACAGATCTAGACTAAGACAAGTATTCACTATAAACTTCTGCAGCATTTCTCCATCGCTTTCTGTCCAGAAATGAATCGAAAACTCCTGGTATAAAGCTCTCCATTAGGACTGCCTTTAAAAATCACTTTCTCACACTCCTGTGAAATCCCACATTGTGTGGCACAATTTCTTTTTCTAATTCTGAGGCTGAATAAAATGAGGCATTTCAAAACATGTAGCAAACTGACCTAAATATATTATTTGAGGCAGTCAGTGAAAGCCATGTGCAGGTGAAGTCATATACAGTATTCTTTAATATTTTAGTTCACTAAAGCTGGTAACAGTTATCAGTAATCTTGGCCTCCCCTGAAAAAAGGGAACCTGTGGCACACCCTAATAAAGACTTGCCCAAGACCAGACACCACCAGCTAATTTTGACCTCCTAAACGTGTCACCTCTGTGCTCTATCCACTTGCCAACAAAACTTTGTGCTGTAAGAGATACTGTGACTCCCATTTAAACAACAAAGTGGTGTCATGTGTGATGTTTCTGAAAAACAATGCAGTTGAACAGTAACTTTTGCTATTGCAAAAGATGGAACATTTTCAAGTTGTCTCGTGGCTTGTTGCTTCAATCACGAGCAGTATTTCTGCTATTCCAGGCAAGTGGTTTATCAGTAATACACAGGACATGAGCCCCTGCTTCTGAGACCTTTGTCTCACTCAGCTGAAGATTTCAGATGGGCTTCCCCCTTCCTTTTGCTCAGCTAACATTGCTCCTTACTTTACAATTCTCCAATTCTGCCACATATTGAGCAGTCCTTGAGTGACCTATGACAAACTAGAGTAGTTCCTGCTATGAATTTACAGCTCTAATTACCAAGGAAACACTACCATCTGGTGGGCTGTTTGGAAAATCTTTTACTTTAAAAAAAATCCACACTGTTCTTTCTGGCCTAACACCCTATGCAAATCTAGTTCCTTTTCCTAGAACTGAAGAAACCTCAAATATTTGAATCAGAAGCATGCATCCCCTATACTATTTCTCCCCCACCTTCCCCCCCTCCACCCCCTCCATCATATAAAAGATCTGATTAAATCCTATCCTGAAGTCCTGGGATAGCCCAGGCCATGCACTCCACTCTGAATTTCACTGGTGCTCTCTACTACAACAGGTTGGAAAATAACCCCCAAAACAAACAAGTTTAATACAAGTGTCATTTCCCACAGGATATATGATCCAGTTTGCCCAGCTTCAGTTCTGCTGCCCCACTCACACTATGTAGTTCCACTCAGGGGCTGGGAAATTTTGCCTAACTTCAAGAAGTGGACTTGGCTGCACAGGATTTTGTATTTTATTTCCTTCTAAAAGTCTTACTCTTTCAAGTACACAAGGTATGCAAAATCCAACACCACCTGTCAGCACCCAGAGAACAGCTTTACAAAGACAATCTCCTTAAACAATATAAACCTTATTGTTTCTATTCTTTAAAGCCATTAACTATTTTCATACCCTTTACATCAGCTGGGAACTATAGATCACAGACAAAGACAATCTCATTTGTTTTAATGGCTAAGTAAATTCAAAATGGAAATGACTAGGCAATTTGTTTCCATGCTTTTTTCATTTTGGTCTCTTTACTCCCCATCCCCCTAACACCTCACCACCCCACACCCCAAACGTCTTTCAGTAAGGACTAGACTTCTGGCAAACCAGCTTATCTCCACTGCATTCAGTATGTCAGGCTTAAGCAAACCAAGGAGTCTGCTTCAAAGTTTAGCTTCCTCATACTAGGTTAGGACACCTCATTACAGGCATTCTTCATTAAAAGCCTTCTAAGTTCATCTTTCAAACAGTAATATCTTCTGTAATGGCCAATAGATAGATAAGTGTAATAAACAAATAATTGTAGCGGTTTCTACTAAAGCAATAGTTGTGGGAGGTGCCATGCAGGCAGATATAGGTCAGTCCCTGATGGACGTACTACTTGACCACTTAACTGGCGCAAACTAATCCTTGGCAGGTAATTATCAGTCATCTGCCATTACTACACTCGAGTTAATCCTAATCTGCACTCTGCAGAGTGACTCCAGTTGGATTACCATTTGTTTTCAGCACTTCTACATACTGAAGTACTTCAGAAGACAATCAAATAGCAGTAAAGCAGAAGACATCTTTATTACCTAAAGAGTCAAACATTTTGGACAGTGACTCTCACCATTTTGTTAGGCTTTGTTTCTTTCTAGAGAAGCTTCTCAAGGTCTCAGGCACATGATTGTTCATAAGTCCAGGCCTGTGGAACAGCAGATACTCACTTCATGCTTTCGTTATCCTCAGGCTACGTGGCACACCTTTAAGTTACTGTGCACAACATTTCAATCCTGCACAAAAAACTGTTCAGAACATGCCAACAGTAGACTTTAATAAAACAAGTACAGGAGAAGTATAGAGTATCTCAGAAAACTGCTCTTTCATCATGGTATAAAACACATGTCAACCTGCTCTTGAGAACAAAGCAGCAGTCCAGCCCTTTGCCTAGAAGTCAGACAACTTTAACAGAATTTTATGCCATTTAGACCTTGCCTGCCCTGAGCATTTTACAACAAGATGCACACATACACAGCACTGGTAATATGGTGCTATGTTTCACACAGCATGGACTTAAGCATACCAGTTCATCTAATTCATAACCAAACACCACTTACGAACATCTTGGTGTCAACCAAGGGACCTGAGTTAGGCTTTAATCCAGTCAGTATATACACAGAAGTAAGCAGCATTCATTTGAATTAAACACAACTCAGTATTCTTAGTATTTTGCCATGCAACAACCAATACTACTCACTCTGCAAACTGGAAGGAAAACCAGGTTTTTTGAAATACTTTCAATCATGATCAGTCTACTTCACTGGCATTCATGGGCTTTAACAGAGGGAAATTCAGGCCCAAAAGCCAAAGACAGGAAAATGAAGCATTAAGTGACTGGGGAGCACAGGCAGAATGACCAGGATACAACCGTTTCACCCCAAAGTACAAGATGGATATAACTTTGACTTGTTGAGGAAATCTAACAAAGATGAATTTTTGAACAGATGTACACCATGGCCAACAGATAACTGCTCACATACTTAACTAAAGCCATGCGTGAAAAACAAAAGGTACAGACAAACTGCAAAAAAGAGAGGTCATTTCTGAGCTGCAAACTGGATTTATTTTGATTAAGAAATACAAGAAGGTAATACAGAGAGCAATGACCAGAGTTTCAGATCATACAGCAATAGAAAAGGAACTCATAAGCCCCTTCGGGACCGAAGGCTACCCACCCACCCACAGCTTAGATTTCAAGTCTTCATTTTAAGGCTATGACTTGACCTCTGTTCAGAGACATATTAAGGTCTTGGCACAGTATCAGATGCCTAGAATAGTGAAGTTTCGTAAACAGATTTAGTGTATGGAATTTTACACTGGCCAAAATTAATTGGCTAAGAGGTCAAATTACAGCTGCTAATATTTTGCAGTAGAAGCCAAAGCCCTCTGATTGCCCTGAGGTCTATTAACTGTTTCCTTCGTTGATTTTTACATCTCCAGTTACTTTGTTGGAAAAAGTCACAATTCCGAGGTTTTCAAAAAGTGACAACAGATATTAAAATGTAGCTCAGCTTTGTGCAAATCCTGCTTTCAGCCAGCTGCAGGAGTCACTGATAAAGACAGAGCCTGAAACAAAGGGCAAGGAAGCGAGGTCTGGGGTTTATAATACTAACCTAAAATCCCAGCCAATCTAAGTTAAATCTGTTCTTGCAGCACCACCAGCTTCTTACATGAATTTTGGCAAGTCATTCAGGCACTGTCAGCGCACACTGTTGATAGTAAGGGCCAGAGGTATCACTCTCATGACACAAATCATGAACTCCAGAACACAGCTCTCTGTAGCAATACAGTATGTCCCTAAGAAGTCTGAAATATTTCCATATAGGTCAGCCTCTGCTGCAGCCCACTTGCAGTTCAACCACCCCTAAATGTACTTGGTCCTGACCCCTTCCTTCCTCCTTTCCTCCTGCCTGCAAATACATACAGGGACTGAAAGAAGAGTTGCCTACTGCCTGATGCCTCAGGCAGCCGAGCCCCTCACATGCACCTGGGATACATCTTACAACTACTCTGGAGTAACAACAGCCACCTACATATAGTTGGCTTCAGCAGAGGCCCCAAGGTTTAATACAGAGAGAGGTCTGACTTCATGGCCAATCCAAATTATCATGTAGAAGGATGAGAAAAATACTTTCTGGCTCCACTGAAGTCAGTGGCAGCAGTCCCGTTCTCAGAATTTTAGCTTAGAGTACTACAGCTATATCACCAGCTCACTTCCCTAAGTATTTATGGACTATTGCTAAAGTGGGGGTATATTTGAGCCAAATCCCAAAATTTAGACTTGGATGTAGCATCAACTGTAAATTTTATAATCAGTGATCCCCTACCTAAACTTTGTGCCCATATTGCATACCCATATAATGAATTGTTGGACCTGCTTCAGTAATTGCATTTGTGTCTGGCTTGAGCCCATAAAGTCAGAGATGCTCAGGTTTATAGATCTTGAAAGGCTGTGTATTCCACCAATTCCTAATTGCAGCTAAATTCTAATTTGATTAATATGTTGGTTTAAAGCCATCAAGTTTCATGAAGTTTATCAGTGAAATCTACTTCAAATCCAGGATGGCTCAGCTGACCTGTACGTATTTTAAAGTGGCAGGAAAGTATGTAACACACAAGCTCTTCTAGGAATGGATACCAAGATGACTGCAACATTAAGAAATACAAGTTTTTTAAATCAGCACCTCCAGAGGTGAGAGAGCACCTCAAAATTCTGTTATGGTCTTTTGTATGGGAGTGTGCATCTATTACCATCCATATCTCTCCTCTCTGAGGAATTTTGAAGAAAAAAAATTAGGGGTCAAATCCTAAGAGCTATTCAGCAAATTCCCTCCTTTCCTAACAGCTTTGCTAGACATACAGATACTATCCAATATCCATAGCTGTGCCTGTAGTCTTTTCAGAGGGTGCTTGTTATAGAAATAAGTAATATTTTCTAAGAAAATAAGCTACAAAATTTTACTCTAAACTTACAAAAACATTTTTGGCCACGCACAGGATTCCAAAGCAGCTGGAAATACAACTAAAAGTAAACCCAGTCCTGAAGTTTAGTTGTTCCTATTCCCTTTCCCAGGTACTGAGGGAAGCACTGAGCTGGAAGCATTTGCAACACCAGCCCCTGGCTCTGCTTCTTGGCCAGTGCCAATGACTTGAGCTCCCTTCACTTCCACCAGGACATTGCTACTCACAGCTAAGAAGCAGGGCTGTACTAAAAAGCAAATGAACAACCACCCAACTCAAACCTAGTTTTCAATATCTTTATTACTTGGAAAGTCAACAGCAGTATTTTTTCCATGAAGCCAGGTCTCTGAAAGGAGGCTACAAGGTAATGAAGCAGATTGCGTAAGTGTTCCACTCCCCTCCAGTGCAGCATTGCCTAACCTCATTTCTGCCTCCCAGTTGGCATCGCACAATCATCACCTCACAATTATAGAACAGCCATGTGGTAGCCATAGCATCACCTGCATGGAGAGTATAGCTGGGAAAGTGTCTCTATTGTTGGTTGACTTAAAAGCGAGAATAGCTCTGTTCTTTGTGAAAGAAAAGACAACTCTTCTTCTGCTTCTCAGTTCATCTTTTCCTCCCTCATGCTCAGGTTTTTTTTTCTTACCAGACATCAGGCAGAAAGGACTGCAAGATGACCAAGGATATAACCAACACTTGGCGGGGGGGGGGGGGGGGGGGGCGGGGTGTGGAAATCAAAAAAGGGTCTTTCTTGAGCATCCATCTTACCAGTCTGCAGGATACTGTTATCATCTACATCTTTCAATTTTAAAGGCCCAGTTTCCTTATGCAGGTTCATACTTGGCTATAGAGATAATAAATTTATTCTCAGGCTGCTTCAAGTCTTGACTAAGCTAGGGTCCTGCTGTGGTAAATATCACAATGAACATAATCTTGAACTGCTTCTGGTGACCACCCTTTGCATGCCAGTCACCCAAGACTAACTACAACTGCATCAATTCATGCTCTATAGAAAGACAAAGGTGTGGATGCCTCAAGTTGGGTTTTTTTTTCCCCCAAAAAAGATGAGTGCTAAGAAACCTAGATCTTAAATGAAGAATTAAACTCAAAGCCTTTTGCTTTACATGATTTACAAATCTTAATCCATACATCATTACACAAAATTGCAGATAATGTATTGACAAGGCTAACCCAGATCACTGCCATGCTCAGAATGAAAACGAACGCACAAACCCACATGAAAAAACCTCTCAATATTAAAGTTAACTTCTCTTCTGCTCTTGCAGTTCACACTCAAAAAAATTCTTCCAATGGCAAGAATGATATATCCAGCCCTAAAAACTTAGTACTTTACAAGGCCAGAAGGTGGAGTTGTAATGTCATCATGTCATGGCTTGGCTTCGCGGACGAAGATTTGGGAAGGGCTTTGCCCACGCTTATTGCAAGCGCGTTGATGGCTGAAAAGGCCAATGCGGGATAGGCAAGACCGGTTGCAAAGAGCACACCGGAGGGTCTCCTTGGGTGGTATAGTCGAGGCACGGTTCTTTCTGCGCTGTCTTTTCTCCTCGAGCTTGATTCTACGCGTGCTCTCAAAGGAGACAGCAGCGTTATGTATGGTGTGTCTCCAAATCTCCCGATTGGAGGCCAGGGTGGACCACTGATGGTGGTCAATATGGCCTAGGCTGAGGTGTTGTTTCAGGGAGTCCTTATATCTCCTCTTTGGAGCTCTTCTCTTGCGGCAGCCGGTGGCAAGTTCACCATAGAACACGATCTTAGGGAGGCGGTGATCCGCCATCCTGGAGATGTGCCCTGCCCAACGCAGCTGCGTTTTCAGCAACATGGCCTCAATACTGGTGACGTCTGCCTGTTCAAGGACAGCAACGTTAGTCACGTAGTCAGTCCAGTGGATGTTTAGGATTGTGCGGAGGCAGCGCTGATGGAAGCGTTCGAGGAGTCGCAGATGGTGGCGGTAGATGACCCACGATTCAGACCCGTACAGAAGAGTAGACAGTACCACGGCTCTGTAGACACTGATCTTTGTACTTTTCTTCAGGTGTTTATTGCACCAGACTCTTTTATGGAGTTTTCCAAAAGCTCTGTTTGCCTTTGCTATTCTGTTGTCGATCTCTTTGTCGATCGTGGCATCTGAGGAGATGATGCTACCCAGATAGCTGAACTGCTGGACTGGCTGAAGCTCTGACTCGCCAATGGTGATGTGGGGATGATGGTAATCATCTTGTGGTGCTGGTTGGTAGAGAACTACTGTCTTCTTCAAGCTGACTTCCAGCCCAAAAAGCTCAGCCGCCTCTGCAAAGCAGGATGTTAAGCGCTGCAGAGCTGCTTCTGTGTGGGCAACAAGGGCGGCATCGTCAGCAAAAAGCAGCTCGCGGACAAGGTGATTCAGGGTCTTGGTGTGGGCCTTCAGTCGCCTTAGGTTGAAAAGGCTCCCATCGGTACGATATCGGATATAAATGCCGTCTTGTTCGTCGAGGTCTGCCGTGGCCCTTTGGAGCATCATGCTGAAGAAAATTGTGAATAAAGTTGGTGCGAGAACGCAACCTTGTTTCACACCATTGGCTATTGGGAAGGGCTCAGAGAGTGCATCGCCATATCTGACTTGGCCGCGCTGCCCCTCATGTAACAGGATTATCATTTTGAGGAACTTGGGGGGACATCCTAATCGTTCCAAGATCTGCCACAGACCTTTTCTGCTCACAGTGTCAAAGGCTTTGGTGAGATCAACGAAAGTTACATAGAGACCCTTGTTCTGTTCCCTACACTTCTCTTGCAGTTGTCTGAGAACGAATACCATGTCTGTGGTACTTCTGTTGGCTCTGAAACCACACTGACTTTCAGGTAGAAGTTCTTCTGCGATAGCGGGTACCAATCTGTTCAATAATATTCTTGCGAGAATTTTTCCAGCAATGGAGAGCAGAGTTATGCCTCGGTAGTTTGAGCAGTCTGACTTTACTCCTTTTTTCTTGTACAGGGTGATGATGATTGCATCACGGAGATCTGGTGGTAGTTCGCTTTGTTCCCAACAGCGCACAACTAGCTCGTGAAATTTAGCATGGAGCGTTTGGCCTCCATGTTTCCAGATTTCAGGCGGGATTCCGTCGACCCCAGCTGCCTTGCCGGTTTTCATCTGCTGTATGGCCTTAAGGGTCTCTCCCATAGTAGGGGCTATATCCAATTCATTTTTCACCGTTTGTTTTGGGATGAGCTGGATTCCTGAGTCTTGGACTACACGGTTGGCACTGAAGAGAGTTTGAAAGTGTTCAGACCATCGATTCAGGATGGAGGTTTTATCTGTGAGAAGCGTGTGGCCATCTGCGCTGAGTAGGGGGCTTTGAACTTGGTGTGTGGGTCCGTACGCTGCTTTCAGAGCCTCATAGAATCCTCTGTGGTCACCCAAATCTGCGCATAGTTGGGTCTTTTTTGCTAGGTTGAGCCACCACTCGTTCTGGATGTCTCGAAGTTTCTGTTGGAGTTTACTGCATGCAAGACGAAAGGCTGCTTTTCTTGCATGGCAAGATGGTTGAGCGAGGTGTGCTTGGTGAGCAGATCTCTTCTTTGCCAGCAATTCCTGGATCTCTGGATTGTTTTCATCAAACCAGTCTTTGTTCTTC
This sequence comes from Bucorvus abyssinicus, assembly GCA_009769605.1. NCBI lineage: Eukaryota > Metazoa > Chordata > Aves > Bucerotiformes > Bucorvidae > Bucorvus > Bucorvus abyssinicus. The sequence continues at coordinate 16,748,126 of CM020040.1, forward strand.
TTTGTGGAGAACCCTAAAAATTCTTCGGAGGACTGCAGGATGCTATTTTTAATATGTTGCCAAAGCGCTTCAGGAGAAGAGTCTAAGGGACAGTCTTCAAGCCTAGTTTGAAGGTTTGCCTGGAAGCTGTCTCTCAGTGCAGCTGTTTGAAGATTGTTAACTTGGAGCCTCCTCCTCAGAATGCCGCCCCTCTTAGGTTTGGGCTTAAAATGGAGGTTAAGTTTGCAGCGCACAAGGCGGTGGTCTGTTTGACATTCTGCACTAGGCATCACTCGGGTGTGACAGACATCGCGAACATTTCTCTGGCGCACTAAGATATAGTCAATGAGGTGCCAGTGTTTAGATCGAGGATGCATCCAGGTTGTCTTCAGGCTGTCTTTCTGCTGGAAGATAGTGTTGGTGATGGTAAGCTGCTGCTCAGCACAAAACTCTAGCAAGAGGCGACCGTTGTCATTGCAGTTTCCAACTCCATGCTTGCCTAGTACTCCTTTCCAGGCTTCAGAGTTCTTACCTACTCGGGCGTTGAAGTCACCAAGGATTATGATCTTATCATCTGCAGGAACCTTTTGAGTAAGGCGGCGCAGATCGGTGTAGAATTTGTCTTTTTCTGTAGGGTCAGCTTGGAGAGTTGGGGCATATACGCTGAAGAGAACAACATGTTGCTTGTTGTGTAGCGGGAGGCGTAAGGAGATAATGCGATCAGAATGACCTGTTGGCAAATTTTCAAGTTTAGAGGCGATGGAGTTTTTAATCATGAAGCCAACTCCGGAATGATGACTTTCGGTTTTGGGTTTGCCTGACCAATACAGTGTGTAGCCAGCACCATGTTCTTTAAGGCTGCCTTCCTCATGAAGGCGAACTTCACTGAGAGCAGCAATGTCGATGTTGAGTCGTGACAGTTCGTGAGCAATTATAGCAGAACGGCGTTCAGGACGCCCACTGTCTGCTGTATCGAGCATGGTTCTGATGTTCCAACATGCGAGTGTCAATCTGGACACACCTTTGGAGGCAGGTGTATGCCTTTGTCTCTTTGTCTTTGGTTGACCGCAGAAGAAGATGTCCGTTGGCCGCGGCTAGCCAACCGGATTGGAAGGGAGATGAGCTTTGGTTAGGCCACCTTTTCTAGGCCCCTCTCCATGTGGAGCAAGCAGTGCTCTCCTTGAAAAAGGCTGCTTGGTCATTCAGGATGCTGCCGAACGAGACTGTCATCTCCCGGGTCAGTCTCAAGCGACCAATGTCCTGAACCGCCTGCATGCAGGGTTGGGTCTGCGGCTTCCAGTGACATCTTTCCACCTGCCGTTTCGTCCCTTGCCTGTCGCTACAGGGCTTTGCAAACGTGAGTACACCCTTCAAGCCTGCGCGGTGGATTTTTTAGGTGAGGCGCAGCGTGCGCAAGACTGGCCCCACCCTTTACACCTGAGGTTCATCTGCCAGGGCCTAGCGAGCTTGGACGGTGACAGCGAAGTCCTCAGGTCGTAGGTTTGGTTAGAGTATCCTTCTCTTAGATGGATGGCCTTACAGGGCTAAACGAGCTCCATCTGCCCGGGTTTGGAGTTAGAGTTGTCCTTCTCCTAGGATGGTTGCCCGAAGGCTAGTGAGCCCATCCTGCCCGTGGACACACTTTGTCTGACCCTTCAGTTGAGACCTGTCAGGCTTGGGAGACCCTACCGGAGGCATATGCCACCACCAGCATAGCTCTCAACTTCGCAAGGGCACGCAAGCTCTTTCCCCACGGCAAGGGGGTGCCCATGAAAGAGTGTTGTAATGTAGAGGGCCATTAAAGAACATTGAAAAGCTACACATCCAGCTGAACACTAGTTCTTCTTTATAAGAAAAAGCACACTACGATTTTGTAATCATTAAAAGAGAAGCCACTCCACTGTATTCATGCCATTTAGATTCTACCGTACAGCACCAATGCACAACTAAGAGCCAAAAGCAGAGAGTGCACTTAATGTCAGAAAGTAGCCTAAGAAAAGCAACCAACACCAATGATTTAAAAGTACTTTTTTTTTTTACATATATTTTGGTATTTTAACTCAGCACTTTAATAACATCTGCAATGAACCGTTTAAGTTATTCATTTGTAAATGCATATTAATAATGCTATTTTTCATGTATACCACTGGATGACCACGTATATACATATATCTGCTGAAACACACAGCCAAGTAAGTTAGCCAGAAAACTGTGCTCTGAATGGAAAATTCGAAAGAAAATCATCCTGTGATTACATCTCTACAGCATCCCTTTAAGCCAAAACAAACATTTAACACCAGTCCATCAGTAGTTAGTAGAAGGATGTATTTAAGTTGACTTCCATATTTGTACTGGTGTAATTGGGGATGGGATGTTAAATACTCCACTCTTTCCAAGCAGTGCTGATTCCCCATCCTGGACAAATGAAAATGAAAGCACAAGATCCCTGAGAACCCCCAAAGCCCTGCACTCACAAATGAAAACTGAGTTCTCAGTTAAGACTTGGCAGGAAAGTACCTCCCCGATATTCAGAACTGATGCTGCTGGTACAGTGTTCCATGCTCAGCTATCCCAGTGCTTGACTGCAGAGTTGGAGATCCTTTGTTCTAGAATTAAAAATCATTTAAAAAAAAAAAAAACACCACCACACACACCACCAATTCAAAGTTATTTAGAAGCTATTAAAGACTGAGGTAAGTCCTCAGACTTACCTACAACAAGGCTGAGGTAAGGACTAAGAATTAAGAGGCAGTGAAAAGTGACTTCAAGACCAAAAGGAAGTCAATTTTCAGAGAACTTTTTTCAGATGAAGACACTCCGTCAAAAAATTTACCAGAGTTATTACAATGCTCACTGTACACCAATTAAAATACTTTGCAATAAAGGTCTCTTCTAGCTTTGAAAACTCAAGTGAACAGAATTTAAGGGATAACATTTTTTGAGGATGAAACAGACTTTGTTTGGATCCAATTCTATGATCTTTGAAGCTTACTGTAACTAGCCTAACCCAAGCGTAACAGGACCCAACCTTCCAGTAACAAGACAAAAACATCAGCATAACACCAGCAGCTGACAACCTGAGAAAAATCTTAAAAGGGAATCACTGAAAAATTGTTCAGAAATACTACTTTTGACATAGCAAATTTACATCTCTGCACCAACTCTTTATATTGTATACCTGGCCCATACACCGCTGTGACTTTTGGAAATGCTGAGGTCAGTTCCCACAGCAGGATGGAATAATTACTGCCCTGCTAGGAAAAACCAAAGCACACTGCCAGCCAAATCAGAATTTTAGGGACTAATCTGGTAAGGACTGCCACCACAGGAGCTTTGAGATCAGGAAGCTGAAGTGAGAACACTTAGAATTGTAAAGTTCCTTAGGGAAAATGTGGCATTTGCTTTAGAAAACCTGAATCAAAATAGAATAGGAGACCAAACACTATAAAAAAATATACCAAACCAGAATCAATGTATACAAATATAAATTATCAGATAAAATTGAGGGGGAAAATGTGATAGATAACATGGCTGACAAAGAGGAATCTCACTGAAGAAAAGGCAGGCAGTTAAAAAGTAAAATACAATTCCTGTTGGAATAAGTCATGTGCTCATGAATCTCAAAACTGAAAGGGAGTAGCTTTATTCAGGGTAAGAATGGATTCTATTTAAAAATTCGGCTGAACTGGAGCTTGTAAAAAAGTATAATAAAATAAATCCTTCAAGAAAGTATCAGAAAGGTAGTATTATATGTGGGACAGACACCAAATGAAGTTACATGAGCTAGGATACGAGCCTAACAAGCTCATGAATACAGGAATAGAGGGGAAGAGAGATGAGGAAGATACAGCGGAAAAAATGTCAAGCGCTAGGGACTAAGGACAGAAGAGCACATGCTTAATGAGAAAGGGAAAGGAAGGAGCCACTGCAACTATTATTTCCTTGCAAGAAACAAGAAACTGGGGAAGGAATGACACAACACAAAATCAGTTTTGTCAGGGACGATTGGGCAGGGGGAAGAGGTTAGAGAGGGTAAACCAGGAAAAGGAAATTAATTACAAGTTTACTTTTTTGTTAAGTATCTACTTCAAAAACTTTAAATCTACAGTCAGTTATATAACCCTCAGCCTTGATTTACCATGTACTTTAAAAGATATTTAACATGTTTTGGGTTTAGTTTTTTCTTTAATTAGAGCATTTCAATTCATCAACTACTATATTGAGCAAAGGTCACAAAATATTTTGACTAAAAGGAAGCATTAAAAAAAGTATTAGAAATGGACAATTTTAAAAACAGCTCTTCTTGACGTGATCTAACTCTGCCCAGGTTTTATCAGATGCTTAACAGTTTAATCAGACATCTCTATCATCATATCTTTCAATTATTATTTTACAGAGAGTGCTATGATAAGAATCAACTAGATCAGCACACCAGCAAACTGATTCTTATTAGGGTATTTCCTACACTGAAAATAGCTATTACAATACACATCACAGAACATTAAGTACTCTAGGCATCAAATCTATTATTCTGTGACGGAAATAATTGTAAGTGATAAAAATACATTTGAGATTCATTTTGAGATGTGTGGGAGGCAGTCTGTCTTCATCTTTAAATGACAAACCTACTAATACGTATGTCTTGTGTTGGCTTAACCACTTACATTGCTTCTAATATTTAGCCCATACACGTGACTAACATGTTTCTTTCATTTGTACTTTCTTTCCTTCTTCCTCTCCTTGAATGACCTAAAGTACTAGCATGCTGAAAAAGAGGATAGTAGTAATGTAGAGTGAAGCCTTGTAAAGGGCATCACACTGAATTAATCTGTTTGCAAACCCACTGCTCAGCCAGAGTCTACCACGGCAGTCAGGAGCTCCTTTGTCAACCACAGTTGCCACTGGGACAGAAGGCACATTCACAAGATGTGCAGAGGTTCATTAGTCCAAGTATTCTTCAAACTGACCTCATGTAAAGCACACACAGAGAACAAAACCCAGAGCACTTGAAAGGAAACCAACATTTGCTTCTAACAAACCCTGCAGGGAATTAAGCAGGTGCAAGAGCCTACTGTCAGAGAAAGACTAAATCTGTTAATATTTCACTCCCAAACAAATGCTGAGATTACTGTGGAAAGGCTTACAATTTACACTGTATTGAATCAAGCAGCTGGTGAAACATTTAAAAGCCTGTAAGGTAATATGGTCATTAGAGTATTTAAATTCCTTTGAAGGAATTTAGCAAAAGATTCCAAGGCTGCTTCAAACTAAATACGCAAAGGCTCCCATTGACAAGCTGTAATGGGATGGACAGGAATGCTGTAGTGCTGATAAGAGGACCTTTAAAGCTGAAACTTGCTAAGGATAAGTTTTGACAACCTGGATGACAGCTCTGAAGTGAGAATATATCTGAAGAGGCAAGAGGTTTAGATTCCTATCACCGTTCTGAAGAACAGCAAACATCCAAGGTTGTGAACAAATCTGTCCAAAGATGCTCTGAGCTATAATGTAGTTTCACATGGATAGCAAGTGATCTTTACAACTTATGAGGGGCAGCAGATACTGCCTGTCAGCAGCAGGGCTATTGGATTAGGAGGATGGGAAACCTGTCTTACTATTCTAAAGAGATATCTATCAACCCCAGCCACCAGCATATGCTACTCTTCTTTAATCAGTGACAGATCTGGACACTCATAACCTGAACAGAACTTTCCATCTGTTGTACTGTTTAACAAGTTTCAGATCGGAAATCGCTAACATTTCAACTTCATCTGATAGTCAGTGCCCCACAAAACAGAAAAAAAAAAAATCAATCGTTCTAGAAGTTGTGTATTTTTGCCACTCAAAAATTTGTAACACAGCTTATTAATACACTAGGAGAAACTGTAATTAATACTGCTGGGCAGTTTAAAACTAACGAGTTTTTCATTCCCTAAATTAGAAAGAGATCAAAGCAGCAGTCTAACACAGCCCAGTTTTTCATGGTTTTGTCATCACTGGTTTAAATGCAACCTCCTCAGTTTCTACTAACGCTGCCTTCCTCCCCTGCCTCCTACCCTCAAGCTCTGGCACGTCCTGCATCTTTCTCTACTGCAACACCCTAACCTCTCTACCCTAGCTTGTCTCTACCACGGTATCTCCACATGTTCAGTCTAGTTTTGCTCAGTCTTGCAGACGGAGAAACAACACTGGCTGTGACTAGACCAGACCTATACAGGCAGACTGGCCAAACAGCCCTTCCTCTTGGCTGCCAGGCAAACCAAAGACAAAAGCAGCCTTTCAGCTACAGCAGGTCTGCCAGCTAGATGAAGGGGGGACTACAGCTCCCAGCCTGCTGGCAGTCCAGGCTTGCTGCAAAAACGCAGCAAGCTCAAGACCATTTGTTAGTCAGGGGGCCCAACTGATGAAGAGGAGAGAAATACACAGGAGAGAGTGCTCACTGGAGCACTTAGGAAACCATGATAAATTCAACAATAGTGATTTAGCAGATAGTCTGTCAGCTTGCAGTCTCCTTTGTCCAACAGTAATAACACTTTATCAAGAGCTACTTACTCTCTACTTAGTGTATCAAACTTCTTTCTACCTGTTGTGGAAAGGGAACACAGGAAAGAAAGAGGGAAAGACAAAGAAAGCAAGCAAAATCCTCACATCTTGGACACATGCATTCAAAATTTGAATGGAAATAGTTAATTTCAGAGGTACTCTAGCTCCAAATGCTGCGAAGCCCAAAAACAACTTCATAAAAGGGAGTTCAACTGGCAGTACTTCGTACTTTTTTAAACTCGACTTTCAAATATTAAGATAGGGAAAGGAGAGAGGGACCTAACATTGCAGCAAAATAACATATCCATGACCATCTATGTGATATTTCAACAAGGAAAGAAAGAAAGTGTCATTTAATAAGAGCATCACATGAAGAATAGTGCAACACTGCTGCCACTTTTGGTCAACTAAAATCAGAAGGTCAGAATAAGTGGGAGACAGGAGGCAAAATGGTCTACTTACTAATGCTGTTTGGGAACCACATGGTTGTATCTAATACTAAAGAGGTCCAATTCCCACTAACTCCTCAGTAACAAGTATGCTGTCACTGCACTCCCTCCAGCAAGAGGTAGCTTCCAGGGCTCATCACCTCACAAGTAACATCCCGGTCAGAAGAGCTCTCAGAAACAGAGGACCAGATCCTATCATGAACCCATTTTATTTCTTCATTTTACTACTCCTACACCAACAGAAAACCCTCGAGTTAATGGTGGTGTACTTAGCTATAAAGTGTTAAATGAACAGGAATATAAGAATCTCAGGAGCAAGAACATTTAAGCATGTTGAGCTTCATTATACAAGTTATCAGCCGGATGGGAAATCCTTACCAGCAAAGTAAATGAGGCTGCATACACCTTGTCTGGTTAGGCAAGTTTTCCTTTCAGTAATGAGACTTGTCACTAGGACTCAACAAGAACAGCATCAAACTGACTACATATTTTGGTAGAAAACCTACATAAAGAGCTAATCACTGAAATACATATGTAAAGCCTAAAGTTCAAAATAAGGCTCTACAATATTAGAGGTTAATATTTTAATGATCTCTCTTTAAATAATACATCATCTTTTGAACAAGCTAATACTTTATAGATGAGAATCTTTAAACGAAGTGTAATTGAGCTACAGTGTTTCTATAGTGGTGTCGCCTCATCCTGCATCTCTTTTAACACTCATTGATTTCTGCCAGGCACTCATTGGAAGAATTAATTTATTTATGAACTTGTCATTACAAGTCATTGATTAAGATGTCCTTCCTTAAAGATTTAATTATGCCCAAAGATAAAAGATTTGCTAATTATTGTCTTTTATCTAATTGAAGCTTTGTATTACAAATAAAGTTCAAAGGTTTAAGACAGTTGCCCTTTCAACCATTTGGGCAAAGATGAGAATTTAATTACAAGGGAGACCACGTTCTCACTAGCATCTTCTGACGAGCCATTCTGGTAACAGAATTGATGACTATTCAATGTGCAGAGATCCCAGAAAATCTTTTAACCTTTTTTGTCTTTCACATGTTTTCACAGCATTGCTTTTGGTTTTGGATCCATCAAGCAATTTGACAGTCTGACCCAGCTATTGAAATATCTTAAATCAAAGATCAAGAACCTCCATGTTGTTCTTCCAATTTTACTTTCTCTTGGACACCAACAATGGGAACAGTTCATAAGAATGTGGGTCTTCAGGAAAAGATAGAAGCACTAACCTCACTTAAGAATTGTTTTTAATTGAGTACTAGAGCAGAAAAACATCAATATCTAAATACCACAACAGTAAACAATTCAGAAAGAATACTACTACATAGGAAGTTTTTCTGTGTCATTAAACAACCTCAAGAACTTGTTGGCTTATTTCATAATAGCACAAATCAAGAAACAGACACATCCACAGAGCAGCAAGTCTGAACATATGCATTACTTTACTTTCAGGTTTCCTGGGATAAGACCGCATTTGCGCGAACCTGAAGCCCAAAGCTATCCTGTTTGGTACACATGCACATCTATCGGTACCTCAGGCAAGCACCACCTGCAGGAACTGTGCTTGCAAGCAACAGCAAAGATCTCCCACTGTGTTTGTCACTCTGAGGTTTTGCACTCAGCTGCAAATAAGCAGTTCTGAAGAACCAGCCCACAGGGAAGACCTCACTCTCCCAACAACATTTACTGTTACCTTACAGAAAACCCAAGACTCAGCTGACACTTCCACTACACAGAGAGCAACACTTCATGGCAAAGACCCTGACAGTCCCTGTTAGACACAGAATGATTGCTCTGAAACAATAAGCTATTCCAAGTAGGCATTTGGTCATAAATGCCCACTAGACTACTACCTAATGAAACTGCTTGACATTTATACATATAATTAAAGCAAGTATAATCAATCCATCCATACACAAGCAAACTATAGTTTTGAAAGTCTCCTTGATTTATGGCACAGTTTATAGGAATAGAATATTTAATGCTTCAGTGAGCCAGTGTTTCCTCACTTCTTATTTCTATTTTCCAAAAAACACATATTGGACACTTGAAACAGTAAATGAGCTTCAAGTGCCTTTTACCAAAATAACTGCATACCAAAATATTCTTGAATTCAAGTACTTGGCCCAAATTCCTGTAATTTTCTCTCTTCTGAGAAGAACTAAGCAAGTAAATTTCCACACACAGTGGAGACACCCAGGTGAAAGAGGGCAAGAGAAAGACATTCTTTAAATTACCATGTGATAGAAGATCCAGTTTTTGTGTGAGCACTGCCATAATCAGTCATCTTCTATAGAAAAAAGAGCAAGATACAGGATCAAGGAGTGTATTTTGAGTCAATGAGTTCTGTCCAGTAGTACACATCACACCAAGTGTCAAAGTGAACCAAACAGCTCTGGAAAAATAGAACAGTTCTGTAGAACTGGAAGCTTATGGTGTTCTACTCACTGAATTACCACCTGGTCATACAGAGCGAGATAAGAGGTTTTTTGCAGTATTTTGACCACAGATTGCTGGATGCTGGATTACTGAGATGTTGATGAGATCCAAAATTCACCCTCTCACAGTAACTTATTGTGTGAGACCACTATTAGTGAGTAGAGAATCTGACTTAAGTGTCACAAATCGTTGCATCTTTCCAGCAGTGTAACCAAAAAGCTTACAAGAGCCCCAAGCCCAAATAACCTTGCACAGTTTGTTTTCTTCTTTCTGCAAGGTCTTCTATGTTGGGTAACCTCACACTGCTCCTAGCATGTGAATGCCATGCACAGGGAAGTTTCTAGCATGCTGCCCACACTAGAATTGTCAAATCCTGTTCATACTACTAACAGTAAAAAGATGCTTATGAGGTAGAGGAGTTGTACTTTTCCCCTTACAGTTGCCGAATTGCAGAAGTGTGTCTGCCTACAATTTTTTTCATAATTATTTCCAGAAGAAATGCCTTCTTGCAAAAGCTATGAACCACTACTTTGCACCTAAACTTGCCCAGAATCAAAGTTTTATATCATCAGTATGATGGGACTAAAATGGAATTCTGAAATAGTTGAAGATGGTTATGGTTCAAATCTTATTTTTGCTCTACTGCATTTGGATATGTTTATATCCATCACCTCACACCATCTTCAGCAGAAACTCAGTGAACTTTGCACCTCACTGACACTCAGATGCTTAAATCAAAACAAGACTTGAGATTTTTAAAATAAAAGTTGGCAAAATAGGCACAGATTTCTTCACTTCAAGGTTACAGCTTAAGCAAATCCAATGCATCTAATCAAACACCTTTTCAAAATCCTACACTGTATCATTCTAGGGAAAAATGTCATGGCACAAATAAACCTGTTCTAACTATTTGGCAAGCTCAAATTTTTCCATCTCGCATCAATTTTCACTTAAGTGAAGATGTCAAGGCTATACCAGTGAACCAAACAGTACAGGCACCCAGTTCTTCATGTTGTCCAGTGCATGCAACTCCTTCCATTCCTGCTGTGTGCAGAACATGACGACAGATTAAGCACTATATCCTGAAGAGGAAACCTGCAGTGAGCATGCCACAGAACCAACAAAACCCAATATAGACTAAGGTTGTGCTAGTTTATTTCCAACAGAAAGAAAAACCAATGTCTACCTTCTTCCTTAAAACCTAAGGGACTCATCACCTTTGAAGCTGAAAGACTAAACAAAACTCAGCAGTTTTAAAATAACTGCTATACCTATACAGAACTCATACATTCCCAGCATGCTCCAAAGCATTATCTAAGGGGAATCCTACCCCCTAGGATAGTCCAGAGCCCTGTACAGAATCAAGAACACCAGTAAAACTGGATTTGTGCACTGGCCATTTCTTTAGTTCCTCATTTATGAGCAATGATGTAAAATAAAGTGATATGAAAGCAAGCAAGCTTTCCTCCCCTATCTTAAATGCTGATTAAATATTAATATTTTCTTTAAGTGAAACCGGATTATTAGAAGAGAAATAAAAGCACTTGCAAAGACCTGAAAAAAATCCATGGCAATTTACTGTAAAGCACTTTTCTTTGTACAAAAGACAGAACTCATGAGAGAATTATTTGTATGAGCTCCCCTATACCACACTGAGCTAGGCAAATACAGTAATCTCTGTTCAAATAATATTTCTAATTTTAAAATTGTTCTCTTCAGTTCTCAGCAGTACTTTTTGCTCTCAAATACCCACTTTGCAGCCATATTTTCCCACTGGTGATGCTCACATAATAGAGCAGGCTAATTCAGTGATCTTACCGACAGAACCTCTGTTCTTCAGAGGTTCCGAACCTGCTCATCATGTCAATATCATCAAGAACCTGCAGCCTATGGGAGAAAGGTATTATGAATGGCAAAATGTGTGATGAGAAAGTAGAACTAGCCAGGACTAGAATAGCTCAAAATTGGCTAGAAAAAATTACACACAAAAAGAGCAATTTCAACCAATGCTTTTTTCCCCCCTGGATATTGTTCTTGCTGAATGAATGGTACAGCTCTCCAGCAGATCAGTGGGGTGGTCACCAGCAGCTAAGCATTATTGCTATGAGCACCTTTGTGAAATCTTTAATGCTCGCACTGAAGTCAGTAGACAACCCACCTCTTGCTTCTGTCATATGAGAACCTGCACTCTCACATTCAAATACTCTCAAATTTCAGATTCTAGAGGTTCCTGCTCAGCTGCTACTACCTTTTAGATTGAGAATTTGGAAAGGATACACAGCTAAGCAGGGCTGCAAGTTCTCTATCCTTGATGCTTCCATGCTATTTCACATGGCGATTTACTTCATTGTTTCCCAAGGGACTGCAAGTTAAGGATGAAGACCTAGTCCCTGCACAACAGGTCCTGCTCTCAGAATAGGAAGTGGAAAAGGAAAATGAAGTGTCCTCACATGGGAGAGAAACTTGCATCTTGTCACATTTTTATACAGTTTATTTATTTTCCTAAGCTGTAATATCTGGGCAGCTCCTAGTATTATTTATAGACATTTCTATAGAGCTCATAATCACAGTATCTGAGTGCCTCACACTATTTACGATATGCCATTATCTCTAGAGGGTAGAAGTCTCCTCCATTCTGCTTTGAAGATGGCTTCTCATGGAGATAAGGTACAGATGATTAATGCCTTCTGCACTTGGCATCTTGTGACATGGCTGTTTGGGGAAATGCGAGTCTTTAATCACACTAAAGCAGAGGATCTGGGCCTTTTTTTTTTTGAGCCCAAAGTCTGATCTTTTTTGGACTGCACCTTTTTCTCCAAATATAGAGTACAGCCAATTTCAAAGTAGGAAGAGAACAGGAAATGCCTTAGAAAAATCAGCAACTGCAATTTTTCTCTCCTGAAGAGTAGCACATGACAGTGTCTTCCTTAAAGGAATAAAAACCTCAATAGTGTCTCCACATTAGGTAGATTCTGCCCCAATGGGACTTCATTTCAAACACAACTCAGAGCTCTTCAGTATTCTGCGGAACTTATTTTTTCCAGTCTGAGAAGGTCAGGATTTCCTGAGAGGCAGAGATGGAAAAAATGAAGCATCTTTCATATTGACTGACACTAAGCAGTAGTTTTCCTAACTGGAATGAGCTCACATATCCAGTGAGAGGATTCTGAATTGCCTTGATGAATGAACTCTTTCTTCAGACCCACTAGAGAAAGGATCAAGATTTGTCCTTCTATACAAAACATACAGAAAAATGCAATTAGCTGGTAAACAGCAAGTTTTTGATGATGACAACTCTTTAAAAATATATTTCGGAAGAAGAGTAAGCAGAAACCATGTCAAAAGTTATTTAAGAGGATGAGGTTTCTCATAGCTCAAGACTATTTTGTCAAAGCAGATAGGTTTCAATTTCTGATGAAATTTAAGATTTTAAACAGAAAAAAATAGTATAAATTATATATTTGTCACTAAGGAAAATCTTTCTAATCCTAATTCATAGTCCTAAGGATGTTAGTGATCCTTGGAAGGCCTCATTAGCAAAGACTAGAGAAAGATCAAAGAAAGTAAGCCATCAATAAGGCTAACTTAGATTTTAAGCTCTTCAGCTTTCCTTGGTTATGTATCTTCAGTGCCTGACACATTGACCTTAAGCAGAACTGAAATACAAACAGGCATTTCTTCACTGGAGTAAACTACTGAAAATCTTCTATCAACATTCCCTTAATTGATTAAATGAATTTGCATGGACTTTGCTGACACACAAATTTCACAAACATTTCCATGATTAAGATTTCTGAAGGAAGGGCAACTGCCAAAGGACAAAATTCATGCAAACATAATTTAGTTCTAAAGATATCTCCAAATAGCTCCAAAAGACACACTATGAACAAGCATCTCCAAAAGCTTAGCACATTTATCTTCAGGAAGCATCACCAGAAGTATATTCTGAGTGAGGTGGTGTCAGCTTAGACACATACACATTATTTCTATAAGATGACTCATTTACTAGTTGCCAGATACTTCCTTGTCCACATCATCTAGTCTGTTAGAAACAGAAGCGTGATTTTTCACAGAATGATACAGAAATACTGGTTATAAAAGAGTTGGATTCTCCAATCTCTCTTAAGCACTTGAAAAAAGTCTGGCTAACTAATTCTTCCAGTGTCAAAATAGGAACAAAGCTCTTTTGATAAATTATTTCCATAGCAATGAATGTGGGGTCCTTTGGAAATCAGCCTCAGGGTTAGGGTTCTTTCTCCTTTTTACTTTAGAAAGTCCTCAGAGATACCACTCGATTCAAACATATGAATGTAAAATACATTCCAAAAGGAAAATAAAAGATAGCAAGTAACTATGATGGCATGCCCAAGAAATAATACTTCCACAGCCTAGCAAATTTTAAGTCAGAAACGCCACAGAATAGAACTGGTTCAGATTCCTAAACATCTTTGTCCTCCTAAAATACCCATGCATGGGGCCCCTGATGTAGGGGTTTGTTTTGGGTTGGGGTTTTTTGTTTGTTTTAACAGAGTAGTCCAGCAGTAGAAGGGTCCCAGCATCTCACTGTCTGTCGCAGCAGAGTCCCATTTACCAGGCTGCTTCTACACAGACAGCCAAGGTCAAGCTTCCTTTCTAAATCCAATGTTCTTACCCAAACTAAGTACATAAATGGAAAAGAATGGTACCAAATCAAACGTGATCTTGGAAGGAAATGCAAAGAGAAATATTTCAGCTTAAACTACTGAATGACATTGGTATGGAGCTGGGTATGCGGCAGGAAAAAGTACCATCTTTTTATTGCAGCAATTTACCAGATTACCCAAAAAGACCATGTCTGCACACTAGAGCTCTTAAACAGATACTACAGACTCAAGTAGGACACGCCAGATTTATAGCAGCTTTCAAGAATGTGGACACGATGATACACTGTGGTTTGAGATGCTGCAGTTATTCCCATGCTAAGTATAAGAGATAACTGTGACAGTTCAAATAGCATTGCATAGTAACTGTGAACAATTTAATGATAACTTTATTAATAACGTAGTAAACTAATGCTGCCGACATCTCTAACATTCTTTTTAACTGCAGTAGTAATAAGAAATTGATCCATTTATTCTTGTTTTCCTGTGAGCTACAAACCCCACAAAAGCTACCACTCTCCCTTCAAATTGCTCTCACCTCTCATGCCGTGGTAGGACAGTAGTGAAACAACTGCACACAATAGAGTACCTCAATAAGCAAAAAGTTCTCAAAAGGTTTTTCCAAAGAATTTTACTATGGCAGACTTCTGCTGGTGATCTGAGACAGTACTTCTTCCAGTTTTATGACACAGTCCAATAAGAGATGTTCATTTTTCTTTATATGCCTTGCTGCTTTAAAATAGAAGGGAGGATTCCCGTAACCATCCTGGATCCTTGTAATGAATCTTCTAAGACTAAAGTCCAGTTAATTTTGGAAAACTCATGGCAACATGTGCCAGCTTCCAAATATAAATCAAGAAACACACACCATTATTAAGATCTATTGTAGTGTGTGTTTCTGGAGGTCAGAGAGATATAACCTCTATTCCTTCTTCCTGAAGAACTTACCATTAACCTCAGCAGAATTCCAGTGTTGCTAAACATTGCATTTGTACACCATATGATTTATCATGACCAGTAATACTTTCTTGACAGGTGTCAGGATTTTAAGCTCTTCTGATGGATCAAAAAACCCCAAACCACTACAGAGAACTGATGTTCATTAACACTGGATTTCTCTTCCATAGCCTCTCACTGTCTTTCATCCATTACACATTAACCTGATAATCCTCAGTATCTGACAAAGTTTAGCCTAGAGGAAACAGTTTGACAGTTAAAAGAATTAAGGTTCTTAGAATTATCTAGAAATAGAATTTTCATTTAATAAAAAAATCCATATTTTAGAAGTTAATTTTCATCTTTTGTAAATGGGGTGACTTAGTTAAATCACTGGAAATTATAACTAGCTCTACAAGTTGAAACACCAAAAAATGAGTCCTGCCAAATTACTGGCCTATTAATCCAGTATAATCCACATCCTTAAAATAATGTCTCCAGAAGGATTGTGGCTACAGCCATCTGTTCAAGCACTGAATATTATGTCTTACAGAAACACCAACATGTTATAGAAATGTCATCTAGTGATGCTTTAATTCTTTCTATATCTGACTAGCTAAAAGGTATTGCTGTTCCAGAGCAACAGCATTGTCAGGTAAACCAACATCCTACTTCCCAAACTAATTTCAAGTGACCTGCTGAATGTATTTCAAGTCAGATAAAAGAAACGCTGGCAAGTTCCAGAAGCAAAAGCAGCAAAACCTACAACCCCTCCCTTCTCATACAGTATTTTAACAGTGATGTGGCTGCAGACCATGTGTGATGCCCAGCTTGTTCATGGGCAGCCTGTAAAGGGAGGTTTCCTTGAGTCATGCTAGTACTAGGAGGTAATGAGATGCTTGGTAACACAGGTGCTACCTGAAAATGAGACACCACACAATCTGTCAGGTACATTACTGGGTCCTTAAGCACATTTGCAAATCAAAGACTTTGAAACAGCCTGTCTACCAAACAGAGGATTAATTCCTTCTCCGTGGACCTGTAACTTCTGTTGTTACACCAGAATAAGCCAGTGGGGAACACATTTAAAAACAACATAAAAGCAACAAATCAAAGCCACCACAATCCATCAGAAAAGAATTTTATATCTTCAATTCATTTAAGCAAGTAGCCAAAGCTATTTATCTCAGTGGCACAACAGTGGTGTTAGAGTCTAACAGAGTCAAAGCACTTCAAAAGTCATGTCTGGACCCAAGAAAACATTTCCAAAGTTCAGAGATATCTTGGAATTTGAGTAAAGCCTCATTCTCACTAATGAAACCTCATTCCTTGAGGAGCTATCACACTCAAAAGGACCACAAAGTCTGATGTACTTGCATACTAGGCAGTTCCTTTTTATATGCCTCAGTTTTCATTTTAGGGTTAATGGCAGACAGAACCAAGTAGGGTCTGATACTCATTTACACTCCAAAAGCAAAAAATGGTCTTGCAATGGGCATCAGCATAATTGCAGTGTAACTAGACAAACTCAAGGATAAGAGGTCAATTCTCAAAGATTTACATCCATATTATCAACTCTCTCCACTCCCAAAAACTATGAAAAATTGTGAGTAACAGTGATGAAAAACTTTTACTAAATGCTACTAAAACCATACAGAAATCAGTAGAAAATTATAACTACTTTAAACCAAGCTGTAGAACTTTATGGTAAGGATATAATTTTCTGCTAAGTTTTATAGACGTGCCCAGAAATAAAACACCAGGCCTCTATTGAGTTTTACAGGGCTTTTCTGTAAGAATTATAAACAGTGGTATTCAAACAATACTTGTGGATAAGTCTGCCAGAAGCCCTGAAGCTAAAACTGCATTGCATAAACCAGGCATTGAATAATATGGGATAATGAACAAATTCATAAAAAGTCAGTGGCTGTTTGTCAGTAATCTGTGAACAGACAAAGTGGTAAATTCATTGAGTAAAAAACTCCTGGCTGTGAATAGCTCACCCAACTTTACTGCTTTGCCTTTAAGGGACTGCCTGAAGGGCTTGTAACTCCACAGCATTCTTGCCAGGTAATTTGTGCAGCATTTTTTAGCAACAGTTAAACTAAAAAGCCCTTATGGGAAAACTCAATGAATTTAATAGAGATGAAATCAATATGGTTCTGTAGAAATTACTCCAAAACCTTCAGTTAGATCTTCTCCCTCAGCCTCAGCCTCTTCACAGTGTATAGTACAGTCAAAGCAGCATAAGCAAATCCTACAGTGGTGATTACAACTGCAGGGAAAATCCCCAGGGAAAGCCCTTCTGAGCCCCTACTAGAGCTTGTTTTGCACCTGGAGGAAGAGGACAGTGTGAACTGATGAGTGAGGATGTTGATGCAGCTTAGCTAGGAAACAAGTTATGCCAAGAACCTCTCCAGCATCTTTGTACAAGGAAAGCTTAAATGCTTTTCAACTTTGCATGAGACAGTGTCCTTTCTCTGCAATGGTCAAGTAGCCAATAGAATTAATATGGGAATTCTACCTCAGCCAATTTAACAGTCCCACAGGAGCTGCCCTTCCTGGCCTATTTCAGTAAAATACTGCCTTTTGCCACTCCCTTATGCTTCCACTTCCTTCACTTCATAGGAAGCTAAATACAGAGAAGCCAATGATATGGAAAGCAGGACAAAGCCCCTGCTTTCTCAGATGAACAAACACATCCTAAAACCCCACGTGATGCCAAGCAATGAAAGTAACCACAGGGGGTGCGGCCAACATTGTTGGAGCCTCATGAATACAGGGAGATCCTAACAAAATTCCTTTCAGGAACAACAGCCTCACAATAAAGATGTCTGGAGCGGAGAGAATAACATCAGTAGTAAATTTTGCTCTGTTTGGCACTGGTATTAGTTCCAATTATGTGACAGTATACACCCACCACGATACCCCGCACTAAGTTTCCACAGGGCTGGAAGTCAGACAGTAAGTCCAACAGATGGAAAGACAGTGCTGCACCTAAGAAGTCCTGTTTTTAACTCTTAACTACGCTCACCCCTCTTCCAGGGACATTGTGTGGAAAAACACCTGGAGTCTGCAAGATACATTGGTCAGCATGGAAAGTAGAGCAACACCTCAGCCACGGGGGAGGCAGGCAAGATCAGAAGACTCCATCTGCAGTTAGTTATTTAACCTCAATGGAAAGTATTTCATTTTTGTCCCTTAGCTTTTACACTTCCTCCTGATGAGCTTTTAAAGCTTAGTTTTAGATCACCTAAGTGGATGACCAAGGGAATAAAGTGTAGCTGAAATCAACGTGCTCTTAGGAGCTGTTTAGATTTGGTAGCTTTTAGTACCAAATACATACATTAAAGTGCAGTTACCACAATAATAAATGTAGATATCACTAATAATACTAGATTTTAAATGCAACTTGAGTGTCTCCCATGGCTTTTAAAGTGGTGCAATACCACAGCCAATTCAAATTTAATTAAAACTATTAGTTTAGTTTACATTTGCAGCTAAAAAAACCTAAAAATATCCAAATTTTACAGCCATTCTACAACTTTATCCCAAATACTCCTATTAGGTACAGGGAAAATGTGAATATTTCTTTTGATAAATAACTTTAGCTTTTTGCCCATCCACGCTTACACGTCATCTTATTCTTTACTTAGCTTAGAGTGGAAAAATGCACAAACTTCCCTTTTCTTAAGAGATGTATGTGCATTTTTCCACTCAGTGCTTAAAGAACTGAACAAATAAACCCCACTGGTAATTACAGCATGTAATCTTATCTGAGGTTCAATCTGTTGCACTAAAAATCTCCCTTGTGACATCTAAAAGGGTAGACAGATATAATGGAAGATTTCTGGAGTCTGTTCTGCTGTCCTACATCCCTGAAGCCAACAGCAACAGGACTAGTCTCAGAAAATTGCCTCTGAGCATAAAGCTTTTACTTCTTAAAGGAGTCCATGAAAACTGACTCATTCTTCTGCCCTTTTGAAATTCCCAGCCCGCATCCCTATTTGTGGGAGGGATTATTTTTATTTTATACAGTGGTAGTATTTAAAGGCCCCAGCTGAGATCAGGGCCCTGTTGTACTAGACACTGAGCAAGCACATAGCAGAAGGCCTGCGCTCTGGAAAACTGACAAAAGAGAGTGGGAGGGGAAGGAGAGCCACAGGGAAATGGTTTGCTCAAGATCACACAACACATCATTAACAGGCCAACAGGTTCTCCATGAGGTTAAGGAACTAAAGATCCCCAACATGTGAACTCTTCACACAGAAAAATGATACTTTCTTTTTCACATTTGTATAGCAAAATGTCCCTCACCTGCCTGTAAAAATACACAATATACTGAATATTGTCACACAATACTGGTCTAGAATGCTCACAGCTCTGATCCACTATGGAAGTGCTGATACTCCATCTAACCTTCAAAGTGAAGGCAGATTTCAGGACCAGGTTCTGACCAAAGAACTTCTGCATGCATTAGCAAAAACAGCACCTGTCTTTGGTTCATCTTTGCTATATCTCATCCTGTCCTCTTCAGGCATTATAAACATTAATACCAGTTTGCTGTTTTCCAGGAAGGGAAACTTGGGACCAGTTCTTAGAAAACAGATGTGTTCCTGTTAAAATTATAGTGCTGCTGTTGATTTGAATGGGAAGAGAACTGAGACAGTGCAAAGAAACGAGACTGGGATTTCAGCCTCACGGGTACGATATGACTTGACTACCTCAAATTGCTATCCTCCTTTGCTCAGTACAGCAAATTCCAAAGAAAGCATAAAATCTGTTTCAAGGTAGAAGTATATGCTGGGCAGCCCCCCGAAAAACGCTGTTTTCTAAAATTTCAGCAGAAAAAAGCCCTACAAGTGGCAGCAGTTTTACTTAATCTGCCAAGTCAATTATTACAGCTCTTCCTAAGAGATTTTAAAGTCCCAAATGATGGAGCAGTGGAGGATCTGTACAAGACTGGTTTCAATCTGCAGCCTTGGGCTGGCTTTTTGTTAAAGATCATTCAGTCCCAGCTGGGATTTAAAAGGCTGCAGAGAAAAGCCCAGGCTTGCTTCAAAGCTCTTATCTTCACCAAAAAGTGGTCAACTAACTAGGCATTTATAAATAGTTTACAATTTCTTAAGTATGCTTTCTAGAAAACCTAGTATATGGTTAAAGTCATTAAGATATTTATGCAGTGTTCATTCTAGCACAGAACTAGGCCAGAAATACAGCTACATTGTTTAGGCATGACTGGCTGATTAAATCCAAACTAAAAGATACTTTTGACTGAAGATGAACATTAATCAAGTGTGTCATTCACAAAGGAGCAAGTGTCCTAAAAAGGTTCCCTTTCTAACACCACCTTAAAGCACTTAACCCAACCGCATGTCTTAGTTCTTTCCCAGTAAAAAACGTTCAGGACATTCTTCAAAGGACTGATTTTTCTCAGAACAATGTATCTGTTCCATCTTCATCATGTTCTCAGACAAGGATTCAAGCATACTGCACCTCTCCTACTTTCAGTGGTAGTCATGTCCCAGAAAATTTACCAGGGCTAAGTGTAATCCAGGACAAGATGGGGAAGGTCCAGAAACTCACTTTAGAAATTACCCAAGAGGAAAAAAAACTTCAGTCAGGAGGGCAGAGTGCATGTATATGCACATAAAGGGATCATGACAGAACTGACTGACTGCTGGCACAAACCCAGCACATGGGAGTCAAAACACCAACTCACCTGCTTGCTCACCTTCTTTAGGCATTGAGTTTGGGCTCACTTGCTCATGGCAATCTTGCTTGACCAATATGTGCTATTTAAACTTTACACCTAATGCATCAATGTCACCACTCAGCAGTTAAGGGACTTGCTGTTGTCACACTTCTCAGGAATATGCTGTCATGGACAATGATTGCTGCATCACCATAAGCAGAGGGAGAAAAAAAATCTCACAAGAACACTCAGACTCAATGTACAGCATGAGACATTTCAAATAACCTGAGCTACACAGATTTCAGCTGGCATTGTGGGCAGCCAGCTAGGCACATCCCAGGTCAGTACCTGAGATGGTATCCTAGCACTCTCCTGACAGCCTTTGGAAGCAATTCCCATCTCTCATTCACTCAAAATTACAGCCAGTGAAGTCAGCACAGTTAAACCATCATAAGACTGGCAACTGAAAAGAGAAAGTTCCCTGCATTAAGACAGGAGCAGATTGGAATAAACATTAGAATAGCAATTTGCCAGCATAAAGAGTTAAAAGCTGACTTTCTAAAGAAAACCATATCCATCTGATACAGCTAAAGAACTAGCAATACCTGATATTTTTCTAGTTTCTATTTTTTTAAAAATTATTGTAATATTGACCAACAGCTACATTTTCCCTGCCTGAATTGCATCCTACCTGCACAGTGAGCATGCTGAACCCAAAACTGCACTCATGCCCAGTGAGCTTAGTCTGACACCAGATATACAATGTTACTGGAATTTGGATGTGAAAGATTGATCCTCTCAGGTATCCGTTCAGCAGTTGTTTGGCACCTATCACTGGCATTTTTTAAAAGGATTTTAAGTCTAGAAGCATGATCATATTGACATGAGAGTCTCCAAGCAGAGTTCATTCAGTATAAACCCTTGGGCTGTGCAAGCTGAAAAGGCTCACATTCACTTGTCAGAGAGTAGGAAAAAGACACTATGACAAACGCTGTCAAACAACAGACTCAGAGCAGAGATCATGTCTTTGATCAAGAGAATCACAGCCTGAAAACCTGTAAATACCAGCACTCTGCACTATCACAAGTTGTGATAACAGTTTAACACTGAATTGCTACCGAACTTATTTTCTTATAATAGCTGCTGTACATAAGGAAGCTGGCAACAGTTCTCAATTTTCATTCATGTGCAATTTCAGTGGATGGATGAGAAACCTTTGCTTAAAAAAATACTTAAATATTTAATGGGTCAAAGTAAAACAGCAACAAAAGGACAGATTGGGAAAAAGCCACACAAAATACAGGGTACAATATAGGCTTAAAGCAACAGGTTAGAGGATGGGAAGCCTGCCTCACATATAGAGGAGAGTTGAACCTGGATATTGCATAACATCTAGGAAAGAAGTTAGGATAAAAGAAAGGACATCACCTTCTGGTGTTTTGATTTCCCATTTCACTTCTTTCCCTAAGCTCGGGTGGATATTGGGACATACTACCCCCACCGGTGACCTGTTCAGGCACCGACAATTGGCACCTTCTGAAAGGCCAATTTCTAAAGGAGATTAGATCTTCCCAAAAAAACCAAAATAAACCTCCCTCCTCAGCAAACTGTTGTGAAAACTTGTATTCAAAGAAACATAGCATTCTATTTTGACATAGCATGAATGAGATGCCCAAGGAGCGGCATAAAGGAGCTGGATTACACTGAAAAGCGCCCTCAACATTTGGGACTTGGCAGTAGCTCCTGCCCTCACATCATGGATCACTGCTACTGATGATGCACTGAAGCACGCACTTGAAAGAGAACACAGAATCCCACCAATCATGATGGATGGTGTAATGCAAGTTGTGTTTAGAGAGCACATACCCATGTTCATACATTGGTTACTTGGAAACCACGTGCCAATGGCTAGTTTTTAATTTACATGTACAACCTCACAGAAACATTTCCACCACAAAGATTGCGTACAGTATCTCACTGTGGCTTCTGGTTCCACTCTGATGATGTCAAAGTCATTTATTTACATTTACTTGAGAGCTTGCCAGTTCCAAGAGCACTACAGAAGTTTGCCGCAGGATGCTGCTTTGACACTACTTCAGTGTACCTTTACAATCACCATTCTGTTGGCATTTTTCTAGCTTTCAAGCTGTGGAAAGATTGAATTGAATAAAGCAGTTTGCTGGTTAGCTGACACAGAGCTCAGGAAGATGACTAAAGCATTCAAAGGTTCACTAAGTCACAGTGACACATGCACGAAGAATACAACTGGTGAGGCTGCAATGGTGGGTTATAAAACAACTCTGTCTAGCACAAATTCTTACTTCTCTCAAGAAGTTTTACAATGGCCGCATACCACCTCTAAAAGCCTTCTGTTTGCTATTGCATCTATTTCTGATTTTGGACCCAGATATGCAATCTCGTGATGCCTATAGGAAGGGTTAAAAACAACACAAGATTAACACCAATATCAAGAGAACAAGCCTCTAGTTGCACTAACTCTGATTATTATAATAACTACAAAACACCCCACAGTTTTCACACTGGATAGAAAGTTTACAGCAGCTTGAGTTTTGTCTGACAAGTAACAGATGTGAATCTCAGAATGAGTATCTCTACCAGAGCTCCCCTTCTTTTGGCTTTCAGGTCTAGGACCTAATTGGTTACAGTATTCCCCTGCCACACACAAGGGGCAGGTTTAGGGAAAGAGTCAGGGTCATCTATATTTCCAAAGAGATAAAATGAATTCTACAATTGCACTTGCTTTTCTTTAAGACCCGGAATTTTGACTTTTCCAGAATAACTGCAAATGCAAGATTAAATTTTAATCTGTCTCATATTTAATTTAACCTGCCTCACACTCACGTCTGTTATAACTGCTTTCCTCATCATTGTTCTATGAGCAGTGGTCCCAGTAACTCTCACTATTAACTTCACAAACTTTCTTTACATTTAAAAAAGCCTTTAGAAGAAACACCCAATAGCAAAATTTCTCCAAGCAGTCTTACCCTAGTAAACGAGCTGGTATCATTAGCGATGGGAAAATCTCACAATAACTAGTTTTGTGTGTACACCTGCCATGGTGTTTTCAGATTTATTTGGTTACAAACCCTGACTCTATGGCGTTTCAGAACTCTTACTTCTGGACCAAACTGAGATGATGAAACAATAAATGGGAGTATTGCTCATCAAACTACAGGTTGCATTTTTGGACAGTAGTTTAATTGGGACTTTCATCAAAGATCACCCAGAATACTCAAGTAATGGGAAAGATAGTTTGTCTGAAAAACATCAATAACAAGTTTCACCCCAATTCTCTACTAGTTTCTTATTCATCAGCAGTTGCATTCCAGGCTTTTGATGATTATGTGTAAAGACCAAACTACCAGGAACCCAGCTGTGTCCTTTCTTCCTCCCAAGATGGCAACTACAGCCAGCCAGGACAGGCTAATGCTGTATCTCACATGTGAACACCAGAGTGGGAAAAAGGCCGTGCTTGTTTGAGCGCCCCAACCCCACCTTTTATTAGCCCTAACAGCCTGCTGTGCCCCAAGGTCAGCCACTACACTGCAGATAGGCAAGGTATTAAACTAGGCATTTTGACTTTAACTGGTGGTTGGCAGGGAACCATCTAGTTTCTGGTTATCTTTGTCGAACTTTCAAATGTGGATATGCACACTCAGCACCCAGAACACATCACAGAAGCTTGTGGGTTTGCGTTTGGTTCTTGCGAACTGAAACGCCTCAGCAATATGAAAAATACATGCACAAACTTTACAGATGCTGTGGTCATTCGCTTACCTTCTGCAGTGAAGGACAGGTGGACTTTAAAGAGGGCAAATAACACTAGACAACAAAGACAGGAAGTAAAATTACTGAACTTCAGCTGCTGTCACTAGTCACCTCAGAATCACTACTGCAACATCTCACAGAAACTACAGCTGGTCTCTGGACAGACTTCTGCCACCAAAATGAAATCAAGCCAGTAAGTAAACACCCTATGAAGAATTTTACAGGCATTTTAACAGTGTCAAGTGAACACCAGTATTTCAACTAAGAAAAAAAGAAGTAAGAAAAGCACCTTAAATAATTTACTTGGAAAATGCTCTCCAAATTTTGTCCAGCCTTGCAAAGAATCTAAAATGCAAGGTGTCAACTTACATCAGAAAGGATGCAATTATCCAAGTGAAATGAAGTTTTTAAATGCAGTTCCATGGCTCAGGCTACTTTATTGTTGTCTGAAAACACCTCTTACAGACAAACACCTTGGTACAATCTTAGAAAGGTGGTTAAGTTATTTCATATTCTTACAAAGGACATAATCTATACCCTTGAGCTAAACATAAGGCTCAGTTATAACAGAGACGGGAGAGTTGGTTCCCTTCCCAGATTATGCCCCTCTATTGTCACACTTCTGCAGCCCAGTGTTTCCACACAAGTTAATCACAAACACAGCCCTCGCTGTCAGCAACAGGACTATGGTCACTATGGTTCAGCCATCAGTGAACTCTTACTGCTTCAGTGGTGTTTCCTATCAAGGCAGGACTGTGGAATATGAGCACACATGGCAGGGCATCCCCCTCCGGGATGCACAACCCATTTTACTGTGTATTCACAGCAGACCACAAAAAAGCATCCTATCAGGCCACCAAAAGCTCAGAAATACTACTGATAAGCTGACATTTTACCCACTGAAAACACCACAAGGGAGTGGCTACCTTAGAGGTGATAAGGCAGATGTACTAGTGCAGACCCCCATGTCAGTCTGAAAACCTCTGAGCAGGTGGCTTAAAAGTGGTGTGCTCACAATCCAGATCTTGTTCAACTACTTCAGCACAAGAAAAGTTAATAGAATATAAAAAATTAATTTTGATGAAGTTCTGCTTAAGCTTTCAGCAATTACCAAATAAAGTACAACTTACAACTGAACCAAGGTTATTATCAATTTGCTCTTGATACAAGAAAGCAATTTTCATGTACTTACATCTGCTCTCAGAAGGAAAAGAAAATCATTTGTGAAGTTTCTATTAGCATACAAAAGCAGCAATATCTGCTGGGAGTTTTAAGAGGCTTATTGCTGTCACTTAATCAGCACCACAGGCTACAGTTGGCCACCTCTGCCCTTGTCAGCACTCAAGGTATGGTTTCAAGAGATGAGGGGATAATTTGACCAAACAAGTTTCTGCAAGACTTCTGTAACTATAAAAAAATGCCCCACTCTTACTTCACTGACTCCTCCTTGAATAAATCTGTAAATAGTACTGTAGCTGAAATCATTAATCCTTTCATACGATATGTGACTTAAGTGAAGTGGCATTTTAACAAGCAGGACACAAAACCTAACAGTGAATTCACTTCGATGTGCTGTAGCTGTAGCACCATCTAGAGGATTTGAGCCAGAAAATCCTCACCCAATGGGCAAAAACACTGGGAAACTGCTCTCAAACATTACACAAAAACTATTTTGAGCAAATTTTCATTCTAACATTTATCTGGAGTAACTTTAAAATTGTTTTATACATGCATACATGACATACAGTTTTTCTTGAGTACTTTCTCAGTTTATGATATTTGGATTCACGGAGGTAACAGAAGAACAAATAAAACTTTATCTAGAGTCAGATTGGGAAAGATCTTGACCTCACCCACTCTAGGCCACATGCCTGCTCTGAGCCCCTTTTCAGGTGGAGAAGGACAGGACCTACAGCTTTGTTCATAACCTTGCAAAGATGACTCTTTTTCTTAATTCTCACCTTTTTAAAGGAGGTCTCTTAACAGCAAAGCCGAATTTAAATTGGGGAAAGGGAAGAGGTTTAATTGAATAGTAGAGATTACATACTTTAGTATATTTCACACAACTGACTCCTCAGTGCAGAACTATTACAAGAGGAGGAGATGGCCAGCTACAGCCCTGGAGCCCTACTGATGATTTCTTCCATCCAGACACCCCAAACCTCACTCCGACTATTTTCAGCTTGGTACACTCTCCCCCATAACTTAACTTTGCTACTGCCACAAAATAATGCTTTTGCTCCAGAAGCCTTCTGGGGATAACAAAGTTCAATCCTTTTGTTACTGCTGTGAAACTCTGAGCTGGCAACTGAAAGACTGCAAGACCAAGAATTAATTGAGAATATTCACAACACAATTGCTCCACAGAGTTTGTGGGCAATAAATCCAATCTGTAACTCCCACTCATTGGTTGATACGTGATTGGCCAGCAGCATGATTTATACTGACACTTCTGCATTAAAAATTCAAACTTCTTATACACCTGAACACAATTTGTATTTCTCTCAGCATTTTGTCAAAATAATCATGTAATACCAAATATTCTGTCATTTACTTTGAATACTTGTAAGGGCTGCATATTAAGAATGGACTCTAAGCTTTCAGCTACTATGCCACATTATCTGCTTCTACCAAATTTCCTTGGCTATAAATAAATACATAGGGGAAAAATCTGAAAGAACCAACTGCACAGTCATCAACAGCATCACTATTGGTCATGCAGAAGTTCATTCCACTTTACAGGCCAACAAAACTGAAAACTTCCAGAGTTATCCTACAGCATGTTCAAGGGAGCTATCATAAGAGCTGGCAGAACTTCATGATTACTTGTAATCAAAATTACTTGTTGTAAAAAGCAAAGTTCTTCCCGAACTTAATTGATTTACATTATTTCGTAATGGCTGGCTGCAAATCAAGATTGTTTACAGCACTTCTGCGTAGCTCAAGTCCCTCAGTGTGCTTCACACCCTCCCTTCCTCTTCCTCTGTCTCCAGGTTCAAACAACAAAGAAGGAATTAAATTCTCATGTACTTACCAGCAAAATCCTTTTCCTAGTTTCCATGTGAAGAATTACATCTTTGTCACAGCTTGGGGAAAAAAAATAAATAATAGTTTTAAGTATTTTTCATTGATTTTTTTTTTTTTTACAAGTACAATCACCTAAAGTTTAAGCTTCTCACTTGCTACTTTTACCAGCAAGTATTTAAACTTATTCACACAGTTAAGCATTTGCAAGATGCCAGTCCTAGATTATGAGGACATTCTGGTTCTCAAGCAATATCACGCTGTTCCTAATACTGCATTCACTGCTGTAAATCAAAAGATTAATTACATTGCTTGCAATCTGAGCTCTCAGTTAAATTTCAAGTAGCCAAGAAAACATTTTCATTTGTTCTTATGTGTCTAACCCTGAGACAAAGCCTATCTGAATGTCTGTAAAAGTCTGCATGCTTCAGTCTTTCATGCTAAGCACAAATAATGCTTCCAAGAATAATCCTGCATCCTGCTCACTGTCATTTTGGCTCCGGTTCAGTATTTTTTGCAAAGCTGAGCTGATATTTTTCTTGGTTTTAAAAGGACATGCAGGCATCTTGCATCCACAAAAGAAAACAGTGGCCTTGAAAGAAGCTTTGAAAATTAAAAAAATAGCAACAGGGCAGCAAAGTAAGTGGAAAAACTCCTTCTTTTTAGTTTTTTTAACTCTCTGGAATTGCCAGTCCAGTTACTGGGGGTAGGATCAGCATTATCCCTTACAGTATGTTACCCTACACATGCTGACTTTAATTGGACTGTAACAGCAAGGATCACACCTGTGACCAATACAGATAGTAGGACCAAGGATTATACTGTATAATCTGTAAGTTTTCATTCAAGACCATCTACTATATTAAAACAAAATTGCCCAGCAGATGTTCCAGTCAGATTTAATATTCACACACCAGTACTTCCAAGTGTTCAAAAAAAAGAAAACCTATGTGTAAAGATACTTCCTTTCCAAGAATTCAGACCCCCATAGTTCCTGCAGTACCAGAACCGCACAGGTGCAGCAAAGCAAGCTGCACTGGCTCAGCTGTTCCCAGGTGGAGCACAACTCACAGCTGCTGCAGGGACTCCTACCGGCCTGTATCACCTACCAGCCCAGGGGCCTTGATTGCCCTCCATAGCACACCACAGGCTGTTGGGTTAACTCCTACAATAGTAGCTTTGGAAATAAATATACTGCTCTTTCTGATAATTTCTCCCTCCCCTCAAAATCTAGATTTTCAATTCAGTTATCTGCTTATCTGAATGCACAGCAACTTCAACACTTCTGATTTATGCTGGCCCCTGCCAGTCCAAAACTTAATAAATGCCTGAAATAATATTGTTGCAATAGATAGGGCAATCCCACACACTGAAGTTATTTTCTCTCCAACACGGGGCCATAAACTGCATTAAATTATGTGCTGATATACTGTTTCAAGTTTCAAATACAGTTGGGTCCTTAAAGAATTGCAGATTAATAATCAGCTTGTTAATTTGTTCTTAAAACTTTTTTTTTTATTTAATAAAAAGGGGGGCCAGGGGCACTGGCCTCCCAGAACAGCAGATTTTGCAAACTTCCTAACTCTTTAAAGCAGAGCAGCTAAAAGTCACTTCAACAAGAACCCAAAAAGCTTCATATACAACATGGAACACTAAGTAAAATTAGCCCCTTCCTCTTAAAAAGGCTTTTAAGAGCCTTCTGAACATAGCAGCACTATTGACTATGCACGTGGAGAAAGACAGCTCTTCAAATATCTCATGAAGTTTCTTCTCCTACTGTTTTGGAGAAAAGCAATAGAAATAAAGGGGCAACTTACCCTATAGCATTGTAAAAATAACCTACACTAATCTGAAGAGTCTAGCAAACAGCGTCAGCTTACAGTGTTTTGTATGAAAATAATTTATCTACCCATCATTCAGCTGCAGTACAGCCAGACCACAGACGAGAAAGCATCTACTGGTGAAAAACAAGCTCTGCACACTCACACAGCAACACTTGTAGAAGAACAGAAAGCAGACAAGACAAAGCATACACACAGGGAGAAAAAAATACTTTTTTTTTTCCTCATAGCAGCAACTAAACTAGTATCTGTGGGATTTAGTCAGTATCAGACTCAGCTTTAAAATAAACTAACAAAAAAAGTTCAGCTCAGGTCACCTCACCTACCAGCCAGAGTCCCCCAACAGAGCACAGCCCCCCAGCCTCTCCAAAGCAGAAACCACACTACCAGCCAGGGCCCCCTCGGAAGCCCTGTAAGTCCTCACTGCCCTGACGAGCCCCACCTGCGGCCACCCGCCCACGCCCTCGGGGCTCCATTTCAGCCCGGGGCAGGGCCCTTGCTGCCCCCGGGCCGTGCTGTAGGTGCCCTTTTCCTCAGTCCTCTCGGGGTGTCTCTCCTAGCTACCCCTCAGGTGTGAGCTGTGGGTCCTAACACAGACCTAGGGCCTCTGCCGCAGGTACCAGCCCCGGGTCACCGGGGGCAGCCCACAGAGAGGTACGGACGGCACCGGCCCCCGAGGGGCCGCGCTCGGCTCGTGCTGCCGCTCCGCGGCGTCACTTCCGCCGCTCCAGAGCAACAGCAGCGCTGCGGCCTTAGGCCATGGTAAGGGCGCCGCTCCCGCCCGTGGTGGGGCGGGGGAACGGGGCGTCTGCGGGGCGGTGACAGGGCGGAGGGCACGGCAAGCCAGAAGCCTCCTGCCCGGGGCCCGGGCTCGCCGCCGAGTGGGAGCTGGGTTGGCTGCGGGGGTGCTCTAGTCTCCCCTGGTCTCCTCTCTCCTTGCAGGCTGAAGTGGAGGAAACCCTGAAGAGGATTCAGGCCCACAAAGGGGTTATTGCAACTCTTGTTACAAACCCCGAAGGTAACGTGTCTTCTGCTTTCTCCAAGTAACAAACTTGACAACGAGTGTAGTAACCCTGAAGCACAAAATTGCAGCTCCTGAGGTGTTAACACAACCCACCTGCAGTGTCTGAGGAAGGTATCCTGACTCTCAAGAATGTCTATGTCAGCTCAAGAACATCTGGGTCGTGGCCATTTCTTGAAGCTCTCCATGTGATGTAGGTTTTCATTCAAGTTAATGAAAAGCAGAAAAGTCAAAAGCCTTGACATTAAGCCTTCACTGCAGAAATAACTACAAGTATCATAATTTTCATTTAACTTAAGGAGTTATGTGGTGTTAATTACCCTGCTTTTTTAACTAAACCATACTTCATTTTTCAGAAACATCTTGAACATCTCTTTGTAGGTTACAGAAAGGAGAATATGTGGCACCCAGCTCTTGCTTTTACAGGCAATTTTTCAGTCTAGAATTCTTTGTATATGCAAGAAAATTCACTAGCACTTCCCAGCACTGTTCACAACTTCTTCAAATTCACTAGCACTATTCACAAGTTCTTGAAGTTGTGTTATGCTGTGTTGTTATAGGAGGAATGGCAAGTTCCTTGTCAGGCCAGCTTTGGCTGGGGTCCTGCAGATGGCAAGCCAAAAGCAAAACTGGTTACAGAAAGGTTTCAGAAGCTCAGCTTCTCAGGTTAATCTGGTTTAATCATTCCTTTACAAAAAAGACAACTCAATTTACCTTGCCCATTATTTAGCTGACCTCCTTCACTTGTACAGTCTGCCAAAAAATCTGTTATACTAGCAGCAGTTTCAACAACAGGAAGCAAGAGCACTAAGAAGAAAGCCTAAGTGCTATTTAGTCTTTATAAAATCTGGACAATTTAATTTGTGTGCCTGGAGATGTTAAGTAAAACGTGCCTTTGTTCACAGAATAGATGATGCAGGTCAAGAGGGAAGTGCATAGCCTGGCAAATAGAATCTGAAAAGCTGCTTTGTGCCTGCACATGCTCATGTCTAGATGTGGCTGTTCACGAAGCTGAAATGCAGCCTGGTTTCAGAACAAGGATTGTTTCAGCCAGTTCTGTGTTCTGTTTCAGTAAATAGAATGTGACTTGATCCAGTGACCACTTGGACTAAGCTGCAAAGGAGAAATGAACAAAATCAAGCACTCTAGGTAACACAAAAGCTCTTTTTTGAGCTTGCAGACCAATATATTTCTCAAGGCAAAACCACCAATGTCATCTAACAGAAAAATAACCCAGTTTTCTTACGTTCTGTTACTTGGAACAGTTGACTTCTTGGCACGTTGGTCAAGCATGCTTTCCACTTGCTGTACTACTGCTGTGCATCTTGACCTGTGGTTGTTTTGTGCTCAAACTTCCCCATCCTCTCAAACCTGTAGAACATGTGGCCAGACTGAAGCTTACAGACAAGACTAGTCCAGGAATTTGGAGTTTAGTTTATCATTTAGAAATGTTTCAACACCAGGTGCCAGATGTGAATACAAGATAGCCTGCACTCCCTGAGGATGTATTGACAATACCAAAAAGTTGAGTCCAACGTAAACTGCAAAGTGTGTAACTGTAAGTTTTTGTGACACCTCCAGAGATCCATAATGAGCACTGGTCAATCTAATTACTTCAAATCTTTCTGTAGAAAAAGTTAACTTCTCTCTATCCTGAAATGTTTCAAACAAATGTACAACTGAAATTAATCACAGTAAAAATACCCAAACCCGTGGTGCAGGAGGGAGGTTTCTTAGGCTGTTCAGGTTCCCTAACAAGTGAAACCCTCTGTTCTTCACTACCATAAAGAGGTGTTTTTACTAAGATTTTTGTAATAGTGTAGGTGTAATAGTATGCAGGTGCAACAGTGAATTAAAGATTCCTGACGCTTTATTTTGAAATCTCATAAACTGTTGCTATCCTTTGCAGCGGAGAAGGATCACACTACAGCATTTCTGATGAAGGATTTATTTTTCTTTGTCTAATTTGGGTGACAGGCAAAGACAATTTGTCCTAAGTAAGCATAGCTCAGCTTTCATCTAAGGATGTCACTAGTGTCAACTCATTTTCATGTTATTATTAGACCTTGGAGGATCATTTAACATTTACCACTTTCATTAAAAGTGCTGTATTTGTTGAAGCAATCATTTAGCTACAAGGTCGTATAAACTTGACACTAATTCATTGCTGCTTTTAAGTGACTTACTGTTTAATGCTGTGATTATGTGGATATTCCCGGGCTAACGCAGTGCTTGGGAACACCTGTTTGTTTCTATTAAAACACCAGTGTCAGTTACACACAAAGGATGTACTGGGTCATTCTGTGTGCTTCTCCACAATACACAGCCCACCCATGCAGTTATTGCTCAAGTGGTGGCACAGATTTCAAGCGATTCAAATAACGCTTTCCTAGGAAAATTATGGAATAGTCAAATATCTGAGGTAGTTCTATTATTCCTTTTACTACTTTCCCTTTAATTCTTTACCTGGCATTCACCATTTTTGCATGTTAATTCCTCTTTCATAATCAAACTCTTCAAGTTAAGTCATGTTACTCTGTTTTTGTATTCCTATCCTGTGCATCTGGAAGACACAATACAGATGTATGCAAAGAGAAAATTGCCTTGTCAGCTTGAAGTCTATTGTCTTTGTTAGTAGGTCAAATAATTTTTTTATTACTGAAACAAGCTTATTAAAGCCAATCAGTTTGACACTTGTAGGATTACTGTGAACCCTGTTTTTAGTTTCACCTGGTAGCCTATTAATACTAAAAGCATCATTTGACAAATCATTGATAAACAATCGTTCATTAAATCATCAAAAATTAATCTTATGTGGCCATACTTTTAATGGTTGGGATCAACACACTGTGTGGTACCCATTGTCAGTGTTTTGCTGCTAATTGGGAGGGATTGTCCCAAGGGTGCTTTCCTTGCCAAATGCAAACATGCCACTACGGCCCTCTGATTGCTCTTGGTCTTTCCCTGGGAATGGGGCGTTTCTATCACTGCACATGCCATATGCTACAGTTGAAGCGTGGGTTAGATTCTTGCAGCCAAGATACAAACTCGGTGACAGCGTTTAAACTGATGAAGCACCATAATTGGATAGGCGTTTAAGAGCCTGAAACTGCAATTAGGCTCTTTCAAAGGTTTCATAAGGCAACTCAATGTTTAATTGCCACTGATTAATATAAAGTATACTTTAAAAAGCATATAGATACCTGAAATCAATGTAACTCCTTTCTGCTACAAAACAGAAAAAACTAAGAAATCCTTCTTCTTATGATCTGCCGTCTATGAAGAATAGGCAACTTCACTGAATGATTATTAAAAATTCTTTGTTTGCAGGACTTCCAATAAGAACAACTCTTGATAACTCTACAACACTCCAGTATGCAGATCATATTCACCAGCTCACCATGCAAGCAAGGAGCATAGTGAGAGCAATTGATCCTCAGAATAATCTATTCTCTCTTAGGATCAGAACAAAGAAACATGAAATTATGGTGGTTCCAGGTAATATTTCTATTAAAATAACAGTAGAATCATATGTCTTTTTAAGTTTCACCTAATTTTTCACAAATAAGAATACCATAGAACATGCATTTTGAAAATAAGTATATGAAAATATAACCACCACGTAACCAGGTGTGTTGGGATTGTAAGGTACAGAGTTTACAGTATTCAAGCTTGAGACAAACAAGTCTAGATCTGACTAATGTTCTGGTTTCTGTGGGTTTTCACAAAGGAAAACTGGACAAATATATATATCAAGCAGTGTGTATTTGTATAGATATAGTATTGAAGGAAGCAAATCCATTTTTAGGTCCAAAAAGATGCAAAATATATTTTTTTCCTAAAAATTATTTTTTACTTTGTATGTTACCATGACATCCTAGCCATAGGTGGGATTTGTGACACAGATACACAGTATTATCACCAACATAGTAACTGTCATATAATTGTTTTCCTTCAAACAACCAGGGGAATATAAAATCTGTTTCTCCCTCATGTTAAATACAAATATATGTTAATTGGTTAGTTGTGTCGCTAATAGATAACGAGGCCAGATGAGCTGTGGTGGAGCTGTGGACAATTATCAGTACAAGGTGAATGAGGCAAAGTGGAAGTGATTGGTTGGGGCTAACTGAGGGACTAATGGCATGCAGGATTTTGACAGAAATATCCATGCAGAACAGAAAGGGAGCTTCAGGGATCTCCTCCACATAGCCACTGGGGAGGACGTGGGCTCTGAGCTTGTAGTGATGGACAGCCTTCACCGGGGCCGTCCTCTGATGCTGATGCCGCAGCAGGCACAGAGCAGAGGTACTCCACTAGGTATGCATTACCTCGCCTCGCTGGAATTATTTATAACGCTGCTATGAGACCAGTATGTGTGAAAGAAATCTGGCGCTGTCATTAAGTGTTAACATTAGTCATCAGCTGATGCTAAAATTAAAATTTTAGTTTAGTTTCTGTTTTGGAGCATAAACCTAATGCATTTTTAAATCATGGTTTTGCTCATTGATCTAAACTGATGCACTTCATTCTTATTTTGTATTTGTCCTTGACTTATTTTTTAGAGGTGACTTTTTGAGTAGTAACTATTAAAGCATGTTGACCTGAAAATAAGTGGTAGAAATGTGAGGCTCTTTTGTTAACAGGGAGATGAGATGCTCAAAGGCTTCATTGTATTCTACTGTAATAGAAGGTGGCAAATGAACCACCTGTGATTTATATTAAGTTGCTTTTGGATGAAAGTGGCAAAGTGGGAGTGTAGCTTCTTAAGTCTCCAAAGCAACTATGACCCTACTAAATTCACTGGCTACCTTCAAGAAACATTTCATTTAAAATACCTAATGTTAAATAACTATCCAACTGAATGGTTTTCAAAACTTGCCCGGGCTTTTAGAATCAGTAGGCGAAGTCTGGCATGCTTAGAATTTATTCATCATAGAAGTCTATTCAAATCCTTTCTGCTTTTTTCATGTCTAAATGGGGTTCTCAATTCTGAATGAACTAGTTAGTGAACTGAAAGAAGTTCTCTGCACCTGCAGAAGAGTCTGCAGATGTCAAAAGTTTTTTATTATGACAAGTGCGAGTTTCCAGGTGCTTATCTTGTGACTTTTTTCATCTTGTTTAAATATCTTTACAGCTTCTTGAAAGCAAATCTACTGCTTACTAAAATAGTTTTAATATGGTACAGTTAAGCTTTATGACACAGATTTTTTTTATCTGTAATCTCAGATCTTTGTACAAAGTGCTTACATTTTCTAAACGTTACTTATATAAATGCCATTGGTTTTGCTTATATTTTATAAACAAGTAAAAAGTTGGAGAGGAATAGATGAATAAGGAGTATATATCAGGAAATAAGATAAAATATTTTAACTAAACATTTTTCTTTTTTTTTGCAGAAAACTACTATCTCCTGATCACTGTTCAGAACCCAGGCGAATAGTCCTACCATGGCAATAATTTTAGAGACAGTGATGGAGTTCTACTTGTTAAACTAATATTACTTGTTAATATTTAATGTCAAACATAGCACTAGGTAATTTTACATAAAGCGTAACTCTCATGACTGAAATGTTGCCAGTTTAAACTTCTCAGTTGTAGCTGTATCAATTTGTGTTTGAGCAAATCATAATGCTCATGTCAAAACATTGTTTGTTTGTCTTGATACTCAGAGGAGCAATAATAAAGCAAAATGCTTAAAACTCCCTTTAATGGATGCTCAAGCTATTCTGGCAATTAAGTCGTTCTCTTTACACTTCTAATGTTATGCTGGACCATAAATCATACCTCCTGGGAAGTTGTAGATTGTGTGTATCCATATATCTATAGATGTGTCCCTATGATCTAGAGTGACCACAGGTACACAAACCAAAGAATACACATATAGTTCATGTCAGTAATTATGGACTGGATATTGCCCTGTCTTTAACTCAGGGGTTTTAAGTTTTCTAAGGGAAAAAAATTGAAAGAAGAAGTATTTTTTATTATTTTCCAATTTCTATGGACAGAAACAATAGTTTCATTTAGTATTTTCAGTACTGGGAATTTCAAGCAGATGATGTTGAGCCTGTGCTCTAATGTGGAATGGAAAACAGTGCTTTCTGAGAACTACCCTATGGTGCTGTTCGCTAACGACTTCAGCCTTTACATCCAATGCACAAGCCATGCACACACCTTAGAGACATGGGACAAAGCTCAGATTGTTTCCCAAATCAGATCCATGTCTATACAGGAGCACCCAAGATCAGACACATACTGCCAAGCACCTTCAAACAGCTGCGCTGGTGAAAGGCCGCTGTAGGGTTAAGCTCCCTACAAATCCATTCCGTAAGGAAGACAGGCTATGCCAGGGCCCTGCCATGAGGCTAGTGGCTGCTATGGGAGCGTGGTACGGAACAGGGTGCAGCACCCCTGTCCTGCCCACCGGCGTGCCTGGGGCATGAGGGTAAGCAGGGCTATAAACAGTCCTCCCTCGTGATCCCAAAGTCAGGCTAAGCTTTGCACTTGAGTTTATGTGGAGATAGTGTGACAGTGCCAGGAGTTTGAGTTCACCCTGTGCTTGAAAAAATACACGGTTGCACTACAAATCATCTCAGGGTATGTAGATTATATATACATTTTATCAATTATTTAAACTTTAAAACTTCAGATTGTCTTCAGCTGATCACAAGAAGGTTTTTTTCCTAGAGAGAGGAAGGAAGAACAACAAATGTGTGGGGTGGCTATGAGGATGAAAGGAAAAATGAATCTGTTGAATACTGCTCAGGGATCCTTGTAGTACATCATATGAATTGTGGCGGAGGTTATGAAACTGATAAATCACTGAATGTCTCAGTGGAAACAGAGTCAGCAATTTGCTATTAGGACTATGTTATGTATCACTCCAAACTCACACAAAGGCGAGTATCAGAGCCTGGTGGTATTTTTTTTCAAATCCGAGTGTTTGCTCGGACTTTGGTGAATAGGATGGAAAGGCTGTATTTCATGGGAAAGTCTAGCAGAGTCGGTCCTGCTCCTGGGAGCTGGAGCTATCTGAGCTCTCAGAGGCTGGCAGGCTGATTACACGTGCAAGCAGTGGCCAGTGGGGACCATGGAAGATTCAGTGCCGCTGCGTAGTGAGAGGAAGCAAACCCACAGGCACTGAGGCCCAGGGCGATGGAAATGAAGCACAGCGATCTGGCTGGGCAGGGCTGGTCAAAACATTAATGATATGAAACTCAGTGGGACACCATTGGTGGCACTTCCTGTAGTCAGTGCTGTGCCAGGAGAATTTCCTTACCGCTGGAGGATTTTTAATTGTGCACTGGAAAACAAACATTTTAAGTTGTTTGTAACAAACCAATATATTGACATGTGGCAATGCTTTAAAAACCCTAAGTTTTTATTTGTTACCTTCGCTGCTTCTGTTGGGATAATTTACAAAATCTAACCTATTTATTGCTATGCATTGGTGAACATTTATCCTACTGGTATCCTGGCATGTCAAACGCCTACCGATTCAAAGCCCAGATCTTTCATTTCAGCACAAACCCAAAACTATTGCTGAATTCCAGCTACTACTAATGTGTATTTGGGGGTAATAGTTTTGTTTCCATAGTTTTCTCTAACAGCATTAAATTCTGTGGAGGTTTCACTGTGTAAGCCCAGAAAAGTGCCAAAATTACAGTCCCTGTTACACTTTTCTATTGTCAAAAATAATATTGGCGTTGCAATTTCCAGCATCATTGGAAAATGTCCTTCAGCCCAAAATCACAGTAGTGCATTGCAAAGAGAAAAGCCGCGGGTCTGGCAACGTTCTTTCATTTTTTGTCTTTCTGATGCATGTGCTAGTTCCCTTTACAGACTTTAATCCAATATTTATTAAGCAGCTGATGATTGCCATAGCTTGATAAAGCACTCCAAAAGACACTTAAGCCAAATCATTAGAATTAAACACATGCTAAATCATTTTGCTGAAAAGTGTTTTTATGTGGAAAAATGGCCTTAAGCAGATGCATGTCGTTCTCCAAGGGTCAAATACTGCTCACAAATTAGTTTCTTTCCCTGTTCCTATGAGAGGCATAGACACAGATAAGAGGGCAAAGTTTGGTCATTTATAATGGTGTGCGTAGTAACAAATGCTGTGAAAACACATGGGC
The DNA here is from genome assembly GCA_009769605.1 of Bucorvus abyssinicus. Lineage (NCBI taxonomy): Eukaryota > Metazoa > Chordata > Aves > Bucerotiformes > Bucorvidae > Bucorvus > Bucorvus abyssinicus. Next base: position 16,786,644 of record CM020040.1, read on the forward strand.
TGAGCTGCGCCTCTGCCAGCTACTCTTACCAGGGCAGTCACTAATGGGGGTTCCTTGAAAGCACTGCCATGTTATACAATTTTGGCAGCATCTTCACGAGGGAGCATAAACCGAAATACTCCATTTCATTCCCTGGTAATTTGCTCCTATTTTCTGTTTGCAAAAGCAAGCTGAACACATATAAACTTGTCATTTAGGTCTTTCAGTAGGAATTAGAAGTAACAATAGTGAGTCTCCAACAGCCCTAGCGGAAATCCCCCGTCAGCACATTGATCCAAACAAAGGTGGGTGACTGAAAAGGAGTGGAATCATCCAGCCAAAATACAGGGAAATAAATTTTTAAGTTATTTGAGCTCCACAAAAGTGTTACGCCAAGTCATGTAAGCTGTCATTTATGTGAACCATCAGAAATTTTACTACAATTAAGTTGGGGGAGGCTGAGGAAAAAGTAGCATGAAAGGGATTAATTTCACAGATGATAATTTTGTCAAGGGAATGTTGAGAATGTCAAGAATGGCTGTTGTTCATTGAAAGGCAGCGCTTGGGTTGAATTGTAACATGCTAGTTAGGCAATCAGCTAAGGGATAAATTGTATCAGGATCATGCCTTTAGGATCCTCAAACTAAACTAAAATACAAAGTTCTCGGAGAGCCTCCCACTTTATTTTGAAAGTACCTTGGATTTTCCTTAACATAAAACTTTTTTCAGAATCCATGGTCCCTCCTGGAACAACAGCTTTGGCCAGCTGATTCAGTCCAGGCGCTTGGTCATTCTGTATTTTGCTCAGACCTGAAGTTCCTCACATTTACTGATGACACAAGGCTTCATATACAGCAGTATTATATAGATGATGGGCATATATACATGTGTATATGTATATAAAGTGTGTATATATAATTACTGTTAACTTCTCGAGAGGTGTTCGTTGGGCCACACTGGATACTCTGAAGAAACTATTATATTGGAAGTGTGAATAATCGTGAAACTCAAAAAGGCAGATTAGTAAAATACCACAATCACCTGAGAATGCAGTTAGGAATTAATATTATTTGCAAGGGTTATTCAGTTAGTTTTGGAACTAAACAGTGACAGCAGCACTTTCAATAACAGACGGTTTCCCTAGCAAGAGGAATCAACCCCAGCTCCGCCGTCTCAACTCAGCAGGACACAAGTTCTGGGGTGGACCCACAGAAAAAGCCACAGTTTTCCTAAATAAACTGATGTCAACCTTTTAATTATGTTTTAATTATTACGTTACAATCTAGAGGCAGCAAGATAATTCCCCTATTGATTTTTCAAATCTCAGGCAGCTAAATTAGAGTAGCCAGGAAAATTCCAAGTTTGTGTTCCCTTTGCCTGGCACCTGAACATATTAAATCTCTCAGTTTGTAGAAAAATTAGGTCATAACAACAAGGTTCACTGCGGGACTTCACAGTATCCATGGGAGAAAGGAAGACTGATGCTTGGAGAGAAAGCCTAGAATGTCCTTAGTTAATTAAGCATAACAGCAGAGGTACAACGCGTATCTGTTCAGAGCGTGGCATCGATTTCAGTCTCTGAATTTCAGGACATTCACATTTGGGGACACAGTGGGACTAGAAACAGAGCCCTGTAAAAAATGCAGTAACTAGCAGGAAAGTAAAAGCCACAGGGAGATCTGAACTGATTCCGTGAGCTTTGCGACCAATTTGAGAGAGAAAAGGTTAATTCTCCTTCAAGATGCAACCAAGCAGAAAATCAGCTAGTCCAAATACTTGCAATTTTCAGCCATCTCTGCAAATTATCCATAAATAACAATGAAAGCACTCAGAATTCGTGTCTGAAGAATTTTCAATAGTTACATTGGACAGGGTACACTTTAAAAGCAACACTGATTTAAGTCAGAATTCTTCAAAGTGGAGGGAGGACAAGAGGGCATGAGCTGTAAGTGCCCACATCCTGCTTTGGGCAGCTGGGGCTCTCAGCCCTCCACGTTGTTTTGGGTGGTGCTGTAGTAAGGAGGATTCTTCCTCCTTTCCAAAAATACGTAAGTCTGCCTCTGACCTGAGCACCCTTTTAGTTGTCCTGGCTCTGCATGAGTGTTTTCAGTGAAATTGCTTCTCTCTGAAGCAGTTAAAATAATACACAAAAGATACCATAACCTTGAGTCTATGCCAATTGGGTCAGAAAGAAATCTCAATGTGCTTTCTCTGCTTTCTTTTAAAGGATACTGAGCCAGAAGTGAAGATTCTTCGGTGAAGGTGGACAGAAGTCACCATTAGTTACCAGCTGGCACTAGGTTTACAAAGTACTGTTCAAAGGCCATGACTGGAAGGAGCAAAATAGCTAAATAGAGGGACAGGGTAAGGAAGTGTGCTATAATATAGCTCATCATTAAAAAAAATAGCACTTTGCCGATCAAATCACTTACAGGAATGCAGAGAAGAATGCTGTGCTGAAGTACTTCAGACACCACAGAAGCTAGGAGGAGAAGCAAAGGTTCAGCTTTCTTTGGTATTTATACATACAAACTCCACAGTTAAATCAACGGTGACTGCGAAGCATTGCAACAAGGGATGCGTTCATTAGCACTAGCCAAACAAGAAAGTGACTTTTCAAACGTGGAAGGAAAACTCTAGGAACCAGTAAATCACTCCTTCCCCCTCTTGCCTCTTGTCCTAAGGGGAGCGTGCATTTGTCGGATGAATCCATCTGTTTGTCAAACTTGTTGCTAATTTTGCCAAAGGTTACCTCAGAATCTGCTCTCAGGAGCAGTGGCTGCTGCTTGCACACTAACCCACAGTCCTACCGTACAACTGTTGCTGCTGAACAAAGTACTTAATCATATTCTTCTGCTGAAATCAGCTGGAAGTCTCATGGCCACCCCTTTCAAGATTTCTGAGCTCCGAGTGCTCACCAGGAGTGCCTTGCCGGCCGCAAGCCTAGAGCTCAGTATTGGCCAGCTCTGTGACCACCAGCACGTGTGTCGGGGCTGTGCAGAAGAAGCTGGAAATGCTCTTATCTCACAGGAGGTGAAAAGTGGAGCTAGATGGAAAAGTGAGAAGTGTTTCTGGTTAAGCAAAGATTTTATTTGTTATGACATTCTGTTAAAGGAAGTTTCTAGCTAAACCATAATCCAGATAAAAAAGAGACTGACTAATCCACAATCCTTACCATTCCGGATTAGCATTACTTTTAGAATATTCTGAGGGGACTTTCCCAGTGTATTATTCCAGCAGCTCTCACAACGTACTCGCCACAGCCTATCTCACATTACTAAACCCCCCTTGGCCTAACAGGCTAACGGTCTGCAGAACCAGTCTTCTTCCTACCAGGGTTTCAGCACAATAACTTCACTGACTTCAATGAAATTATTCTGCATTCATACAAGTCATACCTTCCTCTGGTGTGTTCCACTTTGCAAGAAATTCAGAAATAAAAAAAAGACTTATGGTTCAGCAAACCTCAAAACAGAAGTTACAGTCAGGACAATTTCATACCCGCACAATATCACTGCTGTTTTGTCAACCAGTTTTATTCCTTTCCTTTAGGGAAACAGAGGAACCACAGACAACTTCTACTTATTTACCTCACCACAATCCATTAATAAGACCACTGTAACTCCCCCTTGGCCACCAGCAGTATTAGTTTCCCTAATTTGTTGCAGAGGTGCCCGTGCTGATGCACTGGTACAGCACATCCCTGCTTAGCTGCCAGTTCATTGTAGAGATTGGATATGGAATAGGTTGTGGTTTTTAGAAAGAGCAGCGATGAAGCCACCAGCCTATAGAAAAGACAAGGCATTACTGAGATAGATACCAATTATTTGCAAAATTTCACACATTGCAACCTCAGTGAAGTCAGCACTATTGTAGGTAACCAACTGATAGGTTTCTCTGCAAAATGGGGATGTTTTACTGGGTTTTCATGTATTTCACACCCACGGTATCTCATCTGAAGTAAGGCAATTCAAATTCTGCTTTGGGTTAGAACATCAGAAAACACATTTTGAAGACATCAGATCTTGTTTTCAGCAACTCATAGTTAAGCTTTTCATCCATTTTCCCTCCCCTGCCGATGTTCTATAAGTTACAAAATTTTTCCTATTGTCACAGTTTTATAACTCATAAATTTATTTTTAAGTGTTCCATTTGATCACCATTTCCTGTTGAAGGAGGTAGTGTCTACTCACACCATCTGGATTCAAAACAAGCAGAGCTACAAGGAGAGAGGACTTTATTCACCCAGACTTCAGCCAGATGCCATATTAGAAATTGCTCTAATTCATGGTATTTACATTGAAAGTATCAACCCCACAAAAAAAACTCAAAAGCTCTTTGGGTGTGGAAGTAGATTCCCTGAATTTCCAGGGAAAGGTGAAGGCAAAAGGAGATCCATATTTAGGGAGAGAGGTTCCATTTTACAGTGTCTTTTTTGACTTCTGCTGTAGATCACACTCAAAGACAGTATTTACTCAGTGCCTGTGGATCAGATAAGCATGGGGAATAATGGATATACAAATATTAAATGTGCACACTATAAAAAAAAATATCCTCTCATGAAAATTTGGCAACCGACTGCTTAAATTAACATTAGCATATTCAAATCAGGGCTTTTGTGAGCAAGCCTGCTATCTTCAGCTTCTGCTTCACAAAGAATAACAAAAGTGGATATTTTCCTAGAGGAGAGGAAGGCATTTCAAATAACATTATGAAATTAAAAGGCATGTTTCCTAAACAAACGCACCAGCACAGGCAAGCCATGGTCTTTCCTTCACCCAGTATCCTTTACTGCTTAAAAGTATTGATGTTGCTCCCGGAGATAAAGGAATCTAGAAGGTGCTTCATAATTTCAGCTCTACTCAGACACCCTCAGTGACAGACGTTTCTAATATAGATAAGAGAGATGGAGCGGATATTAAAGCAGAACATCTCCCCATCTATTCTTTGTTATTCTAGCAGAGATTTACCTCGAGCACTTTCTCTGTGCCGTGAAGCTGGTGTCAGTTATTGCAGATGCCACCGTGGTCTGCCCGAGAGGAAAAGGCATAGGTGTGTGTCAACACTCCCATCAGCGAGAGATCTTAGATATTGCACATTATAATAAAAGGAGGGGTGGGGATGTCAGTGGAGGGGAGAACCGGAGAAAAGAAGGAAGAACAGAATATTCACTTGCTCAATAAGTAAATACAGGAAATTTTAAATATCTCAAATTACACATTTTCATGCATGTACAGACTGATATTTGCTTTCGGATAGGCAATGTTTAAAAAAACGTATCGCAGACAAAGATGGGAATTCTTGTCTACTTTTTAGCGGTTTTCTGCTGTAGCATCACACCACTTTTTAATGGTAACATCACCCCTGAGTAACACACTTAAACCTGTGAGCAAAAGCTTGCATTTTTTGTGTCGATGTCTCTGTGGCTGCAGAGTCCGCGGTGAGTGGTAGCCCACAGGCTGACACCGGGTTGGTTTGCTCTCTTCTCTGGCCATTAGATGGCAGACGACGGAGCGACCATTGCGGCGCGTTGTGTCCTTGAGTTCATGGAACGAGCAGGAAAATGCTGCCGCTCTCTGAATTAGCTTGCTTCCCATCCACTAACGGCAAAGCACACAGCATCCCAAAGGCCTTCACAGTCCCGTCCCTTCATTTCACTCCCAAACCACATATTGCAGCAACCCAGGCCCTGTAATAAAAACATGTAGCAGCCGTTCCTTCCTCTTCCCCTGACAGCAAATTGCACTCAACTTTAAGCAGAAAGCATCACCCTAACCTCCATTCCCTACTATTCCTGCACTCGAGATTAGCCTCTGCAGCGAAGGGATGGGTCTCATCTGAACTACGAGTGATTTCCCCATGGCAGGATTTCTCAACAGCATGAGAAAATGCCTGACATTGCTCCCCTACTAAAGAGCTGTTTAAGCAAGGGAGTGTAACCGCATGCTCACAGCCTCCTTTCTGAATCAGCACTGCAGTAATTGCAAGGGTACTTATCTACCTGTGCCAAACAGACCTTGTTTTTCACAAGTCAGTGATAACATGTACACACACCTGCGGACATCGCGAGCACATTCGCAATGCACAAAAACAAATATACACGTGGAAACGTGTCTCACAAATGCAATCCACTTCTGTTCTTCAGATACACCCATATGAAAACCCATTACGTGGTGTAATTGCATTGTTAATCTACGAAAGAGTAATGGAAAAATGTTCCCCTCTGTCACATCAACAAGAGGAAATTTCCATCTATCGTAACGTGAATGAGGTGCGACCGGTGGTGTGACTTTCTCACTGGTGACAGACCTGTGAACATACACATCAACACCACAAGAAACCTTCGCCAATACAAGCTGTCGAAATAGCGTTGCATCTACATCTTGATTCCCTGTGGCCTGTGTCCCAATCGAACCAACATCCCCACTCTTGCACATGGCATTCCTGCAACAGCCTTTCACCACCGTTTCCAAACGGCAGTCCTGAGGACGTGGAATCTGCCCTAAGACAAAGGCGTATCAGGTTTGTGCGTGCTTTATCAGCAGTCCAGCTTCATGATGTGTTTGAATAATGTCTGTACGCAGCGCAGCGCAGCCAAGTGTAAATTAAGGGAGTCTTTACCTGTGGGATACATTTAGAGTAGGGATAATGCAAATACACGTGCACCCGCACGCGGTCCATGTAGTACATTCCTATACATCAGCACCGAGGCAATGCCAGCTTCAGCAAATGCGCTCAGGGTAAAGTATCTACAGGAGCAAATTTACAACAGAGGTAGGAGGCATTATAAAAGTCATAGTGATTTACAGAACTACAAAAACTTGTATCAACAGACCTCAACAAAATCTGTTAGTCATTCACGAGCTGTATCCCATCCAACAATAAATTTCCAAAAGATTTTCTTAAAACAGTCCAGGACACTTTGCAATCATCCTAAATTCAGAAAAAGAAATGGATGCTTATGTGCTGTTACCTGAAGCATGGAGGGGCATGCTTCAAGTAACACTAAAGGCATAAAACCTGACTCTAAAGTTGTAAGAGGAGAAGCCCAGCATAATACTTTGCTAAGAACTCTTTCTCCAGGTATGCTTCTGCACTGTAACTCCTCATTCTTCTCATTCAGATAATTCTATTATTTGAAAAGTTATTGGACTGTAGAGATCTATAGCTCACCATGCGCAGGTCAGACTCTGCAAGTGCAAGCCTTCCCCGTAAAGCCTCAGTACGCAGCGATATATTGAAAAGGGGCTGAGTGTGCTAAGAAGTGAGAGGTGGGTAGATAGCATACTGCCCTACTACGAAAACTCGTTTCACCTTCCTCTACCCACAGCACCAGCCGATGGTCAATAGATTTGTGAGGGTCACTCACCCACATCTCTTGCTTGGTTTCCATGCCAGCTCAGTCCTTGAGCACAGCTCAATATCCAGAGAACAGACACTACTCCTGGTTCAACACTACGAGGGTCCAGATTTGAAGTCAGCCAGCCAGGACCTCATCCCTCACTCAACCCTGAACCATGCAACCTTGCCCACTTGCACACCCTCTTAATCAATGAGCTGGGCATTCAGTCGTCTGCTGTAGAAACAATTACTTCTGTATATTAAACTCAAGGGCTGTGCACTACATTATCTTCATCAGAAATTAATATTTTGGCATGCTGAGATTTGAAAATTCGCCCGAGGAACGGAGACTACAGCTGCTAGTGCCTAGGAATGTGCCACTTGGTATTTCAGCGCCTGTCTCCAGTTCAAAGCTTCTTACCCCAGAGTCTCCAAACAGAGCACAAGGAACACCCCGGCCAGCCCGCGCACACTGCTGACAGCCTCTGCATACAGACTCTTATGTGCTGCCATTATGGAATCTGTCATTTAAATGTGGAGCTTCTTTTTAAAATCTCCTTCTGGGTAATGAATAACATTATTTTATTCCATTAATAATGCTAGGAGATTAGGAGGTATTTTATGGTCTGTATTCCACATGCTCTGGAAATAATTTTAACAAATACTAGATCAGAGGAAGTGTGTTTGCTGCACAATGGATATCATCTACTTATGCTATCCTTCAGTATACAGAGGGATAAATACGAATCCCACATGTGGGAAATTGTTAATATTATAGCACACAAGAAATCTTAGTGAATAGTCCGTAATATATTATTCATTACACATAGTGCTTGAAGACCAAGAGTTCCCATGACTACAGTATAAAACCAGTTTAACGCACAGTGTAAACTATAAGCTCACAACCATGTCCCAGCATAGCTAGCTACCTGTAAGTTACCACAGGAAAGTGCAACCACACAGGTTATTGTTCAGTGCAGAATGACTACACGTCAGCAATACGTATCATAGATGTGATCGCTGACAGACATCACACTTCGCTTGTGTCTTTTATCTCCGTGGGATCCCTGCATCTCACATTTCCAGACCTAAGTCTTGTACCATACCACTACCTCATTAGATTCTGTTCTTCCCTTGCTTCCTTGGACTGTAGGCATAGATTATCTCTTAATACATCTTTATTTAGCAGCACTAGAAATTTTAACATCGCATATGTGGCTGAATTGTGCACGCTAATTCTAGTTCATTGCTGTACTATCCTGAGGACTCTCATCATACACAGAATACACTCAGAATTAGTTTTCAAATGTACTTACATGACTCTAAAGCCCAAGTATTTGAATCAGTTTTGGCATTTTTTGTCCAAGATTTTGAAAGCCTGACCAGAACTTGCTACTTCATGGGCAAAAACATTCCTGGTTTAATTCAGCATCTTTAATTTAGCCCCGTCAGATTTTCTACAGCATTAGTGTGCACGTGCATGTGTTATCACTCCTGTTACAAAACTGCTTACATATCAACCTTTTCTAGTGGTTCTAAAGATCTCAGCTGGATATTCATGTACAATTATTTTCACATAGTCATCCTCTGCCTGGCAGAATTTCCACTGGCCTGTCACTGAAATAATTGCTGTGTATTATTTTTGGCTGATGTTTTACACATAAAATGAACAAATGCACAAAGACCATAGGATGCATAAATTCAGTTAAAATCTTTCAAAATCCATTATTCTTAGTTCTAGACTATCCATGACTGATTTAACAATATTTTTATGATGCAGTGGGAGAGTCCCTATAGCTTCACCAAGGAAAATACACCCTCCTATCGCAGGGCATGTTTCCATGTATCTGAATTGTTATCACTGTTCTAAGGTAAATGTTCCCGGCTTCTCTTTCTACACCATCCACACTGGTGGCTCTATTTCCCTTCCTATCTTCACACTTTTCACAGACACTGGCTGGGTTGTCCACTTCACTTCCACCCTTATAACTTGACTGGTTCCTCTCAATAATACATTCCTTTTTTTCTTGCTACATCGTTTTGGAGCATTAAGTTCAGATTTTCCTTTCTGGCTTTTCTAGAGCATTTGGCTTTGGCTATTTACAGGTTTGGCCACTTAGCAGAATGTGAGAAAAGGGAAAATGAAGGAAAAAAGTCTCCACACAGGAAAACACAGTAAAAATAGAACAGGTAATTGTCAGCACATTGACCAAATCCTTTTCAACAAATTCCTTTAACACAGACCTGAAAAAGAAAACCATTATTATCCATTAAGTGTAAAACTTATGTGCACACCTCACATCAGCAGGAAAAGCCTCTGCCTCTGACCCAGGGAGTCTACATGCAAACACCACTTTCTGCTCCATGAAGAAGGACCCAGAGAGCAGGATGTTCCCAGCTCCACCAACACGTAGGCATTAGTGCAGGACTTTTCCCAGCACTCGCTTGCCTGTCATCCTTGCTACCTCCATAACACAAGCTCAAACCACCCAGCCCTGTAAATGCAAACCAGAACCCCAGCACTGGTACCAAAGGCTGCGCAGATGCAGCCAAGAGGGCAACACCGTCTGTGCACACTATTGATTTGCACAGAGGAAATGTGGTTAAATACCTCTGAGTGTCTGGCTGGGTGTCTGGTTATCTCCCACTTCTTTCTAAGGGACCAATATTTTCTTCTTCAAGCACTGACAATAAATAACAGGTTATCTTCTTAAACACTGAGCAGCCCTCTGAATCTGCAGCTTCAGAGCAAAGTGAAGGTACCCCTGGAAGCGTAATCATCCCTGTGATGACAGACTTTGTAGACAGGATGTGCATTACGCAAAACCAGGCATGTTGAGGGTGCCTGACCAGACTTTCAAAGGCTATGGAAAGACATCGTGCTTCAAATGTAACTGCTGTGACTTCTTCCTCCTGTGATGGGTGCACTTGACCCCCTTAACCAAACTCTCAGTAGTTTGGTATATGCTCCAAAGGAGGTAAAGGTCTGAGCTACAACCTGGCCAAGAACTCCTCTAGGAAACCCCTGAAGGAGCAGAGTGGCCCAGTGAGCACTGATGCATAAGCCTGGAACACCGATTACACAATTAATGCATGAATAGTGGGTGGCTCCTCCAAGACTCATTCATCAAGGATCAAAGGAAGTTGTGGGTACACAGAGTCTCATGCATACCTTTCCATTGTATGCAATTTGACTACAAGCCAACCACCATAAATATGACAGCTAAAGTGAGCCCCCTTTGAGTTCTCCCTGCTAGGCAGTGTGGATGCATGGAGCTGATCTCCCCCGGGATGTCTCTCAAGGTTGCTCCTTGAAGCAATGAGGTCTTTCACCAACAGATCATTGGATATGCTGAATTTGAGATCTCCCTGGATGACAACTGGACTGCATGACAGGCAACTCTCCCCTTGAGCAGGGCCACCTCTCAATGTTTGAGACGTCTTACCTGAGACTATAAGAACCTTTCTTACCGAAGGTGGTGAGACCCCCTATTTGCAACAGATCCTCACTAAGTGAGTGCTGAGTTGACACAGATGAAATCTATGTGTCTAAATCGTATAGACATAAACTGTTGACCAAATCTGGGACTAAGACAGATCCAGACCCCTCTCTAAGAAGGAGTTTAGAAAGCAAGGGGGTCCATTTGTAACTCAACAGGAGGCCTTCCTTAACCTTGGTATCCCTTCCATTAGACATAAACCGTTGACCAAGTCTGGGATTAAGACTGGCTCTAGCCACACCTAAGCTCCACCAGCAGTTCAGAAAGCAAGGGGGTCCATTCTGAACCTCATGACTCAATGGGAGGATCTCCCTTACCCTTTTGCATCCCTGGTCTCTGTGTAAATTATTCTAAATTGATTCTAACTCAATTTTCCTTTGTATGATTCTTCCATATAGCAAGTAACAGAATGAACCTTGCATTGAACTTTGTTAAGTTGTACTTTTACAAACTCATAGTAAAATCATTTTTGCTAATATCTTTGACAGTGATCCTTTAAGCAATCTAAATCTCTCCCCTGCAACACCTTCCCCGCAGTTGTCCAAGCCACTGAAGGCAAGCCAAAGGCAAGGCGGCTTGCTGACCATCTTCTCATTAAACTCAAAGAAAATTTGGTCTCTGGCTTCATTAGGAGCTGCCTCAAGCCTTAACGACTTGAAAAGAAAAAAGGCTTTTAACTGCATGATTTTTCCTTAAACTAAGATTAAAAAAGCATCTCAAATGCCCAAGAATTTTTATTTTGAACTACTTTTTAAAAATGGAAAGGAACTTAGAGGAATATTAATTAGCATCAGAGTTGGAGACTTGCAAGGTAATTTCAGCTTGGTATGGCTTGAAACAGCTGCTTCATAAACCCATGAGAAATGAAGTTTCTGGTGCAAATACAGGTAGTTTAAACTTACCACTCTATCGCAGCAAACAGACAAGAAGGACATAAACAATGTATTTTGCTTGGTTAATTGATATTATTCTGATAACTGTTTCCATGAACACCAGCTGTACACTTCTTCCTGGCTTTGCTAGCCTTTAAGGCACTAAAATAATCTCACTTCTGAGCAGGTAGAGCCCACCCAAAATCCTCTTAAGGAATTACTATGCCTTTAAAAAAAAAACTACGCAGTTTTGTTGTCATACCAATCATTATGCTTTTGGATCATCTCAATGACTAATAGCACCTTTTAAACTTGACAGATGTCAGCTTAGCATCATATTGAGAAGATAATCATGTGTAACTTATGCTGTAACTAAGTAAATTGCAGTAAACAAGGAGCAAAAGTCACTGTCAGTAAACAGAGCAGACGACAATTCTAAAACAAGGTCTGTGGTTTCCAAACTGTCTGCATTTCATTTTAATCTTTCCGAAGAAGTAGCACAGAACAGACCTTTGTTACTGTGTCTCATACGTACTCTTATAGAACATTAATTATAGTTCTAAAAAAAATGTAATTCTGAATAGAATTGGCTGAATAATTCATAACGGTTACACTTGTTTGCGAATAGACCATGATCATCTTAGCTCTATTCAGTATTTAAGATTATTTGCCAAATACCTCCTACAGATAGTTCTTGATCTGTAGTTATTTGGGAGCTGCTAGTTGCAAATATTTAGAGTTTATATGCTGGGCATTCACAGCTTGATATTTGGTCAAAAACATATATCTAGTCATTTGCTTGTGTATGCAACTACCACACGTACAAAATGACTCAGGCATTCTCATGTAAACATAGACCTGAACTAGTAACAGCTAGTACCAAGAACCTTCAGCACTGACCAGTGTCAGTCAGGCACAAGCCATGTGTTTCCTCCTTGAATCAAGACCCTTCTGCTCCATGGATATGCAAAAAGAGCAAAGATCTTGCCTGGAGAAGTGTCACACAGCAGAGGCAGATGGCAGGGACAATACGGACACAGCATGCAGGGACAGTTGCTTTGGGAACTAATTTTCAGAGATGAGAAAAGGAGGTGAACTGAAATGACTGAATCCCATCTTCTCATGCATGAGGCAGAAAACTAAGTGACTAAAATAGAGACAAACTGTCAGCTGAAATACCAGTATGAAATCCCTAGGAAAGAGATTGAGCCAACTTGGCAAAAGTAGGTGTGTTCCAGATGTGGATCTTTCAAAGACTCTTTGTTTATGCAGACAACACCCAAATATTGCAGGAGTTTCAAGCATTTGATGAGCCGGAATCCGGTAGCAGATGCTCCAGTATAAATCCATCTTCCACCACTGAAGCCACTGGAATTAGTCTGCATTTACTACAGCACAAGAGAGATGAGAATGTTTCTGAGTAAGAACTTCTGCTCCTTGATGATCTTTAAGGAGCCAGAATTCCTTAGACATATTTCTCAGAATTCCTACAACTGAAATTGTGATCAGGCTTCCCCAGGTATTCGATTGCAAACCACCCATTCCGCCCTAGTTCAGTGTGAAGCCTGTTCTCAGTGCAGCATGAGGAAGAAGGGTTCTTGTTACTCCAGCTCCCTGAAGCCAAGGTCTCAGAAGTACAGTTTGAGCCATAGATAAATATAGGACTGAACAAGTATCACATGTAAGCAATTTGCTAATGTCCTCTATTTCTCCTGCCCAGAAAGAAGATGGAAAGGAAGGTGGACATCGGAGCCTGAAAAGCAAAAGGACAATGGAAAGGCAGTAGTGGAAAAAATAGATTCCCAAGGCCAAAAAGGAGGCCAAATTATCTTGACAGGTCTCTGAATGTAGACTACTGTATCCTATATAGACCACTGACTGGTGGCATGAACCTATCACCCAGATAACTAGTGTAGCTGATGTCTTTTACTAAATGGAGTAGTAAGATTCTTGAAATAAGCCACAATTATTTTTAGTGTTGTTACAGTTGAAAGAAACCCCCCCTGTACATCAAGTCAGGAATTTACACCTTCTGTAACAGAAGAACCAAACCACCATTTTACATATATTAACAAGACCCTAGACTGAACTTAGAATGAGTCCCACCAGGAAAAATATTGATCTGTACAGATATTTGCTCAATGTTTTATTAGGTGCAGAATACTAAATGGGCTGTCATTCGTGTAACTGCTTGTGCACCATTTGCCAGATGTTGTTTGTGTGTCCACAGCAATGTAGTCATATTAAAATGTATGAAACTGTTTATTTTTGCCGGCTGCTCAGCAATACCACAGCCTCCACTGAGCATCCTGGCCTGATGCAGGCTTCCAGCAAGGTACAGTTAAGCAGACATTAACCGTGGGTTTCACTTCTTCATTGACCTACAGTACAAGTCAATTAGTGGCTTAATATTGCTCAGACATTCATTAAAGCTTGAAGAGGGCAGAATTTCATCTGTTTGATTCTCGCCGTTTAAGAGTGTCCAGGGAGAATGTTTACAATTGGTGGTTGCAACTACCTACTTTTGGAGGAAAACCACGGATTTTTTCTGCAGTAAACAGTATGTTACCCTGATAAGAATTTGTACTGAGTCAAAATACATTCTCCCATTAGTAGAGTTACTCAGTGGCCAAGTTTTACTGTGGTCTTAGAGGGGGGCTAATTCTGTCCTCACCTGCCTCATTTAATGTATTACATTTTGAGAACTCCTGGCTCTGTAGCAAACCTTTCTGTTGTCTACCCCATTATCTGATGGTTTATAACACCACTTAGGTAAGAAAATCGCATTTAGTGGTAAGATAATACCAGTCGATAATTATGTTTCCTTTAAATAATTAAAATAGGAAACATTTCATCCTTTGATATTATTTAAATGTTACTTGTTTACACTGATTCAGTTCTGTCCATCCACAGTCATGGTCATTTGTATTTCTGTAGCATGTTAGAGAGGTGTCTCAACACTCCTGATGTGGTACGTGGCTGCAGATTCAAATTTGTCAGGAGCTCAAGAGAGTTCCCATCAGGGATTGGCCTGGATGCCATCTGCAACAATTATAAATCACCTCGATAGGAAAAGCCTGGAAAGTGCATTTAGGAGTATGCAAAGTAAATCAGTCTGGGCCAAATGCACCCTGTCTGCAACTAAGCATCAACTCTCCACATCCACTGTGGCTGCTCAGCTCCTTCAGCTCTGCCAAGCTGGACCTTGCTGCTGCTCTCTCTTTGCCAGGCAGGCATTGATTTGCAGAGTATATCTCAAGAAATGCATGTGCTGTTGTGTGTCGCTGCGAATGCGCACAGCTCATGAACTGCACAACGGCTCTAATATGTCGCTCCTGTCATTTGTATGCACAAATGGCATCATCCAGATTTTTTTGCATGCTGTCCCTGCTTCAGCTCACAACTCCAGCCCAGAAGGGACATCACGCTTTTGGTCTCTTGTAGAGAAGTAACAGAAACAGACGGGAAAGGGTGCAAACTCCTGTACGAACATATGGAGAAGAAAGAGAAAGATCCTCTACTGAACTCAATAGAGCTATGATGATTTATACTCCCTGCAAATCAGCTCCTTAATCTACAAAAGAGGGCTGTCAAAAGGAGGTCTGGGCAGCTGGAGCGAATACAGCTGTGGAACAGCCACTCTGCTCCAGCTTTGCCTCAAGCGTCATTTGCAAAAGCAGTCGGCAACAACTCCAGTTCTCACCCCAATATTGATTGTGGTTGCTGATGTGTGATGCAGAACGCAAGTTAATTACCAGATTCTGAGCTAAGTTTGCCTGACTGGCAGTTAGAGAAAACCTTATCTTGATGTGTAAACTCAAAGAATATGGTGAGGAAGAGAGATGAAGGAAAGTAAACAAGGAGCGCAAAGACGGCAGCCAGTGGCTCTGCCTTCTTACACACGCAGCCACGGGCTGCAACCTGTTCCCTGCAAACAGCTTGAACTCCACAGTTAAAACTGGCATATGGAAAAGACACTATAAAAAGCAACTGTATTGATGATTTATAGGTCTCTTGCTAACTGTTATCAAGCACGGAGGGTCTATCTTCAGGTGATTTGTTCATGGCACTATCTTTACAGAACAGTTAGAAGTATGAAATACCTGTCATGATAGCATGCAAATATCCAAGACTGTACCCTCTTCATAATGGATAACCAAAGACAAGTCACAGTGGCGGAGGAAAATTAATGTCTCAAGAAGAAATTAATAAGGCACTTTCATGAGCTGAGGAAATGACTGTGGATCCTCTCAGTTATACACGTCCCTTCTAAAGGTCTGTAGCTCCCATATGTTTCGCTACAGATTGAGGTTATTGCTCCATGAGCACTGATGACTTCACCTGTGAGAATACAAAGGATCTCTTATACCAGGGCACAGACCTGTGCAGACCAGCCCAGCAGTGCACTAAAGATCTCCGACCCTTCTAATGCCTTTCCCTGATAAGACCATTTGCCCCAAAAATTTACCCTAGCTTTTCCTTTCCCAATTAAATCCCAATACTGTCATCTCCAACACGGTTTAGTAACTGTAATACTTAGGGAAAGTGCAACGCAAATCCAGGCTTCCACAGTTAAAGGAGGTACCCAAGTACAAGCTCCAGCAGCCTGACTCTGGCTCAGTCACTAGGCTACTGTAAGAGGAGGGGGCTGTTGCTGTGAAGCCTGATGCCCCTTGCCAAGCTTTGAAGAAATATATATTTATCAGTGTACTTTGGGATGAAGCTGATTGACTCAGAGTGATAGATGTTCCTTGAGAAAGTCACCCAGGTCAGGCCTCTGGGTGACGTGGATGGGGAGGCACCTCACTGCAGATCAGTCTCAGATCATGCTCATCTCATCAACACATTCTGGTGTCTTGGATTATTAAAGATTCGGGGTGGCATGTAAGAAACATTTTTGTGTCTTGCAGGGAACTTTACACAGAAAAAAGGAGTTAATTCAAGAGTTAAGAGAGTTACTTCCAGAGTTAGAGAGTTAATTCCAGCAGAGCAGGCACCCACCCAGTGCGGCAATTTTAGCCTGAACCATTCCTGACTGGCAGAGCTGGGAGCGGGACCAGCTCCATAATCCATCCTTTTCTTTAGCAGCTGGAAGGAGGGAGAGTATATTTGCATACCCCTGCCCTCTCACAGCCAAACTGCGCCTTCTTCTGTTACTCCACACGCAGCGACACCCTTCTCAGCCATACGGCACATGCCATAAAGCAATCCTATCCGAGCCGCGTAGAAGGGGGTTGTAACAAAAACCTGTCCTCTGCCAGGCTGGAACACAAAAGGTTCCTCTGATGGCTGCCTGAGCCCACAGCCCTGCTCCCACCAATAATCCCCTCCTCCATAATTTAATAAGCTTCACCGTAGCGAGGTTCGCCCTCCCCCACCACGAGACTCCCTTTCCCATTCTGCAGACAAGCTATGACAGCCGCAAAGAAGAAATATTCCCCGGTGCATTGTTAAAGGCCTAACTCCCCAAGCCAAAGACAGGCTCAGTTAACATTAAAGCCTTTTCCCTTGTGAGCAACCTGAGCCGAGATTAAGGAACGAGCCCACACTGTCAACCTTAACCCTGATATGAGGCTGGTAACTAGGGCAACAGGATCTCACAAATAAACCCTGCCATGCTATTTTGTCTTCTCACACTGCAACACAAAATATGATAGGTAAGTGGATAGGTAAATAAAAACCAAACATCACCCACTCGCTGCCTCATCTGTTAGTCCTGGAGTTTACTAAGAGCTATGAATGGTTATTTATTAATGCTGACATTAATGCAAAAAGATAATCTTTTCACTCCGTATGCATGGTGCACACCAGATGAGAGTGTGCTCCTTTCTCACTTGGACTCCGGCATCATTATTTGCAAAAGGTAGCACAAAATGATCTTCCCAGTATTAGGCTCAAGCTGCTTGTCTGGTTTAGCTTGATCTTTATTTATAGACACTGAGTCTGGGAGCTTTTTGTATGCGGAGCAGGGCATAGTGACCTACTCTGGCTCAGTTATATAATACTTTCAAAGCAGACTTAGTGTAAATTGACCCTAATCTGATCTTGAATTGTAGCACATTATACTTCCAAAAATAAATCACCATTTATCTCACTCTGTGCAATTAACTTATTTTCAGAATTGGCTGATAAATCTAAGTGTTATTTAGTAATTCCTTAAACTTTTTTAAAGTCCCTCATTAACTATGGCTATTACAGCAACTGACTAATACATTATTATTCCACGCAGCTCAGGACAGCTCTGTCATATTCTCAGCTCAGCGTTAGAGTCACTTTCCAAAGGTAAATATTATACTCACAGAAAGCAAATTTAAAAACAAAATTTCCAGGTGGTTTTTGAAAGCATACCCTTAAAATTCACCCAGCCAAATTTGCAAGGAGACAGAAACCTCTGCACAGGTTTAAGCACACAGGTAGCACTCTTTCCCCATCGGTATTTGAGCACGCAATTTCCATCTCGCAAGCACTTGAGTGTGCAAGCGCTTTCAGTGGGCATCTGGACTGTACATTTCAATTGTACTCATAGAAAGGGAACACAAAATGTACAAACATGGGTCACAAAATTAATTTTCAAACCCGAATAAGTATTCACAGATCTATTTACAACATTTGCTTAACTTGCCGATGAATAGCAGCTGTATGAAAACACAGAGACACGTTGGGAGGGGTTTTTAACAACTCTGAACAGTAACTCCCTGCCAAACAACTGATGTAAAAGGTTCTTAGTATCAAGGGAAAACAGGTCCATGACGCTCTTTCTTTACATCGGCATTAACTAATTAATCAGCCAAACTGATTATGCATGCTGTTCAATTTTGGCCTTTCTAAAATGCCACAGCTTGGGTTCACAGTGATTTCTTATATGGCAATAGTTATATTAATTTATAGTAATTATTTACACGGTAAAGGCTCCAGTCCCGCAGACTGGCCCGTACGAGCAGATCATCCTCCGCAGGCAGTGGCCGGCCGAAGCCCTGCACAGATCAGATTGTGCCACGGTAACTAATTGACATTCATCTTTACTATCAGCGAGTGACACGCAGATGGGTTTTGGCAGTGTGCAACGGCACTAAGTGTGCAGGCTTTCCAGCGCAGCTGTTAGGGTCCATACTGATAGCCCTTGCGTTATGCAGGTTATAAAGCATTTATGAATGACAAGAAGCCACCTTCTGAGATACTTGTCCATTCCTCTATATATCAAGTTATTCATTCTCTAGTTGCTGAGTGGAATAGAGCCTCCTCTTTACTTACAGTGTGTAGAGTATTTCACTTCGATGTGTAGCGGGGGAGGCAACAACTTCTCCTATTGCTGCTCTCTGTTCCTGAAAAACTGATTGTTTATTTTAAACTATGTTTGTCCAACAACTTTTGCAAGTGATCATTGGTGTATTTTTTGCTTGTGCATCAGGTAGTTGATTCTCGTCAAAACCTCTTGGTGCAAAGCCCTCAGAGCGGGGTCAGCACTCATTTTCTGCGCAGATTTGTGTGAATTAATGATGAAACACTGCACCATTTGGAAGGGTATTCTCCTTCAGACTTCTTGGCAGCTTGGTTCTGGGCAAAAATCCCTCTCTGGACGCTGGCAGTATGTTACAGCATGGAGACACAGCATCTGATCCCGCTGTGATAGCCACAGCAAGCTCCAGAACAGAGTTCCTTACAGGCCTTCCAAAACATTACCTAACTTGCATTTTCCCTGATACAGATTCAGAGAAGCGTTCGTTTGTTTGTAAGGTATCAAGGTCAACATACAAGGAACAAAAAGGTCTTATTTTTGCCATTCTGGTTTTCACCATTCCTTTTGAGTCCTCCATAGGTGTCTCCTTCTTTCCCAGAGGAGCTGGAGGAATAGGTCTCGCCAGGGGAAGGCTGTAGGTAAGAGGAAGACGGCTTCTCCCAAGGGAGGTCTCAGCCGTGCTGCAGGCACCAGCTTTGTCTCTGCAGCTGCTCCCCTCCCTCTAGTACAGCCTTAAAGCCATGTCCCAAATCCCACTCCATGCCCCAGGCTCCAGATACGGGATATTTAACACCCTTTATCTCTTACTTGGCCCTTCCCATGCCACACAAAGGCTCTGGCATCATGATGGTGGTCTAATCTTTACCCCTGACTCAGAATCTCAGGGTGGGGGTATATCCTTGCTGCGTTCCTCTGTTTCTACATGTACAATCTAGGAGCAAAATAGATAGAAGTGCGGCTCTAGTCCAAAACTTTAAAACAAAATTAAGTCTTACTGCATCAGTTGCATTCCCATAAATGTGTTTTCATAGGCACCAGTATTTCATTTTTTCTTCAGAAATAATCCTTCTAAAGACACTTGTGTTTGTAAGCAGACATTATTTTTGGCATACTAAATTTGCTGTGGAGGAAAGAGTCTATTGTATGCTGCTTTATCTGGGAGTGAATAAGGGGCAGTAGGAAAAGATTGCTCTAACTCCAGAAGAGGTTGGATTACATATGTTTGGTATGAAGGGAAATTAAAGTGAAAATGGTGTATATGTCTTCTGAGATTTCAAAAAAATAAAAATTAAATCTTCCATTAATTGAAGGAACTTTGCCTAAATATTTTTATTCTTTAACCGTAATACAAAATACCTAATTGAATGTGTACTAATGAGCTTAAAATAGTTCATCTTCGTATTGATTTTCCTTTTTTTTACTATCACCACCTAGCATGTTTAATTAAGAGTTGAAGAAATTGTAAGAAAAAAAAATAAAATCAATCCTGAAGATATTTTTCAAATGCTACAAGAACAATGCCAAGATAAATAAAGTACAAAGGGGTTAAGGAGCAATTATTACTCAAAGGCAGGTAACCAGGTTGTGAGCATACGGCACAGCACTGAGGTAAGGAAGGGCAGTTTACTACTGCAGCCATTTACCAAGAGAACACAGTAATCAGACATCCAAAACCCCACAAAAACAAATGGTAAGAAACTTCAAATCCCACCAAATAAATCAGATGATCACAGACTGCAGGACTGTGCAGATGCAGGAATGAAGCTTTCCAGAGGCACAGTTATTGAAGGTGTTTGAAATAGCAACTTTTAAAGGTCAAGTTTTAAGGCTATCTAAAACTGGACCCCTACTGAGTACTTACAACTCTATCTGAAATAAATTTTCAGATATGGATGGTTGGGGAGTTTCTGCACTGAGTCTCCAGCTCCATGATAAAATGAAGGCCCTGAGATTAGACACATGCCAAGAACATCCGTACCCAACTCAAAGTGTCTGTGATATTATGACTCTCAGATATTGTAATGTCCCGAAGAGGTATTCTTGACTTAACATACACTTTTATCTCAAATCCAAAATTCAGGAGGCAAAAGTGCTCTCTCCTCTCTTTCCTGATTATAAGTTGCTAAGTCATGGCTCACACACTAGCCATCGGAAGTCAAGAAATCAGCACCTCTGAGGAAACCAAACCAGAAGGGCCTTAATACACCAGGCATTTCACAACTTTTCTCTAAAGACACCACCCGGTGCCCACATACAGTTGGCAATTCAGTTCCATAAATGCTTTGCAAAGAGCATTATCTCTAGTCTTGCTAATGATGCCGGGATTATAAACATCTTTGGGACATAGTCTACCTCTCATCTCGTAGTTTTGCATGCCATTCAGGAAAAGTGCACCAGGAGCTTCTGCTTGATTAGATCCCAGGGTACCGCTATAATTCAAACTTTTATTAAAGAAATACATCTCAAATCAGTAAGAATACATCGTATCTACCCCCCACAGTCTTGGAGTATTCAGGCAATATGCCTAGACTTGCCTTCCTAAAATACAGTTCCATCACTCATTCAAAAAATACAGGAGAATCCTCAAGAGAGCTGAACCAGGTAGCGAAACAACCTCCACTTCCAAGAGAAATCTCTCATTTTAATCACTAACACACTCCAACTCTCCAGTCTAAATAAAGTTTAGAACTCTTGAGAGGGTTCACACGTGCACAGTCTGCTCCGTGCACAGGTAAATTGGTTTGCAGACCACCGGTGTCTCAAACAAGCTGTAGCTATGACTTCCTCACCCACCTTGTGCTGCAGGAGGGCAGGGGCTGGCTACTGGAGTAACGTGGGCAGCCGGGGCAAACCTCCGCTTCCCACCACTTGTTCGGGGACCTGCGTGCTCGCTCTGAACAGCGTGGCGCCGGTATGCGGGGCGACGGATGCCTCTCCAGCTGGTGATCTCATCACGGCTCCTCACGGGAGCAGGAATTTTGACGTAGGCCAAACTCCCAACAAGGTCCTCTGTTGTTACCATTAGGGGGAAAAAGACTGAAGTGACTACACTTGAGAAGTCTTGTTCTACTCTGCCAGTGTAGCTTTACAATTCCCTATTTTCGCCTTCCCAGCATATCAGCTTCATAAAGGACCTACCTTCCTCTCTACCTGCCCAACAACAAGAGTATTTATACTGCAGGTGCTCGCTGACTACCCCAGTTACCTAAACAGCACTTGAAAATCAGGATAGGTGAAGAAAGAAATATAAAGCAACCAACCACAAAAGTACATAGTCAATGAAAGGATGCCAAAACATCGACCTGGCAATAAGCGATCCTTTATTTGTATTTTTAGTTTGCCTTTCACCTAATGATCTCAAATATGTTGATGAAGAAAGTAATGCAAACATAATGCTTTCAATGCATCATTATCATTTTAAGACTTAAAAATCTTGAAAAGAAATTTACTTTTTGCTACTGGTAGCAATCACAATCTATAAATAGCACAGGGAGACAGGAAAAAATCCTTTCCTCAATAGAACGCTCACTGGGAAGGCACCTCCAACTCATATTTTCACTTGAAAATTACTATCCAATCTCTATCTAGATTATAAACTACTCACAGTTTTTCTAAACATTTCCCTTTCCCTGGGCAGGTATCTGTGCCAAGACTATTCAGAAAGTCAGGAGTGCAGTGCATGCTGCCCAGCCTTGCCTTCGCTTGCAGAGAGAACAATAGTGCAGTCAGTCCATGGGAAAGATTCTTCCCACCTTTACGGGAGTATAAGGACCCCAAGTTTCACTGATCTTCACTAGGATTTACTCTCTTAAATTACCCAGAATTTTTAACTAAAGGACATTGATTTAGCAGCAAATAGCCATTGCTGTAAAAGCACAGCCCTGCTTGAGGCTTGAGGAGCGATGGCAAATGCCAAGAAACCTCTCCATGCAGTTCAGATCAGAAATGCCGAACGGATGCCCTGAAGACCTAACAAGCAGGACCTTCGGCAGCAGACTGTCCACACAACTTCAGAACGTACCGAAAGCCAAGCTGAGTAGCAGTAGTATCTGCCAACAACTACACTTTCCTCCAGTCTGCCTTTGGCATGTATTTTTTTCCCCGCAGGGCTTCATGTGGGAACCAATTCAGTTTCTCTGGGTAGATTTCAGATGTCATTTTCAGGAGAGAAAAATAATTTGTGTTGTACATTTTTTCAAGCTTCATGAGCATTACTAGCTCAGTATACCATTAGTCATACCCGTACAGTCCAGCAGCGCTGTAATCACTGCTTTACTATGCAAACACTATCACTCATGCTTAGACTTTAACTAACTCTTTTCTCTATGCACTCAGCCAGTTAGAAATCTTGCTTGACAGCATTTTGATATCTACACAGTAGATTTTCAAGCCCCCAGCAACAAAACTGAAGCATATACAATCTCTCATGATGTTGAACCTTATCCAATTGAAGGGTTGAGTTTAGACTTCAATTATTTATGAACTCTTAGTTTCCTGAGCTAATCAAATAATTTCACCTAAATAGTAGAATAGCTTTTACCACGTAAGTCAGTGCAATACTTTATAATCCTTCTTGACAGTCTGCTACCATCGGCAGGGACAGATTGCTGTGCGTGTGCCATTCAGATTCAAAATTGACAACCGGCAATCAGACGACAAACATCAGTCTTCCAGACATGTTATACCATACAGAAAAAAAGCAGCGACGAAAATGTTTAGGCACAAGCAATGTCTGGCTGTTTCACAAGCAGTCTAAGGCAAACGCAAACAAGGGACATTATTCTAAGAGAGCAGTTTCTGTACGGGGAGCTATTCTCGCTACTGTAGAAATAATCTGTTGTGTGATGCCTAATGTTGTCCCCTAAGAAAATTCACACATATAATTCACTGGAGGACAATGTAACTAGTGACATAATGACAATGGCACTGCCATGCACTGTAAGAAACATACACCAAGCCCCTCAAAATCATGAGACGAATTTAGAAATTTTGGGGGTGTCTCTCTTTGGCCTTGCCCCTCATTCTGCTCTTGGCGCTCACATCGGTTCAGTATTTCACAGGCATCTCCACTTCCTCCTCTTCAGGTGGACTTTGATCTCATGCTCACCTGATTTGGTTGCTGTGTACATTAGCATCTCCACCTTCCCCTCCTTCACCTTGACTACGAATCACAGCCTACATTTAGATTCTCCAATCACTACCACGCTCAGCTGCTCCAGCTGTTAAAAATGGTTTGATCACAGAACTTAGAGCCATCAGAAATAAGTGATTGTATCTGGGTCTTGCTCTCCTAATAATTAATTAACAAAAAGATACATAACTGGTCTAGTTTTGTGGTGTGATTCTAGATTATTTTTGTATAAACCCTGGACATTTAAAGGTTTTTCATCCAGCCATAAATCTGTTTTCTGAAGTAAAAGCTAAGATTTTTATTTAAAGGATGAGCTTCTACAAACATCAGTACTTCATCATTCATGATAAACGTGTGAAAGCTGGTAGTACTGTAAAGCCAAAGATAAAAGAATCTGGCCTAATTCTAACATCACGCAAAAATGGTTTTCACATTAAACCACCGATTTTTTTATTTATTCTTAACTTTGAGTTTTCCCAGGTTGCTTATCTGTTAGTTCACAAAGTGTTACTCTGAGCATGTCAATTCAGAGTACTTCCAATCCCTGGAAAGAATTTTTCTTTTTTCTTAGTCAGATATTTTTCCACCCAGGTTTTGCTGATAAAAGAAATATTTTCATAGACCGATAAGCTCAAATATTTGCCTTGATAAAGCATTAACTACTTTTTATGGTATGAATAAGGATGCGTAATTATGACCTCACTTTCAAATACATACAGCTGACTTTGCACAAAACTCTCTATTTTCTTTCTGTGGCATTTTATAGTGAATAAAAATACACATTCACAATATTAGATTTAAAAAACACTGCAGTCCAGCGGTATCCTTGGATTCTGAAGTCTACTGCGCACTTCATTTGCACCATTCGTGTCTCTTGACACACCTATCCTATCTACCCATTCCAAGTCTGATCTGCAAAGGCCTAAGCATCTACATATTCAAGTCCTCGTCCTATGTGAGCCTAGATACATTCCTAAGATCACAAGAAGATGAAAGAGTTTTGTGAGTCAAGCTTGAGCAGATTTAGGAGCGGCAGTTCCAAACGTTAGTGTTTCTAGGTCCCTACCTCATCCTTCTGCCAGAGGCCAGCGTCAGCCAAATGGGATGGAGTTATGCTTGAGATGCTGCAGTTTATTGCCAGGGTGTTATTTTGAACCACTGCTGATGATATATGGACATCTGCAGCGGGGTGGGTGGGACAATGGGAGTGACAGTTCTTCAAAGCCCTGCAGTTAATTCACCAGAGCTGGAAATCACATCTTTACCGACCTCTCAAGCTGGCCGTGCGATTTTAGTTCATCCTGGCAAGTCCAGTAAATGTAATTCATGAATGTAACTTAGCACTGGCATTTTATTGATATGTAATATAATTAAATTTCAAAGTACTACATTTTTCTTTAATTCCAGGACTTTTCAGCTCTAAGTTATTGTTTTGTACTACTAAACTTCAACGCAATCCAAATGCCATTCCCCAGAACCACTGTACTCAGCATACATACCAAGTTCTTTAGATACCTTTAATGCCAGAATTACTGGGCTGGTCTATGAAGTTATTCCATTTAAAAAATCCATCTTGGGACAGAGGACATCTAAAAATGAGGTGTAAAGCCTAAATGCAAGGATTTGGATTACATGTTGGCACTCTGCTTCATAGTAAAAATCCGTCTCTATGTGCTCTGCTGTGTTCAGCAAGGGAATATTGGAAACACATTTACAAATTAAAGTCTGAGTCAGAACAGTCTCTTGCTCAAATAAAAAACAAAAACAACAACAACACAGAGCCAAAGAGCTTAATTTGTTTTTCCTCTAGCTTATGCCTTTAAAATATGGCCCACCAAACCCTCATCCGTAGGATGATTCATTTCTGACACAGCCAATGGTTATTTTCATACATGTGGTGTCACACATGGCAGAGCACCACTTCTGAGTGCTGTTGCCCTCCTGCACCACGGTGCATTAACATGGCCCTTGTTGTAATCCCCTGCTACAGTTCCATCTTGGTCAACGCCGAAGATCATAGAATCATAGAATATCACACGTTGGAAGGGACCCACAAGGATCAAGACTGAGGCCCCCACCACCAAAAGCATATATTTCCATGGACATCATCGTATGATCTGTAATAACTCCAGCTCCTCAGAGCATCAAACACAAGAGGAGAGTTTGCTAGCACAAGGGATGCAGCCAAGCAGGCTTCACTTTAAGAAATCCACCCTGTCCTGAATGCGTGTGGAGGCCAAAGCACCTTCCTGAGAGGTACCTGTCATCTTGTGGCAGCTGAGGACAACCTGCACTGCCACAGCACCAGAAGGGCCTTCCTGAGAGCCTTCTGCACTCCTTCTCCACTGCCAGTCGTGCTCAGGGAGATGGATACAAACAGCCATCCATGGGCAACACCAGCACAATTCCATTCCCACTCATTGCCTGTATCTCACTTGAAATAGTGATGAAGTTTTATGGTTACGGTAGGAGACATTCACTCCGCTGGGTGATAAATCCTCTGCTCAGAAGCTCATGTGAGGACATGAGGGTGATGCTGTTTGAGACCGACTGATTCCCTGCTTTTTCAGGTGCTTTTCTTGCCAATGGTATCATATGATCTACCGAAAATGTGGGTATATGCATGCAACAGTGGAGGGGACACAGGACATTATATTGTCATAGGACATTATATTAAGTTTTAGAATACAAAGCAATATGAAAAAAAATTTCTCAGTTAAAAAGATAGATGGAATTATTTTCCATAAAGTGCTACTGACTGACTTTACACTACATCTGACCCCTATTAACAAGAGGGATGTGCACTTGTAACCAGTGACCGCAGCAGTGTTAGCAGTGTTAGGAACGTGTAAGACGTGTTTTGTATATGGGGATTATTTAAGCCAACAGCATAGACATACCCACATCTGGGCAGATGTACCGTGTTACATGCCCAACTTTCACAACAAACTCAAAATGATCCTCAGAGAGAATCATCCTTTTGTCATGTCCCCACACTGATCTTGCTTAGTAAGACTGGCAGCACTCAGGTGCTCAGGTTCTGTGGGTCACGGCCAGGCTAGAGCTGGGTTTGGAAGCAGGTGCAGATAGACGAGGAGACCCATCTCCACCCAAAACCAGAGAAGACAAAAAAAGAGTTTGGCTCAGCATAGGGTTTAAACAGGAAGGCATGATCACCCTTCAGTCCAAGAAATCCAAAAGTACTTGTGCTGAAGGGTAAGTAGAAAGCACGATGAGAAGCCAAGCGAAGGGTCAGCAAGCCAGGGCGCATGTACGACAAGCAGGATTTGCAAAAGAGATCAAAGACAGACAGTGAAGCCTGGGCAGGCAAGTCAGAGGAATAATCAGGAGCAAAACAGGACTTACAGTTTCAGCCAAGGGACGCACTGAACTGCCAAGAACAACTGGACATATTTCTACATCTGACTGCTGGGTGCGGCAAACCACCAAGAGCCCCACAAGCCACTGCTCAGCCGGGAAGGCTCACTGGGCTCTGCACCTCCGAAGCCCTGCTGAAGCCCATGGCAGAGAGGGCTGTCCTGCCCCTGGGCAGAACCGCTCTGGGATTGCACACTGAGGGACTTCAGAGGGATTTTAGCCATTTTGGGGAATACTGATCCCAAATTAAACATATCTCCGCAAGAGCATGAAGGAAACACTTCAGTCTATCAACAACTCAAGGCGTGTTTCCCCACATGGGGTTTCCTGCTGCTTTTTTCATCTGCTGTTATTTTCTTTTTGAATTACACAAGAGCGACTCTTTCTAGTAATTGTTTTATTGCTTATAGTCTGACAGGGAAGATCTGCTAGTGTCCTGCAAAATTTATCCTTAGCAAAAGAAATAACAAATATGTCAACTGAACCCGTCTGTCTTTCTAATGCTTTTATCATTATCCTTCATTGGATATGGACCTGCTTTCCATAGAAGGTGATATCATATATACTACAACTAATAGTAAATAATCTGATTTTAACTTGCAGATGTGCCTATCAGCCAAGAAGATTGACCATTGCCCACATTATTGATTAGAGAAAACATATCAATGCTCATTGACTCTACATTGCCAGTGGAACCCCTTAAAACTAATGACTTTCAATTACTCAGTGCAGCAGTGGCAGGTGTGACAATTGCTTATTCAAATATTGATTCCAAAGATCGCATGAGCGATGCCGTTTGAATTTATGGAGTACTAAATGATGCCTTTCAAACAGCAGATGCACCTTTCGATCACTGATAGAGTTTGTTTGGGTTTTAATCTCCGTCAGTAATGGGATGAATTTCACTGTTCTGAGCACTGATTTGTAGACTTCGCCAAAGGAATCTCTCTAGGACCTACACCCAATGGCTGAAAACGTGTTTGTCTACAAAATGGGTAAACTCTCTGCGGTGTTGTGCAACTCCCTTAACAGGCTGATAATTGCTTATTAATTGTATAAGGTTTGCACATCATTAAAATGGACTATAAAATCCACTGATGACAATAACCATAGCAGCCCATAACATTTTACTAGGCACTGTAAAATGCGAGGACTTTGTGGGCATTAACGACAATTGCAGCCTCTAAGAGTTTGTATTTCTGTTCTTGCTATCCTTTCCCTATTTTCTTCAAAGTGTGAAAAGAAGTGTCAGGAAATGGACCAAAGCATTATGTCATTATTATTATTATTATTGAATAACTCTTGCAGATATTCTAGAGAAATGACTATATAACCTTGGGTATGTGTGCATGTACACGTAAAAACAGACATTCACATACATTCATCTTGTATATACATGAAAACACTAATCTGATGCACTTACTCATTTGTTTTCTCCATTTCAGACTTACAGACTGACATGGAGAGCTGCCTTATTCGTTAATGTTCCAAAAGTTGTTAAGCTGCAATTAAACTTGATCTAAAGCTCCGCACTCACAACCAATATACACTGGGGTTTGGATCCATGTGATTCTAAGCTTGATATATCATCAAGAGAATTGACCCATGGCTGCATGTGTCTCATTAAGGCTGCCCAGATATGTCATTTCCAATTTTTCATGTTGACCCCCCATCTTCCTTGCTTAGCTAAAGTGCTCAGTCAACTCCATCCTGCCAAAAAAATTCTAAGCATACAGCTGATCCTCAGCTCTTCTCTTGACCCTTTGTAATGCTTAAAATAGTAGACGCTAAGAAATGCTTCAACAACACTAGGATTAAACAGTCCTTTCCATAACCTCCTTTCGTGTTTTGCATTAAGTGTTCAATACTCCAAGAGGTCAACGAATGTCCTTAATGAAATAAATAATGTGTACGTGTGCCTTTGTAAATACATCTGACTTTGAAAAATGTGCAACAACCATGGGGTATTCTCTGATTTGTAACTCTCAGTTACAGGATTAACACTAAATCAGCAGTTCCTCTGCGTCTGACCCTGTGCTTTGCACAGCCAAGTCCACACACTCTCACCACATGCTTGCCCAGCTCGTAGGAGTCTGAGGAGATGCTAAGGACTCAGGTATGCCTCAGGGACCCACTGCTGCTTGCTGTGTTTTGCAGAGAGTGGGGCAGTTCCAGAGAGTGCTCTTAAGGGGGAACGTGCCTCTTAGCCTGCCAGAGTAGTTCATGCCAAGCACAGTGCACAGGGCAGGAGGAGTGATCTCTTACTGCCACTGCCAGGAGAGGACAAGGCTGGAGGTGTGTCTGCCATGCTGAAGTGCCGTTACTGCAACGCGTCTCTGATCGGTCTGGAGTGCACAGACAAAAAGGGTGACCAGCATGTCAGCCTCACACCTCCTACACAGTATGGAGCACAGACCTATTCTTGAGTGGCTGTTGCTGTTTCTGAGGGCTCCTCTGATAAATGACATTTCAATTTAATAGTATATTATCTGTGAATTACAGATCACAGGCCAAAGTCTGCTCTCATTTGTGCTTTCAAGAACGGTGTAACAGATTAGGATAATCACCTTTTAAATTCATCGAGTGTAGCCTGTCAGGGATAGTTCTCAAGGAGCCTTATGGAAAGAGGATGTCTTTCCATGTGAATATAATAATCACATATAATGTCCAGCACAGGCAGCCACTGCTGGACAGGACCTAAATGTGTGACAGTGATTCAGTGAGATGCACTAGTCACATCACCTCTGAGGAGGACCTGAGCTTGTGCCACCACTCTCGCTGTTCAGTATTACAGGTCCTCACTGCAGACAAAAGCTCATTTCTGCACACATCGGCTGGCTCTTCAACTGACAAATGAGCTGTGGTGGGTTCTCCTAACTCGTATTTATGCAATAGCGAAAGCAGTTGTATGCCAAAGGCCTGATCCAGTTAGGTGGAAGTGGCACTGGCCTAGATGCTGCAAAGTGTGGATGTACAAGTGCCATTGATGTCAACGGGACTGTACACAAATTTGCCTCCTAAGCATACGGTTAAGTGCTCTACAAGGCTAAAAAAAGACTGCTCAGCATCCTTCACTGCTTTGACTCCAGCTGAAGTCCAGATAAAAGGGAAAATTTTTTCTTTCACTAGTCCTCATGTGTTGCCACAGAAGCGTACTTCGGAAATAAAACCCCTTTGGCTGCCTGTGAGAAAATTCCCTCAGCACAATCAGCGTGTGCCATACTTTTGCAGGATCTCCTACAAACTTCAGAGTAGGAGGCAAAGGGTAGGAGGAGAAACTACTCCTTAAAAACATGCTGCTGAGGCAATTCATTGTGCTGCTTTATTCAGATTGGAATAGTCATCTCCCCAGTATCTGAGTGCCTAATTATTGTTCTGGAAAAGTCAAGCAAGTGCTAGCAACATGAGATTTGTCTGCCAGTTCAAACTTTTGCTGGAGGGCTCTCAATGCCTTTATCAGAAACAACTGGAAGTATGGTTTCACATCACATACAGCCCCAGAAGGACTACTTTGTAGCTCTCTAAAGAAAACTGAAGAGACACTTTTAAGTCTGAGAACAGGGAGAGCTCCTTCCCTGCCAGCAAATGCGTCTTCTACAGATAATGAACAGTTTCCTCCACTCCTATTCAGAGGAGGGGTTTGCTTCAGAAAATCTATGGCGGTCAAAAGATACAGCCTACATCTGCCATTACTCCTGCAATGATGCGGTTTTCTGAATTAATGTTAAATGATGTTGGTAACCACAGTGTCCTGCCTGAAGCAGGACAGAGCTCAGTGTCAGCGAGGTAGGTACGTGGTGCTAAGTGTCTCCATAGCTAAGCTGCTATAGGTATATGAACAACTAGCTAACATTAGGTTGGGTATTTTCCACTGCACTGCAGTAGAGATACATCCACAACGTGATGTAAACAGAGCAGGTCTAAGCTATAATACTTAGCAGAATTTTCAAGTAGATGTAAATCTTTCTTTGCCAAAGTTGACACTTGTGTCTTTTGTCACACTTCAGCTACATCCCTCACTGCTAACTCCCAATGAAAATCCTTTGGAGGGGAGAGAAATTTGTGCTAAATAAAGATTTCCAGGCTGGGAAGGGAATACGGATCAATGAGAAGTACTGTATTGTTATTTCACTTACAACTTACATGATTCTGGTCTACTTTCCTGGTTTTGTGCTGCAACATAGTCGGATGGATTTCTGGTTAAAAGAGCAGCATGCAGACAAGACATTTTTGGCCTTACAGCAGAAGTGCTGTAATTCCCTACACACCGTTTACCCTTTTAAGAGCAGATCTTCATAACTCTTTCTATATGGCTTGATATTTATCATCAGAAAAATCCAACTAAATCATAGACCTCTACGGAAAAAATTGTTGGTCCTGTAGGCAATGGCAGACACTGTTTTCCCTTTAATGTTTTCTTATGCTAATTGTAAGTGATATGAAGTTCATGTCACTTAGCTACAGAAATCTCTCAGCAAAAGCCTATGTGATAAAGCCAAGTATTTTTTCTGGTAAATACAAAAGCGGGTACCGATCTATAAGAGCTGTATGTAACACAGCACTGGATATTGTAATTCAATAAAGGAGAAAATACCAAAGAAAATCATCAGCAAAAATTCCTCAGTTCCTGATTCTCATTTACAACAAAAGCACCTTTAAACTGTTAGAAAGTATTGAGTTGGGCATAAATATACTGTAATGTACTATTCCTCCAAGGCCCCATCCCTTCCAGCATGGTATAAAGGTGACTGGACAGTCAAATCTGGTTTTTTACAATATTATGTCATGTTATAATCCATTTAAAAATAATGTTTAAACATAACATAACTCATTTGCCCTGAACTTCTCATTTGCAGCCCATTGTCCTTGTCCTCCAACAGCAACAATGAAAAAATGCTGTCAGCATCCCACTCCCAGATAGAATATAATCATGTTAGGCAAGTGAAGAAGGCAAGGACAGTCTGACCCACAACCTCCACTTGCTCGAGTGTTGCCTTCTCTTGCCCACACATATGAATAGGGATCACTCTAGGAGAGCTGGCTGAGGAATGTGAACTCATTGGCATCTACTGGGTTTATTTCAATGACAAAAATAAATTTCTTTCTGAGCTATGACCAACTTAATCCGCACTTACAATTACATTCTCAGCTGGCGTGTATCCGCATAGTCACACAGATCCTCTCAGTCCAGTCTCCCACCCTTTGTGCCACAATTTCAGCTCTCAGAGACTCCTCCAGGCATCCTGTTCATGGTGTCTAGAGGACCTGGTACAGGCTGACAAAAAGAAAATGGAAAAGCTTCAGAAAGCGTCCTTCTAATAAACGATTCCTTTTCACTGCAAGTTCCACAAAGGCTTGTTTATCTTTACAGTTCACCATCACAGAACTGTAAGTCTCCTGGCGTCTGTGTTAGTTTACCACTGCTCTATATTTCATGAATGAAGTCAGTATTTCTGCAGAGGCCACCATCCCATTTATGGATTTTAGAAGGGACTAGGCATCGTTTTCAAAACAGTTTTTAACACTCCAGGCTTTTTTACAGTAAATCAAATCAACGGGACCAAGTACTTTTGCCTTTTAACATTCAGCATTTTGTCAAGACACAATACACAAATACAAGTATTTATGAATGAAAATTCAACTATTTACATAAATTTTCAAATTACTTTTGGGGGAGAGGGAGTGTCAACACTTTAGCTTTCCAACTAGCACTATTTCCCAGTCTTGCTTTTTCCCCTGATGATCACACAGCCAAGTTTTCTCACACACACAGATCATGTGAGGAGCTTCTTCATCACCAGCAGTGAGAACTCAAGTGCTACTTACAAATACTCACTAACAACTGAAGAACCAGGTGCCTGACAAAACTAGTGGGACACTCCAGTGGCTCGTTCTAAAGGAATATGAGAATCTGTAATACCCCACAAACTACTCCAGCTCTCCCCTTCTCCAGAGGCTACTGCCTCTGTAGCCCTGTCAGCTGAAGAAACATGGGACTAACTACCAAAGTTAGTAACTTGCTATAGTGGTGTTAACCAAAGTCCAGGGTAGACAGGTTACATTTTAGACACCCATACTAGCACAGTTGGACAGAGCTTCTCAGGAGCGCTTCTGGGTCAGCAGAATTAATTCATCTCAGCCAGAATTGGTGCGGGTCACTTAAATAGATACTCCCAACTCTACAAACAGAACCACTAAATCTTCAACAGCAGCGAAAAAGTTAAGTCTCTCGTTTGTGTTTCAGTGAAAAGACAGCCAGCAGTGATAGCACAACAACAGGCATTTTGGTCTGCTCCTGTCAGTGGCCATTTCCACTAAGCCGCAGGCTGGCCTGTGGATTCAGTCGTGACTCAAAGAAAAAGACCCTCCTGAACACCGCACCTCTTCCTGTGAGACGTGACCCTTCCTGACAGGTCTCGTTCAATTCTCCATCACACAACTGCACTTTTACTACAGATGGAGATTCTCAATCACGTTCACTCTGATTTCTTACTGCTTCAGATGCTGGAGCGATGTTAAGCAACATTAATTCTGTTTATGCAACCTCTAATGCAATTCAGTTTCACAGTGCATCATGTGTCATTTGATCCTGTAATTTTGCAGCCTCTCCAGACTAAATCTGACCTTAACTGGTTTAACACAACGGGCTCTGAACCAAACCAAAATATTGACTTCGAGGTTGAATATGTGGTTGAGGGATCAGGTTTTTTCCCTAATTGAGGCCAGAATTAAACCAGTGATATTCAGTTATAAGGTCATCCTAAATGGTAGAATTGAGATGGAGATTTTCTTCTTTCATTCTGATATTGCAAATGACGATGAAAAAATTCCTGAAATGTTTTGGCTTTGGCAGCTTATCTGATTTGTCCTCAGATGAGCCTGCATGCATAATTGAAACTATAGCAGCAATACTGCCATTGAGGCTAATACTTGCCCTCAAGACGCTCTGCAATAACAGGAGTGAGAGTATGAATTTAGCATAGGATTTATACAAATTGAATCGTATACATGCAAACTACCACAGGATGAGAATCTTCACTCACTCTGATGTTTGCTATTGCAAACATTAGTATTTCTGAAGCAATCTATCCAAACCCACATACTTCTGAGTGTTAAAGGAAGAAGCGTGTCATGGTCTTTCTCCTTGCCTCTCTATCTGGACAACACTGAGCACACACAGCAGAAGTTCCATCAACTTTGGTAACATCAATAGATCACCCTTGACTCATGTATTCAGTGTGATGTTCATTCAAGTTCATTCCAATTTATTAAAAGGGTCTCTAAATAAAAGAATGTGCAGCTGACTTCAGCCAGGCCTGAATCAGACTCTACAATTTCTGAATTACTTTATTAACCACAGCCTACTAAATCAATAATATCTGGATCAAAACCATCTCTCTTTCAGCCTTGTAATTGCAGAATAAGAGTCTTCATTGTACTATTATTGTGGATTAAATTGATTCCACATACTTCTAGAGAACGGTATTTTCAAAGCCCCCATCTGCTCCGTTTTCCTTGTCATGTTCTCCTGTCAGCTAAACTGTCAACCTTTCACTCCTCACTCAGGCAACTTCTGAAAATGTGGGTTCATCGATCCAAGTGCATAACCAAGGCAGACATCTCCTGTCGTAACTTAAATGACCACAACGCATCAGAAGTGCAACAATGTCGAGGAGATTTTGTAAAGGAAGAACCCAGATGAGAAAGCAATGTACCTTTTCTGACCTATAATCAAATGTATTTGTTCATATTCAAAAACTACAAAAAAAACCTCTGAAAGGGAAAAAAAAAAAAAGAAGCTAAAAATGATAACTGCACATGTTGCTGCTGCCCTGGGATATTTTAACTTGCCTGCCAAGATATGCTGGGGTTTGTGAAGCTATTGTGCTTATTCTTGTTGTTCAATAAAAAAATAATTAGTTGCCATGGCAACTGCCACATCATGTCATGCTTATGTTGTTTCTGGGATAAAGAGCACCTTCTTCAAAAAAGTCATCACTTTGTGGTAAAATTCTTTTGCCTTTTGTCATGTCTATGAGGAACAGTTTCACTCTATTTTAAACTTCCTGACTATATGGATGACACCATATAGTCAGACAATGTTCTTTTCATAAGGGAACAAGCCATTTTTATCTTCATTAAGGAATTAAGCAAAAGTCGTGATAACAGAGGATGTAAAATATTTACAGTATCTTTTTGGATATTCCAGGTACGGCTCTTTAATGCAATCAACAGCTTCATTAGCAGTGCCAGTGACAATAAGCAAGAAGATCTGTGAGGTCTGACTATGGCTGGTCCAGCGACACTATAAAACGCACCATTCCCACATCTTTCTCCATCTCTCCTTTCCCCATGCCAGGACAGGCTGATATCTTCCAAGCTCATCTAGGACCTTTTGAATCCACCCTGAGGGGTCGTGGTTTCGAGTAAGGCAGATCATGACTCATAACTCGTTTCCCAGCAGCCACTACATTCCTTATCACTTTCTCTTCCATTAAGGCAGTGGCATTCATTTAAGCATAGTCAGCAGAGCAAAAAAATGTCATTTTCCATTCCCAGAAGTCCATCTCTTTGTGCGACTACCCCACCACCCCACTTTTCCTACACTGAATGTTACCTAAGCAGATTCTGTCCAAGGTAAGGCTTTGACTTGACTTTTCACAATGTCTTTTTTAAAAAACTTCCTATGAAATAATTAAAAAATACGTTCTTTCAAAGACACATTACGGTCTAATCCAATTCTGCATTCTATTATCAACAAACAGGCTAATATGTGTTTATTATTTTATCATTCAAAGCCCAGATTTCAAAATAAGTGATGCACACGTATCACCTCAGCGCAAGCATGGCTTGTGCATACAAGCTGGGGGTAGTCACTAACTCAGATGTGCCCAGACAAACAGAGTAGCTGGATGCCACTACATTTAAGTCAGT
Organism: Bucorvus abyssinicus; assembly: GCA_009769605.1. Taxonomy (NCBI): domain Eukaryota; kingdom Metazoa; phylum Chordata; class Aves; order Bucerotiformes; family Bucorvidae; genus Bucorvus; species Bucorvus abyssinicus. The sequence goes on from CM020040.1 coordinate 16,823,016, forward strand.
CTGGTCATCTTTCAAGATGTTCATACAATGTGAGCTCGCACAGTATGAGGTTTACAAACTTTACTTTTGTCATTTGAATAGTGAAGGCTTATAAAAAGTATTTCTTTTTCTGTAAGAACAATTTCACAAACCACTGGACCCACAGCAATGCTGCCTAGCAGTGATACTCAGCAGACGGGCCATTACAGGTGAGGGGGGAAGAGAAACTGGGGGAAATTCTTATTAAGGCAGAACACAATCAATAGCACATCTTTCCAGACTTGTAATGAATTAGCAAACAAATCTCTAACATTAACAATAATTTGATTCAAGGAGCAGTGAAACACACCTTATCTAGGTGCAAGAACCCGAGGAACTGAATCTCCATTCCATCCCTGTGCTTCACACCCGTTTCTAGAAGTGAGAACTACAGAGCCACTAAATACAACACATACCAACGCCTCAGCACCTGAGAGGTGAACAGAAGCCACAGGCTTATTTGTATGCACACAAAAATCTACATTAAAATAATGCTATTTCTGTCCTATTTCAGAGTTTCCAAATGTCACATTTACAGCTGCACATGCAATTGTAATTTGTCTCCCTTGTGCACCCAGCCTGCGTGCGGTGGCAGGCAGGCTGTCAGAGACAAAATCTGACCATGGAGTCCGAGATGAAAATATCTACATGCATGGAAATGAATAGAGCTTGCATAATCACCAGAAATCCAAATCCTTCTAACTCCGGTGTGGATTTTTACCCTCTCCCATATATTAACTACTAGACTGAATTTTTAAACACACAGATTACAGAAAACATCCGTGGTGCGTACAACTTCAAACACGCTCTCTGTTGTGAATGAATACCGGGAGGAGGATTCCTTCTACTTAGAACAGGTCTCCATCACAGTGGAACAGGGCAAAATCTGTATCAGCTCACAACAGGAGAAGGCTTATTTCCTTCAAAAGACTGTGCTGCATTTTAGCACCATGTGCTGGGTTCCTCCAGCACTCCAAAAGTGGGGTTACAAAACAAGACCAGATCCTGAGTAGATGGAGGAGGGATGCTAGGTGGGGAGGATGGTGCCACTTTGCTCTCCCCAGACCTCCTGGGCATCCCCAGGACACAGCTCTGTGTCTGCTCCTGTGCTGCTGGCAGCATGTGCTGGGCTCTGCAGCATTCTGTGATTTTAGCAGTCTGACTGGAATTCCCTGAGGATGCCCTGCGAGAGAAGGGAAACGGTGATTTTCAACATCTCGCAGCTTGGTTGAATCTGAAAGGAATGGCCAAGAAAGGCCAGTTTGTAACCTCGGACCCTTGGTTTTCTGTTCTGTTCTTGGCTTGGTTTTCCTTGCTAAGTATACAAAGATTGCTGTAAGCTGTGGGGATGATAATGCTCTCAAAGAAATGGTCAGATTTTTCATACTGGATAATATTGGGCAATGTGAGAGCAAGAGGTTGCTTCCTCTTCTTTAAAATTACAGCTGGTTTACATATTAATACACAAAGTGAGACCTGCATATTTCTAGGATCTTTTTCTTGTAGCAAGAGATCTGATCAAAAATCTAATGAAGACAGACAATGACATCTAAAAAGAAAAAACCAACTTGTTATTACTGTAATTTTGGGGGAGGATTTTCACAAATGTTCCCCTGTTACTTTTAAAGTGTATTGACAGACTTTATGCATTTTTTTGCTGGGATGGTGACTTAAATATTTAATTGAATTTAAGTAATTTAACATTTTGATCACACTTACGAGAAAATTTGGTAACTACTTCTAACCAGGAATAACTGCCAAAACAAAACAAAAATTTAAAATAAAAATGGAGCTATTCTAAACACCTTGGAATGAAAATAATCTGGGAACTATAAGAATATTGCCATGCGTCTGCACTTTTTCAGTTACCCTACATTCCTTTAAAAAAAAAAAGACATTTTGGGACTTCTGTATGAACACACGAATTTCACTTAGACCATGATTTTATAATCAGTACTTTTGACCCATTTGACATTACTTACATTTCAACCATAAAGCTAAGCAAACAAAGCCTGTGTTTTCCTTCCCATATCGCACGCTCGCCGTATCACACCGGGCTGCGCTGGAGTTCGCAGCCCTTGCAGGATGCCACTCCCTCTTCCCTAAGCAGAAAACATGAGTCAGACTATTTAGCAAGAAGCAAGAGTTTGCTGGGGCAGTGTTTTACTGTAGCACGTAGTATACTGGCCGGCGGGAGAGGGCACAGTTTCAGTCCGGTTTTTATTTATAGACCCATTTAAAGGGTATGACTAATGGTCAACATAAATTTGAGACAAAGTCCAAAGTAAAAGTGAAACCTTGTTGTTTCATGGGAGCAAAAAAGAAGGAAAAATTATACAGCCTGCAAGAGCAGAGCAGGGTTTAGAGCTTGTCGCAAGCTCTGCTCGCTGGCCCACAGCTTGGTCTTTACAACAGAAGCCCATGGCTGGCTCTGCAGCGTCCTCAGCAGCAGCGTAAGGACACACATGCCCCATGGCAAGCTCTGTTTGTGTCTATGTTTTAGAGGCTTATATCCTCTTTGAAACTTACCCTTAACCTAATTAAATTCTTTATAGGTTTGCCTGCTTATGCTACAGTATATACAGAGACATACACACACACATATTTTTCTCTGGAAGGGAGCCAGTGGACATGCCCCAAGCTCCTGGGCACACACCATCATGGGGGCAGGAGGGCAGGTGCAACTCTGGTACTAAAGCAGGACATGTGAAGGAAGACTCAAAGTCTTTCTCAACAAGGGAATGAGAAACCAATTAGGACGTGTGATCTAATATGAACTGTCAGCAATAACATCAGCAGAGACAGCATGTGCTACAAGGAATACCTGTGCGGCACAAACGCTGCGCAGCACAAACCCGCCTGTGCTGCAGGCAAGGTCCATTGCACATGGCCAGTGGTTTGGTTACAGCTTGTCCAGGTTTCTTGCCATCAAGTAGGTCCTGCCTGCAAGAAGTGCTACATGTAGGAGCTGGGCTGTCAGCATAGCCCTTATCCAACATCTCAGAGAGACCCCACTGAGACCGGTCCTGCTCTAGCTCCAGCCCAGGACAAACTTGAATCATCCGGCTCAATAGCAGCTCAGTTCTGGGGGACCTGTCAGTGTGGTAGTGTCGTCATACCCCTTGTCTTTTACACAGTCTTTACTTACCCTGTTTACACATCAAAATTCAGGCAAAATTTACCTCCTTCTTAGTTCATTGATTTATTAGTGGGATAAGACAGTCTTGCAGCAATAGCTTGCCAATTAGAATTCCCCATTTCTGACCTTTTTAAGGGTCTTCTCTATTCCCCCACCTGGTGAAAAGATCTGGCCACCTGTAAGCGACCATATCATTTCACCCAGTAGCATCTGGGGCAGCCACTACTTGTCCGTGTGTGTCTGAGCAGGCTGCACCACAAAAAGCCCTGATTTCAACTGCACTCTCCTTCTGTTTCCGCCCTACAGGTCCTGAGCAATAAACAGCGCTCGTGAGCAGTCGGTTCACACACTGCTCATCTGGTGGTGGCTGTGAGCACTGTCCACAGCCGAGTCACCACCATTACATTTTCTCCGCTGGGTTTTTACAAGAGCCACAGGGAAGGCAAAGGAAGTGGCAGTCAAAAAAAAATGTTCCCTTCACTTCTGGCTGGAAAGCAAGTAATTTTCTCCTTCCACTTTAATTTTTCAAATTCAGCTAGTTCTTGTGCTGTCAAATGTTGCCTAAGAATTAAACATTTCTCTGAGAGACCCAATTTAGCCGCTAGCCACGGTACAATGTTTTGAGATAATTTAGTGGTGGGCACAAACAAGGAAAATCATATGGAAACTGTCAAAAATTAAAATAACTTTTAGCCCAAAGCTGTATTTATAGAACGATGCTGAAGTCTCAAAAAGGAAGATGAGATTACCACTTCAGTGTACTAAAAAAAAAGGAGTACCTAAAGCCTTACTTATAAAGGTGTGACGAAAAAGATTAATACAAACCTGAAATCAGTAATCTGAAAGACCACTTTATCACACTGTGTCTGAAAAACATTAGGGAAATATTGACTCATCAGTCATTCAGTATTTGAAAACACCACACTTTTCATTACACACATACCGAAAGAAAGGTCTTTCCGTTTTAGCTCTGCAGTGGCACCGTTATCACTGTAAATTATCTCAGCACTGTCTCCAAACTGAGAGAATGCAGCAAGTTCTATTCTTCCCTAGCGGTTTAAAAACCACAGTCCTCCAGAGGCAGCGTACATCGACATGGCTTCAACACCTAAATGCTTAAGTAAATCCAGAATTAAGTTCCAGATTCTGCCTGGCTGCTTCGAAAACCTGAAAATAAATTTGCTATCCAAAATACTTCTGGGAATTGTCATTCCACTGTTTTAACTCCACAATCCACATGTGGTTTATGAGGTAGGGACTACATTACACTTAACAGATCAGCATTTGATTAGGATTCCGATTCTGATTATTCACACTAGAGATGTCCTTAACAAAAACACACAGATGGGAGAAGATTTAATAATCATTCTTTTCATGTAAATTCACACAAATAAGTCAGGCAAATATTTCCTTATAAAAATTAATGGAGGTCTGCTGAAGTGCTCAATGGTTGAAATTAAATTCTTTTAATCACCAAGAAAATTAAATATTAAGAAGCTACATTTCCCATTTATTTCATAAATTTCTGTGCAAGTAGGAATAAAGATTTCCCACATGGTCAAAATCCGACGAGAGAATGAATTAAAAAGCCAGATTTTCAGACTTAACTGACCCCTGTGGTCTCCACTGGAGAGAGACATGTGCTTTTCCATCAGCGTCCTTTCAGATTTCATGATGCTACCAGGCAGTCCTGGAGGTGAGAGCTAGGCTTGGCCACCAACACTCCTCTGGAACAGTATTTTTTCCTGTGCACACACCCCTGAAAACTGACAGATCTGCAGTGGAAAGGAATAATGGACAACTCTGACCGCCTGAATATTTCCGTAGCTTCTCTCTCTGCCTTTGCTTTAGAAGATTCATTCCTCTTCCCACACTTCTTGCTAGTTTCTCCTGTACAAGCACCCATTTCAATGGCTGAGGAAGCTTTCTAGGATTAAAACTGATGTATTTAAAGCAAGACTCTTATGTCAATTAGTGTCCATAGAAAATGTATTTTCCTTAAAAATATATATATATACACACCAAAATGTCATTTTACACTTAAACAGTGTTGGTTTGTATTCTGACAAAGACAGGTAACAGTGTACATGGCATGCACGAGTGTGTACCCAGTAGGAGAGAGCAGGCAAGCAAGGGCTGTGAAAAGTTCAGCAGACTTCATTCTGGACAATATATTTATTTCTCATCAACATGAACAAATTCTGGCACCATTATTCCTTCTGAATAGCACTTGACCCCAAGTGGACTATTCATATCATCTTGAGAAAGGCTTGAGGAGTACAGCCCCTGGTGAGCCCAGGATGAGCCGAGGAATGAAACCTTTGAGCACATCCGCTCAGGTCAACACTGCTCCATGGACAACTCTCATTTCTTTGAGAGTAAGAAATTTGACATTGTCAGGCAAAAGAAGACCTGCTGTTCCTGGAATCGTACAATGCTCATGCTAGGTAAGAGGTCTCTCCAGTCACTTCAGGAATGTGGCTGAGAACCTGTTTAATGGAGAGTTCAGGAAGGATACTAGCAATTCTGGAGCACGCCATTATCTCTTTCTTTGCCTGCATTTTACCTCATTGCTGCCTCCTAAACTTTGCTGGTTGTGAACATGCTTCTGGCTCCAAGCTGCACTTCTACTGGGCTCCGCCCTTGCGAACAGTGGTCTGGGTAATTGTACTCCATTGGGCTTCAAACACTGCTCACGGCTGCTGCACTCCCTCCTTCCAGAGGTTAAAATGCAGAGATTAACAGTTTTGAGGGTTCAAGGGCTAAGAGGAATCAACAGGGGAACCACTTTCTCTCTCCTGAAAACAATTCCAAATAATGAGACAAGGAATAACATTCCCTCAACATGGCTAAGTGCCTGAGCACTCTGCAGCAGCAGACACCGAGCAGCCCCGCGGGGCTGTGGCTAGACATGCTCAGGGCGCTGCCACGCCGAACTGCAGCTGGGTGCCGTGCCGGGTGCCACGTTCCCTCAGCCTCCTTCATGCTACTTCTGAGGTCACCAGATCCTGCGAGGGACTTGACAGTGAAGATGCTCTGCTTTGCAGGAGGAGTCCTCCGGTGGTTCAGCTCTCTAAAATACCGTGCCGGCCGGGCACGCAAGCCCGATACCAGGAAGTGCCGAAAGCGTGGAGAGGCCGAGCCGCAGGAGTGGAGGTACGGTGTTAGGGCAGGTTGCACTTCTGCCAGCAGCCTCCCCGTTCCACCAACACAGGCATCCGTGAGCGTGTGTAGGAAGCCCAGAGTAAAGCCTAAGCGGGGCGGAAGGCTTTTAACTCACTGGAAAAATGACACTACTTTTCCTCTAGATCTTTTTCTCAGTCTCTTCTTGGTTCAGCCACACAAACATGTGTCCCGGTGCAGAACTGGAGACAATGACCCGCCCCACCACTGCTGAACAACTCCTGGATGAACCGCAGCCTTTGGTACACTTCCCCTTTTTTACCCAACACAGGCAGCTAACGCAGAACTTGCTCGTCACCCCCTCAGGGCTCTGCGGTATTTTATGAGCAGCGTGCATTACCTTGCTCCCATGGCAGGGCCGCCAGACGCCACTGGCATCTTTTAAAACCCATTTAGATCGCACCCAAAAAGCTTGGGCACAAGAACATTTCCCTGGCCGCTCTGAACAGTCCTCCTCAGCGCATGGCTTCCTGGGGAGGGTTTGCAGCATGGCTGCTGTGAGAAAATGTGCTGTTCCTATGCTACGGAAAATGGGTGCAGTCTTGTAAAACCAGCAATGACAATTTTTTTTTGTTAGCAAGGGGGGGTCTTCACAGCCATTTACATCCCAGAAAAAAAAAATATTAAAGAATTTGTGCCCATTTCTTCTCCATGGAGAAGTGTTTGCAAAGCCTGCCTGCCCAGCTTGTTCTGCACACCAGCTTCTGCCTGCCCATTTTGTTTTGGCTGCTCTACTTCACCCAGTATTTCCTCTGCCTGCCTAGACTTCAAGGTCATGCTGGGGTCAAGCTGTATCTTTTGCAAATCAGGATGTAAACAAGTCAGGATAGCTCATGTGATACTGCTCTGCCTACCCTCTTTTCTGTTCGGGGTTTTTTTTAGCTTTATATTAGCATCAAAAATAATCCAGGATCCTTTTAAAGATCCAGTTTCATACTTTCCAGCATCCAGCAAATGGGCTACATAGCAGGGAAATGCCAAGTGCTCTGAAATAACCATGGCAAAGGCAGCCACGATAAGAAGCCCAGCGCACCAAAAACTCACCGCAAGAGCAATATCCTGTCAGCTTCACATAGTGAAGAGAGCTTGAGTTTCATGTTCAAACAGGAACATATCCAAAAAGCACCTTTACACACACAAACGCACAAAAAAAAAAAGGAAAATAAAAGGAAAAAGGTTTGATTAGGGATGGAATAGGCTTGGAATAATTCTGGCTGGTGAATCCTTGCCAGCTCCACTCCTCCACACATTCCTGCCTGCATTCTGATCTCATTATGCGCCAGGCGAGAGCGCGAGCTTCACTGGAACAGTTCTCACCCATCTGCATCCTCTTCTTACTTCTCAAGCTGAAGGGGGATGTATATTTATAACCCCCTTCAAGATACCGCGTGGATTCACGGCGCAAAGGCAGAGCGTGGTGTTGGCATGCTGGGCAGGGTGAAGGCATGGGACAGCTTGCGCAGAAGTTGCACGTGTGTATTTTCCTGTTCATCCTGTTCTGTGAAGCTGAGGTTTCACTTCAATGGCTACGTGAACTGCCCTCCTGCCTTGCTGTTTCCAAAGCAAGACCAAAGCTTCTGCGCAAACAACAATTTTTCCTCCCACAGGTATTGAGTGTATCCAGATGTATCAAGCAAGGTCCTAAAGAATCTGTCCTAACCAGGTCAATGCAGTGTTCTCACTGATGACACAGCTTGCAGAAAGGACAGTGCAGAAGGAACGGATGCTGGGAAAGGCTGTGAATGCTTTGAAAGACTCTTCCAGAATTCAGAACAGTCTTGATAAATTGAGTAAACAGCCTTAAATCAAGCCAAGGCATTCAATAAAGGCAAGTGTGACGTACTAAGTAAAGGAAGGAGAATTCAAACGAGCAAATACAAAATAAGAAATAACTGGTTAAATAAGAGCACTGCAAAATGAGTGCTGGGAGTTGTGGAGGACCCCAGGTGGAATATGACTCAACACCATGACACACTGCAACAAAAAAAGTCAAACTCATTCAATATGGATTAATAAGACTGATGCATGTCAGACATCGGAAGTAATTATTCCCTTTCATTAAGCATCAGGGAAACTTCTTTTAGGGTGCAATTTGGAACACCCTGTTTTAACAAAAATGCAGACAAATTTGAGAGGAAAATATCCTCTTCTATGGAAAGGCTCAATTTCTTCTCTATTTCGTCTGGAAAAGAGGAGACTCAGGAGAATATGATAAGAGTTTCCAACATGGTAAACAAGAATATGTGACAGATAACATAAGAATTCATTTAATTCAGAGCAAGCAATATATAAACTATATATTAGGAAAAGTTTTCTAAGAATAGTTAAGAGCTGCAGAAAGGTATCTGCAGGGTATCTCTGTGTCTGCCTAATTATCCTTCCCTCTCAGCATGGCTGATTATCCCAGGCTGGCTACACTGTGCCTGGCTGATAGTCTGTCCAATGTCAAACCGGCTGCTCCGAGCTAGTTGTGTTCTCTCTGCTCCGCGCAACGCTTCGCAGCAGCACTCTGCATTCAGATGACACCGAGCTCCCCGCAGGACTGCAGCGCTGTGATTCAGTGCTCCACCACAACAAGTGGAGCTGGTCTGAGATCTCTTGCCACACCTGCTCATGCCAGAATGGCACAGGCTAAGCGCTGCTCAGTACCGGTTTCTGCCAAGGACGCAAACCCACAAAGGGAAGCTGAGCAGCACATTAGCTCAGCGGGCAAGGAAAACATGGGGGCTTGTTTCCAAACCCCAGCAAGGCAGGTCACCCTGCTCCATGAAGAGTCAAGGTACCACCAGACAGGTCCCCCGCCGCATCCCCTCACCTCAGGGAAGTGCATCTCCCAGCTCCTTCTCAATGCTGAAGTTTGCTGGCAATTCCTGTCCCACAGAAAAGCCAGATCCACCTAAGGTTACCGTTACAGGCAAGAAGGGAGGACAGCAATTCTCCAGTTACTTATGACAGTGAAAACATTTTTGCTTGTCTGGGCAGCATTCAGCACTCCACTGTTCTGGGCTCAGACTCTACCCATATACCCTACTCCCCTTTAGCCAGCCCAGCAACTCCATGGGACAGGTTTTTCCAGTTCTCTCACAAGGGAGCCTTGCTGGAATATCCAAGGTATAGCAGCCGTTCTAGGGTAAAGCAACACCGGCAAGCCAAGAATCATGCCCAAAATGGAAGGCTTCACAGCAGAGGTCTCACCAGACTGGGAGCCCGTCAATCACTCCCTTACAGGTTACTGCCATGGGCATGTTTTCAGGGCTCTTCTTTGGGATGTGACAGCCCTTGTGAGAAGGCCAAAGGACCTCAGTAGTTCTGGAGAGGAAAAATAAAACCCTCTTTGTCTCAGAGCTGGAATGCGACCCAGTGTGTACATATGGGAAAAAATAATTGGAATAGACAAAGCCATGGGCAATTGGGCAGATGATGTGCCTGAGAACTATGAACATCTGTTGTGTGGTAAATATGCAACCATCAGCTTTTCTCCATAGTCTACAAACAAATTCAAACAGAAGACCAGGATGATAGCTTTTATTTATATGTAACTGTCTATCACAGAAGCCCGGGAATTAACACGCCATTGTAAAATGCTAACTTCACAGATCAGCTCATTTGCAGACCACTCTAACACTCTACAGAGTGCATTTTCCCCAAACAACCTGGATAAAATAGGGGATCCATGGGATCAACTCCTCTTTGCCCACTCTTGCTGAATCCCGTTGCCACCTCCCCTTTCTCTAACACGGCACTGCTCAAGCCTGTGGGCACCCTCTCTGATGGACCTATTTCCTGCATTGATCAGCTTCCACCCTGGACATATGGGTGTTGCTAGGTCACACCACTCGCTCAAGCTTCAAACAAGCAAATTCATGCTTTCTCTCATTTTGCAGGAGCTCCCTAAACATGCAAAGCTTCATACTTCTCATTCAGCTTCCTCATACCTCTGCTCTGCTGTGGTGCCTATAAAAACAACTATTTGGTTGCTTTGTGTGTTGAGCAATATCATTTCATGGTTTCCTTGCACCTCCACCAATATCCTCTGTCAGCCCCCTCTAGTACTTAGAGGACAGGTTTTCTGAGAGGACAACCTTTTTCTTCTGTCTATTTATAATGCCAGGCACAGCCCAGCCTCTTCCAAAACTGAGGCTTGCGGGTGCTGCGGTAATAAAAATAAATAAAGGCATCACCATTAATTCACCTTCTCTCTCTATACAGGAAATTGTGATTGGCAGGAAGAATTTGGGTCAGACATGCATTGTGTGCTATCTCATTGAAAGCAACAGAGCATTAGGAGATGTAACTGGCAATGTTTAAAGCTAGGAAGGACCCAGAAAAGCAGTCACCACAACTCAAAACCACACCCTGTTACAAAGGTGGCAAATCACCATCACTGAAGCGATGCTTCTACATTGTTTAAACAAGATAAGCACACTTCATTTAATCCAGCTTAATGACATGCCATCCACCACAGAGATGTGTTATTACTGTGAAATCATTGCTTTTCATTAATAGACTCTTGGCCAATGGCTAAAGTAAAGCACCGGCAGAGGATCAGGAGCCCGCAGAAAACTTAGCTGATAAGAGAATGGGTTAAAGAGAAACTATTCTTATTTGTGTGACAATCATCTTGTGAGAATATTTTCCGTCTGTGCTATTTTTGGTTCCCAGTGAGATCGTTCTTACAAGAATATGGAATTAGAATTTGAATACAGGCATAGTAAGAGCACTTTGCATGTGGGCACTTTGCCCACACCCCCCTCCTCTCCCCCACACCTCCATCAGGGAGCTTCACTGCTGAGCAAGGTCAAATTATATCAATAAGGCACTGCAGGAAAATCTTTTACATTCCCAGATTGGTTAGAGAAATTAAAACTCATCTCCTGGGATTTTCAAATCAAGGAATGTTGTTTATTTTAAGGATCACTGTAGCATTATATTTATGACTCATTAATCACCTTGGCTTGAAAATCTATGTCAAATGAGGAACCTATCACACTTAGAAGATTTACACAGAATGGCCAGATTCTGCCTGTCTTTAACCACATGGTCTAATGGAAAGAAAACCCTTCCTTTTCTGCACAGAGAATTTGAAATTATGGACAAGTCCCTGCAATTATGGACTGAGTTACTTAACCCTTCTGACACCAGGTCCCTTTTGGGCAGGAGTAACTCTCAGTGTATGCTTGTGGCAGAAAGAGATTCACTGGAGCGGCTAAGGGAATTAATAACTTTTGGTGCAGTTATGTACCTTCCCAGTATGGTCCTAGATGTGCCTGCATGTGGCTGCCTTTGGCCTCAGCTTGTATAGTGCCCAGCACGAGTTCAGCATAGCAGAAGGGCAGTGCAGGGTTGCTCATGTGCAACATCTCATAACCAGTCCTTAATAAAAGACTCTCTTGATGCTGGGCTCTGGGCAGAAGCAAAGTCCCTACTGCACAGATATCCCTTGCTTGAGACAAGAGCCAGGCAGTGCACTCCAGTTTTCAAACAGGACTGGTCAGCAGCGTGGTGCTCGGTGTGCAGATGGGCAGGACGCAGGAGCTCACCTCACCAGCAGGATGGGAGCCTGCATTTCATTGAAGAGTTTAAAAAGGCACTTGACTAACTCAGTTTTGTTTTCCATTGATATAAGTTTTAAAAATTAACCTCCCAAGGGAACTACAGGATACACTTGAAAGTCTATTCATGTAAACAGCTAGAGAGGTCTGTTTGTTCTACTCCTGCTGGAAGTGATACTCCTGCTGAAAAATGTAATGCACTTCTTTATCTTCATGGTGTTGAAAATACGAGGCATTGATTGTGCTTTCAGCAGAAGAAAAACCACCACAATCAAGTCAAACCTCTAATGCTGGGAAAGAACTGTGCTGTTAGCTTTGCTTGTTGAGAAGTCATTAAAGCATCACATCTCTCCAGCACACTTCCAAAACAGACAGGGTAGAACAGTGCTGTTACAGGATTATAAACCACAGACTGATGAACAAAGACCTTCTGTTTACTGACTTTTCTAAGGGAGTTTCAAAATGTATCCTTGATTTGTCAATGAACATCCCAATAATAGCATTAACATTAAAAGCACACTATTGATTGAGCGTAATTGTGAAATTGTTGCTTTAGGTTTTCAAATCTCTTTCCAGATGTTAAAGAATTGATCCTCGAGCCAGTCAGTGAGAAATATGACAGTTTGCACAGCACAGTAAACAGGAGGAGGACGAAGCACCTTCTCTAAGTTTTTTGCGGGCTACATCTGCACTCTGTAGAGCAGTATAGTCCTGACAGTCAGATCATTTGGAACAGAAACCTGGTTGATTCAGCTGCATTAGCCTGAAACTCCTTCTCAGCTATGGATTTCCACAGATCTCAAGGTAGGGATCGTGTCTCAACAGATCATGTCTCAACATGGAGAGTCTGCACATCATCCTGGCTCCTCAAGCTAGACATCACCAAATGGAGAGGAATGAAAGTTAGGACTAGAATTCATGACAGTTCTTGGCACCGTAGTTTACAAGCGTTCCTTAAATATCAAAAACTTAAAAGAAAATTAATTCAAAGTGAAGAGAAATATTAAGCAATAGCCGAGATGAAAGAAAGGGCAGGTGTAAGGCACCAATCTATTTTGCTGTGATTCCCTCTGAACTGTAAGCTCACTCAATCCATGTACAATTTCATACTCTCTTTCCTTCCAGTGCCTCAACTCTGCCTATTTCCCATCAGACACCAATGGGAAAGTCACCTCACAGAAAGAACTGTAGCTTAAGCTGTTATCGCCAAATTGGAATCATATGACACAGGCATTCTGCCAAACGATTATCAAACAGCACGTTCAGGCAGTTTAATAAAAACTGTTTTGAGTTTTTGAGTGCTAGCAGGTGATGGCAGTTCCTGTCACCTATGAGCTCTTCATTGGCTTTCACAGCTCAGAGGTGTAGAAACTTTGGGGTCACATGTGCATGAGGCATTTCACAAGGCAGCGAGGTTCGGCAGAAGACAGTGAGGTTCAGCACTGCCCCCAAAGCAATAGGCTCACTACAAAGCCAAGCCCTTGAATCCCAGGCTCCTAAAACCAAGCAGCACACCAGTGTAAGCAGCCCATGAAGCTTCCTGCCCCAGTGGCCTACATGGCTTATTGGAGAGCAAATTCAGGTAGCCAAGAAACATTTAGCAATAGGAGGTGACAGCAGAAAACCTTAACAGGGTGGAGAGCAGAACATCTGCCCCAGAAACACACATTCAGCAGAATGGCAGATGTCAAACTTTCACCCACTTGCATGTTCCTGGGAAGAAGTAGAACCTGCTATATGGAGTGAATTTTAAAATACTCAAATGTCAGTGGGGATGAAGTTCAGAGTAATAACTGCACTTGGTGCTCTGTGCTGGCTTTATCCAAGAACTCTCTCAGTGCACCCTACAAGTGCCTGTTTAAATCCATTCTGAAAGCAGATTAAGCCACCTCAGTTACCTGCAGTAACTGATGTGGGATGAGAGTGTTGCAGAGAGACAAAGCACTTGGTGCACTTTATGTTCACATGCTGCTGCACAGCACTGTGATTTCCCCCAAGGGTTCTAGCAATAGGGGACAAGAAAGTTCCAGCAACATTTCACTTAGCAGTAAGTAGTTTCTGCTAGACCTCATTTAGGTCTTTTTAAAGGCTCTGACTTGACTCGTTACTTCACTTGTTCTGCTAAACTGAGGTCAACTGTGTTTCCTTAGGACCCAAATAAATGGATCCCAAGGCATCTTACCAGCGTCCTGTCAAAAATTCCCTTGTTCGAGGAGATGCAAAGAAAGGAAAAGGAATCTCCAGAACAGTGTAAAGGAAATGCCATGTTTTAGAAACAAAAGTTTTAGGGTCTTTCTCCTTGTCAGAATCCACAGTGTTCTTGCTTTAAGTTGTAACTAGTTGAAAAGGATGTTTTGGTGAAGAGCTGCATTACCAGAGTTTTCTGCAACGAGTTGCTAAGAATAAAATTGTATTAATTTCCATTAAAGGACAAAGGGTTTTCAGGAACGAAGGAATAGTATTTGATTTCTAAAGTACAGATCAGCTTTTGTGAAAACATTGGTTGAAATGATAAATCTGATGTGGTGATGTGCATTGACAAAATGTATTTTTTTACTCACATTTCTCAAGAGGTAGCAGTACCTCCTCCTGCTACAGGCAGCAGGAGTTATACATGAGCAGCACAATCAAAAAATTATTTTCTTTCAAAAATTAATGATAGCAAGTAAAAAACAAAACCCAAAGATCAGGCTCCAATAACTTCCAAACAGAAGAGATAACAAGGTGTTTAACCCCGCATGGGTATGTAGAAAGAAAACAGGTTTCCATTCCCTGGTCTGCAGGCTTGGTACAAAACTTCTCTCCTCTGAGGGAGATTAGGGGAGATACACGGCTACTCTAATTTGTTCTATGGCTACTCTAATTTGCACTGTCTGCAAATAATCTCTAGGGGATAAAAAGGAGTCAAAGATAGGCATGACAAACAGGCATCCCTGCGTTTCTCATCGGCACACCCTGTTTCCCAGGTTTCCCTGATTTTCCTGGCAGGAGAGAGGAAATGCTGATAAGAGTGGCAATCTCAGCCCTCTGACCACATCTCCCATGCAGATAAGGAGACCCTCCCTGGACCAACACCACCTGCTTTAGACACAAATGTACCTGAGAGATTAGACACAAAGTGGCCTCATTACGTGAGCATAATCTACTTTATATCTCACAGGAAAGAGGAGGCACGAGATTCAGTTTGAAAATCAGCTCACTCTATCCCAGTCCTGCAGTGCCTACACGTCCAAAAGTTGTATCAAACCCAGAAGGCCCTTTGTCTTCTCTAGAGCCAATCTCCAAGGCCAGGGATTCTGCTGGGTTTGCTGTAGTGTCAACACAACAGCAGCTCCGGCTGCACGGAGATTGGTGGAGAAAGTAGGTCAAATGAGACAAGCTGTTCTCAGAGTGGCGTTTCTCTCTCCTCTCCCTTCCCTCTTTGTAAATGAAGAGTGCTAAACTAGTTGCTTTGAAAAGCTCAGAGGCGTTCACCCTGTCAAACAGAAGTAGAGCCATTTTGCTGAGTATGTCACAGTTCTAGACGATTATTTTATTATGCAGTATAGAACAATGTGCCGTGTTTGTAATAGGCATCATAGGAGACGCCACTTGTTAGTCCTAAAATTCAAATGAATTACCAAAAAGCTGTTTTGAGTATTAGAAAACAAGAGGAATATATAAGCAAGACTAAAATAATTATAAATATTAAATGAATATTCATGAAAAATGCAAATTTTCACACAGTTCATGGGTTTTTGTCACAGAAAATTAGCTTCACAGTTGTATGTCAAAAGAACAGTCAGAAATGTCATTTTAACTGTATTCAGTGAAAAGGTCGTACATGTTCATCAGACAAAAAACTAGAACAAAACCATAGAATCTGTGCGACCTGCCTCAACTAGCAGCACTGCTCAGTGGACGTGGATCTGCAACGTGTAGAGATACATTCTCATTTTTAAAATCCGATTTACCCTTCACAAATAACTACCCAGTTATGCTCAGGTGATAAATACAAAGAAGGAAGAGAGGAGTGCCCGTGGATGGATTAGTCACCGAACAGTCCAAATGAGCAAATTAATCCAATATATGACTTGTCTCCCATTATACTGGGAACATCTACAGGGTAGATTGTTGACTCCTTAAATTTCTCTAGATCATTTAACTATCTCCCCATATACATCCTACATCTCCCATCCTTAGAAAAGAAAACATCGCTATAAATTCATGCATGTCAATACAGGCATTACCTTGAGAGGGCCCTCTCTCAAATCAGATATACAATGAAGTATTGAGGGCAAGAGTTGTACTACCAAGAATCCGTCTACTTTCGTAATTCAAGAAATGCTATCAATTTCAAGAGGACTATGTATGAGTTAAGAAAGCCAGATTTGGAGCTGGAACCCCTTCAAGTCCCCTGGAAGTCAATGGAGTCGCTCTGAATGATTTGTAAAATAAGAAGGATTGGGCTTGTGCCTATGTGTAGCATTGGATATGTATTTTTCCACGGTACATATTTTTCCTATATAAAATGCAAATTTTTCTTGGTATTTCTTTTTCCTCTGCTTAGAGTATTACTTGTTGTTAATGAGCATTAAATCCAGCTTGGTTTTAGCATACCCTTTGAGTTTCTGCGTAAGTGCTTCAGCATATTTTACCCTTAATCGCTACCCAGTGTTCGAGGGAAAAGTAGCCATAATTTATTCCACCATTGGACTCAAGTTACATTTCAGGAAAAGCTTAAGCAGAGGAAAGCATTTTCTCTTTCATTCTGAAACATTACAACTATTGGACCCACTACTCCTACTTGGGCCAATGACAAATCTTCCACTGTCAGTCAGGTCAGTGGGACCAGACATGGATGCAGAAGACATGGGAACAGCAGAGGAACTTCTTTTTCATGCCAGACTTCTGGTGCAAAGACCTGTAGGGAAAAGTGCTGAACAGCAAGTACATGGAATTTTATCTTCAGGGTAGCTATTTATTTATAGTACTGTCATGCTTGTACGGTTCAGTCATGGACTGGGACCCAGTAAAGCCAGGTCTTGTACAAACACAGATCAAAAAGAGAAGGCCTGCCCCAAAGAACGCCCTTTCTCTTATATATATCATTTACACACACAAGCAGAAAGAAACACATGATAGTTTACCATCGTAATGTCTGCATAGACTAGGTTCAAGTAAATGAGGGGAGAGTTGAATATTGCAGCAATAGTATTTCCAAAGAAATTTCAGACTAGCAATTAAAAGGAGTTTTTTCCGAGCAATGTGCAATATGCTTTAGCCAGATCTATCCTGTAAGCGACTTATTTAATTGCTGTTGCATTACTCAAATTACTGCCTTGAGGCTCCAGCCAAGATCAAGCCCAACTTCTGGTAAAGAGGCAATATGACTTACATATATCACCAAGTAAGACACAGGCTCCACCTTGACACCAAGATGCTGAAGCGCTTCCAAAGAAGAGCAACAAAGCTGGTAGAGGGTCTAAGAGCACGAGCCCTGCGAGGAGCGGCTGAGGGAACTGAGGTTGTTCAGCCTAGAGAGAAGGAGGCTTAGGGGAGACCTTCTCACTCTCTAAAACTACCTGAAAGGAGGTTGTAGTGAGGTGGAGGTCAGTCTCTTCTCCCCAGTAACAAGTGACAGGACAAGAAGAAATGACCTCAAGTTACGCCAGGGGAGATTTAGGCTGAATATTAGGAAAAATTTCTTCATCGAAAGGGTTGTCAAGCCCTGGAACAGGCTGCCCAGGGCAGTGGTGGAGTTCCAATCCCTGGAGGGATTTAAAAGACATGTAGATGTGGTGCTGAGGGACACGATTAAGTGGTGGACTTGGCAGTGTTAGGTTAATGGTTGGACTTGATGATCTTAAGGGTCTTTTCCAACTTAAATGACTCTCTGATTCTATGAAATGGTTACATGACAGGTACAAAATTATTCCCCCGCTTCAGCAGTGACACACTTTTGTGAGTAATTCCCTCAATTTGCTTTAGGCAGCCTCTGTGGGAAGGCAACAGTGAAAAGTGTCACACAAACTGACCTGGCGGTATCCTGGGTCTCCTGGAGCACAGCTCAGAAATGTTGGAAATGAGAGTTTCTCCTGTTCGGTTATATTCTTTGCTTTACTAGAGTCAGTGTCAATTGAACTTTACGGTTAACTTAGGCATATTTTTTCTTTGCTCCATCTCCCCTTTATTTTTAGCAATTGTGGTTGTGTCTTCCTCTATGATTTGTTTAATATCAGAGGGGGAAAGAGAGAAAGAGAGATACAGGATTTGATGTGGGAACACTTTCTCCTTTGTACCAAAGAACCATCTGCTAATTTACAAAATACAAACAAAGTTCCTGGATGTGCAGGAACCCCTGTTGGGAAGCCAGGCACAAACAGTGCCTGTACCACGTCAAGGAGTGCTGTGTTTATTCTGGAATGCACTGCTCTCCAGTTTCTTTTATCTCTTTTTCCTCCTTTTTCTCATTTTATTGATCTAAATGCAGCATAGCAAATAAGCGCTAGCAAAATCATAAATACAGAATATTTATAGAATGCTTTTCCTTCTGTAAAAAGCATTTTTCGAGACAGAAACAGAAATCATATGGAGCAGTAACTATTCTGCAGGCTGGTGCAGGAAAGGAAGAGAGCCCTGCCTCCTCCAACCTCACTGTTTTGAAGTTGCAGACTCTGTCGACCCTCTGTTTACTGAGCAGTTGGGTGACACAAAAGTCAAGTTAGTCCAACAACTCTTTTCATCCTCTCTCCCCACCTCCTCTGCGCACCATGCAGGGCAAGGCGCAATGCAACATTCACGAAATATCTCAACCTTGTCCTTTTTCAGTTGTTCTGCAAGTCAGAAATAGGAAAAAAGAAAAAAAGAGAAGCAAGAGATACCTCCTGTGCTCCTAATCTGCAGTGAGCAGAGCGATGTGCAGCAGTTACTGCGGTCAGCCAGCTCACTGTGGTCTCACCACAGATTGTGAGAACAAACGTCACCCTCCAGAAGATAGAGAAAAGAAATCATCCAGAGGGAATTTATGTAAAGTGGTTAATAGCAGCAGCGTATGTTTCGTATTACTTCCTAATTTCAGCTGGTACCAAAGTTTTACAACAGCCAGAAATATTCAAATACCTGTAGACAGACCTGCAAACTTGTGTCCTAAAAACTGGAAGCCTGTATGGCAAAGATAAGGCTGTGGACAAACCCAACTAACACAACACTCAGAAAATAGGCTATTGAATGACCCTTTTCTTATAAGCTGGACTAAAATGCATTTAAATTGGGAGGATTCGGGGTCTACATTTTCATACATCTGATGATCTTAGCACGCCGACAGGTCTGAAAGGTAGAGCAGAGACAGCAGCGAGGATAAACTAAGCACATTTTTCTCTTCCTATGTCTCAGCTCAAGTGAAAAGAAAAAACCCAAAACATTCTCAAGAAGTCAGAATCCCTGGGGGTGTCTGCGTAGTCAGTGGAGTCCGGCACACAGGGCCAGCCCGAGTGGTACATCGCCGCAGTACAGCACAGCTCTATTGGCGGACACATAGCTCCATGTGAAAGCACCTTCCCCGTTTCTGAACCCAAACCAACTCCCAGAAGGACAGGAGGGTGTTTTCTGGACCACATTTCCCAAGCCTGACGGATCTGGGAGTGGGTTGCAACATGCCATCTCCCTGTCCCTGTGCTGGTGGCGTGGAGATGTGCTGTATCGCCACGTCCACTCCAAACTCAGGGTCTCTGTGCCGACTGCCGATAAGGACATCAGTTACAGTGACAGGCTCTTTAGCTATGGACGTGTGCCCATCAGAAGGCAGACTGAGGTCACCAGGCTCATTGCACAGAGCCTGCACGGAGAGTTCTTGTCGGTAACACCCTCCAGGCACCAGCTTCAAGGATATGCAGTGGTGACACAGAAGCCCTGACAACTCGGATGTGCACAAACCTGTATTTTTGAAAAATAAATTTTAATTTAAACTTGCAGCTGAAGTCTGAGGCATTGCAGATATGCAACTGCAAAAATAAGACCAGGAAACAAATCCACTGTGTCGTAAAATCCCAAGATGCAAATGGAAATAAATGAACATGAGACTGCCCAGTGTCTCACAACAGCAGCTCTAACATTAAGAAACCTTTCAAATACTGCAACAGTCTCAGATACCACTAATGAGTCCATACATGTAGGTATGTGCATGTTTAGACACATATCCTGCTGGTACAAATAAGAATTAAATATGAGTTACAGTTTGTCACCTAAGCTGACAGTCCAAGGCTTTCTGCACAAATTGCCATAGTTAAACCAAAGACTCCTATTTCTGAAAAGCAGATACCTGCTGGATTAAGAGTGGACTTTTCAATAGGTAACTTATACACAATAAACACCAAAACTCTATTTTCTATGATGTTTTAGACAACTATTCAGTACAGAGCTGAATAGTGTGTAGCAAGTAGCTGAAGCTATCCCTCTGCTAGGATTTGCTTTCTATGTGACGATGTAATTTCTGCATTCCTCTCCTTCCTTCTCATCCAAAAACCACATGGTTTGACTGAAAAACAGTAGAAGTGAACTTGGATCCAGCGGAACCAGCACTTCTGTTAATTTACAGGAGGTGAGATTTTACCCAGTACCTTTTAACAAACGGTCCTGAGAGTACAGCAACGTCTAATCCACTGACCTTTCAACTCCCTCTTAGCAGAAGGGATGCTGGCAAGCCATGAGTACTCCGGTGCAACGTATCAGCTCATTTTGTTATCTAAATTACCACCCACATCAAAATGCAGACTGCATGCTCTGCCCACAGCAGCTCTGGCGGCAGTCAGTGGCACCACGCAGGTGCTGTTTGGCATTCCCTCCCAGGGCAGGCTGTCGTTCTTCTCCAGGAATACTGGTCACTCTGCTCTCCCCTGAGTCCCACGCCATCAGGGAAACCTTCACCAGCACCGTGAAGTGCCAGCTTAGGAATCCCGTGAATGAAAAGTATTTACATCCAGCCCACTTTGAGAAAGCTACAAATGTTTAGTGGGTGTGAGCCAGCATAGCTTTTCAGAAGGGTTAAGAAGTTCATCTCAGATAAAGCCCTGTCACCAACCTTTTTTTCCCTGTTTTTACAAGGAAACCTCCCATTTTCAAGAAATACTCCAGCATTCTAGAGTATTTCAGTACCCTGCAGTACTTCTACTATTTCCAGGACAGTGACCACAAGCTTGATATAAAGCTCATCTGACATAAAGAGTCCTTGCAGGTGCCATTATCAAAAACGTGAGCTTGGAATGGGAAGACACTGGCTATGATTCCTACAGACCTGAATGGGAAGGTATTAAAGATGAATTAATTTTGACCAACATCATTTCCTGGTTTGTTTGCAGCGTTCCTGCACATAGATTGTGTCATTCATCACTCGGAAGTATTAAATTCATCTATATTGTATTATTTCTATAATAGAGAGTCTATTCACTCAATTATCCAGGCTATCATGTAACATCTTTCGCCCTATGAAGGGACCACACAGAATATTGGAGGCTGGAGCTGCTTTAAATAGTTTCCATTGCTCTGTGTACACAGCGTATGATTTTTCCCTATCATCCTCCAGCACTTTTCCACTGCAGCCTTCAAACGTCACACAGTGCCTTATGCACCTATCAACTCTCATACATGATGGGGTACATTTTAGTTTCACTTAGGTTGGCATAATCCCACTAAAGCCAGAAGGATTGCCTGGGTTTATCTGAGATCGGGAGACAGCCTCAAGTTAGGCTGAGCTACAAAAGTGTTAGGAAGGAGCAACCATGTTCTGCAGCAAAAGACAAAGGGTTCAGAATTTAGACTGACATAGGAGTTAATATTCCACACACAGGGACATACCAGCTACTGTCGCTACTTGGCCTTGGGAGATATTTCTGCTGAGAATGTAATTTTTTTTGCCTAGGATAAAGCCAAATTCCTGATCATTTTGAGTTTTTAATAAATAAAATCAATGTTTCATCTGGTATCATTAGCAGTAGGGAGAGGGGTCTTTCTGGATAGTAGCCATGTATTATGGCAGAATATCCAGATACTATCGGTGATGATAGATTAAATAGATTAGAAGAGCGGAAAGAAATAAAATTCAACCCAAGCTCTTGCTGCAGCAGCAATGAACTAAAATTCTTATTCTCTTCTTGTCCCAAACGACTTGGCATTGCTTGGGCTCTCAAACAACTGTCATATTTCACACCAGAAATGCTGCTTTCCAGTTTAAGTTCGTCTTTTAAATTCAGTTTTGTGAAGCATTGTGGGATTTTCCAGACTGAAAGGCATCATATATAAATTTAAAATATTATTATTATTTCAACATTATTTATGGATACCATCTGTTCCTAACTCTGTTACTGTCTCTTCTTTTTAATGTTCTTATCACAGACTGCCTTGCTTATTACTTGCTAAATTGGTCAGAATTCAGTTCAAGCTATCTTTGAGTTATATGTTTACCTCAATGACTGCCTGCCAAGAATGATGTTTATGGCATATCTTGCATTGATTTTAGAATTTCTGAAAGTAATAAAGCACTGAATGAGGTTCATTTCTTCTCACAAATTAGAATCTGTCATATTAATAGAGTAATATAATCCTGTCATTGCTTCCATTTGTTTCTTTCATCAGACTGATAGGAAAGAGAGGTTAACTTCACATTCATTTAGGCTGTTTGCTAAATGACCTAGAGGAAGCTGTTGGTTCATTTTTAAAATCTTCAGGAATAATCATTCCAAACCTGATTCTGCTACTCCTTTGTGCAAAACAACCTTATTCTATGAGCCACTAGATTGGCACGCATGAGGCTTCTCTGGGGCAGGGCACTGCTCGTGGCAGGAAGAGGATTAAGCTCTCATTACTTTCAGTGACAATGTTGTGAATGAAAGGTGTGCCTGAAGAGCCCGGTCCCCGTGGCCTTCTCCCTTAGGCTGCTCCGAGGTGGCAGGGCGGGCCAGCCTCCATTTCTTCTTGGATACTACACCTGGTGTCTGGGCAGGGATCATGCACATCCCCGTCTCTGCTGCTCCACTCCCCGTGGCTCAGCTTGGTGGGGTTGGGATGACAACCAGCACTGGATAACGGCATGCAAAGCGTGCAGTATTCCTCTCATTCCTGGGATGTGACACCTGCATGTCCTGTCCTCATTACGGTCCTGCCTTCAGTCATTACTTTGTCCATGTTTACTCTTTTAAAACCTGCCCAAAGTGTAAACCTTTACATCAGCTGTTGTCACATCAGCTTTCACAAGCATTATGCAAACAATAACGTACAATTCAGGGGGAAAAGAAATCTCCAAATAGGACTTCTGAGATTTTACTAGAAACTATGCAGCAGATTCACCGAATAAACTACTACCCCCACCAGCAGACACTGCCACACCACAACTGCCTGGAATTTTTATTTTCTTGGTTTTAACTTCATAACTCCACTTTCCTTTTCCTTCTTGCTTCCTTTTGGCTGACATACTATATAGCTGCTGAAACGATCCTCTAGCCAGGAATGCTGGATGAGCGGCTGCCTGTGGATTGGTGCCAACACTGCGCTGGAAACTGGAAAGCAGTGCAGACTGGCTTGCACCCGTGTCTCCTTCCAGACACAGATAAAAAAACCAGAGCTCCTCATTAAAAACTGCTGACCTGTGAACTGAAGATTTTCTCCTACCTGCCCCTGGGGACACATCAGCATTTCAGGGGGCTGTACACTGATGCCAAGATGAGCTTCCTCCTTCTTTTGCGGGGTTTTGAAAATGCCAGCCTGAGATCTGTGAGGCATCAATTATAATCCAGAATGTATCTCTCAAAATAAATGTTTGGTGCATTTTGTAGCAGATCACCCAATAATACACATAGCTCAAGCAACTAACGGAGCACAAGTCTGCTTCCAAGGTGTCAGATAATAATTGCTCTGTAACACCACAGTGCATACATGAATAAATACAATTCTAAAGTCAATGAGATATTTTCCTTCTGCTGCTCCTCCTGCTGCAAATGAATACACCAGCAATTAATTACTGTGCTCAGAAACTCCCTGCAGCAATTGTGTAATAGATTCACTTTCAGTCTCTTGTCTCGTAACCTTTCAGATAAGTTTCATAGGTCTGGAATGGCAAGCATAAAAATATATGGTTTTGTTCATCTAATGTTTGTAAATGTGACAGCTCTCAGATATCAGCCATAACTTTCTCACTCCACTGCTTATAAATACTGCGGTACGTTTGAACATTAGGATCACTTGAGCTCACAACTAAGAGTAAGGGATCTTTCTCAGAGATACCTGCATGTTACATTTTATGGTAAAATTTATTTATATTTAAATTACATTTGAGAAATTCTATTATATCATTAGCATGATATTAGTTAGGGCTATACCAGTATATCCTGGCCTCAGTAAAGTCACTGGAAGTTCTGTCACTGACTCGAGTGAAGCTGGGATTTCACCTAAGTCACTATTTGTGTCTCACTAAAAAAAATCATAATTGAAACTAACATGCTGTCACTGCGCCTCTGCTTTTTTAAACAGTTATTTTTAGGACGCACCATTAAAAGTTGCTGAGCGCTTCAGGCATTATGAAAAGGACTTCCATATCAAGAAAACCACTAAGCTGTTTCCTGATCCTATTTTGCAAGCGTCCAAAGTCCCATGAAGTCATGTGCCTAGAGCTGACAGCAGCACAGGATGAACATTGAGCAGACGCTGCTGAAGTGCTGACATGCAATGCAATACTACTAGTGTCTTGATGACAATATTATCTACTGTTGCACAGATGTCTCAGAAAAAGCCAACTTTCTCTAGTTCGCCTGGGCAGATGCAAATCCAGGAGGGGAAAGCCCAGAAACCGGGCATAAATAGGTAGAGGGAGCAATCTGAAATCCAGGCTTTCTGGACCTGAAATGAGTCAAAGATCCTCAGGGAAATGACTTCTCAGGCTGAATGAGCAGCAAAGGTAGACTGGCAAAGCTGGAAAATAAACTTTCTGAATCTTACAGACCAGGTTTCAACCCTGAAGAGTACCATATATGCAATATAGCAAGAATAATTAATAAGAAAAAAACGAGTCTGAGCTTTCTGACTGGAAACACAGCATGGCCCTGAGCTTGGAGTAAGAGATCAGGACTCAGTTCTGTTTCTGCTATTACTGGGCTGTCCGACCAGTGCTGTCTTCAATGCATCCTTCAAGACAGTGACTCTCTCTCCTAGCCAGGTGTATAGTGCCCAGCAAATAAAGGCTTTGCAAACAAATTATTAAAAATAAATAATTCATACCAAAAATTCTAAGGTGCCTAAGCCAAGACACCAAGAATAGGGTTACCATGAGTTAAAACTAGTCATAAAGTATTTGTAAGAATCAAATGCTTGTGAAAAAGAGTGAAAAAGTAATAAGTGTGTTTCCCACATTCCATCTAGCTTTGCTCCTCACATCTCTGCTCAATGAATACTCATGCAGCTCTGACTAATTTATTAAAGCTGAGCTCAAGACTACACAGGACACATACCAAACTCTGGTGTCCCTTCTCTAAGAAGTCTTTTATTTGGGTATTTCAATCTGTTAGGTGTCTAGATAGTGCATTCCAAAATGGGAAGAAAAACTGGATTTCTCTCCTGCTGAACAGTCTTTAGCTTAATCTTTTATTAATACAAAAGCTGGCAATGGACTGGGTTTAGATCCAACCATATCCTTAAACTGGACTGCACAGCAACTAGAGATGCTTCGGGACCTGGCGTTTGCTTCTGTAAGCTGAGGAATGGTTGCGGTCCCTTAACACCACTGTGCAGCTTTCTTGTTGTAGTTTGCAATAGCATCTATAGTTGACTTTTCACAATTTCACAGTGGGGTTTCTCCCGCTGTCTTGATCCATGGAGGTGTCTACAGTGACTGAAGTCTGTCGCTGGGGCATGTGGGATTTACCAGTCTCGACTCCACATTTTGCAGGGCTTAGCCAGCCACTTGGCATATTCCACTGAGGACAAGAGCCATCACTCACAGACTGGTGACGTGGCACATCACGGACGATAAGTAATACCGCATGCTACTGACTGACTTCACTAATGGTTTCTGGTGTCTTCCCTCCACCATGGAAGACACAGTCCTTTATCTCTGCAGTTATTCATTGATCTTCATTCACAACCTTTGCAGAGAGGCCTTATCATTCACTCTCAATGCATGGGGCTCCCACGGGCCAGTGCAGCCACTCCCCAGAGTACTCAGATAAAGTCATGGTTATTGTCTATCTCCAGTCATTTTACAAAACCAGCAGATTACAGCAGACTGGGGTTACGCTGCAGATCTGAAATACAGAGAGATGCAAAACGTGTTTCCAGCCAGCAACTGTCTAATCACTTCTCCACGTAAAAAAAAAAAGTCCCATAACTTATCTTCGTACCTAAATCCTCAACCTTACATTCTTATTGTACAGATTTAATCAACAGAGTCACGTAGATTTAAAAAAAAAAGGGGGGGGGGGAGGGGGGAGGAGGGAGGAACGTTCTTGCGCATCACATCTAAAAGCAATCTTACAAAGACACACGGTTTGTGAAAGATTCTGTCCAGTGTCAGTGCATTACTAACCCCTTTTCCATGCTGCCTGGGCCTCCGGAAACAATTGAAAGCTCAGAAAACTCAAGGGATATGTCCTCATTTTCTATTACATTTTCTTAATAGGATGACAGGTAAGTCAGAGTTGAGACTTCATTTGTGCAGGAAGTCTATGGATCCAACTTTAATCATCTACAAATAACAGTAAGTCGGAATAACAGGAAGGAAATAACCAAAGGGTTGATTATCTAGAGATCCCTTATGTCTGTACATCTCCATGTAACCTTAATTCCTCCAGTCTCCTCTTCCATATAGATGATAACAGATCACAGAAACCTTGTGGGGATTAATTAATGTCCTTACTTTGCCTTTGAAAACGTAAAGCTCTCTTTTGTCTAACAGTTTAGGTGGATGCCCAAAGGGATTTACAAAAGTACTTAAGCAGGTTAAATGCCTACATCCCACTGACTCTGAAAGATTTTCCATAAACCTGACACTATAAATGGAGTAGCAGTAGGGGAGAATGGTGTCACCCCATCTCGATACTGGCCAGGACTGGAATGTTTTTTCAGATTCTCTTCTAAGAACACCTTAGTCACAGACAGCCTATTTGCTCCTGGCTGACACACTGAGTTGAAGCAGGTACTTATCTGACTCACTGTCTTCCATGTCTCAAACCAATACCTAAAATAAACAGGAAGCTTAAACCCTTAAGGTGCTACTGTCCAGACAGGGTTTGTTAGCCCAGTTGTAAGACCAGTTGCTTAACCAAATGCTGGACACCAACAGAACGTACACATACAATGACGTTAATGCACTGTAGTTACCAAACTGTTTGAATTTGTCTTGGATTACTCTCTATTACTCTGGCATAGTTGGCACATACAGACTGCAATAAGCAGGACTTCTCCCAAACCAGAGACAGCATTAAACTGGCCATGAGGCTCCCTACTTGTATTAAGCTGCTGTTGTAACCAGCTGCATTTCTTCTGTCTGTTAAATGCTGGTGAAGACATTGCTTCTGAGTTGCTTTCACTATCAGCTCAGAGATCTTGCAAGGAGGGTTTAGAGATGACAAAACTAGCTGGGCTTTCCTGGTAAGTACAGCTGTTCAGCCCAGTGACCCATGGGACTGGACAGACCCAGCTACTTCCTCTGAGTACAAATAAGCCTGCCGGCTAGGTCAAGGTCAGCTGCCCACAAGTATCCACTCTGTTTCTCGGGTGGGTTTTGCAGACTGCATTGAACTGTCCGTAATGTGGCCATTTTGGACTACCTGCTCTCAAGAGAATTGGTTCCAAGTTTCTAATGTAAGCCTTACCCCTGGATCGAACAGTGGATGTACCCTACCAGCAGCTGGGAGATAGAATACTGGTTTTGTCATCAGAGAGGCAGAGTGAGGGATAAAAAAAAGGTTTAAATTACACTTTAAAATGAGCTAGAAAAATTGGCTAGAGCAGAATGCAGCAAATGCTTTACTCTCTGGTAGGCAACGCATCTTACCAGGAGCGTGAAATGGCAGAGCTCAGGGTTTTGTCCCTGATGATTACATGTATCCAGGTGGAATTTTAATTTTACAAGCCTTCAAGCCCAAATTGTCTTAGGAGCTGTCAGTTTAAAAGAACACATTTCTCTTTGCACATTTCGGTCAGCACTGTAATCAAGGGAGCCACATATGCTGGATCCTGTTCAACTTAATAGATAGAAATTTGGCAGTAGAGTGTTCTCCATATGGGCTTTTCAGCTGTAGAAAAGCTCCTGCCTTTGCTATAAAATCGATTGGGATTGTTCCTTTCCAGAGGAGGCTGCCTCTTCATCGAGATGGTTGAGGAGAACTGGATTCAAATGCGAGCTGGCTCTTTATGTGGAATTGAGCACTAGTGGGAAAAAAAAAAAAAGTGCTGGTTTTCAAAGACTGTTCGTGATGTTCGGGATTTTCGTGTATTTTTGGTTTAAGTTTTATCAAGAGCACCCAGTGAAACGCATTGGCACATCCGTCAAGTATAACTTGTAATGAATAAATGTGTCTTTCCAGCCACTGATCTAACTGTGAAGGTACAGAGTAGTGTTGGAAGTTTTGGTGGTCTAATAAAAAAAAAATAGACCCTAAAACATCATGCTGAAGTTGTTTCACCAAACAAAATTATACTGGGATAAATGTACAAATACATTTTCTCAATATACTGCAGGTAAAATGGCTTCATCGTACAGGCACAACCTTCTTTTCCATCAAAACAAAGAAGTTTACCCTGAAATAATTAATTTGTGCAGGCAAAGCCTAACATTTCCATAGTTGCCAAAGGGAAAGCAAAGAACAATTGTAAGGACAGGAAGAAAAACTCACAATGAGAGCACTGGGAATAATTCCAATAGCATGGAATTAATGTAAATCACAAATAGCTCCTGTGAAGCTTATGTAAGAATCTGTGAGAAACCAGAATCAAGTCCAATAACCTAAATATGAACCACCAAGAAAAGAAAAAAAAGCATGACCACAACAGAGAGATTTAATAATATATTAAATTAATATTAACACTGAATGATCACTAAATGAATAAACACTTTCCTAATAACATTCAAGTTATATGATAGCAGTTTCTTGCAGGAATGCTGTAAGTCTTAATGATTATCTTGTCTCAGCCACTCTTGTGGAAGGTACACAGTCCAAATGGATCCCATTACAGCTTTCAGAAGATGCATCTTTCCTAGCTGGGTTACAGTTACCTAGTATAATGGATGGCAACAGGAACGTTATCAGGTAAAGCAGACACAGAGGAACCTACCTCGAATCAGTCTAACACTTCTGCTCCATCACTCTAAACGTTCGCAAGGCTCTTCTCCTGAAATGGTTGGTTTGTGGCAGCTCCTCAAGGAAGAATAGCTGAGAGCCCAGCATGGCTTGCACAATGCAAGCAATTACAACTCTTTCACTGCTGCTTTTATATAATTGATGTAATTAATGTTTTTAGGTTCAAAGTTAATAAAAAGCACACATGACTCATTGGAGGATTTGTTCTTTAAGAATGTGTTACACTTATATCGGTGCTCACTAAAAGAACTGAAAATATTACCCTTAACTAGTTTAATTCAGACACTGGTTCATTCTTTGAAGGTGTTTCTGTCTTTGCAACAGAGGTTGAGATGAATTAGAATATATAGTGTATTCTGAGATGGTGTCTGTGTTTTCTCAACACTGCCCTGCTTTGGTGAGGCTTTTGTTGTCTAAATGGGCTCAGATATGTCATTCTTATTACCAAGGCTTATTTAATTCATTTACTAGGTCATTGCTTTGGATAATATATGCAAATTGTACATATTAAGAGTGATATGAATTACATCAAGCATTGCTATTTATGTAGAAAATTCATCAACTGTTAATGTAAAATCTATAAATAGAAAGAATAAAATAATAATAAAACATGAATGTGCAGCAGGCATAAAAAATGAAGATCCTTAACTGCCCATTTGTTAAGCAAATAAGGACAGCATATCCTCAGCCAGCGAGCAAAAAAGGCAACAGAAAATGACTGTGTGTTACAGTGACACTGATAACCATTTAAATCAGGTCCCCAGTATTCTGACGGGGTATGTGCTTGTGAATGGGAGAATGAAAATTCGTGTCATAAAGGAACTCCAACAGCTGTGCTGGTTAGAAAGTGGTAGGAGAGATTTAAAAAATAAGCCCACGGATTTAGTCTTTATGACAAAGCTAATCACAGATTGCTTGGGCACTACACCAAACAGTTGGAAAAACCGAAAAAACTACAAACCCAAGAAGAGTGTTTTCTATCTTTTTGAGTCTGTATTTCATAATTCTGCGACTCAAATGTTCTTGCTTGCAGGTACAGCCTGCAATGTTATTGGCTAGTCATAGAGTGTTTGGAATTCATTTTTCTCATATTGTAAGAACAAATAGTCACTTATCATTCTAGTATCTGTGGAGAAACAGCCGTAGAATCTCATATATCCCTACATAATTTGGCATAACTGGCAGGCTTTTCTAAAACAGAATAACTGAATAATAATGAAGGCCATTAATGATGATTAGAAACATTACAAAGGGTAAAAAAATTACTAATATAGTTTTTTATATTCATAGACTGCTTATGAGAAGAGCATTTTTGTAGAAATCGTGCATAACGATTACTCAAGGAGAGGATATCAAAGGTAAGTTATTTGAATTTTCAGTCTTTTAAAAGAAGTTCTCATTATTGTAGCCTGAATTGTTACACTTCAGAAGTGCAGTTAACTTCTCCCTTTTTTCCTAGTGATTCATGCAATGTTTCCCTACTCAATTGTTGTAGATCAAGTTCTCCTTTTCCCATGCACTGATAATCATTTACAACGCCATATATCCATCCTTTCAGGAATCAATGTTCTGCATGTTAATCTTGCTCTTAAGAGGCTGCTTTAAATGAAGCAATTTTTACTTTTCTTTAAAATTCCAGATGCCATTAATTTCTTCTATCAGTCTCTAACAGAAAACATACCTAAAGACTTTTCAATACATATTGCTAGTCTTCATAAATCTTAATCATCAAATAGTGAAGCGCTGCTTAACATCTGCTCATCCTTGTAACACAGAGGGGGGAAAAGGCCCCACTTTTCCAAAGGCAGTTGTGCAGCTTTTGCAAAGGCTCATGGATGTCTGTGCTATACGTTGCACAAGCAGAATAATAAATCCCTGAAAGTTACTTCCGCTAACAAACAAGCTTATATAAGCACGATCCTCTCAAATACGATCTGCTTTTCCTGTTGTACATTTACCCATTTTGAAATACACCATTGGTGTCACCACAGAGGGCCAAATCCTGCAGTGCTGGTTTATTCCTAACAAATATTTCTTAATAAATCTAACGTGAGATCTGTGGTAGTGAATTATCAGCTTTTCATTGAATTTCATATTATCTGGATAAAGTAATTAAGCAGAAAGCAGGTAGCCTGCCTCCTTCTCAGCCAGAGTTATAGGATACTTGCCCGAGTCATGATTGCAGAGGGTTACACAAAACGTATTTAGTGTATTTATAAGTCGAGAAAGACCTTGGTTGCACTGATTACATTTGGCAGATACAACAGGAAAAAGGACCTATTTTACTGATGACAAACCCTAAAGCATAGAACAGAAGTCCTATTCGTGCACTCTAACGTGACAGCGTACATCATCATGCTTCACATGGACAATCCTCTTTTAAATACTTTATAAAGAGGAATAAATATTAAGATTTCCATTAAAACATCAGTAAAGTGTTAGAAACTGCTTGAGAGCAACTGCTTGATAGTTTGCTAATAAGGGTGATTTCTACTGCCTCTTCTCCTATGCTTTGCTTGCTTCCCTACAGTTCCTATTACTGCTGCCTCGTATATTAACCACATGTAAACATAACATTAATGCAAAATGATACCAGATGTTTAAAAGAATCTCTGAAAACCCTCCCTTAGGTTCTGTAGGCTTGTCATTAATCTATAAATTCTTTGGTTTCTTTTCTACTTAAACATTATAGGATTTTTCCAAAAGGATTTGGTGCTCTCAAAGGTAAAATCTCACTTGCCTATTAATACATGAAATCTCACTGAAGTCACTGAAACTACTCATGTGAAAAGACATACTCAAGTTCATTACGGACTGATTAGCCATTTGGGCTTAAGGAAACCACATACAAAGTGCCACGGCGAAGAGAAGTAGTTTCAGTCTTTCTCATTTACATGCAAAGCAAATTCTTCCACCATTTGCTTCCAATTTGATAACTGCGCAAAAACATAATAATAAATAAGTCAAAAGAAAAAAATAATGTAATTTACTTTAATAAACCACAGCTTCAGACTACAAGGACCCAAGGATCTATTTCTTCTGTCACCCTGGAAGGAAGGGAGGAACTGCCACAGACATCTCCATCTCCCTCCAGGCACTCCATGGCCACTTTCTCGGTCTGTGGATGCCCAGACAAACTGTCCCAGGCACAGACTGTGCAGACCAGCTGAAGAATTTGCGGAAAATTTAATCAAGGGCAAAAGATCAGCCTAAAATAAAAGAGAAGCGTACACATCCTGATACAGATACTCTTACTGGAACCCAACACAGTTCCGTGCAGCTCCCACCCACATTTCCCAAGGAGGAAAAGTGAGCCCAAGACCC
Organism: Bucorvus abyssinicus; assembly: GCA_009769605.1. NCBI lineage: Eukaryota > Metazoa > Chordata > Aves > Bucerotiformes > Bucorvidae > Bucorvus > Bucorvus abyssinicus. Next base: position 16,855,553 of record CM020040.1, read on the forward strand.
CCGCAGCCTCTGCTCCTGAGACTGCCTGGAAGCAGCATGGTGCTTCCCAGAAAGATGGCTGGAACGGCTGGGAACTGCTGAGCCTTCCACAGAAATTAAAGCTCCTTCATCTTGGCAGCCTCCCAGGAGGAGATACTGGCAGTCCTGTTCCCTTCCTGTCCCCTCCCCTCCCTTCCCCGCAGACTCAGGAAGCAGAGTGGCTCCGGACTGCACAAGGAGACTCTCCCTGCTCAGCTGTCCCGAGGTTGGCAAGGGTTTCGGTCTGGCTGTATAACCCTTACTGCAGAACTCTGATACTTGCATTTTGTAGTCCAGGCACCATAGATAACACCTTTCTACAACTTTGCCCACAAATTACAACAATGAATAACAACTTGGGTGTGCGGATCAGTCCCCCACTTTCCACTGTATTTTGTCCCGTTGTGCCACGCTACACCAGGATGACCTTATGGTCAGCAAAGCAGCCCCTGGCATGACAGCCCGCTGCTGGCTCAGGTGGCATGCACAGCAAACCTGCAGAACCTGGCTGCAGACCTCCCAGCGCTGAGCCCTCACCCGCTCAGGAGACCCGGGACGGTGCTATGGAAAGGAGACTTGGCTTGTTTGGGGCGAGGAAGCTTCCACATGCAGTGAGTGCGAGGGCTCGCTAAAGGGAAGGTTCGCACATCCCTCCGGAGCTCTGAATTCGAGACAACTCCCAAAGAACAAGCACTGCAAAAGAAGGGTGTGCAGAAGAGAAAAGCAAATTGCTCAGATAAAAGCCAGTTCCCACATGGAGAAAGTCTCATAGGAATTAGCAGGCAGGACACCAAGAGGCTATCAGAGGCCACTCTACAGAAAGTGCTCTAAAAACCTGGCAACTTCATAGAAAATTGTCTCCTTTCTATAGGTTAGTGGGTTTTTTAACACCTTATAGCAAATGGAACTGGGAGAGATGTTTGATAAAATTCCAGAAGAAAGTCAAATAACTACTAAAAAAAGATAATAACTTTTCTTTAAAATGGAGTCATTCTTTTCCTTAAAATATCTCTATCACTAAATATTTGTATCTCTTCTAAAATCCAAACATTTATTATATTTATTAGTATTAAATCTTGTATTTGCTCTCCAAAACTGATGGAGATTTTGCCAGGCTTCATCCTCCCTGATGCAGAGCCTCTCACAGAACATGCCCACCTTATTTCTAAGAAATGTTTGCACCCTGGTCTAGGAAACCACCAAACATCCATGTATAAACACCCATGATCTACCCAGGTATGGGGGTTCTTATTTTGATACCTATTGCAAGTACAACAAAACCACTGAAAAAAAAAGAAATAGCCTGAGCTTGTCTAAGTAACAGTAGGGTGCAAATCAGTGATGTGTCTATATATATATATTGTTTATTATATATTATTATATATATATTATTACTTATTACTGGTCCTATACTAATGAACAAGTTGTCCTCTAATCCTTGACACAAGTAAAGCAAAATTCATGGTAAGGTTAAGAAATCAGTAACTCGCTTCGTGCAACAGAATAGAATTTGATCGTCTGAAGTGTCTCTGATCCGGTGGCACAATTTCAGCCTGTACTTTAAAAATAAAAAGCCCTCCAGAACTGGTCACAGCAGTGCTATTATTACAAGTAAGAAGCAGTGAAACGACATGAAATCTGGCGGAGGGCCCAGACCTGAATAAGGCTATTGCAGACCAGCCTGACACTGATATATTCTCTGGTTTCCACAGAAGTATTCTAAGTTTTCATGGCTGCAGCAAAACCCCACAATTCTGTGCTCCCTGCCAGACACCCTGCTCTGAAAAAGGCTGATTCACAGCAACATGAGGTGGTGCAGCCACGAGCTGAGCGTGTCCTAGAAGTGGCAAAAAGGACTCAGGATCACGTTACTACTGATACGGAGATTATTGGTCAAGTGTTTGACTACGCAAACCAAGAGGAGCCTCAGGACGCACTCTGGAGACAAACCAGTTTTCTGTGCAATGACAACAACAGAAGCTCAGAGGATGGACTTCAGTGTGTAAAAAGTACAGTTGAGTAATGCATCCTCATGCTTTTTATAATATTTTTTCTTTCAAAAAAAGAGACTTAGGAAAGCAATTATAAGCTATTTTGATGGGCTCATAATCATCATTTTCCATAGAAACTTCAGCACCTGTCAATGGAATATACAGAAATATCTGCAACACTAATTGTCACTACATAATTGCTACAAGGCTGAAACGTTAACTAGGAACTATTTGGGCACTCAAACAACTACATCTTTGAAAACAACGCAAAGAAGGCACTTCAATCCCCTTCTGCAAACCTAATGAAGTACTATGTGAAGAGAAACATTACACAGAAGTCAGATGAACACACCGGTTCTGTAGGTACACAGTGCAGAACAGAATTTATCTAGGCAATGGTGCAATTCAATTATCTGTTTTCAAGACAAAGAAATCATTTCACATTGGTAAAAAGGAAAACTGCTCAGAGGGATGGGGCAGCAAATGATCTGTCCTAAGAATTTTTAAAAGTATTTTTAAAGACTGGGATTTCTTTGACCGAAGCAAAACAAGCGCTGAGAAGATGCAGCTAGTATTTCTAGATATACATAGGAGAAATAGGAAGAAGAGATGCTTAAGTGAAAGACAATGTCAGCATTAGTCATGAATATGCTGTGGAAATCTGAAGAACATTTCTAATAACCAGTGAAGATGTGAAACAAATATCTAGGAGGAATAATGGAATGAGGAGAAATACAGATAGCTTTTCAATGGAGCTTTAGCAGTGAAGAGGTGCACAAATAAAATACTGTTCTTAATGATAAGAATAGTCGCTAATTTATCAAAATGGCCATCCAGATATTGTTAACTTTAACACGGGGAAAAAGTAAAAACTTTGCAGCAATTTGAAAAATTAAAAAAGAAAACTGCCAAAAGACACAACCTCCCTTGGGCTTCATAGTTATTTTTCTAAAATGGGTAAAAGTTACTCCTACAGCAAATGTGTTTCCAGTTCCATTTCTTTCAAATACAAAAGCTCTCAGTTTGAAGTATCAGCATCACGTACATTTGAACTGAAATGCTGCTAACAAATAACATCCTTTCTTTTATCCAACTCTCTAAGTACAGAAGCACCTAATAAAAAGAACAATTTGCTGGCCAGCCTGAGCTGGTGGCATCTTTTCAACTACTCATATCAGCACACTCTGTGGCTTACAAGTGTTGAAAGCAATGTATTGCCATGGAAAGTATATTTCTTGCTATTTAACGTTCTAAATGTTGGTTTAAAGTGAACATCTTCTTAAGGAAAATGAAATATTGTCAAGATATCAACCTAAATAGTAACCACAGAAAACTGTTACATCTTCATTTAATAAGAAATTATCAACTAAAAATCTTTGCTATTTTCCTTGTTATTCTTAAGATCTCTGTAATATGCTACGGAGTGTCTAAATGTCAGTGTGTTCCGTCCGCTATTTCTCTTCTGGGGTTACATTTCCTCGGCTGCATTGCTCCTGCACAGACATGGTAGTTGGCAGATAGGCTGAGTAAATTCAGGGATTCCATTAGCGCGGCAGCAAAATACAAAGAACAAAGAGTGGTCCAGTCATTGATTTCCCATTACATTTCCATCTGATAGAAAGATTACACTTGGCTATTACCACCAAAGAGAACTTGTTTTATTCTGGGTAACTCATATTTAGATTGATTTTCCCTCAAATACAATTTTTGTAATTGCTCTTTCCTGTTCTAAGTCTGCCTAAGGAACAATTCCCAAGAAGGGAGGAGGAATACCCAGCACACTGTTAGGAGAAATTGCAGTTGAGGAGTTCAAAACCCCTACCAGAAAGGGACACGGGCACCAAACTCCCATAAAGGTGCTGAAATCCCAGGGAATGGGCATCCGCGTGGTTTTAAAACAGGCACTGGGTTAAAATACTAACAATGAACCAGAATTAACTACTGACATTTCCAATATAGCCAGCGGTAGAAGACCAACCCAGAACTCAGCGTGAATAGCAATATCCTTATTATTTTTGTATTTTCCATATATTTTTGGTACTTTCTTTGCTCTTATTTGTCCAGGAATGTCACACATCCACACTCTGTATAATTTTGGTAGTGCCGGAGAACTAGAAAACCCAACACACTGTAATTGAGAAGGAAGTGAGTGGTCTAGTTTCATCACCAAAACTGAGTGAAACACATGAAATAGAGAAACTGCAGGAATGAAAAAATTAAATTCAGTTCTTTCAGTTTTAAAATCCTAAGACACAGATTCCAAAATACAGTATGTCACCAGCTGCATGCAACAACCACAGCAAAAAATAACTGCTGCTCACTCCTTGTTCCCCAGAGGGCAGTGACCAGTAACAGATGCAAAAAGAAAGACTCTAAGAGTGTTCCCCCAGTAACGTTCACAGCTCCTGGCAATCCGCAGTCAGGGGACTTCCTGAGCTGGAGGTTACATCAGCATCTTCCTGTTTAGTAGCCCTCAATGGACCTTTCTTTCATGAATTGTCTAATCGTTTTTTAAACCTCTATATATTTTGGCATACCAAACATCCTGTAGCAATGGATCCCATGACTTAGTTATGCCTTGTGCGAAATTAGTACTTCCTTGTGTTTGCTCTCAATCTGCAGCACTACTCCGTTATCTCACGTCTCGTAGGTGCTGTGCTGTGTTCAGCGAAATGAATAATATTTCCACCTCTGCCTTGCCATTCGGAATCTCTGAGCCAGGATTTCTGGGCACCCTCTTTCCCTGCTGAAGGGTTGTAGACTGTTAGTGTCTCTTCCACGACCATTCCTGGTATCCTCTCTGCCTTTCCTAATTCCATATTGCCTTTTTAGGAGAATGCTGATAGCACTGCACGTGATATTCAGAATGGAGATGTGCCAGTGAGTACGCTGGCCTACAGCAATTTTTTGTTTCATTTTCCATTTTCTTCCTAATAATTCCCAGTATTTTATTAGCCTTTTTCACTGGGTCAAAGTGTCGAGATGACATTTTCAGGGAACTATTCATAAGCAATTCTCAAAACACTTTTCTCAGCTTTAATTTTGAACAACACCTTCAAAAATAATTTATCGCCAGAAAACCCGATCGACTCGCTACTCCTGGTCACTTCTTTAGTTCAGCTAGGAATATATTAAACAGCAGAGATTCCCAACCCAGATGTCTGGAGCACAGCACGAGTGCTCTTGCTAATGAAAAATGAGAAAATTTATTTCAGCTCTGTTGTATCTGTTTCTCATTTCTATTTATTCTAATCTTTCTTCTACCAGCACCCGAACACAAGACAAGTCTTCAGCCTTAGCACCGTTAAGGTAAAATCAAACCTTCCCCCAGAGCGAAAACCAACGCAAATAATTCATTCAGCTTTTCTGCCATGTCATTTTTCTTGCATGTGTATTTTACACATCTATTGGGTATGCACCTTCTCTGGCAGGATCTCTTCTCTGGAGAAAATGGGTTTTTTCTCCAATGGTTTTATGCCTTCAGCAAGTTGTTCCTCCAAATCTTCTTAGGTCTGCCTCATGGTTTTATATGTGTGTATATATATATATATGGTCTGGGTTTATATTTAACCAGCCAGGGTTATGCTCTTTTTCCACCTCCTATTTTGAGCCAGATGCTTTTTTATTTATAAAAGCCTGCTTTTGCTCTACTGTTTAACCATGCTGCTCCTTTTTGATAGCGGTATATATTTACTCAAAGCCTCTAAAACAGCATAACAGCCCTAAGAAATATTTACAAGAGGTATTACCAACTCATTCTATAATACGGTTATATACACATTACTTTGAAACACTGTTTTTAAATGCAATGAAAGTATAAACAAGGCATTCCATTCCTTATACTAGAAAAATCCCATTGTTATTAATTTTGGGGAAGGGTTTTAATGTCGATATTGAAACACTTGCAACTACCTAACAAGAGAATTCAAGACCTGAGGCATATATCACAAAGAATGGAAACTCTCTCACATCCAGCTTATTGATTCCCGGAGACTCTGCGAATGAGAAAAGGTACCTTCCCTCACCTTCTTTGGTGAATTATTGATCAGCTCAGCCTTAAAAGTGCCCATTTCTCTCCACTGATTGCAAGGGCAGTTTGGATAATGAGCTCTTACATTGACATCTATGCTGCAGATATTTAAAATTAGGCAACATAAATCCTGCCAAGAGGAAATTCAGTTGGGACACTTTTCTACTCAGTATATGCTGACAATGAAGATGACATGGTATGGGAGACATGACATTCTATTAGAAGACACTTCTGTACTGGCATGATGGTCTGTAGCTTTTTACAGACTTAAAAACCACCGAACATTCACATCACACCTGTATTAACAAGGTGATGTAAAAACACTGTGATCAGATTTAAGTCAGTTGACTGCTGGACAACCACCTGATAGAGAGTTCTGCTGTTGCAGCGAACCCAGAACAATCTTCTGACCATGACTTTCAGTAATGAATAGGTTTTCAACTTGTGTTAGGTAGAAACATGGTAATGCTTATTTATTTTTGAATTGTAGAGCCTTGACTCCTTGTTCCTCCTGATTTTCAGGTATACAGTCAGTGCAGAAGAGTTAATTTACTGTCACTGATGTGGAATTTATATTATCACCTGTGGCCACAGCATTTATTCTTGCGATTGTGTTGGGAAGTGATCCTCAATCATTCAAAGCTTCTTAGCTAAGCCATATAAAACAACAGTCAGCATATTCTCTGCCAGTTTTTCCCAGCTGTAACTCTAACTTGAGCTGCTTTTGGCACTGACCTTTTCCATTACTTGCAAACAAGGTCAGCCATCTTTGTGGACCTTTTCCATTACTCTCCTATAGGTCTGTATGTCTGTGGTTTTGCCTCCTGATGTCAGCAATGTTGGCAATAACTATGCTGTTGGAGCCCAAGAGTGGAAGTTTTGCAAGTGGTGAAATTGAGGAATATATCTTTTTTATGGTCACTTCTAAGATACACTTCAAAGCCATGTCTCCCTAGGCTTCTGCCATTAGAGACTTTGTGCACCCGTGGAGACTAATAGAAGCTGAACGTTGCTACAGAAATTGCCAAATTAACTACTGTCCTATGGATTGCACCTGCTGTTGGATCCCAATTCCCCTCAGATTGAAAACGGTGGTAGACCTCCAGCATTATTTATTTGTGGAGAAGGGTAAGATTCATGGGAGACCATGGACAAGCTTGTCAATAGCTTGTCTGAGATAAATGAAATATGTCATTTGTCCCTAATGATCTCTCTCTGACAGCACAGAAAGACGGCAGAATAAAGCACTGTGCAACGTACTGGTAGAAGGGAAGAAGTTTTCTTGCCATCCTCAACAGCATCCACAAAATACAACAGAACTGCTCCAAGTGTCAGCAGGTTCCAGTTGTCATTGAAAGTTCAAGGAGTTTCTCATGATCTGAAGGCTTGGGAGGCGTATGTACCTGCAGGATTGGAGGCATTTAACATTTGTAAGTATCTGAAACCTTCCACCTCTGCAGATCTGATCTCTAATTTTCAGTTTAGATGACTCCATGGAAACATCACCATTTGTGTCTTGTGCATTTTGTCATTGTTCTGCTTTTTCAGCCTACCTAGTCCGGACTCTCTTAATAGCCTGCTCACTATTATATAAACACCCACTATAACATTAAGCCCAGTATGCAGTGTGTGCAGTTCATGCTTTTCTCTCATAGTATCATTCACATCAAACACAGGCAGCAAAGCAGGAGGTGCAGGCACAAAAAACAGCTTGGGAAAGGAATGCGGAAAACCTTAGAAGCCTATAAAATGCCTAATGGTACTGCTGATTCAAAAGCTGAAAGTTGACTCAGCTCCACATATACAACATGAAGATTAGGCTTACTAAAGGTGATATTATTTGCAACAGTTATATGTGTTTGAACAATAATTCAGACATGAATGGTTAGTGCAAATGTATGCCATGTTACCATTTGTAAGTACTTAACAACACCTAGCAAACTGTCATTGCAATTACGATGGGGACACAGAGTCAGTACTGATATCTTTCACAGATCAAATCCAAACTCCTGATAAGAGCATTTTCCTCACCATTTCAGATCATTTCAAGATTGCCACACCATTCCTTAAACATATGCACGTATGTCACTGGAATCTTAGACTTCACAAGAGTGGTCCATGAACTTCCAGTTATTATCATTTGTTAATATTATTTAAAAAACACGAGGCATTAAAAGAAATAAAGGTCAATGAGCCAATGTTTATCAAACCTTATAGCATCATCAGCCACTCAACAGATGCAGTTAAGTCACAGTATTTTACCCTGAAGCATATTATTGCTGATCCTCTCTCTAAGCAAGCAAGCTAAGCTCAGAAGTTGGATACAGTCCAAATCTTTACCATTTTAAATAAGCTTCTTCTCTGTTTTGCCCTATTATTCAATAAAATTTTCCCAAAACAATGGTTTTGTAAGCTATAAACAATTTAGACATTTAAATGATTAAGTTTAAATGGAGGAACAGAGAATACATTAAAGGCTTGTGTCTTGAGTCAATAAAAGTAACAATAATTTTAACTTTTAGTGCTCAAAGGAACTCCCGGCTTCTAAACAAGACCAAGGTCCACTGATGCTAAATGACCTGTGCAGGCACAGTCCAGCAGGGTCTCTGCCCTTTACACTTCCCAGTTCTGCAACGGGCAGAAGAGAAGTATGGGGGAAAACAAACTAAAATCTTAAGCATTTGCTATTCTCATAGACCAGAAGATTTACATAATTTATTAGCAAGTTTTTCTTGTGCTATTTTCCCATCCTCCATTTTGAACCAATAGAGAGCATGTTGCTGGGGTGTACCCAGTGCTGAAGAATACACCTGACTGCCCCTTCTATCCCCACAGAGCAGACGTACTTCCACTGGACTTTCACCAGTGTCAGAGAAGCCACGAGGCTATTTAGACATTTTCTGAGTAATAATCCATTAGTTTGGAGTCTGTATTGTAGAAAGAAACCTCTGCCAAGAAGCTCCTATCTCCATTCCATCAGACTGCCTGTCATCAAAACCTGGGCGACTGGCAGTGCCAAGCCACAGCCATGCGCTCCATTCAAGGTAGAAATAATGGAAGTGAAGATAAGATGACATAAGTATTTTATGAACTATAAAAGGAGTATGTGATGTAGCATTTCTTAAGCATGGCTTGTAATTGCGTTGGGAATGGAATTAGAATCTTTTCTGTTTGCAAATAAAATCTACCCCAGTGGAACGATCTACATAAATTCTTATGCACAACAGAAAAGCCACTTTAAGGACCTAAAAATGGCCTTACACAACACAAGGTGCTGTGCTGGCGGTTTGGGCAGAGATGAGCATCACTGCGGGGCAGATTGCAGCTGTGGTATGCATTTGCCTATCTAGTATCAAAAGATATGGGCAAAGCATTCTGCACACAAATATATACCTCAGGAAAGAGGGGAGAGAGAAAAGCACTCGTTCCTCTTAATGCATGTAGCAGTCATTTGGGAAATCCCCCCAAGGACTTTGCTCTGAAAATCACTGGGCAAATGTGTCTGAGAATGTGAATTTCAAGAGTGCTGTTAGAAGTGAAACTGCATCCATCAAAGGGAACCGGTTTCCTCTTTCTGTTCTTCTTGCCTTTCATTTTTCAGATGTGTAAGCCAGATAATGAAAAGCCATTCCAGCCCATTGCTGGGATGAGGTAAGGTTGTTATCTGTCTGAAGGAGAATCATTTTTCATTGTCTGCTGGTATAAACGGGTAGAGACTTTTTTGCTTTCCCCTCACATCCGAGTGACATAAAAATCTTAACATTCTCCAAAGAGCAGTATGGAATTTATCTGTTCCATTTGCTGTAGCCCACAATGAAAGCAGTAGGGATTGGTGACTATAGCTATTCTTTTCCTTGAAAATTTAGAGTGTACAAATTTCATGTTAAGTTGATTTTATGTGGTTTCATATTTTTATTCTTAATCCTTTTTTATTTCCTTCTCCCCTCATCAGTTTTGCGATACACAGAGAGTGTAAACTAAAGAAGGCAACTACCTCATCTCGAACTTTGTATTTTCTTACAGTAGCAGATTGATATAATTGAGACCAGGATCACAATTTCACACCATACTTAAAGATGGGTCTAGGAACCCGTGTGCCACCCACTACATTATAAGATTAGATCTACTCCTCTCAGTGTATCACCACCGTTTTCTGTCCCTTTTAAAGCACCACCCATACAACTGCTGAGCCAGTTAACACCAGTTAACAGTGTGTATAACAGCATCACTTCTCAGAGGGGGCTTGGCTAAAGACATGGAGAGTTAAGGTAATCCAATTTTGAACTATGTAAAATTACTTAAGAAAAAAGTGAATGAAAAATCAGCATGTTTCATGGTCATTGTACATTTCTTAATTTTCTAGGCCCTTCTTTAATAAGTCTTTTTAACCCACAAGTCTTTCAGAATCCAGACTAAAGTCAGCAAACCAGCCCACTGCTTTTGGATCTTGCAGATAAACATCTCTTACAGTCAACAGGCAACTGAACCAGTTCCATATTGTCTGGTGTAAAAAATCCTCATTCTAGAATATCAAGAACCATTATGCAAGCTAAATTCATACTTATGTCACAGCACCAACTTTCCCGATGCAGGTTCTTGTATATGAAACAACGTGTTTGCTAATTTTCATTAAAAATCAAAACACCACTGCAATTTATTAGTATAGAAATCCCCTCTTCTCTGAGGAATGACGACTCACCTCATTCCTCAAACTACTCATGTGAATCGGTCAAACTGCTCAGACTGTTTTCAGAGCTGAATTGTACTTCTGAGTTCTAAAATTTACATAGGCTCATTTTTCAGGGAAAATGTATTTGTGGATTAATGAGCCCAAGGCTGGCTGCATCAGGCTTTGAGTGAAATGGATATGCCATGTGCAATCTACTATTGCTCATTCCAGGATGAGGCTACTGGATTTAACCACACTCACATCATGCAGCTTTATGGGGAAAACAGTTTTTCTCAGATCAGCAGTTTTGAACTGATCTCAAAAGCTTTGGGTTTTTTTGCAGTTAATATAAAAGTTCTTCTAAGAACAAAGATGAAGATTATTGAAAATAGAAACCTGTGTAAATATATCTAAAACCAAATTTACATTGGACAGGTTGCCAAAAGTACTCTCTGACCGCAATGGGAAAGACAAGTGCTTGGTTTTCTTGAAAACGTGCCATTTATCAAGCAGCCTAATTCTGGTCCTCTCGTTGGACTTCTGAAAGTGTCTTACATCCTGTCACCTTACGTTCCGATCACTCTAAGACCAGAAGGGAAAATTTTGACCAGCTCCTAACACAGTCAACGTGAATTCACCCAGTGAGTCCTTCATCTAACCTAACAACCTGTCAGTGATCTAGGGAACTGCTCAAGTACAGCCCAGAAACCAGACATTTATTTACAACATGAAAAGCCATGGGGAATTTCAAGCCCTCACTTCAGGACATGGTCCTCAAGAGCTCCTGTGTGGCTACGCACCAATCCTGCTCGATATTCAACATTACAAAGTGCTCTTCGATCTGAGTCCTACAGCTTGCACCTGATTATCTTCCAGGACAGATTGTCTGAAAACAGTGTGACACAGCAATAAGCTACAGAGCTATCCCTTAGCAAGTACAAAATTAATAAATATTATACTTGGCAAGATTTTTACTCAACTCTCACTGGTCTCAGCTCTGCCTTAGGCCTGGCACAGATCTTTGCACCTGCATCAAGTCAACTTTCAGCAGTGCAGATCTGGCACAACGCAGTTTTGCTAAGTATTGTTAAATTACACAACATTAATTTATTTGATTCCATTTGTCATTACGCAAATGGCCGCTTTTTGGCACAGAACTTGCCCCATGACTCCATCATCTCATAGATTTTCTTCAGGACAAAAAAGTAAAAATAATATGTCCTCTGCAGCTTTTGCACAGGGATTTGCTTTGGCACAGCACTTCCTTCCCCAGTCCCTGCCAACTGGCAGAATGTTTGAGGAGAGAACATTTCATTCTTCACCATAAAAATAAAGCAACATAGAAATAAAGGAGCAGTTAAAGGAGAAGGACTGCTATCTTCTCACCTAGAACACAGCTGACTGTGACACTGGCTTCCAAACGTGGGGCAGCTTTCCCAACATCCTAAAAGTAACCCTAAAAAGACTGTCACAGGAGTAAGCGTGGTGTTTTTATTATTATTTATTTTCTATTTTACTAAGATGCTCTGGTCTTCTTGAGTTCACATGGTGATACCTGGGAAAAAAGAATCTTAGAAACAATCACCAGGTTTATATTTCCTTTTCTTTTCAAAGAAACTAATGTAAAGAACAGCATCCCTCTGGCCTGCAGGCACCTCTCCAGCCGGCTATTACAATTGAAAAGAATTACAGCTGCAATCTAGCTGAAGAAATTGTCTTATCTGCTCCACGAATGCACCCTTGGGAGGATTCTTAAATGTTATTTTATATCCCCGGAGAAGAGTAATGCAGAGACAATGATGAAAAAGGCATCTGTTTTAGATGTGCGTAGTTCTAACCACTAACGTGGGCCGTGTGGTCTATGCCTGTGGATAGTATGACTACTGCTCATTAAAATTTTATCATAGGTTGCTCCATATCTTACTCACTGTGTAGAAGCTCAAAGGAGACCCAAACACCGTCAGTCTGGAATCTCCAGAATAGGTGTTTGAAAATAGTGGAGGGATAGGCCATAACATTTGTCCCATTTATGAAAAAAGAAAAAAGTCTTTAAATTTTTCTGACTGCTGCCAGCTATGTCTTCCCGTACTGAAGTCACAAAGGTAGTATTTCACCGATATGGACTCTCCCAATGACAAGTAAGGCAGGAGATACGTTCTGAAAATAAGTTTCAAAGAAATCGATCTAGAAAATGTTCAAGAGAATTTTTCACTACCAAACAACTTTCTTTTCAAGAAACATCTCTATTTTTAAAAAGCAAGGTACAACAGAAGCAGTCTGGAAGGACTGAGAGTTTTCAGTCTTCTTTCCTGAATGGCACAGGTTAAATGACAAAGCCATTGTTCAGCATCTCTGCTCCCTACTGCTTGGCTCTTGCTCCTCATGCTTTTACATATGCATAAGGTACATGAGACCACATTGTCCTTAAAGAAATTACCCTAATCACGATTCAGCCACAACTGAAGTATCACCTCCAGATCATTTCAAAATCAGCACTCTTGAGTTAGTCCACTGAATTTTAATAAAACTTAGGCAGATCTCACTGGCTTAATCCCAAAACTAGAGAGAAAACTGTTAGATAGAAACAGTTTAACTGCTTATTTACTTAAACTGGTTCTGAAAAACATAAAGAGTGAGGTCCCAAGGTATTTGCTCATACACATTCAGTCAGCTGTTAGTCAGCCAAAACACATTAAAGCAAGGTGGCACTTTCTGTTTAATTTGTCATATACTTGGGCATAGAGATGGAAGTCATTTGCTCTTCAAACAACCCCCCGATGTACGCAGAGAGACCAGTTTTACATATATCATCTTCCAAAATGCAAGTCTCTAAATCACGTCTCATCCCAGCCCCCAAAAGGCATGGAGAAACAACAGCACTCTCATTAAATACCCACCTCTAATCCCACACGTCTAGTCAGTAGTGTTAATGATCTTCAAAGGCGGGGATTGTGAATAAGTCCAGACATGCCAGGGAGGCAGTCCTGGGAAGCTAAGCGCTAAAAATTGGCAAGAACGGATTAAATGAACAAACTGTTTTGAGGTGCACTGAGCACCTGCATCACAATTTGTCTTCAGTTGAAGAAGTAAGTACTGAGCACCTCTTCAAAACCAGGAGACATACAATAATTCGAGACTGGGAAGCTTACTGCCACGCTAGACCTGGCCTCTCAGAATATACTGGTCTCTCACACACCCGAGGCTGAGAGGAAAGCATAACAGTGTCTGCTCTGCACAACGAAGCAGAGATGTCCTCACTGGCATCAGCCCCTGCTGAACACCGTTGTGGAGATTCAAATCCAAAAGGCGTTATCGGTTTGACGCTGTGCCCAAGCTAATAAATGAGCCTGTGAGTAGAGCTCATTAGCCTAGTTGCAGTCCTGTGCTGACTCAGCTGAAATACTTCCATACATGGCATCTGCATGAACTCTGCTCCTGGGGGCACCTCTTCCAATACACCCCCCTGCACACACGTGTCTCGTGTCCCAGATGATACAACATGGGAACTGACAGAAAAGCAAGGGAATGCTGCTTTCGAAGACATACAAAAGCCTTTTCATTCACCGTTTACTAAACAGAGGCTGCGTATACAAAGAGCAGAATTCTGCACCTGTAATGACAAGAAGTATTTTCTAAAAACTGGGCCTCCATATTTTAAGACAGAGGATAAAATGCCCTGCTGCCTTCTCCATCAGTTCTTGCTTTACTATACATTCTCTGCCTGAGTTTTCTCTTAAATACTTCAGGGAAAACGATGACATGAATTCAACTTGATATTAACATTGTTATTTTTGTTACCAATAATCAGGCTGTTGGGTTGAGCCACTATGCTGTACTTCAGAACATCTCAAGACTATTTCCAAACTCTGCAACATAATTCTTTTTTTTTGATTATACAGCACCTATTGTAACAGGTCTCAGGTGAGGTAGTTAGAGCTTCTCTAGTGGATAACAGCAACACAAAACACAAATAAAATCTTTCCAAATGATCTTTTGTAGCTATTTGTCACTATAGTATTATAAAAAAAATAGAGCAAGTCAATGTCTTAGGTTTTCTTAAACTGAATTTCAACCCTCAAACTCACTCATTAAAATGACATGCAGTTATTTTTGAAAACTCATCCAAAACTCTATTGTTAAAAAATTCTGCATTGTAGATACTGGTCAGGACTGAATTTATTGTCTGGGTCCACAAAGATAGTAGATAAGATACAGCAGATAAGAAAACTGAAACTGTGCAGAGAATATTGATTTTGAAACATAGGAAGAAACAAGAGAAAATGTGATATACTGCCCTAGCAGTAAAGCAAAGACACAGGTATCTCTACACCTTCAAACAGAAGAGAGCAAAGGTGCGTTTGTGTAGATTCATTTAGTCTTCTCAAAATCCCGTTCAGAAGTGTTTCACAATGGCACCTAACCTCTTACGCTTGGCGTACCGCATACAATCCTCAGGTGCCATCCATTTGCACACGCACAGAGAAACACATGAGATTATTACATTTGCACTTTTAAAAAGTCCATTTTCAATGTTTTCTGGCCACAAACAGTCCAATTGCACACTTGTACAAACAGTTACAGTGCTACAGATTGTTCGCACAAAATACCAGGGTCATTTGAACAAGTACCTTCAATTCACAAGCATCATCAACTTCCAGGGATGTGGTTCTACCAGCTACATCCAGTCACAGAGATCTGCCGCTTTTAACTTACTCAGGATTTTTACCAAATCGTTCAAGCCCAGCTCTCTTGCCTTTCCCTCATACAGAAAGAATTTAAAAATAACAGAGCCCAGCTATGCCATCAGCTAAAACAGAGTCTTCAGTCTGAACTAGTTCAAATTATACGATACTTCCATTTCATTTAGCTCTCATTCTATTTTTAGGTAACCCACTTCATACAATATTCAAAACATAGAAATATGATCAAATTAGAAAGTTAAGCACACCATGTGGGAAGCCAGAAAACATGGCTTACATTACCAGGTGAACGTTATTCCTGTCTCCGTTCCTACTCAGTCACTCTTACTGTTTTCTGCTGTGCTACATTGTGCAAAAGATGCACTTACCAACCCATTAACATAAGGCCAACTGAGTAAAAGAACGAAAGACAATTAGTGTCGATATTACCAAATCGATTAAGTATAGAGTTGGACAGCGATCCAATCAGAACACATAGTGCCATCAGTTTTACGCAGCTTGCAATGCTGTATTTTATATCCATTTTATCTGAACATTTTGTTTTGAAACAACTCCATTTCCAATGTACAGAAGACAGTAACACCATTCTGTACACTTCTCAGGAGCTCTTGCCCGTTTTCCTTCTTCCCAGCTCAACACAGCAATATTAACTCAGGGCCCAGCTTAGACTTTCAAGTATAGAAATCCTGGCTCTTGAGTCTCGACCAGCTCCTGTCAGGCTCTTTTCAGCCGTGTCAACAGAGTCCTGCTGCCCAGTGTGAACTTGAATCCAAAAGACATACCAGATTTTTCCCACCCCTTCTTTGCATGGTGAGCTACTCTGCAGCTCTGTTTATGTCTTAAGCCTTCCTTTTGTCCGCCTGACCACTTTTCCATACCTCCTGGGACAAGCAGTGCATCAGCTCTACTCCACTCTGTCAACAACCAAAAGCAGTAGGTAAAGCTCTTTATGCCTAAGCTCTCTTTCAAGAACAGGCCAGAAAATGGCAGGAAAAAAGGACTCCTTCTGTAGCTGACCTTGCTAAGACCGGAGAAAAAACACCCAAAGACAGTCAGAGATGAATATGAAGGACAGAACTGGTGGATCGTTGTAGGGTCTGGGGAGAAAGGGTTTAGTGGAAAAGCCTTCCTGATCTGCAGAGAAAGTGGAGTGTGGTTTGAGGAGGTAGGGGTTAGAAAAGTGATACGAGAACAGGCTGAAGGGCAGAGCTGAGGAAGGGGCTGGGTCAGATTTCATAGGGCAAAACTGTCCTGGAGTCTTAGAGCTGTACACAGCTGACGTACTGCCCATGGGAAGAGGTCAGATTTGGACTCTGGAAAGCAGCATCATTCAGATAAGGAGATGTAAGAGATGAGACCAGCTGCAGCACCCCAGGATCGCCTCTCAAAACATCTGAAAATATTAACGGTATGTCTCTGCTACACTAGAAGGAGCAGCGGAAAACTGAAACTTCAAGGAAAAGAACAAGAACTCTTGTGTCTTTTCAAAAAAACATATGATTGTTTTGGAACATCCAGCTCAAGATTTTTAATCTCTTGAGGCTGGCAATACCAAGTATGTACCCTTTTTACCCAGTACCAAGTACCTACTGCCCGGTATTTTCCCAGCTTTGTAGTTTCTGCTTTACTTCTCTACTGGACTTTCCTCGTTGCATCAATATTGGCATTTTCAAGCCCAGCTGGGGAGCTCTGATCCTCTGCTCTGTCCCTGAAAGTGATCACTCACTCTATGAAGAAGGTCAAGCCTTTTTTTTTTCCCCCGAAGAAAATGCAAAACATTTTTCCTCCTGAAGAAGTCACAGTCAAAGGGGGAGGAAGGAGGGAGAATTTGCCTCAATATGCAACTAAGTCAAGTTTAAAACCTCAAAGAGGGCATTTCCCATTATCACACGGCTCTAAGCAGCACACCAGACCTGAAATGAGGCTGCTTTGAGAAGGAGACAGGAAGCTGCAACCAGAAGCAAAGAAGCCTTTCAGCTGGTGATGTAAAGCTTGAAAAGAAAGACACTCATGCATGATCCAGAGCCTGCTGAAATCACAGTGCTTCCAACAACTGTCAATTTTGGACGCAGCACATCCAGACGTTCTTTGCCAAAGTGCATAATTCTGCAGTGTTTTACAAAACCATGAAAAAACAACTAGACGTTACTGATTGTAAGAGAGAAAGACAAGATTATGGCAATTAACCACACAGAAGAGATCAGCTTCTGTGGACAAAACAGAAACTGCACTGGCAGTAGCTTGCTCAGAAATGTGCTGCAGATGTACTTCAGCATCGGGCTACTGGGATTCTATCACAATTGTCTTTTTGGAAATAAAACAAATCAATAACTAGCAAATTACACTCCACATCAGGTTTAGGGGAATTCCTTTCCCTGCATGCAGGAAGGATATACAATCATCTCATGCTGGGTTGGGATTTCTGAACACAGAATGAAATGCCACTCATATCATAGTACTTACACAGCGGAATGACTGGTTAGTGACATTTTAGAGCACATGAGGATGGTATTAACAAGACAGCCATTACACTGGCTAAGCTCCATCTGAAGTTTTCCTTTTTAACTGTCTAACAG
The DNA here is from genome assembly GCA_009769605.1 of Bucorvus abyssinicus. Lineage (NCBI taxonomy): Eukaryota > Metazoa > Chordata > Aves > Bucerotiformes > Bucorvidae > Bucorvus > Bucorvus abyssinicus. The sequence continues at coordinate 16,873,537 of CM020040.1, forward strand.
TGGCATGATTTCATATCATTTCATATAATTAGCAACATTAAGCAAATGACAGTCCATGGAATGGGCTCAGGATAGGTGTGGGTCTGAAAATAAACAGCCTTATGTGCAACTAGCAATCATTACTTACATAGGATCACCCCCCCAAACCATATCAACATACCAAATTTTCCCAAGAAAAAACTGCAGATGTAATTGTCAGTTACGGATAAATGTGTTTTGGTTTTAAAAGAGCCTGAATGATTGTGAGGGATTATGTCAAATCACATTGCAGCTGTAATATTTAAAAAGCTCTAGCTGCAATGTTCTAGATTATAAATTACATCTGATTTCATTTTTATCATTCTGAATGGATTATGATTGAAATGAGTATGTGAAGTAATTGTCCATGCATGCCATGCACCACCCTCCCCCGCCCCAGAATCTCTCGTAAACAAAACAAGGTAACGCAAGGGAATATTCAGGGAAGAAAAGTTAGCAAATGAAAAATGCACCCTTTTGTCAGTGTCTGTCATCTGTCTGTATTCTTTTGCCACCAATAGCTGCAGTATCTTTCATTAGCAGAAGAGTCAGTGTCTGCAGCTATGGGTTGTGGAAACTAATTATTATGTTTCTCCAATAAAAACTTATGCTCTAAAGAAACCCATTCAATTGCCACCTGTTTCGTACTGATTTACTCTCGTCTTCATTTTTAGAAAAATCTGCCATGCCCAGTAAATACACATATATATTCATGAAATCCACCTGCTCCCTTTACTTCACAATAGAACTGATTTGGCATGTGTTTTCTGTTCTGTGTGAAGGTGTCACCATGCTCCACACATTTCGTGATAAACACCTTCAAAAACTGTGTGGCTTTCTGTTTGCTTTGTTTGCAGAGGAAGGGGGCTCGGTCCTCTGACAAGAGCCAGGCTACTGGCTGATTGACAGTGTAATAAAATATCCCAATCGTCCTTTGTAATCTCTCAAAAAATAATGTAAGTTAGCATTACTTCGCCAGAATGAAAGCTGCGAGTCGTGACACCGCAGTCGCGGCTGTCGCATGCAGGCAGCATGCTTCGTGTCTGCGAGCTCTAGCACCCACCAGCATGCCTCTGGTTTGATAAAATAGGATTTATATAGGTACAAATATTAACATAAATATTTACGAACATCAGAGGAAAAAAGCACAGCAGAGAGAGAACGCTTTCTCGTTAGGCTATGGCCTGATTACCAAATTTTACACCAATGGTTAAGCATGAAAAGACAAAGCAGCCTTCTGGAAGAAAGGTCTAGTAGCTGTGAGAAAGTGTTAGTGAGGTATTTGTCATTCCTACAGATACACAGTGCAACGCATGTGGGAGCATCACAGGGGACATGGGAGATGAGCGTTGGGTTTTACAGCAATAAGATCCAGTTTAAAGAGACAGCAGCAGCTTTCCAGCAGATGCTCCAAATGTTCTGCTGAGTGATTGCCTCCATATTCTTGAGCCCCTTTTGTTCAACCTTTAGGTACCCTTAACCACCATCCAACTCAAAGCAGCTGCCATTACAGGAGCTTGCTGCTGTGTGGCACACAGCTCTACCTTCTGCACATCAGCAAAGCCAAGAAAAGACACTTGGTGGGTGAAGGCAATTTAATTTTCCTCTGCAGACAGAGAGCAAATGGGACATCTCTGCACCTGGGAACATCAGAGGAGGGGTCAAACGGCAAGCACAAAAAGGAGTTAGCTCACAGGACATCTTGTTACGAGACGGTCTGCAGTTTCATGAAACCTGAAGAGCCGTGGGTTGGATGATCTAAGATCCAATTTTCTTGATAAAGACATGATTATATTAAGGTCCCTCAAACATGATCATAAGGAAAGAATAACCTCTTCCCACTACCCTTTTTCTGCATCTATCATGGGAGTCCTACACATGACTAAAGCACTGACAACTTCATTGGAAATACCAGTACTGCATGAACGCACTTCAAACCAAGGAGCTATTTCATTCCAAGGAAGACCTTCTCAGCCATCTACGAGTTACTGATCAGTAACGCTTAATGAGCATATATGAATAACGTGCACTTCTGTTAAAGCAAGCAACAAAAATTTAAAATTAATTCCATAGCTAAAAGATTTTTTTGAAGTAAAATTGCTGTTATATACATTATACATAAATGTATAGTATAGTTTGTTTCCAGGACTCCTGTTTTGGTGCCACAGTTTAACATACCCTTTGGATCACATCTCAACCCATGCAATCCCATGTGTGCATAGTGATTAATGAAAAGAGCCTCAAGATAGAACAAGTATGAACATGTTAACAGAGTAGATGGAATGATCTACGGCTAAGTGAGAAAAGTGTGATTTACATCATATAACAGACATTTTCTTGGCCTCAGGAATTTTCAGAAGAAAAAAATAACACATTTTCATGGTATTTTTTATTTCCTAATTGCTAGGACTCTTATTTTGAGAGCTTGACCACTTTTACAGCTATATCAGTTGGTTTAATAGATAATCATAAATCTCCCAATCAGACTTCCCTCTACATAACATATGATCCAAACCATGGAAAATAGGTCCTATTTTCTAATACTACAGATAGCAAACCTAAGGTTTCCATACAAGCAGGCTATAGACAGTCACGTCAAGCACCATTTGCCCAAATTTCATTTAACCCACACTAGCTTTTTCAGACGCTCAAAAAATTTCTTTCAAGAATCTGAAATTCCTACCTAATTAATGTGATAGCCAAATTTGTGTTCAAAAAGTGGCTTCAAAGAGAGAGTGGGATGTTCTTGTTCAAAGAGCAGGCTGCTGGGTGAGATAACGCCAATTCCATGTTCAGAGTTCCTGTACAGCAGCAGACAAGTCACTAAGGGCACAATCTAAATGAAACGCCATCCTCCATGGACTTCAAGCAGGTTTTGAACCACTCACTAAACGTCTCCAAGCTTCAATTCTCCCTCCTGGAAATGCATATACAAGGAATTCCCATCACATGTTAAGATTATGTAGGAATCATAGAAGGACACCTTCCAGGACAACCTTTGCTGAATGTAAGGCCACGCTTTTCACAAGCCACTGAATAAAAAGTGGAAAACTACACACATTTTCTAGGTCATTTGTATTAACAACAATTTAGCAAGACTTGAAATGCTTTCTTTTTTTTTTTCTTCTCCATATATTTTGTGCTGTAACAATGTTCATCTAAATACCGAATAAACACACAGTTCCACTTCTTCATTACGGCTTTGCTCTCACCAAGAACGGTCTTAATGTCAAGTGACTTATGCTGCAAAACTAACACTTCTACCATGGCACACCACACAACAGCAGTGGTGCACGGCAGCTCAAGGAGACAGAGGCGTGATCTACTGCTCAGGGAAATTAAAGAGAGCGATGGTGTGAGAAATCTCCAGACTGGGAGATCACCATATGAGTTGCTTGGTTAACACAGCTAGTTATATATCCTACAGCACAAAGTGGAAGCCACCCAGTTTTTGTGCAAAATTATCCTCTTTCTTGGTTGTTAAAATTGACAGATAAAAGTTAGCTATCATTGAATCATTTTCCTTAGCAATAGGCTTAATTTTTGGTTTTTATGTTCTGTGCTCAGTTTGGATGCCCTGTGATTGCTGCTTTATCTCTTAAAATGTGTCTGTATGGGTGTTTCTCATCTATAGGTATCAATGCTAGGAGACCACCACAGAGACAGCTGGGAGTGAGGTGAAGGACAACGTGAGGTGTGTCCACTTCTGTCAGAATTCAAATGAAAGAAAATTTTGCTCTCTCACATCCTCACATAGTTTATCCTTCAAGCTGCAACCACTTTCCAAATGCGTACAAATAGAGATACAGATTCAGTACAGCTATTGTTCATTTTTAAAACCACTTTTTTTTTTTTTAATGAAAGTTAGGGAGAGGCAGAAGATATGTTCACTTCACACGGTGCTGTGGAAACCCGGGGCAGGCTGCTCTCTGCTGAAGCTGCTCCTGAGGAGCAGGAAGACGTCTGTCTACTTCCCATAGTTCTGTACCCCCACACACCACAGTATCTGAGTATATGACACACTTACAGTATGCCTGTGAGGCAGGAAAATCCTGCTCTCTCCACTTTACAGACAGAATCAAAAGAGTAAGTGATTTGCTCAAAGTCACATGGGAAATCTCCGAGCAACAAGGAATTGAACCCAAAGCTCTTCGATTTTACTTCACCTCAGACTGCATTCTTGAACAGAGCCAACACAAATGGGTTAACAGCAGAGTGATGTCACACTATCTCTGGTCTTTGATGAAAAGTGTTTTAGCTAAGTTATTTCCACCAGACTTATCTGGTTCTTTAATAACCTAAGAAGAGGAATTGTCTTACTGATACCATGAGTTTTATTTCATTTACAGAGTAAACTCAGCACTGAAAATTATGTGAGTTTCAGCAATATCATAATCGAAAACTTCAACTCTGATTTGCCTTTGAACCAAAGAGGAAAACCAAGTTCAAATGTAACAGAGATGTGAGTTTAAACATCCTTGGAATGTCACTAACGCATGTCAGCATTTCTGCTTCAACTGCAACAGCTCTGTTACGGAAGACGCCTGCCTTCTGTTGCCGACGATGTTGGCTGAATACTAAAAATGCAGAACTAGAAGATGGTCTGATACAGCCCGTTCTCGTGACATTCACATTTCATCCAGATAACACTGCTCCTTCCATTGATGTGGTAGCTTCTAACAGCGATGGCAAGGCAAGGTACATAACAGCAGCTCAAGAGGTGAGTCAGATAACTGCCAGTTCGCTCGTACAAAGGACTGCCTTGAACAGGACTCTGGGAAGCACAAAGGCAGCACATCACAGGCCTCACTTCCATCATCCGGGTGAGGCCAGCCTAGGCGGCCAGCAACAGCGTCACTCCGATTGATTGTCAAACGGAAATCTCAAAGACTTTCTCTGTTTTAAAGGCCTCTTTTATCCTCCACTAAACGAAGCAGAATTTCTGGTAAGGCCGTATATGAATTATGATAGCCAAGCTGGAGACAGAGGGATAGATCACAGGAATTGCAGTAATTTACAACTGTGAATATAAATCTGGCTGTCCTGATTCTCGCACCGTCAGTGAGGAATCAGCTGAGGCTCAGGCACAGGGGTGGGTCTGACACTAACGCTGGCAGATTTCCAGCAGCCTCATACTCTCTAGGATCTCCGGATCTGCCAGCTGACTCCATCTCTAGTGCGAGCGCTCTCAGGACAGGGATCGGACAGGGATACCTCACTGCTCTGGAAAGAAGGAATGGTAAATCACCAAATACCAAAGTTTGCTTCCCGTTTAATTGTGGGAAGAAACCCCAACAACGATAGGCTCAGGCAGCTACTCCTGGCCAAGCCGTGAATGTCTCGCACCCACAGACAAGTGCTTGTGCAAGAAAGTATTTCTTCTTGGAGACAGAACTGTCAGTGTAAATACAGACTTGGAAAAAAAAAAATCTCTTTTGGATAAAAATCTCACTGGCTGGCTAAAATAATCATATTTAAAAGTATTAAAAATATGCCAGGGTTTTCGAGTGTGCTTGTGCACATACACAGTCTTGTTCTGATTTCTTAGAGTAAAACTCTCCCTATTTACAATTTTACTAAGTTTTTCTACAGTTTTCAAAAAGTTCTGCTCAGAGCTGCTCTAAACTGCCTGGTCGGTCTGTGCCAAGACATCCACCTTGAAACGTTTCACAGCCGTAAATTCAGCCCAGCTCTGATGGCAGCCAAGGAGGTTTTGAATTCTGTCAGAAGCCTCCCCAGCCTCCCGCTCCTCTCTGTGCTCAGCCGTGCAGCAGCATGGCAAGCGGATTTCTGGGGTTACCAGCAGAGTTACTCCTTGCCAGCTGCTCCAGCATCTCCAAAGCAGCTGAATGCCTCTCACTGACAGCAGCAGCCAGCAGCCGAGAAGCCACAACCAGAAAGATGGAAGCCAACATAAAAAAAGTGACAAGACCTGGTGAAGATTCAGGCTTGTCTTCAAGAAAGCAGAAGCAGCAAAAAGAGCCAAAAAAGGTATGCAGTAATTTCATTATCTAAAGTATTTCACGCAATAAAATGTCACGCTTCTCAAAATTTTCAGCAGAAAACATCTCAGTATCACTATCCGAGAAAATACTGCAAATATTTCAGAATAACTACAATTTATAATGCCCATAGAACAGAATTATTTGCCAAATTTTATCTGCCCATGGAGTTTTACTTAGCTGAGCATCTTTTAATATCTATCAACATGTGAAAATATGGTTTATACTGAAAGCACAGAGTAAACATTTGGTATATAATAGGCCATCACTAAACCTTTAAAGAGCCTTGATAAAAACAGTTATTCCAGGTTATTTCAAAAAATGTTGTATTAGTTATCAAACATGATATAGATATCGCTACAGCACAAGCTAAAATGAACCATAGTGGCATTAGAGTTAACAAAGAGACGTTATTATTCATTGGTATTGATTAACTACAGAATGTACCTATTACAGCTGTATTAGGCAGGCTGTCACCACCGTAAATGCATTATTATCTGCTAAATACAAACCTTATTAGAAGTGTTTCCTACAAACAGTCCTAAGGGTAAATTTAATTTTCCTTCAATTTTCTCAGGTATGAAGTTGAGAGTTCAGAGAGGTTTTCAATAGACAACATGCCTTAAAATTCTCCAGCAGTTCTACACAGGTATTCATTTTCACTTTGCTTGACTTCAAATTATTTTATCCTTTTTTGCCTAACTAAAAGATTTCTCATGAGGGTTTTCATTAATTTAGAGCTCTAATTCTGGAGGTATTTTTTAATGGAAAAGTGGTTTTCAGGAGTTTATTGTCCTATATTTAGAAAGACTGTATTTGTAGTGGTGTGTTTACATATTACTACTACTAAAACTGCTGTTTTACACACACCTCACCAATTGTGTAATGTAGTTAAGTATAAACGTAAAAACTTCCGTTCAGTAATGAGGAATGGGTATCTGTGTATGTTTCCCTTTGACCAGCTTTGTTGTAGGTTTGTTTCTTCATTTTTTAAGTGTGATAACTGTATGTTCATGATATCAAAGGCAAGTTAAAGAACCATCCGCTCTTCAGAGTTTACATGAGGCCTTTAAAGCTTCTGCCATGGTGATCCTGTACTGTAGAATGCATCCTCAAAGATTTTAAGTATGATCGGTTCCAAAAAATCAAATCAGTTTTTATCTGCTTTTACTGTAAATGGCTATTTTGCCATATGCATGCATGCAAATGGGTGCATAGCTAACATGCATCTTGTACAAGTATGTAATACATACACATATATAAAGCCCATCCATATGGGTCATACATCCTACATCATACTTATACATACATATTGCAGCAGCTACAAAGAAGCTCAGCCTGAGCTGCAGGCAGGCTTGTGGACTGCCCGTACCGCCCATTGTTTGCTCTCTGCCAGGACTGGTTTTGGTGTGATGGTGGCCCAAACCAAATGAGGAGAGACTGATTGATCCGTTACCATTCTCATTGATGCTGAGCTGACCTGTATTTGAAGCACTGAAAAGCATTTTGGGAACGCCATTCTGCTAGCTTGGCCACTCCAGATTCAACACAGAAAGAAATGTGCCATCGCGGAGGTGGAGAGAGGGGAGGAAGAGAGCAGGGTGGGCAAGCAGACAGCAGGCACCCAACCCAAGGGACCCGCTGGCACTCGGATGACTGAAGCCACCAAGAGCGCACAGGTCTGAGTGCTGAGAGAGGAGGAGCTGCAGGTCCATCCTGCCAGAAACATCAGCTCTCAGCACAATGAGAGGTAACAGCTCGGAAGATCCAGCTATTGTAACAAAATGGAAGATGCTAAAATGTTCCTGGGGATGGCTGGTTGGGCTGCCTTGCAAAACTCCAGAGAGCCACAAAGAGATTTCCTGCTGCCCAAGGAAGACTTTTGTCATGGGCTTCATGTTAAAAAGAGGAGGAAAAGAAAGAAGCAATTGTCAAAGCTGAAGCTATACAAATTCAGATTAGAAATAAGGCACATGTTATTAACAGTGAGGTGAATTAATCATGGGAGAAACTGCCCCATGTTGTGGTGGATTTCCCAACATTGGATAGTTTAAAAAACAAGCACTGTTCTTCTAAAGCATATGGTCTCATTCCAACGATAAGCAAAGTTAATGGATATGAAGCAAAATAGAAGGCAGTTGTATGACCTGTGTTATACAGGAGATTAAACTTGCTGATCCAAGCAGCCATTCTTAATTTAAACTTCGTGGGAAAAGGGATGGTTTCACAACAAGCAATTAATCAACATCTATTTACTGGATTGACATGAAACCTTTGTATACAAGATGCCATAAAATAATGTTACCGAATCAGGCACATTGTTTTCCACAAAGGAATTTTCTTTTTCCTGGAATATATTGGAGTTTTTTTCATTAAAGAAACTGCAGGAAGTTCGCAAAACAAGAAAATTCTCTATCAATTACAAGGTAAATTTTCAGCAAGACATTTAAAAAATCAGGATAATTTCTTTTACAAAGGAAGTTATATTTTACCAGAGAAAAATGTGAATGAATAATGGAGCAACACTTGATTAAATCCAGTAGAATAAAGAAGCGATAGAATGGGCAGAATAATATATGCAGGACCAGACAATCTGTATGCCATCTTGCCATAAATATGGCAAGAATAAAACATTAAAGGGGCAATGGAAGTGGGTGAAGAAGTGTGAAAGACAATCCGCAATAGAGTTTTGTTTAGGAGTTATAGTATGTATAAAACATCAGCTCTGCTGGAGGACAGAAGAGACTTCGACTGAAGTTATGTGCAGAGGGAAATTACAAAAAGCACTTGGCAAGAAAGGCTGCAGCCTAAGTGCTTAAGACAGGTGAGATGCTGTCGAGCACATAAAGCAAAAGAGGTGGGTGAAAGGCATGACAAGACATCTGAGAGGGTGCCAGCATAATTTGCTGCAAGGGTTGGTGACATAGGAAAGGAGGCAGCAAGCCCACCGCTACGTTACTGCATGCTGATTTACAGTGTGTTTGTTTGGTTTGGAAAAGAGAGAAAGAAAACAGGTTTTTAACAAATTAATTTTGCATTATATCAATCACAGTCTGTGGAGAGGTAATTCAACAGATCTTTCCATTACACTCGCCATCCTGACTCAGTGTGAGTCAGTACCTTACTGCAGGGGCATTCACACTGCTTTTCATGAGGCGGCAACACAACGTCAAAGAAGGACAAAACCGGTCACCAGTTTTACTTAGCTCTACTTGGCTGGTTACCACCGCTGTGGAGGGAGAGTACAGGGTATGCGCTCAGACGTGTCCTGCTGCAGCTTATTCTGCAATGTGGAAAACAAAATTTCCACTCATTATCTATGAATATTAATTGCTTTATAAAGCAGAGGTGAAATGTTCTATTTCTGCCCTGAGAGAAGGGAAGGAATCAGGATTCGATCCTGTGCCTGAAGCAGCACTTGCACTGAGACAGACTGTGGTTATAGCCTGGTCCTACCCAGTAGCAAATGAAATTGGTTTTCATTTAAAAAAAAGAGATACTTGTTCAATTTTTTTGCTTCTTATTAAATACAGTCAATGTGTCAGACCAATAAAATTTAGTAAGTTACCACTAACCACGTTATCTAACAGTTTAATTTTATGCCACAAGAAACACTTGCATCTGCTGATTAAAATCTGCTATTTCCACTTAGCACCTCATGACAGAAGTTACCTGGAGCTAAAGAGAGGCAGAGAATTTCTTTTAATAAAATGAAAATATGAAAATGAAAATATGAATTAATTCAGCTGTAGTAGTAATTGTTACTGAGTTCATTCTTCAAAATTCCCGTTTTAATTCACCATCCCAGTGCTTTATTACTGACTTTTTACAGACTTTGTAAAATGAATTATAGCAAAATCTCTGCAGGACAGAAAGATGTGCTGTGTGAATTACTTCTCATCATCGCAAAAACCTGAACTGCTGCTTACAAAACTGTACCTGATGCTTCAGCGTGTCATCTAAAAGCCAAGTAAAGCTGTACTGTAGTTTGAAATAAGGATTCCTATTTTAATGTAAATATGAGTAATGATCAGTAAACACTGCACTTTTGTATAATTAAAAGAACTACAGAAATTATATTTTAGCTTAGGGTTTTTAAGTATGTTGCACATGGCACTAACCTCCCTTAGCGAGCAACAGGCTTGTCCTTGACACTCATCCCCTCCTCTGTCTCTCCCTCCTCCCATCACCCAGTTCCGCGTACATACAGAAGGGTAGTGCAGCACAGGTTATATGAGGAGAGGTGACCCAACGACTCCTGGATGCCATTTCCAAACCACCACGCAGGCTGATGGCGAGGAGCAGCCATCAGATTTGGCTAGAAACACCTCCTGCAACATCACTGAGCCCCAGCTGAAGTAAACTGGAGAAGGGTGACCAGACTTCAAGTAATCTTCAAGTCCCAAGCCACAGCTTGTGCTCCCTCTATCTCATCACGACTGGTGGTTCCTTTATCAGTTCTGTCGCTGACTCATTGTCTGACTGTGGGAAATTAATTTAGTTTTGTCTGTACTTTAGGTTTATCAGTTGCAAAATAGTAATAAACTCCTTTATGTACATGGCTACACCAAACATATGTGCACACTTTTACGACTTAAAGAGGGTTTTTAGCATGTCTGGCATGTTGAGATCCTTGTGTCAGCACTTTACAGTGAAGGCGGTATCTCAGACTTCTTGGCACACTTTCCCATATACTGAAAAGTTGTCCAATATCAGCTGTCTGACCTTTCAAAAGCATCATCAGATTCTAAGCTAACAGAAAGGCTATTTAAACATTACTTTAAATACAAGAGTGACTAGGGTATGAGGTATATTCAGGTCTGATCATACGGGTAACGTTCTTGTTAAGTACCTCACGTTACGTACGTGTCTCCAGGCACTCTGGAGACAGAGGACCATTTTTCATCTTTCAGCTTCATATAAATAGAAACTTTATGCACAATACTCAGTGGGAGAATTATGGTTACCACTGGCTATTTCTGGTTTTAAAAAAGTAATTAAACCTTTTTTCAGGCTGAATGTTTTATTCACTGGTGATGCTGTTTTCCAACACATAGAATGCTGCATTAAACTCTTACCTTTTCTTAAGAAGAGATATGGGAGTAATTTAGAGGCAATATTTCTAAACTAATTGATCTAGTCACAGCTTCTCCATTTTTACTTATTTTTTCTTGCATGTCAGATCTGAGGATGATTATTCTGTGACACATAAGCATTTGGGGGAAAGAAACCTAAAAAGTAATTAAAAAAATTCTAGACATTTCTCAAAACTTAAATTATTCTATGATACTGTGAATTTAAAGTCAATTAGGAACAAGTTTTGAAAAGTCAATAATTAATGATCCCGAGAAAGCTAGATAGCCAGGCAAATACATAATACTTGCTGGATCTATTTTATTTATTTGGGTATTTACACGGCGGTGATTAACCCTGACATCATTAATCTTGAATGAGCAAGGAAATGTTTAATTTCCATTATTTTGCTTTCAGTATTTGCTTCTGCTTCTACAAACATCCCAAGACATTTAGCATCTTGCAAATGCCTTGGAAAATAATTTGTTGCTATTTTGGTTTTGGCTTCATTAATGAACTCTGAAGCAAGGTAACAAGGGCATCTTTTCAACGTCACTGGCAGCGCTATGCCATCTAAAGCACCTTCCATCTGAGTTCACATTTGGAGAACTCATCGTGCCAGACATTCTTGAGGAAATATTGCAATGCCACAGTACTCTGTCACATCCACCCACCCCAGCCAAACAGGTAGTGTCTCATGTGTAAACTGTACCACCAGGTGCCTTCATCAGCTACACAGTGCCTGAATAACCTTTGAGCCTTCCATGACAGCTGATTTCCGCTGGCCTTTGGCGTCAGCCCAGTATTTTTTTCTGATGATTATTCCTTCTCATTACGTACTGCGTATGATAACATTTGCTGTCTGAAGTGTGGGTTTTGTACAGTATTCTCAGCAGGCTTGATGAAAATCCCACTGAAGCCAATGAAGAAATTCCCATTGATTCTATGCTGGATGAAGGCCATGAAAACTGCTCTGCACTGTTATTTTTGGTTACTATCCATGTTGCTTCACCTTTTATTAAACTGCATATTATTCATTCACCCAGGAACTTTAACCACAGAATTCAGTCTTACAAATAACTCCAGGTGTTCATGAAACTCAAAGACAAGAATAGAGACCCTGACTTTTCACAGGAACTTGTACAAGAGACTAAACTGTTTAAAATAAAATAAAACACAGATGCAGCAAACTTTTGGCTCTACAGTTTTCATGAGAGCCAAGTTGTTGACATGTGTATCCCTAATTGCACTGGGACTTGCTCTCCTAGTATGGTGGTAAGAAGAAAAAATAATCCTGTTAACTAAAGAATGCAGCTTGCAGAAATACTGTCCCACAGGGTAGGAGTATAAAGGAGAAGCTGGAGTCTACATATACACAGTGGAAAGGGAAACCAGAAAGAAAGGAATAAGAAAGAGCAAAGCTGGAAGTGATGAATAGACAAGTTTGAGAGAGAAGGTAGAGACTGAATGTAAATGAGTAAAAGGTACCTGTAAGAATAAATGGAGGATTACTCCATTTGACCTTCATCCAAATGTCTTTTTCTCTCCCCCGTCCCCACCAGCTAATAGGCTTTGTGAACCAAATCTTGTTGTAAACTTTGGGAGTAGTTAAGTCGTTGTATCTTCCTGGTAGAGCTCACACACAGCTGTGTCTGGGTCCCAACTGCATTGGATCCAGGCATGTCCAGCAGACCTGCCAGCTCTCCCAGCGTGGATACTAGCCTGTTGCTCACAGCAGGAAATCTCTCTCTGCTGCTTTGAGCAGTGACTGAATAGATCAATCCAAATGCTGGATGTCTGGATATCCTGAACAAATGGCCATTTCACAAGAATGTTGAATCACATATGCAGAGAGATCGCTGTCTCAACCCCATTGCCCATCCGTTACAGAGCGTGTGCAAATGTGCAGTACGCCTGACCCAGCTGGGATGTGTTAGGTTTGCTCTGCAGAGACACATCAGCTGTGCAGAAGCCGTCACTGAACCTAATGCTTTTGGACCTGCCAGTGTTGGTAGGTACATCTAAGCTTTGCTTGGCCTAAGGGGGCTCTGGCATTGCTTTTACCTTGGCCTTTCTGTAGCATGGGACTCTCCTCTCCCGCACATACTTTCATCTCTGACTCACGAACCCTCCTTCTTTTGCTGTCCTTTCTAGGCAAGAATTTCCCCTCTTTTTCAGCCGGTCCTACAGCTAAAAATACCCCTCCTATCAATGAGGTGAAGCCCTCTGTGTCTGCTCCCCTTCTCGGAGGTTATTTGCATTCCTGCTAGAAGGCATCTGTGGTACTGAAGACCAAGTCTTAAGGCACAGTCTTGTAATCCGGTTTCCAGGGAAATTACCACCTTCTAAACAGCCGAGGACAAACCTGACAGTCATGTTTATTTGACAATCAGCTGCTGCACTGTCCAGTGCTCTGACTGGAATAGATTCCAAGCTTACTGACCCTCCAATACCACCAGCCTGTAAAATGCACAGCCTGTGGATAATTACACAGCCGCAGGGGAAAATATAACTGCAGACAAACAGGTGAATACAATCCTGAAAATACCGTGCCATCATGGCACAAACCACCAAATGCCACATTATCATTTCCCTAGTACAGTAATTCCTCCTGGCATGGGATCTGATCTTGTCCCACTTAAGCCAATTTTGAGTTTTGCTATTCAAGTCGGTGAGTGGAAGATAAACACAGTACGAGAAGGAAGAGGGAGACGATTTACCATCGAACACATAGTAAATCCTTACATCTCCCTCTGTTCATGTGTAAATGTTCAGGAGGGATACTCAGAAAACCTGTATGACCTCAATGAACGTCCAGACTCTCAGGGTGCCAGAAGGATGCTGGTGACCGACTGGAACATCCCGACTGCTCTGTGGGCGTTTGCAGTTGTTCTGTTCCAGCCTTCTCACACTCCCCTTGAGACTCATCTGTCTCTGACACGAGCAACAAGGGAGATAGAGCAGCTGGGGAATCAATAGGGACAAGCTGAAAGTTATTTACAGATGTTAGCTGAGAAAATGGGAAACCCGCAGAGCAGGGCAGCGTACACAGCTCTGTATCGCAGAGTAGGTGTTCTCCTAATTAGAACCAGAAATGTTTTTGACTAATTTTCAGCTTTTGCTGTGAGCAACAGCACCTAATTTCAGCAACTGCTGGCCAGATATTCTAAAATTCCTGACATGGAGGTTCTAAACTCTCAAACAAAAAAAAAAAGGAAAAAGCACTATGGCACAGTTCCGATTATCTACAGCATTTTCTGCACATCAGTTTGTCACAGCACCACAATGATGGTGTCAGACAAACACAGGATGTTTATGAAGATTGGAAGAGAGCAACGGAGTTACATCAACCTTAACACCATCTTCAGCAAACTAACTAAACCCCAGATTTATTTTTAAGTTTACTGATGAGTCTGTCCCACATCTATCCTGGCTTCACCCATCTCACTGGACTCCAGCCAGTCTGTGATCATTTAACCTGCTCACAAATGAACAAGCAGAATTGAATCATAATTATCTCAACCATCATTACCACCATCCCTTCCTTGATGTCAGGTTGGGGAGCATGACACACCAACACCGTTCACAGATGTCTATTTGTTCCTAATCTTATAATTTAAATGGATCACTTGAGTAAAATTACACAAGAACATATTGTACTTGCAGGATGAAAGGAGCACACAGCAAATCTATGAATACTATATCCTCGACAAATTGCCCATCAATTAGATTCGTAACATCACACTTCTTACTACAGCCCATAATTGAATTCACACTTCAGAAAAAACACTCCCTGTTACCCAGTTCGCAAAACCTAGTCTAATTTCTATTTTAATAATTCTTCTCCTGCTCATAGAAAATAATTAACTCAGAAAATCATTACTTCTTTCTTCAGACAGGTTGAAACAGATCAGCTTTTAAATTTATCCCCCAAGTATTTGGTGGTACATTCCAAATGCCACTTGTTCATATATACCATAAATCCGCAGTAGTGTCATAATGACCAATCTGAAGAACAAGTTTGACTAAAGGACACAGTAAAAATAGGAAAACAGTCAGAAAAACAAAACTGAACTTACCATTTCCATAGAAATAGGCCTAAGTTTTAAGATAGTTGTGTATAAAACTGGTGTTATTAACCGAACACAGAAAGTAAAATTCCGGTATCAGTTGCAAGTCAGAAATCCACATGGCCTCTGGCACACACCTTTTCTTTGTGTATGTGGTTGCCTAATGCCATGCTAGGATTCTGCACCAGCATTTTCACGTGTAACTCAAAACAAAAAAAAAATGTTGTGTTCTATTGCCAAGACTGGCCTTAATCAGCCCTGTAATGCCTTCACAGCAGGTTCTTGCTCTCAGCCTTCTATTAAGGCTATAATTAATTCTGCAGCTCTAAATGTTCCATTGCTATAATTTATTTATGGGTCCAACATTTTCCTCACATCTGAAATTAGATTTTCAGCTCTTTAGTCTTTCCCAATCTTCCCTTGATCCTTCTCCCTATATAGGGCTACTACATTTAGTATTTTTATCTCTCTGACATCTTCAGAAAAGGCCTCTGGTAGAGTACTTTTCTAGTCGAGTGCGTTGTGATAGTGTCACCCAGAGTAAAGGTCTGTACTAGTTATTTGCTCTGAAAGGCTGACTCACTGCTATCATTTGCCTTTCCCTGTTTTAACTTGTCTTGAACAACACGCTCAGATTTCCATTATCACCAGATACCTCTCATTTTCATTACTCTTTTTTCTAAAAATAAGAAAGCAATGGCAGAATTGCACATTATGGCTTCCTGAACTTTCTAAGCAAGGGAATACCAGGACTCCAATATTTAAAAAATCAGTAAATAATCACTGTGGTGTAATAGATTTATTTATTTTAGAAACTACATAAACAAACCGATCATGGTAAGTGGTTTAGAACTTCATACACACACAAAAAGCCAATGAACGCTGACCAAACTGTTCAGCCAGTACAGACACACATCTCGATACAAAGGCATCTCAAAACACTTATTTTGCAAGTAGTTCTAAAGATGTCAGCATGGGAACCACCTATTTTTCAGACGTTCATTTCCACAGCAACAGTTCACATGCAAGGATAGCATGGTTCAAGGGAGACACGAGCCAAAAAGCCTGCCTTCTCGTCTCAGTTCTGTCCCTGGCATGTCATGTGAAACAGTGCGTTTTACTTCAGCTTGGTCATTTGTGCAGTGCCTATCACAATTATGGCTGGATAGTCTCGTAATCATTCTTATCTTACTATCTGTGTAAACCGTTATAGTCCATTTAGCAAAAGTGGCTGGTATCCTGCATTCCCCTGACAGGGACACTAATGCTGATCCATTACTATCTGGTCAGGGCAGTTGATGCTGGAAAGCTAAAATGATTCCCAGCTGAAAAGAAAGAGCAAGAAACATTTTTTTCCCCAATAAAAGCTATATATGCAACTTCATCTGAAGCACTTCCTTGGAAGCCTCCCTACAGAGATAGAGAACAGCATCTCCTCTGGCATTCTACCGTACCTCAGAATCACCCATCCAGAACACTCGTAGAAGCACAGCTTCTCCTGTTCCAAGGGTGGGGAGAAGAGATCTGGGACGCCACTGCCTGGCTCTCAGAACACCTCTCATCCTCACCAGCTTATATCTACTGAAGAAATGATCTTCTGTGTCTTTACACATTATGTCAGGGCACAACTGACAATATTATGGGAATTACGTATGTAGTGTAACAGGAGTTATGTTTGCTGATCATGTGTGAAGAAAACAGGAAAGTCGCTTGGTTCAGTTTCAAGTGTGTAGGCAAACCAAAACCCTATTCCTAACTGTCAAGCAACCATATCATAAGCAGTCTGCCGCACTAACGAAACCGTGCAATGCCACAATGATCCGGAGTCTCCTTTCCAGGTTTATGTCACATTTCTTCTCTCAGCTCAGAAACACATTTGGTTCACAGAAAAAAACAAGGAATGGCTTTAAATGAGTCATTTATACCTCATCCAAACTGCGCTGCTCTGCAATGCGCTGCAATGCTTTTTCCTAAAGGCAGCCACTCCATTCAGCTCGGAGCCGCTTTTATTTAGGGCCCTGCTACAGCTATTCTCCTCCGTGAGAGCAGAGCTCCCAGAGCACATTTGTGTATTCAATCCAAGCAGACATTTCCATGATGAGGGAACCACAGTGAAGGAGTGGGAGTAGTAGGTGGGTGTCAAAGAAAACCAAAGAGCTATCTTGAATGCACAATGAGGACAGGAAATGGGCTGTTCCTCAGCTAGGAGACCCCCTTCACGACACAGTGGTGAGAAGGGAATGAAATGAGAGTGTCAGAGGGAAAGGACCACAGTATTGGAACTCAAATTTAGATAACATAATAATTACACTAAGTGAACAGGATCAAGAAATCAACCCAATGAGGGCACAGGAGTCTCTGAGGACTCAGGGACAGGGTTGATTTAGCTAGCAAGCCAGTCAAAAACGCTCCAAGACAAATTCAAAAGACAACAGGCAGAGCGGTAAGAGTTCCTAGATGCCTGCGTGTACCACGTGTAGTGGTATCAATGAAAACGCTGAGTGCTCTGAAATGCTGAATCTCCTGTGATGGTCAAGGAGACAGTCACATGCTATTACTTCAAAAGGAAACAGAAAAGGAACAGCTAATTAAAAACAATTAGAACTAGACTATGGGTAAATATTGGCTTCGGATAAGTAAGTCTATTCATAGTTTTAGAGAGGAAAACATACTGAGAGATAAAAACACGCTCGAGTTCAGCCTTGGTTTAGGAAGTTTTAGGCGACCACACTGTGATTTCTAGATACTTACCAGGTCTGTACCTGAACATCCTGCCGGGCTTTTCCAACCTAGTCTCTCTGTGATTCCAGAACTTGAGGCAGATGAGTTCCTACAGAACAGAGGGAAAACAGAATAAATCTTTCAGGTTTATTCATTTATTTCAATCTTACTCAGTTCTTCAGAGGCCTGTGATTGAAACTCCTCACTCACTTAAACTCAAGTAGCAAGAAAATGATACTTCTGATTAGAAAACTAAATTGAAATACAATTAAAATAATTAAATGTGAAAACATGTATTAACTGTCATTATTTTATACATGGGAAAAATCAGTGCCACCTGAGAACTAGTGTATCCAGCCATTCAAAATGCATCATTTCTCCAAGCCAGTAATGTCAAAAATAATCTCCCCACATATTCAGCTACACAGACTTTTACATAAATCACTGAAGATATCACCCTAAGGGAACTGAGGATGAGTTGCCAATTTCATACTGTTGGCTCACAACAAAACTCTCTCAAAACTAGTTTTGTCAGATCATAAGATCAAGGGATGTTTGGGAAAAAAGGAGTATTTTGCTGTATTCTTCTCTTTCCTCTTGTGCCAAAAGAGATTTCCAGAGAATACAAGTCAGATAAATAGTTGCACCTGAATTGATTACTTACACCAAAGCCCATTGAATGAATCCAACCCGTGACAACTGAATCGAGTAATTTGCTATCCACAGAGTGACAGCTGCACGGACTGAATCAGGAACCAGATTATCCAGTGAAACATTGTGCTACCCAATCAAGGCAAGCAGGTTTTATTACATACACTATAAGAAAAGCCAAAGCACTTCAGCTAACAAGTTTTAAAGGACTGCTTTTCAGGATGCTTAGTAACACATGTTAACACCAGAATAAGCAGCCTAAGAGTAACTCGACACGCCAAAGAATAGCAGAACGGGGGAATTCACCACAGTGCGTCGCGAAGTGAGGAACAAGCGCTCAGCAAAGATTCCCAAACAAATGCCGCTGAACTTTCAAACAAATCTGCTCTGACTGTATTGCAACCTTCTGCAATTACTTTCCATGAATATTGTATCAAATGAAGATTGCTCACTGGAACACTGAATTGTAAAGGAATGTTGCACAGGATCTGAGGAAAGTGAAGTATGAATTTTTAATTGAAGTATTCACATCAGAAAGAAGTCTCTAGAAGTTTCCATCTTCCAATCAGATAGACAGTTGGTATGACCTGTGAGTGCAAGTCATACAGTCTTAATTTCAAATAACATACAAGAACAATGAATCCTGATGATCATCAGGCCAAGAATTAATGAGAAATGGCTTGCATTTTTCCTCACACTAAAATATTTTCATTTTAATGGCATAGTATTCTTTAATCTTTTTATTTAGTTTTCAGAAGAAAAAATACAAAGAGAATTAAAATTCTATCCTCCACCGTCATCCACATGTAGCAATTTATGCAGCTCCAACCCACTCTAACTCCTACTTACACCAAAAGAAGTTGATCCAGCTGATTCAAGCCAGCTGACTGAAGAGGAGGAGGATCCAGCCAATAACATTCTTGGAGAACTAACAGAACTGCAGCTCCTTGGCTAAATCCAGGAACAGGGATTTTTTTCATTCTACTGAGCCACAAATGGTGTCCAAACTTCACTAGGCCTTAATAAATCCTTCTGAGTCATAAACTTACATCTTGAACTTCGCGAGTTATTTTTGACACAGAAAATTATTGTGTATCATACACTACAAAAATATGTATTAACCAGATGTTGCTTAGTATTCCCAAACAACTCACATTCTAGGTTATACCAAGCAGAAATTCCAGCTGAAGAGGAATCTCATAAAGAATGCTAAGCATCTAAAACGAGGGAGCTATTCCAAAAGCATCAACAAGGCACTGAAGACAGTCATCACTAATTAAGAAAATAATTAAGAGATGTGTGCAGAACATAACAATATTTCCATACGTTGTACAATTGATACAAGAACATATTATAAGCTTGATACCACCCCTGTTAATAACAACAGGTTACTATTTTATCACGTACAGCCAAGATCATTAAGTCACCATATAGCTTGTGAAAAATGCTCTCCTACAAAGTCAAAACGAGAGGAAAAAGAACAAGAGGCGAAGACAGAGAAGGGAAAAGGGAATTCCTTTCTTGGTTGTTTTTATTTTTATTAATTATTTTTGCTCTCTAACTACTGAGTAGATTTCCATGTAAATGCATGGGGAGCAGGAATCTCATTACAGCCACTGGGAACTTATCGATGATCCCAGATGAATCACGGTCCCATCGTTCATTGGTATCACTGGTGGCAGCTGTAGTTACGGGCAGCTTACGAGGATACATACAGACACGTATGAGCAGCCACCACCTAGCTCTAAACAGCTCAGGCACAAGCAGGCTTTCACAACGAAGCCATAGAGCTGTTCTTGCAGAGGGTATGCTGAGCTGCTAAGCCCTACTCCACATCACTCTAGAGAAGGGATTCTCCTGCCCCAGTGAGGAAGAACAGCACCTCTGAAATAAAGCGTGGGGCCAAGTTCCAGCTGCGCTTCTTAAATAACGCTCTTTGCAGGCAACAGTCCCGTGGCAAGGGGAGGTGGGATGGTTAGCAGCGCCTCCAGCTAGCCAGAGCTGAAGCCAATAACCTGTAGAAACCCAAAGGGGTATCAGCTGCAAAAAACAAAAAAAACACTGTGACAAAATGTGTGGAAAACCTAGGCCAGAATGAGGGGGGAAACGAATTATCTATGTGCCAATCCTCACAAGCTCAGCCCATCAAGTCCGGGCTCCTACAGGCACTAGTAAGTTAAGCTGGACAGCAGCTTTTACATGGTTTAGAAATTAAAAAAATTAAACAGATTGTCAGTGGCTGGACAGGTATGAATCAGTCCATAAGTACCAAAAAAACCTCCTAGTGAAAATCTCATATTCTACCAGGTTTCGAGATTCTTTTACATGCCAAGTCATATCTCATAGACTTCCACATTAAAGCTTTCATGACCTTTGCTAAATACCATCTTTCGTTCTCTTCCTTTATTCATGTGGTGACCCATGAAAACATCATACCTTTCTTTCATAAACAGCAAGCGTATAATACCTTGCTTCCCACTGCCACGCATGTCTTCTTTCACCGTCACTCCTAAATAAATAAATGAATCATCTTTCTTTTCCTCAACTCCCTACAATACATACCCTGAAAAAATGTTTGCTAAGAGCTAAAACAGACAGAGCCATTTCAAGCTAATATTTCATGCTCTGATTATCTTTTTTTCCAATGCATTACCTTTAAAAAAAAAAAACAACCTGTTCAACAATACTATATACAGTTCATTTCTGTCCTGTGAAGGTTTTGTGCTTATTCATGATACTGTTCTTTATTTCTTTGGTTGATGACACTGTCGTCTGTCACTTCATCTGTCATTTACATCTCATTAATATCAATTGTGCCCTCAGGGATCAGTTTTGTCATCAGAAAATGGCACAGAGGGTCTGCAAATGGCAGAAATACCAAGAATCAGTGCCAAAAATAGTAAAGAGACATCTCATCCCTCTTTCTCAGCCCCCACAGATGCTCCTGCATATAATCACAGTGCATTGACATTGTGCTAGTCACTAAGGTATAAGGAAGTTGTATTTAATGATCACACTGGTTTTATTGGGAAATGAGCTAACTAGCAGAACAGCAAACTGGCTCTGGCTGCAACCCGCAGTCTCCTACTGCCCAGGACCTTGCCTGCACTGAAAGAGCAGCTACTAAAGGCAAGGCTTGATCATTCGGAATGGGAGAGAAGCACTAGGACAGAACCACTGGGGCTATTTTTTAGGCCATCATTTCCCAAGAAAAGCTGAGTGGCATGTGATATAGGTAAAATCTTTTCAGCTAGCAAGGCAGAAATACCATTTCTCTGAATATCCCACATGCACTTTTCATTTTTACAAACCCGAAAAGTCTCTACATTATTTTATAGTGATGTTCTTTGGAAACAAACTAAAAAGTACCTTACAACCACACCATTACAGTAGTGCTGCCATCCCACCCACTGGAAAAACCATGAGACAGGCTGCTGGGTTGAATGCTGGGTTTTTCTACAGAAGAACTTAGCTAACATTCCTGTAGATTGAAACTTTGGGGTTTGTATATCAGTATGACTTTGCAAAATGAGCACTGTGAAACACCTGATAAAACTTTGCCACCTGCTGGGTTGTCATACTTGGATGCTCGAGCGTATTCTGCTGTGCAGCAGTAGATCTATCAGCATGTTCACCTCCCTCTTTCTGCTGATTTCTATTGTTGAAACATAGAATACAGGTGTTTTCCTGTTTTCCTCTGACCCTCTTCCTGGAATCAAGTCATTTTTAAGCAACCACCAGTTGCCTTTTCTGTGATTAAAAAGCTCATTCACCATATGTATTAAAAATTCTATCAGTCTGTACCCACATCAATATATTTTACAAGTGACACGTTGCTGTTCACTATATGGACATTTTAAAAGTTCTGATACTATTTATTTGTTCTTTGCAGTAGGCTCTGCCTTTCCTAAGACAGCTAATTCCCCAATGAATGCCCATGAATGGGGCACTGTAGGCCGCGTGAAAATCACAGCTGTAACAGCAAAATGTTATGTTCTATCAAAGCTACTGTAATGCCACCTTCATTTTGAGTTGGACAATGCTGCACTCACTACAGCCACATAATAAACCAACTTTCAAACTATTTACATGCTTGGTTCATTTGCTCGCAATGATATTTAGGAAAATATCGCACACTGTTGGCTGCTCAGTCACTTACTTCTACACCTTATTTAGTCCTAGCTCTGGGAGAATCCTCCACTGATTCACAAACAGTGCTGAAGAGCCGTCTGTACGGACATCTGCCTAACTGCATAAAGATGGACTTCCATCCTATTTTATTGCAAATAATGTCTAGCAGGTTTTCCAGGAGGTATGTATTTCATACATCCCCCACTACACTTACCTACACCCCCAAAACCTTTATCCTAATTTCACTCGTCAGCTTCTGATATCTTTATATATTACATTAGCATCTCGTCTGCCTCATCTTTTCCACTTCAGTGGCCATGTATCTGTTGCAGCTTATCCGTGAAGCCCACACCTTCCACGCTGTAACATCAAGATGACCGCTCATCCAGATAATCCTGGCCAGTGCTGTCATGGCTTTGACAACAGACGACTGTACCTGTCACACTAGATAAGCTGTCCCATTTGCTCCCCATTAAACAGCAGGGCAATACATAGAGATCATCTGTCACGCAAGAAGCCTTGGTGAAAAGACAGCTCTATCACACACAAAATCCATGAGGAGCAGAAAAAGCCCAGCAGCTGGAGGAACTGTATTTTAATATTTAAGAGGTTCCCCTTCTGAATGAAAATTAATTACAAGGTAAAATCACACACAGACGTACAAAGTCACTTGACTAAGAGATGGCCTCTTCTTACCCTTGATCTCCATCAGCCATCTTGTTTCCATCAGAAACACTCTTAATATGAAAAGTACTTCAAAAAATGCAAGGAATTAGATGAAAATCTTCAACCAAATGACAGGCTGTGCTCCTTACATTCGTTTCAACAGAAACTGGAATGATAAGGGTTTGACAATCTGCAAGCATAGTCAGGGGAACGATGCATTAGAAACACTCTGAAACATTCACATGTGAAGTCTCTCTTTATTCACCTTCGCAGGAAAGGAAGTGCATGGAGGTCACACCATTTATGATGTTTTATCCAAACACACTCATGTGAATGGCCTATATGTAAATTGTCATCAACGTGAAGCTTTTCATTACCTGAGTAGACAGGATCCTATTACCCTGAACTCTGGAAACACAGGAGCTCTTCCAGCAAAAGTCATTGCAGCAAATGCCTGAAATAAACAGGCAAAGGCACCCTGGCAGGGTGGTGGACACCTTATCAAACAATGAGTATTTTTATAGCAACAACAACTCACCTACGTAACTTCACTGATTTAACTTCAGGTTGGTTTTGATATTGTAAAACTAATTTAGGGTGTGATATATATGGATTATTATCAAATTCCAAATGAGATGTCAAAATCACTCCTTGTGTCCAAGCAGCAGTGAATTTGGGATATTTATTCTACACAGGAGACCTTACTGTATGAACTCACCTCCTCTACTACGAGATCTGTTCTTGTGGCGGGTCAGACAAGGGAAGTTTGCAGTCAATCAGTACAGAAAGTGCTTACTAAGGTCTGATAGCACTTGGTTGAAAATCTCAAAATCAAGTTCTTTTTTAGAAAGCAAAACCTGTAAAGGTCTCACTATGACCACGCATTTTTTCCAAACTCCTCTGGGTGAGTTTAGCCTGCAGTCCAGAGCTGACTCCTCTCCAGCTCTCCAACCAAGGGCTGCAGGGCCCAGTCAGCATCTCGGATTTTATGACTGGTCCAAAACTGCAGGCATCAGTTTACATGGCTGATAGTAACATGAGAACTCATGGCTCAGAATATTAAGTATTATTCAAAGAGAAGTTAGTTACAACACGTCATAACTGCTATCTTCCCTCTCTTTGCCCTGATCACTAAACGTCTAGACTTTTTGCCAAAAAAAAAAGAAATCTCTCAAGTTATTTCCTTATTTTTATGCATTTTGATAATTTTGATTGCAATTATTTTATTTTATTAAAAAATTAAAATTTTTACTTAGTAAAAAATTCTATTTTATATCTAGATAGGTTTTTGATATAAAATTTTCAAGAAGCACTTTCAAGGTTAAGTTTGTATTTACTTGTTAATGAGGATAAAAACAACCAATAAAGTCCTAGGAGGGTGACAGCCTAAATTTAAAAAAAAAAATGCAGTCTTCAACCCACACTGCAGCCGCTTGTCTCAGCCCAGATGTGAGTTACCAGTTTCAGTGAAGTTCTGCGTTACCACATCTGAAAGGCTTTTCCATTCATGATATGCAGATTATTAGCAATCTTATATTAGACTGGAGTGTGTACATACACAAAGCCACTTAGCTTTTAACCCAAGCAATAATATCATCTCAGCAGGAAGCCAGGAGGATAGAAACAGTCGAGATCCTGCAGCATCCATATATCACAGCAACAAGAGTAATACAAGAATCTTAATAGAATTTTCTGCCTAACACCGCATTTACCCATTAACTCTGTAAATGCAGTGAGCTCCACAGGTATAGGGCAACATTTTCAAAACCCTCAAAGTGGTTTAGGAATCCCCACAGCAGGAGTCTTAAAAATTGCATACAACAAAATTTTAGCCCAGAAGCTTGTTTCCTACACAAAGGCCGTCAGCAGGGCTCCAGCCCAGAAAAGACAGAGAGGCAGGAGTACGTCCCTTGGGAGGGAAGTGGTGACTCTCAGAAGGGTTTACATTAACTGAAAGATCCTGATGCCCAACTCCAGAACGGAGCAGGGACGCAGCTGGTGTATTCAACTGCATTGTCCTGCTTGGCCAGTGCAGTTCTTGCTGCAGTGGCCTCAGCGCTCATGGTTTTTCAATGCCTGGAAGCAAGATCGGCCGATGTAGCTGCTCTTTCTACAGCCCTTTAAAACAGGTCTGTTATTTTGTTCATAAAAGTACCAAACTCCTGCATATGTACCACAGCTCTGAGAGTGCTAATGGCCAGCTAGATACTAACAACTGTGATCAATCACAGATGCAGTACAAAACTACATCTGAACGGTGGAATTCACAGTTAAAAGTGAATATCGGAACAAGGGTTGTTTTTTGCTTTGACTTGTTATTTTGCTTAATCTTAACAGATTAGCATCTCCTTCTGTGAACTGGGGATGTTCTGGGATCTATCCGCGATGGTACTTATTACCTGCTCTACAGGAGAACTGTCAGATTTAATCAGTTCATACTGAAATGTTCTAGAGATGGCAATTCTATGTCAGGCCAAAGCACTGCTGTTGCTTAAGTACTAAGAAGCAGGTGCAGCATTTCAAATCTCTGGTGACTAGAAAAGAGGCACTGTAGAAAGCATGATACAAACCCTTCATGGTTGGGGCTTCTGCTGCTATGCCGTCGTTATTATTTTCTTTCATTATTTAAATTCAGCATTGATAAAAAAATTCATACTGGAAATTACTGATTAATATTTTAGAAACTTCAAGGGGTTTTCTCTTTTTTGCTTCTTTGTTTTATGGAATTGGAGTAACTGATTTTTAAAAGGATGGATTCATTTTTAAAAAGGAATCACACAGTAATCTTACAAGGGAGAAGAGGAATTAGCCATAAAAACAATTGTGTATTTAGGCACAGAAGAACATGTAGAACAGGATAGTGGGGGGCGGGAGGCTGAGATAGACACAAAGCTGCCATAGCTATTTTAATTAGCAAAAATAATACAGTAGTGGGAAAAAAAATGCTAAGCTAGCTTCATAGCCAGCAGAGGGAGCCAGGAAAAGCCCTCAGTATCCAGAGTTAGAGAATAAAGACAAATTAAAACAGATGCATCTTTCTTCACATCTTTTCTCCCATCTTCATCTCTTTGTTGCAAGTGACACGCTCTTGGGACTCCCGATACGGATTATCCATTTCACTGCTGCAGCGGCATACTAAATGCAGGGAAGTACCATTAAATGTTTCAGGCTCACTTTCCATCAGAGACCAACAGTGCTCTGCAGGGCTGAGGCACAAAGAGGATGCACGCACTGATCCATGGCTTGTGTTTCTCCTACGTTGCATCACTTCAACATTTCTTGGGTGCTCATTTTGGTCCCTACTCTTCATCTACAAAATCACATGGGTAACTTCATTTAAGTGAGTAATCCAGAGCCTGAATGGTCTGGTCTTTCAAAGAGGTGCATCAGCATTTTCTGCAAGTAGGAAGCCGATTGACTTTGGGCAAATCACACAGAACTCCTTCTCTCCCTACAAGCAAATTACTTGCTCCGGAACATCTTAATTTTCATTTAGACCATTAGAGTAACTTCACTAGTTCCAGTTTGACTACCGCTTTATCTTGGCCGGTCAAAGACATCAGGTTTGGCAGGGAACAAGCAATGTCGTAGGCATTCTTGAAATTAATTCCAGAGTTTCTAAACCAGATCTTTATCTACTACTGCCAGAAAGCTATAGTCACACTCATAACCCTACAGGTTTACAAAAGTTTTTGAAACACACCATAATATTCAGGCTAGCATTACTTGACTTATCCCATCTGAAGGACTTTGCTCAACATTGGGTACTCACAATGCATTGTCTATAGCAAGCCATGGAATAGGAGGTTTTGCAAACTATCATCATGGAAACTATTATCTTGTAAACAAGTCTGAAGTGCAACTAGAATCAAGGAAATGTCAGTCTACTCATGAACAGGCTGTTAACAGAAGAAGTTAAAATATGATGAACAAAACCCAACTTTTCCTAAACCGACCGTATTACTCTGTGTCCTTTGGACTGCAAGGAAAAAAAAGAGGAGAAACAGGCATTTTAAAAGTCTGTAACTTGGTTATGAGTGCACTTAGGACAAAAATGATTTACTGAAGCTTACATCATGTGCTATTATTTTCCACTATGACTTCCACAGAATCATAGTTGTTCAGCCCATAACAGTGATACGCAAACATCTTCCATCCCAAGCATTTGCTCCATGGCAAGGAATACAGAACACTTTATGTTCTCAACTCTCAGAGCAGCAATAGGGGAGTGTTCTACTGGCTGAGCAGAATAGGAAGGAAGAAAACTACCTTCCATAGCTTGTATTCACATAGAGTCTTCTGTAATGATATAAATATTGCAGATTCGTCTGCACACTTTGCGTTGCAAATGCTGCTCAATCTACCAGACTTACCCTGAACGCAAATATATTTCACTTAGTCCTTGCTGTCACATATTACTAACTCCTTTTGGCTTTTTCCTTAATATTACCTAAAAGACTTGTGAGAATATTTTACAATGCTGTAAAAAAATGGTGATAAAACTCAATTATAAGGAAATACTTAACAAACAGGTCTCAACTTCTTTTTTTACAAAGTCAGTGAGTACATCGTTCTTGCGTTTTCCCTCATGCAAAGTGTGTACTTGTTTTTCAGATGCTGATATGTGTACCTTACCAATGTTCTTTATCTTAAAAATACCATTAGTAACACACAATATAGCAGTTGCTTTGGTAACTGATTTTTCCCCTTTTAAAGGCTGAATAAATACTTGTGTAATACACATGTAAATTATCAGCAGGTATATGATTGCATTGGGTCTGAAGCAACTTTTACACCATGTTTTTTTCTGTGTTTCTGTGAATATGCATGAATGTTGAGGTATGACATGCTTACAAGTACATAACTTGTGTCAACATGGCATGTTGTGATTAAAAGATGTTATTTGGAAACTATGATTTTTTGTAGAAACCGCAAAATTTACAAGTGTTGTGGGAAATACAACTTCATCTCGTTTCACCTGTTTTGCTAAATGACGAGGGGTCAACAGCAAGGACACAGACACCAATTTAAAAACAAAAATAAACATATTTTACTTTAGCTCAAAGCAGGAAAAAGAGCAAGCAGGGTAAAAAGAGCAAGCAAACTAATGCACCTAATCATTACTACAGAGAGATAGCGATAGTGATTAAGAAAGATACATCACCAATTGCCTTTCATACATTACCACCATCCAAATCCTGTACATAAGCTGGGGAGCCCCAGTCACAGCGAAGGATTTTGAGAACCCTCCCAGCAATTGGGAATTCCTACGCAGTGCATCCACTCGTAGGTGAGGTCTCCGACTTCGCTGTGACAGGGGTCCTGCTTTTATATTCTTTATCAAACAGGACTACGTGACCACCTGTATGTGTCTCAGATCTGGCCAGAATCTGAGACACTCTAAGAAGCTACTGTTTTCCTGACTTTAGATATGCAAGACATTTGGCTTTAGATATGGAAGATATCTGGCTTTAGATATGCAAGGTACCTGGCTTGAGACATGCAAGGTACTTGACTTTAGATAGGCAAGTTGGGGGGGTTCACTCAATAAGTCAACTCTAATTCAAGGTGTGTGGTTTAGGCCTTTTTATATCATCACCCTACTGCTAATCTTCACCTTAATGAGAGTCCCAACTGTACAGGAAATTGGGGAATGAAATAATTACATCATGCATATTTTGAGCTGATTTCAGTAGTGGAATCCAAGCCTGTTGCTTTGTGATTCTGGGGCAAAGCAACAAAAAGAGCCAGATTTCTTAAACGGCACAAGCTATTCAGGTCTGGCCTGCAGCGCACTGCCATTGAGGACTACTCATCTTTCAGAGCAGCCACAGTTCCCAGCAGAGCACTCCTGCTCTGCACCGGGTGTACGGGACACCAACACCGCAATAGCCCAAGAAAGGAGAGGACTCTCCCTCCACTCATAGCACCCTGTATCAAAACCAGGGTCAAGTAATTCCAACTGACTTCATTATCAAATTCCAACTGATGTCAGTCAGAGGAAGGACAACGCTGTGTGACTCCTGGCAAAGTGAAACACATGACAATGAGCAACAACGCTCCACTGAGAAAGCGCTTGCGACCAATTTAGAAATGCAGATTATTTTTGCATACGTATGAGTATACTTGTACAGCAAAACTGACAAATCCTGCCACTGTGTTATACCGGAAAACAAGGTAATTTCTCCCCCCTACAACAAGTGCAAATATATTTGATTCCAACACCTTTCTGACAACTTTCTTAAAATACTATTTTCATTGAATCACATGTTTATATAGCAAAGATTTAATTAAAATTCAGATTATAATAATAATTTAATGCTGACGCATAGAACTAAATGTCTTTTGTTATAAATTTAAAAGGGTATGTTAGCACAGATACATGTGTCAGGAATATGCCATATGATCCTATTTGTGAATTAAGTACAGATTAGGGCAGATGACCATATTGCTATTGAATGGCCAAGCTACTGCCCAAATGCAGAGAATGCTGCCTGGCAGTACCAGAGAATGAGTAAGTAAGGGCACATGATTTCTAAGAATGATTCCTTACAAAGATGTACTCAACAGAGCTAATGTTTCTACATCTAGATGCAAGGACTACCAAAGTCCACTGAATGACTCCCACTAATTTTGACACTAGGTCCTAAGAAAGGAAGTTGCTTTGGAAAAGTGGTAGTCCTGCCTCATGTATTTTAGGAATGTAAAGATGGTGGGTCAAGCAGCAGATTCAGTTTTGAGAATCTCAGAGGTCCTTCAAGGGTAACAAGGTGGTAAAAAGTCCACAAAACAGGATCAAAATCAAATATAGAGGTCTATAAAAATACTCTGTTCTATCAAAGTCATTCATAAACTGGACACAGGTAGTAGCTGATACAGCTGACAGGAGTGATTTTATGCATCAATTCCAGAAAATTTTTAATCTTTCGGCATTGTTTAATACTAAGAATTGATTTTTTTCCTCAACCTCTGAAAAAGATTGTCCCATTGCCACCTGAAAGGGCAATACTTCAGAATTAAAAGTATCATGGTTTACTGTCCCCAGGTGCATAATCAGATATTGTCAAACATCATCCTTCCCGTGGTCACTTCAGAGGAAATATGCAAATTGTTTTTCCAGGTGCTTAATTTTCTACTTAGAGGGCCATATTTACTCCTTGGCCTGCACAGGAGTTTAGAACGTATTGTATTCACTGTCATCAATTACTCCTCGGTGTGTGACAGTGCAGAGATCTAAACCATCCTTCTTGGATTGGTTCCACACTTCCAGGCACCTACGATAAAGCCTGTGATGTTTCCAAACAGCCATTTCATGTAATCTGATGTCCGGTGGGACCTGTGTTTATTTAATGCTTGTACATGGGATTGTCTTGTCTTCTCTGCTCCTGTTTCTAACATTCCAGACTCATCTAAAGCACAGAGTGTCATTAAATGGCTCTGATGCCTTCACATTAACTAGCAGTTTTACCAAGTGAAGTACTTCCCTTTTATCACTACAGGCAGTGAGTTTCATGTGATCTTATTTTCAACAGCAAATTACTTCCTGTTGTGAGTTCAACTGTTTGAAACACTCTGCAAAGAATCCTACACTGCAGGAAATAGTCCTGTTCTATTTAAATATTTGCTAGTTATACAAATTACTTCCTTTCCAAATTGCTTTGCCTTTTTTTTACTTTTTAAATTGTTCAGTTTAATTATCAAACTGCTTTCAAGTGCAGGATCGCTTGGGGTTTTTTTCAGTTTTAAGCTATTTCTGTAACTAATACATGTTTTTACTACATGCTTTTCAACTCCCACAAAAGTAATTTGAAAATAACTACAGCAACGCAAAAAGTAACATTGGAATATTTAAAGGATAAAGTTTAAGTGACAACTAAGCAGTGATTTTTCCATTCTGATGAAGACAGACCTTGTCATTTCAACTCTTAAAAAAACAAAACAGTTAACATTTCCTTTCTTTTTTTTTCATGCCGAAGCCAAAACATATTATCTTTTTATTTTAAATGGAAAAGTAGGTGGTCCCATGTTAGATTAAGTGCATTAAATGACTACTGGGGGTACTTAATTAAATGCTTTGGAGGCAAATGCACAGTGACATGAGCCTAATGAACTACCAACAGCTCTGGTTTGATCCAAATGACTCCACTTTCAGGTTGTTTAGAAAGGTCACTGTAAAAATAACGATGCATTTTTATGATTAGCTCTGATACCTGCTTGCTCAATAGACCAGTACACATCAAGCAACAACAAAAGCAGTTTTATGAAAGTTGAGTAGTTACGGCTTAACTCCGTCGTTTACATCAGGATCTAATTATAGAAGGCTGGGTCACGCCGCTGGCTCCGCTGCTTCCTCCAGCACACCAGCCCACGCTGAGTCAGTGTGGTGGCGAGCGGGGAGCGCCTGCCCTGGTCCAGCCTCTCCACCTGGCAGAGGCCACGACTCCACTCCTGCTCAGAAAAGGAGGCACATTCATGTCCCATTTCAAGAGCTGACATTCCTGATACACCCCTGCTCCAAAAAGAAAAAGAAAAAAAAGGAAAAAAAAGCAGAGGAACGGTGTGATCATTCTGCATGATTTTACTCCCTGCCTATCCAAAGGCCCAAACGCACTTTCCCCCAAAATACGTTCGAAGGAATGCAATTAAATGTGTGAACTAAACTATTTCTGGGGTTGCTGGTTTTTTAACACCATCTACTTGATCATCTCATTGCTAAGTAAGGGAAAAGTGCACAAACAATTTTCATCCACAAAAAGTCAAATCTTCACAGGGGCTAGAAGTTCAGACTTCAAGACTGCTTTTTAAATTACACCAAAGACCTGCGTTATTTGTCAACCTACAGGAAATTTGTCTGCTGTGCAATATGATTGTGAAACAACTAAATGGTGTAGAAGGAGGACAGCATTTTGTAAAAGAGGAGGATTGCTCTGAAAATTAATATGGAAACCTGTATTTAAGAACACAGGAAACTCCCTAAGTTTCTTGTGCAGAAACTGAAATATTAAATTATAGCTTCTTTAGCAGCCAGTGCCCAAAACGTCATTGTTAGTAGTGTCAATACAATTCACCTTCTATTTTTTATTTGCTAAGCTTCTGAAATTCAGTCTACTCCTGTTAGCTAATCTTTTAACTTCAGTCCATTTACCACATTTTAATCTCACAAGGGCAACAGAGAGAAAGGTCTGGTTAAATAAATTTTCTACAAAAAGGCTGGTAATTATTGATAGTAAAAGTATTGTGCAGTTTGGGTACCTTTTTTGTAGTCATCACCACTAACCTTTCCCAGGACTATTTATTCCTAATTTATGACATCCTGGGACTTTTGCAATCACGTTAAATGTTGCTTTTTTTAATAGCTGTCAGTTACAGACTACAATTGAAACAGTTTCTACAGATGGAATTTGAAGCCAATTCTTCATTAAGAAAGAAGCACGCAATCATATCTGGAGGAAGGAAGTGTAATGAATTTATAAAATCCATGTTCACTGATGAGAGAGCCCTAATTCTGACTGCGATGAATAATTCCAGTCTGAAGGAATGGGAAGGGTTACTAAACAGAGTATACTGCAGTATGAAAGAAAACACAGTATCTTCATTCTACATGCTGAGGATCAAGAGGGTCCTGAAATTTAAGTGGAAGGCCAAGTGCTTACAGTTTTTCTTTTAATTAAGGTGATAATTTTATACGACTGCATTGCAAACAAAAGAAGGTGCCTCGTCATTGCTGAGAAAATACTGTTTGAAGGTCAAATTCCTCTGCAGCTTCATAGAGGTCACCTGCATTTCACATAAAGGGCAGAACTGGTCCTGTGGTAGGAAAAGAAAATACCTCTAACATTTAATCTGATTTTTCCTCAGCTTCTAGACACTTAGTACATGATTATACTGAAGTTATTCCCTAAGTTTATAAATCTGAAGGGCCCAGTCTTTGACTAGACTGTCTCCCAGAAGATAGAACCATTAAAGAAGGCAGGCGTATAGAAACATTAGCAAGCTTTGTCCATACAGACATTTTCTGGCAAGTAAAGTTATTTCATTATTTTAAAGGTTGATGAAGTTAAATAATGGCAAAAGCCATGAGATACTTCAAACACACGATGATTCTCCATACGTTCAGTGCAGGATATCAGTCCTGCATCAGTCAGCTGAACGGTCTCGTAGTGCTGCCAAACTCTTGCAGGTTAATATTTACAACAGCAAATAGCCACGCAGAAGGATACATCTTCTACTAGTATAAAGGATGAGACTGACTGAAGCGGAGTCACCTCATTCTGTCGACACTAGGGCCAAAATGAACTCTGGCATGTCTTTCTAATAAGGGATACTAAGGTACGCTTTGCATCTCTCCAGATCCATGTTAGTAGTGCAGTCAGAAACTGAAAAGCGCGTTTAACTGGAGAAACTAAGGGCTTAACACAGGTTGAAAGATGCACATTAATGGTGCTGTCCACAAAAGAAGTTCCAGAGAACTCAGGTGAACAGCATTATTCTAGTGAAGGAAGGAAATTTTATCTGCTTTTTATAATATAGTAACTGTGTATTTACTAACTAATGTTCTTCAGTTCTATGAGCTGCAAGGTATCTAACTGAGGAGTATTTTGAAAACCATCCTCCCTTGCTGTTTACAATTAACTACCATCCAAAAAATTCTCCAAAAAATACCATGTTGCTTCAACTCACTGGGAAGAAGACAGACAAGTTGACTGGACATCAATATTACCACCAGACAATGCAATACAATCTAGCATCCTCTCTCATTTTTCCAGGAAGCTGCTAAAATAAAAAATTTAGGCAAACATTTCCATCGCTAGTACAAACAGCAGAAACTAGTCATGTTACAATTATTTTTAAACATCACTTTTCACGCACTGAATATGAAGTTCACCTTTGGGGCTTTGTCTCATGCTTTTTTAAAAAATGTAAACTATGTACACTTTCAGGTCAACATGACTGCCCCTTTCCTGCTCCAGGATGCCGTCACTCATCTACAGATGGCTGGATCCTTTTTAGTTCCCATCAGCTGTGTTTGGTATATGGGTTCTGGAGAAGGAGGGTGGCCGTAGCGGGGCACCCAGGCAGGGTACCATTCGTCCCAGCAGCAGGCTGTTGGTGTAGGCCCTCCCTGCCATGCCAGGGTTGGTCATGAAGTGATTAAGTGTTGCTGTCACATAACCCGGAGGGCTGACACCCTGAGATCCACAACTCTACACGGTCTGACGTGAATTGTCATGATTCCAGTGGGGACACTGAATGCTAGTTCCTTAACAGATCTGGGCTTCGTGCCAAGTTCTTAATAAATTGTAATTAGGAGCTCAGATGTTGGGAACTGGTTTGATGCTCAGATCCAAGCAGGGAATTTCATTCCAATCCCCTCACTTCACCATGCGACTAGAAGAATGACCACCCAGCACTGGGAGAAGATCAATTTAACAATGCATATTGCTCAGTTTAACAAAGTGAATTGCACTTAATAATCTTGACTCTCAGAGCAATCTGTCTCCTGAACAATTCTACTTCATCATAGTGAACTAGTTCAAGAAGAAATTATTTTAACCTTGGCATTAGAATTATGGATAAGATATTTAATCCTCACAACTGGACAAATAAATAAGGACATAGGAGACATATTGTTCTGAACGCTGCTCTTCCCTTTTTATAGATTCGTATTTGTATTGGAGACCTAGAAACACCGTAAGGAAACTACTGGACAGAAACAGTTCCTCTCCTTTAGAGCTCTACTTGGGGCAGAAGACAGAACAGATATTAGTAAGCACAGAGCTCCTGGGCTGAAGTCCAGCTTTGAAGCCCCAGCAGGGAGTCCTCCTACAGTACAGGGTTTCTCTTCAGCCGGCTGTGGCCAAACCCCATGCCCTTTGTATAATGGAACATACAGACCAGAATGTCAGCGTCCATTCCAAGAATTGTGCCAGATACCAGTTAACAAGGAGACTCATTTTTACAAGTTTTATAAATGCTCATGGCATTTATATGAAGGCTTTGGGCTTTGCTGGAGAATAAGTATGAAAGAGCCTACTTTACTTCCTCCATTGAGGTTGCTTTTCTAGTTCCAAGCAGCAGGACTGCAGCAAAGTCAAGATAAAAGAGTAGGTCATGCATAATTAAATATTAATTTCTACCAAGTTTTCAGAAATGCCAATAATATTATTCTCAGTATGTGAGAACTTGACGATTTCATCGGCTTTCTCTTGAGTATTTTACTTACACTAACCTGTTTGTTAGGGATATTTTCAAGAATTCAAATTTATTTTCTCCTTTTGTAATTGATTATCTACATAAGTATTATTTTTCTTAAGCTGAATAAATTTCCCCACAAATTTGGTGTAATATTAAAACTAATTTTAGACTGACTGCACATTTTGTGGGAGTTAACATTTTCTCTTGGTAACTTTTTTAAAGGAATTCCCGGTTTGGGTGCATTCTGCTAACAGTGAAGTCACCCTGTATTCCACCACTGACTTAGATGGGGAAAATTAAACCAAAACCAGTATTTTTGGCAAATGCCATCCCCTACGTTTGGTTTTCAGCAGGCATCTCGATTTTTTATCAGTTATAGATAGACATCATATCTAGCAGAATCACATTCCTTGTTGTTAGCCAGCTCTTTAATAGCAAAATATTTGACCACTGCAACATTTTTCTACTGGAGTGGTTAATGGAAACCTTAGTATAGTTCCTATTATGTATTCAAACTATCTGCCAATTTCCTCTCAGCATGTGAAATCCCTTATTTGTGCGCAATGTACTTCAGATACTGGGAGTATCCCAAGGAAGGCAATTACTGCATAAACCGTGGTTACGGTGTAACGTCCTCCAAAGTATAAAAGCATAGGCAAAACAGATGAGAACAGCTTTTACTGCTACCAGAGTCTGCAAAGGAAGAGCTTAAAACCCCTTAAAACCAACTGTACCAAAGGCTGACCTTTCTTATAGTAACACAATCACATTCCAGTTGCCAACACAGTGATTTTATCAAAACACCTTCTGTTTCCATAATGAACCTCATTAATTTTTGCTGCATCTGCTTTAAGTTACATTTTAAGTGCAGGTATAGCTTCTCTTTTAGGAAATACAGAATACTGATTCATTTGTTCTTTAAGGCAGAAAAGTTAAGGACTAGATTTGCACACATCAGTGATGCCTCCCTAAGTTTGGACATCTCCTTTTCTTTAAAATACCTAGCTGATGGCTCACAAGTTTCCAGAAATGATCACAAAAGTCAAGCTTATAGGTCAAACCATCTTCTCTGAATACTAACAATAGAAGTAGCTCTTATTTAAAAAGCAAAAACCCACAGCCCTATTGAAGTACTCCAATATAAAAATAACATGGGCAAATTAAAATGCACTAACACCTCCTCAGAATTCAATGCGTTGACAGAAGGAGTGGAAAAATCCAAAA
This sequence comes from Bucorvus abyssinicus, assembly GCA_009769605.1. NCBI lineage: Eukaryota > Metazoa > Chordata > Aves > Bucerotiformes > Bucorvidae > Bucorvus > Bucorvus abyssinicus. The sequence goes on from CM020040.1 coordinate 16,910,288, forward strand.
ATCATACCAAGGGAAGGGAAAAGGTGATTGCGGGTATACAAAAAGGAGTTCAGAAACAGTTGTTCAAACACCTTTCGAAGTAGGGATATGGAACAAAATGGGAAATAAAATAAATAAAATTCATGTTCCAGAACAAGCTAAAAACAGGATGGCAAAATTAATCTCACATGAACAGTGTTTGTATGCAAAACTCAGGAGACGAAGCTAAAAAACATCCATGCATTTATGACTCCTGTAATGCCAAAAAGACACCTTAAATCAACCCCCAAAATAGATTAACAATCATTCCCATCAAACACTGAAAGCAAGATTTTAGCAGTCAAGGTCAAAATTCCTCTTCATGTTTTGAAAGTGTTTTGCATGATCAGACTCTTTAATTCACTTACAGAAGCAGCCTCCCAGAGCTGCTCCGTGCTCAGAAGCTGTGCTGGGTGTAAGGTCAGAGGCAGTTTTCCACACCCAGATGTCTGATTCATCCTGGCGCCACCAGGCTATAGAAAGTTTTTTGTTTTGCTTTCTTATTCACATCTTCAGTGCTTCTCGCAATCAATGTGCAATATATGCTCAGCTGGAGAAAAATTATTCTTTATTGCACTAGGCTTCAGCTGAGGAGAGGAACCCTCACTCATCAGGACTCACCATCGTGGTCGCCTCCTCCCTAAACTGCCCCACCAAGCAAGGTTCAAAGGTTTTTCCATTTTTCTCTGAAGCGGACCCTTTCCAGATAAGTAACTTTCTCACAGTCCAGGTCCTTCTTTTCTACTGAAACCTTCTCACTCCTTGAACAACTTCTAAATTAATTGCCCCAATCGCATGTAAAGGATGGGCTGGGTAATGGAACCTTCCTGCATACAGGGAAATCTCTCAAACACAAGTGATAAACATCAGAATTTTTTTCTGAGGGCTCAGCTGAAGCCAGAAGTTAGTTCAGCATTTCAAGCTGGCCACAAGGTGTGGCACCCATTTTAAACCAGATGGCAATGCTCGGAATGTAAAAATAACTGACGCAGACTAAAAGACGCTGTATTGTACCTGGGTTTTTTCCATTATAGATCTGACATCTTAATGATGGGTTAGACTTGAATATTCCTGTATGGAAACATTCTTTGGCAAATTAAAAAATGATAGTCTTTAGGTGCTTTGAGAGGTTTTTCCCCTCAAAATCCTACCTAATTTTCTAGAAAGGTTTATCACTGCTATACAATTTTATGAGCTATTTCCAAAAGCCTATCTAAGGTATCACTTACTATTTAGTTCTAGGGGTAATTTTAAAAGTTTCCATGGGACTTTATTAAATTCCTGTAGAATCCTACTATTCTTGTTCCTATTAAATTTCATAGCATTTTTCCACAGGGTTTTGCAGAGTCTGTTAAAGCAAACGCCTGGATACAGTATAATCTAATTTGGACATTTTGATGAATGAATTTAAAGGGAAAAATTGAGTCATCATTAATTTATAACACATTGCCAGACTTAACAGTAAATACTGATCACCACAGTTTTGGAAATATCTGTCTCGAAGCTTGTGCTCCAAGTCTTTTACTAACTGGTTTGCTATCACAAACAAGCTTTCTGATATAGACAGATAGGTATTAGCAATGGATCCTAAACCCTTAGTCTTGAAAAGATAATTTTAAAAGTCCAAATAATTTAGCTTCTTCCCGCAAATGTTCTTACAGAAAAACACCAAAAAAAAAAAACCAAAAAACCCCAAGCAAAGAGAAAATAGTTTACTGTTCTCTAACTGAAAAGCAGAGACTTTAGTCTGAAACAAACACATTTTATGACTATCCAGGAAGAACAAACAAATTGGGGCAGAGAGCTAATAACTTATGCCAGCATTGCTCCATGCATCACGGATCTCCTATGCTCATGGGAGGGCATTACAAAAATTAGACTAATGTAGTGGAAAGAATGAGTTTGATCTTCCGTTACAGCATTATTCTATCACCATTGCTTTGCATTTCAGGCAACTTCACAACAAACATTTCAAAGAGTGAGAAAAGTGTATCTGCTGATTGGAAGTCACTGGGCTTGTGTTGGACTGTGAGACACTTGAAAAACATGAAGCAGATGAGAAAAGTCCTATTTCTTCTGTGCTTGGTCCCTTCCATGCAGATGGCTGTATATTTGATGAGAGTATTTAAAATCTCTCCAACCTCTTTGATCAACTTGTTAATCGTCATTTAATCAGCTTCATCCCTGCCTCAAAAGCATTTATTGGAGTCTCTTCCCTGGCATATGGGCATCGTAAGGGGACTGATCCAAACAGTCTCAAATGGCAGGTGGGAAGATGCTATGAAAATGCCATGACAAGCAGCAAGAGGTTATGAAAGTCAACTCAGGAGTGACAGTCTAAACTAGCTCACTACTTCAAGAAGTGAAAGGAAAAATTCGTATACATTCATTAGTATTGATTATCAATAGTAAAGTTACTAGATAAAGCCCAACTTATAGGTGTCATATGCCATGTGCTTTGCAGTGATCATAGAAAGGCTGCCACCTTCAGCAAAATACTCCAGAAATACCACCACGGGTAGTATAAATGACAGGGTTTTGATGCTGAACACATATATTCAACATTTCCAATAAGCATTTAAAGGAAAATATGATGAACGTGACTACAGATTTATGGTACTCTTCTTCAGCTGTCAGGATCAGTTTCCAAAGGAGGTAAGAAATCAAAACAAGAAGTGGTCTGCAATGGAAACATTTTACTGAAGTTACGACACTCAAGGCACGCCATATCCCGTATCTCTACCTACAAAGAAGACCATCTGCAAAAGTCGACCAGAATACGGAACAGCAGTGTTTTGTAGATGTTGCAGTGGAAACTTTCATGCAAAATCTGGCCCTTTAAAACACAAAATTAGGAAAGATTTCAAGGATCTGCTCACTGAAATCCACACAAAGTCTTTCAGTGACCCCATCTCCTTCATTACCTTCTAACTTAGCTGCAAATAAACGTATTTACCACAAAATAACCTTGAGGAAGTTCTGTTTCTTCTTTCCATTTCACACGAGAAGTCCACCAGTTGAGTAGGCACTTCATGATACTTTTCTGATTTTTTTACATTTGTACATATATCAATGTCTAACAAAAGTAATTTCTCACATATATGATAAAGAAGTGAATATAACCATTTTGTACTTCACACATTTTCTCCATTCAGTGTGTATTTTGTGGACAGATCTCTGAGACACAAACCCTAGTAACTCATTAGCATAACAAGAGTATATTAATAACATCAGTGTTATAATAAAACAATAATAGCTTAAGGAACATCAACGTTTTGTCATCCATGTATCTCCCATGAAAAAGAATACTAATGTAAATGCCACTGATAAAAGCCTGACTTCATTCCTCTGTCACACACAAAATCTCACTACCATATAATTAACGCCAGTAAACCCACAGGCTCTACCCATGCATTGCTTTTATCCCCTCAGAAAGGAAATAATTCCAATGGTTTTCATCACACACAAGTCAGTTTTGCTACGACTCTTTTCAATCCAAAAAGAAAAGCATTGTTTAAAAATTCATTAAACACTGTATTTTCAGTCCAGTCCTGTACCCAAAAGGAAGGGAATTCACAGTGAGGGAAGGAGAGCTCCTGTGTCAAAGGGATCTTTGCCTGTGGTGGGTCTGCTGTCATTCTCTGAAGGACCAAATTCAGACTATCACATTCTTTGTCTGGTGAACTGTTTCTGCTTACCAAGGCCCCAAAAATGTTTCCAGTGACATCAGTTGCTTCATTAGGTTCTAACTCAGCTGAAAATAAAAATACATACTGCAAAGAAGTAAGGACTTGCCAAAGTGCCAAAGGTTCTAGCAAGTTTTGTTAGTGACTATCCATCTACTGCAGGTAAAATAGGGCTAATTTCTGTCACCAATCAGCCCACGTGTTCCAAGATCTGATTCTAGCACATCCAGTGGTGCAACCTGACTAGAACAACGAGAACGGAGGTGAGTCATGACAATGATATGGGATATGCAGTGCTGATCCAGCAGCAGAGAGGTGACAGTTTGTAATTCATGCTGGAGCACCAGAACAGGCCTCGATACTGTGAGCTTTGGTAAGTAAGACTCAGAGTTGTGACCCTCTCATTGAGAAGAGGCAGTGCTCATCTGGACCCACTTCCTAGCAATGCATTTTCCCTCGAAAGTCACTTGGGCAGCAATGAACCGGGATCCAGTGAAAGCCAGTGCCGCTACCAAAATTCCTGAAGTGGGGGGAAACAAGTTCCCCCAGATGTCTCTGAAATCACGGAGATGGTGTGCTTCTCCAGAACGAGATTCTGGTTTTAAGAATTCCTAGTTTCAAGAAATGGTGATGGGCTGAGCAATATTCTGTTACTTGCTTTCTCCCAGTACCACAAACCAGCAGGAAAGCCCAGTCACATGATGGGTAACTGCTGGGCCCCAGGGATCCAGATTTTGCTACGATTTCTGCCTCTGTAAAAATGGAGACGGAAGTAATGAACTAGAATATATACAACTGGAGGTATTTGTACACGTGTATTGTATACTTACTAGACAAGAGGGTGAAAAATTATCACATATTACAACCACACTGGGGGTGAAAAAGGCTAAAGGAATACAGCCTTAAGGGTACCAGTACTCAAAGAGACTCCAGTTTAATAAGCATGTAGCAGCTACGCACACTGATCCATGGGAGTCTACATTAAAAAACCCTTTGAAGAGGATTTTTAAAACTGCAACCCAAAAACTTTTAGAGAGTAAATGAATTCTTCTTTATATATGTCTCCAGGAAGATATCTGGCGTCTAAAGAAAATCTTATGCTTATGGAAGTATGGAAATCCAACTAGAAGTCTAGAACATCAATTACATCTGAGCCCTTGTGCTTGCTCTACAGATCGCTGCACATTTGGACACAAATACAAAAATATTTCATAAATAAATCCTAGTTTTCCCTCTCTCCTTCCTCTTCCATTTTCACTTGTATGTGGAATTTAAACCTTCCACAGTAAAAAAATACAAAAGACAAAAATTATGTGTTTGGTGAAACAGAATTGCAACAAGTCTCATGAATAACAACACCTTTTTTCCTGTTAATATAGCAATATAAACTACCATTTCTCCTTCATTTACTAATGTATTTAAATGTCTTTTCTCCCCCGCACTGGATATAAACTGTAGATTAAAGTTTTCGTGCTGTTTCTGTAGCTATCTCTCTCCATATTTTACAGGCTCAGAACGAGTCAAGTTCAGCTATTTTCCACAGACTGTGCAATGCAATGTCATACCGGCTGGTATAAATAAGCACTTCTAATCAGTTTACTTGTATTTCTCGCAGGTTGTGGAAGGGAGATTGCTATTGCATTTTTGAGTCATCAACGAAGGGTGACAAAATTAGCTCATGGTAAAAAATTATATTTAACAATCAAATGCTACTTCTGCATGCAAGGTCATAGCATTTCAAAGCTTTGGCCTTTCTCTAAAGCAGAGGTGTTTATTAAGGTATCTTTGGTGATTCCTTATCAATCCTGGAGAACAATTTTGTCTCCTGAACAGAACAGCATCATTATTCATTGTTTTTTACTTGAAAACATCTTGCTGTTATTTGCATATGAGTGAGTCCTGCTTCTTTAACAGAGGAAAAGAGTGAAGAAGTATGTAGTGTTGTTCCTTGCGCACACCAGCTCCCACCTTCATTGCTGGGTACAAGGCCTCATAAAAGAGACCTTGCAAAGCTGAGGTATTCTTTGTGTTCTGCACAGTTAAGACTTGTGCAGAAAAGACTTGTCCATCTCAGAATGTCTTCTGGTGGAAGAAAAAAATATTTTCCACACAAAAGAGAATATGGGAAAATTAAACTCCATGATAAATGTGAAAAATCTTCAAGAGCAAAGAAGAATTAAATGCAAGTGGCTGCAGCCTCTAAACATTCCAGCAAAGCTCTGTTCTAACAGCCTGAAAGGAAGAGGTGGGGAAGCAGACAAATGACGGTAAATTGAATGAAGTAGGAGGTTGTTATAAGAGAAGAAAAAAGGTAGTATGTCTTCTGGAAGTGAAATTGCAGGAAAACACCAGAAAGTTGGAAACTGAAAACAGAAGTGGAATGAAACCTTTATACACTGTGTGAATCACTGTTTGGCTAGAAACCAGGAAATAATTGCTGGAACAGGCAAACAGTGAAAAGCCATGATTATTATAAGACCCTCGGCAGGAAACAAGCAAGATGACTTGGGAGAAGCTGCTGGACTGGCTCCGGACAATTTCCATTGATGATGTAGTTTAACAGAAAACAGTGAAAACAGGAATTAAGGAACAGACCCCTGCTCATTGTGAGATGTAATACTACAACAGTCTGATCTGATAAGCTACAGGAAACCCTGCACCCAAAGAACCACAAATTAACTTGGTAAGAATGAACCTGCCTAAGTCAAAGGGTGACATTAAAATACCTAGAACAGAGGCAAAAGATTTCTTTCCTCCATCCTTTCATAAAGGCGATGGCTGCATCTGCTTTTAAAAGGAGTACATTTTTTTCTACTAAAAGAAGTTTTCTGTAGAGTGTTGTCTTTCCTTGGAAAAATGCAGATTCATTTTTAAAAAAAACTTATCTGAGGAATACACAGAGGGATTTAAGTTTTATTATGATTCCGGATCAGAGCTGTAGTTTGAGAGTCTTGACTTCCATGAGAGGAAAACCAAAGCATAACTATGAAGAGCAGAAATAAGGTACCCTGGAAGCATTTCCAATTGAAAACTTGAGGTTTTTAAAAAAAAAAAAACCTTTGACTGAACAGTTTGGGCGTTTAACTTGTTACTTTTTTTTTTTTTAATAAAATCAAAAAGTAGTCCCACTAGCTTGAAAGGCAAACTTTCAGAAGTAGATCTTTACTTAGCTTGGTAATTACAAGTGCAGTTGAGTAGGACATTTCTTTGAGAAACAGCAGGAGGAACAGATTGTATTATAGTGGTTTTGGTCAAAAAAATCCTATTCTCTCCCACAAGATTATCAAGAGGTTAAAGCTGAAGACATTACTCCACTATATTTACAACAGTATAAAGCATAAACATTTGCTGAAAATATCCTTTCTGTGAGGTTAGATATCCAGTTACTAGAAGGAAAATGGCTGATTAGGAGCTACTGCAACCTGACTGAGCAAGCCAGTGCTCCCGCCCCAGCTCAGAAGGTGCTCTGAGGGAAGTCTCTCTTTGAACAGACTGGGTGCCCAGAGGTAGCTACCTGACCGCTTGTGCAATTCTTAAGAATATCCAGGCCTCGCTCCCGTCAAGTTTGACTTCTGGGTGGTCATTAAATATCACAATACTCGGCCTTTGTAACACCCATGAAGACATACTCAAGTGAAGAAGAATGTAGCCCTCAGCCATTAACTTAATTAGTTTTTATTCTGCTTTTTTAGGCCAAGTCAGAACACTACCAGCACGACAATTTTCCCATTACTTATGGATGACACAGATCTGAACAAACTGAAGCATCTCTGAAAACATGTATCTTTTGGCGGAAATACACATTTCTTGTGCTCTACTGATATAATTTACCTTTATAATTTCACCCTCTTAAAAGATAACAGAGGTCCCTTTCTTTTCCCCTGATGTAAATTAGAAGTACCCTTATTAACTCAATAAAATAATAATGGTGAAAGAGAACAAGTAGCAGGCCCATTATCCTCTTGAATCCAATAAAAATGGAATTCTTCAATAGAACTTTTCACAGTGACTGGTCACTAGAAATTAGAGCTCTAAGGAGAGATAATATTTACACAGAATTCCATGATTCTGAAATTGAATGTCATTCTAATTTAAAAACAAAGCTGTGCACACTATCACACAGAGTACAAAAACAAGGCTAGTAGGCAACAGTGCTTCCCCAGAATCCTCTTTCAGACTCCTAACCAGAGGCTGTTTCTTTTATTAAATAGCTGTTAATTGATTTTTCTTTCATAAATTTGTCCAGTTGCTTTCTGAGCTTAGGAAAACTTCTGTTACCCACAGCATCCTGTGGCAGAGAGTTCCACAGCTCCATCCCACGGGTTTAAAGGAGCATCTTCTTTTGCTTTTCTGAACCTGCCTGCCGCTACCTTCATTTCATGCCCCAGCTCTTGTTGGGAGAGTCAGTGAACAACCTCCTCCTTACTTTTTTCATGGCACTCTGATTTCATGGATTTCTATGGTATCTTTCATTTACAGGCATTTCTTTTGAGGCACAGAACCAGAACTTTACACACAGTGTTATGGATTAAAGTGCACAACATGCAGGGTCATTATAACGCTTTCTGCTTTTTTTTTATTTTTTCCTGATTTTTCTAAATATCTAAATTTTTTTAATTTTTTTTTTTTTTACTACTACTGAGTATTAAACTGACATACTGAGCTGACTGATATTCTCACCCTGCTTTGAGCAGTGGGGCTGGAGCATAATTTCTCCAGCCGTCTCTTCCAATTTCAACAATTCAGTGAGTCTGTGATTCAAGCTTAGGGGACAGCAGGTGAAATATTTCTATTTTGCCAGTGTACAAGACACTGGAATCACTCCCGTCCCAGTGTTACGCACAGCCTTGGCAACCCCCATTCAAGAAAAATGAAAGCAAACTGTATCAAGCACAGAAAATCATTACTAAGATGAACGGGAAAGGCAGAGCCTATCTTCTACAAGAAAACTAAATGAACTTAGGTTCTGCCTAGCAGACTGAAGCCTGAAAAGGTTTATGATTGATGTCTGAAGTACATTAGAGAGCTAAATACAGTGAATGTCTATTTAAGCTACACGACGGCATTGAATTAACAACAAACTGCCCAGGTATATCAACCATTCTTGAAAAAATTCAAGCTAGAAAACAGGAGAAAGATTCTATGAAGGTTTTAAACAACATTTCCACCTGCCAGTGACTCTGGCAGTGTCAATGCCAAAAGCTCATTATATTTAATATGAAGTTTACTGAGTTTTGACATTTTTGCGAGCTCTTTCTTTCTTGAAACTAAATGACGGGAAAGACAACGCAATTTTTCAATGTGCTTTAGCTTTCATGGAATTTCACACTGTAATGGAACATGACACTTTTGAAATTTCTCCATCCCTGTCTACCTCAAATGCAATATATGCAGTCTGAAACTATTAGCAATAGCAACAAGTAAGAGAGGCTTTCCATCAACTCCGGATAAAACTCTTACCAATTTAATGAGGAAAAACTTCAAAAATCTCTGAACTGTCTACACTGAAAAAGAAAGGCAAGCCCAGAGAAGTACAGCTCTTGGGGAAAGTGATTAACGACTCAGAAGTTACAATTGCTAGATCTTTCTAGGGAGATGTGATAAACACTTACAGTGGTAAAGCAGCAATCGTTCTATTACTTCACATAAAGTCCCATGATAATGACTGGTAATACCAACAAATTGCTTGTCTATCAGGTCAGAGAATTCATGACACTAGCTTGTATTTTGCCTATTAAAACAGAAAAAGAGAGTACGATCAAATTAACCAAACCAAACAGGCTTCCAAACTCGCTTTTTAAAACTTGGAGTTCCCTGATCTCCCAGTTCATTATGCATTTAAGCCATACAAAGGTGGGGCTAAGTTTGGAAACCCACTGGCCTCAGCCCTTGAGTAAATCTGGTAGGTAGGAAGTACAGAGCATGAGACATTATACACCTCGTAAAATCTTTTAGTCAGAGTATTCGACACGAGATTTTGAGTCTCTGACTTCAAGACTTGTTAAGCACATAAAAGCATGTCTGGTGGATTGCTGCTGCCATGGAAGGTCTGCCACTCCATTCAGGTGGCTTATGCCTAGTCATAAACAGCTTTGGGTGAGACCTCTTCTTCCCAGGCACAGTGTCCATTTGGACACTTGGGTACACGATGTTTTGTGGAGCACCACATGCAGAGGCTATTAGATTAAAGTGAGAGATTTGTTTGTTTTCTGAAGAAAAAGCAAATGAGTCTCTGCAACACTTCACAACTGGAAAAAAAAAAAGTTGTTTAAACAGGGGGGAAAAAAAAATGCTCCTTCCACATTTTAGAAAAATACCGGTGTCTCCGAGACCATTTTAATCCTCCTTTTGCAGACCAACAGTTACTACATTATCTCTGAAGAGGACACAAGGCTCCCTACAATTCACATTTTAATTCTGATTTAAATTACTCTCTCTTACCAAGCCTTAACCTCACTAAGGGAATGGGACGTATGTCACTGGCCTCAGGGGAGGCAGTTTGAGACACCTCTCTGTACATAAATTGTTTCTAGAATATGTATGAAGACATATAAAAGTGTGTAACACTTAAATCTTTAATTGCTATTATTGCAGATTACAGGAATCTCCCTCTTATTAAAATGGTGAACTTCTGACAGTCTTTAAACAAATTATTCTTGTGTGGTGGAATAGATCACATCCAGCGACAGCCAGTCCAGTAAATCACCATTCTGCCTAAGGAGCAACAGTGATGGCAGCTACCTTGGAAACCTTCTTTTGAGGGCTCCTGGGCAGTAGAAAATGGGTGAACAGGCTCAAGGCAAGGCTCAGCTGTCAGCATTTGATATGGATCTTTACTTTTACTGCTTTAATTTTATTGCTCAACAGATTTTGTTTGAGAGTCTTTTGGATACCTGAATTGTTTTAACAGGATAATTAACTCATTTAGACTTCAGTTTTCTGATCAAAAAATTTAATTTGAAGGTGAATACATTTATCTGCCCAAGGTTATTCCCATGCCTTTTTTCTATGTAATTCTCCTGTCACTTATTGAAATTTACTGCTTGAAGCTCCAGCTTCACTGCGCTGCCATTTTAGCCATCCGTTTTCTTTAGCTCCAGGATTTATGATGATCAGAAACGATTCAAAGACCAGAGCTATAATGTACACATAATCCTCAGCAACATATATCTAATAATATAAATACAATGAATCTTAATTAACTTAGATTCTACAATTTTAATAATCTGCGGCCAAGATTTATGGACATCTTGCAACCATTAACTACTTATTCTTGTACCAGCCTGCATGGAACAACTAAGAGAAATTAGATATTAGCCTTGACTCGGCAACGTACAAGAACTTCCCATTACACTTAAATGGGGACTTAATCTGGGACTGCATCACCCTAAATACTAAAATGAATGTGGAACTAACACTATCATCTCGATGTAACTCTACATGTGGTGATATCAGTATGTGCCATATTCCACTTAGAATAAATAGCTCTTCTCTTTTCATGAGCCACATCTATAAAATTCTGGTCTTAGATGAAACAAGTTTATTTCAGAGTTATCAGTTATGGAATATTACTTTACAAAGTCAGATTTTCAGCTTTTCCATAAGTTCCCAAGTTGACTTAAGCATTAACGCATCAGACTGTGGCTATGGTCAGATAACTGAGCTAAACTTACTTTAGTTAAAGATTACTCTTGTGTTAACGCAAAGTTTTAATTGAGTTCTCATTAAAGTGATCAAAAGCCGTAAGACTACAGCTGATGCTGCATCTATCCGCTATCATCATCAATTCAGTTTCCCATCAGTCACATCCCTTAAGGTCAAACTGTGTTATACATGACAGAGGATCCATTCTATATAATACAGATCTCTGTAACCTAATATAGACATACTCTGACGCAACATTGTAAATTACCTTTGTTTTATATGTTCAAATAATAAAATTCCTGTAGCTTATAATAGGGTTTGGTATTACTATTCTTATGTTATTATAATGTTGAACACGTTAAAATGCAACAGGGTGCAAAGAATTCAGTTTGTACTGCTTCGCTGCAGTGGAATTCAGATCTTTGTAACCAAGAGGCAGATCAAACCCAAACCATAAATTTTACTATCTAGTTTACAAATGTAAGACAGGACTAAGTTCAGCAGGGCAAAATAGTATAAAGAAAATCTAGTACTGAAATACATTTTCCATAGAACAGACTGACATTTCTTTGAAGGTTTGCAAAAGGCACTTTATGACCCATTAGGAATCAAATGTAGTATTTGTGGCACAAGTGCATATACTGGAACATTTATTGAGTCTATTTATCCGAGATAAAACACATAGGATACAAAATGTGAAAGCCATTATAATATTTCGTCCCCATTTATTTACCTGGCCAGGATACACTATTGAATTTCACAACTCATTTATGATGGAGTCATGGGAATATGGCAATTGCATAAATAACACCCTAAGTCAAAATGCAAAGCTGTAACCATTGAAAAAGTCAAATTGCTTTTTATAGCAGTTCTTAATCTGCTCTTTCATCACCACGGAAATATAACACATTAACCATTTATTGATATTTGATGTCATCATGTGACCTTTAAAATGAAAAGGCGTGGACTTGAACAAAACCTGTGTTCTGTAACACAGTAATGCAGTTGGCCTTTCCTGTGACACTGGTACAGCTTCCAGAGCTAGTGCTGGTGATGTTGGATGCCAAGAAAGTACCAAAGGAAATAGAGGCACCGTGGATCAGAATCATTGGTTTAGCCTGCGTAATGAGAAGTAACCCTAAACAGAAAATACTAGGATACCTCTAAAATAAATTTCATCTCTGTTGGAACCAATGATTAAAATACATGAAATTACTTTTCAACTTCCAGCTAGGCCGTATCCAGATTTGTATACACCACATCCAAATATACTCCAGCACACACACATCTCATAGCCAAATCACGTCAAGCTAAGAGTGCTGGAACCTCAACGCACAAGCGACTAAACTGACAGGCATGAAATCTATTTGGGTGCAAGAGCCTTCCCGTCTTGCTCAGACAAATGAACGATAACGCTCAGAAATACATGACTGGTATTTATGAGTGTGAACCGGGTTGAGCTGTTCGGCAGAAATCAGTGCTGCAGGAAGCATCACTAGTGATACAACATGGCAGAGGGCAATCACAGTTTCCGTGTGGTGAAATCAGAGCTGGGAACATCCAAATAACTGATTCCTCTCCGTATTTTGTAAATGCAGAGGATGTAGCAATTTATGGATGACATTTTGCCTGCACTGAGGAAATGAGTGCTAATAATGAAGTTGTATACTTCCATTGCTGCTGCCTTTTCTTTTTAATTGTGCCAGTTATGCTAGAACACCCCTCATCAGATAGACTGCCGAGTCATTCAGGAGGCACTGCTGACTCATGACTGTTTACTTATAGGAAAGAAAGGCCAGAAAGAAATTGTTTTGGTTAAGCAGCTGCAGCTGAATTAAAATTTTGTATCCTGGTACTACTCATATAAAAATAATAATATTTAAGTGCATAACTACTTTCTTGCCTGCCTGAAAGATCAATGAGAGATTTACCTGCTAACAGAGGAAAAAAAAAGGAAAATTACTCAGCATATTCTCAAACAACAGTCTTCTGAAACAGAAAAGGTGAGACAAGTGTCACAATTTTAGAAAGGAAAGTGTTAAGTTTTCTATCAGGGAACAACCAATGTCCACCACGTATTTGGTCACAGACTTCTACCACCATTTGGAAAGCTGGGGCAAGCAATATTGACAGCTGTTCTTCAGGTTGCAGCACTTATTCCAGAGGTCTCCCCAGCCATTACTCTCTCCCCTAACAACTGTAGTTGACGTTCTACATCTTACTTGATATTTCCACAACAGTAGTAATGGGACATATGTTTTCCAGTTACAAAAAGAACAATGTGTGGAGAGACTAGACTCTCAGATGATGCAGTGCCAAATACTTGTCTGTTGCAATGATGTGGCCCCACTGATTTCAAGATGTGGCTTTAGGGATAAAAGAAAGAATGGAAATGCAACTACATCACAGGCCAGCTTTTGAATGAAGACAATGCAGTGGAGTACAAGCAACATTATGAGAAACATATAACTATGGTGTAAAGCAGAACTATGAATCAAAATACCTATTAATGGAACCCCTGAATTTATTAATTTTACTGACAAGGTAAGCCACTAAACTGTCTTCAAAGTGTCGTTAATATAAAGGTCAGTCAGTCATTAGCAGCATAAAGTATCCTCCTGCACTTTGGAGAATTCAAATATTTAGCCATGGATGTTAAAAGAGAAGCCAGAGATCCTTCAGCATGTTTTAGCTGAAAGTTTGAATATTCTGCACATAGAAACGTAACATCCAAAGCAGGCAACCTTTCAGCGCAGGCAGTGCCAGTACTACACTACAGAACCACAGGAACATTCGATTTCTATGGCTTTTTTTGAAATGCGACTTTGTAAGCGTGGGCTAACACTGAGCAAGGCTAGACACTCAGCAAATATTCCAAGTACTTTCTACCCTATTTATGGCAGCTGTAAGGGTTTCAAAATTCTCCCAGACAAACTCCACCTGTGAAGACCCCAACAGCACAGAGCAGAAGCAGCCAGGAAGCCATATTTTTTCTTTCATGGAAAGTTTTTAATCAAACACAAAAAATACTTTATTAAATTTGGGAAGAGGGTGTGTGTAAAACGTGGGTTTGATCATCAGAATTGAGAACAATTGTATGTTTTCAGATTTTAAGTAAAGAAAGATATGTACCAACAAAAGTTCTTCTATTCCAAAAGTTCTATTTAATTGAAAAGAAAAAAGAATTGAAAATTTGCTATTTTCTTTCCAGCAAAAAAGAATAAGTTTTGATGAAAAGTGTCCTACTTGCAACTACTAGTTTTAATGTTCAGAGTACGAGTCTGGAAACCATTGACACTGATAAATTTGCTAGCAGTAGCACACCAGTGCTGCAAAAGCTTCCTGCAATCCCCACCTCCCTTCAGGGTCCCAGAAATAGCTGCTGAAGTCCCAGAGTGGGTTTAGCTGATTCAGAAGAAATGCAATTAGGCCAGGACGAGAATGCACTGATTAGTTATTTCTCAGATAGGCTTTGCTGCTAAGATTGCAGGTGAGAACTGCAATCTTGGAGAGGCTTTTGGTCGTAAGAAACTCAGCCAGACTGAAGAGGCAATACCAACTGTCCTCATTAACTGTCTCTTAATCCACAAGTACGAAGTAATTTGTATTCTGCTTGTAAGGATTAATCTAGGTCAAAGGAAGACTTTCTAGTGAGGCCAGTGCACAAGAAAATCCCAAATACTGCAAGAAAAGCTTGCAAACAAGAACATGGTTTAATACATGTCGTATTGTTGCCTAGTTTTTGCAGCTTTACTGCGGAGTTCTAGAGCATTTCCACTCCAAAACAAGCTGTAAGTGTCAATAAAGGAAGTTTGCGCAATGGGCATGGAGAATTGAGTTACTGAACCAATGGTCTGGACCTAGTAAATATAACAAAATTTCGATGTAAAATATACGAAGCATTTTACCAACAAATTAATGAAGAAGAACACTTCTTACAACTGCTTGTCCCGTTATGTGTCTTCACAACACCTGTGTACTGCACACGTAATTGCTACAGACCAGTCCTGGGCCACGGATAATTCACATTAGCACAATAATTGTCCCTTAAATAGATGATACCAGTCCTTCCCTTTACACATGATGAAAATGAAGCTTGTTCTTCCTCCTCCCCTGGGTTAGCTGGGAGAATTCAGAAAGTTTTAAAAAGACATTAAACATTATTGCTATTGGCAGGTCCCAGGTTTATAATGTCTAAAACCTTGTATTTTACAAAATTCTTATCACCATTTTGACAAGCTACCATGGTTGCCACAGGCCTTGAAATGCAGAAGGCAGAATGCCCTTAAGCTAAAAAAGTGCCTTTTCTTTATCCCACTGAATTGTACTCAGGCTGAGCCGAGTTACAAATTGTTTAAAATTGACATTTTCTTCTTTTACTTGAATTGCTCAGGAAAATTTAGGCACACAGGACTGGAAGGGACCTCCTGAGTCATCAGATGCAGTCTGTAGGCACCACGTTACATAATCCTTTTCATAAAAGTATTGAGGTCTACCGTAAAAGCAGCTGTTCTTTGCCTGAACCCACTACCTCACTTGTAGGCTGTTCCAGAACTTCATCTAATTAAAAAACTTTCTGATTTCCAGTCAGAATATATTCACAGCCCGTTTAGACCTTTTTTTTTAAGCAAATACTGCCCTTCAGTTTAAATAGCTCTTTTCCACGTCTTGTATTTATTCCCTCATGTATTCATAGTGTCTCTCAAGTTTTTCTCCTCCTATGCCGATCAAACCAAGTCTCTTTAGTTCCATATCCCAAAGTAAGTCCTCCACAACGCTGATGAGCTTCAGGAGCACAGCAAAAAATTAACTGTCCATGGGCATCCTAAAGGGCCAGGTCTGCATCAGTGTAAAAGTAAAGGCACATGCCACACTGGGGATTCCTGAAACCTACTGGGGACCCATGACTAATCTAGCGCTGCCGTTCCACTCTTCCCTAAGCCCATTCCTCGACCACTTTAGTTAAGAAAAGGACAAAGCAAAAGTCCTGCAGATGCTTCTGGTTTTGGAGCTCACCACCACCAGGGAACAGAAAGAGGACAGCACTGGTGCAAGCTTTGATTTTTTTCTTTCTCAGGTACTTTTGGAACTGGTAACTCTTGAAGTATTTGATCTAAGAACAAAACCAGAAAACATCAAGAAGGGTTCTTAAATGTCCAATAAAAAGCCACTGAAATAAGTCTGAATTTTCCAGAAGCTCTCAAAAGGCTTTTAACCAAGTCCAACAGGGGGGTAGGTTTTAAAAGTTCAGCAACAGCCTATACAAAAGAGGCAATGGTATATATGTCTATACAACAACATATTACACAAAGAGTGGTGTAATTTTATCACCCATGGAGTTCATGACGGATACAATAAACATACTTCCGGGAAAAGAAGTGGAAAAAATACAGCATCAGTGATGGGAAAGAAAAAAACAGTATATAATCACATTTGGTGAGTCAGTGTTGATTTTGATGGGAAAAAAAAAAAAAAACCACACAAGGAAAATTAGCTTGAGTATTAGAAAAAGCTCCTTATTTGCTAGCACCTGGAAACTGCAAAACAGTGAACGTCTGGAAGTTAGTCACACAAGGCACTGGATGAACAAACTAGTGTTCATCTGAAAGGAGGAATTTTAATTCTGTATCTTATCTTTTATTTCTCAGGGTTTGGGTTTTGGTTTTTTTTATTATACCAAATAAGTTTCCTTATAAATTCTCCCCTGAATTTCTCTCTGTAAGGGAATTTCAGGAGGATAGATCAGAAAGGCACCACATCTCTCTCTCATATAGTGAACACATTGGATACCCTGGAGCGGGACTCCTCTGAGCCTGAAAACTGTTCCACCATTTCTCATTTAAGTCCACTGCTGAGAAGCATCGGAGAAAGACAGTGAAATCAAGGGAATCAGTGCATTTGCCAACCTGAAAGGTGAATACTCATCAACGGCATTTATGAATGATTTAGTATTCAGAGTGCACTTGGGACTCTCTTGTCATATCATCTATCATGGACACACACAAAGGAGGACACATCAACTAGAAAATTAATCCTTTATATCTAGCTTTGTCAAGTACAATGTGTCACTGCTGTGGTTGAGCCTAACTTTACAAAATACATTCCAAAGACACCACAGTAGGACAACAGCAATATATTTTACCTAGCAAGAGACTCATTGCTTAAATATTACGTTCCAAAGACTAACCTAGGCGAAGAATAAAATGGGTTGGTACATCTCTTCAACATATACCCACTTTTCTTCCCTCCTTGGGCAGTTCTGAAATCTGCAGCAATGAACTATCTATTGATAAAAAAATTGAAAAAGAGTAATTTCTACTGACAATAGAGCTGAGAGTATATAAGAAAAGCCTTTAAGGCCACCAGGTCTTGCATAGATTTCAAGACCAATCACAGGTCAAAGGAGCAGTTGCTAACGTAGTTGATTGCTCATTTGATTTAGAAGTCCTCCTGAGTTAGGAGTTTCCTCTGTTATTGCTCAGTTTTGCTGTAGGCCACAACAGTGACTACTCAGCGGCTCCTGATACCTGCAGCTCTGTCCTCCGACAATACAGTTCCTTTTTGTAACTTTACATGTTCTCCATCCGTATATGAAATTTCCTCCATGTCTGCCTTCACTCATGAGATACTATTGAGAGAAAAGAATATTCTTTCATCTGAAGGGAGATAGCTCAGTATATCCACTACATTTGAAATTAACCTTCCTCACTACATTTTTGTAGAATTAAGTTTTCTAACTGTCAAGTGGGAATACTGCTCTTAAGGGTGCCACCTTCCAACACAATTAGAATCAGTAGTGTGTTCTCAGTGTTCTGTTAAAGCCAGCTCATGAACTGTGTTACTCTATCCTATTGATCCTGTGAAAGAAGGGGCAAGATTTGCCCTGTTAGGAATTTTACTGTTCAGGAAAGGTGACCGTAAACAACCATAAGGACTGAGGCGTATTCATGGATTTCTCAGGAGTAGACAGCTGATACACATACCTTCAGGCTAAGCAGACCACCACTTAGGATGACAGAGAAGTTCTGGTTTTATATCCACTAGTATTGGTCTTTTGAGACTGCCAAAAAAAAGATGGCTGGTTTTGTGACAGGTAACAGCTCATCTAGAGCTGAAACTCAAGACTCCAAACGTATTTCACAGGCATATTTTCCTTTTCTAGTTGGGAGCAGACTGCGTTTATTACAAGCCTTCCTCCACGTTAACTGCTTTTTCAGTCTTTCAATTGATTGCATGGATAGTCAGCAAGGAGGCAGCTCTAAGCCTGACTGGCTGCATCAGGAGGCAAGGGCAGTTCTGTCTCCGCTGCTGTCACCACCATGTGACAGCAGAGCCACTGAAGCAATCACATGAGTTAAGCAGAGTCCACAGCCCAGCATGTCCATGACCTCTGAGAAGTACATCAAAGCAGCCAGCACCACACCCTCAAGCATTGCTGGCCATGGTGAGACATAGTGGGTGCGTCAGCACAGGGTTTACAGACAGGGCAGCAAGGGGATGATACTCCTGGACAGGGCAGGAGGTGGTTTGAGGCAGATGCAATGGGCACAAAGAGACAATGTTTTGGCTACTGCTGCCAGACACTGCGCACTTCGCACTGGCTCTGACCCAGAAACAAAGCAGCGTTTCTGCCATAGGTATGGCTGGACCAGTCCTGGTTCTTGGCATCTGACTACAATTCAACCCTTGTGCAGATGCATGGGAAAGTGGCACACAGTATGGTACAGGTTGTGTGGGACAGTAAGTGTGCAGCTCTCAGTTCAAGCACTGTCTCTGCTGCTTTGAGGAACCGAGGAAACTACCTCTTGTAACCGGCCCACCAATTACTGAACCCTCCAAGAAACTCCTGTTCAGACTGCAGCTGCTGCTAACCAGTGCCGAGATTGCTAAGGCAGAAAGAGCAACTGGGCACATTATCCAACTCTGCCACTTTCTGAATGTCAAATGTTGGCAGGTACATGCAAGAACCATCAAGGAGCCGTCAAACAATCATGTCCTTGGGTTACATTGCCCTGTAACGGACTTGTACTGCTAACGTTCTGGAAAAGTTCAAGAGTCAGACTTCGAAATAGCCTGAAACCTAAATACAAAGGCATATGAATGAACACAAAGATGTAGAAAACAGACTCTGTCTTCTTAGAAATGCAAATGCCCAACTGCAGGTGTGTTTTACTCGCTGGAAATCACATTTGAGTAATACAACAGCACCATAACGAGCACAGGCAGTCCATGGTTGTCTACTAAGTTTACTCGCTTCCTGCCTTCCTTCAGCTGAAGCTGCGCTGGTACTTGCACACAACGCAGTGAAGAGCGAGCAGGCAGCAATGCAGATAGCAGGAGCTCTAGCACAGGATACATTCTGCTACCACCCCTTTTTAATTACTATTTGCAGTTCAAGGCTGCACAGATTACCTCCACCCACACAAGGTAATTTGAACACTTTTATTTCGTATAACTATGTACTGACATGATGTTAACAGTTGCAACTTCAAGAAGTAAAATGCTTAGAACTGCAGCTACAGATCAAGCAGAAAAATCTCAGCTCTTTCCCTGTGGTTTCACAGTCACAGAATAGCTGAGCATGAAAAGGACCTCTGGAGGTCATTCAGTCCAACCTCCTTCTCAAAGAAGAGCTAATTTCAAAGTTAGATAAGGCAGCCTAGGGCCTTGTCCAGTCAAGTCTTGAAAGTCTCCAAAGATGGAGATTCCACAACCTCTCTAGACATTCTGTTCCAGTGCTTATTCTCTCTCATTGTGATTTTTTTTTTTCCTTCTGTCCAGTCAAAGTTTCCCTTTTAGCAAATCGTGACCATTGCCCCTCATCCTTTTGCTCTGCATCTCTCAGAGAAGTCTGGCTCATCCTCCCTATTACCACCTCTTAGGCCCACTGTTAGATCCACCTTAGGCTTCTCTTCTCTGGATTAAACAAACTGTTGTCCCTCAGCCCGTTCTTCCAGGGGGTTCTCAGTCCCCCAACCACCTTAACAGTCCAGCTGCTATCACACCGTATCCTGTAGCATGTAGATACGCTGCTTTGCATCAACAAGATAATTTAAAAATTATCACTACAAGGCATAGTGACATTGGGTGCGAGGTCCCAGTCTCTAAGCCGATTTAAAATTTGCACTAAGCTCAGTGAGGCCAGGTGCTGACCTAAAACACCTGTCCTTACCCCAGAACAGAACTAAAATTCAGTTCAGGGGACTAAGAGGGTGGAGAACACGTGTCAAAGTTTTCTACAGTAGAGAGAGAAAATGAACAAAAACAGTGATAAGGAATTGGGTTGCCATTTTCACAGGGATAATTAGTTGACACATGCTCTGAAACCGCGTTATTAAAACTAGAACAGAAAATTATATGTTTCGTTACCCAGAATTAGAATGAGAATGGACTGGATTGTGCACCAAAAAAAGTGTAACTGAGAGGTTATCCAAGATTACAAAAAACAAACCAAGATTGTTATCCGATGATACCAGTACCAATATTCTGCACTATGTCTTGTGTGAAAAATCATCTGTATCATATACTTACAAACAACATGTTGCATGAGCTCACAAATAAACAAAATTCAGCTCTTATTTCCACACAGCAAGATGAGACAGGCTCATTCCATTTGGTCTGTTTAACGATAGACAGTAATAGAGGCCAGTGAGGATCACAACGACAACTGGCCAGAATGCCAAGCTGAAACAAAAACACAACTTCTGCCTTCAGGAGACTCTGAACCAAAAGTGATACACTGCCAAGAGAGCAGATGAAGAAGTAAAATTAATGCACTATTATAGAACTAAAATGACACGGAGTAAGACTAAGTGGTGAGAGGTGAGCTAGGAGCAAGTCCTTTGGCTCCTACCAACATGTGATATTCCTCCAGTTAAAGACTCCTGGCCAGAATTTCAGGGCAGGTGAATTGCTGTTGCTATACTGAAGTCATTACTTCAAATTCACTGAAAGTCCAGCTCTCAGGTTGTGGCTTTTAATATGCTCCAACTGTTTCAGCCAGACTTTGTAGGAAATTTGGCTTTGAGTGTAAAGGTACAGACCTGATTCCCATCTCTACTCAGGTTTTATGTTCCTTGAATTTTCAAGAATCACTCGCTTCACATTGATAAATGAAATAGTCTTTCAAACTAAAACTAGGCTTTTTCATCTAGTTCTTTTAGCTGTTCCTCTAAGTCAGTCCGTTCTGGTTTAAGAAAGCCCTATCATGGACACTGTGGACCAGTCCATGCCTGCCACAAGGGGCTGGCTAACATCTCGTCTATACGGATACATTCTTTTAGAACACTACAGAAAAGTTAAATAGTTCGTTATTTGTAAATCAGCATTGCAAATGGATTTAAGGTTTTAAAAAAATCACTCTGGTGCAAAAACTAAATAAGAGTTAAATCTTTGACAATGCTAAACATGAGAATGTTTAATGTCTAAAAAATAAGAGTTTAAAAAAATAGAATAACGTCTAAGAACAAGATATTACCGTCTTGCAAGTTCTTTGTCAAAAACCACCTAAGTATGCTTTTGAAGTGTACTTTTTCCCACAAATAAATGCAATGCAAATGCTAGGTCCCACAAGGCCTAGTTTATAGCCCTTACCCTAAAAAGTAGTCCTAAGGATTAGCATAGTTAAGTATGTACTGTAATGCAGAGCCTGTTGTATATTCATTCACAGTGGGTATAATTCTCTTCTTAGAGACCTTACCAAACCCAGCAACAACAGCCCTGGTATGTAAACAGAGAGTACCACTAGCTTGTATTTAAAGGCATCTATAAGAACAAATAATTAACAAACATGATATATTTACATATTTTTTAAAGTGCAGACTGTATGATAAGGCTATATTTCAAGTCATAAAACACCTTAGCAAAATAAAAAAGAAAAATATTCCCTTAAAATTTAGCTTCCGTGCTCCTAAAAAAACCGCCTGTACATACA
This sequence comes from Bucorvus abyssinicus, assembly GCA_009769605.1. Lineage (NCBI taxonomy): Eukaryota > Metazoa > Chordata > Aves > Bucerotiformes > Bucorvidae > Bucorvus > Bucorvus abyssinicus. The sequence continues at coordinate 16,932,569 of CM020040.1, forward strand.
AACATCTTTTCAGAAGTGTGCCGTTAGTAACTCCAGCTTACTAGGCATAGAAAGAATATCTGAATGCCCACCACACAAAATTAATGCTACTTCTCCCTGGACTACAATAGGCTTTTCCCATTTTGTCAAAATCTAAAAGCTCTTTGTTTTAAATTTCCAGGCAAAGAGTAGCTAATTCTTTACTAGCTCATAATAATATTTTGAGCTGTGTTATGATACTCGAATACAATATATATGCATTTTCTTGCGTGAAATCAAACATAATTTCCCAGGGCCCAAGAATCTGCAAAAAAGAAGTCTCTCCTTAATGAATGTAATCAGAAACAATGCCACAGATAATCCAATTAATTGCTGGAGCAAGGGCCCAAGAGTTGCGATATAGATTTCAACCCAACTTGCCATGATCTTGGAGAATCATCAAGTCATGATACATTTCAGCTATCAGATCATCATATTCAAAATATAAACACATTTCTCAAAAGTATTTTGAAAATCTCATTAGAAATAAACTGATTTAATTTAGCTTTATGAAATCTAACTTAAATATCCATTTAAACATAAGAAAAACTTCTTTTACTGTGAGTGTGGTTGAACTTTCGAACAGGTTGCTCAGAGAAGTTATAGAATCTCCACCTTTGGAGATACTCAAAACCCAACTGGAGATGTTCATGAGCAAATGTGCTCTAGATGACTCTGCATTGAGCTGCAGGGTTGGACTAGATGATCTACAGCAGTCTTCTCCAACCACCACTATTCTGTGCTTTTCCAGTAACGGTATGTATTTATTAAACACTTCTGGTGTATGATGGATTTTTTACTTGTAAGCCCAGAAAAACAGACTTGGAGGCACCTGCCAGCTTTAGGCTCTCCGTCCTCACCAGTATTGACCCTACATAATCCTTTTCAGAGATGGGTCAGGCTCCACATTGTCGCTTACTAGTAAGGAATGACTGGTTTCATTTTCTGAAATGCTGTGTTTCAGCGTTACTGCTATAATCACGCAGTGATATTCCTTTTCATTGCATGACCCTCGTGAGTACTCCATGATTAAAAATCACAAAACACAGTATTGCTTAACATATAAAATTACACACCTAGATGTTAAAGCCCTGCATATTTGTGTATTAGTAGCTATTGCTAGTTCAGTGCAATTTCTACAGAGCAAAGTTTCAGGGAAAAAATCCATTAGCCTCCTAACGTGCTGTAATGTACTGTGATCACTCTGAATATTACATATACTCCCTGTGTAACCCATGCTGAATTTGTCAGATGTCCTCCCTTAAGAGAATCCTTTGGTCAGCTAAATCTAACGGTGTTTTCTATCGTCTTGCTATTTATGGATTCTTTATAACGATTCTAATACATTTTGTCCAGATAGCACTAATAACACTTATCCTGACTTCCTTTAATTGGCACTTTCAAGTTGGCAAGTTTCAAATCCCAACTTTAGGTCACACACTGTCATTTGTTGCTTAACAGAAGAAACCACTTGAGCTATCCACTTCACACTTCTCCTTCTACCCATGTAACAACAAGGTCATAAACCAAAGTCCCTAATACTGGACTCTTACCTGATGTTCAGGATATACAAGAATATAAGAAAATACTGTGTGCTATTTGCTCCTGCTTGATGTACATCATGATTTCCCAAAGCTGTTGAAAATTCAACTGTTGAGCTACCAATTTTGATGAACTCTCTTACACAAGAGTTCCCACATGAAATTGTATTCTACAGGATCTACGCTTTCCCTTTTTTTTTTCTTTCCTTAGTCAGAAAGTCAGCAAATCTTTCAACGGGAATGTTTTGGCACCTTCCTATTATCTATGACATGTCAGGTGGAAAAATGGCCTTTGAAAACAAGAGGGAGCAGAGTATCAAAAGATGTTATTTTTGGTGACATTGGGAGCTACTGGCAAAAGAATCAATGTGTTCAGACAAAGACAAAGCTATCTTAATTTTCAACAGAAGGAAAGAGGCAACAATGATTAGCTTCAATCCTTGCTGCTAGACATAGTTCTAGTTCCATAAAATAAGATGGTGAATGACACAATTGTACAGCAAGAGGAACCAGAAAAAGGGGAGATGAAGAGGTGTGGAAGGCACCTAAACTCACAGAGGTTAAAGGAATACTTCCACCCGTTTCCGTGGTTTTTGAATGAGGCCCTACATAATCATTTATGTTCCAGAACAAGCATGTGTTCTGGTAAAGCATCTTCTACAACAGCTGTAAGTGGCTGTGATAGCAATCCTCAGGAAACATACCTTTGCTGACTCACACCAGAAACCAATTCTGAGCCACTTCTCTGTGATGCGAAGTCTTACTCACTACCAGGAATTCTTCGCTGACTGATGTTACGGAACACCGCCTGTACTGGTTTAGGGAAACATTGTTTTGACAGCAAAGTCTCCTCTTGCAGGTTAATTTCTGTACTTGCCTTTTTTTATCGCAATGGTGTACACGAGCTCTGTTTCCTTCTCCCGTGAGACACCAGTCTGTACTTTAATTTTTAAGGCAGTTTTTCCCCCTCATGTGATGTCAGTCTGTTAAAACGACCCATAATGAGTCAATCCTCATACTTGCACGGAGATCTGTTTAAGTCAACAGATCACGTGAATCAGCTCACAGAATCATGGCACATATAATACTTATTATGAAGTATTTCCCAGTGAAAGGAACAGACAAGTAAACATGTGGTAAGCAAAAGGGAATTCCATATTTTCTAAGTCTAGATAAGTAGTGACAAGTACATACAACTGCATCACGTGGGCTCCCATATGAAGTATTAATGAATTAACATCTTCTTCCATATATCTCAGCTGTCACCCATTTTTTCATGTATTGTTGGTCAAAGTTTCATTTTAGCCCTGCCCAAAATAAGGCAAAACTCTATTTGCCATACTGAGTAGAACAGAGCAGAATCATATCATCCTAACAAGTAAAGAGGGTTTTCAGAACAGCTGCCATCCAAATAAACTTCCAGTTGGACAGCCTATGCTGTACACCAACAAATAAACACTCCTTTGTTTTCTCTATGTTATTGTTTGTTTCATTATACTGCGGTATTTCAGATTCTATTTCAAATGATTCCTCTTCATGAGAAGTAATTGCATGTTATAAGATACAAAGAAGGGTTTGGATGGAGACATTAATTTAGTATCAGAATCAAATGATCACAACGACTTGTTTGCATGGCACAGAGCAAAGTATATTGGGCTTTTCCCAAGTCTGCTTCTCTTGTCACAAACTAATCAATTAGTTTAAAAAGATGGCACCTTCCTGTTTTCCTTTCCCATTCATCCATTCTCTAATTTTCAGACGCTATATGTATGTTAATGATATACTCATCTTGTTTGGCAGCTCCTGTTTGACGTCGTATCTTGGGATAATTTTTCAGAGAAGCTTCCAGGGGTATTTTAGCTCTCCCTCAGACCTAACAGGTGAGTTTACAGCCATCCCAGTACCAAGCCCTAGGAAATCCATTCTCCTGCTATCGTTCAGCCGGAGCAGTGGCGTCATCAGTGACTCTCCTCTTCCTGCTGTAGCTGCTCACCATTTCCTGTCAACTCTGCCTTTATGAACTCACTGAAACATTTTCTTTCATTTTTACCCTCACTGACTTTTTCCACCTTCCTGGTCATCCTCCCTTCTTTGGTTAGAGACAGACATCTTGTTCCCTGCTTTCACTTCCAGTTGCTGCTGCTGAAATAGTCCCTTTTGCCTCTCAGTTTTTCACACAGCCAAGGCTTTGCACAGCTTTCTCCTTGCATTCACCTTTGGTTCCCTGCCCTTCTCTCCCTCTCACTCACACCTTGTTTCCACCTTTTTCTCATCAATTTTCATACCTTAGTACAGGAATTCTCTCAATTTCTCCATTTACCAAATTATTCTCGCCCATCACTCAGCCTCCTCTTCAAAGAGGCAACACAGTCCTTTGCAGCCGCTTCTTATAGCGCTTGCCACCCAAACGCACCTTTTGGCCGGTTCCTCCTTGGGGGAGCTGTGGTATCGACTGTACAGCACAGCACTGGGCAGACTGGCTAAACAATCAAGAACCAATCAATGGCACAGCTATGACAACGGTATTTTTGTTTTCAGAAATGTAAGAGTTTTGGTTATAAAGTTTATTCAAGCTGAGAGATAATTCCTGTAATTAAAGTACTGGGAACCAGAGCATCCTCCAAACCAAAAGCATTCAAACGTAATGTATTGCACTGGGAACGCCTCCCTTGCTTGCATTGCTCTCTTAGGGTGGGAAACACAAGAAGGCACCAAAACAATAGGCTTAATGAATAAACACATATTTAGCAAAGGCATTGAGTTTAGAATTTGTAATTTGCACAAAAATCTGGATTTTTCAGCTATTTCATTTCAGCGTAAAGACATTTCCATTTAAAGGCAATTAAAATTGGAAAATTTGTATTTCCAGAAAATCTGTTATCTGAAACTAAAAAAAGAAGGATGGTAATAAGTTCAAATATTTCTATTTTTTCCAGAAGACCCAGGGGTATACCGCATGGCTTTACTAGTTACAATAGAGATCTGTTGGGCAAATGAAGGTCACTTGGGTTTTTTAAAACTTAAAACCTTGTCTTCTGCGAAATGACGGGGAAATACACTGAAACCACAACCAACTTTTCCTGAGTTTGACAATCACGAAAGTCCTCCTTCTGCTTGTCACTATTGACTCACACACCACTGCATCCCAAGGGACGGTGTCCTCTAAAACACGGAATAAGTAATCAGGAAAAAGATGTTTCCCCTCTTCAAAGTAGTCACTAAAGCATTCGTCCTTTCAAAACTTCCAAAGGAATATTTGTTTGGGTTGTAAATCTAATGGCAACAACATTGGCAGCGTTAATGGGATCTACACTGCGCACTCACGATGAAATTGCCTAGAACATAGACCAGGTCATGGAGATTTCTCTGACTATTGGACCTGTCTCAAAAGAAACGATGGATTTGCTTCTACAACTCGAGAAGGGAAGTTTTTTAATTCACTGAAGACACCTTTGGAGACAGCGGAAACTCTGAAGAAAGCCACCTGGTTCACAGAGCCGGAATATTCTAGAATGCATCTGAACAATGACTCAGTGCATTGGACTGCCATTTTGTTTACTGCTGTGGAAAGCAGCAAAGTACTAGGTGTAAGAAAGCGGGCTTTGAAGAGAAATGTATTAAAATGTCTATTTATCGACAGAATATTCTGCTCAATGAGCACTCCAAAGAGCTCATTCACTACTGTGAACAATAAAAGTCACTTTAGAATAAGACAAAATAATTGATTTATCAAGAAGAACCATAGGGTGTGATTATTAAGGAACGCATTTTGTGGGATCTAAGAAATTTTTGCTGCACTGATTACTAAAATTGCTAAAGACACGGGTAGTTTACGGTATTTCTTAATCCTTCCAACATTTCACTCCTCAGATATCAAATCCTGACAATCCAAATATTGCTGGCAAATTGGAAACCCTCCAGTTACTTCAGTTAAGATAAAAAAACAGTTCGGTTTTACGTAAGCAGAGTGGCTTCTCCTGAGGAATTCAACATTCTCACAGCACCCAGCAGACCACACACACCATAAACATCTTTGAGCTTCAAACTACCCTAAGATGGTTTTTATTGGACTGTAAGTCAATACTAAACTGGTTAGCTGGCAAGTTCATAATCACCAGAAGTAATATTCACAATTCAGGAGATGGGGTCAATCAAGAGCTGGATGTGAATGTGTTATTTCCTACTTTCATGATGAAAGGTGACAACATTCAAAATACCCAACATTGTTAGCTCAAACAGGAATCCTCTCGGTCAGAAGAGTCTTTGCTTTCACCCCACTTGGACCGCACCAGCATTTTTGGTCAAAATTTAAATTTCAGAAATAATTCAGCGCTTAATACCAGCAACATTTATTAACCACGCCAAGACTCACCCAATAACCGGCTCCAACCTGCCGCTCAGATAATACTCTGGGCAGTGCCAAGTCCCCCAGTAACGTGGAGTGCAGCGTTACACAAGGACTGAAACCAAAAGATGAGCAATGCCAACACAACAAAGACAAACAAAAGCCACAACCGCTGCAAAGCCAGACCACACGTGCAGCACTCAGCTTCACTCACAGACTGAGGGAATGACTACCTCAGGTCAGCTATGAGGGGAGAACATGGGGTCTAAAAGCTGGCAACAACTATAGCAGGCTGGCTGCAAAGCCAAGGTGTGAAGAGCTGGGCAGAGCAAACCCTGCTGGTGCTCTTTCATATCGAGAAAGATAATATCAAGCAGACAATCAACACTTTACCTGGAGAAACAAATCCTTCCCAGGAACACGACTCGATATTCAAGCAGCCTCCAGAGAGCAAGCCCTTTGCTTCACAGTCGCTGCAGCAGTGCACTAAGGTCCCTGTGCCTCGTGACAGCTCCTGTCTCCTCAAGACTCCATCACACTTGGCAGAAAGTGGGGCTTCGCCTAGCGAAGAGCTAGTTCTTCTTCACTCATGGCCAAGGTGGTGTGAGAAAAGCCTTTTCAACTCAGGAATCCCTGAGCAGGAGGTGTTCAGCAGTAATGGCAGACAAAGGCAAGCAGGAGGTTGAGATGCTGCCCGGCTTGCTTGGTGCCATCTTCACAGGGATGCCTCACTCTGGTAAGCCACCACACCGGGCCATGAGGACACCAGCAGCCTCTTTCCTCACAGGAAAGACCCAGAAGGCTCTGATGTGTCAACTGCCGACAGCTTCATGCCCACAGCTGCTTCAAAACGACAGCCACTTGGTGCCTCCACGTGAAGACCAGGTGGCGAGAGGTCTGTGGCTTCCATTTCCTGGAGAGGGCTGGCTAATTTGCAAAATGGCTGCAAGGGAGTGGGAGAGGTCTCTCCTTGCCTGGTAGAGGGTGGGTGCTGGGAGAGGCGCCCCTGAAACCCACCACCTTCCCCAAGGTGTGCCGTTCCTCGGGGTGCTCTCAGAAGGGTTCCCGCCACCTCCATTTCCTCGGCGATGGCCATGGGCTGGGGGGGGGGGCATGCGGCGCCAAGGGGGCGGGAAGGTGGCCGACAGGGCCGCCCCAGTCCGGCGGCGGGGAGCCGGCCCCGCGCCCGCCTCTCCCCGCGGTGACCTTGGGCGGGCGCCGCGGCCCTCCCCGCCGCCCGGCCGCTCCTTCCCCCTCTTTATTTTATTTATTTATTTATTTATTTATTTTTATTTCTTTTTGGCCGCGGAAAGAGTTTGAAGCGCTCCCGGCTCCGAGCGGGGTGGAGGGGGGTGTGGGGGGAAGAAGAGGAGGCCGCCCTCCGAACGGCCCCGGGACTTTCCCTGCCGGAGGGCGCGGGGGGAACCCGTCCCGGTCCCGGTCCCCGGCCCCCACCCCCCCGGGGCGGGGAGGGTGGCGGCAGGCGGGCGGGGTGGGGAGGGGGGGGCGCCGGCCCCGCCGCCGCGGGGGAGACGCGGCTCCCGGCGCTGTGCGCCCGAGCTGCTGCTGGTTACGCCAGCCCCGCCGCCTGCCTCTGCCTCTCCTCGCCTCTGATTCTGCGCACAGCCAGCCCCAAAGCCTGTCATTCTGCAAAACACAGTTTACTCAACAGAGAGCGAGTGGGGGAGCGGGAGAGGTGGAGAGAGGGAGACGGCGCGGAGGAGCCCAGTCCCGCAACCCAGCATGGCTTCAGGGGACCTTTACGAGGTAGCGGGGGGCCGCGGGGCGCCGCGGGGCGGGAGGGCGGCGGGGGGGGGCGCCGGCTGGGGCGCCGCGGAGGGCAGCGGTGGCGCGTTTGGGAGCCGCTCCGCGGAGCCCTCTTAGTTGCCGAAGAGCGGAGGAAATCGCCGAGGGAAGGGCTGGGGTGGGGGAAAAAGGGCTGGCGTGTGTGCCGGGGGGGGAGGGAGGGAGGGATGGAGCTGCTCCCCTCCCTTCCCTCTGCCTCTCTCTTTCTCTTTCTCTCTCTACTTTCCATCGGGCTTGATCTTAGCAGGCCTTGCAAGAGAGAAGGAGGAAGGAGTGAAGGAGAGCGAGAGTTAGCGGTAGGATGGGGAGGCGATCGCAGTGTGATGTGCCCGGAGAGTGGAGAAAGTCCAGGTAAAGTCATAGGCGCTCTGGACGTGCTGAATGTGCAGATTAGTGCGAAAAAATGCGCCTTAGCGCTGCCGGGAGGCGCAGGGATGGAGGCGGCTCTGCGCCCGCTGTGCAAAGTGCAGGAGCCGGCGCCAGGTTGCTTCACCTCGCGCCCGGGGTGCTGCGGGGGCGGCGGCCGGGCGGGCTCGGGGGGCCGCGCCGCGCCCCCGGCACCGCGGCGGGCTCCAAAGTTTGGCGGGGGCCCCGCTCCGGCGGGCCCGGGCGGCCCGGGCTACGAGGTGGGGCGGGCGGTGCCGCCGCGCCGGCCCCCGGCCCCCCGCAGCCCGGCAGGCGGTCGTCTGTGTGTGTCCCCCGCCCCGGTCGCGGCGGCGATGCATCGGGCGACGGCCGCCCGGTTTCCAGGTCGGGGGGAGGGAGGAAGAAAAGAGCTGGCAGGCAGTGGGCGAGACCCAGCCAAATTTTGACCTCAGGCACCCAGTTCTAATGCCCAAACTGAGAACAAGTCTAGCCACTCTTCTCGTGCCAGAGAAGAAGGAGGGAGAAAGCAGAAATTAAAAATAAGAAAGACTGGACCCAGGTGTTTTAAATATCCAGCTCCAGTAAGTGGAACCAGGGTGGAAGTCTACCATCTAAAAAAGCCAACCAGACTGGACGTCCTGCACCAGCTCTTGGTCTGAAGCATCTCCCCAAGCTCCACGTTTCCTGATGAAATGGCCGGTTGCGTTGTGGTTGTCTGGAGCGCACAGTTTAAGGGCTAGGAGAGAAACGATCGCCTTCCCGTTGGGACTGTGTGCCGATGATAAGGTGCTGCTCAAATGTCAGGGTGTGCTTGGGTGTGGAATTGCTGCTGTGGTTTGTTGGATATGGTTGGACTTACGCTCCGTTTGATGACTTACTCTCCATTTGATGATCTTGATCCGGTGTAGGGTCTTAAGTGCAAGGAGTGGAGGATCTGGCAGGTTTCGCGTAGACAGCTTTTACGTTTTCATGGCCTTTCGAAGTCTTTAACAAAGGTCATAGTTAAAGGTTGACATTGTTCTGTTAGGACTTTATTTTGCTGAGTGGGAGACAGACCTCCTTTCACGTGAACAGTACTTACACTCCTGTGTGGCGATAAATTATCGGAAGTACATGATGATTCTAACAGCATCATTGACCTTTTCCCCACCATTTTGCGGTATCTGTCATATTACTTTGCAACTTTAAGGATATTGTGTGTCAGCTGTATTGCTGTTGTGACTCCAGCGTAGCCAGTGGGAGTTTGGTGAGGAACAACTTTGACCCAATAAAGTTGGTGATAAAATTTTGTATTAGTAACTTCTGGGCTGTGTAGAAGATCTTTGCCTGGTCTTGTCTAAGTTTTCTTCAGATGTTTGGGTTAGTTCTGGAAAGCAATTAAAACTAGCACCTCATCACTAAAATTCTGCTTTTTAATGATCTTTGTGTTGCTGTAAGACATTGACATTTGGCAGTTGGATGTGGGCTGTGCATTGAGTACTACTGCATGGCACATGAGTGACACTGCTCAAGTAGTAACCTGGCACGGAGGTGTTCTGTGAGAGAGCAGACTTATAACACAGTTTGCAGACAATTTTAGACCCAGTGACTTTGCAGGCATTTGCATGGATGAATGTGAATTGTTAGTACGGTGGTTCCCAGCCTCTGAACCACTTCCTTTCCCTGTTACTCCGTTCAAACTACTTTTGCTTGTCTTTGTGTAATACAGAAGAACTGTATCCCCCAGAACAGGTAAGTGAAAGTATGGCTCTTCATTCCGTACTGTGTGAGTTGTTGGGGATATGATCTTCTCAGCTGGTCATGGTGTAAAATCTTAGATGTCAGACATTTGGGGAAAACTATGTACAGGGCTTCAATTATGAATCCATCCACATTTTGCATCTCCACTGTGAAGTTCTCCATGACAGAGGTCAGAAGAAGTGTCTAGAAAGCTGAAGAGTTCCTATGTCTAGTAAGTGGCAAGTGTGTAGATGGTAGTAGCTTTGTTTTTAAAACAACTCAGCTTTGCCTCCCTGCTCCTTCCTGTCCCAGAAGATAAACTGCATCAAAGGGACTCACCAGAAAGCTCTTACAGCTGTGATGTCCCACACCAGTTAGCGCGTGAGATGAAGTGCTTTGTGCCTTCAGAGCTGACTCCTCCGTTCTTGCTTGGATACCTCATTCTTTTCTGTCCTCCTGAACAAGTAAAACAATATGTGGATGGCAGGAAACCACTAAACAGTTCCAGGACTTTAGCTTGAAATACATTGGGGTTAGTGGTGTAAATAAATAATTTGGAGCTTATGGTGACATTCCGAAGGTATGTACTACTCTCTCGATTCTCCTTTGCCTCCATTAGTAATATCTGAGTCCTTCAAGTATTCTTACTGAACTTCAGCATGTGAGACAATAATTACCTCTGCAACTGGGAGTGTTTAATACTGGCTGCAAAATTATCTTGTTAAAGCCAGTCATGATCTGGGAGCCATGATAAAGCATGTTAACAGGTACAGTCTGTGTTACCTATACTAACATCTGATATTTTGGTGGCACTCTAGAAACTTAAGTATAAAATTTTAAATTTTGGAACTAGATGTGCATATTTATCCATTCATTTTCTACTGTCATGTTATTTTCAAAGGCTTTTCAACCTTTTAAACTTAAAGATAGTAATTAATATCTTTCTATTGATGTATAATAAGATCCCAGTCAAAATAACCTCAGTGTTTGGTTAACTAGGTTGCCTTTTTCTAGTTAGAAATGGCTTCTGATCACCTGAAACACCTCCTATTATATCTCCTGTAGGACTGTGAAGCAGGTACAAATTTATTCTAGAAGCAAAAGCGCACCCGCTGGGAATTCTGTGTTTACTGCTAGTCAGTTCTAGATTTGTGTATGAGAACCAAGACACTTCACATCAAAAGAGAGTTACTTCCATTATCTGATAGAAGGTAGGTGTTAATTTAGAAGTTTTGTTTTAAGTAAATATCTATCTTTTCCTTTAATAGTAAGGATTGCTGTATGTATTTTAGCGTAATTCTCAGGCTATATAAAATACTAGTTTGCCTTCACTTGACTTTGGTGTACTTATGACTTCAAGCTCTTCTGAGTGAGTGAGTCATGGAATATTCCTTTTTTTCCCTCTTTCTCCTAAGAGGTAACCTGTTAAAGAACTCTTTGCATATTCCTTATAGATGACAAACTGAAAATAAGGGACTTGACAGAAGGTTATTCCTGGTGGCTTTCAGTAGGGCAGCTCTGTTTTACTTCATTATTCAAGTACACTGTTGGATGTGTCCATAGGAAATCCTTGTTAATTTTTGTAACAAACAGAAAGGGTAATGTATGTACTCTGAAATAAGAAGTTTGTTGATTCTCATTAAAGTTTTTAGTAATTTGAAGTAATATTTTGTATTTTCCATGTACCATTTAGTTGTCTCACAAAGGCTCTGGTGTTAACAGTATGTGAGACGGCTTTAGAGGGGAACAGAATTCAATACGAACAGTGCACCTAACTTTATTCCTCCTAGCACAGAGCATCCCGTTTACTGCAATAAAATTCCACTTTATTGATGAATATATGAATCATTTATCAGTATCATAGAGATGCTCGTGAAGCTGACCTTGATGCTTTTCTCCTTTTTTATTGAAAATTTTGGGCTTTTATATACAATGAACACAATTAGACATTCAAGGATGATGATGTTGTATTTTAACATTGTGTCAGATTGTGTTACAACACCTGAGGTAAGTAACCTACAGATTCTAGCTAAATCTCTGAAGGGAACTGGCACGTGCATGTATTTCTGGTTCACAATAATAAAACCAGTCTTTAAAACTGAGCTGGTTTTGCATTGAAGTGTTGCTCTTTGTGGAAAAGTGATGTTTTAAAAAATGCCATCTTCTCCCTGAAATGATACACTGCCAGTGGACAGAAGGCTTGCCCACCACAGTGACAGGTTTCAGTTAAATCTTTGGCTGTTTATGCAGCTGTGTAAGAATGAGCTGCAGTTTATTTTAGCTCACGTGATCCACCAGAAAGATAATGTATTTCCAGATGGGTTACAACATCTCCCATGTATACCTGCACTCAGGTACCAGCTAAGTCAAAACTTGAAGACAATAATGGCACTGTTTGGCCTGCTGAATCTTTATTACGTGTGGAGACATGCAAATCAGAGAGAGCGTGGCTGAACTTTAGATACTAGATTTGGTTTGCAGGTGCAGAGTTTAGAAAATAACCCTTGTTGTACAAAGTGAGGAAATGCAAGTTTTTGAGCATTGTGGCTTTCCATCTTGCATCTCGTTCAATGGAGACACTTCTTAGGAGAGACATTTTTAATCCTGCTTATTGAACTGGAAAGCAGAAATCTTTTTAAAGTATTTCACACATCTGTGTTCTAAGACAGAGGTGACTTGCAAGAAGATGGCATAGTTAAGTAAATGTTATTATTTCTCAACTTAAATCAACCCATGTTGATATAATAGTGTCAAGGTGAAGGAACAAGACTGATTTCACAAGCAGAAAACAGTGAAGTAGGATCTGGGGAATATAGGGCTGAGTTAAGCACCTACTGCTGTAGAACAGCAAGGGGTGGGTGCAATGTTGTCTTCAGTAATACCGGACTTGTCCCCACCAGCTAAGCATCTGGGCACCCAAAAGTAACTACCTTTTTTTTTTATAAGAAGACAACTTTCCTCAAAGTCAGGTAGCCTGTGAGCAGTATTACCCCGAGTTGGTAGAAATCTAGAAATCTTGCTGCCTGATGAAAGTCTTCAGGACTGTATTCCAAATTAGGTGTGATTTGCAGTGCAGACAGTATTCTTCAGTCCTAAAGTGGACAATCATCTGGACAACAGATTAAACTGAGGTATAAAGCCAATAAGAGTTAACCTGAGGTGCCTTCTGCCCAGGTCTTGTAGTTCCCTAAATTAAAGATACTGAGTGCGTTTCAAACGCGTAACTGGATAACTCTGGCAATATTCATTATCTTTCTAAGAAATTCCAGTGCCAACCACGTATGGAACATTACAATGCACATAATGACTGTCTTGTTTACCTACAATGTCACGCTATTACCATGATTCCAACTTCCTCATTACTTGTAAACTGCCTGGCATGTTTGGGGATACTGAAACCAATTGATTTCTGATGCATGTTACGGCTTTGTTCCAATCTTGATGTAGCATTTTATCTGAATCAAGTGTAGTTTATCTCGAGATACATCTCATAAACATACTCCTGCTTGGAAGGGCTACTGAAAATACACCCTGTATCACTCTCTAAAGCCTAAACACATGCAGTGAAGACTTTCCCACCACCAAAGAGACTGACCTGGACGTGCTTCCCTTCATTGTCCAGGTTCAGTGTTCAGACCTATCCAGAGATGAAAATGGCATAAATTTTTGTAACGCTTTCTGCATGACAAATACAGTGCTTTACTTCGGGTTGGTCTTTGATTCAAAATTAAAATCCAGCAACAAACTCATTGTGTGGTAATTACTTCTGAAAGTTAAAATATTTAGAGAGAGACAGTCCAAATAATGACAAAATTGAAATGTGGTCTAATATTGAAATAAATCAGCTAATTATTTTTTTTTAAATCAATGGTGTAATTGTGATGGCTAGCTATGTTGTAAATAGCATTTCTTTGTCCATTCATTTGACTTTTAGCAGTATTACAGTTTCTTGGCTCTGTACATTTTCATCAGTGCAATCCCTTTTTGTTGTCCTTACCCATATAGTTTTCAGACAATTTCTGTAGCATCCTGACACTGGCAAGAAAGATTAATTAAATAGTTAACTGTTCCTCATGTTTAAACTACTAGAACAATATAATATACCAAACAATTTAAAGTGAAATATTTGCTGTGTAGGGCAGCAGTAGTGGGGTATGTGAACGCTGGCTGCTTTACATTCATGCAAATAAGAATATTCTGGTTTTTGAAAAAAGGAAAATAATCTTTTGGCCTGTTGAATCACAACATCACACCCTTTGTTTATTATCAAAACTTCAGACTGGTAATAGTGCAAAGCTGAAGGGAAATACCCTTCAATCTGTTTTCTTCTATTACACAAGGAAAATGTAGGTTCCAGTACTATTTCAATACTGTATCAGTCATAATATAAAATACTGTTGCAAATGTGTTAGGTCTCTCAGAACTTTCACAATAAGTTGATAGGACTGACCTCTGTAGGGAAGAAATTATTCTTGTTGTGTCTTACCAGAGAGGGAGAAATAGGTTGACTCTTGCAGAATTGTGAACGGTAGTGGCGTGATTGGAAGACTACCACAAAACTCTAAAGCAAAAACAGTATTGAAAACCTCTGTCAGAAAGGCACTTTTCTTTGAAAGTAGCAGTTGCCCCACTTGGGCTTTGCTAGATTTCTCACAGACTACCCACAACCCATTCCTTCAGAGGGGCAAAACAGGAACAATGAGCATATTTTCTTCTATAAGGCACTTTGTTGCATTTATTTAGATTTGGTAGGGTTGATCTGAAATGATCTTACGGGAATATAATCACTTACATGCGCTCAGCACCCAGTGGATTAAGAAGGGATACAAGGGACTACACACCGCTAATTCCAAGTGAGCTCCATTGCAAGCAAATGAGTAGCACCTATAAAAATAAATAGGATCACAAGATATATGGGAACATGTCTTGGTTTGGAGAAGAGTTAACGTGAATTTTTAGAGGAAAATCGCATCTTGCAGAACTCTTAGTCAGCATGTAGATAAGAATGGCTCTGGCTGGTGTGAGTGGATTTTTCAAAAACACCTCCTGGTAAGGTCCTACAGGAGCAGCCACTACAGAAACAAAGCTGTGGTCCACAGGGTTGGTCATCTCTTAGACTACCTGGTTCACAGAGAAGAAGCGATGAAGGGTAGTTATGGTAGTGTCCAGACATCACTACTGGGACCTGTGTTGTACAACAGAATCATCAATTATTTGAAAAGAATCGCATTTACTGCTGATAACGTATAGATTATTATTAGCATTGTCAAGAGGAAGGTTGACAGTGAAGAACTGGATGAGAGCAGCTGAAATACAGAGTTTATAAATGCAAGCGAATGATCAAAGGAAAGATAATCCTGACTATACATGCATAACAATGAGCCCTGAAGAAGACGTTACTATTCCGGAGAGATGTTGGAATCATTGTGGAAAGTTTTTGGGTGTGTCTCCACCGGTATTTAGATGTGGATCAGGTGTAAGCTTTTGAAGTGAATCTCCCTGTGGTCCCCACATACCAAACCTCCGTTAGCATCACAGAACTGTTTTGGAGAGCAGTGACGACCCTCCCTTCAAATGAAACTAAACCAGAAAAGTATTCCAGCTCCTAATGGGTCTCCAGTCCATGGGATCAGGCTATTGTTTATCAGAGGTAGACCTCAGGCAAAGGGAATTCGGGTGTTACTAAAAAAGTAGTTGAAAATGAAATGGAAAACAATCTCCATCATGTCACTGGGGAATACCATTGTGCTTCCACATCTGCAGCACTGCACCCACTTCAAGAAGAACACAGAACTAGAATTGATGCAAAGGGGCCAACAGGGCCATACCTTGCATGGCGTGGAATGGCTCTTGGTGGTAAGACACCTTATGGCAACATTCTGGCTGACAGGAGAAGTGCTTGAGGAAGATGTGAATGGCACAGAAAAGACAAATGGGGGATGATTAGTTAATTCAGTGACCAGTGCTGTTTCGCATTGCACAAGAAAAAGCACATGACAGATGAATTGATTAGGCAAATGACTGAGACAGAGGAAGTACTTCTTCACAGCATTGAAATCTTGGAACTCATTGCCCCGGGAGGTCGTGGAAGTCAGAACTGTAAATGCTTTCAAAGAATGGAGAAGCAGCTTCTTGGAGGATAGATCCCTTTATACCTTTAGTACAAAAAAAATCTGTAAACTGCTAATCAGCAGGAGCGAGGAGGGGAGAGCAAGGGCAGCACTTACTCTACAGTGGCCGTTTCCCAAGCTTGTAGTACTAACTTCTATTAGAATATACAACATGTTGATCTAAATGGGCCTTTAGTCTGACCTCGTAAGGCAGTTCTTAGGTTTGTACTCTTACTACAGTCATTAAACAAACATAGGTATTGACTACGATGTTGATAAGGTCTGTAGAGATCACAAATGTACTCGCCTTACGAGCTGTATTCTAATTGCCAATCACTGTCAATTAGTATCCTTGTGAACTAAAGGATGAATCAGAACAGGGGCTTCTGTTTCAGACACAGAAAAAGTCAGTTTCAGGTTTAGAGACCTCTCAGACTAGACTTCTAACAAGATGCAACAGGTAGTAGAATCAAACAAAAGAGCAGAAGAGAGGAGGCGATGAAGTAACATTGAATCAAACATGCATAATAAAAATGTCAGTTTGGCTCATTGCCATAGCTCTCGCTAATAACTGGGGTAAAAGGGATAGAGATGAACTAGAAAACTTTGAGTAAATGCGTGGAATGAGGCAAATGGTAGGCTTGGTATTAGTAGAATGTTCTATTAATATTATGAAATATTTCTAATGAACAAAATCAGCTTTCTCCTACTCTCCAGCATCTAAAATCTCTACATTTCAGCATCTAAAAGGGTTTATCCACAACTCTTCTGTATTTACATTTTTGGATGGTCTTCCCAGGTTTCCTGCATGCTGTACAGGGCTGTTAATACACATTTATCAGTCTTTAAAGGCTTTGCCTGAATATACATTAAAAAGCCACTAACTTTTAACAAACCCATCAAGTTACTACTGTGTTGGTTTCTTTCCAGAAACAGTGATTACTAATATACTGAAATATAAACAGTTTAATTTCTAACTGGCCAGCTCAACTTGTCAAATTCTTTCATACATACAAAATAAAGTGTGACATTACTTTTTTTTTTTTTAAAGACTACTTTGTAAAATTTGTTTGGCTGTGCTAATGGACTTCCCTTTAAATGTTACACATTTGAAATTTGCTCTGATAGTATTTTTGAAACTGTTAAATCATTTCCCTTTTTGGAAAAGGGACTTTTGCAAAATATAAAGTCACATTATTGCATTAATACACCTGATGAATTTGTCTTTTAGAATCTTTTTGCGATAGCTTTCAGGTGGTTTAGCACAGGAAATCTGGCAGGAACGGTGCTGGGGAGTTCCTGCCAAACACAGTTCACATGGAAATGCACAGTAGTGCTTACTGGGCTCATCAGTGGATTCCGATACTCCCAGACTGCAAAGATGTTGATCACAAAGTTTTCTGGTGGTTAATGGAAGGGAGGAATAGCGGACTCCATTGCAAATGTGAATGCATGAATTTGGCATGACACACGAGAAAGACCATCTTTGATCAGAAGTGACTGATCTTACCTCTGCCTAAGCAGAGACACAACGTAACAGCATAGCTTCAAATTAAATAGGAGTATGACTCAAGGATCAAAAGCCATACAGGAAGGAGGATCTGGAGACTTTCTGGATCCCAAATTAAGTACTAGGAATTATAGGGAAGACTACCTTTGTGTACTAAAATGCCTTCACGTGACTCCAGGGGAAATAAGCTGGAAGTTCTTGTAGGAATAAATGCCGACTGATGAGGGGCAATTCAAACTCTACTGCAGTAAATGGAAGTAAGACTGTAATAGAGTCTTGAGTGCACAAACTCAGGCTTTTCACAATCCAAAAATGGGAAAAGTTGTAAAGCAGCTTCCACTCTTGTGTAATTAAACATTACCACTAGTTCATAATTTTCTTCTGTGCTGAAATGTCAGAACTGATGTACTAT
The DNA here is from genome assembly GCA_009769605.1 of Bucorvus abyssinicus. Classification (NCBI taxonomy): domain Eukaryota; kingdom Metazoa; phylum Chordata; class Aves; order Bucerotiformes; family Bucorvidae; genus Bucorvus; species Bucorvus abyssinicus. The sequence goes on from CM020040.1 coordinate 16,950,396, forward strand.
GTCAGAAAAGGAGATGGTAGAGATGATGAGGAACTTGACAATGTTTTCTCCAAGAAGTCGCTATCATATACCTATTACATACCTATTATAATACACTGTATGCGGCAGATTAATACATAATAGTATACAGTGTTTGTATAGTCAGCAAAATACACCAGAGTTTGGAAACAGTGATAAAAGTTAAAGGAAACTGAAAGAAGCAATAGGTTCAGCTTCGGCTCTTTGGCAGCAGCAGAGATGAATTTTAGTTATTTATTTTTTTATAGTGGACATGCAAAATGACTGCTTTTCTGACTTAATACATAAAAACAATGTGTGAGACAGGCAATTAAATAAAAAATAGACAATTCAGGCTGCAAAACTTAGTAACACTGAATGTTCCCGTTACTTACCCTTATGGCCTGATAATGTCTATGTACAATAGAAGCCCTAATTGTCTGTGCACTGATGAGATGCAAAAGATGCAACAGAAACACTGGAGAAAACTGTGTTTGATAATGTATTTTTACATATACCAGGGAAATGGTGGCTCTTTTACTTTACACCCACAGAAACGCTCATATTTCTTAATAAAATAAAAAGGGTGGCCCTTGGCCAGCTTTTATGGCCTTCTCACTCCTGCATTTTATTTGCCTCTTGGTGTCAAGAACAGCAATCATCAATTAACTGTGGGAATCATGGGTCTCAGAGCAAAATTGTTTGGCATCACAGGGCTGAGTAGTGCCTTCAGAGCCCCAATGATTGGAATCGCCTCCTTCCTCTGACTGGCCTTTGGTTTAGGACCTGCGGTACTGCGTTAGTACTTTTAGAGAAGTTGATGTATAAGCACACCCTCTGACTACGTGGTGGGCAGGCGGCCTATGGGACCTGACGGCAGCTGAGGAGTATCAGTACTTTGCTCCTCCCGTGTCCTCACTCAGCAAAGACCGTTCGGAGGCCATTGGAAGGAGATGCATTGACCGCCCTCCTGCCATCTTCCTGCTGCCTTCCAACTAGCCACGAGTGACTTCCAGTGCCTTTCCCATGCACTGGCATCAGACAACAGATTAAAGTAGGAGTGCCAAGGTGGCCTTGTCGTCTCTCCCTGATGACTAAGGTCCATGCAAACAATATGTTTTATGGCATTTATCAAGTGAATCAAGATTATAAAAATTCCAAGCTCCAAGGAAGACACCCTATTTTTTTTTTTATGTACTCATCAGAAGCTTTGGATTATTATTCTCATCAATCTTTTGTTACATTGATAGAATGCACTTTCACTGAAGAACAGCATGGCTCAACACACGGACTGCCTGTTGTAGTTCATAATTTTGTGTGAACTGTTGTTCCTGCTGCCTCAGAAAGCTTCAAGGAATTGCTAGAAGAATTGATGGAAGGCTGCTGTTTCTCCCAGTTGAGTAACAAGTCCTCTAGCTTTGTCATGAGCACCACAAAGGATGCCGGATCTTTGTCCTGCATTGTTTGACCATCCTGAGGTTTGGCTTTCTGACATGACATTGCTAATAGTATTTCTAGAGAGTGCCAGCAATACCACATTTCTCCCTCTTAGAAGTGGTATCAAGTATTGCAGTGTGTGCATGGTTACCACTTACTGACAAGCTACTGTGGGCTGTGATTTGAATTGTTCTGCAACTCTGCTGCTATTATTTTTTGTGCTTCATCCACTCACATCAAACACCATTGACAACCTGCTGTGTTTAGAAGACAAAGGCAGGTCTCTTTTCAACGTGAACTGGACCTTCTATGTGTACCATGAATGATGCCATTTTCCTCCCCCACTATTAACTGCTGCTTTTGTAGCCTATTTAGTATACAGCGAAAAAAGTCTCTCTTGCTGATCAATTAAGATGTGTAGAGTACTCCTTTGTTTTGGATGTGCAGTCCACGTTGCTGTTACATCTTAGAGTATACACCCCTTGGTTTTCTACAGCTTGTTTCAAGATATGTGTCCAAAGTACAGTTCACAAACCAAGGACAACATTCTTTAATGCTGTTTTATCCCCAAGCCACAAGGCAGAATTCCTTGGGCAACTGCACTAATTTATGTCTTAACACTGCTGTAAAATTTCTAGATTCCCTTATTAATTCTAAGTTTCTGTGCAGCTCGGAACAGCTCTAACGGAATTTTCCCCAAACGTCTGTCTTAGATCGTGTCCAGCTGCTGTTGCTTCTGTTTCCACAAAAGGCAGCCATTCCAAGATCACAAGCATCTCTGGTAACCGAAAGCTGCAGCCTAATGGCAGTTATCTTTCAAAGTGCAGGGTTACGCACTGAGGATGTTGTTTAGTACTGAGAATTACAAAGGTATGTTTTGGATGTGTATTTAAATACATACAGGCATTGAGGGGAAATCTGGGGATTGCCTACAGATATTTAGTATTTGATATATCATTTATTCGAGATTCGGAAAGGACTTGAGTAGTAAAGCCTCAGGGTTAGCAGAGGAACTGTGTGATAAGCCTTAGATCTCACAGAAGAACTGATAGCAAGACCTACCTTTTCATTCCCCCTCTGATTATACCGTAGTGTGGTAGGGCTTTGCAGTGACACACACTGTAACTGAGGGCGCCAGGACAAACCGAGGCTCTTTTACAGTCAGTTTTGTTGTTTTTAATTTTGAAGTGTCTAGTCTTTAGCTTCATTTCTGAGAAGGTTACTTGAACCTCTGACTCAAACAGAGACATCTCTGAATGGGGTAAACCAGTAGCTGCAGCTCTTCTGGGACAGAAACTGCAGACTGTTAGGAACACGTTCCCCTTTGCAAACATGATGGCAGCTGCTTTCGATCTGTGGCTTCTCACTGTTGTGTGAGGGAATCACACTCTCGAGTTTCAAGAGCCACAACAGAGATGAAGTAAAGCTGTGACTCATTTGAGACTGGGTGTTACTTTAATGAGCTTAATAAATCCTATATAGGACTGGGAGTTTCTTTGGAGTTCTCAGTCTGACCTTTGAGCCTTGTACGCTCTGGAACTCTGAAAAACTGCACCAGTTCTATGCTGCACCCATTTCAGCAACATCAGCAGACCTAGTGTAAGTAGCTGACCCGCTTTAGCAGCTCTTTGCAGCATCAAGTTGATCAGACCTCTTTGAATGGAGCTGAGATGACATTGTACTGCAAATGGCTGCCCCAGGTCACCATGTTCACAGAGTCCAGGAGGTCCGTACTCAGGTAGAAACAAACTGATTTGCTTTGTGAAAGAAGTACCCTACATTTTTGTTAACCGAGCTCATCACATGGTTAAAGCTGAAACGCTCATGAATGTTAATATTGTTCTTGTAAAACATGCATGGTAAGGATTTATTTCATGTGCAGTATGGACACTGACCTTCAAAGGGCAAAATTCATTGCAGCACCATTTATCTCACTTTTAGCAAAGCAGGATGGAAGATCTCCTACGTTATTAATTCTACAGTCATGGCTATCAACTCCTCATCACAGTCAGCCATGTCATATAATCACTGTCATCGAAAGAAAAGGGTATGTGGATCAGACTATCGTACAACGAGCAGGGTTGTCACCCTCTCAAAGTTAAAGGTTGCTTCTGGAAAGGATTTCTAACACCTATCTCCCATAGTGGTTAGGACTGAAAACGCACTGAAGGAAAGACTCAGTCAGCCAGCAAATTCTCAGGCCTCCTCTGCAGAAAAAACATGCACCATGGAAACCTAAAAATGACTCAGGGTGATGAACTGGTATGATTTTCAAAGAAAAGTACTATCACACCTATCTTCTGGCTACAGTACAGTTTTATTAATGGACAAGTACTTTAAATTTTATAGTCCTGGTCAGTCTACTTTGGAACGCTCAAAACCGAAAAAATTCCTTTTATAAAACTATTCCAGTGTGCTTTAATACCAAAATCTGAGAAATATGGTAGACATACCAAGAAAATTAAAAGCCCTAGGGCTAAATGTTTTTATAAAAGTCATTTAGAAAGCAGAACTTCAACTAACCAAGTTGACCTTGTTAACTACAGTGCCAGAGAGGTTTGGTTGTGCATAGCTCTGAGTAGAGCAACTGTTTAAATAACATAGCAGAGTCTGCCAGTGGTGTAATGCTTTGTGACTTCTCCTAAGACATAATCTATAGCTTTTGACTCAGAAGATTAGGGAAATGTCTGATATGCCAGGTTCTGCTGGCACTTACAGGAACATGATTTCTGTATATTAAAAACATTAATGCTATCCTACTGTTCACTAAAGCTATGTTTCCCTTCCCTTTTAATGAAGCCTTTTGAAAAGGTTTTCAGGTATCTCAAACATACCTGAGGGTCTGGCCCTTAAGGAATAATTCACAGCTTTCCAGAATGCTCATGGTGCAAAAGATTGTGGCTCTCTTTCAGGAAAGTGAAGGCAGCCTAGAACACGACAGCATTGCTGTACCTTTCCCGGTAGTAGATATGTGCTGTTCGTTTTTCTGAGCATGTAGCTCAAGAAAGTGGTAAATCTCCGTGGATAAGGCAGTCACTTTTATAAGGACATATAATTTAGGCAATATGGACACTTAATTTCAAGTTCACCCCTAATCCCAAACTGCTTGTTCTACTCCAAGGCACTTCTTCCGTGCTTAGCCCTTTTCTGTGCTTTTCCAAACCATCCCATCTCTTCACATCCCTTTGTGCTGCTGGTGGAATGTCTCTGGACGTTGCCAGCCTTGGCTTTGGGAAATCATCCGGCAGCCCTGCAAGCCCCACTGCCCATCTCTGGCTCTCTGGCACCCCACCACATCCCTCTGCTGCCTACACGCATAGGAGAGCCTGGAAAGTAACACAGGTTGTCCCCAGCTGAGTCCACGGAAAACTTGGCTTCAAAAATAATCTCAGTATGTACAGCTTTCATGTAGGCTACAGATGTATTAGGACAGGGAAGAGTAGCTTATGTATTTTCATCAGTGAATGAAAATCTCATTCATACCCGGCTGCCCTGGGCCAGTGAGTTCATGTACCACTAATGCAAACTACTGAATTTACCCCATGGAGTTCCCTGATCTCTGAAATGCAGAACTGGGTTATTTTAGGGTTTGAAATTGATCATGGATTTCATTTGAGAAAATCATGTAATTTCTGGTTTGCTGTCTGCTCTGAAGTGACAGCAGTTCTTTTACATATCCCAACAGTCTCAACGCACTGTTTAATAAGTTTGAGGTTGAGAAGAAAATGCTGTTATTTCTTCATTTCCCACAAGACAGTTTATGGTGAATCACTTGTGCCTAGTGAATCGTTTCTCAGGTCAGCAAAACCAACTCCTTTCTTATTTTTGGGCACATGTATCCAAAGGATACTGATCCTCTGTTAAAAAAGCTTGAATATACTTTACTATGGTAAAAAAAACATGCCAGCCAGTAAACTCAAAGTATTTAAACTCTCTCTTTACATTTGATTAGTACTTTATATACCTGCTTTCAGAACATCCTAAAGTCTTCTGTTTCAATTTATTTAATTAGTATGTTTGAATTCATAGTATGTGGTTTTAAAACACCCAAACACTGAAAATGTAATTTTTTTAAAGGTAGATTATTAAATTTTTACAGCATGTGTGACTTTCATATATTACTTCTTTTTAAGGTTTTGCACTTACGTAGCATTATGACTCTAAATAAATTCAAATAAATATTTAGCACTTGGAGTTTTTCACAAACAAACGAGGACATTGTCCTGATTCAGAAAGGGTACAGATTTATGCGGATGTAAAGCAGTTTGTAGGCAGATGTGGGTAATTATATAGCTGTATGCAACGATCCAGTATAGCACAGGGGAAAACTGTTCTCTTTGTCCATATGACCGAACACATGGGTACAGATTTAGGACAATAAGTAGAAAACTTTTTGCATAGTAGGAATAAAACTGGAGCACAGAACTGAACACTGCACTTCTTCCTTAGGTTTAATTTTTTCCTTTTTCTTTATTCAAAATGGTGCCATCTTTAAGAGATGTGTTATTTTTCTAAGCAATACAATAAATATGTGACTTGCATTGATCTGGTGAATGCAGTTATTGTAGTCCTTCACTTCATAAAAATGTCCTCTCTCAAAATTGTATGAAATAACGTGAATTTGAACTTCAAACACAAGTGATGAACCCGACATGATGACATTTTAGGAATATGGCTTCTGAAACAGCTACAAAATTTTAGACAGAGCCATCACATTAGCACCCAAATTTTACAAAACTTAAAGAAATATGGAGACCATCTGTTCAGTTAGCTGCAAAGCACTTTGCAGGATTTAAGGTCTGGAAAATGAAATTAGCTAACAGATACAAAAGGTGCCAGTGGCAGGGGGTTTACCTTTCATAAATTAGAAAAGAGATGCACTTTTTAAGATGAAGGTTATAGCATTTTATTTATAGCACTTCGAAAGACTCACTGGCAGCAATGGTGTTTTGTGTGAATCATTTCAAATTTTCTAATAGATGTTTAACTGAATCAGAATTTGGGGCCTGGTGCAGAGCTGCTGAATGCAACAAATTCCTGTGTAACCCAAGACAGCCTAGATGGATCTGATTGTCCCTCCTGGCCTTCAAATCTCTGAATCTCTGGGCCCGTAAGTAGTGTCACAACAGTTAACTAATCAAATCTGGGCCTTCATACCAGAAAGGAACTTCGCTTCCTCTTGGATGGAAGTGGCATTGGTGCTTCTTCAGTGCCATGGTACATAAAACTTATTCTAGATCTGTGTTTAGGAGTTTTTTCAAACTGGTATCAAGACACTACCTTCCCAGAAGTTTTATAACCACAGACTAAGCATCTGTCAAAAAAAGAAAACTTTGGTCACGTTGAAAAAAATTCTGCACTCTCATATGTCATATACTCTGGAAGGTCACTGTGGTTTTAATAGTTCTGTGTTCTTCATCTTTAGACTATGCTACACAATGAACACCTAAAATGCTAGAAAGCTCAAGCGCAAACATGCAGATTCCCTTTCACCATTAGTATTAGAACATCTGATGAACAGGACATTATTAGCCTTTTATTTTAAACAGTGGTTAAACCCCTGTAGTTTTAAGAAAGGCACAGTGTCCAGCTGGTCAAGAATGAGATCTAGTATGTGAATAAACTGTAAAGCGCGTGTCCCTCTTATGTAGCAGAAATTTTCAGCACTTTACACAGTTACAAGTAACAAACTATTTCAGACTCTAAGACTTTAGAATTCTAAGTTTTCTGACTGTACATGCGTATTTAGATTATCGCAGGATGCCCACACTGAACAATGCCCACAGCTACTGACATAACTAGATTTCATATTGCTGACTTACGAGTCCTGTAACTAGACAAGGGAAAGAACATAGATCCTAAAATACAAACTCTGGGGTTGAGGAGAGCTTGAAAAATTTCTTCGCTCTCTAAATATCTACCATAAAAAAACTGAAGCAAAATAGATTTTTATGTTGAAGAAAAAATGCAATTACATTCCTTACACAAAAGTGAAGTAACTTATTGATTAACTTGGACAGGACTCTCCACTGTTAATACATACAGTATTAGGGAGGGTTTACAAAACTGAGAAAGTCCATCACCAAACAATTGAAAGAGGAAAGATTTCAGACAATTTTATTATCTTGACTGAAAATTATTTCATATTATGTGGCCATCTGAGGAAGTTACTAAACACCTCAGAGTGCTCATCTAGGTAAGAAAAATGTGCAACAAAATGTAGGAGATGTACAGGTGGTTCATACACGTTGTCCTCCCTTACTGTCACCTTCTAGCCATTTGGAGAGAAATTGAAGAATGTTCCATTCATTTTCTCCAGTGTTTGTCATCAAACTAGTGTGTATATCCTCAGAGGTGTTGTGAGTTCCCTTTGAAAGTAATTCACAGGGGCAAACTTGCCTTTTAAAACGTGCACGACTGTTTGTGTACATTAACGGAATCAACAAGGCAGAAATTGTGAAGATAATGTAGCATACGGTACTGCATGTGTTGTATTTGCCCTGTACCGCACAGTGCATATTCTGAATACTGCATGTGACACTCGACAGCCAAGGGCAAGGTCTTTTCCAGAATAACACCAAATTTTTATACTGCGAAACTAACATCTTTGTCTTTGGGGTACACTAAGCAATCATTAGCACTGATCTGACAGTCACTCTATATTAGATTTTGTGATTAACATATTCTGACCATTTAATTTTAAGAACAAGTAAAACATTATGGCACAGTACATATTAAAGGAAAGTGCTCACTGCTCCGAGCTCCTGTTATGCTGTTAAATAACAGTAATGATCATTAGTATCCATTTAGCAGGATAGATTTGCATGGTGCTTTGTAACTATGAAAATAACACTTCAGAGTAGTAATTGGGGAAATACATACTCTCTAGGGAAATTCTCTGATTATTTAAAGACAAACAATCTGTTTAAATCTTTCTTCCATGATCACCTGAAGTTTCTTGTTTCTTTCAAATTAAACTAAAAACTTTAATTGTATGCATATCACCTTGAAATCTCCAAAACATCAAAACATAAAATACTACTTCTTCTTATCTAGAAGGCAAGTTTGGTGGCATTCTAGATCCCTTATCAAGTTGAGTTACTATCCCTAAAAATATTCCAAAAGGATGAGGCTTATGTTCCTTCATTAGGCTACAGCTGGCAAGCATAACCGAAGCAATACTTTCCCCAATATTTATCAGTATTCCTGTTTTAGTAGTAAGAGTATAACACTTCTCCACCATGTGTGTAACTGTCCGTTTCTACGTTGTTTTTTCCGTGTAAGCCTTTGTACACAACTGCTCTTTGGAGAAAAAGAAATGTTGACATGTGATCAGAAATACCTTATGGAATTCTGGAGCCATCTACTCCAGGTGTATTCTTATTCCCAGCAAAAGGAAACGTGTACTCATCTCCCTTACCACTCCTGAGTATGCAAGGAACCCCTTGGTCTTGTCAGGACGTTACACCTCATCATCTACCACAAAACTGCTAAATACAAGCAGCAGCGAGCACAAATACTAAATGCAGATATTCAGCACAAGTGAATCTTGTGGGTTTTTTCCTAATTTTATACTGCTCACTAGGCTTCAAAGCAGATTTGCTTCATCAAAAATTTCATTTTGTAGACAATTGTACATAAAAACTGTTTCAAATGCACCTTTCCCATTTTCAAGACCAGCTCTAAAAACACGTCACAGAGAGGATGTTCTTTTCGGGTAAGGCACATGAAAAAGAAGAGAACAGCCGAGGTGGTGAGGAGGACTAGAAGCAGAAACTCAGACTTTTGAGGCCCATCTAAGCATCCTGTCCTGCAGAGCATTCTGTTACTACCTCTGCGCAAACCTCCAGCATAGGTACAAGAACTACAAGTGTATCTTTATTAGCATGTTTCCTCTTATCTTTGTGGTAAATGTATGTAACTTATCCCTCTTACCTCTGTCTTTAATTCCTTCATCTTGGATAAAGAGCAAATATGTTCACACCCCGACTTAGCACATCCCTTGTTCTGCTTAAACCATAAATACTGAATGTTCATACAAACTGAAAATAGACTGAATAATTACTTCACAATATATCTCAGTATTTAAAAATGTCTATTTAATGACTAAGAAAATCTTTTTAGCCTTGGTCCTCCAACCCATCTCTCCCTTGTACATCTCAGAGATTGTTCTTGCCGCATGACCTGAAAGTCAACAAACCCTGATGGTATCAGGTCAAGGAAAGAGGAAGTGCAGAGCTGGTTGTGGGAAACTCCCTTCCAGCTGCCTCGTAAATCTAAACTCAGCTTAATTGAGTCAGTTCATACACCCACTGCCACGGATTGTATAGAACTCAAGTGGAAAAGAATTAATAAAGAATTCATAAATTATTAGTAAATATTTTAGGAAAAATTTTTGTGGTGTAGAATAATGTAGGTTGGAAGAGACTTTTGGAGATCATCTGATCCAACCCCTTGCTTAAAGCAGCACCGACTTAATTAGGTTACTCAGGGTCATGTTCAGTCAAGTTCTGAGTATCTCCAAGGATGGATATTGCACAGCCTCACTGGACATCCATTCCGGCATTTGACTATACATATAGTTTGTGCTAGGGATGACAGCAAGGACAGCAGAAGATTGTGATGGACTCATTAGAATTAGAAGACTAATTAGGAGTGAGATTCATAAGAGTCTCTAACAACTTATTAGCCATTTGTTAAAACTCGTTTCTGTAATGTCATAAACCATTTGCAGGTGGGAACTTAGTATTAAATGTGACTCAGAGGTTTCTTATACTAAAGCATGAACTTAAGCTTCCATTCATAAAGTATCTGGAAAACAGGCTGAGTGTTGGAGCACCAATGTGTGTTGGTCTCTGCACTAACCCTCAATTAATAACGAGCAGACAGCTGCAGCCTTCCACAGCTTCGGTTTGTGACTGGCATCGTGCCACAGAGAGAACATACACCAGCCTAATCCCAGTGAGACAAATGTAGGGAATAAATCTCAGAAACACTACATATGTAAAAATATACTGCCCCGTTCTGTGGAGGCACATGGAACAAAGCCTTTTGCCACATCATTGCTGTAAATGCATCCAGGAGCAGCTGAGGTATTAACGCAACCACCAAGTTAGGAATCTGACTAACAAATACATGGAAAATTTCCTCAGTAATATATTCACTACTTACATATTCAGTACTGCTTCGAGCACAGACATTTCTAAATGGTTCCTCAGCTTCATCAGAGTTCCGGTCTTACCCTGACGCTTGGTAGGTCTGCATCATCTATCAGCAGAAAGAGAAGACAGCCATTAGCATGGAGATGCGGCACATGCCTCCACAGTAACCCCTGGAGCATCTGGCAGGCATTTTGAGCAGGGTTTCTCCACCAGAGAAACCTCGGTACTGTTACTTGGGACCTTTGCAAGAAGCAAAGGGTTCCAGTCTATAGCAGCCCCTACGGCTGGAAGTACTGCCAACCCTTGGCTGAAACCCTATCATCAGGTATAATGATGATCTAAAAGAACTTGGGAGTCATCAATTAACACTTCCTTAGCTTGCCTGAATTAGCAAGGCTGAAACAGGACTCACTGAGGTCAAGGAATGGTGACCATCTGTTGCCAAAGTCAGCTTTCAGGAGGATCTAGGGACAGCAGAAGGGTAACCTGTGATTGTCCTCTCCACAGCACACCGCTCTGGTAGTGGCTCTTGGAGGACTCTGCCACTGCCATAGGGGTTTCACAGTAGCATACAGCCAGAGCCTGTCACCCAGCATGGTGCAGTCAGTCAGTCTGACTCACTGCAGACACAGATGTGCTAGTGCCTTTCCTCCACGCTGCAAGCAAACCTCCTCACACAGAGTCCACCTAATTGCTCCAAAACACACTCCTAAAAAACCACACTCTTAGGCTTTCATGCCTTTGCATCACCACGTTTAGAGCACTGTCCCCACTATTAAAATGCAGATTTCTAACTAGCTGCACTCTCAGGTGATTTAAAAGGCATCTGTCTGATGAGCGCTGCCAGCTTTCATAACTGCCTTTACCACTATCCGTAAAATAGTTTGTTCCTTCCAGGCACCAGTAGTAAGTTGGTTTTACACTGGACAGAATTCAGATCTCCAGCACAAATCTGCAGTGAAAACCAATGCAATAATTGAGGCCAGAACTTGGCCTAGTGACCCTGCTCATCTGAAGGCTATTTCTGAGGGCATAATGATGTATTATTCTTCCTTTTTGACAATTACTCCTTCACAGATAATTTTTGGAATTTCATATGCCATTTTTCTGTGATGTTGCACTGGTATCCTGGATACTTACTTGTAAAACTGCGCTCCTACCATGCCATTATAGTTGCCTAAAGCATGTTTCTTTATTCCTTTTTTCTACTCTACCGTTCTTTTTGGCTCATTCCTGTATTCTGCCATCACATTAGCTTCATTTGTGTAACCAAGAAAATGAAGAATTCTACTGAATTCTGAAAGAAACCTTTGTGTTTCCTGACTTTCTTCTTTTATTATCCCACTACTTTACAATTCTACCTCAGCTTTTCACTCAAAGGAAAACCTTCTATATTGTACAAAGTTCTCTATTTTTAGCCCTTTGCTTCTAAAACCTCTCCCTGCATGGTATTATTCACAAATTTGACCTGTTGCTACCTTTGCTATATGGATGCTCCAAACCAGTTGCCTCCTATTCCAGTTTGGATAGAAAGCATGAAATGGATATATGATTTATCCTTCTGACATCTACTTATCCCTCTCCAGCCATTAATGTAACACAGACAGTTCTTCATTTTCTTCTCCCTTCTGTCTCAGCAGTGGGGGAGAGATTACCATCCTCCTTCATGTTCAGGCCTATAAGCTGGGAATTCTTTTTGACTTGCTGCTCTTTCCAGTATGTATTACTCATTTCAAAAATAACTTGCGTCTCCCTGTGTATAGTAGCTAGAACACACTTACTGTCACTGGAGATGCTTTACACACCAGACACAAAAATTGCTATTCCACATCCCGTATCTTAGAGTAACTACCTAATACATGCTCTGATTGTCCTGTTTTCCCACACACAGCCTTCATTTTTCCCAAGCTCTCATTTCAGGACAGGTCCTGTTCCTTGAAAATATCTGCAAAGCTATTACATTGCCCTCTTTCAAAGATCACGGTAAAATTCACCTCAAAAACTGCGGTAAGGAGAGTTTGTTGGACAATGGCCACTTAGTATCACCTTGTAGCCCCTCAGTGTGCTGCACCTGCCTGGTGTATCTCATCTTCTCCCTGGTGTGTAAGTTTTGCAAAGTCACTGAACAGCCAAAGCTTCTGCTCACATTGAAATCCTAAGTTCTCCACACCTGTGGAAACCACCGAGTTACGAAAAGCTCCCCAAAACCTGGGCTTTCATTTCTTTGTGCTCCAAGTTTACCACTTTGTTGTAAAAGGGCTAAGAAAATATTTTTCTAGCTACCACACAAGAACATGTGGTTTATTTTATGACAGTCGTACCAGTAGCATTTGTAAAGCAATGAGTCACTGAGTGGTAGTACAGCAGAGTAGTTCAAATATTTAGTTATATTGTGTTATAACTGAACCTTTGTATTGTTTTAACGTGGAATCTTCACTTCTGACTAAGTCTGGGATGGATGTAAAAGCGTTGAACTGAAGTCCTGGCCTTGAGTTGAATCTGAATAAAGCCCGTATGGTGGAGAAAAAGACTGAGTGAACTGCTCAACAGGACACTAAAATAAGCTAGAACTGAACAGGATAAAGGAGAACAAGCTGCAAATGAACATAAAAGAAAACAGCATCAATTTTTTTCTAATGATTTCAGGTGCAGCTTTTATGCAAATTAATAATTGCTTCCTGCATTTCTGGACTTGCTTTAATGTTGGTGAAAAGCACCTTTAGTGATAGTCGTATTTTTGTTTTCTAACCCCTACTTACACATTTCCACATCTGTCTGGAAACAGGAGTATTTTTAACAAATTCCAGGCAATTTTACTGAAAGAACTGTAATACATTCACATAAACACCAGTTTTCTTAGAAGTCTCTTCAAGTCCTGCTCTTGTTCCTATAAACTGCTTTTTCAATAAAAGTAAAAAACCTCATGGTTGAAATCCCAGGGATTCCTACTTTGATTTTACTTGCATCTGATTGGGAGTAACACTGCTGACTTACAGTAGTGTAAAGGGAGCATAGGCAGAATCAGGTCCTTCCTGGGTTGTGTTGAACTTTGCCTTTCAGATAAATACACACATTTCCCATCACATCCTCTCAGATGGTAAAAAAATGGAGAATCCCATTGAATTCGGCAGAGAAACATTTGAGGCAGTAGCCCACAGTTTGAGAAAGCTGAGAGCCATATATGTGTCCAAAACAGCCAGCTCTTTGTAGAGCTTGGCAAAATATTTTGTCTCCTTGAATTTAGATTTCTCATTCATCTTTTAGTCATCTGTGCTTGTCACAGAAATAGGCTGTACCAGAACAGTTCTGCTTAAAGCACACTTCACCCATGTCTCAATTCTCTTAGATTAGCAGCGTACACTAGCTGTGGTGTTAAATCTCGCTTTTGACAGTAAATAGGAACAGCATTTATTTTTTACTTTGTTGGTCTACAAACCAGGAAAATATCTGTTGTTTCTAAATTTAAAGTGTGCACTATAATGTACTAAACAAATTCAGCAGTATAGGAGAAATTACCAGCTGTACTTTAGTCTTGAAATAAAAGTAAGCATTTATCGTCAAATTCAAATGCTCCAGACAGCAGTCTAACAGGTTCATTCGGAAATAAATGGTGCTGGCAAGTTTGTGGAGGGTGTGTTCAGAACTGACCACTTTTTAACATGGAGGGCATCAAGAATTCGGTATGCCCTGCTCCTTGCTTTCCCTTCCTTAAGAATATGAACACTGAAATACAATAATGAGCTGATTTATTGTACAAAAGAAGAGGGGGGTTTGCTAAATGAAATGCATCATTATGCTTTAAAATAGATAGAAACCCTGGTGCCCTTTGGAATGCCACTTGTTCTATGTGTCAATGAATGTTTGTAAGTGAAAGGGATTTAAACAGACCTAAAGAGGTCTCCCCAGATTGAGTAACAGTTCTTCGGATGACATGGGTGCACGCTTGGTCCGCAAAGGAAAAAATCCTGCTCTTCCTCCATATAAAGAACACTGTCATGATTACCTTAACCTACTGCTAAAGAACATCTTTATTTTGTAGTGCACTTCCCTTGCACCTTTGAAAACTGTCTTGCTTTCCAAATGAAAACCTAAAATATTTTTTATAGAACGGTTGTATTTCAGAATGAACAGCTGTTGACTGTCCAACCTACCAACAATAAGCCCAGGTAGAAATATATTCTGTATCGTGAGCATATCCAATATGAAAGGGTTTATATGGCATAATTGCCCACAATGACAGGGACTACTCATGTTGACCAAGAAGTCCCTTCCTGATCCCTGTGTCATCTGTCAATTTTTCTTTTCCAATCTTTTCCAAGGGACAGGATCAGTCTGTACAAAAATGCCTTTCTTCCAGTGCAAGATTCTTGTGTATATTATTATTCCTGTTTGCTCCAAAACCCACAATGACTGTGGCACTGCCACCACAAGTATTGGTTACACACATAAACTTAAATATCCTAATAGAAGAAAGTGATTTAGATTATATCCTTAAATTTATAGTGGGAGGGGGAAATGGCTTTAACAGACTGGGAGATTTGAGCACTGTTAAGTTCTGACCAGGAGAGAGCTGTCATAAACAAAATGAGAAAAGACAAGGGCACGAAAATGGGTTCCATTAGTAGAGACAGCAGCAGGGACAGATGGCATCAAGGGGGGAAACACAGCCCTTGTGTGCAACTGAGATGCAGCACCAGGGCAATTTTCAAAAGAGCCAGAAAAGAACAACTGAACAACTGAAGTTCTGGTGAGACTGAATTTCAGAGAAAGGTGGGACTTCCTCGAAAATGGGCATAAGGTCACTAGAGATATGAGCCTACATGGAAGCTGTGGTTGGCTGTTTTTCCCCAGGCTATTAGCCAGGGCATCAACTGATCTACACTGGTAGTAAAGGCAAGCTCCTTCTGCCAGAAGACCCCTTACACGAAGAGGAAATGATGTTGCTTGCATAAGCACGGAGCGAGGCTTGTCTTTGTTTCTCTAAGATAGCTGGATGCCAGGGAAGGTGACAAACAGTGTACTTAGGCAGGCAGGATGCTGGGTCCAGGAAAGCATTTTAGCAGAAACACTTTAAAATATGACTAACCTGCAGTGCACGTCTGGTTTTCTATGTAAACCTGGACCATCGAATCACACACGAGGAAGCCTCTACAGAGTTCCTGTGTAGGAGGAGAGGAAGATCAAAGGTGCAGGCTTACACACGGGGAGCAGCAGGAGTTTGTACAGCATTTATTTGTTCTGTCAGAACTCTCAATATGTATGTGCTGGAGGACACATACACCTCCCTGTACAAACCAGTGGTTTGTAACCAGGTTTAATATGAGGCTGCTAGGCTTTTTCCAGTGGAAGTGCGGAACTTTCCAGATTTCCCGAGCAGGTTTATCACCTCTTCTGATTCTAAGATTGTAGAAAATTAAAAATCCATATGCTTAAAAGACAAAAAAAGGAACTGAATCAAAAGTAGTGTCTTCTTGACATGAACAGGGTGTTCCCTGAACTTCCTGGGAAGATGTCACTTGGTGGTTTGCCTGGGAGGATGAGGAATGTCTTCCCTTTAGTTTTTATGATCACCCAGCCTTTTCACTTTCATTTTGACCTTCCAGGTAACTCCACAGATTTGCTGCTGAGAGGGTTTCATAGCTGGTACATTGATTGGATCTACTCTGATTTTAAACCGTGGGTCAGAGTCTGAAGAGAGACCCACCATCCATTCCACTATTCCTTTTCTAACGTGAGTCCTGACTCCTTCAGGAGATATGGTGCCGTTTTTTTCATACATCTGGAACAAATGCTCCAATTAACAGATTTTGAGAAATTAAATACACATACAAGAGGAACACAAGTAAGTTACCAATGCAAGTAAGAGATTTACAACTGATGAAATACATTATTTCTGAAAGTCAAGGTAACAGAAAGGAGGAAGTTAGGGCAATAATGTGTTTTTAAAAGACAAAGATGTTGAATCAGATGGCCTTTATCTCTCAGAAATCTTACTGCCTTTCTTTCCTTGGCACTTTCTTCAAATACCCTTCCAATGCCCTGAGGCACAACGTGGGACAAAGACTTTCAATGAAGAAAAACACATAAAACAGTACAAGTCCTGTAATTTATAGTAATGAAAAGCAGTTTTTCTAGTGTATGTCATGAAATCAGTCTGCTGCTCTGTGCAGTCCACTAACAGAGACCATCTGACCAACACAGATTGCAGTTTAAAATGTTTACATAGATATGCATGGCAAGAAAAGGAGATGAAATGAACTTACTTTGGAAATCACAAAGTAGATACACAATCTTCCAGTCCTTTCTGGAAGATTACTGATCTCCCAAAAGTTGTCTTCTGGGAGCGTAAGGCATTTTCTTTATGCTCTTCAGAGAACCATGAGATGAGTATACTGTGGTCTGACTTTACAGTTCTATCGTAGAAATAATTCAGTAGGAATTACCCTTTTTTAACTTAGCCCAGATTTTTTTTTTTTTATAAGTGTACAATAACACTGTGCTGTTAAAGGAGTGATCTTGACCCTGAATCTTCTGTGATGCAAGATGTGTGTGTGTTGTACTCTGCATATGTAAGCACTTGATTGCCAGATCACAGCACTAAGTTTAAGAAGCTCTATGTATTTATACTGTAATTGAGTAGTATTTTTTTCATATTAAGTTTAGAATACAAATTTTTTTTTAAAAAGGCTCTTTTTAATGACTTTAATCCTAGTTTGTGCAACTGTATATAGAGCTAGGTTTAAGGCTATTTGGGAGCTAAAAAGCGTGTTGCAAATGCATTTGAACGGATGCCATGGTCTTGTATTTGTTCTCTCTATATTTATATGGTAACATATCAGCACCTCAACTCGTCAAGAATTAGCCAGGAGGGGCTGGGAGAGAGAATCCAGGCCAGTAATGGTCACTCGCTTAACTGTGATGCCCCTACAAACTTTAGTTGCAGTCATTTCGCTTTCATTAAATTTCACTACTTAGTTTTGCAAACCAAATATAGTGAATTCAAGGATTTGGCAAACTGTAACTACCAAGGTCACCTTCAGGGAGATGTTACTCAGTTCTCATCAAAGACAGAACTTAGAGGGGAAATGGAAAATCAGATATCAAGGCCATAGATATTTTCTGTGTGTTCTCAGAACTGTGTCTTGCTTATGAATGAAAGTATTATTTCTATTAATCACTAACGTTTTAATCACAGAATTATTTCTCATTAAGAAAAGTCATATGAATTTGTGTAACCTTACATAAATGCCGAAAGATTATTACTTTATATACTGCCTGTTAAAACAAATACACATCATTAAAAAAACCAAAATAGTGATGTTTGTTATTATTGTGGACTGTGAACAGAAGGAAAACAGGACAGACAGTACCAGGTGTGGGTAAAAACCTGGTATTTATGCCAACACTGAAGTACTTCGCTGTGTGCAGTGAAGGAACACGGTGTCACTCTGAAGGGGATAAATACCAATGAAGACCTTAAAGCCCAGAGAAAGAAAAGGGACCGTGTTGAGAGGTCAAGTATGTTCGATGCTACCTTTAAATGCATTCAGCAATGAACAATAAGGCAGTAATGAGGACAAGGCAAGTATCTACTACTGTTATGCATCATTAGTCAAGCCAGTGGGTGTGACAGCTGAACCAAAAAAACTCAAGGAAAACAACTAATTTTGGATCAACCCACATTTTTTCATTTTCTCCGCAGCAAAACAATAAACTGAAAAGAAGGCTGATGAGAAACAAAACATTTTTGCTTCCATTTATTTAGTCCCTCTCTTTTAGTTTTGTTAGTTAAGTTTGAAGTGAAACACTGATAATTTTGTTCTGAAAATGCTGTAGTGAAATGCTTAGTCTGTCACAAATATATTGGCTTTCTGAATGTTTTTTCTGAAACCTTTTATCAAATTTCACCCACTTTTATAAATAATTTCATTCTCCCTTCATGAAGTGTTGAAGTGGTTAATCACATCCTCCATTGCCAGTATTTTGTTTCCCAGGAACAAAGACCACTCATGTTTACTCCTTTTATCCTCTTAATTGAAATGCATAATGTCTCATCACCAAAATACTTGTATGCTTTCCATATTAAAAAAAGCTCTCTATGAAACCTCTTCCCTTCATTTTTCCTTCTTGTAGTACAGCAACAACTTGAAAGTGAGAAATCAGTAGAGTTAAAGGTGTGTGCATGAGTGAAAAACAGGTGAGGTTGAAGAGATGGTGTTCGTAAGCGATTCTGAAAATGGCGATGTGTCTGTCCATCGTTTCTGAGGTTCTTCCTTCAGTGAGCAAGTGGGGAATGCAACCAATGTTGCATTCCTCAAAAGAAAGACGGGTTACTCCAAGGTAGCATCAACCTGACACAGAGTTTGTGTTCCAAGTCAAATTCCTGAATTGAAAAGGGAGGGGACTGCATGTACTGTTCAGCTAGTACAGACAGAACAGCACTAAACCAGATTCTCTACAGTAATGATAGATGTGGACCACTGAGTTCAGCAGCAATTTAATTTTTTCCCCGGGACATACATACATATATATATATATATATATATATATATATATATATATATATATGTTTTGCTCCTTGGTATAGTGAGCTGCAGTAATTAAAGTAACAACTCCACAGACAACACACAGGCCACTACAGAGTTCCACACTTCGCTGTACAGTCTTTCTGGCTGGTCCCAGATAGGAGGATGAGAACTATTCTAACCCAGGGATAATTTGAACGGCTGCTCTCTATAAAGTCAACAAGATCACAGTAAGTCTCTTAGTTTGACAATTGAAAGCCCTGCATGTGAAATGAGGATCAAAAAAATGCCATTTCATTTTTTTGCTGAGGACTTTTCCCTCTTTTCAGACAAATGATCTCAAACTTTGCCTAGACTGAGCTTCAGTTAATTGTTTTGCTACACTGAAGAATCCTGAAGGGGATTGTGCTAAATTCAGAGTGAAGAGGATGTCTTGCTTTGCTCCTGCAGTGGTTCTGTGCAGATATTTGATAAGACCGAGCACAGGAACGAGCTGTTTGGGATGCTGCAGTTGAGTGCCCTGGAGATGGAGGAAAGCTGTCCACAATGACTCAGACACAGATATCTAGCACAGTTCCCATGTAAATGAATTGAGATAGAAGTGTAATGTTTAGTTGCTAATTACATTTAGACTCCTTTGGGGAACCCACCAAGATTCCTATGAATGTACAGTTCCAGCCAATGCACAGACAGAATTAATCCATTGGTTTGCTCTAACAGGGGACCTAAAAAGAACAATTACTTACACTGCTCTGATTGCCCTTCTCCAAGGTTAAATTCTCCATACAGATTCCACTGTTCTTCACTTGAGATGATTTTTCTTTGAAGAGCAATGAAAGCTATTACATTAGCTATCCACTTATTTATTTTTCTAAATTAACAATAGTGCTTTTGGTTAATGATAATGATTTCTTTTTTCATTAGTGGCATCTTTATCCCTCATGAGACACATTTTAAAAAAATTAAAGAATCAGAAAATAAAACTTGGGAGAGACTTCAAAAGGTTTTCTCACATAACCCAATATTCCAGCAATGACTTTTCAAGGCAGATGTTTGTCTAACAAAAACTGTTTGTTCTAAAAACCCTCCATACCTTCCCCACGTTTCCTATTATAATGCTTAATTCTTACTACCATTACAATGTTTTTCCTAATGATTTGATCTAAATTTCACTTGATGCAGTTTAAACCCATATCGTGCTGGCCACTGACTGTGCTTGGGTTTTCAAATGCACTCTGCCTCTAATTGAGATCTTGCCAGTGCTGAGATAGCACAAAGATTCCTTCAGTTGTACAGTCCCGTTTTCCACAACAGCATCATGCTATTAAATCACATCAGCTTGCAGTCCCAGTATAGTCCCTTACCCTTTGGTGCAGAAATGTTCCTTGAACTGACACGTCTCTAGTGTAGGTTCATGAAATTCATTACTTTTATGTAAGAATCCTTCCTGCCTTTTTATGTTTCATTTGTTTTTTGGTTTTTTGGGGCTTTTTAAATTGATGCACTCACAAATTTACTCAAACATTGCATTCATAAAAATGCAAATTTTTATAACTTGGAAGTAGCAAAGTGGGTGTACATTACTGCAGATGAGATCTTTGGTGTAAAATATTGTAATTTGTTAAAATCAGTACTCTGTTCAAGATAGTTTCAAGACATGAAGAAGTATGGGGATGTTTATAAGGGACAGAGCATGTATGGTTTCAGGAGAATGATCAGTAACTGGCAATGTAGCAGAAGATGCTTTATTTAGCTCTTTCAGACAAGAGGTAGCTGAGCGAAGTAACGGTGATAGTCTTGTTTTACAACCAGATTTTCAAAGAAAAGAAATCACGCTTTCCTCAGTGCTCTTCAGGCAGTCTCTTGTTTCTTCACATTGTGGCTTTGCAGGTTCCCAGATCAGATTTGGTTAGGTGTTTATGTCTCAATGTTTTCAGAAGGGAAGATGCCAAAATACCGCGGGGGCTACTGCAGGCGTCTCCTGTAGAGCCCCTCTGCTCACAGGAGTTTTCTAACAGAAACATGTAACACTCATTCCTATACGCTATGTCAAGCGCTTTATACACATGCCGAGCAGGTTCTCACCAGCAATCAGCATGGTCTATGTAGGATCCAATGGGAATATAGTGTTGTGCTGCATCCTATGAGGATAAGGTAAATTTAAATCTGGAAAATAGGTTGCTGCATTTTGGCCAGCCTGGCCAGGCTTTCCACGTCAGAGTCAGTTCATCTTTTGGGCACTCTATTTTAGGAGAATCTCATGAATGCTAAGGCACCTCTAAAGTGTCAGGGAGGCCTTCCTAGCTGTAAGTGAAAAACATCATTTTCATGACCAAACTATTTTTTTTTCTAATACGGTATTTTGGGGTTTTTTTCTTTTAGGTAGAGCGGATTGTAGACAAAAGGAAGAACAAGAAGGGCAAATGGGAATATCTAATCAGGTGGAAAGGCTACGGAAGCAATGAAGACACCTGGGAACCTGAACATCATCTCCTACATTGTGAGGAATTTATCGATGAGTTCAATGGACTACACGTTACTAGAGAAAAGCGATCAAGACATGGGAAACAGGCCAGCGCTCCAAAATTTTTACGGGAAAACCGAGGGTCCTCTGTGGATAAAATATCACATAGACCTTCTGAATCTGGGAAGTCTAAAGGGTCAACACACAAGAGGAAGAGAATTAATCCATCACTTCAAAAACAAAAAAGAGGATACACAGCAAAGCCAGCGTCTGCTAATGACAGGGCTGCTAAAACTGTGACTTACCGAACTACTCCCAGCGGTTTACAGATCATGCCACTGAAAAAGCCACATAATGGTCTGCAAAATGGAGATGGCAGTCATGAAAAAGATTCTAGACATTTTGGGAATGGCTCACAACAGCAAAACATGGATTTAAATGATCATGAAGGAGAACAGAATTTGCCCAGCGTGTTGGAAGTTAGTAACGATTCACCTGTTGTGAATGGAATTGGTATGTGATTTAAACAACTACAGTCTTTGTGGGCGGGGAGGGGTGTTGATTGCAGCAACTGCAAACACAGTCCACTTGTGGGAGGATCATTGCTGTGCTACACAAGTGATATGGTGAGAAGCCCGTGAGTTTCTCGATCTTTCCCCATATATTATACCATTTTTTTAATCAGTTGACTTCTCTGCTTCCGTTTCCCACGGGGTGACATGAAGCACTCTGAGCTTTGTTACATCCCTTTGCAGTATAAAGTCCTTGTTGGGAAACAAGGACAAGGCACAGAGTAGGAATGACAACTGAGGTATGTATAATACTGCAGCTCTGTGTTTGTGTATCACCAGGTAACAAATCACTGCTCAGTTATGTGTGCTCAAACTCAATGGTCTAGAAAGATCAGGATTATTTTAGAAACAAAATTAATACCACTCTTGCTAAAGTATCCCAGTAAGTATGGCTGAGTGTCATTCAAGTTCCTCAGTATTAACGCTCACCACATGCAAGAGTACTCAGAACTGCCAGGTCCTTGTCTCTGACAGTGACTGGATACGAAAACATACTTTACGGGAAGGTACAAACCCTTAAAGTGAATGAGAAATAGGAGAAGTTTCTTTCTAATCCTTATAGTTATTGACTGGCCTAGTTCTCAGAGAATAATGATTTATGTTCGCTATAAATACTATTTAGCTTAATGCAACCAAGTAGCTTCTCATTATCTATATGTGTCCAATCTTTTTTTTTTTTCTTTTAAATTTACCAAATTTAAAGCCTCGATGGTACTTTGTGGAAGTAATTTCCAGGAGTTAACAATGAGATGTGTATTTTATTTGATCAGGGTTTTGGGGTTGGGGTTTTGTTTGGGGTGTTCTGATCTTTACTTTCATTGAATAAGCTCCTGTCCTTCCATGAAGGGATAAAGTGGAAGATGTCCTGTCAATCCCTAGGCAGCCCCAGCCTTTTTAACCTTCCAATCACATGGAAGTCTTCCCAGATTCCTGGTAGTTTTCAGTACCTCTTGTGCCTTTGGTGCGTGGGGGTTTTTTTAATACCTTTTAAAAACAGCAGGAGCTGTTCCAAATGATTTCCTACTGCTTACTGATACAGTGGTGATACAACCTTTGGAGAATTATTTTTTTCTGCTGTTACACTCTGTATAAAAGTTTTCATTGAGTGAAATCACAGTTGCTCTTATGGTTTTTTTCCTCGCTGGTTACAGTTAATTTAGAACACAGCTCAATGTATGATTCTTTTCATTATACATTTAATCTGCTTTACTGTTGCCAATTCACCTTCTTCTGGTGACTCAATGAAGCTCTTCAAAATCTTTCCTAGTTTTTACTTATTTTGTATTCCGTTCAAATTGTCCTCTCATACTTCTCTTCCCAGTTCATTAATAGGTACATTAAATAAACTAATCCTTCTGCAGGTTCTTGGGGCAGCCAACTACTAATCATTTGACATGATGAAAAGTAACCATTTGTTCCAATTATTTATTTTTATTAGCCACTTTCTATAGCCTGTGATAACACTCATTTCCTTAACAGCTTCTTTTGAACTGCCCTGGCAAAAACTTTTCAAAAGTCAATGTAAATTATATCACCCCACTTTTGATTTTCCACCCTACTGGGAACCTAGCAAATGCTACTTAATTTGGGAAGTAGAACTGACCTTGCCTGGTCTTGCTGGTTACATCCTATAACTAGGGATCTTTCAATCCAGTCATCAAATATCTCATTAAAGACTCCCAAACCAGCAAATTGTCTGGTCAGCTTTGAAGGCATAAGTAGCCCAGATGATGCCAATGACACTTAAAACTGGGAGTGCAGGTGTTTGTATTTTGATGAGTTTGAGCTCCTATAAGACTGCTTAAAAAGTTACCTGCCTCTTTAAAAAGACTTGCAGATCTAATTACAGATGTATATAAAGATATTTTTCTTTGCTTTCTTACAGTTTCTAATGAAGTTTTTTTAATCATTTGTTTTATGTTATTCATTGGGGGAGTTCTGATACAAAATGTGTCTTTAAAATGCATTAATTCCCATATTTTAGAATCTTTGGTTTTTTAATGAAGAACTAAAGGGCCACAAAGAGTTGTAAGGTCAAATGAGCCTTTCATTTGTCCCCACAAGAGCTAATGAATGGCATCCACCAGCCCGTTTGAATAATCCCTATGAGAGGGCTCTGTTTCAGTAGAAAGCTGCTTTGCCTAAGCAGCCAGGTGTTCTGCAACGTACAGAGGGCTCCTGGCCTAACAGCTGATGTGTGCAGCTCCTTTAAAACATTTCTTTATGATGGCTTTTGCATTCTCCAAATCCATCAGTTCTGTTCTGTATTTTGCTCTCCTTTCTCCCTTGCATTCTGACCTCCCTGTAGGCAAAAGCAAGAGATCTTAAATCTCTACCTGGTTCTCATCTGAAAAACCCCTACTCAGCAGCACTCCCAAGGTCAGAAATCCCTCCACTCTGGCTTTGTGATACCCAGCACATGCATAGTGGAGAAAACTACAAAGAGGAGGGATGAGGCTACCAAAGCAAGAGCAGACAGAAATCGGAGAATAAGGGTCAACATAAAAATACCAGCTTTTTTGCTACTGTTGCCCTACAAGCTTGAGAGAAGTGACATTGCCCGATACAGGAATTTGCATCATTTGCAATGTCAAATCGAAGAAACTTGCACTACTCTTCTACAAGTCCAACTCTTTTCTCAACTCGCTCGGTATTCACACTCACACGGCAGTAGCACAGGAGATGCAAGTGTGTTTCTGCTTTGTGTCCTGTTAGTCTCACAAACTCATTTTAATCAGGACAGATGTCACACTGAAACGGATCTGAAATTTTACAAATTACAAATGAAGAATGTTTCAGAGAAAAATGCCCTTTTTTTGAATAACCGAAGTTTTGTTCCAAACATCTTGGGTTTCAAAACTTTCTCCAAATCTGAGCCAAGGTCCCAAGGCTTTGTCCCTTGAGACCGGGAGCAATGTGGCAGTGTGCTTGGCAGGACGCCCACGTTTAGCTTTGCGGCAGCCAGCCGTGCCAGAGGTTTCAGGCAGTCTGCCACAGAGACTGGAAGTCGAAAGCCCGGCATGCCCCATCAACGCTTGCAGGGCTCCCAGGCACTA
Organism: Bucorvus abyssinicus; assembly: GCA_009769605.1. Classification (NCBI taxonomy): domain Eukaryota; kingdom Metazoa; phylum Chordata; class Aves; order Bucerotiformes; family Bucorvidae; genus Bucorvus; species Bucorvus abyssinicus. The sequence continues at coordinate 16,975,608 of CM020040.1, forward strand.
TATGTAGAACAAAGAAGGAGCCTGGCGGGCCTGGGTTTGTCTCCCAGCAGCTGTGGCTCCCGGGCAGCCCCATGCAGAATCCAATGAAGCAGACATTTTTGTCGGCTTTGAGATTGCCTCTGTGGGGCCCAAATGAATGTCAGACTCATTTCACAGCTAAGTGTAACTGCACCAAAAATGTAATGTGTATAGAAAGTTTAAGTGGGTTTTGAGATGAAGCCTAGATTTGGAAAACTCAGAAATTCTCCACAATTTGAAAACCCAGCTGGCCCAGCTCTGCTACCAGTGTTGGCCTATGGTTGATGGCCTCCAAAACCCATCAACCTGAACCAGTATTCTTTCATGTCATAATAATGTTTTAACTACCAGTGTATTGAACCAAGCAATATAATTAGTAATTTATAAATTATAACTAATCAAAAAATATCCATTTTCTTTGTCTGTGGTATGTCAGTTCTGTGGAAACAAATAATAGCTGTTTGAAAACTAGTTTTTGGTGCCTCCTTGAATGGACTTCCACCAGTCTGTGTTTGGTTTTGTGTATACATCCACTTGGGTACAAGTTTTTCCTGCTCAACCTATAGACAAAACTCTGACCAGTAAACTGTTTACCCTGGAAAGATGACTGTACACCTACAGATGCATGCACAAAATCATATATGCACCCTGGTGGAGGCCTGCAACCTTGGTGAAGTTGGGACAGACCTTTCTTACCTAAACCTCTCTGCTCCCTTCTACACATCCCATCATAAGGAGAGTAGAAGTAGAGTCATCTTTACTGACAGTTATTAAAGGGTCTGCAAATTGGAAATTGTTGAACAACTGTGTGAGAACATCCACTGATGCTCCCAGGAGCTAACAATACCATTCTTTCTGACGATATTTGTTGCCTTCTGTTATGACATTTCTGTTTCTCTTCAGATATTGTAATTGAGAGTGATTGTTTTGTCAAGTTTCTTGACAGCATCAAAAAACATCCTCTTTTGATTTTCTTTCCTTTTTCTACATCGCTTTATTTCTGTACCATCTGCTGAAGAATTTTTGCTTGTCATGTAACACTAACCACTGTTTTTCTCCATTACAAAAAATCTCTGTAGTCTCATGGTGCCCTTAATTTAAATACTCTCTATGAACTTACTCACTGCTTCCTCTTGGTTTTTTAGCTTGTTCTGTTTTATTTATTCTGGAGCAATACTGGCAGTAAAAGATGACTAAATATGCTTGCTTTCTCAGTTTGGATAAAAGCTCATTGCTTTTAGATATCTTACAGATGCTTCCTTAGCTGAAGAAGTCTGAAATTATTAGTAAATTATCAACAGAACAGTGCTGTTAAGTATGTACAGTATTAACCATTACCCACAAGAAAGACAGAGAGGAGACAGAGAATGGCTATTGGGAAGACTGAGGAATGCGGAATGGTTGTTCACGAAATCTCTCAATAGCAGAACGAGGGACCACTCACTGAAACTCGTAGAACATTAGATAAAAGCACAGATGAAAGAGAATTCTTCTCTGTGTAGTGGCTACACAACTTCTCAAACTCATACCACAGGAAGCTGTGGGGAAAGGCAGCATCAACAGGCTCAAAAGGAGATTAGAGAAAGCCATGAAAAGGTCCATGAGCAAATACTGAAGGAAACAGGAAGGATGAATCCTCTCATGTTCCTCCCTCAGGGAATATAGATACTAGGGGAAAGGATTGCAGAAAGTGGCCAAGCTTGCATTTCTTCTTAAATAGCATCCTTTAGTACCATCTTGGAGAAAGATTACTAGATGCACCAGTGGTCTGGGAATATCTGAAATTCCCTTAAAAAATATTGAAACTTCTAAATTTCAGTGTGTTCTTAGGTATTCCACAAGTCCTACTTCTGATTAAAAACAAGGTAATAGTTAGATTCAACTCCCACTAAAGGAAGGAATATTTTCTCTTGTTCTGTTTTCTTTTTGTAATTAGACTGAGTGTCAAATATTCACTGCTAAGCCAGTAAACCCCACTTAGGGGTGCCTAAAGCTTCCTTGGTTGATTTGTGACATCCTTAATTTGTTTCACATGCAGTATAGATTGCTTTGAGAATGCCTCTTTCTTCTGATGTCACAGTCATTTTTCATCTTGACATATTACGGCACTGTTACCGGGGTGTGCATTAAGCGGGTGGTAACTATTAACCCTCGTGCAGAGACAACCTAGATGCTTTAGTGGCTCCAGAGCAAGCCTCAGGAGCTCCATCACATCCATGCAACAGACATATGAGGGTTGTCTGTAGATTTTGCTGATGATGTCTCCAGTTTATGAGATTAAACAAGATTACAGGTACGCACAATTTACTCACTATATGTTGTTCTGATAATTTCCCATTGAAAATGACACTTTTCCATTTATGTTTCTCTCACATTTAATTTAAATCTTTTTTCCTCTGGTTAAATTTCTGTCAGCTGGTGTGCACGTAGTTAAAATATTGTGATCAGATTTATAGTTTCTTACATCACATTTAATTTGCAAACTGAATACATTACTCAAATGAAGAATACAAAAAAATTATTACTATGAGGCTTTTTGTTGATCTGGATTATTAATTAATCTTCTACTATTCTCTTACTATCTGTATTTAAAATATGTGACATAATCTTCAACATGAGGTAGATAATCATTACAGTTAGTCTGACCAATCTTCCACTCAGTGTTCATTTGTGCCTCTGATTTTGTAAGTTCTTTACACTTTGGGGGGAGCTTTAACTCTTTTAGTAGCTTATTCCTGGGTCAAGCAACATAGTAAGGATTTAATAGATGAAAAAGCAATATCTAAAAGTCTGCCTCAGTCAAGAAATTAATTTGTTTCAGTATACTATTCCCAATTAAATTAGTTTTCCATTAGTAATTTCACAAGTGGATTTTTGTTTGTAAGAATACATGTCAAAATATATGCAGTAGCAAAACCTTATGAAAAAGAAGAAACTTGCAATAAGAAATTATTCATAATTTTTCCAATGCAGGCACATAGTGATTTCTACACATGTAGACAATTCTTGTCAAGAAGACAAATTTCAAATTCTGCTGGCTTCAAATGACTTTTTTTCAAATTGATGATCTAATGTAATTTGTCAATGTTTGCATTGCACCAGTTCAATCCTCTATTCAGTGGAATATAGGCAATGTTTTAAGTGGTGTATCCTAATTTAATGCTGAAAAAGAGTTTTAAGGTAGACTTTTTAAGAAACATGCATTTCTATGTGTGGATATGTTTACACATGTGCACATATTACATGATGAGACCAAAGGATGCACCAGTTAAGTACTATCAAGCACTCTGTATATTTTAACATCACATATTGTAACTGCAGAGTACGCATACAGGCATTTCCCATGCCATGAACTATTCCACAGCCTGTTGCCAGCTGAGAGGCATCAGACAGTTCAGCCACATACCTGAAGAGCAATCCAAAATGAGGGCAAGAGATTTTAGTTTAAAGAGTAGTCATTTAAGAACTCACCATTCAAGTCTATTCCAGCAGAGCATTTTTAATAGGATAGTGGTCATTTAAACTATAAAATTTAAATCTATGTTCTAATATTCATGTCATCTGCCCTTTAAAAATTCCTGGCTGTTTGATACCAGAAGCTGGAACAGGTCAGCTTTGGCAAGAGTAAAGAACAGAACAAACAAAGGTGTTTTCATTCAGCAATTTCTTGGCTTCTCTTAAATATGGCGTATTGTGGGCTCATGTCTATTTAAACAAAAACAGACTTGGAAAGTATTTCAATGAACACAGTGACTTTAATCTCTGTTCCTCCATAACCTGTCTCTGCTTTACTTTTAATGGCAATAGTGTGAAACATCTGTAATTAGAAAAGGAGTATTGCATAAAAATCTTGTAAAGGTATTTCCACATTCTGGCTCAGCATTGCTACCAATCATAATATATTGCCTATTACAGAGGAACAGGAAACATAAGCAAAGTAATAGTTTACAGTTCAAACACAGTGAAGTCAGAATAAACTGTCTTTTTAAATTGATGTACTTCACTCTCATTTGTTTTTGAGAAGGAACTATATCTTTCTTGTCATAGTTTCCGTTGTCCCCTACCACTGGGTACCCTCCAAAATGGCATCAGCATTAATATGTTCTATGTCCAAGGTCCAATATTAATGTCATACCTGTTAGTCAAAAGTCCGTAATTACTGGTCCTGTAAAATGGAACAAGCAGAAGCTTGGGAGCAGAGCAAAGAGGATAGCTAACTGCTACTCCTTACACTAACCACGAGGACATGGAAGAGAATGCCGGCTGTGTCAGTGTAGTAAGAGCTCCCCTAACTTACTGCCATACAGAGGTGTGCAACAAGTGTGTATTCAGATTGTCATTTGAAACTGCTAATTACTTTTTGGTCACCATAAAAGAAAGACGATGTAACTGTGAAAGATGGCATTTGGACTAAACCTGACCTGACAAGTCTTTTCAAAGCTGAATTATTAGAATCTTCCTGTGAATTCAGAGATCCCCCCAAATTCATATGGGAGACTACGATACAATTGCTCTCATCCTCAAAGCAGAACTGAATCCCATGAAGAGTACCAGTCCTACACACGACAGCAGGTTGGATCTAGAGGTTGTCTGATCAGAGGGCAAGAAGTACTGCATGTTGGACCACAGCATAATGAGACTGGCTTGAGGCCACGTTTGACTAGCCAGGCATATTTTTGATTTATCAACTTTATCACATAGAGGCTATTGTAAATACCAGGCTACGTTTTAAGATAAAACAAAGTACCACTCCATGTCTTTGAAGGTACAGACATAATTATGCTTTGGTTCTTTCCATCTGAAAGGTTCTTCTCTGGCCAATGGAAGCTTGAATCTACACAGCACTGTGAAAAGGAAACTGGATGGGGAGAAAGATTATGTCTTTGATAAGAGACTAAGATACAGCGTGCGTCAGAACGAAAGTAATTGCCGGTTCAGGGACATTGTAGTCCGGAAAGAAGATGGTTTCACACATATTTTGCTGTCAAGTCAGACTTCAGATAACAATGCACTGACCCCAGAGGTAAGCATGTGTAGCCATAAAAGCCAAAAAAAAAGGCATCCTAATGCGTGGGTTATCTTGGAAACACTGCACTTGAACTGGATTTCATGTATTCTTTTCCTAATTATCTTAGAAAAGAAATAATGGAGTTCAGATATATCTAACATTTCCACGCTTGGGGTTCCTCTTGAAAAGAATGCAATGGAAATTGACTTTTAATTTACATGTCTGAAATCAAAAATTAGAAGTAAAGAAAGGAATGGCAGAATCAGTATTTCCCCCATGGACTAGTGTGAAGCTGTTTTTCACATGTGAAAGTTACCAATATTTACTATCCTTAGAAGAAATATTGTCTCTTTCATTTTATTAATTTAAATAGTGCTCCAGTTGCTGCATACAGAGAATTTCAGGCTATATCTTGAGACAGTAATTCTAAAAGTATACCTTGATGCCTAATTGCTTTTTTCTCTGAATCACTTTATAAGTCCCTATTTATGAAATCTTAACCAATGAGGGGCTCTATTCTCAGCTGAATTGTATAAAGTTGTACAACATATACATGATATTAATGAAGTCCCAAACATTATACACTCAAAGTCAGACTTGGCCTTGTAGTTTATCCTAATCCAGTACATATATGGGTCACTGGAAGAGCTTAGAAGCTCTTCCATCCACTCCCTGTCATCCCAGCATAGTAGGCAGGGGTGCCCTGGTATACCTTTGCCATGTCAGAACAAAAGGGATGTCAATAAATGCCTGCATCAGGATGCATGTCTTGGAGAGCCAAGAACACGCCTGAGCCCTGTTCCACGTGGGCAGTAATGGCCTGGTGGAAAGGGGTTACCATAGATCAGAGAAGAAATAACAGGAGCTGCCTCCCAGCACCTATTTTGCCTGTCTGAGCATTCTGTGGGCAGAGTTCCTCCATGAGCTGCCCGCACTGTGGCAGATCTCTCTTTTCTGCTCTCCAGACACACCAGTGCAGATCTGCCTTAGGTAGTTCTTTAAGATAAGAGTATATGAAATAGCAGTTTGAGCACCACCTGAGGGAAAAGTAGACTGTGTCTTTGAGGAATTATTTTAGCCAGTAAGAAACCGATTAACTTCAAAATTACTTACAATGAGCTTCAGATAAAACCACTGGCAGGTATGATGAACCCTAAATTTGACTCCCCATCCCAAATGCACACCTACACATGGACATTAATACACAGAATGATACTAAGTAGGTAAAACCGATGGTACATGCATTTATCACTCCTAAACTATCTAATATATAAAAGGACGGTCTTGGTAACTAACACAGAACAGCAAACACCTGCTTTTAATACTAATTCCTCAAAATGCATTAGACTGCATCAAATCCATCACTCCATCCCTGTATTAATTACCCCTAATTGACACTGCAGGTAATTTAAACGAAATGCTCAAGGGCCTGAAAAAGTATGAAATTAAGTACTTGCAGTGTTGAGGCTGAGCAGACATACCTTTATGTGGCTGTGCCGTTCCACCTCAGCAGTGCTCAAATGCTCTAACAGGTGATTTAATTCAGGCTCTTCAGGTCCGCCAAACCAATCCATTTCATTCTTTGAAAATTTTCAATATGCCAGGAACCCGCCTCTGTGGAAGAATAGATGATAAGCATATAATAGTCCTCTTCTTGCATCACTAGCATAGACTATTTCCAGAACCTTTACTGAAGCTCACTCAAAAACCAGGAAATACATTTTAGAAAACTGCATTACTGACCAGGATCTGGATGGTCAGGAATTAATCAAGGTAATGAGTTCTCCACATAGAGATTTGCTGTTTAAAACTCATCCAGGCTGAGAGCAATTGAAAGCTCTTGCCCTCTGAAGGCTGCTTGCTGGCAAACATGAAACAACATCTTTGGCCTCAGTCCAGGTTGCAGCCCATGATCATTCACACCACGAAATCCAGCACCTCCAATATTGGCAGTTCCACACCCTTGCTGGCAATTACAGCAAAACTCCAAGGAACTGAAAGGAGGAGTGTGTTGAAAGCCTTGTCCCTGCAGTTTGTCACCCACAGCCATACGTGAGACAAACTGACAGAGTACCTTGGGGGCATTTCCAACATTTTCAGTTTTGGTACCTTTAATCATCAGCGAATAGAAAGTACGAACACATAATTCCTACAAAATGAAGGAAGTGTGTTTCATTTTGTCAAAAGAAACTCTTAACTTCAAGCTTTATTAGACATTCAGTAAATTATGTTTGCCAAATAGTAAATGATTAATTTACTCAGATCAGGTCTGCTTGGTGTGGTTGAAACAGTGGTCTGGTTATTCTGGGCCATCTCTGTTAGAAAAAAAAGAAGAGGTGTGCACCGCCCACAATCATTATAAAATTAAGCTTATGCAAAATCTCTCACCCCCAAACAGCCCTGCTTCCCTTTGTGTTTATCTTAATCTTCAGATGAAACGGAATAGTTTTGTTCAACCATTGGCCTCCGCTACTTATGCCAATTTAATTAAAATAACAAAGAATTTATTTATACCAAAAAAAATTAAAAATGAAAAGCTTAGCACAGTCTACCTGAGTCTTCACACTATACTTTCAGTAACCACATCACACCTGTGGGTTTGTGCAGGTGATTTGAGCATGAAATGTGCCGACGCTCCTTCCAGCAGCATTTGCGCTGATTGATTGAAGTTGGCACAGCACCACTCTAGTAATTGAGGGTTTTCTACAAAAAAGTTCAGGGTGCTATAGAAATTCTTTCTTATGTTTTACAAGACCTTATAAAACTTCCAAGCCAGTGTCATGAAACAGCTCGGCTTGTTTTCATTTCAGTGGCTTAGGCTTGCCACTTTTAATTTTAAAAATAGATTTGTAAAATATTTCGTCATTCTAAATTCCATGAGGGCATCTTTTCTCATGGGTCTCTTGCTGCTTCTGAAGTTCTTTCTCCAGTGATGGTGTTGCTGTTTTAACTCAGCCCATTTCAAGGATCCAAATTCTGTTTCAAACTTAAGATTAAATGGATCCATCCAGTGTTTTTAGTTTACACTATTAAGGATCTGATATTTCCCTGAATTAAAGCAAAACATACTCTAAACACCTAATGCTTCCACTGAACACTGACAGAGCTGCCTCAAGTACATTTCTCGTACAAAAGAATCAGGTTTCACATTTCTAGCCACGAGAATTACAGGGTTTGAAGTTCTACCAGGTTCATTTTGGAGCTATGGTTTGCCTTCACCTTCCTTCCTTACAACTTTTCTTGACTTAATTAAAAAAAAAGGGCAGGTGCAAGTTTACTGTACCTGTATTTTTGCTGCCATACAAAGATAAATAGGCTTTTTGGCCAGTACTTCTGCCTGAAGCCAGCCATCTAGGCTCCTAAGTCCTTTATTTATCAAACTGAAAAGACTCAGCATCTGTTTGCACCAAGAGTCAGTAAGTAACAAAAAGTGTAATTATGTGAAAAGGTACAAGTGTGGAGGAGGTTCTAAGAAAAACTGAATGGCTTTAAAATTTTGTTTTACTGTAATATTTACAGAATATTTACCTGTAAGAATATCAACAGTGAATCCTTAGAGATTCAGAGAAGTTAACCTTTTAAACTAATATTTCTATTTATGTGAACAAGAGACTTCTGTTCAAGATACTCTGTATAATTTCAGTGACAAATTCCCATCTCTCTGATCTCCCCAGAACGGAAGCAATAGTGAAAGCAAAGGGCACCAAATGCCTTTTAAAATTCCCTACGTCCAGTGAAAGGCATTAAAATAAACTCTTAGAAGTTTAATGAAGTTTTTAAACATTTTATGTTTACTCCGCAATACAAGGTGTCCTGTTAAAAAGCTAACCAGCTTATTTTCATGACAGGATTTTAAAAAAAGCAACTTTTGAGAAAGCGATAATTTTATTATATATTTGGGTTTCAATAAAACAGTAAGAGATAAGCTAAATAACTGGCCCATCCTGTTTTGTAAATACTTCCTCAGAAATTTTTTGGGATTAAAACTAGACAGGAGTTCTGAATTTAAATTATATTTACTTTACAGTACTGCAGTTTAATACACAGTTCTGCAACCCTACAGACAAACCATCTTTTTTATCTCATTGTTAGTCGCTTTGCTATAATCATAGAAACATCCGTAGAGAAATACCCACACCCAGACATTCAGTGAGGAATCATGGCATAGAACAAGGGAGTGAGAACTGACTTTGCTGGCATTGGTGTATTCCAATGAGCCTCCAAGAACCTTGTGATAATAATGACAAACTGACAGATGTTTAAAAGAAAATACTTTTTGGAGCCTGAAAACACTGATACATTATGGTTTCCTGGTTTCTGAGACTGTTTTCTGTTGCTAGAAACTAGTGGAGCAGTGGAACTAAATTTCCACTCCTGCTCAAAAATACTATCCAAAATACTGTCCAAACCTTCCCATTTTCAACTATATCTGAGAAATCAATTCCTAGTAACAGACCTTTAATATCATCCTCTCCAAAACACTGATAAAACAGTGATAGCAAAATATTGCTTTTTCCTACGAGTAGGATAACCTCTGCTCAAAAGCTGGGTGTACTTTCAGATGGCTTTAGCCATCCAGAGCACTGAGGGGTAAGATAAAAAAGAGACAGGTTTGTCATGGGAATGATGTGTTTGAAGGATGGCAGTGGTAATATCAAAGAGATGGTACAGGGGCAAATAGCACTGGAGGAAGGGGAATGGGAAAGAAATTGGCTGAATGGAGTATCTTATGATGGCATCATATTTAAAGCAATGCTCCTCATTGTATATAAAATGTTTGACTGGTGTTCTCTGATATTATTTAAACTTCCTCCCTAAGACAGAGCAGATTGTGAGAACATTTAAAATAAATAAAAGGACAATCTTGCATTCACATGGAACTAGAAAAATCAAAAGATGTATCTTTTTAGATTCTAACATCTATCACCTTCTAAAATGTCTTTTTAACTTTGAACAGAGGTCTTAGGGGCTTTTCCCCTTTGTTTCCCCTTTACAGAATGTGTGGTTTTGCTGTTTTTACCAACTGAGGGCTGAGATGGCCTCTGAGACTCTGAGAATAAACAGTACTCATAAAATCAGCACTGACATTTTTGTACCTGCACAAGAATTTCAAATATGCTTCCAAATTCTGCTGCTTTTAATTACTTCACTTCCACCCACTGTCACATACAGGCGCTCTGAAGTGCCCTTGTAAAAGTGAAGCATCTAAAAGTTCACCACCTGCTTTCTCATGTCCTGCTCTCGGCAGCTGTAAGAACCATATTTATGCAAACATGTATGGAAAGCAGGCAGGTAGCATTGCACTGCGGGCTTTGAGTGTACATGTTCAAAACTGGCCTCACAAGCCACAGGAGTTCTAATAAAAGGCTTCCTAGCACGATATAAACAAAACTTCTGTTTGGAGTTTAGGGACATTTCTTAAATAAGGCACTTCAGAGATCTAAAGAATTTTTGGAAACAGAAAGCAGTGAAGAAAAATAATCACAGGCTAGACTCTTGTTTGTCTCCCACATGGAAACCGTATTTAATCCCCCAAACACATTTTGTTGTCTTTTACCTGAACTTACACTAACAGCAAATCTTTCGGTTCAAAGGAGAAAAATTTCACTCAGCAGGACCCTGTCTGTAGGAAATACTGTGACACGTGTGTGTTTAAGCACAGGAGGTGTCACACTAGGTGAAATCATATCCTCATGACGTGAGGGGCAAATCGCTAAAGAGAAGCGAGGAATCTGAAATGGCTGAAATCGATTACAGCTTACAAACTACACTGAATTGTTACCAACCAAGAATTAACCCATCAGAAGTTTATGAAATAACATCTCCTTTTAAAAGTCATTAGAAAAACAGTTCGGCTCAGATGAAAGGCCATTTTCTTACAATACCAGCAGCTTAGTTCTAGCCATATTTTGATTACATTTGATTTATGGTGCAATTAATAGCTTGATGCAATTGTAAATCAGAGTGTAAAAATGTCTCTCTTTCAAGTGGCTTTTTTGCTCTAACTTTTGTAGACTGACCATAGAAAAGTAAATAATATATTTGTTGTGTTGATGTATACAATGTCCTCTTGTCTTGCCTTGCTCTGGTTCAAGTCATATAAACCAAAGAATTAGTTGAAAAACTGAAAACTGGGGTTTATAGGTTTTGCTTACAAGCTGTTGAGGTTAATAGGCTATTGCTGTGATAACGGTGTTCCTGAGGGTACAGTGATGTACACTGAATATACACGATGAAAATAAAAAACTGATATTTGGAATTATTAAATTGCAATCAAATAGCCTCAGCTAGCTAGAATTTCCCATAGAATAAGCAAAGAACAGCCAAGTTCTAAAACCTCTTTGAATTAGAAAGCATCTACACTTCCAAATCTAAAACTCTCAGTGTTATCATTCTAAGTATATTAAAATTCTATTAATATATATAATTGATGTAAATATTAATCGTGCCCAAAATGTAAGTCTCTCAAAATCAGTAAGGTTTGTAAAACTAGGGAAATGATATTGCAACGGCATGCATGTCGAATTGTTTACTTTTCTTTATCCACAGATCATGAAGGAAGTGCGGAGAGCATTGTGCAATGCATCAGCTGATGACAGTAAACTCTTACTTCTCAGCGCAGTGGGAAGTGTATTCTGTAGTGGCCTAGATTACTCATATTTAATTGGCAGGTTATCCAATGACAGAAGAAAGGAAAGCACTAGGATTGCAGAAGCTATAAGGTGACCCAAGCTTACCTATGATCTCTAAATTATGAAATGCAGTGTGTGATTTTAAAGATATTTATCAGGTCCAAAAATGTTGTATATTTAAGTGTCGATTGCATTCTAATTATAGTCCTACAAATTTGTTTAGAATGAAAAACCTTGGACCTTTCCTTACTAGAAAAGAAAGCACATGTATTCCAGTGCTAATATCCACAGGGATTTATTTTATTCCACTTCTCTGTATTTACTATTTCAAATCATTCCTCCAAATTCAAATACAACTTTGTTGTTGTTTTTCCAAATTACCTGTTGTTTCATGTTCTAAAGTGGTCCCTGAAAGGCGGATATTTTATGTTTTAATGTTCATCATTTTAATGAATGTCAGTACTAATGGGAATCCATGGCTTACTCATGTTCTGTTGAAACAGCAGTCTGCCACTGTATTTCAGAACCTTATTAGAAGGGTCTCCACTCTTCTTCTCAAGTTTAAATTACTTAATATATATGTAAATGTAGTTTTATTTTCATAACTAAAATGTGACTTTCCTTATACATATCACATTACCTCAATAGAAATCCAGGGTTTATGACATGCAGTCTACCAATCAATCTGCACAATACATCACCAAATATTTCCCTATCCACAAGGTACTGGCAGATCTTCCAGTGTAAATCAACATTACTCCACTCAAGCCAATGGTATTTCACAAGTCTGTATCAGGAGAGGGTTTGGTCTCCCTTTTTTTCCCCCACTTCCTACAAATATTCTTCTGAGAGCTTTAAAACCTCACACAACAATTCTATGAAGGAATATTAAATAATTTGGTTTACAACAGATCTCTATTTTGGATGTATTAGTATAACATAAGGTCAGGTTTAGTAACTACATGACATGCATTAACCACCAATTATCTTGGTTACAACTACTGCAGATCAGTTTGGATTCTGAGTTTAATACTTCTGAAATTCTCAAAGTAGTAATTATTTTGAAAGAATTTAAAAATACTTCTTAAATATAATAAATTACGACCTGTTTTTAAAACCCCAGCTATGCTTGACTATCATGTAGTTACATTTAAAACAATGAAAATTCTTTGAAGGACACATCCTAATTTTTTTATCTGAGAGATTTTTAAGAATATGGAACGAATAATATAAGGGAAGGAAATCACTATTCTTGTTTGAAAACACAGGCACACTCACACTCCATTAGAAGACATAAATTTAATATTATTCCTGTAAATATTGTGTAGATAGGTGTTGTAATATATGTATAAGTTTATCTACACACATTTCTTATACAGGTGTACTCATCAATTCAACATTTAAGTGAGTGTAAGCCAGACTATGATACTCAGTTTTTCCCTCCTTGGACTCACAGCACACTCTTGAAATCCTGGTACAATGTGCTGCTCCTTGTCAAGAATGTCAGCTTCAGGCCCATTGGAAATAGATTTTTTTTGTACTTCTGGAAACAATACACTACGTTTTCCATTTAGCACTCCCTGTGCTTTCTGTGAACAAAAGACTCAACTCATGGAAAATATACTGTAATAAGGGTAGAAAAAAATGTACCCTTCACGTTTTCAGTGGTTAGGATGTCCGAAAACATGCTAACGGATCTCTGCCTCCACGGCTTTACATTGAGTTAATCTTGTAGCTTGATTACTGTGTGTTTCCACTTTCTAAAGCATGGATCTCATATACTGATCACCAGTTAAAACTGAAGTTTAAATACCCAGCAAGTCTCTTCTGACATGAATGATTTCATCATTCGGCCCCTGTCCTCATCCATTGCCTGTGGGGCTTGCAGCTCACTAACATGTGGCACTGTAGCTTCTCTCCAAGTACTGAATATAGATCCACTAGCCCGAGCTGCCATCACTCAGAAGTGCATCTGGCACTGCAATTCTGGAGCAGGGGAAAAGCAGACAGACAGACGGCACTGCAGCTCTGCAGCTGTGGCCTACAGAGCCCTGCAGTTGAACAACTCACTGGAAGGCATTCCCAGCATCAGCCTCACATCATCAATCAGGCATCGTTATGTGACTGGATACATAAAATTCAGAAGAAAACAAAGGGTGACTTTACTTGCTCAACTTCTTTATAGCCTTTGACATACTTATGAGCCCTGACCTGCAACAAGACCTCTGCAACAATGGAGATGTAACTTAGCATCCCAAAGTGTATTTGACGGTCAACTTCCCAGATAGCCTCTAGCAAAACCAAAAACCTTCTGCATGTGACACTTTTTCCTGTCTTTGAGCTTCTGGCTCTACTGTGCAACAGTTATGATTTTAAGATTGCCTTGAATTGAAACAAGGATCTTCTAGCCCGGAAACTACATGAGTGAACTTACAGTTTGGAGACATGGAAATGTGCCAGGTTGATATACAAAGAACGCACTGAAACAATAACGTACCAAACAGGAAACATGGTTAAGTGGAGCGCTGGACACTGCAGCTTCTATTGACCAAACGCAGACATTTGTGCCCCTCGCAAGCTCCCAGCGTTTTAGCCTTCCACTCCATCCTACAGGTGGCAAGTTCCATACCCATCCATTGTACCATCCTCTGTGCTCCCCATCCTTCCCTCACGACAGAGGCTCATGATGTTTTCTCCATGTTCTGTTCCACTCTCCTCATATCCAGGTCCTCCCTTCCTTGCTCACTTATATGAAGATTATATATTTCCTTCAACCCTTCCCCTCCATTAATGTGTTCTGCTTTGTTCTTCCTCCCCATCATCTAACTGCTTCCTCTCCACATCCCTAATTGCTTTTCCATATTCACTTCCAGTCCCATTCATCACCATATGCTTCCCACATTTCTCCACAACACTGATTTCTTCTGCCTCCGCATGGTCTGTTGCCACCATTTATCCACAGTTTGTTCTTTTTACATATCATTCGTCATACCCCTATTCCCATCTATAGTCCTCCTTGAAAGACTTAACTTGCTTAACTTCTAAGGTTCTCAACATGCAGGAGTTAATCAGGTGCAGTGATCCACAGTCATTGCTCAACCTTAAACAACCGAAGAAATAATGAGATAAGGGCACAGCATTGATTCGGCAAACAAAACTGAACCACAACTCAACCCTGATATCCTCTAGAAAGAAATGGTCTTGAACAGACAAATATGATCCTTATTTAACTCTCTGTCTTGCTGCTGCTGTTCTGGTTTATTATTCACTGTATGAACAGAGCTGCATCAATTCTCACGAGTCTCTATTTTCCCATGGTCAAAAATCAACTCCTCACAGGATAGCGTGAAAAACAGAACTCGGCCATTGAACTGGGTCACTTCAGACTCTTCATTTTCATTTGAAATATAGCCAATGCCCTTGCACTTCAGTCCAATAAAATACTTATCTTCAATAGGTTTTCCATTTTTTGCCAAATCGACACTGTAACCCGAAAGGCCACCTCCTGTCCTCCGATACAGCAGTCTAGATCTTTTTAACCTCAGTGGGAGAGCTGCAGCTCATCAAAGGGCACATTTGACAAAATGTTCTTCCCTAAAATGTGTCAGCAAAGATGCACTCTGGATCTAATAAATACCCAGAGCAGGAACAGACTCTCCTCTTTTGTTTTGAGTTTGATTTATACATGTCTCTTTTCTAAAGTAATTGAGCATCTCGTTTGTCTCCATATACCTGCTGTGCGCTGAGCTGCTGGAGCCCATAATTTGCCCACAATTACACTCATGCTTTTTACTAATTGGTGTAGAGGCTGTTCCATTCAACAGATACCTTTCCACAGTTGCTGGTAGGGAACTTATTTAAAATATCTCCTCATTGCACAGAATTTAACATGTTCTAGTTCATTCATCCAGATGAATCTGATCACATTTACTCCCCTGTTATTTCCCATTGCTTCACATTGACTGTTGTAGGCAGGCAAGGGCATCTACTTTGTTATGTCTTTGCCAAAGACATTTGCAATGAAGACCAAACAGATCACCCACCTAATTCTTTCCCTGTTGAAACATTTTTCTCTCTCTCTCGGAATCCCCTTTGTGGGTCTTGTTCTTTCCACTGGCGTGCCATAAACGTTTACTATCTCCCAATCCATTAATGGGACTTGCAGTAATCTTTGATAACCTTTTGATCTTAAGAGAACACTTTCAAAAAGAAATAATTCACCATCCACCTATGAGTTTCCTGCCTTTCACGCTATAATAAGTTCATCAGGTTAGCCAAAACACATCATCGGAATCCTGACTAGCCACTGTGGAGCAAACTGAGAAGCACTATGTGACCAAATTCATGAATTACTAGTCCAGAAGGAAAACTAAACCTAAACAAACCATTCTACAAAAAGTACAACAGTCATTCCAATTAATCAGTTCATATACAACATATACAAAATTATTTATATCCCAGGTACTCAGAAAGATTAAATAACTAAATATGAGCAAAATTTTCCATGTGCAAACTGGAAAGTATCTTGCAATTCTGACCTCGTAGAACTGGGCCATGGCATTTAATGTGTTCATCTGTGGTTCTAATTTGTTTTCAGATTAAGTACTTTAAGCTTGGGTATTTATCTAAGTGTTGCTTCTGTATTCAAGATCTTTCTTTTATTTTTTATTTTAGGGATTTTGTAAAAGCTTTTATTCAATTTAAGAAGCCAATTGTGGTTGCTATCAACGGCCCTGCTCTTGGGTTAGGAGCTTCTATTTTACCACTCTGTGATATCGTTTGGGCAAGTGAGAAGGCATGGTTTCAGACACCATATGCAACAATCCGACTCACTCCAGCTGGCTGCTCATCATACACATTCCCGCAAATTCTGGGGGTTGCACTGGTAAGGTTTTCCACCTCAAACTGCTGAAGAACCTTTCTTAAATTCCTGCTCTTTCTCTCTTTAAAAACTAGAACAGAAAACAACCGTTTCTCTTCACTGTCATGATTGGAAATGCAATCTGTGGGAAGTTTTCTAATCCCTACCGATTTCTTATCACAAAATGACCTCAGAACTCAATGCATTACACATGCTGTATACAAGAAATATTGGACACAGGTTGAAAAAGCAAAGATTGTCAAGATCGTGGTAGAAAAAGGAAGAAATGCATTAGCAGAATAACGTTGCAGAGTACTTGTCTGCGTTGTCTTAGGATTGTACAGTAACAGAGCAAGATGCTGCTCTCTGCTCCCTAAAGACAATCCATAATGATCCCAGTAAGGTTGCTTAGTTTTTACCAGTATAATAGAGAAGAATTTGCCCCACAAAGTATTTCATACTAGGTTCCCTGACTCCAGGCATGGTGTCACTGACAGTCACTCCTGTAAATCAGCAGTACAGATTCATCATGCATGCCAACACATTTCTCCTCAATGAAACCCATGCTATGCTCTGGCCACCTGCATAATCCCTAATAGCTACTGAAACTCCTTTTAAAGTATTTTGCAATATGGAATGATACAGGAGACCATTTGTAAATTTAATCTTGAAAATAGCAGGCAAGTATGGAACATTTTTAAAGGGAATTATAACCCAAGATCACAAGTAATCTTTTGGTTTCACAGGCCAATGAGATGTTGTTCTGTGGGAGGAAGCTTACAGCACAGGAAGCCTGCAGCAGAGGACTAGTGTCACAAGTATTTTGGCCGACAACTTTTAGCCAAGAAGTGATGCTACGAGTGAAAGAAATGGCATCCTGCAGTGCAGTGGTAAGAACTCAAACTCCTTTGTGATTACATTACATTTGACAGAGGTAAGGTGTGCTCCCAAGGTTCATCCCATGGTGGGTCCTCAGTGTCCAGAACTATACCTGTGAAAGAAGGCCAACAACAGAAAATCTGCCTAGGGAGCAGGGAGCTCATGGAGTTTCTCATTCTTCAGGGGCCAGCAGGGTTATTTCCTTTCCCCATAGTTATATTTACGTAATATGAGTGGAACGTCCTTGCCCCAGATTTTGAAGGGGGATTTTAGCATAGGTGTTCTTCATGAAGGTGGAAGAGTCTGAAACCATACAACTGTACTGGGAAACCTCTGTAGGGCCAATAAGAAAATGTATTTGCCTTTCATGTTGTCCTGGCCTACCGTGTTTCAGCTGAGTCTGCCATCTTTTCTGCACCTGCATAGTTCCTGATTCCGCAAAATGTTCTCCACAGTGCACCAGAAGGGTAGAATAGTGCCAGCTAACCTCTGCTGTGAAGGAGAGGTGAGATTCAGACACAGAGGGATTTGAACACAGTCTGGTCACAGTGTATTATAACTTTCCTTTTGTGTACATAAAAGTTGAAAGAAAATCCTTTCCTATTTTTACTTCCTAAGGTTTTTTTTCCCTTCAGGCAGATATACTCCTATTCTGGGTGCATCCTGGTTTAAAAAAAACATGCAGTGAAGAAAGTGATACTGGCTGCAATAAAACTGCACTAAAGTGCAAATCATGGCAGTTTCTTGCTATACTTCCTGTGTCTGAAACTGTTTTAAGCATCCCTCAGTTTCATTTAAAAGATCCATTGTAAAAGAGAAGGTAGAGACACAGAAGATTTTTAATTAAATGATGTGGAGATTAGATCTCACAAAAGACATTCAGAATGAAACTCTCTGGAAATGTGGCATAAGCTTATTTGATCATGCTGATATAACGTGTATTATATGAGTTGGGGAGACCTCTGGGCCTTACTGTGAATTCTTCCTTCCTTCACTCTTACAGGCTCTCAGTGAAATTTTGTCTCGAGACCTGTTAGAAAGACTGGTGCTAACGTGCAGACAAAGATGAGAGTTAGAACTGCCAAAGACTAGATTTACTCTCTCAGATCCTAAATGCAAATCAGGCTGAAGTCACAAAAACAATGAATATGATGAGCTCATCCAAGTTCACTGTGGATACTTGTTCACAAACAGACCAAGAAAAGTACACAGGCCCCATGATTTGCAATTAACACCATTTACTTGAGGTAAAGAGAAATACTACTGTGGAATAGCAGTGTTGTAACCTAAAACAGGTAGGAACTGGGCTTACCGTGTTGGTGTTGACAAAGCTGAAGTGCAGCGTTTGCAGAGTATGCCTCTCCCGTACCAGAAACACTGTATTAGTTACATTACACCTTCTGCCCTCAAAAAACCAGTAATGTATGAGTTATTCACAGTTTTGTTTTACTAGTTGCGTTCCTTGTAAGATACTGGTGTTACGTATTTCAAAAAGAATTTTAAGGGATGCAATCTCAATGTGTTTAAAAATGGCTCTGGGAAAAACGAACTGAGCAACCATGGACCTGTTGTTCTTGCCTTTAAGAACTTGCAGCTGATACTAAGGGCTTAAGATTGGGCTTTCCATCGCAAGAACCTTTGATGATTTGTTGTGACTACTTGTATATGCTAAGCAAATCTCACTCCAGGACACAGTCAGAGGGTGCTTGTTTTGCTTAACACCCTTCTTTTATAAAATATTCCACTTTTATAAACATTTAAGTAAAGAAACTTAAAGAGGTATTTGCAGTGAAGGCCCTTTCCCATTAACTTCTGTTTTGGTAAGGAAATGATGCATGAGGGGAAATTGTTAAAGATGATGGGCATCCACATTTGGGTTTCCAACCTCTATAACTCTAAACACTACCTTCCAAAAAACAGGTAGCCAATATATCATGTCTCACTCATTTTCATTTCAAGGGACCTTATTGCCTTCAGCTCCTTCTAGTGCTTCACAGCAGACCTTCAATAAACTCAGGTACTTCAGAATCCCTCATTCCTTTTAAAAATGTTGGCACTAACACATAAACCTCAGAAGTCCTTAATTCTTAAAGACCCTGACTATCAGCAAGTGGAGTTATGGCTGTAAATCAAATCTAATTCTGTGCCCAGAGGAGTTACTTAGACTGTAAAATAGAGTCAGTAGTATAAAAGTGCTGTTCATGCCATTATCCATTATAATTTTTTCAGATTCAAAATAAAATACTGAGTGATACTTTGGCTTTAGGTATTGGAAGAGTCCAAATGTCTGGTGCGGAGCTTCCTGAAATCTGGACTTGAAGATGTGAATGAGAAGGAGTGTCAGATGTTGAAACAGCTGTGGAGTTCTTCCAAAGGACTGGATTCGTTATTCAGCTACTTGCAAGACAAAATTTATGAAGTCTGATGTCCTGGTCTAAGTGAAAGAGAAAACGCTCCACTTGTGAACAGAGTCAAACATTACCTGTGTTTGAAAAGCAGAGGCAATGCATCAGTGAGGACTTGTGACCGTGTATCTAATACCTATGGTTGTGTCGATTTCCTTGTGAGCTACAGAGCTGCTTGTAGCTGGTTTGACTTTGTGTAACCGAGACGTAGGCAGGCTTGTTCAGTGCACAGAACCTCCACCGAGGGCTGCATCTTTCACATTGCTCATCCGGGTAAAAGTGTACATTCCATGTGCTGAGGAGCACCAGTGAGGCCCAGTAAGGCACACCATCAGTTATGATTTCGTTCGTTTGTCCTTCTTAACTTATTCTTGCTGTTGCAACACATCTGGGCTGTCACAGAGGGCTCCATCTAAAAACTGGGTCAGCACAATATTTTGTAGACCCAAACGCCATATTTCAGAAATCTTTTAATTATTTTTTTCTAAGTTCTAACAGTGTAATGGAAAAATCTGATAATTTATATGTATAATATGTAAAGTTAGTTTTACAAAAACTACTAGGATTTTTTTCTTTGTTGAATCTATTTAACTTATTTATTTTGTGTTCATATTCAGCTGTTTATTGACCACAGATCTTATTTTCATACTTCCCTTGACTGAATTAATGGCATCACATGAGAATGCAAACACATTTTTAGCAGCAAATTGTGTAGGAAAATAAAGAGTATATAGAAAACACACAGAATACTGTGGGCAGTAAAAGAAACAGCCACATGCATGCTCCTCTGTGTAATATTGTACAAAAAAATGTATGAAATATTCATTTGCCCAGTTTAAGGGGAAAAAAGTGGATTCTGAAACAATGAGTCCCCCTTAAGTCTCTCTTCACTTTCTGCCTTCTTGAGGAGCATTGAAGGGCTTGCCAACAAGATGCTTTATTTAAGTTTACTATATTCCTGTTAGCCGGATATCAGTAACAGGGTGAGTGGTGCCGTTATGTGGCATCGTACTGTTTTTTCAGGTTTAAACATCCCCTTTCGGTCCGAAGTCTAAAAGCAAATCCTTATGAGCCTTAGTCTAGTTGCCTGATTCCTCAGGTGTGAGATAATTTCTGCTCTGGAGGCCTTTGGGTGTGGGCCAACACTTTATACAAGGTGCTAGGTATTGAACTAAGAGCAGGGAGAGGTTTTGTTTTGCTTTTCCCAGCTCTCCACATCTGGCCACCCCACCATCTGTTACAAGAACTTATGGCTATCCATAAAAGCAGTCCACCATAAACGACAAAAATCCAATCTGCTCGTTTAGAATGTGATCCTAGTACTTTTCGGTGACACTGACTGACTTCTGAACACTGGATCTCTCTCAGTTCTTTCTTGCTAGTAAGACAATTAATATGGAAATAACACGCATGCTGTGTGACTTCATCTGCCTTCTAGTACACCCAAATTAAAACCTCTTGAAGCAGAAGCTTTGCACATTTGTTTGCTTTGTAATTTGTGCACTTGCTCTCCATCCTTGAGCTCAGTGACTTGCTTATGATTTAAGCCTCTGCAAATGAGGCTGCTAGGTTTTCTCCCTCCCAGTATTTCCATGAAGAGTTTCAACAAAGCCTTTGTCAAGTTAACGAACAAATGATTATAGTAAACAGTAGCCTTCAACACATTCATATAGCATTTCTTGTTCCACCAACAATTAGAAGTGCTGTTTCTATGGCCTAATTGTACCGCTGAATTTTAAGGAAATCATTACCCTAAAGGCAGAAGTTCTCATGGAAATTTTTCATTAAAAAGACAAAATCTGGCTTCTAGGTGCCTGGTTTAAATGTTTTCAAATAAACTTATCAAAACAAATAACTTATTTTTAAATGTCTGAAACAGAACTCTTTCAAGAACTACTTGAAGTGACAGATGCACCACTTGTTTTATACCAAGACTTGCTTATTTCCACAACCTGCCAGCAATGCCACAGAGCGCACGTGCAAACACTGGGGTGGGTCGAGGCCACAGGACCCCCTCCTATGCCAGCCTGCGCGTGCGAGTCACCTGTATGGCAGTCCCATGAAAATGAGAGGGATTACTCAAGTGAAAACCACTCACATGCATTCATGTTTGCACAACCAGGCCTCCAGCATAGGACTTCAGAAACAAAAAGAAGAAAAAAAAAAAAGGCAATGGAAAGTACCATGATTCCTCAGTTTCCTTTATTTCCTTTATTCCCATCCAGAGAGCCATAACTCCTAGTCATGTGTTAGATAATAAGATGTTAGGAAGTTTATTTCACTACTATGCTTGGGTTTTGTAGATAAATATAGAAAAATTGCTCAGCAATGTGAAGGTGTGCTTTCCATATGAGATTTTCAAGCCGAGAAAAATCTTAAGTTGTTAGACCTTTAAACTGCATCATTTCATCTGAATTTTCAGATATCTGTATCTTAGCATTTTTTATGACAAAGGAATGGTTGAAATACATTTTCTATAATTATTTTTCCATTAAAGCAAGCGCTAATCATAGTTAACATTTTTAATTATTCATATCTATACAGTTACAGTCTAGTTTTCCTGGAATCTATTTTCCCTTCAAAAAAGAGTAATAACAATGTCAAAAACTTCTTTTCCAGTAGAAGAAGATCAGAATCGATTTTTTCTTGTGTTTCTGTCCTTACTAGGTATTCAGATATCTAGATGTACTGTACATATTAGTCTGGGTACCTTTACTAATATTCACAGTATTTAAGATGATAAATGCAATTTGTTGTTAAGTCTGTTATTTTATTCTTGTGTAAATTGTTTTGTACAATCTTTAAAAATCTACAGTTTTGCATTTGTAGATATTAAAGGTAAGCAATTTATTTTGTGTTGTCCTGCATGTATATTTTTGCTGTAGATAAGTGTTGCTTAGTTTACTATTTCAGTACATTTCTGTTTAAATGAATAAGCTTACAAACTTTAATACAGTATATATTTTCAGAATATAAACTTTTATATTTCTGTGGTAGGTTAGGGTATGCGTTTTAGGCAATCTTTTTCACTACTATTAACTGTTCTTTTAATCTATAATATAATGGTTTTGTGCCAATAGTTTTTCATTAGAATAAAATGCTCTTTTAATGTTAGGGATAAACAGACAATTTTGGTTGGGGTTTGTTTTATTTTGTTATTTTTTTATTATTATTTTGCCAGCCTTTACAGTTTTAAATGTAATTTATAAATGTATTGCATTTGTGAATAAGCCTTACCATTAGGTAACAGAAATCTTTAGTAAGTAAGTACTGCATAATTGCTTATGTAGTACTAAGGACTTCCCCAAATAATTGCTGTAAGAAAGTTAGCAAATCAGAGAGTACAGGGCCTTAAGTTTTTCTTGTGAAAAGGGTAATACGGGTTGTTTCTCTTGAACAACATAGGTAGACTTGTCAGCATGGGCTTCGTTATATATAAACTGTGCATTTGTGCTCCCAACCACAGTAGTTTAATCTCAGGCTTTGTGTGGCTGGGTCTATAAAAGTCAAATCTGGCTCAAGCCAGCGCTCTTTAGGAGACACTAAAGAAGTTTACATAAGAGACTTATAGACAATCTTAATCATTTGGGTACTCGGTATCCTAGATGTGTTATCTGCGTCTGCCCAATTAACCGCATGTTTTAAGCCATATTAAATCTCTTTACTGCTACTTTAAATACTACACTGAAAGTCATTCACTAGCTTGCTTACTCACAGACAGGATTTCCATTTTTAGTGAATAAAAATATTATGCCTTCCATAAAAACAAAGGACCAAAGAATCGCATTATTCTAACAAAGCATTAGTTCCTTTGCCAGTGAACTAGTTTGACATTCGTTCTGAAGATCCAATAGTCTCTTTCTGCTACAACCACTGCATTCTCATCCACGTCAAGTGTAAGGGGAAAGGATGTATCCACTGACCTACTGGGAAAGGAGTGACGTTCGGCTAGGATGGCATGTCTATTGGTAAGGCTTATTACCAAACCTCTGAGATGAAGCAAAGAACCAAAAATTCACAAATTATGTCAATGTAAATTTATTTTCAGAACTTGCACAAATAATTAATTGTAGAACTTTGCAAATTAGGCCCTTAAGTTATTTTGTCAGAACGCCATGGAACAGACTAAAACAGTTTTTAATATTTGTATTGATGAGTACATATTATAATATTATAAGGGTACAGGCACCCCTATATCACAGTGTTGTAAATATTTTCTGAAACTGGTACAGTACTGAGGGACTTGTATCTTCTGATATATCAAATATTGACTGTCTAGATCAAATTGTACACAATTTATTTGTTGATGGTCCTGTAACTAGTGTATGGACACATTTCTGGGTGCCTTAGAAGTTGTATTTTTCATGTGTGTTAATATGCAGTATTTATACATTGTGAGAAGCTGCTTTGAATAAAAACATTGAAACTTCATTTCAATGCAGTGATTTTCAGTTTTACATAATCAGAAGGAATGTGATAAGTAGTAGCTACAGACCCTTGCATTATATATGATGAAAGCTATTCATGGACTCCAGCATTTTAAAAGAAAGCAGACATGCAGCAGGCTTTTTAGAAAAGAAATTAAAGGTTTTCTTTTTCTTTTTCAAATAGCAAAACCCAGGGCATTAAAAGACACTGCAATAAGAACTCTGAAATCATCCATCATTATCCATCTCATTCATCATTTCATGATGAAAACCACGAAAAACTGTCTTATAAATACACTTCTAGGACACCTTCTCCACCATTATCACTTCCACTATTTGATATGTGCATGTCACCTAAAGCATATCTGCCCAGATCCACCCACAGCACAGAGCATTTGGGCTCCACATAAGGGAATGTGATTTTGAAGTGCTATTTGCCAGGGAGGGAAGATTCAGCCCATAAGCCCCTTGGTGCAGTGTGAAGCTGGATGACCCTGTGCTCCTCCCACATGGTTCTAGATAACAGTGTTTCCATGGGGTCTCTTCTATACAGGGTGATCATTTGGCTGTAGCATCCAGGAATGCTGTTTCCAGTTATGTGTCTCCCATGATTAGAAGAGCAACTGTAAATTACTTCTGCCTGGGGCAGCAAAGGAAGGATATTTTTACAGGGAGCCAGTGTTACCCAAACCACCTGTACAACAAGGTCTGAAAGAATGTCCTGCACTTGATCCTAAGGACAACAATTATGTTCTAGCATTTACATGGTTAGCTTTAAAGTGACAGACAGTGTTATTAAAAACTGTGGTCAGCTATTTAGAGCAGAGGACTGAGCAATTTAGTCTTGCTTCACCATCAAAAAATCCAATTATTTATTAAGGTGACTTGTCAGGAATTAACTTATCGTGGCTTGCACTGGACTGTAAGCAATAGTGCACATGATAAACAGAGTATGACAGCTTTCTTGTCGAACAGTTTCATTGATAAGTTTTGGTTTTAACATATATTGCCAACGTGAATTTTATTTTAAATAACTCATTTTTAAAGGAAAGCAAAAATTCTTTCAGATTAAAAAATCCACCTAAATATTTTGTCAAGTCAATGTTTTTTAAAGCAAGACAAATATTAGTCCTTGTTGCTGTAAATTAATATATGAACAAACTACATGGAAGAGGAACCCATTAAGTAGATATAAAGAAAGTCTACAAATTTAAGCAGACAAAAGGCTAGTCTATGAATTGCATGTGTAAAAGAACAGGCAGGTATTAATCCCACTTAAGATATAAGAAGTACTCAAACAGTACTCAAAGTTCTACATAAAATAAGACATGCCATTTCTCATTTTGAGTTTTGAATATCAGAAACAATATTGCATCTGGAAAGAACAAGGAGAAGTTCTGAAACAAATGACGAGCAAAGGAAAGCACATGAGAAAACCCAAAGGACATCATTTTAAAGCCTGTGGGAGTTCAAAGCAAATCAAGTCTCAGGAGTCGGACTAGGAGGCAGTTTGGTTGAGAAGGAAAAAGTCAGAAGGTGAAATTCTGGGCCTATTAACTTCAGGAATTCACCTCTCCCTGGTGCCTTATTTTTCATGAACCCCTCTCAGAAGATTATAAAATGTAATAAACATAATGCATGTGTTCATGACTCTGACGTGTCTGACTTACCCTCAAAACCAATCTATGGTCAGTCATTGCATGGAGAGAGTTTCAAATTACTGTGAAAGCCAGACTAACAGCCCACTCTAGAATACACTCCGTTTGAACTGTGGTAGCACCACTTCCCTCTAATTTCTACTCTTTCCTTGGTGTTACAAAAATTGCTCATTAGAGATGTATAATAAAAATAGAACCATTAAAAGCTTTGTTGAATTCCAATTATTAAATCCATCTGGACTTGAGACAGTAATTTTCACCCAGAACTATCAAAAGTACTATGGGAAAAAGAAGGAAATTTTCGTTTGGGGAAAAGTAAACAGTTTATCGTTTAGTAACTTTAAAAATCCTAAGCTAAACTTTATCACCTTTCCTGTATCACTTCCTGGCACTGGTGTCACTTGAACAAATTGAGCAGATCTAAGTCAAAAGCCACCAACATCAATGGAAAGCCTCCTGCGGAATTCAGTTGCTTTGAGATCAACCCCAGTGGCTGACAGATAGCCCAGCAAACTCCTTCACCATAATAGTACAGGGAATATTTTGTAGAAATCTGCTTTGAAAAACAATGTGGCACTGATCAGAAAGACATAGTTAGCACACGAGGCAGGGTTCCATACCTTTAGTTCAAAATTTAACAGCAGTGTCTAAGAAATCTTTAATAAAATCCATAATTTTCAATTTTATGACTGACTCTTGTTAGTAAAAAGACAGGCTCTAGTGCGTTTTAACCTTCCTCAGCTCTTCACTCACATTTCTACTTGGATTTTGGATGACTATGTAAAATCTGTTCAACTTATTTTGTACACTGGTCATAGACAAAAATATGCTGGTGACCAACTATAAAGAGAAAAGTGAAAATGCTTTTTCTAACAAAGTCACGTTTGAAACAGGGGCTGTTGAACTGCCCCTGCCTCCTAAGATGTTACATAAAAGGCTGCATCTAACATTACAGTTTCTGTAACGAAAAATGATTTAAACACTAAGCAGCAATCTTGACTTGTTAGGATTAAGTTAATTACTATCATCTAGAAGTAAGTTATTCACAGTCATCCAGAAATGTGTTTCTGATGTGTCTATAAATAAGTGCTACAACTTCTTTTTCTCCATAAAGATCAGCAGTTCCATACTGCTGTCCTCCCAGCCTTCTGGTTAGCGATGGCATATGCTGCCTACTGGGCTCTATGGTATCCACTTGCTATAAAAGGTTCATTAAATGGATAAAGGCATTCACAGAAAACTCTTCCCATGCCTAATTATTCAAGATCTGCATTATCTTAGTCTCTCACTTGTTTATTTTGTATGCAGCTGCAGCAAGTTGTTTGTCAGGGACCAGAATCCGGCAAACAATTCCCTCCAAGTCCACTTTTTGCCCATTAGGCTCATAATGAGCAACAACTCCAAGCTCCTGCCAGCTGAGCTGCCAAGGGATTCCCTGCTGTTTGGAGGGTAAAGGTCAGATGAGCATGGCTTTGCTCATCGGCAGCAGCATGCCCACTGGCTGGAGCGTGGGGTTTGGAGTCAACCACTGCTCGACCCTGATCCTCCCTTTATTTCTGAAAGCAAGCCTTAATAATATCAATGGTCCAGGCCTCTGTGGGTTTTCCTGCCATAAATGACCTTTCATCGCTCCTTTGCACAGGGCTGGTCCCGGGAACAACATCTGAAGCAACAGAAGTTATTAACTATAAAGCAACCTGCAAATTTCTTTTGCCAGAGACCAGGTCTGTCTGAAAAAAGCAATGGACAAGGTGATCCTAATACCTCTCCCATGCCCCGCACCAGCTGTGCCTAGGTTAATCAAACCAGGAAAACAGGACATTATAATTTTCATGTATTTACATGTAACAAGATAAAACAGATAGACTTATTTTCCTGGATGGTAATGTGATGCCAGTTGAAAAGAAACATCCCAAAGCACACTAGACCTGGTAGGATTCATCCTCCATACATGAGTGTAACTCCCTAGAACATAGACACTGTCCCTCTCTAAATGATGTTTCTTAAATCCACTTTTTCTAAAAAAATCTATTGAAAGATTAAACTGAGCTTTAAAGATGTAGGCTGCAATATAGCTAATTTGAAAGGCTAAAACCTTTCCCAACCTTCTCAAGTACGAGAAAATCCAACAGCACTCCATTTGTGATTCAAGCACTTGGTAAACACACTCCACAACTGTACCATGGCTGTGTGCCAACAAAATGGTGAGTCAGCAGGCAGGGTAGGGAATCAAGTGTCAAGAATGCATTTAACCCTCACTCCAGACAACACTTTTCTTATGCACAGAATGAAAACACTCCATAAAAAGAAAAAAATTACTGGAATTTTTTTCTCCATTAGTATAGGCACCCATCTCAATTTTCCTCCAACTTACAGAAACTCCCAAATTATAAATTAGGACAAGTGCTTAAGAAAATAGCAGTTGGCAAACTGATGAGAAAGAGGTTCTTGAACACATATCAGCCCAGTCCCATGATCCTTACTCTGACAAAAAACCCACTGATAATCCCGGCACGGCTGAGGGCAGAAGGGTTTCATGAGAGCATTAGAATTGACAATACTAAGTACTTACACAGAGAGAAGAAGGAGTACATTTTCCTAATGAAAATACAGTTCAAATGATCTGTCATATTCCCAAAGGAGTATCTGTGCAGGCTACTTTGCTTCACAGTGTTCTTGTGGAGTGTTTGATTAAATCGTGAGATTTCCTAAATCATTTTTAAATTAATCTCTCTTAAGAAAAATTCCCTATTGAAGCATCACTTTGTGTGATCACCCTAGATACTCTATGCAGGATAGCAAAAAAAGATAAAAAGATTGATGATTAAAAAAATTTACAAAGATCTGAAAGAGGGCCCAATCTTCCATCTGAAAATCTGAACACTCATTTACAAGGTTGTTAAACACTGCCAAACCAGAACGGCAGCATTTTATACCTACTTTCTTACTCACTCTTCACAGGTGTAAATAACCACATTGGACACCTGTGGAGGAGGGGAAAGGGGAAAAAAATTCTAGTTATTACTTTCCCAGGGTTAGTTAAGGGTAATTATAGACCAGCCGTGTACTTACAGCTTACCCTCATTAACAAACAGGCACGGCTTCCAGTTACAGGCTGAGAACAGCTAGGTCTGCTGCACCTTGCGCTGCTCAATCCTACAAATGCCTACACAAGTAAGTAATTTTTTTTTACACATCTTGCCCCACTGAACTCCACAGCCTGAACCGTCTACTACAGGAACTCACAGCCAGTAACGTCCATTTAATGTTAGTTTGTCCTGCCCTGGATTAAGCCTGGGCTGTGAAACTGCAGAGAAAAGAATTAGTTGTACAGAAATCTAATGTATGACCAGGGTGGAAATACTCATAGTTAGCTTCCCCGCACAGACCTACGAGAGAATTGTTCTCCCATTTAACAGCCCTCATAAAGCCTAAGCCCAAAGTTTAGATGAAACCATCACCTACAGCATTGAGAAGCCTGCCCAAACACTGCTGAGTGGCCAAAACAACTTTTACCCATCAGCTCTGTCCTTCTGCCAGACAGTAGAAACTGTAACAGGTACTGCAGAATAAACAGCCACATCTGCACCAAAAAAGATAAATTTGAGTTGACTGTGAGCTCAGATGGTTGACAAAAACCTAGGACACTTGAAAGACAGCAACCTCTCACAGAGAAACACAGCCGCAAGGCAGAGGTTATCTCTTCAAACACCGCATTCCTCTGCACCATTCCTCTGCACCATGATCTTACGGACTGGAAATGCAGAAGCATGATGGAAGAATAACTTTGATGAGAAACCAATATCACTGACTGTGAATGATTCTGTCATGGCTCGCACTTGGCTTACACAAGTGTGAGAACAGAATCAAGTCCTGCAGAACTTCAGTTTTGAAAGCAAATTCCCCATGTATGCTGCTAAATTCCACCATCGTCCCTCTGAAATTCCTAAAGAAAGAGGAATGTAAAAGACTGTCAGCTTGCAGTATTAAGCTCACAGTTTATGGAGGGAAATCATGACACATCTCTCCTATATCCAGAAAGCTCTAAGTCATCTTCCAGCATTATCCCAGCACTAATTCCCAGAAACCCTGCAGAGCTCCAGAACTCTCTAGAGCACTATCTCATATACCAAGCACTTCTCCATCAGAAACTGTCTTAAAAAAAACCCCAAATTCCAGTTACAAATAGAAAATTAGTTGCCAGTTCTTGCACTCCCATATCCAAACACCTTTTTGGTCTTCTGAGTATACATGTCCGGGAAATGGTAACATCTCCAGGTTATACAGTTGCCACTGCTTGGAACATACGGAGCAAATCAGGAGAGTGAGAGAACAAACAAAACGACATGTGCAGTGGCACCACAAGGCTAACACAACTGCTGATTTAGCAGCAGAAAAAACTGAATGCTTTACAACTCAGGGGCTTGTCATATGAAGGCTCTTCACCCAGATAAGAATGCAAATTATTGTTGAGAATTTTATTTATATAATCTCTGCAATTTTTATGCAGAAAGCATAAGCTGAGACCGTTTTAAATAATTTCAGATACTCAGCACTAAATAAGTGGCTCACTTTCAAGGAACAACCAAGAAAAAACATTCCACAGAATGTCATATATTCCTTCTAATGGGGAGCTCCCTTTTCTCAGGATGGATACTAAACTGGAATGAGTCTCTATATGGGGACTGTTTTCAGCAATAGTTGTTAATTAAGTACTAATAAAATGTTTAGTCAGGTTGCATTTAAAGAGCACTATAATGATACGTAATTACTGAAAAGGACTGCAAAAACCATTCTGCAACAGGCTGTGTTCAGTTTTCATGCACTGTGCAAATCCATTTAAAAACAGAAAGGTTTCCAATGTCCACTGTACAGTGGCCAGCGAATGGGCAAGCTATGAAACTTATGCTCTAAGTCACAGCGGAGGGGATTTTATTTAAAAGCACACTTCAGTTTCTCTAACAGGAGCTACTGCAATTAGAAGTGAAAAGTTAAAAAAAAATTTTTTGAAATATCCAAAGCACTGAAAAAGAGCACCACAAGCACAAAGACATGCCACCCTAAATGGACTGAAATGACATCATAAATGAAAAAAAGAAATTATTCATATTCTCAACACATACAGGAACAAATAAACACACAGCAGCAGTGAGGCCAGCAGCTCTTCTGCACAGTCGTGATGAAAAAGCACCACAAAACCAAGAAAGAGCCTGTCAAGAAGCACACAATCACTCTGAACAAACCATGGATGACACAGCAGGAACCTGTCCCCAGCAGGACAGGCAGAGGGTCAGGCATTCAATTCAAAAGTGAACTTGGTGGTGGAAGGGGCACCAGAATGTTTTGCTGCAGCTGGGTACAGTGAGATAGATACAATTCTCTGTGTGTAAGCAAAAAGTGCAGTAGGCAAAAGAAACTTAGCACAGCCAGGATGAATTTCAACCAAAAGAAAATGCAAATATTTAAAACTGAAAAATGTGTCAATGAAGATAAAAGCTTGGGGGAAAAAAGTGTAAGGATAAAGTTGAAATGGAGTCCCACAAAACTGTCATCACAGCAGAAATTAAATAAAATGTATGGGAGAGAAGAATGTTTATAACAGGTACAATTTATATTATTATCTTTAGAAGATAACAACCAGTAACACCAAGTACAGAGAAATTTTGATTTTCCTCTCACTGATGACAGTAGTTCTCTACTTGTGGTATAAATGCAGTAAGTAGGTGACAGTCTAACATGTCCCAAAGTTGCTCACAAAATCTTTGTGTTCTTTATAAATCTTTATATTCCTCAGTAACAGCCATTGGTGTCTTTTAGACTAATTAACGATAGGCTGCTGTGAACATGGGCCCCAGTTTCAGCAAAGCCACTGTTCAATCTTAAATCAAATCTAAGTAACATTCCTATCATTACTACGATGACAAAGAGTTTATAAATATACATAATTTTGAAAATTTTATTTTATTTTTACTCTATATTAAACTGAAGCTTGGCAGGCCCTTCCAACCTACATTATTTTATGCTTTGCACACTGACACGGTACATCTCAGCACCATTAACACCCTTCGATTCCCCGAGGCTGTACTACACATCGTGGCAGCAATGGGGCTCCTTCCAAGTCAAAGACAACAGGGCATCTCCTCATGTGATGTTTTCAAAATTTGCATAAATGGAAATTAGGTACCAAATTTACATCACTGCTTTGGAGAACCTGTCTTTTGTGTCTTTGGGGGCTAGCTTTCTCAGTGTTTAGGCAAAGTCCTTGTTCACTTAGAATCGTGCCAATAATCCCTTCAAAAATACAGAAGTGCCTGCTTTTGTGAGCACTGGCGGACGGCAGTATGCCCACTGAGGTAGTATTTTAAGCAGGTGCTCAGTAACACAGCTTTCAGACAGTCATATTCTTAACATGGGTAACCGCCATACATTTAAAAACATCCATTCTTGAAAATAAGTCTTCATATCACCTTACAAAACAGAGGTGGGCTGTGACATGGATTTGCGGAGACCTGGATTATTTTTGCCTGTGTGTTACTTGCCTATGATCTACAAAAACATTAAATCACAGGTTTGTTTTTTTAATCAAAGCAGCTGACCACAGGTTATATATATGTATCTATATCGTTTTAAAACAGGAGGAAGGTCTTATTCATTTGACATGAATGGTACATTTTTTAGAGATTCAAATCTTACCACTAGTAAAATAGATCATCTTCAACTTATATGAAAAGAATTATAACCAACCAAGAACAAAAAGCCAAGCCCACATGCTTGGGGTGAGGTTCTCACCCCGTAAGTCAATTAATGATCTAAAATGTTCTCTTTTCCATTCTGCAAGACCTCCCAATTTTCACTATGTAAAACCTGTGCTTTGAACATGAAGGAAGATTACATTTATATTATGGGAGCATGATTTGCAGCAGGTTAATGTTCTACTTTGTGAACAGATTACCAAGAAAAAAACTTCCCTTGTCATAAAAGCCCGGTTTTTTTCTCTGGATTCGGAAAGCTGATTTCACCATGTAACTGAGTCATCAAGGAGACTGCTGAGTAGTAGCACCAGCCAGGAAATAAAGGTTAGATTGCATCTGCTGCTGCTCAATTCTGCACCTCGCCTTTGTTCAAACCCACTTGTACTCAGTCACCACAGTCTGTTCAGGACTTCCCTTGTACAGTATGCACAGCAGCTTGTTTTCCAGATGTTGTGCTGACCACAAAGCGACACCGCTGAAGCAGAACAGGAACCTCATTCCCACCCTCCCAGCCAAGTGCCCTGAGCAGTGAGTCACAGCTGTATGCCTGCTCTTTTTCACTGGCCTACTGAACATTCATCCGCTTTGCAAAGTAGCACAGTTTCAATGGGAGGCACTGAGAAAGCCCTCCTTCACTGCTGAGTGTCCTGTTCATCAACTGGGATATGCTTTTGGATGTTGCAGGGGGTAGCTTCAAATCCATGAAGTAGATGACAGCAATATGGCTACACCTCCCACACTCCATAATTTGAAAGATTGTTGCAAGACAGGTCCCTAGAATCCAGAAGTTCATTTTCTGCAGACTTGCCATCACAGAAACATGGTGGGACGAGTCACACAACCACAGTGCTGCCTTGGATGGCTATATACTCTTCAGAAGGGGTAGGCCAGGAAGGAGAGGTGACAGAATGCCCCTGTATGGTAGGGAGTGTTTTGGTTGTCTTGAGCATAATGATGGTGATGATAGGGTTTATGGCTAAGAACCGGGGGAAGGCCAGCAAGGCGAGTTTCATGGTGGGAGTGTGTTATAGACCACTCAACCAGGATGAGGAGGTAGATGAAATACTCTATAAGCAGGTGGGAGAAGTCCCACAATTACTACCACTTGTTCTTGAGGGGGACCTCAACTTACCAGATGTCTGCTGGCAATATAATACAGCAAAGAGGAAACAGTCCAGGAGGTTCCTGGATTGTGTGGAAGGGAGCTTCCTGTGCTGTGAGGGAGCCAACTAAGGAAGGCTCCCTGCCAGACCTGTTGTTCACCATCAGAGAAGAACTTGTGGGTGATGTGAAAGGTTGGAGGCCATCATGGACATAGTGATCATGAGATGGTAGAGTTTTCAATTCTTGAGGAAGTAAGGAGGTTGGTCAGTAGAACTGCCACCTTGGACTTCCAGCGGGCAGACTTTGGCCTGTTTAGGAGCCTGGTTGACAGAGTACCTTGGGAAGCAACACTGAATGGCAAAGGAGTCCAGGGAAGCTGGACATCCTTCAAGAAGGACCTCCTAAAGGCACAGGAGCAGGCTGTCCCCATGTGCTGAAAGACACGCTGGTGGCGTAGAAGACCAGCCTGGCTAAACAGAGAGCTCTGGCTGGAACTCAGGAAGAAAAGGAAAGTCTATGGCCTATGGAAGAAGGGGCCACTCAGGAAGACTAGAAGGATTTTGCGAGGCTGTGCAGGGACAAAATTAGAAGGGTCAAAGCCCAACGAGAACTTAATCTGAGCACTGCCATAAAAGACAATAAAAGACAACAAAAAAGTTACTATAAATACAGACTAAGACATAGCTGTGGCAACACAGACAAAGACACAGCTCCTGTCCCAGAAGGAGGAAAATTCACCATCAGAAATGCACAGTTATAAATACAGATGCATGGAAATTTTGTATTGACCTTGCTGTACTAAAATCAATGAGAGATTTTTTACCAACTCGAATGGAAATAGGATCGAGCCCAGAGATGGGAGATACACCAGTTTTGCTCATCAGACTCCACCTTGCACAGACTCATTTATTATAATCATCACATTAGAAGGAGGTCTTCAGGATCAATCCCAAGCAGAAAGAGACACACTAAGTTTGCATGAGATTTAAAAATGGCATTTGAGGCTGGGGATGGAGAGTCAATGAGACCAAAGGCAAGTAGGAAGAAGCACAAGTTAGCAGCTGATATAAATCGTTACAACTCCAAGAGAACTGTGAAAGAACTTCATGAACACAGGGCTTAGAAACTAACAGGGAAAGCACAAAAAATGAAGAAGTTGAAAATGTGGCTTTACTAACAGAAAAGAGGATGGCTAAGTGCATTTTTTTATAAATGTAATTAGGAGAAATAAAATGTTTCTCTCAAAATCGAGACTTGCAATTACTTGATGCATATATGGATTTGTTGACAGCCTGCACAGTTAAAGGTATTAGATATAAGAGCTTTGTGATCTGAAGGGAAGTAGGAACTAACCCAAACATGAGGGACGGAGTAATGCACTGATTAATTTGCATCGTATTTTGAAGTCCGTAAACAACTGTTAAAATAACTACAGAAATGTAAGGATACAGAGAACTGAGTGTTCTCAAAGTGCACAATGACATTAAGCAAATGAGCAGTTAATGTGTATCAGATGATTAATTTCCAAGTTCATTGTTAAGAACATTTGATTCAAAAAAATATTAAGATACTGTAACTGTGACTGACAGCAAGACAAATGAATTGGGGACTGCAAGCCAAAGAGTCTCTTAAGAGAAGGGTTGCTTACTCATCTCTAGTCAACAGCCCCTTTTAAAAATACTGGAAGTAATTTAAAACAGCAAGGAATGATGGAATTCAAATGATTTGCGAGGGTGGAGAACTGAGAGGTTTTCGTACATGACCAGTCATTTACCAGAAGCATATCAGATGCTCTATGGCATTGTTTAATCATATTCACAAGAAATTTATTTTTTCTCCAAATTAAACTCCAGCCAATACAGTTGAACTCAGACACATCAGCAAATTTAGACTCCCTGCTTCGCAATGTAAGTTTGTTGCAATCTACTATTTACTTTTCTCGTGGTCATATTTGCATTCCTAAATGAATCAGTACATTCAAATCATTCAAATGAATGTGTTCATATTTCAAATGAAGTTCAAATGAATTCAATGAAATCAGCCAGCTCACAGAGAGAAAACAAGTAGGTTAAGGTGGTAGGTTTAGCTACACAAAATCCAAGTTCAAGTCTCTGTTCCAGCAAAACATGGTGTGACCTATGAACTGCTTTTGGTCTCAATCTGCAAAAACATTTAGGTACTTTTCA
This sequence comes from Bucorvus abyssinicus, assembly GCA_009769605.1. Taxonomy (NCBI): domain Eukaryota; kingdom Metazoa; phylum Chordata; class Aves; order Bucerotiformes; family Bucorvidae; genus Bucorvus; species Bucorvus abyssinicus. Next base: position 17,011,538 of record CM020040.1, read on the forward strand.
CTGAAATCCCCTAAACCAGATTGTATCAATGAAGCACCTTAATCCACCATCAGATGCCCCTTCCATCCAAATTATCATGCAACTCCCCAAAATCGTGTTCAACTGATCAAGTCAAGAGAGGCACAACCGAAACATAAGCTTTTTTAAAAGCTCAAATACCAGAGAGGAATGGAGACATATTTTTGGTCTGTACATGAGCACCACTCTACATTTGTGTTAAGTGTCTTTTTCTGAGATACTGCGGTACCTCTGAAAAATAAACAGCATCACACAGACTAACCATTCATCCACACATGAGAGAAACTCACATTTCCAGCTCCACAGTTAAGTAAATGCAAAATAAAGTGACTAAGAAATTAGTCACTGAACAAGTATATTTGTAAATGAATAATACATATTGCATGAATGGTGTCAACAGATCTGTCTTTGGAAAGGGCATAACTCTATAGGGACTGAGACCAGTGATAAAACATCGGCTAATTTCCACAGGTCAGGATTAGATCCTTGGTTCTCCTACTGAGAACCTACACCTTTAAACTTGCACTGGACCAGACCCTCAGCAGGTATCAGTCACATACTCTCTACAGGAAATCTACCATGGATATACAGAAAGACAAATTAAAAAGAAGTTCCAAAAGTCTTTTACTGTGACGTTAGGTACTATTTGTGCTGGTAGGTGAACCTCAGCATTTAGCTCTGATACAAGGTAGATAGCTGCAAGGGAGTAGATACTTCCATCTGGGCACAACTCCAATTTTATATTAAAAAAATGCCTCTTTTTTTTGTAAACAGAATCAATATCCTGTTTAAAGTGATTCTCAGAAGAGCAGGAAATTAGAAAATATTAGTATTAAATTAATCAAACTTCTGTTCATGACATACTGTTAATGTTAATGGATATATTTTTTGTTTTTTCAGCGTATATATGCACATACATTAAAAACATTACCCTAAACATATGAACTATGTGCTCATTTGAGATATACAAAAGCTACATATTTCCTTGTTATTAATGGTGATTCCTTGAACACTAAATGGGTGCAATTTCTACTTTTACGGATTATAAATTTAAAATATAATTTTTCAGGTTGAATCATACAGAATAAGCTTCTTTTTGCTCTTTAGTATTTCTCAACAATAGTGAATGTGCCTCTAAAAGTAAGGAGAAAAAAAAAAAGCATATGGGGAAGCAGAGTTTCCTAACACATTTTATTTTATTACTGGCATACCAAGTCCCCATTTCGCTGTCCTTGACAGGAAACTTCAGATAATCATTTGACATCAGTTACATCATTGAAGGCATTCTAGACCTTGGCTTGTGTTTTTACATAGCTAAGGAATTTCGAAGCTCTCTATGGTTTTTCTTTTGCAGAAGGGTAAAAACTGTTCCCAGTTTAGAAGAAATGGATCCAAGACAGAGAGGCCTCCCTGGGGAAAGAGCAATGAAAGGAAGGACAAGGAGGGAGGCCACAAGAGTGAAAGGGGGTGAAGTTTTGGGGAACAAAATGTCTGAAGACATCAGTAATGTGGTTTGGCTTGTGACCCTGATGAATATTAAAAACACACAGAAATTATTATACAGTCTGAATGTAGATAAGAAGCATGGATAGAAGAGAGGAAAAGAAAGATTTTGCAGTCTTTCTCAAAATTTAAAATCATACAAAATCATCTTCTAAGATGACAAAAAAATCTGCTGAAATTCATATAAACCAGGCTTACTGTGCAAGTGTAAATTTAACTATAGCATTCATTACCAAACATATTTGAAAATACATCACACCCAGGAAAGGTTACTTTTCAAACAAATCGCTTACTCCATCTAGACTGTCATTCTAAAGCTCAAAACTTTGCTTCCCTGTTGTATCAAGCTATTTTAACTCTTGAACTGATAAGCTTCAGGTTTTGGGGTATGACGGATAAGGGAAGTTACACTGGAGCAGGATACACCTGAAAATATCAACTGCATGAACCAAACACTGAATATCTTGAGAATTACTTGGAAGACTGAAGTGCCATTTTATTTACTGAGCCTTTTCCCTTTTGTGTTTGCACATTCACAAACAAACTTTTTATAAGGTCTACTGGAATCCCAGTGTGAGAGTTCACAGTGATGCCTTTGAAGCAATAAGCAAACATTTTTTAACTGTGAGTGTGCTAGATTAGCTGTGAACTTCACATCTACTGCCCTGCAGCCGAGATCGCTGCCGTTAGGAATCCCTAACTGTGGATTCCACAAGGTAGTGAGTGGGAGAGAGATATGACAGTTCATTCAATTACTCATTCATCCCAACATACACTTGGTCTTTTATTACAACATACATAATTCACACGAGGGAAAGAAAGTAAAGCTATTAACAGCCTTCAACATTTCTACCCTTCCAATAACATATTTCAACAACTTCAAATCATCCCTCTTCTTTCTGTTACTTTCAAAAGGTTCAGGTGTTCATATACTCTACACTGCGCATATGTCTTCAAAACTGGGCACGGGAATCTCTGAGTTTTAGTTTGCAGCTCCCAGCTTATATACACAAGCAGAAATGTCCACAAACTAAAACATGAAGCCTACAGATGCTCAAATGTACTTGCACATTTTGCAAGTGCATAAGTAAAGGAAATTTGTTCCAGAAAAGGGAATTAGAAACTACAGGCTGTTTGTTGAATATACTGCAAACAAAACCACAGATCATGGACAAAGTTCTCTTCTATTGTGCTCTACCTTCATAAGTGTTTTAAAATAAACTCTAAATAGTTTTTGCTTAATGCACCTTAAATATGCCTTTGGGATGCTCTGTGGACAACTGCAGAAAGTCACCAATGCCACAATACAATCAATACATTTGAAATATTAACTTGCATTAAAATATCATTATTTTCTATTGTTACATCTGTCAGCAATAATTGCCAAAGGACATTCGTAAAGAAAAATTCTCTCCTCTGTGTCACTGAGCAAGGCTTCAATACAGCTCTTCCATCAATGTTATACAGTGGCCACAGAAACACTGTATTTTTTTCTACAGTCACAACCTATAGTAAAACCTCTGAACAGGTTGAGAATTTGCTGTTAAATAGTAAAATGACATGATTTCTGATTATTTTTATGCACTGAAGAAAGTAGAGAGCTGTAAGCATAGTCAAATCTGAAACTAAACTCTTATACACATCTGCAAGAGTCAACAGAGCAGCATGACGTGGCAGTGAAGACTGGATTTTTCACATCTTGACACAAAAATCAGACTTGTCTTCCACACTCTGAGCACCTTTGTTTAAGCAGTTAAATGTCCTTGTTCCAGGGCCAGCTGCTAGTACAAGGTATGATGTCACAGAGCAAGCCTGTCCATTAGAAAGGTTTTATCACAAAAAGGAGTAAGAGGTTACACAGGGTTACTCTGCTTCCATTTAGGAACAGTACTCAGCCTAATTATTTGCATTATACTTCAAGTCAACAAATCATTACATGAAGCCTAACAAAGCCTCTCTCACAAAAACATGCCTGGGTATTGGGTGGCAGCAGCTCAGTAAGCTATAGCTATGCTACTGAAATACTCCCAGCCTTGCAGCCCCACCAAGGCAAAGGCCAGCACAGCAGCTCTGCATTCAGTTGATAATGTCTCTGCCAGCCTTCAACCACTCATGCCAGTAGTCTGTCTAGACGGAGGAGAACAGCAGATAAATAGGGAAGGGAACTAAAACACATTTGGCAGGATAAGACTTTTCAGGGGGAAAGGAAAGGAAAGAACTTGGGAGGTGCTATACAAGGTGCCAGCAGAACATACATTATGTAGTATCACATGGCCCTAGATTATGTAATTCCGATTTATTCTTTCCCACACTCCCTATTGCTCAGGACGATATGTGCTGGCTTGGTTTGTTTAGAGAAAAAGGCCCCCATGTTATCGCTGAAGTTCACAGGCACATTTAAAACAGAATGGTGGGAAGAGAACGGCAGCAAAAAAAAGACAGTCTCATGTTAGGACACCTGGCTATTGGACAGTGGAATAGGATTTCACCCCCATCTCTGCTTTACTTTCTCATAGTTGGAAGTTCTTTTGAATCAAATTTGTACTACAATTCCAGAGCTTCTGAATGGAGATCCTTGGGTACAACATTTCTGAATACTGACTAGCTGCAATGGAAGCTGTTCCCTGATCATAGAGTGTATGTACCACATGGAGGTTGGAAAAAGGGAACCTAGGTCCCTGGTGCCTCAATTTAGGCAATCAGCATTAGTATAAATTGTCATTAATTTTCCTTTGCTTTGGTTTATTACCTGGAAGATGGGGATAGTACTCGCACATCTCTCAGACTGTTCTGACTGTTTTGAAAAACCCTCAAAATTACAAAACAAACATATTATACAAGAAAGCCTCTAAAGGAATTAATCTTCTTGTCTACACGGTTGAGCGTGAATGTTGTCCAGAAGTCACCTGAAAAAAATCAGTAAAGAACCAAATACCAAGTTGCTGGCCATTTTAACGTACAGGAAGTTCACTCACGAATTTCACTCTTGAAATCGCTACCTTTCTAGCAAATCTGACAATGTGCTTTCAGCAATTTTCATGAGACATTTACAGAAGGGATACCATGCACAACACTAAACGCAGCTGACATACAAACCTACACTAAACTGGAAACCAGCAAAGTTCCAGCTCTTTGATGGAGGCATGCGCATACGGAAATTCCCTTATCTCCTGAGCACGGCAAAATAGGCTGCAGAGTATTTTACAGAGCAGAACTTCCTCAATGACACCACTATCAGAGCTTGTTTTACTATTCCTCTCACTCTGCTACACGTGGAGCAAGAACTACAGATGAATTCTTGCAGTTACAGAGAAGAAATTAACCACTAAGCAACACTGAAAACTCCAAAAATAACTTGCTCTTTTTGAACTCTAAGTACTTTAGAAAAACCACACGCTACCAGATATGTATTTATTACCAAAAGCCCCAGCTTCCTTACTACAGTCTTCGTCCATGGGTATTACCACCGTCTGCAAGAACAGTTTTCACCACTGCTGAAAGGAGGAGGAAGCAGCACAATGCAGAACGGAAAAGTATGTGCACTGCTTATGTACATAAAAAGCAACTGTGAATGCACGCATTCATGCTCAAGGATTACTGTAGCAAAGCCTATAACCACACATAAAATTCAACCTTTTTTTTTTTTTGTAGCCTCCTTAGTCCTCATGCAATAGAAGGTTTATACTTTCTCTCTGACGTGCCCTAGAGCCTCCCGTATTCCGATCTTGTGGTCTTTTTGGCAGTACTTAGAATGAACCCAAAGCCTCTTGTAACAGCCAGTTGCACTTCATCAGATCTACTAGGAGGCACCAACACTCAAACCGCTACACTGAGAACAGTCTGAGCTGTTTGGAACATTTACAACTGAACCCTACGAAAAACAAAGCAGCTAGATGAAATATCATCACTAATTTCAGAACGTGCAGCTGATTTTTATCACATTTCAATACACTTCTAATCTCCCATCATAAAATATAAACCTGCTCTCTGAAAGGCTAAATAACCAACTTCAGCTGCTATGATCTGCACAAAAGGCTTCAGTAAAAGATGCTTGATTCCATAATTTTTAATACATCAGTTTCTGCTGTACAAGATAATCATTTATCCAAGTTTTAATTTCAAGCTCTGTACTCTTGACATTTTACAGTATATTCTGAAAATCAAGAACAAACCAGTGACAACTAAGAGGACAATGAAGCTGTAAGAAATCTTTCTGTCCATTTTTTTCCCTAAGCGTGTTCTATGTTGTGTGTACTGAGCTCTTGCAATGACAGTTTTCATAATAAGGATTTTCATAACAGACTGGCACTGGTTTGCCTTCTAACAGGATCAAGAATTCAAAGTTTAAGAAGTACATTCGATACACCCACAGCCTCTGCTGCATAAAGGAACACGTTTCATTTATTGCTGCTTAAGGACATTGCTCCCAATCTTTACAAATGGAACAGGTTTGCTCTACATGAAGTGTCACAGGGCTGATGGGGGTATCCAGACAGCTGTCCAAGAACTGCCACGTCAGAGTGGAGCAAATGGTAGCTTCACTTAGCTTCTGGTTAAATGGTTCAGCAATGTGGAGAGACTTCGCACTCGTTCATACCCAGGTTTCCTCCAAAATTTAGAGTGGGAGTACTGGAGCAGAAGAAATAAGAGTTCATGCTTTGTTATAATTTGAATTTACCTTTCCTGTTAAAACAATGCCACGGATTCCTAATCAATGCTTGGTTAAGAATTAGGGGCACTGGATTGGCAATGCCACAAAACACAAACTCTGCCACCAGCTCTTCTCTGGTTTATCTTGCTGCAGATCCCCAGTAGCCTTGATCAAGAGATGGGAACAGAAGGAAGATGAGACTTTTAATTCCTGAAGAAGTCAGTCATTCAACTAACGGCAAAAAAGAAAATAAAAAGCAATATATTCTCAAAATCTTCTTGCAACTATGAAGTAAGATCTCTACCAATCCTTTAACTGACAGTATGTTCAAGCATAGTTTCCTGAAACATTACATAATAAAACTTGCTTGTGCCCTGTATTCCAATAAACTAAAACTGTACCTGCCAAATAGGAATGGATAAGAAATAATAGGAGATAATAAGAAATTAACGGGTAGAGCTTTCAGCACCAAATGGATATCTAAGGGGTTTGCATGCAGCCATCTACTTTACTGGATTCTTATTTCAACTCTGCAGAGACAAGAAATTAAGGGTGTGAACAAACACCCACCTTGCAAATTGCTGTGTTGGTGGAAAAGGTTTATCACCAACTTGGTGATAAAATGTTCATCACCAACTTGGCTGCAGAGGTTACTGCCCCTTCAGAGCAGCTCCCAGCTGTTCACTTCAACTGGTACCAAAACCACTCCAGCCACAACAAACTAGATTACATAGACCTACTTCTTTATATTGTTAGAAAAATTTAGATCGATGAAAGCTGGCAAAGCATCCTCTGCCCTTCCCCCTCCCATCCACTCATCCTCTCCCTCATGCAAGCAACAGCACTTAACTGACCCCTTTAGGCATCACAGGATGCTAAACAGACAAATAATGACTTTGTATTGAACAGGGGAACAACTGGGGGAAGAGGGAAAGCAGGAAGGCCCCCTTCAGCTGCAGGTGTATCCTGGATTAAAGTAACCAGGAAGCCATGGCTTTATCTTCAGTATATAAATGGGAGAGAGAAGGAAGGTTAATTTATTTCACTTGATGAGAAATATTATGCTTACTCTTCAGTAGATAAAATACAGAAGTTATGTCTCAGAAAAGAGTAAATATATTGCAAGACAGTTTTAAACTATCCCAGGTCTTCCTCTCCTTTAGGATCAAGATCTCCTATCCGTCTCATGACAAGAAAGGCTATTCAGATTGTTTTACTTTACATTTTCCAAACCTGAAACACCAGACTGAATAATTACAAGAGTGTTCACCCTTGCTATTAGTTTTAGAGCCCTCTAGGGCAAGCTGTTTAATTCTTGTCTTCAAGGCTAAAAATTATTTTTCCTTCTCAAGAAGCAGTTCAGAGAATGGCACGGGTTTGATCAAGAAAGATTTGAAACATGGAATAAAACAAATCCTTCATTATGGGCAGATGCTAAGAATCTCTTCCCCCTACCTCTTTTTTCTGTCTGAGGAAGACAAATGGCTAAAAGTTTAGACGTACAAAAAAATAACAGCAGCATCAATTTTGAGGCAATGTATATTTCAGCAGACAGCACATCAGTCAGTTTGGTTTATAGAACCTGAAAAATGATGGTTTAACTTTTACTGTTGCTTATGTCAGTGTAGAAAAAATGTCATTTCTCTGCTTTGGAGTACAACAGATAATACTGTCATGTTCAAAATTATACTTATTGCTTGTGTATATAACAACAACATTTGTCCTGCATTTAATTTTATGTCTGTGTTCCAGTGTTTGCTTGGTTAAAGGAAAAAACAAGAAAGAAAAAACAGTGTGACAGTGTATGTGTGTTCATGGATGTAAGAGCATTTTTTAATGTGCAGTGTTTAATTTGGGGAAACAAAACAAAAAAAAAGGTAAAACTGCTGCATATTTTACGGAAACGTAATTCAAAGGCACTATAATATTAACCTAAACGCTAATTACACCTTAGCTATGGCAACTGTGTTGCTGCAACACAATGGCAACAAGCTCAGACCAAAACTTTCAGAATTCTTCAATTTCCTCCTGCCCACTGTGTGGATAACAATTTCACCAAGCAGCACTGGTCTTTTTTCACAAAATTAACACATTTTAATGCATTCTGAGTAAATCCTGCAATAATGCATTTAACCCATTCAATAAAACACTCCAAGATTACCTTTTCTTACAGAAGATAAAGCCTGAGCAATCATCTTTGTAACAGTCCACAACGGCAAAAACATCAGGTGTGACATAAGTAGTACTGATGGGATCCAAGAAGGGATGGCTGATCGCTTCCACAGAGGTGTGGAGGTGAACCCTCCATACAGCCTATGCCTGTTAGCCCCTCCATAGCTGTGGTGATTGACAGTACGAGATCTGTCACAGAATAACAGAATCACAGAATCATCTGGTTGGAAGAGACCTTTAAGATCATCAAGTCCAACCATTCATCCTACACTGGCAGGGTCCCTAAACCATGTCCCTCAGCACCACATCCTCATGGCTTTTAAACACTTTCAGGGATGGGGACTCCACCACTTCCCTGGACAGCCTGTTCCAATGCTTAATGACCCTCTGTGCAAAGAAATTTTTCCTGATATCCAACCTAAATTTCCCCTGATGCAACTTAAGGCCATTTCCTCTTGTTCAGTCATTTGTAACACAGGAGAAGAGACCGACCCCCACCTCACTACAAACTCCTCTCAGGCAGCTGTAGAGAGCGATAAAGTCTCCCCTGAGCCTCCTCTTCTCAAGACTCCAGACTAAACAATCCCAGTTCATGCAGTGTGGTCTACGCACAGTGCAAGACAGTCCTTTCCTTCCCTCTGTACCTGGAGTCCAAGCTCTTCTCTTTCCAGTAGGAACATTAATCTTTTCCTTTGGGACCACATACCCAGAACAGCTTAACTCTGTGTCCTAACTCCTAGTATATCATTCCAGAAGCATTATTTCATTTCCACTCTCTGAAAGCTGGCTAGCCAATAAAATGTTCTAAGTGCCAAAAGATTTCTATTAAGCCAAAAATACATTATTCAGCCAGTCTCACAATACCTTGAAAGAACATGTGCAAATACCAATGCAGCAGGATCAATAACATCCAGAGGACAAGAGGAGAACAGATCCCTGAGGGTTAGTCTGCTTGAGCTAACTGATGATCAACAAAGATGAGATACATCATGCATCCCTGGCAGTCTCGGCACTTCACAAATATAGTGCCCTGGAACAACACACTCTTTGTCCTTTATGGAAGTAACCACTTTAAACAATAGTCATCCTCCCAAAAATCTCTACCGTAGACAGACTTGCAAATTACTGATCCTATTCCATCTATTTGAAAAATGATAATAAATACTCATCATTTCACATGCTTCCTTATTCCTTGGCCTTGGCTCCTTTATTGTAAGCTCTTCAGGGCAGAAGCTAAGTCTTTTAATGTTGCAATGAAAAGTACTAAACAAAATATGGCTTTGAGTACTACTTTTTTTTCCAAAATAATAAAGGTCTATTTCATCCAAACATTGCTTGTTTGGTCACGAAAAAATGTGCTGTCTAGAATCTCCTCCTTTTCTGCTTCTTTGCTATAAGGTTACTAAACCTTTCACAGGGTTCATCACTAAAACATTATTTGATGAGAAGAGGACCCCAGCATGATTTCCTTAAGATGTTCCTTTCCTACACCTCTATCACTCTCTGCTGCTGACTCTCCCTTGCTTTGCTGACTCCTCCTAATTTCCTTCTTAACATGTGCATGTGCGCATTTCCTCCTCTACTCCTGAGTTCTTCAAAGCCACTGGTGTTCACATGAGAGCAAGTACAGTGCTCATGATCAACACACAAAAGCAATACGGGAAACACAAAAGACAATCTGACTTAGTCTGGCTGTGAAATTATACCCGTTCAATGGCTCAAATGAGCATCAAGCCATTTTTGGTCACTGGCCCTTGCCAGCAGCAAGAGTTGTGCTGTAGTTCTACAGAACAAATTGGTCCCTCCTCCCACTGCAAGAAATCCCTCCCCGGCCTCCAGCTGCCAGATGGAAGTGACAGCCAAGGGTCAGATCTTCCTTTGTTACCAACATGCACTTATTGATCTGTGTCTCCCCAAAGCACAGAACTCCAGCTCAACCTCAGCTCTCAGACCACAAGCTGTTTTAGGTCCTGAGGCAAACAAAACATTGAAGCCTCATAAGTGAGACCACAGTGTACAATATTGCCTTTCTCTTTACTTCCCCCAGCCAGTTTTGTACAATCACCAATGGATAACTCCACTCAAGAGTCTTTATACCATGGCTGTCAGAGTCAGAGCAAGCTGAGAGGAGGGAAGATGTGCGATGATGAGGTGGCAAGGCATTTCTTCATTTCTTCAGCTGTCCCAGGCCCCTTGTTATTGCTGGAACATAACAACATCATCTCTCTACATATCCTGACTGGTCCTGACCTTATATTTTAACACCAGAACTCTTAGGTGCTGCGCTACTCTCCCAAAGAACAGGCAACCATAAAGAATAGCAGAAGAGAAAGAGCCTGGGCTAAATGGTACAAAGGGAAAAAGCACTGAGAGCACCTGTATCTTCATTCTGATCTGCTTTTCCTGCTTTTCCATCATATACCCTCCATATAATAGCTACCATTTTTGGTTGGTGTGAACCAATACAGGCTCCATCTGTTTACACAGGGGTGGCATCACAAACCTTATAAACACCCATGTCCCTAGAAGGAATTTGCATCCTCCAACATGATGCCATTGCCACCATCTCCCCAGACATGTGTGTTAGCACTGCCCCAAACGTTTCAGCCAAACCTGACAGGCTATGAGAAACAGCTGCAGAAGAGTTCTCTAATTTGACAGAAATAGGTTGCAGAGCAGCTCCACTGGCAGGCCTGGAAGATGGCCACCCGTCCGCAAACTGCTGGAAACCACAGACATCTTTGCCAGATGCAGCTGAAGTCTGCACCTATCCCTGCCTTCTCATCATCATCCACCAGGTCAGTACCCTCCAGCAAAGGCAGATTAACACCTTTAGGTAGAATTGCTTAGGGAGCGCTCACACAGCTTCTGTTGCAATACAGAAACCTCTGGCAGAGATAATGTTCTGGAAACAGCAGACTCTCCCACTAGGTCAGCTAGTAAATGAGCTTCAGTTTATGGCCCAAGAATTTCAGAAGTACATGAGATGATGTAAAAGCAGAAATAGCTGGAGTGTGGATGGAGGAATTGCACAGCTGCTCTTGCTTACGTGACCAGGATGGCGGACAGCATACCAGGCAACAAAAAATAGAGGCAGAGGCAAGAAACAACCCTCTTGGCCCTTCATCCCATCTCAGTAAATCTGTCCCTGTGAAAGCAACCTTTTTGATTTAGTGACATTCTACCTGTACTTTGCACAGGTACAAACCGCGGGACAACAAATTAACGAAGACCTTTAACTGCAGCCTGGGCAAGCGCTGCTGGTGCAATGACTCACTGCCATTCTCTGCCCTTTCCTCAAACTGCCTGGTCACAAAAGCCATCACTGTGTCCCAAAACCTGCCTGACGTACTTGAATCAGCAGTTATTCTTCTGATTGGACAAATAATGAGAAAGAGTATTTTCAGAACAGTTTTAGGTACGGATATGTGCTAACCACTGGCAGTACGAAAAATCATAAAAACCTTGAAGAATGGTACAGACTTTCCAGGCATGTAATATCCAGTTGTCTCTAAGAGGCAACAAGAGCTGCAGCAGTGAATGCTGAGAAGCCTCTGCTGTCGTTTCAAATATTGTCTTAATTTAATACAATCTTGCTTTTATTTTCACACAGAATCCAGCCTCTTTCCTGCACCAGTAATTTTATGCCTTCTGTAAGAAACACTCAACGTTGCGATGAGCACAAGCCCTATTCCAAAGAACCGGTGATGACATGATATTGTCAGCACCAGTTTTAATATCCATTCAGCTCAGATGCTGAACAGAGCAGGAGACCTTCCCCCAGACATACAGAAATAAAAGGCCTCTGCTCCAGCAGCAATACCACCATATGTATTAAAAGAGATTCAAAGAAAAAGTAAGCTGTATTTCAGACAAGTCTATGCAAATGGAACATTAGGTACATTGTTTTGAGTATCAGGCAGCCTTTTATAGGATATGACAGAAGATGCTGGTATGTCCAAGTCCCTCTGTCTGCCATCGTTCGTGTATGTTCCATCCAGGCAAGCCACTGTTTTCCAGTCCCACTGTCTTCCACATGAATTCACAGGAATCTGATGACACAGAGAAGTTTGGTGGTAAAGTCCCTCCCTGAACATCCATAGGCAATGCTCCACACATGTGGTGTGCACAGTGCACAGTGACCCTCCTGGAAGGAGCATTCAATCTCAAAGCTGCAAGGCAGAACAGTTGTGTAGCATAAATGACAGTAAGTGTGATTCCTGCCAGCATTCAGTAACGCACCAAGTGGAATCATTTGCTTCAGCACCTTATAGATTCACCCTAGTGAAATTCACAACATTTAAGTGCAAAAGCCTGTCTCCTTTTCCCTTTTTAAGACTAGAAAATGAGGTTATTGTGGACAGCTCAGGTATCTTGTGTCTGCAGATGAAGTAGATGCTTCTGTGGGGTTTGCACTACCAATTAACTTTCCCAAGTAATGAGGTATAATCCCCCCTGAGAAAGCCTGCTTCATCTGTGATATACTCCCTGCAGAAATGTAGAAATCTAGCAGACTAAGTTCACATTCATGAGATTTTTTTTTTTTTTTTATATTCTTTGAGAAGCTACAGGAATAAAAATCTGACATGGGAGCCCTTCTGTTTTCCTCTCTGGGACAAATACTACATAATCAGTGAAGAGTGTTTTAACACTAAGAAAGATAAAAATATTTTATAATCAGTGCCCATATAAAGCTACATGTATTAAAAACGTTCAGCCAATCTCTGTAGAAAACAATGAAGATAAATGACTGTTGTGAACTAGTTTAGGGCTGCTACTATAAGATGTCTCCGTTTCTCACATATTATAGGTAGGGAAATTTATGATTTACTCTGGCTTTTATTCACTGCCACTGTAATAAAAAACCCCAACAATTTGGCAGCAATATAAATGGTTTCCCATCAACATGAATAGTGTCAGTCCATGGACCTGTATCTGTTTTCGCCTGAGCTCAAGTAAATCAGAAGTTACCCACTTAAACATGAATTATACTGATAGGAGTTTAAGAATGGTGGAATCAGATCTAGACATTGATTCTGCATGCCCTTTGCTAATGAAACCAGCTCTGCTATTCTTTATATCCTGAGTGCTATCACAATCATTTGGATACAATAAACAGCTCTTGCAGATGGCTGACTGCTAAAGAGGATGAAAACAAGAGGTGTATAATGGCCACACTAAAAGGCTTTGATAACAACACATCAACTTCATAAACTTGGGTGCTGCAGTAATACAAGTGAACATTCTGCAGACCACAAGCAACAAAGGAAAATGTGGATGACTTCACCAGCCATTAAGTCTGCTGTGCCCTGATCTAACAGCATGATCCAAAATAAAAATCAAGGAAATTTGTCAACGAGCATTTCCTCAGCTCAGAAGAATCCTCAATTGTTTGTGGCTTTTACTCTGCAGCACCCATTTGGGAGTGTCAAACACACCATGAATGGGGACGATACTGAGCACACTGTCACTGTATTTTACCAGTTCCAAATCAGTAAGAACAGTCCTTTGTGGCAGAGGCTTGGTCTGGATCAGTTTTACTTTATGCCAGGGACTGGAACCAATACATGCCATCACATTCTAGGTTGGAAAGGAAAATAAGCAGTTTCATCTCCTCCTGCACACAGACCTTCCAGGCTTGTTCAAACCACAGCAGAGTAAACCCCTGCAAATCCAAGGCACGGTGGTCCGGAGGAATGAAATCCAGAGCGCCTTTCTGTGGCTCTGAAAGGCGTTCTTCAGTGATGGGAGTTACATGGAGAACCAAGAACAGGTTAGATGCATATCCATTATTCAAAAGTAGGATTAAGAAGTAAATGACGGTTTGAGGATGTAGTTTATGAGACAGAATGACACAATCCCATACCATTTAAAGAGCGCCTTCTCAAACTGCCCCCATACTTTCACACCCACACTTTTTCCCTTCTCTTAAATGTTAGAGAGCTGGGGAAGAAGCCTGGTGCACAGAAACTGCATATGGATACAAACCCATTTTTTCATGTATTTGTGAAAAAACCTGAGCTCTGGAATATGCAGAAAAATATTGCACACAGAAAAATTTATTTCAAGTCATATTTTACTCCTCTAGCCAATAAGTATTTTTAAGTGATACACAGGGCAACATTTGATTTTTCTGATCTGGAATCATCTCATATAAATATAAGGCCAGTTTTCAATACCCATAAAGGCACTTCATACACATCTTTACTGGCTTCACATTTTGCTTTATCAATTAATTCAATCATTTTTCAGTAATTGATGTGTTGAAATGTTATTTTCAATAACTTCTCATTTTAATCTTATGAACTACAACATACTCTAAGGTATTTATTCTAGTTCCATCCTTTTAAAATCTCCTTTTTGGCAGGTGTTCAGGGCAGCAAGTGTTTCTCTAAACTGCAACTGCAAATATGTCTCATAAAATGCAATGCAAAGAGAGAATTGCAGAGACATTGAAGAAAACACAACTGAACAAAGCAGTGACGTGGATTACAGGGGAGATTTGTTTTATGTACTGGTATTCAAAACCAGTTTCTTTCTGTCCAAAACACTATTTTTGCAGAGCACTCTGCTGAGTAGTGTAACAGGGCAGTCTCTTCGTACCCCAAATTTTCTGGCTGTTATGGGCCTCAGTTTAACAGAAAATTTAAGGATTTTTTAAAAAAATCGACAGACAGAGAAGCAAAGAAAGAAACCATAATCAAGCAGGTGAAGTAACTCAAAGCACTCTACCCATGGCTGGTGATCCCCACTTTACAGATACAGGAAAAGATGCAAATAAATGGAGTTAGCCTGCCTGAACTCACATCCAAAGTCAACAGGACCGTCAGGAACAGAACCCTATTTCTACCTCCTCACCTAAGCACCAAGCCACAGTTCTTAGAAATCAAAAATAACATTTACAAAAAGCAATGGTCCTATAAAAGAGAGGGGAGGAGAGAACAGTCTCATTGAGGTAAATACTTGTTTGTGGAGATTACTGCCTGTCTCACCAATACCCTAGTGACCACCCTGTCTGCACCCATAATTAGGGCAAGCCCCTCTGTAACTGCATGAGGTCATGTTTTTCTTTCAAGCAGCAGTAAATTACCATGCTTGTTATCACTCTTCTACACAGATTCCCTCAAAAATTAGATTATCTCTAGGGCATCCTTTGCTATTTTGTAATTTTCAGTATCACTCACACTACAGCAGGAAAAAAAGCACACACCCCCCACCTAAAAAAAAAAAAAAAGAAAATCAGCATTTAGGGTTTGAGAAACAAAATATTCATGTATTTGGGGGGGAAAAAAAGAGTGAAAGAAGCAGATCATCCTGGAACTGCTAATTTTCTGTATCCTTCGAGGATTAGATCCAAGCTTATAATTTCAGTGAGCAATTATCTAAATAGAAATGCTCTAATTGCACTAGGATTGTGTTTTCTCTGGAGTGTTATTTCTTTCAAGTATCCTGCTGTTTATTTATATTCAGCTAAATAAAAGGTATGCTGAGCTATCCAGCGGTTTACACTGCAGTAGGGATGTTGCCATTGGTACACGGGAGACTGCTGGTACAGCACAGAAAACCCTCTAGGCTGTTCTAACCTACTAGAACTAAGCCCATTCCAGTCTCTGTCTTATAAACTCACAGTTTAATAAAGAAAACAAAGCAATTCTTCCTGGATGATTGTCAATGAACTGCTTTGTTGCCTCTGGAATCACTGCCAGCTCGGGGAGAAGTAGGGAAAAAATTAGGCATGATGCACAACTACCCAAGGAAAACAGCTCACCCAGCTTGATACACCACGTGTCTGGAAACAGCAAACATGTTAGCGGAGAGACATGGAGGCAACACACAGCCACACACAGTGTTCCTTCAGTAGTGAGAGTAGTTTACACCGACCATTTCAACGTGCCTTGATGGCTGCTATAAACAATACTACAGATATGCTGGGAAAGAGAAGGGCACTAAGACAAACAGCTAAGACATGGAAGACATAACATTTGCTTACTAAAGTTTTGTACCTAGTAAGAGCAGAAAGGTTATAAGGGTTGGCCTCTATCATTGTGAACCTTATGCACCATTGTGCAAGAAAAGTTCTGTCTATCTCAAAGGTTAATAAGCCCGTAAGATGTGCACACGTTTGAGGGGAAGGCAAAAACTCTCCTTCACAGGAAAGCACGGTGATGGTCTAAAAAGGGCTCCTTCCTATTCCTCCTTCACCAGAATTATGGCAAAACGTCAGAAGGAAAAGCAGCAAGGGAAAACTCAGAGATCACTGCATTCTGCTTGAAAAAAAAAATGGATCGCATCAGTCTAGAAAGTCTTTGTGGCAATGCTGCCACATGGTCTGTAATTTTTAAAGGGTCAGTCAACAGAGGAAGTTTCCTATTGCTTGTATTCGTATCAAAAGCTACTTAATATATTAGTTTGTGTTTATGTCTATACACAGTAATGGAAATACAGAAAAAGGGGTAGGGACAAAACTAAGAGAGTTTAGAAAAGGATAAAATTCAAGAGAATGCATGAAAATTACATGGTTTCAGGGGCATTAAGTATCAACTTGGGAACAACTTCCTAGAAACGTCACTGCTTTTTCCAAAACCTAATCACAAGTAACTGCTTTACATCAACAGTGGAGAAACAATGAATACCATGGTCCTCCTCTTCTTCATGTGCCATCATTAATGGAGAACTTGACAGGAGCAGTAAGTGAAGAGGATCTTTATCTGCTTTCATTTTATTTCTGGGTAGAACAAATTGTACAATTCAGTTTCACCATTTTCAAATAGGACAATAACTTTTTAGAATCATGGCTCAGTTCTCATTTCAAACCAAAAAAGCATGACAAATAGGAGTTGGTGTACAAGCCTAATTTTGCAATACAAAATTTTACCATGCAAAACATGCAGAGAGCACCTGTTGATGAGCCACAGGCATCTGTGACACAGGACCCAAGAATAAAACACAAAAATATGTTAACTAGCAACTAAAACCTTAACAGCCAATAAATTCCAATCCCTGACAGGGACTGAAAAACACACATTTCAGGAATACACCTACTTAAAGCTAATTTTCTATGCTGCTGTGAACATTACTAGCAGAGAAACAGTATCTACTCAGCTGTCCTTTAACAATGAGGAAGATGACTGGGAGCAAAATAAACACGATAATTTCTTGTCCAAAGCTGTCACTCAGTTTGAGGAAGAAACTGGCTTTTTCCACAGCTCAATTAAAGGAGACATACACCTGTTAATTTTACTGCTTTTCTCTACTTATCCAACTTAAGAAAAAACCTTTAAAGCCTGGGACATCCAACACCAGAACAGACAGGTCCTACTTACACATATGCAAAACATGAAGTAGCAGCAAAAAAAGGGTCTGCAGAAACAGACCAGATTCAGAACTACTCTTGAGGGAAAAATCCTACTTAACCAACTGGAAATTTTTCTGGAGCAGTGGCTTTTAAGTCCAGGCTTCACTTCAATCAGTGAAATATTATTGCCTCACAATGTTACAAAATTTTCTCACATAAAATTTTCTAAGGCTGGTGCATTTTAATGACTAAACATTTGGGACAAGAGGGACAAATAATTCTTTGCTGCCTTCTTGTGCAAGTTTACTCCCTTAGAGCCACAAGCTCAAGGAGGCAAAATCTCCATGTGGAAGCAGAAATGCACAATATGAATTTGAAATTTTTTCTCCCTGAAAGTGTCTAAAGAGAGGAAAAAGGCAAGGGAATGCCATGCAGATTATAAAGGGGCCTGGACAGCAGAGCACTCAAGAATTCCAGACCAGTCTCCAGCTCTCTGATCCACAGTTTCAGCTGAAAGGGCAAGAGTGTGCCAGAGAACTTGGTGCTTAGAACATTGCACATAGATTTTGGGGTCTACCTTTTGCAAATCCGGGCTGTTCTCCATGGGTTTTCTTCTTGCTCCAGAGCAAACCCAAAACAGTATTAAAAACCAAAGCTTTCATGGTATTTTAATCACAGAATCATAGAATCATAGAATCATCTGGTTGGAAGAGACCTCCCCAGTCCTTCAAAGAAAACCAGGCTTGGAGTTTCATGCATGTCTGTCTTCACATAGAACTGATGTTTTATTATTTTTACACAGCTATCATGACATTCAGTGGTGGAAATAAAGCTTTTCTGAAATGTAAATTCATACCTTGTTCTGTCTTCCACAAAATGAATTTTTACCACCTAGTTTGCAAAATGTGATTACACACTAGCTCTTGCAAAACTACAGCAATCATTCAGATTTCCAAGTCTAGCCAGGAAAATCAGATTTAGTACTGAAAACCTGGAGGGTACACAATAAATCAGTAACTTAAATTCTAAACATAGTTGGTAGCAAACCATAAAATTCTAGCAGTAGTTTTCATCCTTTATTCTCAGCATAAAGCAAAAGACAAAGGACAACATGTATTTAATCATAAAGGCCTCAGTATTTACCATTTATTCCCTATTAAATTTGGTCATGTTGCTATCATGACCAGTAAGTCTTTCTCCAGTAGATTCATTCAGCCAGCCAAACTGTGTTACAGCAGAGCACGGATTTTAGGACTGCGTTATCTATCAACTGAATCTGTGAATTTAATGTGTTCTGGGATCATCTTACAGTTGCCTACTAAGCTGTTTGTTAATATACTACTGAAATGATTGGAATGATAGTAATGTATCACAGACATATTGCTGCCAAGTTACCTAATTCCAAGCTTATGCTTCTTGATCTACTAGGTTCATTGAATAAAAGCTAGACATTTTCTGGCTAGAATGGGAAATACAATTTGAGATTCCTAATTTTAAGACAAAATATGAAGAACATTTTTTTTCTGCAATTAATTCAGTATTTTAATTCTTACAAAACCATTCAAGGAAGAGGCAGTATCTCAAAGGCTCTCAGTTTCCAAGATATTTAATGAACAATGTCTGGATTCCGAAACCACAGTTTGTATCTCAAGCTTAAATTCTACTTCATCTCTACTTCCTTATCTCCATCTCAGTGGAAGACAGTTACATGCTGTTTTCTATGTTATTACTGGTTGCAGTAGCACTATGTTTCTATTTATTATTAGCATAGTATTCTCTCACCACCCATTCTTTTCTAGTTGCTTCAGTGCTGCTGACTTTCTTAAATATATTCTTTGAATTCCTCTCCAAATTTTCTGTGAACAAGGCTCTCTCTTATTTGCAGCTGTCTCCTAAGATAGCCTTCTCCTTCTCATACATATTCAAATATCAAATGGAATTTGTATTTCTCCTGTACCTTATTAATTTTTTGGATACTAATAAAAAAATCAAGACTTTCAAAGCAAAAACTGAAGCAGTGCTCCAGTCATACTCCTCACATATAGCAGAAACAGTGGATCAGCTGCCTTCCTGGTGGAATTTTGCCTAGAGTTTAATTTGATAACAACCCAGCAGATAGGCACTGGCCCCTTTTCACAAGGAACAAAACCACTCTATTCCGTTAGTGTCCAAGAAACAGGCAAGCTTGAACATTTATACCACCATATGAAACTATTCATCATCTGTGTTTACAAATAGTCCCTCTGCTTAAAGACAAATATTTCCAATCCCATTCAGTGCACTGGCTACCTCAATCGATCAAAGATACAGGGATGCAAACTGGTTTTGCACACCTTCTCATTATGTCATCAGCAGGCAGAATGCATGTGTGCAAAAGCAAGCAGAGCATTCCCATTTTATTGTCACATGCCAAATATTAAAAAAAATACTATAGCAGTATCATCATTCTCTTGACTGTTATGAAGTAGAAGGCAAACAAATGCTTCTTTGCCGAAACAAGAGTTTGGTGCTCTGCCAGAAATGGTCACATCTAACACACATTATGTATGACCATATAATGTGCAAGAACACTAGTCATTTAATGAATAGCTGGAGGATGTGTTACAAGACACGAAATGATCATAACTTGGTAAAAGTAAAGAGGGTTAAATATGGGAACTCCTTCACTCAGGAAGCTGTTGTGAGCACAGAGCAGTCTCCACCTCAGGTCTACAAAAATACGTTCTCTAGCTTCTGCTAAAACAGCCGTCACAGGCATCGCTGATGGCCTTTTTAAATTCAAGACTTAATATCGTCTTCTCCTTATCATCTCTTACAAACCCCCATCGATACCTTTGACATGGCAAATTACCCATCTCTCACTAAAACTTCAGTTTGGTGCACAGTCGTATGCCCAGTAGGCTTCCTCCCTGCCTTTCTTCTCAGAGCTTCCTTCAATAGTGTCTTCTTCCTCCTCCTCCCTTCATACACTGTGGACATTCTCCAAGCAGTACTTCTCACCCTACCGATTTTTGAGGTGTCTCCTCAAGCATGGACTGACAACCCTCAAATATTCCTCTGTTGCATATCTCTACCTTGTCACCTTTGTCGCCTCTCACAGCCACTGCAATACTAAATATAACAATAGAATTACACGTTTATCCCACCTAACCTCATTCCATTGCCTTTCTCTCCAAAAGGAATCTTTTGCCCAACTCCAGATGAAGGTTTTGAGACTGGGCAGCCATAAGATAGTTTTTCCTTTATTTACACCTCACTTATTTTTCTTATAATTTCTTCTGATATTAAAAAAATGTATATTAAGAAGGGAGAAAGGAGCTCTCTGAGAAGGAGAAATTCTCTTTGGGTCTGTGTTCAAGTAAGGAGGCAAAACAGGACACGAAGAAACACTAGCTTTTTTGTTGTTGTTGTTCAGAAAATACCTGAAATTTCATGAAATACAAAGCTATTTTTAGATGGAATCTAATTACATAAAGTGCTCTGTATCTCAGCCACCGAATTTTGTGAAGCAGCATGGGTTACGGGCTTTGTTGCTTGTTTTTTTTAAATTGTGGTTTTACATTATTTTTGTCTCGTTTAAAGCAGCTCCCCATTTTCCTAAAGAAAGGCTGTTTTCAGACTTTGCTAGCTCGGTTAAAACAAACCGGCCATGCCTGGCTAACTACTCACTCAATCTATTTATTCAGTTTCCAACGCAGCCGAGCACAGTATACCTGACATCATATTGTGCAAAAAACTTCTCTCAAGCACAATCATGGCTCTGAAAACTCAAGCTTTGCCACACAATGACAAGGTCTCCACATTAGCAGAATTACTTTCCCTCCTCCTCCGCCCCCATCCAACTCATCAGTCTCTAGCATGACTCAACCCAGTTGAAAAGCAGTAGGTTTACAAGACATTTCATTTCTTTCAAATGAGATTCATCATATGGAGGAAATAAATAAAATGCTTTTTAAAAGTTATTTTCAGTGCCTGGTCCCTGATAGATAATAGGGTCTATCTAGTTCCATAAGCTGCTTCTAACTGGGAATTTTTCTACATTTGGCTTAACCAGAGTGTATTACCATTTTGAAGTCTGCTCTATGACAGCAGCAGAACCATGCCCTGTAGCATGTCAACATTTCCTTCTAACTCTTGAAGCTGGTGAAGGTATTTTGGAACTATTCCTCTTGTTACAATTACTGCCTTATCTCCAAGACTGCGGGCAGGGTCAAAACTAGCTTTGCACAAATGTTTTTTCCTAAGGGCCTGTGCTGAGGGCCATCTTTTACTTGCCAAAATCCCAGACTTCAGCTAGATGCTGAGGTTTTCAACACATTTTTAACCATTTCACTTCCAAACAGTAGGCAGTTTATTGGCCAACCATGAGCTGTTTATGTATATGCCCTTCTTTGACTTGCTCTCACTGGCCTATTTTTAGTTTGGTGAGCTGTGTTAAAATTTATACAAAACAAAACACAAGGGGAAAAAAAAGAAAATCACTGTCATGTATCATCCTGAGGAAAATGAAGTTAAAGTATCTTATTTTCAGTAGTCATGAGGGATTGAAACCAGAAGCAAACATCGATCTGGATGTTCAGAAACTGATACATCATTATGACTGCAGCTTTTTTGTTTCTTAAAGAGTTCCATGGTGCTAAAATTTTGAGGATTAATTATGCCAGTTCTTAAGAATCTCCTGCTAGCTGCTACTTGCCCTTACTGCTAGTCAAATCACTTGAACTGATAGCTGTCAGCACTGTGCAGAATTAAGACCCCTCTTGGAAAAGCATCCCCAAACCTAGAAAAATAACTGCAAAAGAATCAAATGGGGCAGGTGTGAAAAAAGAGCAATGAGGGGCTAACAGAGGAGAGATGGTTCATTGAACTGATAGGGGCCAGGTAGTAGCTGAAATCTCAGTATTATAAATAGGACATTATGTAGCTGAACTAAAAATAGGAGTTTTATTTTTACTTAATGTTCCTCACTGCTGGCTGCTGACCTAGAGAAAGAGGACTCAGAAAGGAGAATTAAACAATTCCCCACAATCATACAAAACAAAACCAAACCACCAGCCTGGCTCCAGTGCCTATTTGTAAACTAAGAATACCGGTTTTTAAACCAATTTCAAAAGATGCCTGATTGAAAGAATTCCCTAATGTTGCTGTGAAAAGAATATAATACAACAATTCCTGCAGAAAATCAACTGCAATTACAAATTCCCTGTTCACATACTTGCTTATAACAGAAAACCACGTGTGTATCTGATCTGATGCCTTCACACACTTCATATGCATGCAACTGCTGCCCTATGCTGTAAGCAGTCTCTGCTCAACAGCAATAACAGATTATCATGCCAGTACTCGGGTTCGACTCAAGATTGAGGGGCCCACCACAGGTTTGGAGGAAAATGCTATGTCAACCTGCCACCTGCCAAATGCCAAGGGCAGCATCTCATGTTCCGCCCTTTCCTAAGGATCACTTTTACACTTAAACCGAGAATCCTAATTTAGCAATGGTAAAATGGCAGCTTATATGGCCAGCTGCTAAAGTGGTGTTCATATGCTGTTTCATTAAAAAAAAAAAAAAATTAAACCAGCACAAGCCTAAACCACCAAATTTGGATTTAGTTTCAAGCCCGTACATCAAATCCTCAGGACAAAAGAGACTTGAAACCATGGTTTTGGTTCTGCTTACAAAGATAAGAGGAAGTTGTAAAATAACACCAGCTCTGACTCCAAACTTAAGTTCACAGATGTCTAAGTCCACAACTTTTTGGGCGGGGGCTAAAATCTGACCAGACTAGCTAAAACCTCAATAGACTTGAGGTTTCCCCAGGCTGTTTTTGGCTATATCTACGAAATATTGGATCTTTGTAACGTACCATAGACCCCAAGGGGCTATGTTGAAACATTTATTCATCACCACTTTTGCAGGAATCTGAAAGGAAGATGAGAATATGGTGATTTAACTTTGGAGAGGAAGCCATAGTTACTTAAAAGAGTTTATGACAACAACAAAAATAACTTGCATTACTTGTCATTGCTGGCTAAGCTGAAATAAAGGTATTTATTGTAAGAAATTATTATCATTATTTGAGGAAAAATACTTAGCCTCTGTGTAGTGTGTATGCAAATCGACTAGGCAGTCATGCTTTTTCTTGGGCTGAAAAATGACAGATTCCTTATTTGCTGTATTTGTACACCACCCGCATCCTTCATTAGTATTAGCAATCTGATTGGTTTGGGAATGGCAAGACTCAGAACACAATTCTGCACTTAGCTTAAATAATTCTAAAATGCAGGTTAGCACAGAGGCAGATGATAATTCAAAACTTCTTGCTGCTGCTAAGCTATTTTAGCTTCTCTCACTGTCAAAGCTAAGTCAAACACACCTAAATTAAAACGCCTGTTTGCAGTGTCTCAAAAGACAACAGAAAGATTAACGTATTTTGCTTTCTCTCCTGATTTTAGGTAATTTTTTTTCACTTTTCATATGCTGATTCAAAACGCCAAAATAAAAGTAAACACTGTCATTAAGGCTGTGCTGTTCTGTTATTGCTAGTGTTCCATACCGCAGGCAGCTTTAGAGGAAAACAAGAACCATACTCCTTCCATATTTGAAATGTTGACTACATTTGCCATTTCGTTTCTTTCACTGTTGCACTGATTTTTATTCATTTATACATACACATATATATACATATACACACACAACATCACTTGAGATGTAGCTTTGAATGCTACTAATAATTTCAACAACCCTATATTGCTGCCTTTAATTTTTCCTCTTCCCCTCCCCTAATAACTCACTCACATAAAACGGACAAGAATTGCTGGGCAACCCCTGGAACGCTCTTGGCCACACCACAGCTAAGGCAAGGACACACCAGAGACCTAGGTTCACGTGACCTGCACTTGCCAGCCATGACCTACATCTCTTAAGCACCATTTTTGGTGTAAGGACGTGAGGAAACTTCAACTTAGCAGCACCATAATACACTATAACTGGCCTGTTGATCTATAACCACAAACAATGCAAGACCCATCAAGCCACAAATAAAATCCCCATGAATAATGTCCCAAGTTCTTCCCTGGATATTCGATCTATTAACACAGAGATATTTTCATATGGACAAGGTTCCCTGCCTGCCATTCTGCTCAAAGGGAGAACTCTCACTTCTATGTGCAGGTACGGCCTTTCTGCTTCCCCAGTGTAACATATCATATACAACTTCTGTACGGAGTATCTTCGAACACATAGTAAGACCTAATAAACAATTAGAGATGACATTACAACATCTCTAGTGAGTATTGGACATAGGAATTGGTTTCCACTTAATGCACCACTCCCTGCAATAATATGCAATTACCCAGCTAGGAGATTTAGTTCAACTACGTCATTTACCCCCTCACCTTGAACACAGCCCCAAGCACAGAAACAGAAAACCCTGAGCACAAGTCCAGCACAGAAAATTCAAGGGAGCATGTTTTACTCTTGTTATAACTAGAAGATGATTTAAGAGTTTCCATTTTGAATACCAAGAAGCTCCAGAGAAAGTTTCAGGTTTCCCTGTTGCTACGCCTCTTCAGCCTTCATGCTATCTATTCTCGGCCATCCTGCAAAACAGAACCAACAGCAGCACAGCTGCAGCAGAGCCAGGGCAAACTGGCTTTCTGAAGAAACTTCTGAAAGTTAAAGCTTCTCCTCACACCACGTATCGTAACTCCAAGCAGTCTCTTCTATTTTCCTAGCTAAAATAAACAAACTCCCTTATCATGAAAAAGTATCGCCAAACCCGTTCTCCACAGCTGCCATTTGCTCTCTGCATGACAGAGACTGGTGACCAGGTTTTGCACTGCTTGCTGTCGCATACCACACACTTGTATATCCACCTAAACAAAGCCACTGTGGACCAATTATGAAAGCTCTGTTATTCCATTTGGAATTACTCATCTGGGGATTTGATTTTTGATTTGTTTTCCTCTGAGGTTTTTTGGAAGCACTAGTGGGATGGAGTTTAAATTAAATTGGGACCATCAGCATCCCAAAGACAACTATTCAGTAGCACACATTTAATATTGATTTAATGTGATTATGTGGGCTGCTTGTAACCGCAGCTGTCTAACTAACACCACTTATATACAAAGTACTTTATATATTCATTACCAGCAATGCCAGAGTATGAAGCAAACCAAAATACAGCCAAATAATCCACACAAATATTTAGCTCTGAAAGCCACAAGAAAGCATAAGAATTAAAAGCTAGAATTTTCAATTCGGCTCAGGTGGATTGTTTCATGAATCGCACTCAAAGTCTAAGGTGCCACTGGATAAATAATTACAGTATTACAGAATATACTGTCAAACCAACCACTACACTACCCAAAATGAATCACTAAGAAAACAAACTGCAACAACGCCAGTTGTCTTTGAGGATGACCTTATGTTCCTGGCTCCTTCCAGAGCCAGGCACATCAGCCAGTTCAAATATCCAGCTGAACTCTGGAAAATGGGAATGTGCCCTGTATTAGGGTACATCATGGCTGTTTCTGAAATACCTGTTACCGCTGTAACTGCACATCCAGGGGGGCGGAAAAGAGTGAGGTGTAGTCTTCCACCAGACAGCACAGGATTATTGACAGTACCAGCGCTGTTCCCCGCTGTGATTTGTGACCACAGGTCAGGCCCTGTGCTAGGGCTCTGCTCTAAGCTGAGCACAGCAAAGCCTGGCCCCGTTTGCTTACTTCATCAGTGCTGTTCTGAGCACATCGACTTAATACTAAAAAAAAAGCGGGTGATAAATAAATAAGGATTGTGCAAGAGAATTGGCATCAACAAGTGATCGATAGCATCCCTAGAGTATTTCGGGGCATGGGGGCCGTCTGTGGGAACTTTTGGCCCGAAGGACCCACTGATGGAAGAGTGTGGGTGTATTTTACCTGAGACAGTGACCGTGGTTGGACCGCACAGCCTCCAGCGGCGACGGCAACCACGCCAGCACCCAGCCCTTCTGAGGACGGAGGCCGTTCCTCACCTCAGCACCGCACCCGGAAGCTGGGCACGGCACCCGGCACCTGAGGACGGCACCGGCCAGGCGGCGGCCAAGGGCCGGGAAAGGCGGGAGGGGCCAGCTGCCACCCACGGCCCCTCCAAGATGGCGACCCCTCCACACGGAGCCCCACCCGCGCGCGGCGGAGAGGCCGCTGCCCCCTGGCGGGACGGCGCGGCCGCGGGGCGGCGCTGGGCGGCTGCCGCGGCGCGGCGAGAGGGGCGGCGGGAGGCCGGGCCGGGGCCTGGCTGCGGAGCTGGGCGATGTTCCCGGGTGCCAGGCTCAGGACGGAGACGGCCCTGCCGGCCGAGGCGGTCGCGGTGAGCGAGCACCGGCGGCTCGCCCTGAAGCGACCCCGGGAGGCAGCGAAGGGCGCCCTGTGGAGCTCTATACCGGCCGCCGTCCACGCTGCTGGGGCCGGTCGAGGAACGGCGGCCGCTGGGAGACACGTCCGCAGCAGCAGCGCGGCGAGGGCTCGAGGAAGATACCTAAATTTCCCCGTTCTGTTCCTTGCAGGCTGCAAAGGAGGCGTTCGCAGCGGCGTAGCCGCACGCAGCGGACCGCCGGGAGGGACCTGCCATCGCCACTTGGGTTCGCAGCGCAGAACATCGCTTGGGAAGTAACCAAAGAGAGCAGAGATCCAAGGTGGGGAGCAACCACCGCAGCCTAGCGCTGGAGGAGAAACGGGCTTAATGTTTCACGTGTTTACTTACAGTCAGAACAGCCCAGCCCTGGGCTGCTGGCAGCAAAGGTCAACAACAGATTTTAATCAGAAGTTTTGTAAAAATACAGCATTACCACTAGACCACTGAGTTCATGCTAACAGAACACCTATTTTGTAACCTGCTCTTTCAGCACCTTAATGTTGGGGACGAGCTGGTGGTCTCTGGGTTCCTGTAACATAACTTAGTTACACCTATCCCTATTCTTCAAAGCACTCGGTGTTTTTCCCAAGGCAAAACAAATGGCCAAATTCTGGATCGCTGATGTCTGTACTGGGGACGAATTTTGTCAAGCCATCAGGAAGATCTTTTCCAGGTAATGATGCCCCACAAGATCTTTCTGCAGTTAGTTACCTTTTTGAAATGTAGCTTGTTTTATCTAGGGGTCTCATAAAAAATAACAAAGGTCTCACTGGTTAAAGTGATAGCTCCATAGCAAAGTCCCCAGCCTTTAAAATGCTACCAAATAGTTCAAGAGTCTTCTTAAACCATGACAGTTCACAAGAACCCGTTTTAGGCTAAATATATCTTTTGTTCCCTTTGATACATTTTTTGGTACATAGCAATTTAAACAGGTTTGGGGAACCTGATGTAAATTTAGTATCCACTTAAAATGTTTTTATTAGTAGACTTTCATTCACCATGAAGCAGGTTCTGTTGATCAGCAGCACGGTTACCGCTGAGCCTCAGGTATTCCAACTACCTGTTTTCCTTGAGTGATGCAAACACTTCTGTGGAAGAGGACAGATTATTAACATCATCAGGTTCCTCTTATTATGCCAAGCAGAATTAGAATTAGCAAATTACAAGTGAAAGGCTCTGTAAAATAATCAGAGAATCTAATGGGACCAGTAAGATTTGCTCTGATACTCCATTTTAGCAAATGTTAATAAAATGGAATGTGTAACTTAAGTCTACAACCCTAAAATCCATTATGTTGTCCAGGTAGAGAATCCCCTTTGCTCAAGCACAAGTGATAATAATTTATTTTTAATTAAACTGTCACGATTCTGGTATCATAGTTTGCCAGCTGATGATGTCATTGTAGGTATTCCACAGAAATGTGTTTTCAGAAAGATTTTACATTAGATGTCATGCAATCGTTTAAAGCTCGGGCAGTGCCAACACTGAGGACACGCCTGACGGTTGAAGACACTTTATTCACGTGGTGTGCAGCTTTAGCAAAGTGTACAACAGACACATCACAAATCATCATTCCAATGATTCACAACCACAGTGGCATAACTAACTTTTCAGCTGCATATTTTAGTTACTCATATTCATCATTCCTGTGGAGCATGAGCCAAGACTACATTTCTTACACATTTTCTGAGTACCCCCAGATATTCAGGAAGTTACACACGCCTATAAAATTCAAAATCAGCTCACCCCTGGTTTTGTCAGCAACTACCCCAGCGGTTTCAATCCCCGTGTTATCAGCTGGGAATCAGCTGGGAAAAAGCAAGTGGCTCCAACAGTCCCAGGAACTACAGGCCTCGGCCAAGCTGTACAAACAGTCAGCTCCACTCAACCAAGGTTTTACTGCAAGGTCGAGAAACTACACGTAGCCTTTATCTGCAACAAATGCCTCGGCCATAATGCCTTGAGGGTGTAACCAACTGGAGTGAAACAGGAAAGACAAACAGTGTATTTGTGAATACGAACACTCAGCACTGCAGCTTAACATTAATACCAGATTCAAACCCTGTCGTACGAAGAGCCATGCAGATATGGCGTGTTTGGGCTCCTTGATGCCACAAAGTCCAAAGAGATGCAGGTCATATATGAGAGAAGACATAAAACATTATAAAAAATAGTACATGAAAGCCAGTATTACAGCTCTTTATTGACTGGAATTAACTGCAGGAAATCGCAGATGAAGGTTAAATTGGATAAAGACTGGATGGTGATGTACTGGATTCCTACCTCGCTGGCAGTGTGGAGCCCGCAAACACATATGCAATAGGTGCTGCTTATGCTCTGGTATTGTGCTCGTGAGGCAAAGCCATGCTGTGCCAGGGCACTCACTGCAGCTTAAGGGTGTCCTAACTTAGTTTATGGCAAGCTAGTCACTGAGCACCCATGGGAATCTATCACCCATACACTTCCCCTGACAGACTAGTGTTCCAAACTATTCCTAGTAGAATACAGGTATACAGTATAGGAATACAGTAGAATACCAGTACAGTGATCTTTGCAGGCAGAGCTTAACACCAGATCAAGAACTAGCCCTGCTGTACTTACATTATGCTGCTGCTATTCAGCAGAATATCATTCCTTCTGCTGAAAAAGAAGGGGAAAAAAAAAAGGGGGGGGGGGGTGGCATGGGGGTAGTGTTGGAACTAAGACATCAGCAGTTCATGTTCCAGCAAGAGGAAGTACACTACCCAATGTTACCAGGTATTTCTGGTAGAGCTGGAGGGATTTCACTGGCTAGTTATCACTCCCTTGCTCTGCACAACTCCTGTCCATGTATTCTAGAATTTTGCTGTGCTTGAACATGGAAAAACCCTCACTGCTATGGCCAGGTCTGTATTACAGCTGCCACTTGCCCTTTCTGTTTATATTTATCCCTTCTTCACCTTCCCAGGTGAAGTGCCCAAGAGCTTCTTACACATGATACCATGCAAAATCCCATCCTATTTCTTTTTTTCTCTCTCTCAAACTTGCTCTTTCAGAAATTACAATGGGGAAAATGCTTCTGTACACAAATGATGTTACAATAAACTGTCTTCAAAGTCCTTATCGATAAGGTTTTTTCACCCAACGCATCCCCTGATCACCACTCAGCTCACTTTAGGAAACAAAACCACATTTACCACTTCACCATTACCCTCTGTCAGACAGATCGTAAGTATTACCACACTGGTGTTTCTCAGCTTGGAGATCAAATTAACAACATAACCCCTCCCAAACACAAAGGAACAAACCCACAGGAATCAATGGGAGATCTCATCACCCTACTAGTGGGCAATTAGCAAAGAGAAATGGATGAACATGATCATTCTTTCACTAGGTAAACAAAGCTTATCTGCAAAATAGATTTACTGCTAAATGCAGTTCAAAGTATCAATAGAAGTTGTGGATGCCATTTGGCCTTTTACTCATTAAGCACGCTGGTCTTTGAAAACATTATTCTGACTAATGAGCTGTGTTAAGTGGTTCTTGGATTCTTATTGTGTTTCCAGTGAAAGATCTGGACTCACAGAAGCTGATGAAAGAAGGAAAAGCTGCGGTGCTTCTGTGCTCAGGTATCAGCTTCTCAACCTAATCTCAAGGACAATTCTCAGTTTATTTATTTACTTAAAGATTACAAGCATCACCAAATCCTATTTAACGGCTTGCCTGAAGTAGATTTTGTCATCACAACTGGAAGAAGGATCAAGAATGTAGAGTTCCCAGTTAGGGAACTTCACTATAAAGTACTCTTCAAGAGTATTCTGAAGAGTACTAATAAAAAGACCGCACCACTTTCAACCACTCAAGTATTTAATTCAAATAATGTGTCATTTATGTGTTCTAAGAAGGCAGACAGTACGCCAAAAGATGCAGAAACAATCGCTTCAGTTTTTCTTGGAACTTCTACTGAAAACATTTAAGTTTTACCAACTTAAAACTGGGTCCATCCACGTATTGAAAAATAAATGAAATTATTCTATCTAATTAATCTTTCAAAATAGATCACAAAATACAGCTTTCTTCCAAAAACAGATGCATGTACTAATTTCAAGTGTCAACAACAGTTCTTAAAACAAACTGTAGAATTCATTGTAGAACAGGCACCCTTTTTTCAAAACGTTTCAAGACACTTAGTATATTTGGCTCCATAAAATTTGTTTTTAAACAGTCCTTTGTTGTAGGCAGAATAGAAGCAGCTCCATCACTGCACAAATCAACATATAATTTAATATCAAATCCTCCGAATTCCGAGACTTGTTAAGGACTTTCTGCGGTTTGATAGCAAAGAAGCAGCTCTTGTAGGCTAACCAGGCAACTTGGTTAACACAGCACTAGTTGACTTACCTAACTGAAAGGCAAGTTACACCTTCTTTCACTCCAGTGTGAGTTTTCCTTCAACAGCAACAGTCATGACTTGACTTCACCTTTGTACCAGAGTATGTGGAAGAACTATTTAGCTTGCATTTTTGGCAGCACTCCTCAAAAATCATTCAGCACACACTGATTGTACTCAACAAAAATCAAGGCAAAGCTTTGTAAATCCCTGGAAGCGTTCCATTCTGAATTTCTAAAGCCGCTTGCTTTGGGTATGATGAACAAATTGTCTTACAACAGTCTCCACTGTACATAGGGCTGGCAGGAAGCATTTTTAATCTTCTCAGCTGAAGATGGTAGTTTCATCATTTTAGCTCCAATAAAAATACTAGAACTTCAATTACTACTTGACAGGCAACTTCTGATTTCAAGCCACATCTTTTTAAAATTTGTTTGCTAAATCATTTAAGCAGTGTGATCACAACACTGCAAAGAGTCATGGAAAAAGTAATTCAGTGTTTTGCAAGGGGAAAAAAGGCAAAAAACAAGACATGAAAGAGACACTTTGATCGAATACAGAATACACACACTGATTCCTCATTGCTTAATCATAACACAACTATGCCAGAACAAAGACTTACCACATAATTTTTGACCTTTAAAAGAAAACTAAAGTTGTGAGTGATCATTTATTATATTTAATTTTTTCCACATTGTTTGCCTTGCTGGGAATGAGGATGTATTAGGTGCGTTTATGTTTTCACCACTTCACAACGCTGAGCACTGGTGATGAGGAAGCAGTATTCCGTAACTTTCAACTGAGTGTCCCTATTGAGATGCCACTGTCCAACCACAGCACAGCTCACTTCTCTGAAGCTTTGTGAGCATTAATTAGCCTCTGTCGCTTCTCCCGGTTCCTGGCCCTGTTTTCTTCATACTGGAAGACAGATAAGGAAATTAATAGATCAGCTGTTACCACAGAACAGGTAAGTCAAATTTAAAAGTATGGAGAGCATTTATGACTCAGGAACAGAAACAGTAACTGATGCATTAGAAATTCAGTTCTTGTTAATATTTATGTATTAGTTCATTACTTTGAAATTAACATCTATTTGATTAAAATACACTTTTCTCAGTTTGAGGCTATTAAGGTAAAGAGTATTAGAACATTCTAATAAAGTCAACTCAGTTAATCCTATGGAGGAACTTAATTATACAGCCGTTTTATGTAAGACAGCTGCACTTCACACATGAACTAGGAAAAAAAGTTGCATTGGTGCTAGAGCACCTAGAGCACAGGTCAGGCTCTTCCTTTTCAGATTACTGATTAATGTAAGTGTGTCTGCCTTCTGAAGCACGAATTTGTCACCACACACTTGGTCTGGTTTTGATCCTGGTCATTAATCATGTGCACAGATAAAGTAGTATACCGAGATGAAAGGAACAAAGGCAAATTTGGGTTGAATGAGGGTAAAGTGTTTTGGGGGGGGGTTATGCTTTAAAAAAGAAACATGGCAGAGATGGGACTTCAGTGTAAAATGGAATCAAGAAAGCCTCACAGCTTAGAAACATGCAGAAGACGACCATGCTTTCAAGTATGCCCCTGCACTAGCAAAAGCCTGAAGACTGAATAGCGTTTCTTTCATTGCAGCCAAAATGGAAACCTTTTCATGGCTAAAATAAGAGAAAATTAAAAATCAAAGTATGACTTGATATATATTTAATGAGAAGCAAATTATTCTTGGTCTTAAGTTAGAACATATATTTGTTCAATTTTTTAATAATTGGTATCAAGAATAAAAGCCAAGTAACCCACTCAATTCTCTATGTAATGTAATAAACTACTAAGGACATTGATTTTGGAAGATTTGCAGTTTTTCACTCATCATACTGATTGGTTTATAACTGAAATAATGGCCCAAGACATTACTTAACATTTACAGAATGCTTAACTTCTTCCCATGCCAATATTTAATTTTTCAATAACTCATCCATGTTTTTATGTGGAATGAGAACAACGGATCTTTAAAAGCTACACTTGTACCTATTCTATATTTGTAAACAGCCTTTCAGGGGCTTCCTAGTAATGGCATATTGATGTAGCCATATTTTAAGAAGGCAGACAACTACAGCCATCAAGAACTTCCTTTAATGTAAGAGCTTCAATGAACAAAGACAAATAAGATTACATGGAAAGAAACTTCACTTCTTTGTTTTCCAGATCTGTGCTACAGTTTTTACAGGGGGGGAAAAAAGGGTATTTGACACAAGCAGATTAAATGAATTCCTGTAGACTGACAGAGGGAAAAGAAGGGCCCAAACTGTTCTGGCTATCGTGCACTTCAAGTTTCCCTTTTTAGACACGATTGTGAAATTTATGTCAAAATTACTAAGTACAATTTCAAGTTAAAGTGTGTGTGAAAAATGCATTTATGGGTTCTTTCACGTAGGCATGACAACCACAAATCTAAAGACCAGTTGATGCTTTCTGAAAATGTGCCCACTAGCTACTTAAACTCCTGGAGTCTTCCATTCCATCTGCAGATGTAGTACGGCAATGGTTAGGTGCTCAGATAACTTCAGTAATAAGCGTTACTCATGCAGAAGTGACCATGGCTGCTTTATATTCTATTCTGTGTGAATGCCACTACTAAAAAAAAAAAATTTTTAGAAAAAGATCAGAAGCAATCTGTGAAGTGTCAGTTCCTATTTGCAATATTGTTTGGTTAAAATGTGTGTTTGCCTATTTTTGCATATCCAGAAATAGACCATGCCATTTGTTAAAGCCAGATTTTACCTGATAAATTTATCAGAAAAAGTTTAAACTTGGTCTCAAATGCCCACTCCAGGCTGTGCTTACATTTCAAGGCCTATTTATTGATTTGTACTACTTAGTAAAAAGGAACTCTACTTCTATACCATGGACTAATCTTTTATTAAGCATCTAACTTTTAGTAAATTTGTTTCTTACCTCTTTCTTTAAGCACTTTCGCATCTCACGGTCAATATCATTGCAATGGCCAAAAAATTTCAAAATGTTGTGCTGATAAGTTAGGGAGAGAAAAAAAAAATTACAATTCAAAGGTTTCTTCCTCTGAAGCTCTAAATTTCTTAGAAGTCACTTGCATTTGCAACACATCCTGGTCTTTTCCTTTTCTCTTTCTGTGAAAAATGATGCTTTGTAACTTCTCTACTGAGTAGCTAGAAGTTGAACTCCTGAACCTCATTTGAACCATGACTGCCTTGCTCAAAGTTGAAGGTACTTGCCATGTTGTACAATGAGACTAAAACAGGATACCTAAGCTGAAGCTATGAAGTCTAAATGTAGAACATACAAATTATTGATCTAGGAATCAGTCTTACCATTTCCACTCACACTAGCTTGAATAATATACAAAACCCAAAAGATTCTGAACTCCAGTTCGTGATACAGAAAGATGTAGGGAGATCTACAGGCATCCTGGAGGCAATGTCCTCTGTCCTTTAGTTTTCATTATTTCTTCATGATCTAGACAGGCAAAGGACTTGTTGCTCCATCATCCCAGCCACACGAGGAATGTGTTGTTGGACCAGAACATGCAGGCACTAGACTTAAATGACTGAAATGTTAGAACCAGTATAAAAAATGGGGGATTCAAGTTCTCCAGATCTTGAGGTTAATAAATAAGATGCATTTACCATCCTTACAACACAGCTCAACTGTGGGCTTTATGCATACTTAAGTGTTACTTAGTTTCTGAAAACCTGCAGGCACTGCCCTCACAAAGGCATTCCCCAGCTAACCCGATGATATCCACCATAAGAATCTGTCCTCTTAGCCAGGATTTCCTGAAGTGATTTCATATTGCCAGCCTTCAAATCACTCTCAGAATGCATTCTTCTAGAAGGACTACTGTTTCAGAGTGATGCGTGCTACCTTGCCACAGAATCTCATAGCAGAATCTGGTAGCAGAGCACCCAAGCAATTCAGAAGACCTGGAGGAGTGGAGGTTTTAGTAGATGTTTTCAGCTATACAATCCATAGAGACAATTCAACCAATCATTTACTGAACTAATGAATTAAAAAAAAAAGACCATGAAGAACAAAACCAATGAGAATGAAGTAAATTCCATATTTCAGAGGGAAACCAATGTGCATTTCTGCAGCTGATGAGCAGCTAGATGGATATATACAAGTAATATAGGAACACTATTAAGAATTCAAACAGTGGAGAAGATTTCAGCCAACAGAACATGACTGAAAGTAGGAGCAGGCTAGTAAAGATTATGACAAACACTTAACTATAGCAGTGCTATAATTAGCTTGTTTATACCTCTCTGCTTTATAAAGGGCATCAGATGACACTCTGAAGCAGTTGCATGTGATAAATGGTCACTTTACGGCAAGCTGATCTTGCTTTTCAACATTTTTCATTTTAGCTAATACAGATCTTATTTTGTATTCTATTCCCATACCTTCATGTTAAATTTCAAGGTGAGCACTCACATTTCAAGTTAACTCCACTCTTAGTAGTGTAGACAGTGCATTGAAGCCGCGTCTTTAATTAGATTCCTCAACTGTCAACTTTTTGGCTCAGATTATGAGGAAAAACCAATGAGTTCCTCAAAAATAGTTATTACATCTATTACAGGTATACAATTGCAAGAAAATATGCATTTCTTTCAGCTGCTACCTATACAAATAAGTCTTTTTAAAGCATGCGCTTGGCACTATAATGGAGTTGCTAAAAAAAAAAAAAAAAGAAAAATAGTGACATCAAATAGGAATCCCATTAACTTCTCCTCACTAGATTAAGACTTGATATAATGGGCAGGTTCCAGATTAGGAATAAAGTAAACCAAACTGCTTTTTGTGAAAAACACACACAACACTAAGTTAAAAAATAATGCTTTTTATCCCTCAGGAATATTAATTCACATTGTAGATGAAGATTCTTAGGACATTTTGGCATTATTACGTAACAGCAGGTAGTCACTGATAACTGATTAAGATCACTGACTTTTCAGACTTCAGTGACTCCAATTTTAAAATATTTCAGCACATTCCCTTTGAATTTTAAACAAAAAGATATTGCTTCCTTTCTACTGTGTGAAAGAAGCCACCTTGACCCTTGCTGTTCAGAGTCTGCTAGCATAAATAACGCTCTCAGAGCTGAGCGCAAGACTGACAAAGTAATTCCTCTTCATGTAAAGATCAACTTCAAACAAAACCAGAAGAATATAACCCTGTGCGTCTGTGTTATTGCTGCTCCTCGTCCCTTTATCAGTCAAAGTGGCAATAGATTCCTTTGAATCACTTGCTGCCAAGGAATCCAAGTGCATCTTTTAAATTCAAGGCAGTTCAATAAGCTACATTAAACAAAAAGCCTATGATACTTGTCTATTAATTTTTATTAAAAAACCCCAAAACCCATTACTTTCAAGTAGTAAATGAGTATTTCTGGATTCTCTAGTGAAAGCATAGAAAGCCCAACTATGTAAGTAGCAAAAAGCAGGACAAATCTGAGTGTGTCTTCTTTCTAATTGGATTTTTTTCAATGTTTACAAAAAATTCATGACAACATTTTCATTTTACATTGCCTATAGAAGTTTTATTCTCCTCTTAACTGACAGTCATTTTATTTGGCAATTCTTTTGATACTATACTAGTTAATGTACAAGGAGGTCTTCTCAATTCTAGCTACTGAACACTTTTAGCTATCTTATGATATTAAAGTTGTTTCAAAAAAAAAAAATCAACTGAATAAATAAAAAAATAAAGCCTCTAGAATCTCTCAAATTACCTAAAGCATTTTTAGGCAAATTAAAATTTTAGAACTCAGAAGAAAAGCATATCTCTTACAATTAATACAACTTTTAGTTTTAAAACTTCAGGATGTTCTGTACAAGAACTTTGTATCTTAGGTTAAAAAATTTAAGCAGTGCACAGGAACAGTCAGGCAGTGGTATGGGAAGTACCACTGATGGGATAGCATCGACAGATTCCAGCGTTTTTACATTTCAAGACACTGCACTACCAGTGCTAACAAAAACTAATTAAATGTTGCTGAACAAACCCAGTAGAGTATACTGATCGCAAGTGAATTTTAGTATTACAACTCTGCTCCCTTCATTGATGTAACTTAGAAATCGTAAGAAAGTGTGCTACCGCAGAAGTTTTTCTACATGTTAGTTTAACTACTTTAAAATATGCAAAAAATGGTGTTACCCTTCTTTCATGCAAAATGTCTTCTCTCATATTTTGTGTATCATCAGCCTAGTTTTGCTTTCTGTAATGACTTTTGCAATGAATAATTCAGAATTCTGCTCAGAACAGTGAAGTTAACATGTATTGGAATTTATGGATAACTGCATGACAAAAGAAGTATAAACATTTCACCTCCATGCTCAGATGAAAATATTGTAGATTGCACATTCAACATTTAAATATATTTTGTTTCAGTGGAAACTAGAAAATCGAACTTTCTATGCACTAATACAGAAATATACCTGTATGGAACATCCGTTCAGAGCATACAAGAGAACTGGGAAAATGATTAAAAATATTGCAGCAAAGCTGCAGATTGCTTTCATTGTAGGGGCTGACTCTTCTACATCTAGAGGTTTACAACAGAGCAAAATAAAGAAAAAGACTTTTAAAAATGAGTGAGATGAAGATTTTATCTTCTTGAAGCAATGAAGTGTCTCAAGAAGCCTGAAGACAATTTGGCATTTTACATCCTTGGGTAGATGCCTATTAAGAAGATGGAAGTCAGACAGTAATTGGCATTCAGCTCTCCAGGCTCTGAACGTAAGGCATGCCGCACATCCACGTCCCTGGCAACACATCTGCTTATAAATAGACTCAAGCATCTGCCCAGTGGACAGCTGGAATATGGAAATGCTCTGACCACACAAAAAGAGGGCATTTGAAGTTGATTTTATTATTGTTTTTTGAGGGGCACTCCGTACTAAAATTTATTTCAATTCTTAAAATAGATCCGTACTTGTGAAGCTCTAACACAGGAAATTTTACGGCCTGTTTTATTTTCTAATGGAATCACTGGCAAAATTTTATACACAGTTGTCAGGTACCTCTTCAGCGAAAACACACTAGCTACACTTCATGGCTGATCTGCCTAGAGGAGGTTTTTCTCCCTATGATCATATAATATTCTCACTAATTTATCTTGACACTCATTTCCCCAACCCACCCACTCTTTTCTCTGCTCAAAACTTCTTACCTCCTTGTGACACTTCTTGAGCAGACTGATAACTAGGTTACATTCTTCAGTGTGCAGATGAGGAGACAGGTCTGGATGCATCTTCAGTTAGGGATAATTTTAGTAGCACAAAGACAAGAATCTGAGAAAACTTCCACCTGCCAACATTAAAATATGAAAGTGTAACTAGACAGTTTGAGTTAACCATTTAAGATATTATCACACAGTATTATCTGAACAAAAAATACTTTAGATCAAAATGCAGCTTGATATGTATAATTTATATTATACAGAGCATCTAAACCCAGCACGTCAGTACTTCTACACAGCCCAAATGTTACAAGTTAACCAGAAGTTTATATTCTTTGCTCTCATGGACGTAAGCGTGCATTTGGGATTTTAATTTTCAGGGTCTTCCTAGCAGCATTAATCTTTCTTGAACTGTAGATTATCTTTTCACTTTCCTACTTCGGTTTTCTTTTTTCTAGCTTTAAAAAAGCTAAGTATATGTGATTGCCTTTCTGCCCTCTGCAAAGGTGGATCAGAAGAGGAAGCTCAACAATATTTCATATACGGCACTCTGAGAACTGGCATCTTTTTTAGTTATCTACATGCTTTTTAAAAAATCCTGATCCAAAGCACTGATGATGCTTTAAAACCAGTACTTAATCACTTAATCAAAACAGCAACGATTTTTTTTTTAATTATGCCCTATTGAAATACCTCTTCTTGCAACTTCATCTTGTTGCCTCTTGCCCTTTCACTGTGCTCCTCCGAAAAGCATCTGGATCTACCTTCTACATGAATCCTCCGCTCCCGCAGGTAGTGGAAGACAGCATTTAGGTTTCCCTTTTGAACACTAGAACAGCCTGCCTCCCTTAACCTGGCTGCATACACCAACTGTTCCACTCTCGTTTCCCTTAGACTTCCTGTTAGACTCTGGGACCCCAAGATGAACACAGTGTTTCAGAGGTGGCCTCAAGACTGCCAAGAAGAGTGGAATAGCAACTCCCCTTGACCTGCCAGCTCCACTTCTAAGGTAGCCCAGTACGCTGTCAGCCTTTGCTGCGGCACGGGTGCACTGCTAAATCACGTTTTAACTTCACGTCAACTAGGACCCCCAGGGCCTTTTCTGCAGGGTTCTGTGGGGTGGGAGCAAACTTCATTCTAGAAATAAATTTTTATATTACCTCTCATTTAAAAAACAAATATTCCCATAAGTAATTTTCAAGATCTTTTTTTAAAAAGGATGCGAGTGTCAAACAGTAGTGCTTCAAATAAGATGACATCTTTGCAGTGGAAGATCACTTCACCAGGGCAGGAAGGAGAAAAGTCCAGCTCATACCAGGACAAATGGTATGACCCATACTGCCACTGAATCAGAGATGCCTTTTTTTGTTTGTGTACTTAGTATTTTGTCATTCTCTCTCCCCTCAAAGAGCTCACCTTTCTAGCTGCAATACATTGAGCAAATACCACTACGACTTGTCCAGAGTAGCCATCACTGTTTTAACTTAACAGCTAAAAAGACAAGTTAAACACTCGTAGCCAGAGGTCAGATTTTACAACTGCAAAATCCCAATATTCAGCTGCAGTGCTGGCAGCTAAAATCTACACTGCTGCTCCTAGAGTACTCAAGTAATATATTCGGCTTGAAGAGGTATGCACACTAACTTACCCAACACTTCCCATCATGTGTTCAGCTTAACAAGAGTTACATTCCCACAAGCAAACTAAATTTCAAATATCCAAACAGATTTAAAAGCCTCTTGACACCCATGAGAATATGTTCCACATGGTGTTGCAAACATGTCGTAATTTCTTTCAAAAAAATCTTTCCCCATACTATCTGGAAGTCTAATATTACACTACATATACTCTTAGCACAGAAGTTGGAAACTGTACAAGTTGCTTAAGCATTCCATTCAACAAATTAACATGTGAACCTTCAGAAATATGACAGCAGGAGCACGGCTAACAGCAAAGTGATTAAGAACCCTACTGTGTTATTGCCACTAGCTTTTGATTGCATGCCACACAAAGTCAGTGTGTTTTAAATTTATCAGTAGATTTTTTTGATAGCAGTAGAGTGACCATTCCCTTGAGAGAGTGACCGGTTCAGTGACTGCACTCTACTTTAACATGTGTGAACTCGGCTGATTATTAAATCTCTTCATCATTCAGCCTCTGACCGATCTTTCTGAAACTGTCAGCAGAAGCGGCTGTCTCAGAAGGAGAAAGCAAGACCTGGGCTCTAGTGAAAAAGGTAGTATGCACATCAGCACAGGCCAGAAAGTCAAAGGAAGCATTCCAAGGAAAACTAAGGCTAGTAATCACTGCCATTGTTGACAAAATTCTTCTTCCATAAAGTGGATGAAAGCTGTCAATGCCACAAATAGAGAGGTGACGGTGCATTTCATCAATTAAAAGCCCTCTAACGACTCAAATGAATTTTCCAATGGCACCTCTTGCAGGATAGATGCTGCAAATCAAACGTCCAAACTGTCACACCAGTTCATAGATCAGTACTCCTGAAAATAATTTTCAAATAACGTTCAATATTAAAATCTTTCCAGAATAGTTACCAGAAATGGTACTCAGCTCATGTAGGTTATGATGGGTTAAAGAAACAAAATATCTTACAGTAGCCATGGAAGGCTTAACTGGAGTTTTTAATACTTTTGAAGTTCATGAGTGAACAGTGTTATCAGTGCTCAATATCATATTTATGTTTAGGAGTGTCAGATTAGACAGTGATCCTTAAATGATCAGAGAAAGCTAAAATATTTTTGCTGGAGGGGAATGACTCAGACAGAAGAGTTTCAAGAGTAACAGAAACATGTATGAAAAAAGGACAGGATGAACTATTGGTTTCCTTTGTTTTTAACAATGTTCTCATCTAAAATAAAGACAGCAAATGGCCATCTTACCAGGATTTAAGTCCACGTGGATGGAATTTTATATAAGTGGCAGCTCATAAGGAATCAAGATATGATACTTTAAAAAAAAACAACAGAAAAAAAACTACTAAGAGAAATGCTGGATAAAGAATGTCAAGGGAAATACGCAATTGTGGTAAAAGAAATACTAGCAGTAAAGTAGAAGTACAACATTAAAAAAATACAAGAATTGCTTTAGGAGGCAAATGGACTGCAAAATGCTAAGCAAACATTAATATCTGAAATGAATATTTGGAGACAAGTATTTAGGTTAACTCTTTACATAAAGGCACTGACATATTTCATGGAGTTACACAAAAATGGTTTGCCCTTTAATGTGTTTTATAGAAGGTTTTAAATTCCGCTCATTTTTTCCTTCCTTGTTAAAAGTGACACCACGTACGTATCTAAATGATTTGATTGAAATGCCTTAAGAACTAACTGCAAACTTCTATAAACTATTGCTCTCTGAAGATAGAAGACATGGATAAAGATGATTGATCTTTCAACTTCCTTAACCAGTTTCTAAATCTACACTATCCTTCAGCAGAAAAAAGAACTGAGAAATTGTCTCACTTCAGGGTCATGTTCCGTGTAGTTTAAATGGAGAAAATAGAGCATGTTCTAGCTTTATAGTTTCCAACATAAACCAGATTTAAAAAAAAAAAAAAAAATCAAAAGCCTAAACTTAGAATTCTGTCAATGCTACCAAATTTCCAATGCTAGTGGTTTTGTTTAGAGAAATAATACTTATAAGATAATTCTTCGCATAAGCAATCCCAGACAACAAGCACCTTCAAATTGCTGAATATTTCCTAACAAGAATCATCATATAAGTTATCAAGAAGTGATACTCATCCCTAATCTAAAAGCTGATCTTTATACATGTTCAATACATTAAATATTTAATATTAATGTGCAAAAGGAACCTATATGTATTACAGAATTCACAATAAAACTGCAGATACCTAGAAAGTAAGCAGAAACCAAAAGGCTGTCTCGAAGGAGCAGGCAAGAGCACTGTACGCATTTCATTCACACTCCTGCAGGACACCACAATCCAGGCTGAAGGGCTTGTCTCTCCTAGGGCTAATTTCTCCTCCTGACTTTCCTATGGGAAACAGCAGAAAAGGACCTAGCCATGTGGAGAAAGAAAGGGTTTGGTCCAGTCCCATGTCTTTCCCAAATGAAGGAGACCAGCACGTCAGAAGCCAGGAAAGTCCCTCCCTTCTTTTCTAGAATCTCCCATAAATGTGAACTAACCAGTTCCCTGATGCAGAAGGAAAACTCAGTTAGGGTGCTTTCGTCTCACTGATCAGCTTAATGCTTAATACTTCCATGCTTGGAGGACAACAATGAAAGAAAGGTTTAAATCTAGCTAATTGTCTTCCTAACACGCTTTTTCCATATTTCATTAAAATATGCTAGAAGACTATTTTTTTAAACTAAGTTCTGCTAATTTTTCCATTTAAAAGTTGCATACAAAAGTAATGTAATTTTTTCAAGTTTCCAAAGTCAATAGTAAAAAAATCCCCATGAATTCACATATTGCTCAGAAAAATGTCTTAAAGCAAAATGGCAAATCCTTGTTTACCAACCTTGAAGATGAAAAATGGCATCTGAGCATGTCCATCACTAATCACTGAGCTCCCTAACCAGGAACACAGAGCTTTCAACAGTATCACAGAACGCACCCAGCTGCTGCAAACACTCAAACAACACCCGCAAGGCGGCAGCATGACCGTGCAAAGGAGAGCAAGTTCCTGCAGGAGGGAAGGACGAACAGACCTGCCCATTCCAATAAAGCCACTGTATCCGTCACCATCTCTAACACTGATTTTTGCACTTCATTTCACTGGCCAATTTGAGTAAGACCAAACATTTTGGTTTCCAGGTCTCAGTTACATGGTATGGTTCTGTTTGGCTTTGGAGAAGAATACTTACAAACCAACCAGCTCTTTGGTTACTCACATCATGGGCGTTTTCTTTAAGATTATACAAATAAAAAGCATAAAAAGGATTCAGCACCACACCTAACTTGGTGGTGGTGCCTGAAGCTATCATTCATATCACTTCAGCAGAACTTCTACATTCCTAGTATTATCTTTCATACACAATTTATAAATACTTTTACGATAACAGCTTAGAATCCTCAGATCATTCGTGAAATCACAGTTGATGAACACCATTTCAGAAACCCAGGGAACTCTAAGGACTCTGTTTCTAGCTTTCAATAACATGGTTAACATCGTCCAGATCAGTATATTAAAGCATCATTCTATGCTACTACCATTAAGGTTGTGATTAGGCACATAAAGAATGACCCCTACCTTTCCAACATTTCCAAGAAATTTAGAAATTCACTTTAATAAACCAAGTTTAGCTAAATCTTATAAAAAATTAGTCATAACCTCTTGAATCTCAGTCTTGAAAACTATGCACTGATTTTCTAATATTACATATTAGAATGGGAGGGAAATAACTGAGACACATATCTAAGAAGACTTGTAAATAGTAAGGAAACACAAAAGGGGGTAAAATATATCTACTTTTAAATGTTTTTATATTACGTAGATTGCATTTACTTTCCCTGAACCTAAGTAATAATAATAATTTTGATAATCATAGTGATTTTAACTGTCTTTTCACATGACTGCTTTCTGCCAATAATTCAGCATCCATCAGAGCAGCAGAATGAGCACTCACCCGCTACTTTTAGGAGTAGGTATCTAATAAAACTACATCATACCTGAT
Organism: Bucorvus abyssinicus; assembly: GCA_009769605.1. NCBI lineage: Eukaryota > Metazoa > Chordata > Aves > Bucerotiformes > Bucorvidae > Bucorvus > Bucorvus abyssinicus. The sequence goes on from CM020040.1 coordinate 17,055,819, forward strand.
TTCATACTAAGTAAAGCAAGTTAAGAAGGTGCTAGTCCTAATGAATAAAGCAAGTTGAACACCAACTCGATTATCAAGTAATTTCTACAGTTTTATTTCTGGCTAAAATAAATTATCAAGTAAAGCACAGTAGGGCATTTTCACCTCCTGGCAAGGTCGTATTCATACAAAAAGCATCAGCATAGTTATAGGACAATTAGTGGAATGTTTTTATTATGATATGCAGCAAGTCACACTGCACAATACAGCACTGTGAGATTACTGAAGCAATCTCTTTGTATTCCTGCTATGTCTACGAAGACAAGAATATACCATCAAGAATGACAAGAGCCAGCCAATATAACAGTAAAGTATGCTGAAAATGAGGTGCTGCCACCAAATTCCTGTTTGCAAGCTTCAGCTGCATCCACCAGACCAGGCTTCATTTCGTTAGTATCGCATTCATTTCCCAATCTAGCAGGTAAGAACACTAGAAATTTAGCACTGCAAGCAGAATCTTCTTGCTTATGGTAGAACTTCTTTCACCTTTCTGAGAGAAAGGGCTCAAAAGGCTCATGCTCCCCTGCTGGAAAAGACAGGGCTGCAACCCTTGAGCAGACAGACCCCCTCAAGAAAGGGACATAGCACTTGGCAGACAGCAAATACCGGGAGCATAACACAACTTCGCTGTCAGCTGAAAGGGGCTGCTGCTGTTACCAACAGTTACGGCAGGAGGCCCACGGAACTAACCCACGCCGTTTTCAGTCTGTAGTTTCTCAAGGCTCCCAGGAGTCCTTAAACAGTGATGGGTACACCCGGACACAAGGAAAAGCTTACGGCAGTCGCAATGGAGAGCCCCACGTTCCCATTCAGAGCAGCCCTTTTGACAGCCCTCCGTGAGCCCTGAGGGAGGATGCGAGGTGAACAGAGGGTCCCAGAAGCCAGCCCCAAGCTCAAGCGGGGCAGGGCACAGCTGTCCCAAAGCCAGGCGGTGGGGAGGGAAGAGGGCGACGGGAGGGGGGGCCGCCCCACACACCCCTCTTTTCCTTTAGGGCTAGAAAGAAACAACGCCGCCCGCTGGGGTCCAGCCAAAGCCTCCCCTCTCAGCCATCCTCGCACTTACTCCAGCCCCCAGCGGATGAGCCCAGCCAGGCGGGACCGGTACCAAGAAAGACACAGGAGCCGCGCAAGGCCGGGAAGAGGCGCGGGTGACCCGGGCAGGCCCGGCCGGAAACTACTTCAGCGCCCCCCGCAGCCGCGGGAAGAGCCCTCACGGCGCCGGCGCCGGTGCCAGCGCGCGGTGGGTGGGAGGTGCGGCGTCTTGTGATTGGATGGCTCGGGCACCCTGCGGAGTCTGATTGGGCCCTTCGAAAGGCGGGCGGTGGTTGGCGAGGCGTGCGGCGGGCGGGAAGGAAGGAAGGAAGGGCCGGTGTGCGGCTCTGCAGCCGGGTCGGCGACTGGAGCGGGAGCTGTTGCCGGTGCTTGCACTGGGTAAGTGAGGCTGTGGCGCTTCGCTCGGCTATGCGGCTGCCTTCGCGTCTGTGCGCGCCCGGAGTCCTCAGGTCCCCTGCACACCCATCGGGCTAGCCAGGCAGTAACAGCTTTGGGTGAGTGCCAGCGTCCCGGCCCTCTCCAGAAGCTCTCACTAGGCCTCCGTCAGCGAGGGAAACCTCTGAGGGCCTGGGGAAAAATTGTTATGGAAAGCGTTTTAACTCGCTGTCGTTAATGTCCGCTGCAATCTATGGTAGTGCCACGCTTAGGACTGATGCCAATGTTCTGCTGGTCGTGCCTAGGTGCCAGCTTTGTACACCTCTCCTGAGCCTGTGCCTTGCTCTTCTTTAACGGTTCGACTTTTTGGCTGGCTCCATCATGGATGAAACTGTTGCTGAGTATATCCGAAGAACTGTACTAAAAATCCCACGAGATGAAATCAAGGCAATGCTACAGAAGTGGGGCTTTCTTTCCGAGTCGCAGCTGCAAACCATAAACTTCCACCAGATAAAGGAGAACATTTCTCAAGAGGTTGTACAACTCTGTGAGGTAATCCTTTCCTTCGGGAACTGCTGTCAGTGACATCCAGGATGCATGTTGAAGCATAGTGAAAAAAAACATTCTTATGAAGAAATGAATTTTGTTTGGCCATAACACAGCATCAGATGGCAGTTCGTAGTCTGGAAAATGTAAAGCTAAGCTGGTAATACCATCAGTTTTGTCTGATTGATGGGAATGCAGGACTGAACCTTACTAAGTATGGAAGTACATGTTTTGAGCTCCAAGTTGCACAAGGTAGAAAAAAGCTTAGTGTGTTAAACCTTTAAGAAATGGATGTGTTTCTAAACTGTAAAATAAAGGCATTGATTAAGGTGTCTACTCATTACATTAACAGTGCTAATTAAATCTCTTTAGTATGGGTAATCATAGCAGTAGTTTATATCTTTTAGACTTTTCAGATTTTTTTTGAAAAATTTCCTTGCCCAGAACTACTTCTGTTCTGCGTATATGGATCTCCTATTTATGTACTCTGATTTTGGTGTACCACGAGTCTTTATATATAGTATCATAACCCAGACAGATACAGCTGTTACTGATATCTCTTAAATTCTGTAGCTCTTTGTATCATTCCTTTTGTTCCTGTTGTGTGCACATTGGGACTGGGTGTGGTGTCTGAGGAGAGTGTACACGCTGTAGGCTTCAGTGCGATGTTATTTAAACTACCAATACTGAGATTTTGCACTCACTAAACAGTGTGGCAGAGCATTCTGGACCTGCAGTCCATCATGCACTGTTCTTATTCTTCCCAGGAAAATTCTGCAGACATAAAGCAAGCAGCTGTCCTAGACATAATCTGTAAGTAAAAAATGAATAAAAGTAACATCTTTATATTTTTTTCTGGGTATCTTGATAACGCTGTTAATTACATAGCAGTTGCCTTAGTGAGGTACAGATGTACTGGTCACAAACATATTATATTTTCAATGAATCTTAATGGGTCTGACCTTTTTTATAAAAAAATTCAAAAGCTCAAACATACCAGAAGTATGTTTGCTTCTTCTGAGGTCTAAAGAGACGTAACTGTGGTAAGCTACAGCCAGCACTCAGTTACAAATGTAGAGAGATGTGTTTGTCTTTAGTGAGTACCAAACCCTAAAATAAGTAATACCGTGCTCCCATAGGGAATGACATAGGCAAAACTGTTGGGAAATACTCCAGGTGGAACTCTAACTCCAATATTAATTCACAGCTTGATTATATAACAAATCTCAAGGTTTCTTTTCACAGTCTACACTTCTTTGTTTGAGTTTAGATTGACTTTCAGTCACTTCAGGTAAAATCCTTCTTTAAACATTGAGCCTCAGATACCCTTTATTAGTTGCTTAACTGAATTACAAAAGATCTTCCCATCTCTTCTAATAAAAAACTGTTTTGCTTTTAGGTTTGCTATGTGTCATAGTTTAAGAATGCTGAACACATTATACTGGATTATCAGAAGTAATCTTTTTGAAATAACCTGGTCATAGAAGTATTGTAAAATTCTTTGTCCCTTTAATTACCATATGATAATACACTATGTCATTAACTAGGCAGTCTGCTATAGTTGCAGATGTCCCTGCTCACTGCAGGTGGGGTTGGACTAGATGACCTTTGAAGGTCCCTTCCAACCCAAAGCATTCTGTGATTGTACAATTCCATGACCAATTCCTGTTTTTCTTAGACAACCACATCTACCCAAACAAAAGAGTGTGGAGTGTTTACCAGATGAACAAAACAGGTAAAATGGCTTTCCTTGCTGTAATCTCACAGTTCTCAGCAACTTACTGCAGTGCTGTCTCGTATCGTACATTTTAAACACAAACATGGTCTAGGAAGCATTTTTTCAGTGGAGCTATCTTTAACATTTCACTATGTATGGGTTTTTCAACTGAGATATCTTTAACGTTTCTAGAATACTTTCAATTAACTTCTCAAGCAATTATTAGAAATTAGTAACTACTAACTAAATATTAACCTTTTCTCTGTATAGCAGTAATGAGGCTGAAATGTAATATACAGCCTTTTTTATAAGGCTATGCACCTTCAGCTTTTTCTGCTTAATATTGTTTCAGCAAACCTAAAAACACCTCTGAACTAGTTCTCATAAACACAATTCTCGTTTCTTTTTTTTTTCTTGTGTAACAGCGGAAGAAACGGAATTTTTTGACTTAACAGATTTCAAAAAAAAATTTAAAAGACGACTTCGGTCAGCCTTGAAAAATGTAAGAGTAAATCCATTCTAAGTTTGTTACTCAGCTCTTGTGTCAATAGATTGTTGTCATAACTTTAGTGAGGTGGTTTTTTTTTACAGTCTACACCAAAAATTAAAGGGAATTACTCATTTGGGTATAGTAGGAACTGCATGTGAACTAGGAAAAATGTATTGCTTATCTGTTCTAGCAACTTTACAGTTATGCTGGAGTGAAATGAAATGTAAGTTTGGCTTAAAATATGACTGGCTTCCAGAAAGGCAGCAGTTTGTTTTCTATCAAATCTTTGCCCTGTTTGAGTGGTACCTGTTGCCTGGGTAAGATGATACTGCTTTGTCCTGTTACCCAATAACAATACACAAACAACAAAAATCAGATCAGAGTATAGAGGGAATTTGAAGTAGCAGCTAAGCAGGACAAGGAACTTCAGTTATTATGACTTATATCAGTAGCAAATTTGTATCCATTTCCTTTTAGTTCTGGTTTTGAAATGATGTTTTGTGATGGCTGTAAGAACTTGGCCTTGATGTTGCATTGCACTATAATGACAGAAAAACCACCAACAGAAATAGGTATGGTAAGAAAAAATGGAAAGCAAATACTATCATCTCACTTTTTACTAAGCAATTTGCAGAAGCCTTTTCTTGTAGCTCACCAGCTTCATTTAAGGGAGGTAATAGAAAATGCCTCTGGCTAGTCAGCTGTGTCATCTCTTGATGCACAAAGGATTCCGCCCCCCCCCAACAACAGCAGAGGGCAACAAATGCAAATCAGACTAACAGATCATCTGCTGCACTTCGTATAATGCTATCATTATAATAAAGTTTTGAGATATTTTTATTTTTAAAAAAAAATTTCAACAAAAACTTTGAGAAGTGATGTTGGTTCAGCAATTTAAACAGTTAATGACCTGACAGTTAAAGCCGGACTAAAGCTTGGCTACATGTGCCTCAGTTAAAAGGATATGTTTGGTTTTTTTAAAGCAAGTTTTACCCCTCTGAAGTTACCCGATTGATTCAAAGTAAGAAGACTTAACCAAGGAGCAAATCTACAAGAACAGGAAAGGGAATTATCTTCAAACTTCTGACTGTGTACACTTGAGCAGTGATAGATATTATATTCAGGTGTAAAATCATAAGCTGATCCAGAGTTTAGTTTCTCAAAAATTGGACATGGTGGAAATACTGTCACTAGCCCTCCACCTAAAGACACCTTCTTGTGGTGGTGTTATTTTCCCAAAAGAGAAAGTCAAGGCTTTTGTAATAAGCTATTTTAAATTTCACTCTTCAGAAGAAAATGTACTTCAACAGAAACAAAAGTTATGTTAAAGTTTGAAGGGTGACCTTTTTTTCTTTTTAGTTTGTGAGGTTATTGTTTTTCTGTGGAAATTTAAGTACAATCCTGACCATGCTAGTGGAATTTGTTTCTTAGGTAGGCGGTGGTGTGCTAAATTACATTTGGCTCTTGTGAACACAGGGTTAAGAGATAACAAAATCTTTCTGGACACCTGAATGTGCTGGTAAATCAAAGATTTTATTTTTCTGTTTAGATCACCATCAACTTTAGAGAATATGAGGATAATGCAATCTGGATTAGAATTGCCTGGGGAACACCGTACACAAAACCAAACCAGTACAAAACCAGTTATGTTGTATACCATTCACAGACTCCCTATGTCTTCATTTCTGCCTCAGTGCTTAAGAGCAACTTGCCTCTGCTCTGTCAGGTACAGAATAGAACCATGCAGACTCTGGCTTACCAGAGTCCTGTAGAACTATAATTGTGTTACCTTTCAAGAGGATGGATAAAGATTTGTCACTTTGCATAACTTACTAACTGGCACAGTCATTTTTTCCCCTTAGCTCGTGATAAAAATTGGGCAAAACCCAATCTTTGACCTTTGGAATGGTGCGTTGTGAATAAATTCAGTTCATGAGGATTTTTGCTGACCTTGAATTGTTCTAATGTTTTGACCAAGTGTTAGTCAGTATTCAGTTAAATTATCTCATAGAAGTTGAAGAATATTACATCAACACAGTTAACTTCAAGAACTAAGTGTATCAGCTCATCAGGGAACCTATTAATTAGGTCTAAAAGGCATTTTCTGTCAGCTCATGGTGATTAGTGTTGGAAGTCTTTCCTTTTTTTCTCTATTTAGCAGACTTATGTACTAGTAATTTAATTATTTTATTAATCACTTTGGTTTAGTTATTTTTCAGCTGATAAGGCTATAGGCCTTATCTGGTTAATCCTATGAAGGCTTTTGAATATTAACTTAAGCTTAACAACAGTCTATTCAACATTTTTTTCGGTCATAAGAATCCTGCTAGTTAAAGGGCAGTTGTTTACCTTGAAAGAAAAACATTGCAATATCTAGAAATGCTGTATTTTTTCCATATTATAAACACAGTGATGATTAAAGCTGATGTTAAAACAATTTCAATTTTTATTTCAAGGCCCTGGTTCTTGCTTCCAATTACCATGACATCCGTGAAATGGAGCTTCGAAGTCATTCTCTAAACTCCCTTAAAGATATTGTGTTTAAGAGATATAGCCAGGTGAGCTACTTCACCAGTACATCCTAAGATAAGTCTTGCTTTTTGTTTCAGGCATAGTTCTCACCCCCTAGCAGGGGGGAAATTCACCTCTTCCAAGAGACCATCAAGTTAAAATAATATTGAGCTACTGAGGTGGACAGCCTTTTGTTAAGGTAACATTACAATGGGAATTTAATTACCTGGTATTCCACCTGTTCTTTATTATTGTTATTCCTGGTGGTTTAAACTCAATCTAAAAATTGTATGAACAACACAGTGGGATTTTTTAGCATCACTTCACTAGGCTTCCTAGAGCAATGACTTGAAGGCTGTTAGAATGGGTACTTACTCTGCTCGTCAACATAATACTTGTTTGTAAACACAGAAATGTTCCCAAATATCATAGGACCAGCATTCTTTTCTCAAAATAAAGCTGGGCTTTCTGTCTTCTAGTAACTGTCAAAAATTGGAAAAGTACTTTCAGAATGAGAAGTAAAAAGTCTGGAAAGTTCTTTTTCAGCTACAGCCTTTAAAGGTAGAAGTGGACTAAAATTTTTTTTTTTCCCCCCCCCCCCCCCCCCGATTTAGAACTTCCAAACTCATTATCCAAGACCTCTACAAGAAAGGAATGTAGCACCAGAAAACGGTACGTATATTTTAAATTAGACAGCAGTTTGAATGTCAGTTCTGCTGGCTTCTGAAATTAGATTCATAATAGGAAACATACATCTGTTCCATTCATGTGCTATTACCCATCCCACCCACCCACGGTGGGTGCCATAACACTGGCTGTCACCAGAAGAGGTGAGTATTTCTCCATGACTGTCACTGGACCCAGTTATAAAACCAAAAATAGCCAATGCCCAGTATCTCCTTTCATATTAGCTTGGGTTTTTCTCTTGGTAAGAACTGAAAATATAAATATGGAGGCAACTAGTGTATGAGAAAAAGATCATGATGAATTCTTTATTATTTTCAGATCTTCACTGGAGTAGGCACCTGATCAGAAAACCAGTATTGTATCTGCTGACGAAGTTGTCTTTCTGATTTTTCTCTTCTCTTCCCTATTCTTTTTCCCCTGCAGCAGATTTAAGGATAATTCAAGAAAACAGAAGTGAGAAAGAAAGAATACAGAGAGTGAATCGGGAAGTTTTTGGTGATGGTCCCCAACCAAAACTCGAATTTGCACAATACAGGGTAATAAAAGCAACAATTTTTCTATAGAATTGTAATTGAAGAAATACTAGATTTTTTTAACAAAAAACTTTAGGCAGGACATTTTACAATAAATTAGTTAAAAGTATCAAGGTACGAGATTGTAGTGAGATTTTCATTGAGATTTGGTCAGACTACTAGATCATGTTTCGGTCTTCCAGCCTTCTGAACTAAGCGTTCTGACTCATTTTTGTAATGAAGGTAGACTTACACTAGCAGTGTGGTGAAGCATGAGACACTGCAGTTATCTGAAGTACATACAAAGCTCACAGCTACATACAACACTTCCTGGATGATGCACAGGTTATATTGGAAATTATAAGAGATACTTAATGTTTCACAGTTATCACTGAACAAGCTGCCTCTTCCAGCAGAAACTCTTTACCACATGGTGGCACCCTCTGATTTTCTTTAAATACTCCTCTAGCTGGCATCAGGTTAACATGACAAACAATAGACAAATAAGATAGTCTTACTACATATTGCATTTTTAATGTAATGTTTAAATAATAATAACTAAATAAAATATATTCATTGCTTACACTCCCTGGTTAAATTTTGCGTTAACAGCTTGAGACAATGTTTAAAAGTGATCCTAAAATGGATGTTTTGGATAAAAAAGAACCATTCAGATGTCTGGTCAAGTTTTCTAGTCCACATCTTTTAGAATCACTGAAATCCTTGGCACCAGCTGGTAAGTGTTCCAACTCTCTAAAATGAAGGAAAAATCCACAGTCTTCTTGCAGTCTTCTTGCTTGTATCTCGCATAACAGAGAACCTTCACGATTTGTTTAGAAATACATGAAAATTTAGTAGAGTAGAAGTGTTACCGCTATAAAAACTTATGTCTAAATACATACATATGTTCTTAGACTTACTAGTTTGTACATAGGTATTCAAGGTGTGGTGTTAGTGTTATAACCAATATTTACCTTTCATAACTGTTAAGTTAAGCTATATCTCTCTCTCTCTCTTCCCCTCCAGGTATGGCTGATGCCCCACTTTCACCACTACTTACGTGTATACCACAAAAAGCTAGGAATTATTTTAAAATCAGAGAAAAAAAAGGTGTCTTTCCGGAAAGCTTTGTAAGCCCTTAATTTAAGACTGATTCACAGAGAAATATGCAACTCATTTATTGCTGGTATTAATCTAAATCATCATAGACTTTAAAACAGATTTTTAAAAAATAACTTATTCTTTGATAATCTCACAGTTTTTTCCAACTTATGGCTCCTTTGAATTTTTTTTCTACATTTGTCTTGAACAGAATTGCTAACCCTTTCCTTAAATAATAAATATTAGCTGCAAAGTTTAACCAGAGATCGTGGCTGTTTTAAACTGAAATGTGATGACTGCTCTTAACTGCATTTTTACTAGTATTTGTGAAGTTAAAGCTAGCTTGAGCTTAATAAAGGTACAGTAAGGCAGCTGTAGCTGTTCGGATTACTGCCATGGCTGTAGGTGGCTGAGATATTCTAGGAGGCCCCTTTATGTCGGCTCCAGTTCAGCAGTGTAACAGAACTCCTGCCCCATCTTCCGCATGTGAACAGCCCATTCAAATAAGTGGGACTTATTTGACTACCCATCTGCAGGTCAGGTGTGTTTTTTACCTTAGCAGGTGAATATTACATTCAAAGGCCATTACATGGCTTGGGGAAGAAGAGCCTCTTGGAATATAGAGGTCAGTAAGAAGTTTCCATGCAACTTTAATGGATATTAATTCAGATCCAGAGTTTTTACTCACCAAGGGCAACAGCCAATAACAAATACTTATATATAAAAAAATCTATTGGTATTAATGTATTATGAAATTTTAGCTTGGAAGAATACAAAGAATCGGGCAATCATTTCTTTTGAGGAAGTCCACGTTTTAGCATATTTCAATTAAGATTTGATTCTTCTGCAATCCTTGCACATCACCACTCTTTTCTGCTTGGGGACATAATTGCGGAATCAAGATGGCAACAGTCACTGCTGCAAACAACAGCTTTGCATAGGAGTTCTTCGGAGTTGGTAAATTGTAACTGGTAATATCTTTTTTTTTTTTAAATAGAATTTGCTGCTTCATTTTTAATTTCAGATGGATTCGATCTGAAGAGTCAGTTACAGTGTACAAGTCTTTCTTTTCTCATTCTGTTACCTGGAAACTCCGTGTGTGCGCGCTTTGTGTATATAGCATTTCTGATTCACTTTAGATACTTCACTGTGCAGAGTCATAAATTCATGGCACAGTGTGAGCATTTTGAGGGGTTGTATGGGAATGTTTTTGTTTTTCAAACTGTAAATAAACATGTAAATTGAGTCTTCTCATAGAAGTTTGTTTGGCCTGACTTAGAAACATGATTTAACATACACTGGTTTTTGGGTTGTTCTGGTTTTCAGCATCTCTTCTGTGTAACTCACACATAGAAAGAAGTTAGTTGAAGACTACCTGCTAGTGCTATATTTTTTTAGGACTTCCACCTGTGTGATTTAAATGTTGGTTGACTAAATACTTAATGTTAGGATTCTGAGCCAAGTCTGGGTTTTGGGTGACACACAAGATGTGTGACAGACATTAAGAGCTGGCTCTACCCCCATGGAGCCTTCTAGGAGTCAGACCCATTAGGATTCCACTATGCATTTTACTCTGTGCAACTCTTTATTCCTAATGCTCTCTGCTAAATAACTTATGTCTGAGTTGGTAACAATTTACCATAAAGGTCAAGTTCCAAAATACTCTAGAACACTGTGACTACCTGACCTAGGGCCTATTTCTGCCTCTCGGATCTGGGAACAGCAAGCTCCAGCCCCTTTCTAACAACTGAAAAGTTGGTCTCTCTGATTTTCAGACACGAATTCCGTATTTAACTTCCCCCAATCAAGGCTTTTCCAGGAGCTGTGCCGCACTTCCAGGCCAGTTGCAAGCAGCAGAACGCACGCCCATGAGAGGGACAGGGCTGTGCAACGGCCACAAGGACTCGGCCGGTCCAGGCTGCTACACGCACCACGTAACTCTCCCCAGTGAAGGGTGGCTCTGTGTCGGTACTGCACATTTTCTCCCTTTAACTGGCCACGCAATAGAGGAGGAATCATGTATTTTGTTGTTGGTTCTTTGCAAATAAAAGCAAAATACCCACCGCGCCGAGGAGACGCCGCAGGCCCATCTTCCCCCGGGGCGGGTAACGGGCGGGGCTGGCACAAGCACTTTCTCGCCCGCTCTCATTTCTACGCCGTTAGTCTCTTTTTTTGCCGTGAAGGCGTTCCGCCCCCCGCCCCCGACGGAACCCCCGCTCGCTCGCTCCGCCTGGGCACGCGCTCCCCGGCTCCCGGCTGGCCCTGACGCAGGGGGCGGGGCCGGGCCACGCGCCCGCTGAATATTCAACAGCGGCGATGACTATTGGTGGCCGCCCCGGAAGTGGGGGGCCGGGCAGCTGACAGCAACATGGCGGCGGCGGCAGCTGCGGCAGCCGGGCGGCGTGGCGGGGGGTTGGGGCGGCCCCCGGCGCCGGCAGCTGTGCCTGTGGGGGATCTGCCGCCCGCCGGCGAGCTGGTGCGGCCCTCGGTGACAGAGCTGTCCCAAGTGAGGACCAACATCCTGTGCACGGTGCCCGGCTGCGGCAAGGTCCTGCCCAACAGCCCGGCCCTCAACATGCACCTCAGCAAGGCCCACCCGGTCCAGGTACCGCCGCCGCCCACGACTCGGGCCCGCCGCGCGGTGAGGCGAGGCTGGCCCCGCCGCCCGGCCGGGCGCCTCCCTCCTGCTCAGCCTCGCGGGGGCTGCGGAGGGGGGGGGGCCGCCCCGCCCCTCATCTTGGTCTGAGGGGCTGCGGAGTGGCGCAGCTCCTGCATCGGGCCGAACCGGGGACCCGCTGAAGGTCCGACTTCGCCCTGCAAGGCCCCGGCGCCTGGGCCTCCTGCCCGCCCCTGCCCCGCTGCGAGAAGTCGCCCTGAGCCGCAGGCCGCCGGCCCCCGCCGTCTCTCCGGGTGGGGGGATCTGCTCCTGCCGGGCGGGAAGGCGAGGCCCCTCGGGGGCCTGCTCCCGTGCGCGGGCCCGGGGGCGACTGCAGCGTTTGGCTTTGCTGGGGTTTTCTTTGTGTAATGTAGTAAGATTGGGGGGTTATTCCAAATGGGAATAATGAAGCGTTTCTCGTTGTCTCTTGTTTAAATGTCCCCCACATGAGAAGAGCGTGCAGGTGCATGTAAATACACGAGCGGGTGCGTGTGCGTGGTCTGGCCAGTCGTACTGAGATCACCACTAAAAGTACGCCTAGAAAATAACCAAGTTTCTACCAGCGTTAAACATAACTGAGGCAGTTAAAAGTTCTTTGGGATGCAGTTTCTGTTACTTCATTTGCTTATCGCTTATCTTCCCGCAGTAAGACTTTACAGCCCCGCTTGGGAGGTGCTATGCAAACATACCGCATTTCCTCCCCTTAGCAGCTGGCAAGCCATCATGAACCAAACGGCGAGTGCTGTTATCCTGGGGTTTTGTTTGTTTTTAAAAATGTCTGTGAGCCAAAAAAACCCGGAGCTGGGTGCCATCTTGGAAACGAGCCCTCATTACCATAGCACTTCTGAGAAAAGGCAGCGTGCACTAGACAGGAGGAGAGCCACGGTTCAGGGAGCATGGGTTTGAGTGGGGGTCTTTTGGAAAGACATCCTTGCTTTGCTCAGAACTGTCATGCCAAATGTGTGAGGACAAATCCTATTACTGGAAAACTCCAAGTGTGGCGTTCATAGCTGCGTGCTGAAAATGCAGCTCCAGTGGGCAAACAATACCCAGGCTTGTTTTGTGAAATGGCTAATTACAGGATCGGGCATGTGAGGATCATTTGTGATGAACAGAAGGAAAGGCTCAAGCATATGTGCAGTCTCCTATCTGATTCGTTTCCTGATATGCCCTGGTATAACATTTGTGTGTGTTATGTGTTATATCTTGTGTGTACGTGTGAGTGGAGGTTCACCAGAAGTTGAAAATGTTCATTTGGGTTCAGCAGAGAGTCATTTCAGTTGTGAGCTTGTGCTCTGCGCGTGTGCAGCAGCCAGCAAGGACTGCAGCTTGTGGGATATGTAACTCGTGGTCGGGGTTAGACAGGTGAGGAAATGCTGCTTTCTCACCAGTTCTCTCGATAGCTGTTTACCGCCAGTGCCTTGTGGAATTATAACATGCTTCATACACGGAATTACTAAATCTTGTGATGAGTTGGATGAATACTGAAGCGTGGATGGATGCAGATTTTCAGGAATATTGGACTTATTCCAGGGATGTTGTAATTGAGAGTAAAATGTTATTGAGGCTTAAGGGAGGCGAGTTTTTCTGTACTGTGTCTTAGTTAAAATATCTTCAGTATCTGCACGGCTTAAGAATGTGTCTTGAATGAAAGGGCTGAGATATGATGGTACAATGACGCATTACTCTGTTTCTCCAGAAATAAATGGACTTGGACTAATGTTTTAGTATTAGTATTTCCTTTAAAGAGATAATTGATTCCCCAGACAAAAAGAATTGAGGAGATTGCATTTGTTTGTGAAACACGAGGAATTAGTGAAGAGGCAACTTTGCAGATGAGGTGGTAAGAAGCTACTGGGGAAGGAGAGGATGCTGAAGAGAAGGGAGCTTGGCTTAGTTAATGTTCACTTATAAAAGTAGCACCAGTAGTATCTTTTGGTACCAAAAGCTATGAGGGATTGTTGCTGCAGAGGAAGGACAGTTACACAGGAAAGCCAGTTACCCTGTAAAACCAGTCACGTGCTGCAGTACAAGTTTATAGTTACGGTCTTGTGAAGAGCTAACAAAAGATCTCGTCAGCCCTGGTTTGTAACAGAAGTCTCTGAGGTGGGAAACACGTGCAAAAGCTGTTTGGTCATACGGGTGTGAGCATTTAGGGCAGTGCTGCTGTGAGAAGGGCAATCCTAAACCGTGTGGGAAGGATATTCTCTGTCACTGCTGTAGGGTAGGAATCTGATTCAATTCAGCTAAAATGGACCCAGAAGAGGTGTAGAAAAGGACTGGTAAGAGTGGTGAATAGCGAGTGTGTCTGACAAAGGGAAATTAGAAGAATTTGGCTTGTTTGGCCTAACAAAAGAAGATAACAATGAAGTGTTGATACACAAATATTTGTTTTCTGGCTCCTTAGCTAAACTAAGCCAATGAAAAATGAGAACAGTGGCTATAAACTGGTACTTAATTTTTTTTTTTTTTTAATTCTTTGGTCTTTCATCTGTTTTATTTTAAGGGGAGAAGGGGAAGACTTCTGTGTAGTTTAAAAACAAATCTAGAGGAGTTCATTTAGAGGATTCTGTGGATTCCTATGATGGCAGGAGGCTGTGGTCAGCGGTGAACTGGAACAGGCAGCTTACCCTTGGGCTATGTTACCCAAATGCAAATGTTACGCTGCCATGATAGTTTTTATAATAAGAATAAACACACATCTCTCTGTGCTGTTTAGTAAAGAAATGCATGATCTTCTGCTGCAAAAACATGTTGTAAGTAGTTGGCTACAGGCTACTGTAACTTACTATTTTAAATTAATCCTCTGGAGTAAGGCTTGCTGTTGCAGAAAAGCAAGACGTTACTAAGTTCACCTTGACTATACCAATAGCAAGGATTGTTACCTCCTGTTTTCCGTGGGGTTGCCACAAGCCCTGTCCCAATGTCAGTATTCAGTACAAGTGTCTGCTTTGTGAGAAGTGAATTGAGCAAACATCTACCAGTAATTGTGGGAGGTGGCTATTATAGAAACATGGGAAGTAAAATCAGACATACAAGTAAAGGACTTGACAGGCTTTTGAGATGTAAGATTAACCATTTAGAGCCAGAAGAACTGTGAAGATGGTCGAAACAAGATTACTGTCTGGGTAGGGTTACTTACATGTGTGAAATACCTCTCAACTTGTGACAACAGATTTGGTGTGATCTCTGCCTCAAAAGTCTGTCTTCTAGCTCTGAAAAAAGCATCTCATTCAGGTTTATACAGCTTCTAAACACTTGCTGTTACTCTGTACCTTAGTACTTAAGTAGTTTTAAATAACCTGGTTGTAGTTTTCCTGATAAGTGCCTGAATATATTTCCCATATTGCCCTGTCATTTGCTGGGTTGTGACATTAAATATATAACACACTTTAAAAACTTCTTACTCAGCAGTAAGTAACTCCAGTTGCTGCTTATTAAACATACTGTTTTCTTCTGCAGTGGGAGAGACCAACTATCATTTTTAAGACTTAAAGGCTTGCTTTCTCCTGAAGGCTTTGAGACTGGCATCTGGTCAAAGTATTTCTGGGTAGACTCAGGGTTAAAAAGTGTAATTGGGGATAGTGGGGCTGGAACAATGAGATTTCTTTGAGTCATGTTCCTGTTTTGGGCAGTGGCTCTAGGAGAAGCAAAAATAATCACAGTAATTATTCAGCAGAGATAAAAAAGGCCTGTTTATGAGCAGTTTGTCTATGGGAAAACTCGCTGTACATAAAAATGCTTAGAAGGTTAAAATGTTACATGAAAACTTCCTTTTTAGAAAACTATTCCAGGTTTTCTTGATGAAATGACAGCTAATCATTTTGGTTGAGAGTCTCTAAACTTTTCCTCTTTGGGTGTGGTATGTCATTGACAAAAATGAACTTGCAGCAACGTCAGCAAGTAGCAATGTTAAGCGTGTGGAAATACAACTGAAATATTGCTTGAAGGGATTACATATTACACCGAGTGTCTTAGACTGAGAGATGATTTGAGGAAAACCAAAATCATCTAAGTGTCCCACTCATCTGCTTCATTGTATTGCTACACTGCCAATGAAATGAGTACTGGAAGAGTG
This sequence comes from Bucorvus abyssinicus, assembly GCA_009769605.1. Lineage (NCBI taxonomy): Eukaryota > Metazoa > Chordata > Aves > Bucerotiformes > Bucorvidae > Bucorvus > Bucorvus abyssinicus. Next base: position 17,071,584 of record CM020040.1, read on the forward strand.
AGGGAGGGGCAGCTCAGAAAACGGAGTTGTTGGGTTGTGACTAACTGTAGCTAGGGAAGAAGCAGGGGAGTGAGGAGTGAAACCCTTTGTGTTCTGGCAGCTGCGGTACATATTTTCTGTTTGCTTCACATACAGATATATCAGTAGTGCACTGTGGGGATTCTTTATGTTTGGTCTAACCTGTGTAAACACGAAGTAGCTGGCGATCTGCCCAAATAAGGTAGGTAGAGAGTGACTGAAGGTAGTTAGGGAATGACAGGTGTAAAATCAACATTCTGCCACTTACTCTGCTTACTGTCACTGCGGTCATGCCAAGGAAAATCAGGTGCAGATCTCCAATAGGGCACGCTCCGGTAATTCTTCCCTGAATAGTCATCTTGGGGATGCCGTCTTGGACTCCTGTAACTGGCTCTGGGGACTTCGTTGGCCTCCTACTCAGTCTCAGGATGTAAGGAGACTCACAGCTACTCTGAGCATTGAATTTTAGTAGTTCACCTTTAAGTTTTTGCTTAAACACAAATGCCTGATGTTTCCACTGAGACTCTTTCAGGTAGATTGAGTATGTCTAGAGGGATACATCTTGTCTGGTTTCCATGGCTGTGTCCTCAGAAGGAACGAGTTCTGTGTGGTTGAACAGTCCAGACAATCCCACTAGTATGTCCTTTTTGAATGTCTTTTTGAGGTCCTCTACGAGCAAGGTATGTTCCTTGCTTCTATTGTGTACGTGTGATGGGCATGAGGCAGATCATGTGGAAAGCACAGGTATACCCATCCCTTAATGTTTGGACATTCAGAACTAGCAAACCAGTTGTTAGTTTCATAGACTTAAGAGAGAATTGGTTTTTGATCTAAATTAAATGGCAGAGTGTACTTGGCATTTTTCATTTTATTACAAGTTGTGTGCCAAGAGGATTCCAGCATCAGGGAAGTGGTGTGTTGCACAGCGTGTGACTAATTTTAATGGAGCTTCAAGCAGACTGTGCTACCAACAAGTAAAACCACACTGAAATAGCAGAGTAGTGTAGTATCTATAGGGAAAGCTTTTTGACTCAAATACCACAGAGGGCAGTTATAATTGTCTTGGGGCAGTGAGTATCTTGGTAAAAGTAAATAGGACAGTGCCACCACTCTGTAGGGCTTGTTGTAATTTCACTTGGTAATTTTGATGGTATATTTGCAAAGTAGCATCCACAGAGATGAAAAGCTCTGTTTGAACTTTCAGGTCACTTGGGAAAGTGCATTCAACTCATTGAGGTGTGTAAACTCAGTGAGCCAAAGATGATCTGTATGCTGAATGTCTCTTTAACATACAGACCTGTAGAATTGTCAACTCTCAACTGGTTCTTTTTCAGGATGGAAAACGTAATGCACCAGTAAGGAAGGGTTTGAAAACTTCACAGAAATTCTACTGCTGTCCTATTGAAGGCTGCCCTAGAGGACCAAACAGACCATTTTCCCAGTTTTCTCTTGTAAAACAGGTATTCCTAATTCCTAAAGTATTACTGTCATACTGATCTAGTCCTGAGTGTCTCTATTCCAGAGTGTACACTTTTGCTTTCAGCTGTGAGCAGAGCTTCTCAGCATATACCCAGGAGTTGGAGAATTGTGTGCAGAAACTCCATGAGGGCACGTAGTTAATGAGTTTGCATGTTTGCATGTTGATATTAGAGGACTTAAACCTTTTGATCAGTCAGATGCCAGTATGTTCTGCTAAAGTAGAAGACAGCCCCTCTCCACTAATTAAAGATGGAGAAAGATCAAAGAGGAAAAAAAACCCCGCAGTAGGAACTAATAAAGGCTTAAAATGTGGCTAATTCTTTTATCAAGTGGTCAAGAATTAAGAGATTTTACCTGATTTAGTATCAACATGAATTTGTTTACTAGTTTACTTGTTTAAGAAAACATTTAAGGCTTGTTTATGCATGAGTGAGTAATGAAAGCACTCTTCTGTTGGTTACCTGTGGTAAGCTGCGGAGGCCGTAGCAGATGAGTGGCTTGCACTTGGTGCTATAAATGAAAAGGAAAAATTCTGCTGTTTGTGCTAAAGTTGACTTGTTTGACTGGAGACCGTTTGCTCAGCTGTAGATCTTCAGGAGCGTGCACATATTGCAACAAATACTTACTTCACTCTGGCAAAGTTCATCAGTACCTTTGTTAGTTGTCATTAGGACACATAACTGTTTGTTTCCAGACGCACATAGCACAAGCAGATTAGCAAACTTTAAAGTCTTTCTGTTGATTTTTTAAGCTTGTAATTTGCTCCTAATGAGACTTTAGAAAATTTAATTCAACTCTTCAATGCTATTTAACAACTAAAAAAATGCAAATATTCATGTCTCCTTTAAAAATTATTTTCCTTTTTTTATCCTAGCTGAAGGCTAATGTTCACTTCTCATTGTGTATTCCAGCACTTTATGAAAATGCATGCTGAAAAGAAGCACAAATGTGATAAATGTAGTAACTCCTATGGTACAGAATGGTATTTGAAACGGCATATAGAGGTCTGTGGCAAGACTTTCCAGTGTACTTGTGGGTGCCCTTATGCCAGCAGAACAGCGTTGCTGTCTCATATTTACAGAACTGGCCATGAAATTCCTGCAGAACACAGGTAAAAGTAAAGGCGTTAAGTAACAACACTTTCCATCACCGAGTCCTCTGTCTCCCATGTTCTGGTTTTTCGTCTCCTTTTTGTTGATCAAATTGGAAATGGGCTCACATTGTTCTAGCTGTAAAGCGGTTTGTAGTGTCTTTGCTCTGTTGCTTTTAGTAGTTTCTGTTTTGTTGAACGCAGTAATGATTGTCTAATCAGTAAGGTCAGGTTTCTCTACGTACAAACCAAAAAGTACTGATGACACTGCACTGTGTGGCATAAATGCTGGTGGTGCTTATTACAGCTGCTTTTACAGCTCTCTGAGAGTAGAGGTGATTTGGAAGCTTTTATAGCTGGTCACTGTGGTGTGGAATGCAGTTCAGTTTATTTTCCTTTATAGTCTAGTCGCTGTTGCATGTTTAGATTTACAGTTGTCTGAATGTGTATATCTATTTCATAAAGGGTAATCTGTTTGCTGAGGCCTAGCCTGTCTGTCTGGGAGATTCAATTGCTGCAAAATTCAATTTTGTGTGAAGAAATGCTAATTGTATCTTCAGTTTCCATGAGAGACTTTTACCTGTGCACTAAGAGCGCTTTCCCTTCAATGCTCAGGCTGAGCTAGCATCAAAGTAACAAATTAAACATGTCTTCAAATCGAGTGCTTAATGTACAAGGGGGAAGAAACTGTCTAACCTGCATGTAGAAATAGGTCTCCATAAAAGATGTAGCCTTTTTTCTTTTTCACTTGGGAGAGTGAGGAATGAAATTTTACAAAACCGAAGTTCGTGGAGTCTTTTTATCTTTTAATCAGGATTAGTTGTCTTCTCATATCCAGCCTCATCTGTGACATCAGTTTGTATTTTCAGTGCAGTGGCTCAAAAGAATGGAAGGCAGATGTTTTGTGCTTGAAAGGAGTATAAATTATTGATCTCATATTCACAGGGATCCTCCTAGTAAGAAAAGGAAAATGGAAACCTCCGTACCTAATCAGCAGTTGGCAGAGAAAGCAAATGAAGCATTCATCAGTACAGACAATAATAATCCTGGCACTCAGGAACTGGAGTCCTCTGAAGTGAAACTAGTGGCCTCTCTTGAAAGCTCCTGCCGTTCTAACTTCACGAACCAAATGCAGCCAAAATGTACACCGAAGATGCTTTTACCAAAGCCCAAGGTGGCGTTGGTTAAACTCCCAGTGATGCAGCTCGCTCAGTTGCCTGTATATGTATCTGCAACAGACTCCTCTGTCAAACCTGCTGTAGTGGCTGTTGATAATCAAGGTTCAGTTGTAAGTACTGTTCATTTATTGCCTCAATCCATAGGCATTCTGATTCCAGCACTGGAGGCAGAGACACTGGTGTTTAAGGATAGTATGCCTGTTTCAAAAGTGACAAATTCTGGTGCTCATGAACCAGTAAGTACTGGTGTACAAGTTGAGTTGGATAAGGTTACATCGAATGACACAGGACAAGAGCTGGGGATTGTTTGTCACAAGAATAAAATTTCTTCAATAAATATACAGACTGACTTATCTTGTATTTCACAGAACTTTGTACCAGCTGCAGCCTGGACTCCCAGTTCTTCTGTGTCCTCTTGCTCTCAGACTGATCTGTCATTCAGTTCAGAGGTTTCATTACCCATCAGCGTACAAACACAGACTCTGCTGCCTGCTTCCAAACTGACTTCATCCATAGCTGCTCAGACTGATGCTTTTAGTCAGGTTTGTTTTCCAACGTGTGGCATTTCTAGAGAGACTCAAACCAGTAGGACACAGGATGCTATTGATGGACGAGTGCACATGGACCAGGCAGTGATGTGCAGTGACATCTTCGACAATGTTCATTCATCTTATAATGTTTCTACTCACATTGAACTTCCAGAAAACAATTTAATGCCTACAAATATAGATCAAACCTTGCTGCAAAGGAGTGATTGCAAGAGCCCGAATCAAGATACGGTGAAATCTGAATCCCTTATCAGCTTCAATGCACAGACTAATATACTTCCACCTCAAAATACGATGGATAATCAAACCCAGACAATGGACCTACTAAGTGATCTGGAAAACATCTTTTCAGGAAACATGTCTGGCCAAACACTGGATAATCGTGGCCTTTTGTCTGAGACAAGTTCTAATGCTGACACTCATCTGCCATCTGGTCCATCACAGAGCAGTGGAATAGACTTTGACATTGAAGAGTTCTTTTCAGCATCCAATAACCAAACTCAGACTGAAGAGAGTGAGCTTGGTACTCTAAACTCTGAGCCAGTTTTGGAGTCGCTGGACATTGAAACTCAGACTGACTTCTTATTTTCAGACAGTGCCACTCAATCATATAGCTGCCGAGGAAATACGAACTTCTTAGGTTTGGAGATGTTTGATACACAGACACAGACAGACTTAAATTTCTTTTTGGACACTAATACCCATCTGCCTTTAGGAAGTATTCTGAAGCAGTCCAGTTTCTCCATGAGTACTGACTCATCTGATACAGAAACCCAGACAGAAGTATATCCTGCTACTAAAAATATACCTACTCAGAATATTGAAAGCAAAGTGCAGCTCAGCAGTGCTGAAACACAGACTATGGATAGTTGCTTTGAGAATCTAGGGAGTTTGTTCCTTACTAGCAATGAGACGCAGACAGCAATGGATGACTTTCTTCTGGCTGACCTAGCCTGGAATACAATGGAGTCCCAGTTCAGTTCAGTAGAAACACAGACCTGTGAAGAGCTGTGCTCCTTGTTTCAGAGCTCTGACAAGTCCAGCCATTGAGTACTACGTAACATAACTGTTTCCTGTGGATTTAAATTAAGTTATTGGGGTGGGAGAGATGGCTTGACCAAGTATCCACTTTGCATTATTGAATGTAGTTACTGTGAGCAGTTGGCCTAAGAGACTTTTCATGCTGAAGGTACTCTGTTGAATATGTAACTTTCATAAGCTGTGTGTGTATAAATGGGGGGAGAGGGGGGGCTGTAACATGTCAATGTACATTTGAACCTTAAAAAATAATTATGTGGTGCCTATGTTTTTTCCTCAAGCTTCTTTACAAAGCTGATCCTGCTTTCATTTAGACAGAACTTTTAAAGTTATCTCTGTATCTCTCTGTCTGTTCCTGGGTTACATATAGGGTTCCATTGTGCTGGACCAAAACCCTGACCTGTCCAGTTCAGATGCTTCCCTGAACTTGAGGGGAAAGAGTCTATTAGTGTAAGCTACTTCTGTTTCCTTTTTTTAGAAGCTTGTATTTTAAATCCGGCATGAACATAATAAGCCGTATTGTCTTCTTTTGCTTTATGCCTTCACAGCTTTCTCCTGCATAAGTTGGTGTTTTTCAAATACCTGTCCAACACACCAGACTCGTATAGACCCTTGAATTGCTCAATATATTTATTATTTAAAATGTGTATAAAGCAGTACTTTTTAAATTTTTTTTCCCTGAGTGGCACTGATGCCCTTCAAAGGGTAGGAGAAGAACTTGGAATACATAATTATAGGGAAAATTAGTGTGTCATCCTTTTAGCTGGTGTAAAAAATGGGACTAACTAACACTCTTAGAGTCTTCAGGAGGGATTTGCTTAAATTATTTCTGTCTGTAAATTGAAAATGTACAACGTGTGTGCCTCAAAGACTGGAATCTTTTGTTTTCACTGCAATTCTCCTAGCTTTATTAAGATGTAAATTGAGAAATGTTACAGTGGTTTATACCTCTGTTACCTTAACAGAAATCTTTAGAAGTGGGAAATTAAATTCTCTAAAACACTCATTCACCCAGACTCCTGTTTTTGGACTTTCTGCTTCCAAAAACAATTGGATTCCGTTTGTCAGAGCTGGGACATCAACTAATATAAGCCCTTTCAGAACAGCTGTGTTTTGCATTTGCGCCTTGATCTGCAGCCCTCGGTTCTTGCAGCTTTTAGAGAGTTTTTCTGAGTACAGTCAAATTCAAGCTGATTTTTCAGAGAAGAAACGTGTGACCTCTTGAATATTTTTTTTAATGTTCGTCTTGCCCTTCATACCATTACTTGCAGTATTTTTCATTTGCATGAAAATTACGCCAGTTGTGAATGTATGTTGGAACTTGGCCTTAACTAATTTTTGTCTCTTACTATAGTACCTGCAAAATGTCAGCCTCTGGTTTTGTCCTGGACAGGTTTTAGTTTCTGTTACCTTAAATGAAAAAAGAAACCTCTTTGTGTCAAGTTCCTGGGCCTGTAACAGACTTTACTCTTCCATTGTGTGAGGAGAGGTATTGGCTGTGTATTTATAGGCAGCCCATCAGTAAATGTATGACCAAGCCTTAGTTTTTCGAAGACTTGCTCTGCTTTGTGCTTCTTATCCTCAGCTCAAGGATGTGGGAGTTAAGTTACTCATCCATCTCAGCTAGCTTGTTCTGTGGAAAATGAGCAATACCTTATTTTTCTTTCTCTTCCTACCCCTCTTCAAACTGCCATATGATGCTAATATGGTAAGCGTCTCTACTTTCACTGGTAACAATCTCTTCAGATTAACCCTGAAACTCCCATTTGCCTCCTGAAACCACAGTGCTGCCTGTTGAATTTTTCAACATTTCTATTTGTGAGTTCAGACACCTCCAGTCTTTGGCTGAAGAAGCTGCATTTGCCCGGGAGTACAGTAGTTTTGCTTTGGGGCAAGTCCCCCCAGGTTTCACAATGCCCAGAGTTCTGATCTTTAAGGTGGGACATAAAAGGAAGGCATTGCTTGTAATCCTGTTTCTTCTGAAGATGGGACTGATTCATACTGACCTGCCTACTTTGAAATTGGGAAATAAGATAAATTGCAAAATTAGGTTAATTTATTCTCTTAAAGTATTTTTCTAGTAATGCTGCATCTTCAGGTTTTAAAGTGTTTTTCCTTCTTTCTTCCCTGTGGCTGGAATACCAGAGAACGTTTCCTCATACAGAGGCTTCTGTGTTTTTCATGTGCAAGGTGTCTGTACTGACACATGAAAGAGAAGCGGTTACTACTAACCTGGTGGGGAAAACTGCATTTTCCACAGCTGTAGAAGGCAGAAGTGAGAAACTGTTCATTACCTCTGAATTTAGAAAGTCAGTCCTTTTTCTGCAGAAATCTTAGGTGATGAGGAGCAGAATTACAGAAGGCTTTTGAATTGTAGCTGTCCGAGAGACCAGCCAGCACTTAAAGAACTTTGGAACTAATGCACAAATCAGAATGAGAATTGCTGCGTTCTTTTGGTGTAAGCCAAAACCCTTAACAACAGTGACTATCAAAAAACCTGAGGTTCATGTGGACGCGCTCTTTAAATGAGTAACGATTACATTGTTTGTACTTCATAATTAAAGGTATTTATGAGCTCTGTGTGTTTTATTAGAACATGCAAATACCTTTCCCTTCCCTGATCCTGTGTGTTCAAAATAGTTTGAAATTTATTTAGGTGAAAATAGTGCTACAACATGAAATTAGTAGTTGAAAGTGCAGTAGTAAGAAATTACTGACTATGTCTGCGTTGTCTTAGGGAAGTGGCTCATTCTGACGAAAATTAACAACTTTCTTCACAGATTTGGTTCTCCATAAATTATTCATAAAAGTCAGAAACAGGTTTGGATCCTGTGTCCTTCAGTTTGGATATATTAAGTGTTTTTGTGAAAATGGGCAGGCTGTAACCAGACTTCATATTTTGCTGAATCCCCCAGTAAACCTAATGAAACGTGATCTGAAATATTGTTGCTGAATATAGTCAACACTTCAGATTTGAACAAGTTCTTTTAAAAAAAGCTACTTTTCTATTTTGGCTGTTGTTCTGAAATTGAACTTCAGTTGCACTGTTTCATGGTAGTACTGAAATGATACTTATCTCCCTTTTTCTATAGTTTGTCTCTGATCTGATTTTCAAGGCACTGTCTCTGTTGTAAGTATTGGTCAGCAGTGACTCCCTAATTTGCCTATTCTCTCTGTATCTTCTGCTGCCACATGAACTGCCATACAAAAAGTAACAGCAGATTCTCCATAGCCTCTTAGCACAAATTTTTATCTGGAAGTGATACTAATGTTACTTGTACTTAACTCGTTGCATTTCCTGCTTAATTCTGTTATGCTGTGATTGCTGGATCTTGATCTCGATGCCTATATAGTGCTACTCTAAAACTGAATTACTAGTTTTGTAGTTTGAGCTTTTCTTTAGCATACAAAAATATCAATCGAAACATAGCAAATTTGGGACGTGCGTTCTATGAGAACATAAGCACAGAGCAGCTGAGAAATGAGAGGTCTGCCTGCCTTCCATGTTTGTTTGTCACAGTGCTATATGTATGTATGACAGTAGATGAACGTTTCTTCTACTTTTGGCATTATTTGCATCTGTTTCCACTAATACGCTTGTAAATACTGCTTCCTGCTTTGGGTAGGGAGGGAATCCTCCCCCAACTCCTAGTGTCAGCCTAGAGAAATTGGTAGCTTAAACTCACTGTTTACTAATGCTACATATTGTTAGCTATGCAAAGCTGCTTGTGTCTAGAAAATTTTCACTTCCAAAGGATGTGAAATCTTGAAAAACAAATATATACTTGCAGCTGTAAATTAAACAGCTGTAAAATAAGCCTCCTGAGACCTCATCTAATTTCAAACAGTTCAGTCAGTGTCTGTAACTTAATGTACGTAACTAACGCTCCTTACAAATTTGTATTCCAAGGTGCACAAACAGTTGTTTTTTTCTGTTGAAAACAAGAGGCTGAATTTTCCTGTTGGTCATATGTATCTTGATTGTGTAGAGGCAACCGAACAAAGAAGGATGACTGTCTCCACTGTTCTGAGTCCTTATTCTGCTAACAGACGCTCACAGGCTTAGTCAGTTCTGAGCTGCTGTTCCTTGAGAGGCTGGGTAAAGGTGTGTTGGCAGGATTGGGATCTTCGGGGTTTTTTAAAAGCCTTTCAAATACAGGGTCAATAGGACTGTTACAGGCTGAATCAACACTGGGTGCTCAGCTTGCACAAAAATATGTTACTGAGATGACAACTTGGAGGTGAACCAAATGTACTTGCCTTTATCACTAAGGTTGTGCAGCTTCCTTTGCTTTAATATCTTTCTGATGTGTTTTTTTTTTTAATCATGATCTTAATGTATAATTTACTGTTCCAAATACATTCACACCAAATGTTGTTTATACTCTGGGCCTTGCAAGCTTTTTCATTTGTGTTTGGTTTAAGGTGCTGCTATGGTTGTGTTCCTGGTAGAACAGGCCTACTGTAAACAGACTTCCATTAAAAGCTTTACATGAACACTCTGAGGGCAGGGTTGTTTAATGGTAGCAAGCTTCAGTGCACGGTGCAAACATGCATCTTTGCTTTCTTTTGTTGTTTTTTAACAGCTGATGTGGATTTAAATGTGTGCTAGAAGGATTTGCTGCTTGGAGCATGACTGAATTTTCTCGTTTAAAGTGCCATTGCTACGCAGTGAACAGCATCAAGGACCTACATCGTTGAGCTCTGCGTTGCCTTGCAGTCAGGTCGGGGGTATGTCTGTATTCATGCACATGATTCTTCACTTCACTGAAAATGTACTGGACAGCCTGACATGGTGGAAACTCCTGAAGGAACTGCTGAGTTAAATAACAGAAGTCCTTTCCTTCTAATTCTTTTTCGTATACTGGCTTTACAGCACCATTTTCACCATAACTAGCACTGGAATATAGTAGAGACTTGTGGTGATGTAAACTGTACGTTTCACAACAGCTCCTGCTTTATGTGCATGCTCCAAGTCCCTGCGTGCAGAGCTAGATTCACAGGACTTGTATCTACACATATTTGCAAGTGCATCTATGATAAAGCTAGATAGGAAAGGAGAGCCATATTTTTTTTTCAGCTTACAGAATTCAACATGTGATTATCATCTAATTTAAACTTGCAATTCTTTGGAATGGATGAGTAATATATCTCATGGGTGAGTCTTTCCCAAAGCATGTGTGAGTTAATAAGGCTGAGAAATGCCCTTAAAATATTTTTCTTCTCATCACTGGTGGGATTTAGATCTAGTGGAAAAATTTAATTTTCAAAGGATGTCCATGTTCAATTCTTGCTATTTAAGCCAGTCAAGGAGCAAAAGCAAGCATTCATTTCTTAGACCTATTTTACAGGTGACAATCCCAAAGAAGGAATGTTGTCCTCGTAATTATGAAACTTCAGGATATTAATGCATGCAGAGAAAACCGTGTGCCAAATACTGTTTCATATTTCCCTCTGTTGGAAACTGCAGAGTTACACAGAGCTACTAGTAAGTTATTCACAAGTACTGAAATGTTTTGTTCACAAATGAAGCGCTTATTTAGTCCTGTAAATTATACATATTTTGGAATAAAGTTAACTTCAATCAATTTTTGTCTTCTGTTTTACTGGCTGTGATCTCCCGCCTGCAGAGGCGTGGGTGGGGTATGCAGTGCCTATTGGCAAGTACCACCCGTTTCTCCTTAACATCTTACCTTTGATCTCCAGTCGTAAGTAACATGAAGCAGAAATTCAACTGCATTATGATGATTAGTTTTCAAAGTATCCTACTAGAAAACTGCAGCCCTTTCTAACAGATTATATTATTTTGCAAAATATTTTATATAACAGAAAATTATTTTTGCCACCACGGATATTAAAAAAAAAAAAAAAAAAGCTGGAGTAACTTGGTTTGGAGTTTTAAGTCTCATCATACTCTGAGGTTAGTATTCACACAAGGCAGCGTTCAGCCCTAGTATAGAGGGTATTTCCAGAGGGGGGTATGTCGTAAGTATCTAGAAACTAAATTCCTGTTCAGAGCATTTAAAATTATGGAAGAGTCAAATGTGTGAGATGCTGACTTTCATTTTAGGAGCCCTATTCCTATTGTAGGGATGATTCTGCTTGGTTTAGGCTGTTACTTCAGGCTTTTCATTATTCAGAACAGATTTGGCCCATGGACAAAAGTCAGATGCTTTGACAGACTGATCCTCATGAAGCTTTCACAAACAGGAGACACTGTAAAAGGCAGGACAAACCTTAATTCTTGATTGAGAAGGTAATGGCTGTGAGAGATCAGGAAGCCTCATGTATTTTTTAACTACTTCCTTGTTTGCTGTTGCTGAGCATTCACATTTCTTCTGCGGGCAGTGAGAGCATTCCTGACTGGTTTGTGTTCAGTTCCTGAATTTCCTTCACTTAAAGAAATTGCACCCTGGCAGGCTGAATGTTTCCTGACAAAACAATGGAATTAGAGGCAATTTTCTTTCTTGTTCCAGGATTTGACAGCGAGTCCTCTGGAATCAGTCCTTTGGAAAGTCGAACCTAAAACAAAAGGGGGAAAAAATGTTGATTTAACTTTCAGGTGTTCCATCGTTGTATTTTTACATTTTTGTCAACAGTTCCCTTTTCACTGGTTTTGTTTTGGCACCTTGAATACAGGAACCACTTCTAGCTGATCTAGCCCTTAAGTTTATTTCCTTTCCTTGAACAGGAATAGCATTATTCTTGAGAGAATTTCCACGTAAACAAGAAGCTGCTGTTTCCTGTGCTAGCAGAACCCAGTGCATTCAAGGGCACGTAACTTGACAAAGGTTACGATGGCTGAAGTGTCATGTATTTGTTTCTTCATGTTCTAGGCCTTTAGTTAGCAACTTCTCTGGTCATCTGTTACAGGTCTTGTAGCGATAATCTGAATGTGGTTCTTAGAAATATTATCTTCTATCAGGTTGTTGTAAAACCTCTGTCTAATCTGCCTGATTTGACTGTTTCAGAAACCTCAGCAAAAAAGGAACTTATGTCTGGGAAGCTCTCAATAGGATTTAGCACTGTTGAAGAATATTGTTAAATGCCTTGCAGAGTAAGCGTGGATTTAAGCATGTTCCTGAAGTTAGGCTTTGCTTCAGTGCTCAGCAGCATCCAATACCTAATTACTGTGCTGGGCTACCAAGTCATGCAGAGCGAATCTAAATGAAAAGGTTGTGCTTCATGCCCAGAATAAGCTATTTAAGGTTCTAATGGATCTGTCTTACGGTCAGGAAGAAACTAAACCTACATGAAAGTAATTGGCATTCATCAGCTTACAATTCTATTACTAGCAACTACAAAAACCACAAATATCCACATTGCTCACGAGGATTTTTTTTTTTCCTCACAGTCTTACAAGCTTTTATAAAAGCATGAAATTACAATATAGAAATGTTAGCTCAGTCTAGATGGCACTGCAGCTCCCGCAGCATGGCTGACTGTTAAGGAAAGTTCAGAAAGCGGTGGAAACTCCCGCATTTTTTACTCATTTCCTTCCTTGACTGCAATGTCCCTGTTCCTGACATTATCGATTCAAGAGCCCTGGGTGTCATCATGGTTGGTATATTGTTTGGGGTTTGTATGTGGAATCTGCACACAGGCATGCCAACTGTTCTTTTTAAAAGCAATAGCATTAGAAATGGTTGCAATACTTTTTGTCTGATGTAAGAGCATAGTGCCAGTATAACTGCTCAGGAGTGAGACCTTCGTATAGCTTGAGATAAATGATGATTCGTGAATTTCTGTATTTGTCTCCTCAGTTTATCAGATACCAGCTCCTTTTTCACCCTTCTGCTCTGCTGCAGAGCAGACTAAAGGAAGCAGTCTCAGCTGCAGCACCACTGAGCATCTTCTGAGAGATAATGACTTGGTGTCCTTCCAAGAAGGGTTTGAATTATCCTTGGGAGTGGCATCTTTTCACAGGTGGAAGTGCTTGTGACCACTGAATGATTCAGAGCCATTTGAATCAAGCATGTTGACTTCTCTATGTCTTACAGTTTCTGGATTTTTCACATCTTCCAGTGTTGTTCTTATTGGCGGGTTCTTCATTTCACCTTGGAATGTCTGAACAGTGTAATTTGTTACATGTGTCCACTTTATTGACCTATATTGTAGGACAACAGTTAGACTTACTAGAATGGGTTGAAATCTCTCCTGAGGCAGTGTCAGCCATGGCATCTACACTTAACTCACCTCCTGATTCACCTCTTGTGGTCTTGGCTTCTTGACCTATACTGTTGTCAAGGGATTGCAACACGTCTAAGCAAAACTGGGAGTTGTTGGAAGCTCCATTTGTCTTGCATTTCTTGGCTTGGTTTTGCAGCCGGACGCAGGCAAGTGGATCAGTTTTACCCCTGCCTTGCGCCTGGAAACAGGGAAACACGTTAAATTTACGTCATGGCTTGGCTTTGCGGACGAAGATTTGGGAAGGGCTTTAAAAGTGAGTACACCCTTCAAGCCTGCGCGGTGGATTTTTTAGGTGAGGCGCAGCGTGCGCGAGACTGGCCCCACCCTTTACACCTGAGGTTCATCTGCCAGGGCCTAGCGAGCTTGGACGGTGACAGTGAAGTCCCCAGGTCATAGGTTTGGTTAGAGTATCCTTCTCTTAGATGGATGGCCTTACAGGGCTAAATGAGCTCCATCTGCCCGGGTTTGGAGTTAGAGTTGTCCTTCTCCTAGGATGGTTGCCCGAAGGCTAGTGAGCCCATCCTGCCCGTGGACACGCTTTGTCTGACCCTTCAGTTGAGACCTGTCTGGCTTGGGAGACCCTACCGGAGGCATATGCCACCACCAGCATAGCTCTCAACTTCGCAAGGGCACGCAAGCTCTTTCCCCACGGCAAGGGGGTGCCCGTGAAAGACAAGTAAGAGGACAGATACTGTAAGGAGAAGAATGTAGAAGTAGTCTTTGCTGTTGGCGTACGCAGTAACGGTGACTCCTCGCGGCCCCGTTTGGTGACGTTGCAGCTGAAAGTCCTCCTGCCCCGCAGGACGGGACTGGGGCGTGTCGTGGTCCCTCCCGGGGCGGGGCGGTGTCAGTTCTATCTGTCCGGAGAGGGAGCGGGTTGGTCTGCCCTCCGATGCGGTCCTTCGTGACGGGGAGCCGTCAGCATCGCGGGGGGCGCTTTTCGTCACCGTGGGTGTGACGGCGATAACGACACAAATCCCCGAATCCCCGTCAAACGCGGCCAGTCTCGGCGCCTGACGCTCGCCCGCTCCACACGGGCCCGGAGGCCGCTCAGACCCCGCCGCCCGCTCCGCTCCGCTCCCCGCGGCCTCCCAGGGGCTGAGGCGGCGGGGGGCGCCCTCCCGCTCCGCTACCGCGGCGAGGCGGGGAAACGGCAGGGCCGCTCCGTGAGGCTGTTGGTGAGGGGAAAGCGCCCTGTGGGCCTTGGGAGAGCTGCCCGGCCGGCGGGACGCTGCGGGGCGGCTCCCGCGGTCCCGCCAGTCCCGCCGTGGGCCCTGTGATTTGCAGGGGTGTGGCAGGGCCGCGCGCCGGGGAGCCGGCGGCTGGCCCGAGGTGGCTGGAAGCCGGTGGGGAGGGACGCGCATAATGACCGGCGGGTGTCTGGGAACCGTCAGCCCGAGAACGGCAGAACCGGGCAGCCTGGAAGGGAAAAACGAGGAGAGCACAGAAAGGGTCCGGGGCGAAGGAGAGAGCCGATACAGCCGTTTAAAAACACCAACGGGAAGAGAGTCGTGAGGGAAATGGAGGGGAAAGGACCAAAGAGGGGGAAAGAAAAACTGTGAGAAAGGTGAAAAGAAGAACAAATGAAAAAAATGAGACCAATTTCTCTTACCATAGAAGGAATCTAAATAATCACTTCCAGTGAGTCACTGCCCGACCAACAGATCTTTAAATATGACAATATAAAAATTAAAACCAAGCATACAATGGGCACGGTTTTATGTCTAAAATCATTAACTAGCACTACCGGGACCATTCTGCAGTTGTGAGGAAGTCCTGTGGTTATTTTACATCATGGCGTGAAGGCTGACTCACAAGCACTCTGACCAGAAGGTGAAATCTGGGGACACACTGAAGCACATTTATTCAGACATTTCCATGAAAATACATTGCTATGTGAAAGTCCTGGGATGGGAAGAGTCCCAGTCCTGCCAGCTGTTACTTAGTCCTTGTTAAAAACATTCAATATACTATTGAACTATTATGGAAGAAAAAATCCTTTAAATGCTCTTTTTCATCTTCTCCGCAAAATGAGATAGATCTGTTTGGGTGGGTTTTTTCTTTTCCACTATAGTCTTCACTGGGGCTTTTTTTAGCTTACGCTCTCTCCAGAAGTCTTAAGCCAATCCCTTAAAGAGTCAACAGAGAGGGTTAATGCTTAACTCAGAAAATTGTGTGTGAGCATCATACAGTAAGGCAGATTCACAAGGTCATGAACTGAGGTAAACTCTTACAACTGTTAAATCTTGTATCTTCATTTGGATCCTGATATTAAAAAGAAACCAACAACAACCAAAGAACAAAACAAACAAACAAACAAAAAGGAAACCGCAAACCAAGCCCAGACATGAAGCAGCCTTTCCAAGTGTCACATCTGTTCAGCAGAACGTGCAGCCCTTTGGAAATTATTCACTGATCTTTGGTTGGTATGAAAAGTCCCTGATACAGCTCTGTGAATCGCAAACTTGCATCTTGACAAAGACTGTATATCCTGGTTAGGTGACCAGAGTAGTTGCTACGGAAGATCAATACCATGGTTCACAAGACTTTTTGTATAGAATACTTTTTTTACAGAATACTTTTTTTTACAGAATACTTTTTTTTTACCTCATCTGGCACTTCTCTGGAAGATGACTAAGATATTTTCTTGGGAAAATAAATAAAGTCTGAGTTAATTGTTAATGTGAAATGGTGTGGGAAGGGATTTTTGAAGTAAAAGCATGCAGAACAAGTGTGTCATGCAAGGCTTACGAACTGTCCATGTAAATACCGTTGTCAGAGTCATGTAGTCATACCAGATTATAAAACTCCCAGATGATATTCTAGGGTAACCCCTACATAGCTTATCAGCTTCACTGCACAGATAGAAATCAGAGCAGAAGCTGACCTTTCCAATTCACATCTGAGTCACAACTTCATCTTGAAAGCTGATGTAATCGTAATGCACTTTCGCCTTTACATCCATTTTATCTGCCCACAATTCTCATTACTAAAAATAAACCTGTTCTGGAAAGTTAAAGTGGACATGTGACAGTGACCACTTTGGATAAGCCCCAGCACTCAGACACTCCGCCCTGTTAATGGTTCCATCGTAGTTCTGCCTAATGCTTCCCAGTGCCGGCATCTGCTCTCTCCCAGATTACCTGGAGTGAAGGCAATGGGTAAGTGCAGCAGCAGAAAGCTCCCAGTTCACTGCCTGCATCACTTTTGCCTTCCTCTTTGCGAATCATTTATATTTTATCAAAAGAGGGGACCAAACGTCTCTGTTGGGTTAGTTGGAAATTCTCAGGCATCAGATGGATTTTAAATGCAGTTTGGCGTGGCAGAAACATCAGGGTCACTCAGTGCTATGCTGGCAGAACAAGAGGCTGTCTTTACAGTTTTTTATGTCAGCTGGAAGGTGCAGAGATGGGTCGACAAGAAGATATTAGGACAAAGCTATTAGGACAAACTTTTATGCTATGACCATGGTGTTTAAATCTGCAAAGGGAGAGGAATCTGTAGGATTGAAAACAATGCCCGAGTGCCATTTCCTAAGCCTGTGGACACCAACTGTACTGCAAGATCACCTGCTTTCCTTACTCTGTAATAGAGCCACGCAGAATAGCTCTGGAATTTACATTGTGACTGCTCTATTCCTGCTGGCACCTTCACAATTATCTTGTCATACAAATACTATTTTCCAGTGAAAAGGTAACGGGTATTTCTCCAAAGGGGTAGCTAGGTCAGTGCTAACAACTTCTTTATCAGCTTTGTTATTGACAGTATTATTTAGACAAGAGTCTGGGATAATGTCCTCGATACAGCGCTGTGAACGAACAGACAGCTTAGGCTTTTAAACTGACTGTTCAAAATTTCGTGAACTAAATGAAGACAGAGAGGGGGTGGTGCATGGATGCCTATCGCCGCATACATTAAACCATGGGTGCTGTACGTGCGGTAGTTCTTGCTCGCTTCCAAGGATCTGAGCATTTGCTGTGTACAAATGTTTTCAGCACGCAAAACCAAAAGAACTTCCTTCTCCAAATGGTGTCTGGTCCTTCCCATTTTGAACTCATACCACAGCATCCACATCACAGAAGGGTGCACAAGGCTGCAGGTTCTTTGAGGCAGTGACTGTGTGTATGTTTGTTAAATTTCAGTGCTTGAAGCTTTCATTCACCTTGTCTGTCTTAAATTCATTGGATGAGGAAGATCAGCCTAGTAATAAGGACACTGTCAGACGTGCAAGATGTGGGGAAGAGTTCCCTCAGCTTCACCCTTGACAAGCGAGCAAGAGAGTAAAAAGCAAGCAGCAGCACACCTTCCAGGGCAGATTCAGGGAGACAGGGTGGGAATGTTCAGATCAAGAGGAAAAAGTGAGAAGTACCTTTGTTACGGATTCTGGTGGAGTTTACATGGTGACAGTGCTCAACAGAGGATGAGGTGCCCTCATGTGTGCCAGAACTTGAGGTGTCTGTGGGAAATTGCTGGTGAAAATGTGAGCACCTCCAGGATTAGCTGGTGAGTTGATGTTTTGATGAGTTAAGAACCATTTAATTCTGGTTTTTAAAAGCCTGTAAATGGCTTCCTTCCACTCCACTCCCCAGGATGCCTGGGGAGTTGTTTACAGTGGGCATACATTTATATCAAGCCTCTTTCCACCTTTTTCTCCACCATCCACATGCCCATACAGTATTCCCATTCTCTTGCAAGGCTGCAGAATCATCAGTTTTTACCTGATGATGACAAGAGCTGAACTCAAGTGAAATTTCTGAACCGTGTTCTCATCACATTGATCAGTGTATACGGGTGTCCCGCTGCATCTCATGTTGCCTTGACCTGGCTAGTCCAAAGCTTTCTGTGTTGTTTTTTTCTTTCTTATCACAGGATTTTCTTGTTTTTTATGCCAGTCTTTGGTCTACTGACTTTGGGGAATCTGCATTTTGAACGCAATTACAGGAACTACATCACCTACAATCACCAGTGAAGAAAGAAGTTGGTGGTTGGTTTGGAGTTTGGTTTTTTTTGTTCCATGAAATATTACCAAGGTTGCGGGAGAAAAGAGGAGGCCTGAAAAAGCCAAAAAGCAAGTGTATTGCACAAGTTTATGATAAGAAGAAGTTAGGCAACTAAAATTACCAGAAGAGGGGAAGTCAAACTCTACTAAGGCACCCCAGTTGTGTAAAGTACATCAGCAGCTAACTTACTCCAAACAGTCATGTTCCACACACAGACTTATCCAAAACTCACCGAATATGTAATCACATCTCAGCCAATTTAGTTTATTAGTTCTGATAATTTCACAATAGTTTAAAAAAGGCAAAGACTTTGCATATTCATGGAAAAAATAGTTCTTACTGTTTGTTCGTTTTCAAGTACAATTGTGTCAGCAAGAACAAGTGTTAACTCCTTAGAAAATTATAATTACAACAGTTAGAAATTACTAAAAATCTATTTAAAAGGATGTCGTCTTAAAGCCCATTTGATCAATTCCTTGGGTCTGTTCTTTTTTCTCCTCCCTATTAGTATGAACAGACAAAAACTAAACGAGTTCAATTTTTTTCCAGAAATACTCCTTTTTGGGAGGGAGGAATGGGAAAGAGGCCTAACGAGTCCTTCCTGCAGTGTGCGCTAAGGGACAAGGGAGACCATTTTAAGATCCCGCGCTAATGAGTTCCGATGTAATCCTTTATGTTGTTACTATTTGATCTTTCAAAACCTATGATCATCCTGTGACTGTATGACAATGACACGACAAATCATTGGGAAGCAGGATGGTGTCAGATTTAACGCTGCTGGGTGTAATTTTTCATTCCCTACTTCTGAACCATCTGTCATTTAAAAGATTTGGAACGCAGCGGCAATAATCTAGGAATTATTTTCATACTTATTAATGAAGGAATTAAGCCTCATAGTTCTAATATGAGACAGTGGGGAGCTTTTCCCCATGTTCCGGTGGCTTTTTTTTTTTTTTTTTTTTTAACTCTTTGTCCTTATCGGGTTGACTTGTCCCGTTCTTAATCTCATCAGCCGTATTTCCACCGCCTGGACTTTCAAAGGAACACCAAGTGCTGCAGATAAAGTGATGAAGGTGTAAAAACTCCTGCTGAGAAGCTAAATCAGAATCACATGTCAACAGAGTTCAGGCTCAGTCTCTGGCAGGATGGCAGGATCATTGTTTTTAATGCAATTTACTAATTAATAATGAGTAGCAGATTACGGAAAGTCTGGAACGAAGCGGCTTGCTAGAGTATTTTAGCTCATTGAACTGCCTGCACCAGAGTCCGCTTTTCATTAAACTCTAATTCGGCAGTTATTAATCACTCTCCTGAAAAGAACAAACGCGGTTTCTGTTTCATAATCAGCCCTCCGTGTTTAGACCGGAGCTGCTCTGACTACAGACGAAATCTGTAGCAGGGCTGCGGCAGGTGTATTTTATTCAGCAGATGTACTGTAAACGCATTACAGCAGATTAGCTGGATTTCTTCCTTTAAACGTACACTGCGAGATTCAACTTGCCAGCCAGCTGTTTCTTATCGGCCCGTTTAATCTTCCAGAGCCCGGCTTTGCTTCTTCCTTCAGCGGCTATTTCTGTAACGGATCGGGCGAGGGAGCGCGCCGCTATGAATTTTAATGCTTCCACCGGGAAATCCCTCCCGCCTCCTCTTTTTGGATGAGATACTCGAGGAAAGACCCAGAACACAGCGAGGAGGAGGAGAGGGACGGCGTAGCCGCGGTATTGGGGAAAACAAAAAAGGGGGAGCCGCCGGGAGAGGGGGGCCGGCAGCCGCGGGGTGTAATTAGGGGAAGGTGGCGAGGACGACACTGAGGCAGGCCGAGGGGCGGGTGGGGAGCGCGGAGTCATGGGGGAGGAAGGATGACTCGGGGCGTATTCCGCTGCCTGACCCCTGCACGTCAGCAGCAGCCGGAGCGCCGCGGACACATGCACCCGCCGGCATCCTCCGGCGCCGGCCGCGACGGGGACAACGCCGAGGTGATCCCGCTGCCCCTGGGTCCAGCAGAGAGGCAGAGCCCGCGGCCCGGGCGCTAGACCGCCTCGCCATCCTGCTCGCCGCGGCCCGAGAGGAGGAGCCCCGGCCGGCCGGGAGGGAGCTGGGCGGCGGGCTCCGGGTCGTGCGCTAGCCGCCGGCACAGCCGCCGCTCCCACCGGCTCCCCCCATGGATAAAGCGGGCTCGCTACACACCTCGGTGCCCACGCCGCCGCCCCGGCTCTACCTGCCGCGCAACTTCAGCTGCAGCGCTTGCCTCTATGGCAGCCTGGCCGAGCAGTGCAAGGGGGGCTGCAGCCCCGACGGCGACGCCGCGCCGCCCCCGCCGGTGGTGCGGGAAGCGGCGGGCGAGAAGCCGCCGCCGCCGCCCCGCGGCCGAGAGCCCTCGCTGCCCGCTGTGCCCCCCAGCCCGACACAGCGCCGCCGCGCCAAGTCGCTGCCTACGCCCGGCGACCGCAGCCTACGCCCGGCGCTGCAGCAGAGCCCGTCTCGCCGCAAGACGGTGCGGTTCGCCGACTCCCTGGGCCTGGAGCTCACCTCCGTGCGCCACTTCTGCGAGGCCGACCTGCCGCAGGTGCCGCTGCCCGCGCCGCCGCCGCGCACCGCCGACTTCTTCAAGACCAGGAAGCCGCCGGCGCTGGGTGACCTGGAGCCGGTGCTGTTCGGGCCGCCGCCGCCGCTGCTGGAGCCGCTCTTCCCGCCGCAGCCCGGCGCCAGACCCGGCTTCGCGGAGCGGGTGCGGCAGCACAAGGTGAGGCTGGAGTGGGTGCGGGCCGAGCCGGCGGGGCTGCGCGGCGCCGTCCGCGTCCTCAACCTGGCCTACGAGAAGGCCGTGTCGGTGCGCTACACGCTCAACGGCTGGGCCAGCTGCGCCGAGGTGCCCGCCGCCTACCAGCCGCCCGGCCCGGCGGACGGCCTCACCGACCGCTTCGCCTTCCTCCTGCCCCTGGGCGCCGCCGCCGCCGAGGCCACGCTGGAGTTCGCCATCCGCTACCGCGTCGCCGGCGCCGAGTACTGGGACAACAACGAGGGCGCGAACTACCGGCTGCGGGGCCGGCAGCGCGTCCCGCCCGCCGCCGGCCCCCCGGAGGACCCCGACAGCACCGCCTGGATCCACTTCATCTGAGGCGGGGAGCGCGGCGGGGGGCGGCCGCTCTCTGAGGGAGCCGCCGCCGCTGCGGCGGGAGCGGGGAGGCCGGCGGGCCGGTCCTGCCCCCGCGGAGGGGGGCCTCGCCGGCCGCAGCGCCCGCCCGGGGGTCTGCGGCCCGGCGCAGGCCTCGTTTCAGCCGCTTCTTTGGAAGTCGTCGGAAGATCTTTTCCCGAGTTCTGTTTACAGATGGGTAATTGATGTCTTCTATTTCACTACCGAAGTCGGGGGGAAACCTTCCCGGCGGTCACACGGGTGTCGGCAGCGAGGCCGGGCGCACGGCGCGGCCGATGTGCGTTTGCCGCCTCCATCTCCCGGTGCACTGTGGCTACCGCCAAAGCAGCTGCCCAGCCAGGCTCTGGGGAGAGGGGCCAAAGGGTGTTTGCGGAATGTACCGGCCAGGACCGGGACCCACGGGTGCGAACAGATGCTCCGGGGTGCCGGAGGTCAGGAGCTTCTGCTGTCACCTCAATAGGGTCAGGCTCTGGTGACACGGAGGGCAGAGTCATGGGGCATCGTCCAGCCATCCTATTTGCCTAATCCTCCTTAAGCAAAGCCCGGCGAGGTGTTGGATCTGTTTTCAGAGCCTCGCTGACCCGGTCGTGTTAATTGCCCTGTGGGGTTAAGGCCCTGGTAGGGCAGGCTTAAGAGACAGCTTATGGTTTTGAACCCCAAAAGACAAGAGTACAGATGCCCCCAGGTGTAGCTGTGTTTCATCATGCTGTCAAAATGATCGGTCTGTTTAAAACGAAGATTCTTTTTTATTATTATTTTATTTTGAATGCTGTTTCATGTGTTTAAATGTATTTAGAAAAGAGGAATAAGTTCACACACTAATTGAAATGCAACCCACTGAGAGATTTCAAAAGCAAGTGTTTTGTTTTGAAGTTCACGTGGTGTGTTGTTGTAAAAGTTTGTCAGGCTCTGATATTCGTTTCTTTTGGATTGGTCCCATAAAGCTGCTTCTGTTCGGGTCAGCAGGAAAGTCGTGGAGTTGCACCAAAGGAACTAGAGATGGCAAGAGCTGAATCTGTAATTGGAGTGTGCAGCCCAACAAACACTTTCAGTTTTATTCCTGTTAACAGTTTAATGGAATTTCTTATGCTAAAGTGTAAGTGCAGGAGCCTGCTGCCAAAAACCAAAATGCACTGAAATTATTACGAAAAATTTGACAAGATTCACAAAACTGGGTAAATTGAAGTCCTATCTTGCTAGATAAAATTACATCAATAAAAATCACAGAGCATGCTGACCTCTGCCTTCAAAGGTATGTTTTAAATTATATTAGCAGGAAACCAAGTATTTTCCTTTTTAAATTTGCTTTTTCAGGAGTTTAGCTGAATACAGGTTGTGCTGGTGCCAAATCTGGGTGCTAATTTTCCAGGATTTAGGCATATATGTTTGCAGGAGACGGTCCTCTACAAATGCAACTTCTGAGAGTGGTAAACCCATGGAGTTGGTGTGATCTTCTCATTAGGAAAGGCGGTAAGATCAGGCCTTTAGCACTTTGTCTTCTGTAGGTTGTTTAGGAATGAAAGGTGGTTTTTAACAGGGTTTTTTTTGTTGTTCCTTGAAAGGGTTAAGTGTCCCAAACAGCTTGAGTTATGTCGAGTTCATAGAAGCTTTTGACTTTGGTGGGAATTCAAAGCACTTGGTCTCCTGAGGGTCTGGTTCAGTCAGAATAATTAAACTTGTATGTTCTGGGGGGGAAAAAAAAAGGTCTGGAAACTTGATAGGAAAAGAGTATTTCTTTTAATTTCTCTAGTTCACTATTTCTGATTCTATAGAAAAAATAGCAAGACTGCTTTCTGTGGTATTGGAAACCTGCTTGTAATTTCCCAGCCAGTTTTCTAACCTCTGTGTTCTTAATGGAAACAGAATATAAAATGAATGAGTGTTCCCCATTTGAGAATATTAAGGACCCAATCTTGTATCAGAGTAATCCTGCGGATTGCATTTATAAAGCTAGAATTGCAGAACTAGGCTCTTAAACCGTTCACGATTCAAGCAGGTTAAGTGGTGTATTTGGAAAAGAAAGCCCAAGTGTCTTTTAGTTAAACTTACTTGTTTGTAAGAGCCTTAACACTGGAGAGGAGGACTTGTCTCCATTTGGAAGCACTTTGAAATCTGGTGGAAATGCAGCCAAACCTCTTTTTCTCTATATGTAACAGCTGTCCAAAACATCTTTTGCTTGCTCTTTTCTACCCAGAGAACCAACAACTGTTACGTAGGTTGATGAAAACACTTGGAGAAAAAACAGTCTCTGTGCACATGAGATTAACTGATGCTGTGGCTTTGCTTTTGAGGATTGACCAAGATTTCCCATTTACTGTCTTAATGGCTTTAGAAACTCGAGCAGTGCTAAAACCATTTTTAACAGTGAATAATTCTAGAACTTCAAAATTATTTTCCAGTGAATGGCAGTTTTCATTGTTGTTAGACCTGCAGATACTGCAGTAGTCACTAACCAAGAATCTTATGGCAACTGTGGCTTAAACTTGATTTAGATTTGGAAAGCCTACATGGGTGTATGTGCATCAAGTACACCAGCAACTTTTTTTATCATGACTGAGGTGAAATTGCTGTTGCTCCTGGTTGAAAATTCATAGGCAGAATTGGGCTATGGCTTTATAATGCAGTTCAGAAATCATTGCCCTTTTATTTATGGCCCCTTTGTCAGACACAAATCTGAGTATTAAATCTTTGGAGGTTGTTGAATACTGGAAGAATGTTTTGCAAAACGGAGTCTCCCAAGCTTTTCAGCAGCAAATTTTGTGAGTAACCGTATGGGCTTGAACTTGGCGGCGGATGGTCGATGATACACGTGCAAGTCCAGTAAAAGACATGATCTTCTGAAAGCCATTATAAACACATACTTTTTAAAGCCTGGAAAGGTGAGGTGGACCCAGTCAGCTTTGACTAGAGAATGGTGAAAACACCTCAACTTCTGTGGAAGAAGTTTGAGGTGTTTTAATAGGAATATCAGTGGAATGTGCCAAAGCTGTACGACTTTGAGTGAAAGTAGACAGTAGAAGTGAAAATGTGTAATCAATTGCATTAATTGATTTTCAAACAAGCTTTGTTCAGATTTCCAAAACCACGTTCAGTGGCACTGACCATGACTACTTTTTCTACTGGCAGCATTCATGTGCAGTTTCCAGTCCTTTAGATGCCAGTTGGATGCTGTCTATGAGTGGCTTGCTGGAAGCATTGTGATAAATGGAGATGAAATAAAAATTCCAGATAATAATTATACAATATTTACATAAATGATCACTTTGAAGAGAAAAACCTGTGCTGAAGAGGACAATTTTCAAGTTGGGGTGACATTTTAATGGGAGCAGGAGCAAAACAGCTTTTTAAAATCATGTTTCTAAAGAATATAGTTCCACAAAATGAATTTTCATAGGCAAATCTTTGAAAATTTTCAAGCCAACCTTTTCCTGGAAAAAATGTCAGCTCTTTGTCTATATTTGCATGAACAGAGCTCATGCCACAGTGCTTTCCAAGTGATACTAGAATGGTTTAGGCAAGGCACTAATCCTGAGGTCGCGGACTCCACTTTTAAGTGAATTATTCGTTCCTTATGTCTCTGCAGAGGTAAAAATGTGTCTGTTCATTGTGCAAAGTTGTAGCTTTCTGGAATGTGCCATGTTCTTTTCTGTGCAATCTAATGATACTCTATACAGCCAGTCCAACTGTACCGTGTGTCTGACAGATGTGGATGTTTGTGGCTTCACGTTTCAACTGGTAGATTTTTTTGCATGTGATTCTATGCCTTTCATGGCAGTATTTTTGAAATTTACCCTAATTATTAGAAATCCTGAAAGGAATCAGAACTGTTAAGTGACTGTAAATGGAATTTCAGCTGGCTAAACATGTCCTATTTATTAGCATAAAGTCAGAAACCGAAACTGTCACACTCATTTTCAATAAATCTACATAATTGCAGGTAACTTTTTTTTTTTTCTCCTTCTACCATTTGCAAGTAGCTTTTTGAGGTGACTGTGTGTGCCCTGGAATCTCTGTAAACAACAGGGGAAGTGCACACTCTTTGTCTCAGCATGTGTGAGGGGAAGATCTATCACTTGAATGAACAAATGTCTGCTCATGCATAAGCATGATCTCTTTACAGATACACCAAACGTTTTTCCATAGCGCCCACAGGCAAACATCTGCTAATTCTGTATTTTAATGTAAAGTAACCTACAGAAATACTTGGAATCTGCTTTTTAGCATATTATTATATATATATATTGAAATGTTTATGTGCCTTTCAACATTTCCTGGGAGGAAATTGTACGTGTTCCTTAGCTCTCTCACCAGAAGTCCAATAATGGCTTTGTTATTAAAATGAAATTTATACTAAAGATATAGTAGGAAATTCTAATGCCTGATGCGTTTTGAGGTGTGCCAGAAATCCTGTATCTGTAGCAACCAGAAGAATTTGATCATATTTACCCATACTACACTGAAAGAGATTACAGTTGGAAATACTTCTTCCTGGTACACCTCGACATTTGTGTAGTTAAGTAAAAAAAACCCCCAACTGTGACTATAGTTAATAAAATATATTTATTGTATATATTCACCTCTTATACAGATATTCTAAATATATATTCTATCTGAAACAAGAAATTCTAGTTTTTTATGAAATCTCTTTGTGGAGACATGGTCTTTTCAGCTTTTACTGTTATTTATCTGATGCTGCATAATGCGTCGTATTGTTAAAAATTTTGGATGGATTTAATCTGTCTGCACAGTCTATCGTGAGATACAAGTGCTCATGGTAAGGAATATCTGAGGAAAATGACTTTTACCTTTCAATTCTACTGCATGGCTTCTTGGCAAATCATCAGTAATTCTGCTTCCTGATTGCACTTCGTGTATGTGTGCTCTGAGTACACGGAAGGATTACTGACTGCAATGAAACTATCTGTGAGCACTGAAATGAAGGTTTTTTCAGACAAAAGTAGTTTAAGGTAGGAAGTAAATGTAGTCAGTTTTGCTGTAAAATAAAAATACCTAGCCTTATAGAGCTGATCGGTATTTTTTTAAATGGAAGATGGTGACATTTGTCAAAATGAAACATGTTCAGGGAAACATCCCTGTTTTGATAGTGAAGGCTTCCTCAGGTTCAGTTTATATGGAGGAGTTGACCTGAAACAGTGAAGTGGTAAGAGCGCTTCCTTCAGTCGTGTGTGGAGTCGGGTGTAGGTCTTCCATGATCAAAGTGACTGCTGACCTGTAAAACCACTGGCTGTTGGTTGGACTCTTGATCCAACTTATAAATACGACTTTTACATTATTTTACAGGGAGGATTTTTGACCCTGGATTTCCCCACCTTGCTTGAATATCCTCCTCATTCAGCTCTTCTGGCTTTTGTTTGAGCTTTCTGTTATTGAGAAAGTCTGGTTTTTATGCAACATAAAGATATTATTTTACATCGTATTTTGGGGGAGAAGGCAGGAAAACTGCTTTCCATTCCATTTTAGTTTTTTAATATTAAACGATAGCATGCAGAGTAAAAATATGCTTGAAATAACACATGCACTAGCGATTCCAAAGAATATAGCTAAGAAAAATATCAGATGTGTGTTTTTAAAACTGAATGTGCTTTGATGTAGTAAGGCAGGGAGACAGTCCTGGGCTCCAGTGCAAGGATGTTAATACCAGGGATTTCTTTCTATGCAACATTATGGTGCATCTGGGTTTTTTTAGGGATTAACATGATTGGTGTAGCTGATGTGTTGGAGTGTGTGTTAGAATATTCTGTTGAAAGTGTCATTAAAGGAACTGTGTGTCTTAAATGGTGGTGTATCTTTAGGCTCTCTTTTGTCCTGTCCGACTTCACTAAATCATAATGTTACTCCTTGGAATAATGGTAACAAGACAGTATTTCACAAAATTGTGTAATGAAGTCTCACACATTATACTTTATCACTTTCTAGGTTAAAAGTTATGTTACTGTTGCGAGTTTTTAAATTTTTTCTATTTCTGTATCTTAAAAATAAGCCAAATTCTGTTATACTTTTAAACTCGGCAAGGTAATACACACGCTTTTAAAGCTGATCATAAGCAGTAAAACTAAAATTGGTTGGGATTACTCCTCAGTCCAGTTTCTAAACCATGGTATAACAAATGTTTGTTTATATCCTGTAATGGGCTCCATGGAGGTGCATCCTGACATGAAGCTCATGCATTTTGAGGTTCATACAAAACGAGCTCTACCTGGGTGCAAAACCTGCTGACATCTGGGTGTGAATCCATGCTGTAATGCAGAAAAAGTGGCTGCTGTGACAAACTACTGTTCTTGCCATGGTTTAAACACTTCTCGTAACTCCTCCTTTACAGTGTCACACAGGTGATTTCTCTCTGTAGTGGAGGTGCTGTCTGTTGAAGACAGTGTTCTTTAAAGTTTTTATTACTGATTTTTTTTGATTTACCTTGACCTTGTTTAAAAAAGTTGTTTCTTAACTATGTACCTAAGTAGTAAATTACTTTTGGTTGTAGTTTCTTCTGCAATGTTTGTATTTCACCAAGTAATGTTTGTTTCTAATGTTTGTAAAAGTAATATCACCAAAAGTTCAAAACCAATGTTTTTCTAATAATGCCTTGTAATTTACCTAGCCTTACAGTATTGCAGACAATTTTCCACCAAAACAGCATCTAGTCACTGGTTGTCACAATTACAAAAAATATATCTTTATAAACCTGTAGCTTCTGGCTGTAATTAAAGATTAATGATACAAACCGTGAGCATGTGGTGAATATAACCTCTTTTCTTTTTTTTAACTGACAAACCGTGAGTTCTTTTTTTGTGGAGGATCTGAAACAAGTATGTTCTGATTAATCCATAGTGTGTGTGTGTGTGAAGATGTTGCGAGGTACCTGCATGTCAGAAAACAAGTATCTAATATCTAAGCTGCGTTTTCTAGCCATTGTCTTCAGGCAGCCTCTGTTGAGAGTCCTCTCTGTGGGAGCTGCAGTATGCTGAGCTGTGTTGGTAATCTGGTCTTCTGGAGTGTAACCATCGTTCAAAGGCATAAGGTGAGATGATCAGTGGCCATAAATGTGTGTAGTTGTCTTTATAGTCTTGTGCTGTTAGCACTGTTTCAGCCACGTTTAGCAGTCAGGAGCTCAGAAAGGGATGCCTGTACTTCAGCTGTCCATGGCTTTCCTCCTTCCTGGCTTCGCATCCTTACGGTCACCCGTAACGGTTGAAACGTTCTCAATTCAACATTTGGCTGCCAAAAGCCTGTGCTAGGAAGTACGGAAAGACCAGTCTTCCAGGAGAGGAGAGAGTGGCTGTTATAGAGGGAAGATACGAGATACGTGAAAAGAACTGTGATTTTTATGTTGAAAACTTAACTGTTTTCATTTGTCAGTGCTGAAGGGCTGAGAGGAAGGTTGCTCAGCCCTGAGTCTATGCAGTAGTTACTGCGGTCAGGCTGTTTCTTTAACCAGCACATGCCTTTTCCTCCAGTGGTGACGCAGGCTATCTAGGTATTAGCTAAATTAATTGTAAGGATCCAAATATTTTTTCTCTCTTAATTGCTGAGTTCAGAATACTTGTTTCTTGAATTGATACCACGTGCTCATTTTCGGTCTTTCACTGTAGAGAGCATTGCTTCTTACAATGCCGAGAACAGTTCTCAGCTTTTCTTTAACCAGCACTTTCAAAGCCTTCTCTATAATACAAATAAAAGCCACGTAGCTGTAAGGAGAAAAGTTACATGTTTGTTCTCATGTAACCAGAACAACTTTTTCTCTACACTCTTTCAGAAACACCTGCTTAGCTGTCTCATCATTATTATTAATAATGTTTTCATGTTTCTTCAGAAGGGTAGAGTAATTAAAATGTAGCCCCAGATTTCAGGGCTTTTTTTCCTGATTTAATCTGTATCTAATCTTTTTGCTCAAGGAAATATTAACTCTTAGCTCTCGTAAATTACAGACACCTGAACTGTTGTCTTAAGGTGCCATTATATAAATATTAGACTGTAATAATTGGAGTGTAATTTCCCTTTTCTTTTTGGTGAGGCATAAGCTTTGAATTTAAAACTGATGTTATGCTTAAGAGATCCTGAAATAATGAGATTACAGTTCTGGGTGAAGGTTGACATAGTTCTTTAAATTTAAAAAAAAAAAGTAATAGTTAGACATCATTCTTTAGTCTTGGATTAATTGTTCTTTTTTTTTTTCACTCTGACTATAGTAATTCATCAGACAATTAGAATTACATACAGTAGGTGGTCTTGTTATTAATAACAAGTGTTAAAATGTATGAAGTATTTGTATAGCAGTAGTAATAGTAATGATACTAACAGTCCCTATTTCTTAACGTTGCTCTCTGGGCACTTCTTGGAATCTACCAACAATTTTTGGTCTGGCTGATGAGTTGAGTTGGCTCAGGGGATGTAGTGAATGCTGTGGCTGTACAAATGGGGAAGCCCCTGTGGTGGGCAGAGCTGGCAAAAGCAAGAACGATCAGACAGAGAAGAGGGTGAGACCCTCGCTGCTTTGGAAGAGAGGAAGAGTCTGGTCCTTCAGCAGCTGGGAGCTGCAAGATCAGCTCAGGTTCTCCTGCAGCCTCATCCCATGAGCTCATGCTGCTGTCATGACACAGAGCTGTTTTTTTGACCTCAGGATGAATGCCTCTTCTTCCTTGCAACTCTCCATGTATGCAGGGGCAGATAGAAAGGAGAAATAGGGGTTGTCTGTGCCAGCTCTGAAGAGTGGCCCTTTGCAAGACTGTCAGGTTCCCCATCAGAAATACTTTTGTTTACATAGAAGCGGGGTGTACATTAAAGGACCACGTTGTCCTTCAGTTACTCTTTAAACCTATGGAAAAAATGGGAAGTAGACCAAAAAATTCTTGAATTTTCTGCCTTGTTGTCTAACACGTTTACCAGGCCAACCTGATGTAAGAAATGGTCCTTAGTCTAATAGCAATCTGCAAAAATGTTTCAGTTGTAGGCCAGGATGATACATTGCAGAAAAAAGAGCTGTGCCAGGGTGATACTACACCAGTTTTATCACTGGCTTTGCCTCACCAGTTGTGGTACGACTGGGGGGTTGTCAGAACAGATGGGAATTGCCAGGAATACTTCATTCTCTGTCATTTTCTCTTGATCCAGACCCATGTACTGAGGAAGGGAGAGGGGTGATGGTGAAAAGCAGAAGTACTTATGAGTTCTTCTCATAGAAGAGATGGAGACTCATCCTCCTATCTCATGGATTGGTTTTCATGGTTAAAGGTGCAAGTGCTGTAGCTCCATTAAAATACAGCTCTAAGCAAGTTACATTCAATAGCATAAATAATTAAACACTATAAGCAAATGACAAATAAAACAGCCTAATAGCGGAGGATGTAGGACACTTATACTGCATTAAAATAGATCAAGTCTGAAGTGACTGAATTATGCTTTGTCAGGAAGAAAGGGATATCATTAGTGAGGCAAACTCTAACCCATCCAGATACCACAGGCTAAATTCTCCTGCAAAGGGCTGTTCCTGTAAGACTGTGTCTCAAGTAGTGTGGGGAAAGTGGAGAAAATGATGCTGAGGACACACCTAAGCTGCTCTTTGAATTTGTCTGTGCCATCTGCAGTGTATCTATCTGGTGGATAATTTACACTGATGGACATTGCTCAAGAGTCTTAATGTTTTCTTACAGCCATGAGGTCATATTCCCTGGAAATGGCTTGTCAAGGGCTGTTTGGTTTTCCACTGGTCCAGTCACATCTGCCCCCAGTAAAACCCGTTTGTCTGTAGGAATGGCACTGGGTTACACCGATGACTCTTTGCTGTCCCCAAGACTGATGCAGCTTCGTGAATGTGAAAGCAGTTTCCAGTGTGCCTTTGGCGGAAGCACGTTTTTCCCAAGGCTCCCACTGACCCGAGGCTGGGCTGCTCGGGACTCGCTAAGCCGGGAGGCCGTCCCTGCCGCCCCTTCCCCCGCAGGACGGGCGGGGAATCCGGGGAGAGGAGAGGAGACAGCATCCGGTAAAGCGAGGTTTGCGTTAGTTCCGTTGTTACAGATCGTGCTGCCAGGAGCGTGGGTCAGACGTTTTCAGTGGAGCAAGATGTGCTGGTTTTTGCTTTCCGAGGACGCGAGCGGACGCCCCGGCCGGGCTGTCGCCGCGGCACCGTCGGCAGCGGCGAAGCGGCACGCGCTGCCCTGGCCCCGCGGCACCGCCGGCAGCGACCCGAGTGCCCCCGTGTGGGGAAAGCGGGCGAGAAGCGCTTTTTTACCGTGCCACTCCTGAACTCGGCACGTCACCATCCGACGGCCCGGAGCACCCCGGCCGCTGCTGAACCCGCGCTGATCGTTCCTCGGCGCCTTCCCGGCGCTTCGTTCTCCTCTGCGCAGCCCGCAGCGCACGGGGTGGGGGGCCAGTCCTCTGCCTCTTGCTGCGCCATGGCTCCCAACGCCACCACAGAAAAGCCTCCCCTGCTCCGCTGAGGATCACGCTTGGTTGATTGATCGGTGCAGTTGTCTTTATTCAGATGACCGGGCCGATGTGAAGACAGATGGTTTGTCCTTTCTGTGGCAGTTTGGCGTATTAAAACTCGGTGATGGGAGCCGTAGCTACAGGAAGCTTGAAAAGTCCCAATCTATCAGCATGAAGAAAAAGGGAAGAGGATCCTTACCCGCAGGGCATCCCCAGTTAAGCAGGGCACTAGAAACCGAGAGCCACTGCCCTTCTCAGCATCACCACTGCTTAGGCAATTGTCTGACTGCTAATTTAATGACAGGGGAGTTGACACTGCCCTTGTTTTATGATCACAACAGCACCAAGTGTTATTATTTATATATTTTTGTTCTTTTAGTTTTATACCATTTTTTTCCCCCCTCTGGTGAGAAGTAAGGATTACACGATTTGTATTTATACACACGATGGGTCAAGCTTCACAGGGAGGGGGCAGCACTTCATTGGTCGAAAACCAGACAAATTCCAGTACACAATCTTTTCAGGACTGAGGTTGATAAAAAATCTTAGAAAACTAAATATGGATTGAAAAAAAATTAGTTCCAGGTTTAGTTTATGTTGTTCAGTTAGATAATTTGAGAGGTAAAGGGGTTGATACTTGTGGAACAGGCAGGACGTGCTGGCAAGAAGAATGGTGCTGATATAATTAACCCCTAGGAGATGCAGAGACATAATTGTTGGTCGTGGGAGAAAAGTATGGAAATCAGAGTTTGCCATAAAACCAATCTCTCTACTGACTTTATGATGTTTGGTAACCAGTAATTACGAGCGTTAAGTTCTTAAGCTCAGGATCAAGACTTAGGAGGTCACAGATAAAGTGGTTATTTTGTAAGAGCTCATCTCCTTTAGTCATTTCTGTGGGAGCACACACTGCTGAACAACTTTCATTTCTACAAAAAGTTGTGTCATAGACTGAAGCTAATGCACGTTCACTCCCTCTTTTTCTCGCGATGAAAGGCAGTCATTACAGATTCACATTGGCAAGCTTTGCACTCCTGCTCTTTCAGAGTCTGGCTCCAACCAGCGCATGGTGGTCTGCCCCAGGCTTCCTGCTGCTGCTCCTCACTGTAGTGAAGTTATGGGATTATTTGAAAGCCAAGAGCTCTGCTTGAGTAGCATACATCAAGCAAGGAAGAATACATTCTTTTGGCAGTGAAATTTAGGTAATTGAATGGATTGTAGAAAGATATAAAAATATTTGCTCTGGTAGAAATCTTTTGGCCTAAATAACTGCAGGACACCAGCACTCTTGGCATAAACCACACGAGAAAAGCAACTAAGTGTTTTCATTTCCATTTTAATAGAAATTGGGAAACTTAATTAATACTTTTAAAGTCTTATAAAACCCTAAAAAAAAACAGGGATAGAGAGGTTCCTGGTCCTCCTCTTTAAGCAAAAGAACATCCATTCTCCAACTGTACACCATGGAACAAAGGCTTCATTCTGTTTCTGATGGCTTCTCCAGAAAGTTGTCATTTATCCCCACTCATGTGTCACCTCACAAACACTGCTAATACACTGATGAGGGGAAAGCTCAAGGAGGAGATTGGAGTGCCAGTCTGTACTATTACAGAAATTACTATTTCATGTTTCATTGATCAGAAGGAAAGAATACAAACATTTTAAGGGAAAACTTGTATTAGAATTCATTACAGTGCTCTGGACTAACAGTTAAAGGGAGATCCACAAGGGTCATATATTGCAGGGCAATGAATGAAGGGCCTGTTACTCTCTCGTGAAGTTGTTAAAAAAAAAAAAAAGTGGTAGAAACAGTATCAAGTGGAAACATTTCCCTGCATTCCTATCTCTGCCTGCCTGCACTCACTCTACTTTGAAACAACTTTCTCTTTGCCTTTGGAAAGTGCACAGGGAGGTCAAAGATCCAACCTGACACAGGGAGACTGCAAAAGAGGCCAGGATCAAGCTCCCAGCTCTCTGGGCCCTGCACATTGTCACAATAAATACTGCATGATACTGTGAATAATGGATAAGTACTGGCAGTTTTAAAAGCATTTACACCAGGTTTACTGGAGCCTTTTGTTTATCAACCACCAAGTCAGGACTCTCTGGAACAGTCAGACCTGCTCTTTCCTCTTGGTACCTTCACAGTTTAACTCCTATGGAGAAGATAGATAGTTCTATCTTAAATACACAGGAGAGTCTCTCCTGGCAGGCCTTTATCTTCTTTGTGTAAGAAAAATTAGGTCCCAGATTTAAAAAACTGCCACAATTACTTTGACATCCCTTCAGATCATAAAAGAAAGCTGTAGAAAGGTTTCTATATACCCTGCAGTGTATTTCTGCCCTTCAGAAGGGCTATGCTTTTGAAAGGAACTTCCGCAGCAGTATGAATTTTGCCTTTGTCATCTTACATGGATTAAACATTCCCCTGCTTCCTCTTAGATCAACTTACAGACATGTGTTCTCATTCCTGTTTTGTGCTTAGCTTCTAATCATTATTTTAAAATTGTGGCAAAAAGTTTTAGACCAAAACTCTGCTGTGCTATTACATTTTCCTAAAGTGCAGGTCTGTCCACTCACCCTTACCCTTAGATGTCACATCCGCTCTGCACATTTGTGGATTCATTAAATATTAAGTCTCATGGAATCAGCTGCTTTAGTTTACTGGTTTGCAAAGTAGAAGTTTTAGATTCATTCCTGTGATGTCATTACAGCAGTGTGCCCACCTGAGCTTACACACACACATTGTATGTCAAACGATTACTGATCACACAATTTTCACCAGTATCTATTCTTCTGAAACCACCATAATTGCTAGGCACAAGATGCAGAATTCTTGAATTACTTGTGACAGAGGTAGTGTTTACTAGATGAAAAATACAGTCTAAACAGTCCTCTCTAGAACCTTGATAAACTGTCATTGCATGAGTTTTTCACACTAGGAAGGACTGTAAATCAGAAGACAAGGCCCATACCTTCTGCCTGAAAGGCAGAACTATTTGATTACAGAGTAAATGAATACAAAAAACAAAAGGATTAATAAATTCTGTAAAGAAGTAAAAGATCATGCAAAGAGGTAGTCAATATGGCTTCTCCTTTTCTGGCATCATTTTTGCAACTATAATTAGGAAAAACATTAGGAGGCTGGGGGAGACACTGCTTTTCCACATCCTGGGAGCAACAGAGAAGTACCTCAGGGAAAGCCCAGGTTACGAGAACAGTCATGTGCCTACTACAGAATTACCATATTAAGGCTGTTGTTACTAAATTGTCAAATGAATCTTGGGAAGTATACATTTTAGTAAATAAATTTTGTTTCCAAAAACATTATAGATAACATCTTGAAGTTGCATAAATCAGAAAACGGAATAAAAACCCCTCACGGGTATGCAAATGTTAAACATTTTATCACTGCAATTATTTATGGCCTTGTGTATGTGATCATGAGTGGTATTGCTTAGGTTGCCAAAACTGGATATTCTATGCTTCACTAACTGATGACAAACTACACTGAAATATTTTATAGGGATTTATTTCATTATTCCAGCTCAGTCCTCAATGGATTTTATGTATTTCTCATAGGCATCTTCATCCATCAGTTCATCAAGTTCAGCAGGGTTTTCCACAGTCATCTTGATAAGCCAACCTGTAGTTAGGAAATTAAAGGAAGAAAAACAGTTGCTGATATCCTACTGGCAAGATTCACTCACATTGCTGCCTTAGAAAAGTACTCCCAGTAGGCACACTAGCCCTGTAACACCGGTACAATCAGCAGGATTTCTTGTGTAGGCAGAACAAAGTTTCAGTATTTTAAAAGATAAATGATCAACCATAAGAAATGTCACAAGAAATGGCCTTTTGAGCCAGACCAGTTGTCTAATTTAGTACTGTCTGACAGTGGCTTTAAGGAGCTGCTGCCCAGAACGGGTAAAAGAGCCCAACCTCTCAGTGTCATGAGCTGTTAGGAGATCAAAAAAAGAGAAATGTGACCAAGGGAAAGAGATGTACATTCAACCACAGTCTATGTCTGAACACACTGTAGAACAGCGGTCAGCAAAGACAAGATTACAATAATACTTTCACGTTAAGTTTTATTGGGCTTGAACTGTATGCAATATATTCCATTTAAGCCTCCACACCATGAAACTGGAAGAACTAGAAAAGTACATCTTACCATCTTGGTAACAAGATTTATTGACGAGTCCTGGATTATCTGCAAGGGCAGCATTAATCTCAGTCACTTCTCCTGAGAGAGGAGAGTAGAGTTCACTAGCAGCTTTCACACTTTCCAAAGCTCCAAACTCATCTGAAACACAGAATATGATTGAACACTTTTAAGAGGAAAATACAAAGGTTTTTTTGTCAGACATTCTGGTGATGACCTAGCCACTGAAGAAGTGTCTTGACCTTGAGCAAGGAAAAATGCC
Organism: Bucorvus abyssinicus; assembly: GCA_009769605.1. NCBI lineage: Eukaryota > Metazoa > Chordata > Aves > Bucerotiformes > Bucorvidae > Bucorvus > Bucorvus abyssinicus. The sequence continues at coordinate 17,108,149 of CM020040.1, forward strand.
AAAGAGACTGAAGTCACCAACTTTATGACAATGACCAGCAGTATTAAATTTGCTGTTTATGCTCCTGAATTATTCTGGGGAACTTGCATAACACTAGCTAGCTGGTTACGACAGAGGGGACGGAAATTTCTTAAGACTGGGCTATGCCCTTAGCTAAAGCCCTACAGCATATGATGCTATATCGGGTTGGAAAGAACCACATCCAGCTCTTGCTGCGAGAAACCTAAATATGCCTTTTACCTACAATTTAAACCTTTTTATACATAATTCGGTGACAAAACAGACACAGCCACAATTTCAGGAATCCCAGTTTTTCTTCAGAAACACTACCGTGTTACATTTGCACTCACTACAGGTTACACTCACTACTAATGCACATTAGTATTCAGAAGCACCACACTGGAATCACCCAGCTGTTCTGTAGGCGGTTATGGAAACAGTGCCTGGAGCAGTGTTAGTCCAGAGTAACTCTAAGCCACAAGCAAACAAGACAGAGGCTGGAGGAACATGGAACTGTCAGAAGAGTACATAGGCATCAGCAGGAGGCATCGGAGAACAACATGTTCTGGGAAAGCTTGGAATTAGGCTACGGCCAGAATGGGGAGAAAAGAGAAGAACTACATGGAAATGAAGTTCCTTCAGATAAAACAAAGCTACAAGTTGGTTGACTAAAACCCTAAACAGAAAGACCTTTTGTCTAACATTCATCATTCAATGCGACGTAACGGATTTGGCCAAAACAGTTCACCACGGACCTGCTCCCCAAGGCGGATGGTGAAAGAAAGGCCTGCTACTTGACCTCAGCAAATCCACCTGCATTTTTTGCATTTTGAAGCTAATGACAATCTTTTCTTCGTATACTAGCGATACAGCTCTCTGTGTAAACACAGGAATAGGCTTCTCCTTTCTACCTGTTAATGCTCACTCTTCTTTAACGTGGAAAATTACATAACTGAATGATTAAGAATGTAGCAATTGGTACATTGCTGAGCTAAAACCTATGATTACAGTTAACACCCCCAAATTACTGAGTCTGTGTATGCATAGAAAGATTAGAGCTTGATATCAATTAGGGGTTTCACATCGTGTAACTTGGGAAATGCATAACTGCAGAGTTACAAATAAGCCAGCCTAAACGCTAGCAAGTTCAAATCAGAGCATAAATATTTTAAAAAACAGAGCATAGATAAAATTATTACAAAAATATTTTTCAAATATTTGATTTGAAATAAATGTCTTCACAGTTTAATAAGCAGTATTTTCTGCTACTATGCATGGCCTGACAGTGACAATTTTAAATTAAAGCTCTCTCTTGAAGAAATACCTGAAGTTATTTTGCATCCAGAAGGTTTATAAAGGTATTAACGAACATGGGTTATTTCAGAAAATCCACCTTCGCAAAGGGAGAGCAAGCTGCATAGAATAATTACTTTATTAGATTAGAAATCAGAGCTGAAACTTACCGTGTTTACTCAATTTTGTCCCAACTTCTGGAAGACTACAGTAAACAACATCTCCTAATGCTTCCTTAAAAGAAAAAACAAAGGCATCAAAGCATACATTAAAGAACCTACACGCAGGAGAGATCTGATAGAGCAGCTCTAGAATCTGTATAAGTCTTCTCTGTCTCTAAAGGTAGTTCTCATTCTTTCAGGACTGCATATTTTTCACTTCTTTTTAAACAGTTAACTTGAAGAAGCTGTTTTGTTACCATGCCCCAAATGCCAGATTACTGTAGATCTCTTACAGTGTTAATAACCCTCAGGCTGAGTTACAAGGTTTATATACATATTTTTCCAGGCAGAACGTGAAATATCTGCTTCTCCTCTTTGCATCAGCTACAGTAACAACTGGTTTAAAGGACGAAGTTCCCAATGATCCGAGGGAATTATCTTCTTGCTACAAAGCACAGAGGATTTACTCCCAGTGCAAACTGAAAGACAATGGAACATTTCCTGTCCAGAGACAGGACAGCGGAGAGCTGTTAGCAGACTGTTTGACTTCTCAAGGAGCCTTGTCACCACAAGAATGGGCTTAACCAGAACAGGCTTCTGCCTCTGCACTGACAAGTGTACCCTGTCTCAGGACAGACTAGAGATCTTACGGAGCATTGGTGTCATTTTACAGAAACCTGAGATTATTGAAATGCTGCTTGTCCTAAGAACATTAATTCCACTTCACTGATAGCTTCTCAAGTGAGATTTTCTTAAGTTTCACATACAGTGAAACTCTACCCTGAACTTGCCTGTGACTACTCCAAATCGAGTACTTGCATGAGAGCAAATCAAAAAATCCAAAGGCATTCCTATCCTAGAGTAAGGAGTATGTGCCGTGTTGTACTTCAGTTCACGATTGCTCTTTAGCCAGAGGGACTGCATCGTATTCAGGTTCACGGGAAATTTGGCCTAAAAAGGGCACAATAGCCTCTTCACATATGAACTCCTCAGGCCTTTAAGAACAGGAGTAATAAAGGAGGCTTTAAATTCTGCTGAACCATGAAGTTTCTCATCAAGTTCAGCTCTCTAGAGGCTCCATCTGAAGCGATTAAGAATTTATCAGAGTGCTGAAGCAGCATTTGCTTCACAAATAATGTGATAGATCCGAGTTCAAAAATCACGCTCATGGTATAGCGTATGCAATTAGAACAATAAAAAACAGCAACTGTCCAAAGAGCAAGGACAAGAGCAGGTGTGCGTAAATAAATACTGCAGACCTGGGGGAAGGGGGGATCAGTACCTGTGCAAAATTGCTGATTCCTACTGTTCCAACACCATTTTCAACTGATACCCACTCGTGCTTGTCTGTGAATTTGCGGGCTAAAATGAAACAAACTTGATTATTTCTGAAATAAGCGACACATTGCTCACTTAAATACAGTGACCCATTTGTAGGCTTAAACTGTGGATTTTTTTTTTTTTTTAACTGAGGTTAGTTTTGTTTGATTTTCTTGGAAATTAATTTACACGGTATGTACAATTGACAGAAGCATTTTAGTCTGCCCATGGCATGCTCAGTGACACAGTAGAAGCTCTCGAGGTGTTCTGCTGAGACCATTACTAGTTCCTGTGCTATCACAAGACTGATAAAAGTACAGGAGCCAAAGGAGTTCGATTTCAAGCAAAAGTATAAATCTAAAGCATATACAGGTACTTTACTCATAGTTTTGTGTTTCTATGATACCACAGTGGCTTTTCAAGCACATTTAGTGTTTGTTTCTGACAACCACTTTATTAGTCCCAGGATGGCCAGAGTTAATGACTCGTTAGAAACACTGCCAGCACTGCAGCATCTCATTCAAGGTACTCAGAGCCATCAGTTGAAGTATAAAAGTTGCAAGGTGGCTAACAGAAGCAGCTGAATCCTTCCCTCCCCCGACATCTCCTATAGAGTCTGTTTCTCCTTGTTTAATGTTGTCAAAGATCTATGTAAAGTTAAGGCAAATTAATAGAGGACGAATTAATAAGGTGACTCATACAGGCAACTGTTACCTAAGAGAATTTGCTCTCTGTTAATCCTGTTACCATTAGAAGAACACAGTAGCTGTTTTATACAATTTTAAAATACTCATTTTCAAGACCCTGTGGAGTCTTCTCACACCAATCTTACAATTCTGCATGTATTTTAGGCCTGTAAGATCAGGGCAGCTTGTACTAGCTGTTATTAGAAGCAATTATTTGTTAACAAAGTCATATGGAGAAACTTCAAAAGAACTAATTGAAAGAGGCAACATTTCTCTTGCTACTGTATGACCTGGAACTTTCCTTACTCTGAGTATTTTCAGCCTGCTTTCCATTTTCTCGCTTCAGTAGCTTCCCCATAGATATTTTCTTCCTCCCCCCCCTTTTTTTTTTAATTTGTTTTTAAATTTTCACTTGTAGCACCTATCCAGTCCAGATGTTCCCAAAGCTGGAGAAGATACTTCTTAAACAGAGCTCCCTGTGTGATTGGTGCCAGAGTAGTACAGCTTTTGAGTACAAAATTTTTGAGTTCAAAATTCACCTCTCAGGCTCTTCCCCCAGGCTGGACTTCTAACACCCGCAAGGGAAACTACGCCTCTGCAAATCCTGGGATATTTTCTAAACTTGTACATGAAGGAAAACAGAAGTTCTCGCTGTAGACCTGCTAAAATCTTTCCACTGTCATTCAGTTATGTTTCAAGCTGTTTCAATTGCAGTGATCCTCTTATGTCTGAGCATGTGTAAGAGAAGTAGGTCTCGGATAAAATGTTTTGTCTTGAGGATGGCCTCAGTTGCACAGCCCTCAGTAGAGCAATATGTGGGTTGGCAAGTAGAATACACAACAGACCTTGAGTAAAACGCAAATATGAAGTATTTTTCCATGAATTGTCACTCAAAAACCCTAGAGAATTTCAGCCAGCATTATTTATACCTACAAAAATCTCTCAGGACATGTTCTAATGAACGGATGAAATCCAATGTCTTAAATCATTTTAGGTCAAGACATTAAGCTCATGGGAATTTCCTTGGAAATGAGTAATGAACCGTAAGAATGGAGAATGACACAGAAACTCAACCCAAGCTGAATGTTTGTGACACATGGCACAAAGAAGCCAACCAGATATCTTTGTATGTAGGATAATAATATTGTATAACATTTGTTGATAAAACAAGGTTAAAACCAGAAAGAAATACAGAAGACTTCCATGCTCTGTTTGGAACACAGCAGTAAAATGTTCTCAGTAGTTAGAAGAACACATAAGCTTCTTTAGGACAAAAAAAAAAAGGGGGGGAAATGGAAAATTCTAACCATGCAATGAAACCCACTGCAAATAAGTAAAGGTCAAATTAAAAATAGTTAATAAGTAATCTCAAAATACGAACTTTGAGCTTATGTGATCGGCTTGTTAAATAAATCAGATTCAACGAATATGAAATGTCAGAGCACAGCAAATCTGTGAGCACTCCTTTTCAGAAGAGCAGCTGCATTTACTCTAGCTTCATTCATTTCATCATGACTCTAGTTTCAGCTTAACCAGCACAGTCTGAGCGCAGCCCTTCGTTTGGACTCTACAGAGTACTTCAGAGATACAGACCGAAGGGTGAAGGAAAACTCACACCTCCACAAAGATGCATACAAAATTCTTCCTCTCTGCCTGAACCAAAAGCATAATTTATGTCATCCCTTCAAATTATATCTATAGAAAAACAATGGGTACCTCAGACACGTAGAATAGTGAAGAGCCTAGATCTTGACTCCCTTAATTGGCAAATAATGGCTAATAAATGTTATTTCTTTCACTTGCAGCAGAAGACAGTTCAGACAGGTTAAAAGACTACCTAGAAGGAAATTTATGATCTCTTCTTAATGGCAGCCATTACTTTTACAGCATATTCTGCTCCTCTCCTGCTTTTCAACTTTTCTGAGCACCACAGATTCTGTTTTTCAGACTTCTGCAGCTAACTATCATTCAAGGAGGGCTTTGACATCAGCAGATACTTTCAGAGTTAATTACATTAAGTGCAAGCCCGATGTGTCAGTCCATCTCGTGCCTCACCACTTCTGCACTATACTGCACAGGAGCTGGTGAGCCAGAGCCAAACTTCTTCAGCCCAAACAGGCCCAAGGCCCTGAAAATCTGGCTGAGGTTTCCTGGCAGCCCATGCCAATCTAGCTGCTGCGGGCTGGCCTCCTCCACGCACCCGGTTTTGCCCCCTTCTCGTACTGCTGCTGGGGCTCCCTGGAGCTATCAACAGGCTGGCTGAGCAGGGCGAGCCACCTGCTGCTTCTGCCCAGCTCCTGTTCTCCCCAGCGGCCACTCAGTGCAGCCAGCAACGGGGGCCGGAGGGGCCAGGGCCACTCTCCTGAAAAACTGCGGCATGAGGAGGAAGCGAAAAGCTTTCTGCTACTTAAGTGAACCAGCTCCTCATGGGAGGAGGAACTGGGAGCGTGTCAGCACCAGGACGCGTGTCAGCAAGGGACGTGTGAAACCCGCACTGCCCAAGGCAGGGAGCCGCTTCTTGACCCCTGCGGCTACAAGCCCTCGCAAGGCTTCAGCCATCTTGCCAGGCTCCTCCCCGAGTCCCACGCGGACACCCCGGACCGGCGGCCGGAGGGGACCCGGCCGAGACCCGCGCAGTCAGGGCACGCCGCGGCGTCCCGCTGCTTGCCCCGGCCGCGCCGCACGGGCGGCTACAACGCACGGCACGGCTCGCTACCAAGAACCGCTGCACGCCGGCGCCTGGCAGGCAGAGGATGAAACTCGGGGGCTGCTGCACGCCCCCAGCAGGGAGCTCACTCCAGCCCTCACCGGCAGCTGCGGGCTGCGCCGGCAGGCGAGCTCTGCCCCGGCCCGGCGGCAGCAGCAGCAGCAGCCGCCCACCCTCCTCTCCCGGGAGCCCTGACAGCGGCGGAGAGACGACTCCCCAGAGAACTGGGCCGCCCTTCCGCCGGGCCTCCCTCCCGCCGCCGCCGCCACTCACCGGACAGCACCAGCGAGCTGGTGGCCAGCCTCCGGGCCGCGGGCACCCGCAGCGGCGGCGAGAGCCGCGGGCAGCGCGGCACCAGCACCGGCCCGACCCGCCGCAGCGCGCGCCACGCCATCTTTGCTGAGGGCGGGGGGCGGCACCGCGCGGAGCTCCCGCCTCGCGGGGGCGTCGCCGGGGGCGGCCGAAGGCGGGTCCCCTCAGCGGGCTGCGCGGCTGCTGACGGCGGGTGGCGGGCGGCGGGCTCTGAAGAGCCGTTCGGCGGCTCGGGGGGCCGAGCGGCACCGAGCCCCGCTGTGCCTGCGCGCCTGGGGCGGGAGCAGGAACAAGGGCAGGGAGGCGGCCCGGAGGGTCGCCATCTTTCCGTGGCGCTTGCTGGGCGGTAAGCCAGTGCTCTCAGGCAAACGGTGCAACGATCGCTCAGTGTTTATTAAATACAGGTGCTAAATCTACAGGCACTGCACGTGGGACACTATCTCGGGTCTAGCATTATTTCTTCACTAATGCGCTAAAACAACACGTCAGCAGCGGTTGGTTGAAGCCGTCACGGCCTAAGCCTAGCCGCTTGCAGCTCATGGATGAATCTTTCACCACGAAGTGACTTTTCGTTGTGGTTATCGCCTAATCGTTGGCAGGCGATTCCAGCTGATGGTTAGCGACTGGCTTCTCTTCCTTCTTGCATTTAATCCCAAAGAAACTGAAAAGCTTGGTTAGCATTAGATCAACAATCTCCTCTTCTTCTGAAGCCTGGAATCACAAGGAGAAGTTACTGGGGCGCACGAACCCGAAGCAAGTCACAAGAGACAATCTCGACTTGAGGTGAAAGCTGCCAGATTTCACTCTAAGCAGAGCCTGGGTAACTGCCAAAGCAAGACATCATGCCAATATTTTCATCAAGACAGAAGTCCCAGATGACCATGGGTGAGCATGGACATTACAGAAGTAGTTTGGGCTCTGCCAAAGCCCATGGAAATCGCGCTCCAGGAGCTTGGGAGTTCATTTGCCAGCTACTGTACAGCTAGTGGGATATGCAATGAGCTACCCACCATTTCCGTGTGAAGGAAATGAGAAAAACTAAGTAGATCTTGGTTTATATTGACCGTATCTTTGTTGTCATCTCCCTTGACTTTATTTAAAACACAGAGGAGTTTGGACAGTACTGGACTACTAAGCTGGATTTCGCATCGTGCTATCAATAGCTTGAACGGGTCAGGCACTCACAGTGACATGTTTGACAGGAGCTGTAAAGTCCTTATGGACTTTAGTATCGGTTTTGGCACTGATTTCAGTGGAGCGAGGCACAAGTCTAAGAGTTTTTTTCTGAATTTATGGGTACACAAGGCTACAAATCTTGTATTAAATCTGAACAGAGACTCGTCTGAATAGGAAAGAACAGTGTGAACCCGGAAAATCTGAAGCGTGCTTTATGAGTAAATGATGACTTCTTAAGAGTTGGACTGAGTTTACATTGGTTTCATCGGATGGTGGAATACCTAAATCATGAGTAAGCACTGCACAATAAAGTTAAACACAGCAGAAGAACTTAGATGAACGCACCTGGTAGTGCTTCTGCTCCTCACTAAAAGCAACCAGAATCACCGAAATGAACAGATTCAGTACCACAAACGTCATGAAAATTATGCAGGAGCCAATTAAGAAGGAGCCCAAAATCGGGTTGTAGTCCAAGACCTGTAGTGTTAATAAGGTAAGACATCATAATGTGATTGTAAAAACAAGCAAAAACCATACATACAAGCAGTTAAGACACTTTAAGGAGTTCGTCTCTGAAAATCCTTGTGGCTAATAAATTATGCTACATGTATTAGACATATATATAAACATTTTTTTCCTTTAGTCACTTTCCTATGTTGATATGACAAAGATGATAGAATATTATATATAGGTGATATATGAATGCGGGCAATCTTTGGTTTTTTTAAGTATTTGCATTTCATTGTAAAGGTACGAAAGTTTTGCATGAAAGTTGACAAGCCTGCAGATCTGTTTATCTACAGAACAGCTGTAGCTCCATCATGCCTCAGTGTTCAAAGTATAGATGAATCTCTATATACTTTTATTTTATTTTATGCTTTACAAAGAAGTCCAGTCAGACTGTCATGGACATGTATAACTAAGGGTTGTGTAAAAATCCAAAAACCTTGTTTTTGTGTAAGCTATAACGCAGGAATATATTTTCATGATTCACAACATGAGCAGGATGTAGAGGTGAAAAACTTTGTGCCCTATTTCTGATCTTCAAGCTACCCATACCCTGCTAGATCCATGGTCTAAAGACATCCACCAAGGAGGACTTCACTGTCAGAAATGTCCAAAAACTAGCTTAATCTCCAGAGAGCTGTTCAAAGGATATTGTAGTATTTGAAAGAACTTAATGAAAAAGTAAAAAATAATAAAAACAAGTGTAACATTAAGTTCCCTTGTGGAAGGCCTTGCCTTTCTTGGGAAGCTGGTGGGTGCGTGTTCAGAACAAACACAGGGCATCGCTCACATGCAGTCAGTAACTAACATATCTTGTTAAAATGTGAGCACCTTTCTCAATGAAAGTTTCATTATGAATCTGCTGGTGGTTAAAATGGGATGTGACTTGTATTTCACTTGGTGTCTTTATGAGAAAAGGAGGCTGCTTTAGGTACCTGTGAAGCTTGAAAAATTAGATTAATGTCTGGCACTAACTGAAAGTCTATTTGCTGGTTCAAAGCATATTTGATAGCCGAGCTGCTAATTACTCAGGGATAAATTTCTCAGAATTAGGGGTGGTACCTCCTCATAGTTGAAGATTCCCAGCTGAAGACTGACCATGGTCTCTGCTGAATCAAAGAGAGTTTTGTAGGAGTGGAGCTTCCAGCCAAATATCAAGTTTGTCTGCAGAGGAAAGGAGGCATATCTTGTGTCATGATCAGAGTCCTTGATACAAAATCAGTAATGGCTACAGCGTTCAGAGAAAGCTTTCCTAGCTTGTCATCAGAGCCATGAAATGTTTTTTGTGGTTTGGGTTTTGTTTGTTTGTTTACAAACGGGGGACATACCAGACAGGGTCACAGAGGAAGACTAACCTAGAGCTAAGAACTGGACTCACACTTTCTGAACGTGTTTAGCTGTAAGACCTTTAATCCTAGATGTGAGAATGTCTTATACCTGCTCAGCTGTATGAAAAAAAACCTGCAAACATGACCAAATCAGGAGAGTAATCCAGACCACCTCTAAGTAGCAGATTTAACCCTGCATAATGGACCCAATTAATCATAGTCACAAACACTTGCCTTTCAGCGCACAGATCTTTCCCAATAGGCAACCTCCTTGTTTTCCCTCAGTAAATGAGGTGGTATTTTCTTCATTTATATCTCGTGGGCCTACTGTGAATTAAATGGGGTCTGCTGCAGTCTTACCTTTTTCTCCATCCCTATATACATATTCCTGCATCTTTCTTTCACAGCTCCAGCACTTCCATGATGTGACACAAGGCTGGGTCATGGAGGTGATCTCATGTTAGGTTTGTGCCCACACCAGTGCCTAAAGCTACTCAGTTGCTTGAGTGTTAGTGCTGGAGGGAGAGATGAGGCACGTGAAATCAAGCAGTGTGAGACTGCAGCAGGTCCTGTTTGTCACAGAACTGCCCTTTACAGGACAGTTTGGATTTGGCTTTGATGGTTTCTGCTTTTTCAGTGATTTTGCAATTGAGATGTGCTGAATTTCCTACATTTCTCTGCCAGAAGGTTTATACAAAACATTTCAGCTACGATGATAAATATACATAAATAGTTACAGACCAATAATTCCTTAATCTCGTTAGAATGAAAATATAATTTTATTTGCATAATAAGTATTCCTATAATAGTCAGAAAAACTAGCCAAACAGAAAATGACACTTGCTGCCCTATCCCCAATCGAAGCTTTATCCAGAAAATTATTTTTCCTGTACTTTGTTGTTTATCACACCTAGTACACAAAGAGAATCCATTTCTTTTGTCTCAGTGTTTGATTTTTGTACTAAATTTCAGTTTGTGAGGAACAGATAAGTGGGTATTTTAACTTCTCTTTCTCTTATACTGAAGAACTGGGCTCCAAGTTACTAACCTAAGATTTAGATAGGCAGCTTTATTCAGTTTTGCATTTCAAAGCTGTGTTGCTTTCAGCATTCCGAAATAATTCATTTAACCTGTCAGTACCTGGATGCAGACTGCAGACAACAGAAACCCCAGTGGTACTCACAGCAATGGAATAGGCGAGGAACATGATTGCGATAACAATGATGAATCCAGAGATATCGCCCCATGCCCTCCTTAGAGTTGAAGTGATCATGTTTAGTTTAGGGTTGAGCCTCAGGAGGTGCCACAGTTTCACTGTGGAGAGAAGCACTAGGAACGCAATCAGGTAGCCAAGAACCGCATCAGCTCTTGCTGTTTCATTAAAGCTTACACAGCTGTTAGAAAAAAGAAAAGATGTGACAGACTGTGCACACAGAAGCCTTTGCAATGCATACATGAGCATGCTGGAAAAGGCAGTCACTCTGTCCTTGTGTTCAGTGCAGAGCTAACCGGAGTTCTTGCTTGAGTGTTCCTGCCTGTTCTTCCTGCTGTGTGCAGACAAAATGCTGAGTTGTACACGGCAGAGCTGTTTTTATCAGCATGAGCTAGAGCTGAGGGAGGATCTAGGCTGTAGCTGAACTGCTGCTCATTTTTAGCAAGTCACAGTTTAAAGGCAGCTAATGCAAACTTACTATCACATTCTGACCCTTGGAAAGTAAGGCAGGTACTTCTATGCATGTTGAGGTTGAGAGGATGGGGCTACTGGTGCTGTGTAGCCGGAGGGATGCACTAGCTGTGACAGAATTAGCTAATTTCCAACAGGGTGTGTGAGAAGGTACTGGAAGGGGTGAAGTAGAAGATTGGAGGTCAGAACTGTGACCTGTGACTGAGGCGAGTCCAGTCTTAACGTTAGCTGAAAAACTTGGTAATACTTATATTTACCCTTTATAAAGGTAGCACATTGTGTGTACTTATGATTTTGTTTACAACAGGGGTGACTACAAGAAGCTTTTATAAATTGTGTATGCTAATACAGCACATGACATACACCTATAAGATACGTGCATGCTGTGTTAGCAAGAATGCAGCTGTCAGGTTAAAGGAAGAGTTTGTTCTTTCCTCTCATTCAGCACTTGCGAGGCTGCATCTGGAATACTGAGTGCAAGGAGGGCTCCCCAGTGCAAGGAGGACATTGAGTCCAGTGAAGGGCCACTGAGATGTTTGGGAGTTGGGGTACAGGACATAAAAGGATGTGGGGGCTGAATTCGTTCAGCCTGGAGAAAAGAAAGTTAAGGAGGCCTCTAATTGCCGTTTCCAACTACCTAGTCAGTCATTATAGAAAGGTTGTAGCAAGACACCTTCTGGAGGTGCACAATGAAAGAACAAGAGTCAACAGCCACAAGTTGCAGCAATAGGAATTCCAGCTGGACATGAAAAAAACCCACCTTTTTTTTTCTCCTCAATGAGAGTGGTTCAGCACTGGAACAGGCATCCAGGGAGGCTGTGGAACCTCTGTCCTCGGAGGTACTCAAAATTCAACCAAACAAGGTGTGGAGCAACCTGATCTAACACCACAGCAGAAACCTGGAGAAGAGACCTCCAGAGGTCCCCTTCCTAAATTATCCTGTGATTCTATGACCTCTTTCCTGTGTGACTGTTTTTTAATGGATGTTATAATTTTCCATTTTGTATAAAATAAACTGTTATTGTCCTCTAACCCATGGCTTTTACAGCAAAGAATGAAGCAGATTATGTACTATCTGGATGGATGTCCTGCAGCAGAAAGGCTTGTTGATTCAGAAGAGGGTGATGCAGATAGGGAACTAGCAGCTGGGCTGGGGAACTGGGTGCTCAAGTCTCCTGTGTTGTATTAGGGCAGCATCAGAAGAAATCTTATTGTTGACACTCATCTAAGCCCTGAAATACTGACATGGGTCATATAGCTGTATGGGGTAGCATTACCTAGCACAGACAAGCTGCTGTCTGGGAAGAGGAGAAATAGATTTGTTTCTGCATAAGTGGCATCGACAAAGGATGCACTAACTACCTTTAGTACTTACTCTTCTTTGTGTTCCTGGTAGTAGCTGATGTCTCGGGTCCCAAGGATTGTCCGCTTCACAAACACTGACAGGGCACTCCAGCTGATCAATATAATGGCCGTCTCCAGGAGATTCCACTTGCTGTGGAAGTATCTCCATCTCAGAGTCATCATCAGTTTTCCCTGCGAGAAGAGGAGTTTTACCATTTCAGTCTCGTGACTCTGTATCACACAATACTCCCCTAAAGATAAGGGCTGTCCGTTCTGCCATAAAGCAGGCTACTGCACATTGATAAAACCACACCTTGCACTAATATCTCACTATCCTTCCCAAAAGATGCATTCCAGTCACCTTCCTATTTAATACAGATGCAGCCTCTGATTCGATCTTTCATTGGTGCAAGTCAGCAGCAGCACTATTGAAATCAAGGACAGTCCTGAAGTTTTTATAAGTGAAATCAAAGCCAGACACCAGGTGATGCTGTCATCTGAGCTTTCCATTGGCTCTCACCTGTACTATCATGTAGTACACAATAAAGAGGAAGTAAATTACTTCTGCTGCAACGACAAAGATGTGGAGACTGTTGGTGTATGGGTAAAGCCGGACACTTTGCAGCTCTGCGCTTGTGAAGAAGGCCCCTAGAAAACAAATGGTGTTAACCTCAGTGCTCTAATAATTACATCTGTCTGTCTGCATTCAAACAATTGAGTTCACCAGTACAACTTCTCACGTGCAATGTGAGAAACAACATGTACTCACATTTGCATCAATGTGAGACTGCACCCAATGTGAGCAGTCTCATAAGAGTTCTTTGACATTTTCGTCAAATAGGAATTTCAGGCAGTCGGTGGCTTTTAGAGTGCTAATGCTCTGTCATATGACAGTATGCTATGAACCCTGGCAGGCCTGAGTTTGGGTGGGACTATAAATGCAGAAATGCAGCAGGACCGGGAGATGTAAACCAGAATCTCATTCTAAGGAGAAAATGAGCTCAGTTTTGTCATCTGGTTTGGGCATTTCCCACTACTGGGTCAGACCCGAGGGAGGCTACTGCTCAGATTATATGTTTTTCTATGGCCTTCAAACCAGAATCTAGGTTTCTTTGTGGTATCCAGATTATAGGATTACATGGCTATTGTGTTACAACTCTTCTGGAACAAAAAAGACAGACTGTTATTTGGACTTTTTGTTTTAATATGGTATTGATTAGCTGAAATGATTAGGAAACATAATTTTTCTTGTTCCTGTTGTGTGAATTCTGGAGGTTAAGGTTCAGTACCATGTTTTCTTTATCAGCAGATGACCACGGCATAAGCAAACATAATGTGCTCCATTATGGTCTGTATTTCTGGGATGCTGCATTTTTCCTATATGGTTTATAAATCTTGCATTGATTCTGTCATTATTAGATTTATTAAAACACTTCTGTTTAGTGACTAAAGAACTAGGTAAACATTGACAGCGTGTAAATCTGCACTCTGCAGGTGCATTGCTCGCTGTCTTCAGAAATGCACAACTTAAAAAGGGGTCTCACCTAAAGCATTCGTTTCAAACATCAGGCTTACAATGCAGAACAGGTTCACGTTGGCATTGTAGACTGTAAATTCAACAAACACTGCTCTTGTGAAGGTATCTAGCCAGACGTTGTTGAAAAGGTACTGGAGAATTCTGTCAAAAAACATATAGCCAGTGATCTAACTCATACAGGAAAGAGAGGTATCTCATGGAGAACAGGAGTGTTTGGATATTATCATAGAGAAAGAGTAAACCAGAGATAAGATGTTCAAGAGGACATCTGCTCTGTCAAGTCTGGAGATAGGGGATATTTGTACTATTAGTATAGGTGGGAAGTTTCTTTTTGGCTCCTCTGAGAAGCAGGTACCAGATATTGGCCAGTGCTAAACCTGAGATGCCTCAGGTATCTGATAATTTTCCTCGTATACGTTAGGAAAAAAAAGTTCTAATTTTGGATCCTGGTTGTTACCTCACATGGAGCAAGGTGATCGGAACATAAACTACAATGATGGCATGACAGTAATAGCTACAATATTCACACAATACACAGCAGGAGAACTCAGGATGCACTCTGAAATGAATCTTCATCAGGATAGAAGAAAGAGCATCATTGATGCCACAATGGATACACCAATAATTTACAAGAATACAAGTGGTACCTGGAGGCATTTTTAGGATCAGCTCCCAGGTGAATCACGTATCCCCCTCCCCTGTAGATGGCAAGTTTGCCCCAGCTGGTCTGCCCCCTCAGTTTGGACTGACTCTGATACTGCCATGCTGAGCTCAAGTCAGAGGAGTTATCAAAGCCTGAAGTATTCCAGTGTTCCCCGTAATCTGATGTATCTTCTGAGTGCAGGGTATATGGAGCATGGCATTCCTGAATCACACGCTGGAGTTTGGGAGAAATAGGGCAGGTGTCTCCTCTCACTCTTACTTGGCGAATTCGAGCACTACCCACCAGCTTGGAATTGCCATCTGTAATGAATCCTAAACAGGAGACGGAAAAGAGCAGCACTGGCAATATGACAGAACTACTAATAATATTTCTTCATCTCTGGTGCATCAATATTTTGCTATAGATTTTTTTTCTAGAAAACACTGCAAGCAAAATGGTCATGAAAATTAAGCTCTTGTTTTGATTTGAACTGATTTCTTAGCTAACGTCCATAGACACAGAGTTCAGTATCATTACCAATTGGTTTTTTATAAAGAAGGAGACAAGGCCTGGAGGAGCAAAGTGACTTACTTTGAGTCACACAGCAGAGCAGCTCTATGCAGGGGTCACTTGGCCACAGTTGGTCAGTGCCTGTCATGTCCAATGAACAACTCTGCTAATGTATTTCAATATTTACTCTTAAATGTGAGCTGCAAAATGGCTCGTATTTATTACTGGGTGTGGCTAGAAACATTGGTGGTATTGGATAATTAGCCTTCACATTGACATAAGTCATGATGAAACAGAGCTGTCCTGAGGAAAATCTTTATAGTGCCACCTGTCTGCCATTCTTCCTTGGAATTATGGAGAGAAACTCCTGTAAAACTGAGGCATATATCTGGAATAAGCAATGTAAAATGTGAAAAATGTGAAATTACAGTGCAGAACTTTTGGTTTGTATAAACGATGAGGAAAACACCAGAGTACGTTAAACTTGGGGTCTGGCTGTGGGGTTTTTGTTATCCACTAGTATTCATATTATAAGAATCTACACCAGCCTTATGCACTCACAATATCTTTCTCTGGTCAAATATGTGTGTGCAAGTTAGGGAGATGTATGAAAGATAATGTTTCAGAATGCAGCAAGCTGAAGCAAAACAATGTGACTCTGCACCTTTATATGATCCATAAAGATTTTTGACTAAGGTAGTGTTTGCCCATGTAAAAAAATCCCGATAACTGTAGACATCCTGGAATCCGTCTGTAAAGCTGTTCTCAATGTGTTTGTTTAGGTAGTAGGAATTGGGATCTCTCTGCCCATAGGCAACCAGTAACAGCATCCATAAAAACCCCAGATAGGCTGGAAGAAAACAAGAAGAGACAGCACATGTGAGCTCAGAATTAGCACTGCTGTTCAAAATAGATTGCACGAATGATTACTGCTGTCATCATTTATTAGGTTAAGGTCATGCTTTGCCAGACTCTGGCTGACCAGTGCTAATGAATTCACATGAGCTACTTCAATGTGCTGCAGTTGAAGCATTTCACATTTGGAATACAAGTGGTGGTCAAGAAAGTAAGCGGGAAGGCTGGGAGAACACTAGTAGTGACTAGTACTCTATCTGCTCTTTTGATTTCAACTTCATTTAACTGTTGACCTCTTCCTTCTAGCCTTTCTAACTTTTCTGTAACCTCTCATGTGTCTGTAAAATGTTTCTTTACCATAAAATCAAGTCTTGGCCACCCTTTTATCTCCAGCTAACATTCCCACCTCCTTTCAGCTCCAACTGCCACTGAATGGCCTGTCTCTACACCATAATGGCTGGCAGAAAGCAGAAGATATGCCAAAACTTTTTCACCCAAGAGAACAGTATTTTCACTGATGTAAAAATACTGATGAATACTACTGAGCAAGACAAGACAATCTACATATGGATAGTACCCAGGATTTCTCTGATGAGGGCAAATGCTTTCTGCTCCTTCATGCAGCTGATTTTCATTTTCTCCACATCAGCTGCAGGAGGTGGCCGGTAAATGTTGCTTCTGCTGTTCCGCCGGGCTCCAAAGAGAGGGTGTGAATCACCTGTGACAGCAGTAAACCCTGGAATTAGTCCACAGATTGTCTGTGTCCTGCTTTTTGTTTCTGTGTCCATTATAAGCAAACATTTCTATTTAATGCTTTCCCTTAGGAAGACAGGGGCTGTGATTTAAACAATTAGTCTAGTAAGGCAAACAGTGGGGAGGGAGGGAGCTCACGAACACAATGTGTTAGCTTTAGGCCCAGGTGTAGTCCAGGCGTCTCTCTGTAGGCTGAGCGTCTCAGAAGGTGATGGATTCAGAGCCTGAGATGGATCAGTGAGGACACTAGAACAGGATTCTTTCCTATGCCCTGGGACTCCTTGTCTGATGGTGTCAGCATTTTTTAGAGACAGTTGTGATTACAGAAGCCACCATTTGGTTTTTGGGAGTAATACAGATAATTGCGGTTGTGGGAAACTATGTAAACTGAGAACTTTCGTATAAGACTTAAAGGAGGCGGGAAATTTCCTTGAGAGAGAGTTTTAGATATGCTTCAGATGAAGATCTACCAGTCTAGACGAGAGTGCAGTTTGTGCTGGGCCACGTGTTTGTTTTCAGTAGGATGTGGAATAGTTAGAGGTTTTGTTGCAAGCCATGCCACGAATACTGAGCACAGAGCTGAAACAAGCCTCCTTGTGTATCTGATTTTTTTGTATGTCTGACGTGAGAGCTAAAATATTTAGGCATGGTTACTGCATACTAATAGCACTGATTCATTAATTTTGATTATAATGGCTTCAGCCAGTTTGCCACATTTTATTATTTTCTTTTCTAGATGTTCCTTGAATGTTGGTGGACTGAAAGGTGATTGACTATCCACTTGTACAATTCTTGGTCTAGTATGCATCAATATAGGAGAATACTTCTTTTTCCTGACATAGGCAAGAGAGGGATAGAGGGAGGGAAGGAGTCAGAGATCAGTATCCTGGCAGCAAGTAGGTCCTCCAGTAACAGGGGCAATCTTACAACAGAGCTAGAGGAGATTGTGCATGAGTATATATTTGCAGCAGAAAAAAGATAAACAAGGAGGTATTATTCTTTTAATCCAGAACTTCTATCTTTTTGATCTTGAGGTCTCTTTCATTGAGTGTTCTGCAAGATATATCCACTCCAAACATACAGTGGTCCCTGTATTTTCTCCACTTGGCAAAAAATCGGTTATTTAGGTTTGTTTCCACTTCCACCTGGGTCTTGGGAATGCTAATGGGTAGGCACATAGTCACAGCACTGCTGGATTTAGTGATTTCTGCTAACTTTGTCAGCTAAGATTCAGGTAAATAAAGATAACCAGTGAAGTCCGCAATTGACCTGATATTCACGTATTTGTGAGTATTCACAAATACTCACATATTTGAGCATAAAGCACTCCAAAAGCTTGGAGAACACCTCACTATCTTTATCAATTTCTTACTTTACAGACAGTTACCTGGTGCAGATAAAGGCCCATCAATAGCTGTGTTTTCTTCATCCTCATGTTCCACCTTCTTCAGAACCAGAGCAAAAAAAGCAGCAAATCCCAGCACCTGGAAAGAATTAGCTCTAGTATAAAGAACTTCAGGCTTTCACCTGGATCCCTTTGGATCCAGGCTCTGCAGGAGAACAACATGCTTTGGCTTTGTTAAACTCATGCAGCTGAAGCTCATAAACAAGCCTGCACAGTGCTGGGGTCCATCCAGCTAAACTGATTTTGCCATATGACATGTCTTCCCTGGTCAGAAACTTCACCACCCGTTAAACTCTGACAAAACAAGGGAGATGAAACTAATGGAGTTAATGCCAGCAAAAGACAACAGAACTCTGTAGACCACCTGCTAGCTCTTGTTTTACCGGCAAAGACTTCTCATTTTACATGTTAAATCCTGTGGTACTTCAGAAGACATTACATTGTCTTCCTGAAATGGTAGTAGAATGAGGTCATATTGGCCAGTTGTATTTCTGAGGATCTCACCTTTAAGGGCTGTGTGATGAAAAGACTTTCCAAGAAGGAGATGACCATGGATATCAGCCACTTGATGGAGTTCTCCTTGCCGTAATGCAACCCATAGAGCATGGTAAAGAACCCAGATACACCACTGGTGGCTGCAACAAGGAACCAAGCAATGTACACAAACCACCAGGGCAGCCCTTTGGAAGAAGAGCTTTTCTTGCCATCACCAGAGAAACTTGGAGTAAGGGACCACCTTGAGAGTCAACCAGAAGAGAAAAAAATCAGTCTGCGGTGGAAAAGAAGCCAAAATCACAGTCTTTGGGTTCAGTGGGGATAGGCAACATCTTATGATTTAAAATCTCCATCAAAATATTCTCAGTTCTTTTAACTAATGCGGTTATATAGGATATATGGATAGCAAAAAATACAGTGAGAAAAAATATGAGGAAGTGTGCAGAGATCAGCTAAAATCAAAGCAAATATGATGGGCTTATTTACTCCTCAGTTCATGCATAATTGAACCTCCAATAGAAATATCGACAAATAAACCCATGAGTGCATTTTATCTGCTGGGTACATCTCTTGTGATCTCCATAAAGGCCAGAGAGGTAATTAGCGCTATTGTTTTCAATACTTACAACTTAATTGTTGTATTTCACTGAAGTATTTTTATCTGCTTATTAATTTTTCTTATGCATACTTTTTAAGAGACTTAGGAGACTTTGAAGCTCAGTGATTATCCCAGCCCTTTACTATCATGTACTGTAACATTCAATTTTGGAGGCAAAAATGACGGAGAGCGATGATCTGTCACTGCTGCATTTGTGTGCAGTTCACAGTGCATTGAAATGTCTTTGTTGCTCCTACAATTGTATAATAGTAAAATATGTTTCTACAGCTACAGTAATGGCTATCTAGCCCATATTAGCAGTAATTATTTGGGCTCCCTCAGCCTGGCCAGTTTTGAATTAATGACCTGAATTTACTTATACTGAGAATAAGTTGAGAACGAGGTTACCTCTCACTGATGGATGCTGATGAGCAGATCTGGTTCTCCAGGAGGTTCTTCATGTGCTGAACTTGCCGAACAGCATGTGTGTAACTCTGAGGCATCTGAAATTTATGGGGCCCCAGTAATTCCAGCTCCATCTCTACATGCTGGAGTTGCATGTACAAGCAGCGATTGTAATCACTGTGTTTCAGTCGCTCACACATTCCCTTCTCTGGAGTTGGGCTTCTTGTTTTTTCTGCAGGCAAAAAATTAATTATTTATTTTAAAAGAAAATCAGCATAGCTATTCCTGGATTAAAATACGGTTCAGTACAAAGAGTAGGAGAACTGGAGCTCAAGATTATGGATGTGACAAAGTGAAGAGTAACATCTGATGGGACATGTAAAATTTTGCAGCTTTGATACCAGAAGTTAATGATCTTCTAGAATGGGCTGGCATTGTTGCCAGAAGGCAACTTGGTTAGGCAGTGGTCCTAAAACCTTAATAGAGAAGTCTGATAAGATCAAGTGTTAATTTGTTCATAGCTTACCTGTGCAATTAATAGCTTGATACACTCATTAGACAAGCCAGATATGAGTCTTAATGAAATCAGTGGAATTGTCAACTCATATATTCTTGTTTAATTGAAAATAAATGAATGCCTAAGTTAAGAGTCAGACTAAAAGGAACAACAGTACAAGGCCAAGAAGCAAAAAAGGACAGGACAAAAAGACTGTGAAACAACTGTTATTTGTGAGTCTTTATGCTATTAGATGCTGATCCTGCTCCCAAACCAGGCTGGTAGCTAACATTTAATTCTACAGCATAAGAAATAGAGATTTCGCCGTGTCTTTACTCAGCTGGGTGCTCAGTGGTGCAGAATGTAAGAAGAGCTTGGGTCATCACATCCAGCGTTACCATCATTTTCACTATGAAGGTTTCAGTAGGTGTGTCACGTGCTGTTTACCTTGCGTATCCATAGCACCTAATGTGACAATTACAGGGTTGTCCTTCTTGCTCTCATCATAAAATTCTTGCCCAGCTCTGTTCTGCTGGCAGATGATGTCCTCAACCAATGCCAAAAGTGTGTTGATGTCAGTTGATTTTCCAAGATCTGATACTGAAGTGAGAGATGGAGTCTTCAGGGCTTTGAAGAGTGAGTTGGCAATTCTTCTTATGTCCTAGAAAAGACAGCAGCAACATGGCAGTGTCTCTGGCTGCAGTGACTTACGCTGATGTGATCTGAAGGCACCACTGGCTGGGAGCTGCACTCATTGCCAAGATCTCCAGGATGGATAAGGGTAGCACATCCTGCAGTGCCGGATGTGACAGGGAGATTTCAATGTGTTCAGCAAGACAGCTTTCAGGATTCAGAAATACAGCGTACCTGCCTGAGGTCCTAAGCTAAGACAGGGTCTGTGATACCTTTTATCTTCTTCACTGTCTCATTTAATGTTTGCTGTAACCCTTGAACTCTGTGATTTTGGTTGCACATAATAATAGTGCAAGGGCTTGGATGTACACAGGCAGATCTTAATGAGGTCGGGGGTTCCATGCGGTGGGAAATGAGTGCCTTGCACCAGTGCGTAACTGGCTGTTCCCTTCAGACAAGGGAATCTTGGGAATTGAATGAAGGGCATCTGACAGGGAAGATTTCTGCTGTTAAACTGGGGATGCTCGGCAGCGCACGGCAGCAGAGGGCAGTGCGGGACTCACTGGGGAGCAGCCACAGGAACTTGCCTTTATCACAGCCTCTGGAGTCAGTGAGACATCCTGCGTGACCTGTGAGGTGGGAGGTAGGCTTGGGGACACTCGACCATTCTTTCTTGGCGTCTTCTGTCTCCCCTGTGTGGCTGGCCGGGATCGTGTGTTCCGGAAGATCTGCACAATGAGCAGGTTGATGGGGAACATGAGGAGGGAGCTCTGAAAGCCAATCATCACTTCCTGCCATGTGAACTCGATCTTACCTGTCAAGATCAAACAGAGGGGAGGAGTAAAAATAACACCAGGAATCCTCAGATCTGTTTCTTGTGAAAAAGCCCATTTGTTCAACTGTCCTCCTTCTAAATTCTGCTGTCTCTCTATTTCCCTGCCCAAGCAGTGGTGAGGATTGTTACCCAGATCCATTTTCTGCTCAGCTGGATCCTTTGGCACTCCCCAGAACATGATGCTGGTCAGCATGGTGCAGAGAAGCAGTGAGAAGCAACATGACACACGTTGGGCTCGCGTGAAGGAGCTTCGTGGGGAGCGGCTGAAAACCGAGTACCAGATGTGCCCATCCTGGAAACCCTTGGAGGTCTTCATGAAAAACAGATTGCTGGGAGAGAGAGAGAAATCAAATGGATACTTGGAAAGGAGAGGGAAGAACAAAGCTGTAGTTCAGGGTCCTGACCTGTTCATGCTTCTAGGCACTATCAGAAGAAGTAATGAGAACTTACAAAATATCATGGCTTGATTTCCATGGATTGGTCATAGCTACTTCTGTCCTTTCCTTCTGGCCACACCAGGGAGGGAAAGCTAATCATGAGCAGTTTCTATATAAATTGTTAAGGAAATCACACTTAAGAGAAGATGCTTGGCTTCCTATAGGTCTTGTCAGGTTATCCTTCTTTAACACCAATATTTCCAGTGTGGTATCACTATTAGGGTAACAATTAGACTTAAATAACCATCTTTCCTCTTTTCCTTGTTCAGAGCCTTTGAGGGCAGTGGAAAGGCCTCCCTTGTTTTCACTTTTGTCTAGGTTTTTGATCTTTTTTGCATACTTGCTTTTCTAGACTGATCGCTGTCAAGAGTACAAAAAGTTCATAAAATAGAAGGTACCTGAACTGCTTCATGTCCTGTTCTGTAGCTACTTGGAACACTTTATCTAAGACACATTCTCCAATATCAACGGCTAGCCAGGAGTTACAGAGGAAGTACCATTTCTGATCCCATGCCAGATCATGGACTAATACTCGGTTCACATACCTGTTGGAAAAACACACAGGGCACATTCGCATGTAAGTGAGTGAAATTCAGGACTCAGCAGGACTATGGAGGACAAACTGTGGCCTTCGGCTTCTTAGGCTGTGTCTAAACTGTAAGGCACAGAACACATCCCATCCTGTACTGGACACAGGATACAGGAAGCACTCCTGGTCCTGCAGTTTAGATTATGATTTGATCTATTAATCTGCAAAAATGAGAAACTAATACTTCCTTCCTTTCTAGAACTGGAGAAATGATAATTTTCAAGAGCCTGAAAAGGAAAACTGTTGTCATTATAAAAAAATATTTGTGGACCTTCCCAGGATCTCCAGGATCCCACTTACCAGGATGGACTCTCCCCTGAATTATCATGCCACAATCTAATACTCTGCAGTTGCCCAAGAGGGAAGAAGGTACAGAGTAGGAAAACATCCACCCCTCCACGTTCAAAGACTGGTGTATAAGGATCAGTTAGATGGTGTGGCTCACTCTCTCCTTCCAGTCCATAGAGTGTGAGGGTCACCTGGAGAATAAGATGGCAAAATGAAGCCTTGCACACCTCAATCCTATGCATGATTACTCCTCTGGCATGCTCTTCCTGCTTTCACCATGTCTAAGGACTTTCTGGCTTAGACATTGCATTTGAGCCATCCTGTTTAATAGCATCAGGTGCTCCATTATCCATCCAGTTCTCTAAATGAGTGCATAAACTGTCTTACCGCACAGTGCCATTGATACCTGGGAGGTTGTGGCTGCCCCACGGCGGTGTCCTGTAAAAACTGTCACAAGATAACGATACTGAGCAAAGGGGTCATTGTCTTCCAGCACTGTGATTTTCACCTGCAGAGTGACACGATACAAGTGATGCGTTAGCTGTTCTGTAAGTATGGATTTCTTAAAGCTGTGGATAGGAGCCTGTCATCTTGTGAACAATTCATATACTTACCAGGAAACAGAGAGTTACAGGGAAGGCAGTAGGACTGGTTGAAGACTTCCTACTAAAACAGGCTAGGCAAGGGGGGGATTTGCCTAAATACGTTCAGTCTTTATTAGCTGAAGACTTACTTTGGCATCATCCTGGATGTCTTTCCTTCGAGCCCAAATAACTACAAGCACATATATTAGAAAGATGCATCCTACAGTTGTCACCACCACAGGGTTATCCACAAATGTACCAAATAGCTGGGTAGTTTTGCTAACATCTATGGCATTGGGTATGACGAAGAAGGAGCTCCCAAAGAAGGTCAGATGGTTGCAGAGGCACTGTGTGCTTCTAGGATTTGTTTTTGGTCCTACCTGAAAACCAGAAAAACTTCCTGATAAAACATTTGGCTTCAAAGTATTAGATAACTTACCAAGCAAATGAAAAGACAGTGTTGAGATTGTAAGTTAGTCTGGAGAATTGCTATACAGAAAAGAATTGTTCACGTTCCAATAAGGGATATTAATTCTAATGTCTAGCCAGAAACAGGCATTATAATATAGTATATCCTTGTCAGAACGGTTCCATTTCTTCTTATATAGAAGACCATCCCAAGAAACTAAAATCAAAATGTCATTTGAAGCTTAGTCATTCCTCAGTTTATGAGAACATCTCAGAAAGATCTTGTTTCACGGTGTGAGTTCAGTGCTCTCATTTTACTACAATATGGTGGTTATAAGGGCTGGCTTTGAAGTATGTTATATACACATTGTTTTGTTTCACTCTACTTACCTGACATCCATAGCTGTTCCAGTTCCCCTCGTGCTCATCCCAAAATACACAGCGGGATGCGAAGCAAGTGACAGCTATAGTTAGCCTGTCATAGACTGTGGAATCCATTCCCGTATCTTGTAAAACCATGAAATAGTAGGTTCCCTCTCCAAAAATGAGTTCTTCTGGGCTAAGAACCCAGGTGTTTGTCTCACCTGGAACAGAAATATTTTCATTTCAATGTATATATAGAAATGCTAATTCAGAAGTATGCTGCATTGCATATAATCAAATAAACAAACTGAAGAAACAGGTTTGAAATAATTCTTAGCAACTCATTGTTCAAAGCATCCCACTCTTTGCTCCTGCTAGTGAACACTGTATACCAGAGACTGGAACCCTGAAGCATGACAGATTGAAACTCCTTTGAAGGTTTCTTTCCAGTTAGACGTCTGAACTCATGGTCAAGGCTCATTCTGCAAATACATGTACATGCTGTTAAGCTGTGGGTAAGCACTCCCCACAATTACTGTGCTTAACTTGTGATGGGTAGTGGAAGTCTTTTGGTTATATAAGCCCAGAATGCACAAGTTCATGGGTCATTAACAAGTGACCTTACCTCCAGTAGTTTTCTTATAGAACAGGTGATTTTTCATGTTGTAGTTGGTTTCATTTGGGCGATAGCCATACCCTAAGTAGAGTATTAGTGGAACATCATGTTCAGATTCCAGGTGGATCACTATCGATGTGTTTTCTGAGGAAACGTTGACTTGGAAAGTGCTAAAATTACCCAGTTTCAACAGAATCTTATCTTCCTGAGTTGCTGAAAGCCTTGGTAACATTATCTGTTTTTAAACAGAAAGACATAGCTTTAAATACAGCAAAGCATCTTGCTTATGATATCTATAAGCACAACACAGCCACATGTTAGATAATCTTTTTTCATACCAGGGGGAAAGCGTGGCAGCAAAAATACTGGCTTCAAAATAATTTTCTTGGTACTAACCTCTGAAAAGTTCATTTGAAGCCTATGTAGACCCATCACAGAGTCTGTGACCCTTGCTGCGTTTCTGAGATGATGGCTGAAACACTGGCTATATGAAGTGCATATATGAATGATTTAGATGTCAGCTTATACATTGGCTGGGAAGCCCAAAGAGTAGCGATATGAACATACAGTTGTTGGGTCATGAAATCAGACATTACGTTGTGTTTTGGGATGACTGTAATCTGTAATCCACAACCATTAGCATTCTCACATCCACTTAAATGAAGAATAAGATACCTCCTTTTTAAGAAAAAGACAGAAATATTTGCTATTCTTTCATCACATCACACAAATCCCTCCATCACAAATGCAGATGCTGTGATCCCATTAAATCATATAATGAGCACTACCACCATTTGCAGTCACCTTACAGAAGATGATAACACAATGAACAGGGAAAGGAAAAAACAGGAAAAGAAGGAGAGGGATAGATGACAGGACAAGAGGAAATGGCCTTAAGTTGCACCAGAGGAGATCTAGGTTAGCTATCAGGAAGAATTTCTTTACAGAGAGGGTTGTGAAGCCCTGGAACAGGCTGCCCAGGGAGGTGGTGGAGTCCCCATCCCTGGAGGTGTTTAAGAGACGTGTAGATGTGGTGCTGAGGGAAATGGTTTAGGGGCCCTGGCAGTGCAGGGTGAATGGTTGCACTCAATGATCTTAAAGGTCTCTTCCAACCAGATGATTCTATGGTTCTATTATCCTAGGTTTACCTCAATGTTCTCTTTGAGATTGCTGACTGGTAAGATCAAGCCATCCAGACCAGTAAGACTTAGACCTCCTACTGTTCCACTGATGTCAAAACTGGTGTCACTGGAGAAAAAGGGATTCACGGCAAAGCTCACCATCTATTAGCAAGACACGAACAAGCAGACAGTTGCACTATTGTCAATATTTCATTATATTCACACTCTAATTTACTAATAGTGAAAGTTTGAGCTCAGACCCCAACAGTACTTGACTTAAAAGAAGTCTGCATCCAGATTTAAATAAGCAGCTGCCTTATTTCTCAGGTAGGGCCAACACAAACCTTGAAAGCGATTTTGATTCTGAAATGTGATATGTGTACAATAGTGTTTCCTGTTTCCTTTCAATGTAACTCTTTTGCTTTTTAGACACCAGATATCAAAATGCAATTGCATAGGCCTCTTTCACAGTAACTCCACGAAAGCGGGGCTGTGGCCCCCCTCTTGGAATCAGGAACAGCAGCCAGTTTCTACTACAACAGCGAAGCACAGAAGAGTGTGTTAGAGTTATCAGTCCAATGAGAGGATTCAGGAGCCTCTCCTAACACTCAGGTCATACAATGGATGTGTTTCCAGTGGTTTCAGGGGTCTAAGGACATTTTTTATCAGAACTGGAAAAGACACAATTAAAAAAAAAAAAGTTTTTTAAGGTATTGCAGGGGTTTCCTGAGAGTCAAATCAACCAAAGAGGCCTTTAGAAAATTTATTGTAAATGACAGGAGGGGATGACTTGTATGCTTGTGTAGTCATTGTAAAAGCAAAAAAGATTCTAAAACCGCTAGACCAAGAATTTAAGCTGTATATCAGATTGAGTCAGATAAAAGCTGTTTACTTGCCCTTAAATCCACTGTTTCATCAACTCCTGAAACACTGAGAGAGGAAGCAGGTGGGAGAGTAAAGCTGGCAGAGCTGGTATTGAAGATGTTAATGGATGCACCATCCATGTTTTCTGTTTGTAATCTGTCCAGTTAGGGTGGGACACAAGGAAAACAGAAGAAAAGAGAAATAAACATATAATAATAAAAAAAACCCCAAACCCAACCCAAATCATCAACCCCCCCCAAAAAAGCTACAGAAAACCTCCAAAACTTGGTCTTCTTATCCAGAGAAAGAGATTTCTCATTTCACGAGGGTAATTTAGTTGCAAAGCTATCTTTAATTCTGCTGGCTAATACTTTGTACTTTAGTCTGTTCCACATAACGCTACCACAGAATCATCAAAAAAGGGGTGGAGTTGGAGTATCTGGGTAGGAAGTTGTACCTGACTAGGTGTACTTAGGTGAAAGACATACCTGGTTTCTGTGTGAACATGCTCTTGATTTGAATGCACAGTTAAATATGGATAAAAACTGGGCTCTTGGGGAACAATTTAGGGATGATCATAGGGAGTGGAGAACGCTCATCATGATTTTATTTTCTTCTGCCAAGCTGGTTACAATCCTATATAACACGTCATTATCGGCAACTTGGAAAAGACAAAAACCACTGAACTGGCATTACAAGACTTTTCCACGTCATTTCATAAGTTAGCGGCTACTGCCTCATCCCGGAAACAGCAGTAAGTCTCCATTGCTTGAAGAAGGCACAGCATGAGAATGTCTAAGGTTGGCATTACTGAAGGTAATTGGAGTCCAGGCTGTTCTGACTATCCACTACTAATGACAGCCTCATGCCCTGTTGCAGTTGTCGTTATGCTACAGTATTTAGCTGGGTGGTTCCATGTAAGGACAATGCAATGAATATTTGGGGCACATGTGATTAACCATCAGGAGTGTAGGTGGGAGACCCTGTTTCTGTTACCTGTGTATATACATTGTGGCAGAAGGAGTGGAAAGGACTGTGGGTTCATCGTCAGGCTCTTTACCAAACAGAAGGGCACTCTGTAGATTTTCAACTGTGTTCAGGAGCTGGTGTGACACTGAACTCTGGAAAAGGATGAGAGAGGGAAATTTTCAGAAAAGCTCCTCAGAGACATCAAGTTGTATGTTATTTGCCTTTACTTCCTTTTAGGAACAAATACTAATTACAAAGCTGGCAAACTTGGTGAAGTGCTTCTTAATCTCAGAGAAGGTTATTCTAATCAGCAATTCAATTTCTGTAATTCTCATTAAAACATTGCAGACAGCAAATAAATATCTCACAGCTTTTACTATCCCATTCTATTGTCTATAACTTTTACACATTGAAATTTGAAGGACTACACACATGACATCAATTTAATGCAATATATTCATGAACTTCTGTACATTAATGACTTTTAGCTGCACACGTCAGCATTTTGTTAATTGCAAAAGCAAGACCTAATTATGTATTAATTGTGTGTTATTAGTGTGTTATCCCGGGTGAGTTTGAACAGTTCATAATCTTTTCTCTCAGGTTAGATTTAGTTCATGCCCTACTCCCTCACAGCGATAGAAATTAAACTATGTTTAGCCCAGGAAGCACAGAAAGGCGACTATGACAATTCACACACAGATAGGAAAGAGTAGGTCAAAATACACAGAAAATCAGAGTGGGCTTTCTGAAAAAGTGTTAGCAGCAACCAGAGCTGATTCCAGCTTTGAAGTAGTGGAGCCCGTCATGAATATTGAACACCTGTGGCTTCTTTGAATTAAAGGGAAAAGTAGGGGATAGAATCAAATCTGAAAACACTCTCTGTGTGCTTGTCAGCCATTAGAAGTTGTACACTGATGCTGTGCTCTCCACCGCTCTGTCCTGCCCTCTTCAAATGTAACATATCTTAAGAGGCTTCTACCACCTTCATTAGCAGACCATTCACTCTAACAGGGGTAACAGGTGGGAAGTTTCCTCTGATATGCAAGTTCATCATGGTGTCACAACGAGCCCTACCCAATGCCAATTTAAAAATGTGAGAGGCAGCAGAACTCTTAAAAACCTTCCAAAGCAAGCAAATATTCACACACAGTCCACTGCGAACAGGGCCAAACCAAAATTACCTGTTCTGCCTCTGGCACTGAAGTGTTTGCAGCTCTGCTTTCTACAGAAGCTTTAAGAACGTTGCTCACTGCATTAAACAGATAGTTGGCTGCATCCTTTAGCTTCTGATCATCTCTGCTGTCCTCTGTGTTTATGGTGAGCAAGGAAGCACTGACACCTTTTAGAGTGCTGCTAGCTTCCACCTGCATGGGAAACAAGGGGAAAGGTTGGTATGTGTTGGTAGTACAAGTGACAGAAGTGACACTTGTGTCATTTACTGAATATTGCAACATAAATAATCTCATGGGACTACTTGTGGCTAATGCCATTTTAACTATAATTATTTGTGCTTGGGTAATACCTCAAACACCAATAAAGATGATCTACTTGATGTACACTAACAGTAACGTAATACAGACCTGGAAAATGCAGCCTGCTTCTACAAATTTAATCTATAAAAAAGTTGAATAACATCTGAAGGAAGTTTGTCTGTCAAACACTGGGCAAGGATACAGTTTAGATGTACAGTAATGTAGTAAATTAGGTTGTACTTTTAGGTGGCATGTCCAAAAAATACCACTATATTGTCAAGTGCATGTGCATTTCAATCTTACTTTCTGCAAGCCCTATTGGATTAACAATGCTGTGCTAAGTGTCAAAGGAGAATGAGTTCTGCAGCTTTTGTTTTGTGCCTGGATGCAGCCAATGGTTGTTTCGTGACTGTGAAAGCCCTGGCCAGCTTTTAGCCCAGGGTGGTGAGGGAGCCAAGCAAATTCATTGCAAGCTTGGACATATCCATTCCCATAGTTGGCAAACACGTAACAGCCTTATTGCAGGGGGAGTGCTGAATCTGAGCTATGTTCTTGTCTTGCCAAAGTTAACCACATACTGCTAAAATGCTCCCAAGCCACTGTCTGGTTGCAGCTGTATAATGCATCAGAAATCAGGACAGCTCTTTTTATTGCCAGTGTATTTGGGAAACTTCCCCAGTGACAGTTTGTTCTGTCCTCCCATGTGCATAAATAGCATAATCTACTAATAATGTCATGTTGTCAGATAAGATTCAAGCAATACTTTTGTGAGGCCAATCCGAATGTTTGTGCCCAGTTCCTCTGGGTGTTGACATGTTCCTCCCCTCCCAGCAGCTTGCCTACAGGTATTTTGTCACAGTGCATGCATGGATCAGGGACCTGGGCAATTCTAGAAAAACCCTCCTGAGCAGTTTTGCTTCAGGATTCTAAAGCTACTTTACAAGAAAAAACATACATCCTAACATGCCTCTTACTAAAAGGTAGAGTTTCTATCGTAAAAATGGATCATAAAATGTAACTCGCCAGATAGTCATAGCCTGGATTGTAGATGTTGCTGAGACAGCATCTGTGAGTCCAAATTCGCATATTCTAAACAGCAAAATGTATTCCCTTCTGGTCAAAGTGCACATGCTGGTACAGTTGAAAATAGGTGTTTAAGAACAGATAACTGTAAGGCACTGAAACTCTTCCAAGGGCAGTGGGTGCAATAGAGTCTATACTGTTAATGTGAGGAGGTACAAGATGAACTGCTTCTCACCTGTGCTGAGATAGACAGCTCTTCACTCCTGTGAGTGATGGCTTTCAAGACTTCTGACATCATAACAGCAGTCTGCATTGATGTTACGTTAACAGCAGAGAGAGTTGTCAGCATCAGCCCTCGGAGCTTGGGATGAAAAGGGATAATTAGGCAGAGGAACAAGCTGCTAATTAGGACTGTGCAATTAGTGCTGTCTATTGACAGCCAGGCTTGCTGTACATTGTGCAGTAGAGTAAGACTCCACAACAAGGATCATTTGAACTGATTCTAGGTCTACAAGATGCCACTTGCCTTAGTAACTGTGTAATCACAAGTTTTATGTCACCACCCAGCACAGAGAATTTATACACTTAACATCTATTAATAGCAAGGAGAGTTACTTTTGAGAATTTGCACTAATGTATGTGAATTACTGTATAAATGCCACTTCCAGAGAAAGCAGAGCCATGTATGATTGACGTTACTCAAATAATGAATCATAATTGAAGGATACATTACATTTCTCTAGATCGTCACATCTGAGGCACTCCGAGCACTGTGCAAATACAAGCTTATAACTGAAACATAAGCTGGTAGCTGAAATGAACAAACTAAAATTACCTGTCATCTAGAACTTGTTGGGAAAATTACATGGGGTATTGCTCCTACAGGGGAGGCCATTTGATTAATATTTAAATTGTTTGTGCAAAATCACATTGATTTTAAATTTAAAAACTTCATCCAAATTAGTTTAAATTAGTGCAATAACAATTGAGAATGAATTCTTTCACTGATGGATGATAACACAGATTATTTATGTGGGCAAATAGTAAAAAATAGCTGAAAGTCGTGCCAAACACTGAGACAGATGCTAGAAACTTGAAATGTCCATTGATTTCAGGTGGTGATATATGAGCTTTTCATTACTGAAGAGCTGTCAGAGAATATGAAGGGTCCATTATACTGCATTGTACTGCAAGAAGACAAGTGTCTGGCTGACCTCTTTCCGTGTGCTCGTCTGTAAAGACATGTTAAAGCTTTCCTCTTGGGTCTCCTGATTAAGGACAGATGTCACTGACTTATACAGCTGAAAAAGGCTCATGCTGTTGTTCCCATCTTGTAGGATGGCGTTTGCCCTCTCAGATACAATAGCCTGCAGGGTCAGGTTCCCGTCGATCATGTCTGCATGTCCAACCTGATGAAGAAATCAGGTATGCTCTTAACATTGCCCATGCTGTTACAATTATCTTTGAACAGCTACCACCATCACCTTATTGACAGCCTCGCCAGAGCAGGACATTAAACTGTGTTCCCAGTTTTTAATGTTTTATTTTTAGTGGCCTATTGAGGATCTCCTTACTGGGGCACTGGGGCAGAAGCAGGAGTTTTCCGGGACCTACACAGAGTAACTCTAGGCTCACTAAATACAGCTTATGCTGCCCAATGTCCAAATAGATCATCTTTTAATCTTCTATCTTAGAAAAAGGACAGTGGAAGGTTCTTCTGACTGCCTCAAGTCCACAGAAAATAGTCCCTGCTAGATAGGAAAATGGTGATTATGGCACATTCAGAAGGAAGTAATATGTATAAAATAGGAAGGAGCTCCAAAAGTGAATCGTGGATTAGGTATCAACTTGAGAGATCTTGAAATAAAGTAATTCTCCTGTGTACCTTCACTGAAGCATTAGTTTGAACCGTATCACCAAAGTTATTGCTAACAGTAATTGTCATATGTAAAATGAAATTATTTTCCTCTTCTCCAAGCGGAAGATAAACTGGGAAGAGTTCAGGATCCGAGCCACAGTGCAGGAGAGAATCTGAAACGGGAAAGAGGGAGTCACCTACCAGACACCACACAGACCCCTCCTGTTCCCCAAGAACAGGGGACCCTGGGCTTGCTCTGTGCAGGCCTGGTCCACTCGTCATTAGTCTCTCTGAGGAGCAGAAGCAGGTTGTGCCTTTGCTCTTGTCAGCAGCAGTAACAATGCTTGCTAGAACCGCGGAGAAGCAGTTTGCCAAACAGGTCACCTCAGGACTTACTTGATTTCAGATAGAAGCAGTATGTGAGCTGCCTGTTGTGACTCCACTGGTATGAATCCGCCAGGCAAGGAGCACTGCAGGAGACCGTGAATGTGGTGAGCACTGATCCCTGCTTGGGAGACACAGCACAACTGGGGATCTCGGGCGGAGGCACGGTGCTGACAAGGTATGTTTCCTCCCCATAGCCACGCTGAGTCATTGCTGGGAGAGGAGGGAGCAGAACATCAGCAATAATCATGCCCCGGCAGCACCGATCTTCAGACATTCATTCTGACTACTCTAGCAGCGACGCTGCTTGTTCAGACACCAGAAACATCAGCATGGGCTTAACCAGAAATTAAATCCCACTACTGAATAAGCCATAAGAGGAAAAGAACTGTTAAAAACATGGTAGTGTTTGCATTATAAAGCAAAGCTGTATTATTTGATCCAGCATTTAGCATAACTTCCTTTCCATATGAGCCTTAACAAAGTTATTAACAGCTTGGAGTAAGATGGCTGAATTTGTCCTGCTGTACAACAGCCCAGAACAAACTCAGCTCTCAATTGTTTTAAAGAACCTGCATATAAAGTAACAGCTCTCAACCTGTGGACTAACTTAACTTCCTATTTGTCAGCCAGGCTGCGTGCGTGTAGCATCAGTGTAATGTCATGATGGCAGAGGAGACCTTGTCGCTCTCTACAACTACCTGAAACGAGGCTGTAGGGAGGTGAGAGTCGGTCTCTTCTCCCGTGTTACAAATGACGGGATGAGAGGAAATGGCCTTAAGTTGCG
Source organism: Bucorvus abyssinicus (assembly GCA_009769605.1). Lineage (NCBI taxonomy): Eukaryota > Metazoa > Chordata > Aves > Bucerotiformes > Bucorvidae > Bucorvus > Bucorvus abyssinicus. Next base: position 17,141,598 of record CM020040.1, read on the forward strand.
TCAGGAGAAATTTAGGTTGGATATCAGGAAAAATTTCTTTACAGAGAGGGTCATTAAGCATTGGAACAGGCTGCCCGGGGAGGTGGTGGAGTCCCCGTCCCTGGAGGTGTTTAAGAGACCTGTGGAGGTGGTGCTGAGGGACATGGTTTAGGGGCCCTGGCAGTGCCGGGTGAATGGTTGTACTCAATGATCTTAAAGGTCTCTTCCAACCAGATGATTCTGTGATTCAAAGAGCTCAGAAAAACCCTGCTTGTCCCTACCTGTTACTTTAATCTGAAAAACTTCTCCCTGTGTCTGCAAGAAGGAGCTGTTCATTTTCAACACAGATGTGTTGCTTTGAAGCAAATTCAAAGAGTTCTGCCGGAAACCAGTCAGACCACAGACTAGAGGGAGGGCTGTAAACTGGAAAATCAGACAGGAAAGAAAACATGACAGTGAAGGCTGTGATTTCTGTTGTGATTTATCAAAAGTAGGGTGGCAGTTTGGTGTCCTTCATTATAAGCCCCTCCCAAACCAGGTACCCCCTTGTCCTGGTCTTCACTATTATTTCCAAAACATCCATTTGACAAATTATTGCTCTGAAGCCACATGGCTTTCCCTCAGGATGGATATTTATTTTTGTGTGTGCAGTATTTCTGATGAATCTGATGCTCTCACCTTGGTTTGGAATGTGTTATCTAAATACCAATTATAATATATGGCCTGGGAGTCCTTCTGTCCAGAGACACGCAAAACAACTTCATCACTAGTGTTTACTGGCCTGCAGTTTGCCTCACACCTGTAAGGAAGTGAGACAGTAGTTACAGGTAGTAACTGTGTGAGATGTCATAGTCCTTGATGTTTATTGCTTTACTCTCATTTGATGAAAATCCACAAAAGCCCTTTAATACGAGACAGGCGACACAAATAGTGAAATACTTAATCTTAAAGCAAGAGATTTAGGAACTGTCATCTCTATTTTCAACATGACTGAGGCCCAGAATCTGCAAACTATTTGCATTGGAAAACTGATTCAGGCTCTCAAATGAAGCCTGCCTCTATTTAAGCTCCTGAAATTATTACATTAACAGATCACTGAAATGCCACTACTCTTTCATGAGGCACTGGAGTCTTGAAGAACACATTTTTTTAGGCAATAATATGCATCTGGGAATCTAGTAGAAAGTTCAGATGTACCTTATGGCATTTATTTCCATTGTTTCAATGAGGTTTGCATATGGAATTCTCCAACATTGAAAGGATGTAGTAGGGTCCAAAACCCTAAATGGTTTTGGGAAGAATATTATTCAGTTTGTAAAATGATTATGTTCAGAAATGTGGACTGGAAAATGCAGCAAGACCCAGTTTGTCTGTAATTCCTATGATAGTAAGGTATAAGTAGATTTACAACTATAAGTACGTTATCACCTTATTATCATTATTATTGGTAACTGTGACCTTGCACTGTGTTTATGTAGTAGTAATATTAACCAGTGAATCCTAGTGTTAAAAACAGACCTGATTTCCAGTTGCAGTTCTTGTTTTGCAGTCACATAGAGACATTGCTCATCCTGCCTCTCTTCATTGCCGTTGTTCCGGACTGTGACCCTGACAGTCACTGCTGACTTTGGAGGAGGAAGGCAGGAAGGTCGGATTTGCACCTCAGCTTGGTTGGTTAGGATTATCTGTTGCTGCACACATTCATTCCACTCAGGCCAGCAAGCTCCTGCACAAACATTTCCTTTACAATTAGAATAGTTGTAACATCCCACGTCTCTTAAAAAGGACTTCTCTGCCATAGTTTGCAAAGAGCTTTAGAGCAAATAAGTTTCCTGAAGCCAATTTAAAGAGTGGGGAATCAGTGTTCAGAGTACAGACTGACTTCTTCAAAGTAATTTATGAGGTCAGGGATAAGTATGGGGACAGAACACAGATGTCCTGAACCTCAATCCAGTTTTCAGCCATAAACATCTTTGCATCACGTTTGATGCTAATTATTACTGCTTTATTGAGACACACATACCTTGCAAATGCCTGACTAGGTAAGTCAGTTGGGACTTGTTCTTGGCTATGAGGGTGAGGGCTTAGGATGGGCAGATCTTAAAAAATTGAAACTTAGGAGTAGCCACCTCTGGCAAAATACAAAACTTGGTACTATGCCATGTTATATACCATAATTAGTTCTGTATTAATACCCGGGTAAGGAGAAGGACATTCTTCATGTAGTGAGTGGCAAACATTAAAGCCAGAGAGTAAAACATCCTTTAGTGAGACTTTCACCACTTGATTTGCCATCAAAGTGAGTTTGTTACTCATCAGATAGAAACTGGTGGAAAAGTTCAGGAAAAGCACATACCACAGGACCAGAGAAAACTGGAATTATTGTCTTTGTCTGGCCAGCCAAGCGTAACAGTTGTGAAAGGATCCACATGGCGACTCGGTTTAATATATATTTTGCTTTTTCTTTTGTGATCCTAAATAATAAGTAAAGGTATCAGTTAGGACAGGAGCGTGTATAAACACATATGTATCTTGCTTCTTTATAATGAAAATGGTCTGAAAGTTTAGACCCCAAGTCACTGTATGCAGATCTATAGTTTAAATGATCTTTCCCTGATCAGTGGTAGTATGGAAGTAGAAGCAATGGGAATAGAAGCAGATGGTACAGAGAAATTGTGTGGCAACATGCTCCCAAATGCATAAGTGGCTTAGGAGCCCAGCTCCCATTTTCAAAACTAATGCAGGTACTTAGGGAACTGGATTCCCATTAATTTTCCCCTTCTGGACCAAGACTTTTAATCCTGGGACAATCCTTTGTCTTCTAGTACATTCTCTAGTAGATTCCTTTTTTATCTGGATTGGATACATTACACTATAGATAAAGAGAAAAAGAAGGAAGCTAATTTTGTCTTTCTGTGCAACAAACCGTGATAAACATAGTTTTGAATTAGATTTGTAGTCCTCTCATGCAATATATTCTTACAGGCAATCTGTAAAGTGTGACACCTTCCAGTGAAGCAGAGCATCTCCTATAGCAGACACCTGCCTGCTAGTGTTAGAGTTAAAAACTAGACTGTTAAGATGATAACAAAATATTGTGTCTGGCGATTTTATTACTTAAATTTGTGCAGCTGCTAGCAATTGGTGTATCATTAGTTTCTCAGTTTGCCATAAACTGGGAATTTCTTCTTTGCAAATTAACTTAAACATTCCAGTACTGAAGTAGGAAACACTTAGAAACAATATAAAAATACATTAAACTCAGCTTGAAGGATAGTTCCTCAAAGAGAGGTTGCTGTTAGTCAAGTAGATAACTTAAAAATTCATCTAAGCCCATTTCAACTTCCAAAACTGAATCCTTTTGAAAAGCTCATTTTCTCTAATCTTAAAATTGTTACTTGCAGGCTTTTAAAATTGCAGATTGAATGCTTGTAAACACATCTGCCTCGGAGGCTTTCACTGTAGATTTTATGTTAAACCATATGGGGCACAGAAAATCTAGTCCCTAATCTAGTACACTACAAATACTTCTTTTCAATAACTTATGCAGCACTTTTACTGGTAAGAAAAATTTCTAAGCATTTCAATTTTCAAGGAAGATCCTTATATAATACTTACATTTGAATTTTGGGTGTTTGTTTTGGAGTTGATTTCTTCTTTAGCAGACTCTGTTTAATATAAAAAAGAGGAGAATATTTTAGTGCTATCTGTAAAGCTTTCAGACATCCTCAGTGAATATGACTTAAATACAGAGGATTTGACCTCCGATGGTCTGAAAAATAGGGCTACAAGAATGGGGCTTTAGAACTGTGATAAACAATCTAGTTAGAATAGGTAAAATTGTAACAACAAGCTAGTCACACACTGTAAAGAAGATGTAAGGATGAGCCGTCTAGGAGCATTTACTGACAGCAATTATGAGATTGCTGTGATGCAAATATTTCCTGGTTTCAAAGCTGTGTCCCGAGCCATAAACCTCACTAGTTATTTCTGGGACAAATAGCAAGTGAGCAATGTGTAACATATACAGAGTGATGCTCATTTATGACTACTTTGAAGCCAGAGAATCTGCCTTCATCAGGAAGAAGACTCCACAGAAATTTTCAGCGCTGTTGGTGGAAGGAAGTCAATTACTAGATGCAAACAATAATCACTCCGTGAAATGCTCTGATTGCAAAACGACGCTTACGTGGTCAAAACCAGCACTGTTAGATTAACACAATTACCTCTCTTATGAGAATGAGAACTGTTTGCCAACACGGTGACGAACCCAAGATCCAGACTCATGTTTGAGAAGGCATTCATGGCCACCACCTTCACTAGGAAAGTACCTAGAGAAGACAAGTGGCCAGTTAAGAATAGCCGTGGGATGTTTGGGATATAAAATCCAATTTGTAAAGAAAATCCTGTTCTTTTCTGTTAAGAGCTTTGGGGTTTTTCTGATGAGTTTCCACTGCTGAAAGGCTTTTCAAGGAATGTTCTTCCCCTTTATCTCAGCTTTTTAATGACTCAGCTGCCTTTGTCCTAGCACTTGCAATGCTGTTCTTTGTCAGCTGGCTATGATATTACCGCACAGGAAATGAGAGGTGGGCAAATACTGGAGTCCACATTAGTTTAGGCATCTTGAGAGAGCAGCTGTCTTGTCCGAAAATTTCTGCCTGAAGGGAAGGGATGTTCAAATGGGTATAGGGAGACCAAATAAAACTTTTAATATTGGAAAATTTTAAAACAAAAAAATGAAATCATAATTAGCCTCTAGTGTTCCAGCATTGGCGTGGGATTTGAGTAGTTCATTAGAGGAGGAAACTTTTATCTTCTGCCACTGAATTAACTCTTAAGGACAACTTCACTAATCCCACATTTTAAAGGCTTTGATTTCTTAATAATGGAAAGAAAAAATTACTAAAAAGCTTATTCATAAGTAAGTCCAACAAAAACTATGCGTTGGAGACCGACACATGGAAAATCTTGTCATCTCTACTGAGAACTCAGATTATTAATTACTGCAGAGTAAAATGCACAGGAGTGTAAACTTGAAAAGTTATACAGATGAACAAAGAGGAAGGGAACACTTTGTGATTCAGGAAAATGTCATCATTTGTACTTGAATCAGATTGTGTTTTGAGAAATTAAACCCTGGTTCACTATGCCTTTTTATTGCAAAAACCAGGCGAAGCCTTGCTTTCAGTCTCCGTATGGAGACCCATACCAGTTCAAATTTTATAGCTCCCTTACAAGTCAGTAAGACTGTGCTGGTTGTACAGTTCTGCAGACCAAGTCTGAGCAGTTAGAAAAGCTACCAAATTCAGCTGTACATTATTGTCCCCTACCCCAGGGTGCTGTGACTGTTCATGTGAACTCCTCTACTCAGCTGTGAGTGTCTTGGAAATACAGAAGATGTCAGCATGCTCTACCTTCAGAGTGCACAGGAATGATGTACGTTCGAGGTTCCCCACGAGGGCCATCTTCTTTGTGAGAGTGAGTTTCATTAGGTCCAATCACCTCAAACCTCAGCTTATCTGGGCCACCATGAGACACAGAGACATCCACCTCCAGATTCTCCCCCAGCTGCAGCGTGTGAGAAGCTAATGCAGCCTGCAGACCAGACACTGGCTCAATTAAGTGAACAGCAATACTCTCGGAGATGTCCGATGCGGTTGTGTTGCTGGATGCTCGGATTTCCAGCTGATGTACCCCTGGGCCTAGCAGCTCTTGAGAGGCACTGTCGAGTGTCAGATTGTGAGGGATGATTCCTTCCTTTGCACTGGATTCACTGAGTGTCATGTTATCTGCTAATATATTGTAGGTCACTCCAATGCCTGCAAAAAGAGAGTTCAATATTTCTCACAGCTTGCGTAATAGGCCATCCGATTCTCACTGCTTTGTGCAGCCTTCGGGTATTTATAAAGAAGTCACAAGAACATAGCAGCAATGCAGTCGTCTTTAATAAAGTCACTTCAGGTGCTTTTGTGCCCCTGTAGCCTCCCTGTGGAAGTCTATGTGTGTTTTCTGTGGGCAATATTAGGGCAGTCAGAGAACTCAAACATGCACTACGAAATTTTATTTTTTAAGTGTATGTGTGGATTCCACGAACTTGAAGTGGGAATGAAACGTACACCAGCAAATGTGACCCGTTCAGTGTGGAATCCTCTCACCCTCAACCAGAGAAGCCTACTTTATTCCTACTTTAAATATGGAAATATTCTTACTGGCTTCATGTGGATAAGTTATGCTTATGCTCTGTCAGCTTAGTGTAGAGGGAAGAAGGGTTTATATTTCTGTTTGAGGTGGTGTAATAGTTCCGAGAAAGAACCCCACAGAAGGAGCTGAGAGCATTCAGTTGTAGGAGTGCAACAATGAGAGGGAGAGCATTCACTAAAAAGAAGTATTGTTTTGCATATTGAAAATGCCACTTCTATCCCATGGATGGCATAATATTTAGCTTGTCATTTAAATCATGCAGAGTAATTACCCTCACCTCCGTTGAGTTCAACCTGAATCCGCAACAGCTCCCCATACACTGTACGGCAGTGAGAGCTGTTCCCCGATTCATACTGGCTGTAGCACCCAGTAATGCTTAGCTGATCCATCTTATCTTGAACAGTCACTCGCTTCTGTGCCATCACGTGCCATTCGCTGGTGGTGCATTCCACAAAAACAGTAAACTCTCCAGGAGATGAATAGCTGTGTGTGACGTTGCTGACCAGTCTAGAACAGAAAGAGAACAGCTGATTGTGGAAGAGTGTCCTGGGAAGTCCTTAGCCTTGCATGGTAACAGTGGTCACAGTTCCCAACTCTCTGACCTGACTCAGCTCTCCTGCAATCACTGTAATCCCTCGTTTATTTACATAGAATTTGTAGAAATTCTTGTTGAAGAACAGTTGAAGACTGTTCCTTTGTTCCAGCTACCGTGTCATTACGGTTGTATATCAGGGGTGGTCATTCTCAAAGCCTATCTATAAGGGTGGCTACATTTTGATGTAAAGTGGGTAGATTACAGTTCAGTAACACGCAGCATTAGATCTGGTTTGCGACTTGTTGGCTCTGAGCACAGACATGTGACTATGCACATTAGGTCATGTAACAGTGCCCGTAATTCTCTATTCTTCATTGTATTCCCGATTTACCATCTCTCAGTGGAAGCTGAGGCTGCTCCACATTTTGTCAGAACGCTCCCTTGCTTTTTTTTTTTTTTTTCCTTAATGTTCAGCTGCTTCTATACCTGCCCAGGCTATTGAAAATGTCTATTCACTCCTGGGTCTCGTGCAGCTCCGGTCATGATAGCAATAGGAGATGAATGGATATGAAAAAGTCTGTGGTAGCTGCTATTATTACTAAGAAGCATAGGAGGATGGTGGAAAAAACCTAAGGATATCCTCTCAAAAGACACACGCCATGGAAGGCAAATAAGTAATATTCCTGGTGGTATTCTCTGTGAACTCTATATTCTTATCATGGTACCATCTAGCAAATGCAAACAAAGATCAGGACAATCACCCTTGATAACGCGTATTTTTCATTAGCTGTTTTAATGAAGAAAAAGGTTTCATTCTAACTGGACTTCAAAAACATGCTAATGACAAGATCAGACAGAAAAGGCAATTCCTGTAGGAGTGGGTATCAAACTGGACACAGAAAACAGATAAGCATGACTGCGAGCCGTTTAGTAGGTGAAGTAAAGGATCTTCCCATAAAACCACCAAGCATCTGCTTACAGCTCGCAAATACGTTTTACTTATAGGCTCACTATCAAAGATTTTTTTTTCAATTTCTTTGCTGCTACAGGCCTGTGTCTGTAGCTCTGAAGGAACATTTACTGTTTCTAGTATGTTACTACTTTTTGGTTTTTATTCCTCTACTCTCACATTTCTGGTTGACTCAAGTAGGTTTCCATTAGTAGATCTAGATCCTAGCACTAGGACAAAATTTGATTTTTAAATCCAGGAGAAAAATGTTTAATCTTTTAAAAACACAATTTTTATACAATTAAAACATAATAAAAACTCCAGAATGCCATTATATTTTTTTAAAATGTTACCAAAAAATACTCTTTAAACTGAAGAAAATAATGCTTGCCTGCTTCTTTTGTCTTATGATCTGGAATAAATTCTCCTAGTAAGAAATAGGAATCACTTGTCATAATAAGCAGAAGAAAGATTGTGGTTGGCAGCTTGACATAAAATTCTGTATTAATTTCAAAACAAGTTTCTGCAGAATCCAAGTGTCTTGTATGTATGATCTATAATTAATCTTATTTAAGTGACTTGGAACATTCAATAAAATGCAAGCAGTGAAATTTACTGGTCATCTGATGATACCTGAAAGATATATCTTACGTTAGAGGGTAGTAAGGATCAACGGTGTGGCCATCTCCAGTGTTAATGATACAGGAAAGGTTGCCAGAGTATGGAGAGAGCAGCCAGTTCAAACTGACGGTGATACTTTCAAAGACAAAGCATGTGTCTGTTACAACCAGCTGCAGACCTGTAAAACACAATGACAGAATTCAGTGCCATTCTTTGTCTAAATTTCTTACATAATTCAGTTTATTTTCATGTATCGAGAACAGGCCTTCTCCAAAACAGAGTTGGAGCTAATAAGAGCTAATAAGAGTTAGCTGCTGCTAATTTGAGTGCATTGGTGGTGTGACAGGGAGCTGATTCTTTTCCACACCTACTGGTCAAGGTTCTTGTTGGAACATAATTTCATTTAAGTGTGTTTATGTGTCTGAATTTTCTGGCTTTGTATCCTATCAAAATCGCGCAGTTAGGACAAGGAAGCTACATTTTTATACCTATTTTTAGCAGTCACTAGTCTGCCAGGTTCTTCCCTGAGGATGGAGCAGTGATTTTTGAGGTAAGTATCAATGGTCCCAGTGTTACAGCAAAGAGCAGAACAGGCTTTTGGTGTCGACAGCCCCTTCCCACTTACCTTCCGTGCAGTGGTATTGAATAGACAAATAGCTTCCAGCAGCTGGGCAAGGATCTCCAAAGAAAGTGCCATCTGCTGCCACCTGGCAGGCCTGGAGACCATGACACTGGCCTGGAAAGAAGGACCATTTGATATGATCTAGTGGGGTTTGTCAACTGCTGTAACAGCTCAGATGAGAGATGATTACAGAAACAAAAAGGGGAGGGGGAGCAATATTATGACACTGATTGCTAGACAAACTCCCACATCACTTTGACTTTAGTGTGTTGCTGATTGCCTGCTATTTCTTGGCTCCCTTCCACTTTATTGGCATAAAGCTGAGTTAGAGAGGGTAAAAGAACAAAGAAGTTATGTGTTTTGTTTAATTTTGGCTGGAATCCCAAAGAATCACCCTAGGGACAGGCCATAGCCTGGTGAGCACCGAGCCTGGAGCTCTGGCAGGCTGTGTGTTCAACACAGCAGGCAGCAGCAGATCCTTCCTGCCCTCATGTGCCCATGGGTGCCAGCCTTTTCACCCCTCCTGGTTTGTAGTCGGGTTTGGATGGATGTGTTCTCTTCCATCTCTGTCAAGCCTTGGGTCTCCCATTGAGTTCATCAGGGAATCAGTGTGCCCATGTATTTTCTTCACACTGAGAGGAACCAGGTACACTCCTGTTCTGCATTTACTCCCCCTCTCCTCTGAATCTTTGCTCCTCACAAAGTCCCTCCTTTCCATCCAGCCTCCTGTGGGATGCTCCTCCATGTCAGAAGTTCTCTGTGGTTCCCTTCATTTTAGGAATAATCCACTTCCCATTCACTAACTACTGAAATACAAGATAAAGTATTTTAGGGACCAGGAACTTGGGCACATACTCTATGCTTTTGACAAGCAATGCCATGAGATCCTACCTGCTACTTCATCTTTGACACTGATCCAGCGACAGTCATCATCTGTATCATACTGGAGAGGAGTCTCCGATACACAGTAGTGAGGGGTCTTCCGTCCATAGAAGCTCTCTACAATTTCAATAACTTCTCCCGATCCACATTGTATGGTGGCATTGTAATTATCACAAGCAATGCTCTGGCCAGATTCTAAGAGAAGAAAAAAGATCAGATTTAGCTTCTTGAATTTCTGAAAAATCCTGTTACAGTTCTCCTGCATATCCCTCTTTTTTTGTTCTCTTTCTGCCCTTTTCTTCTTTTTAAGCTAAACAATTTAAGAAAATGAAAAAAAAAATAGAACAAAGAATGAAATATAATAAATATAATAGATTTCTGTTTTTTACTGCCTTAAGCAAAAGTTTGAGAGGATTTTTAATAAACAAAAAAATTTTAATTAAAAAATAGACATATTTTTGTGGGAAACACTTAGCATTTCTTTGACCTGCAGTACTGGAAGGTTTAAAATTACTCCTTACTTACGAAAGAGCCTTGTGGCAGCCTGTGATATTCAGGTAATTGCTCTGGAGAATAGTTTGCATATTTAGTGCGGGACCTGATCCCGTTTCTGCTACAGAGACACCTCTGTTCCTGTGTGATACTCGACTGACTTCATTCAGCAGGACTGCTCAAATGAGTACGGTCTCATATCTCAAAATGTGTACACCTCATTCTTCGTATCCTGTAGTAATCAGGATACTTAATACCCTGAAGAAGAGGATGCAGAAGACTGCTCTCACACGGGAGTGTTGCAGAAGAATGTTTTTGTTTCAGCTGTCTCAGGTTTAAAGACATTGTCCTCCAGTTGCTGTTTTGATCATTCCCTTCAAGTACCGAGATGAACAGTGCCAGTGTATGCACACTGCAGTAACTGTGTGCTATTGGTATTTAAAGGCTAAATCTAAGCCTGGCTGTAACTATAGCAACATGACCAGTTTACAGATTAGAGCTCTCTAAATAAGCTTGGAAAATAATTTGCGTTAAATTCTAATACGAAGTATCATCTCATGCATTTTTATTCTTCTTCACTTTGTATAGAGAGTTCCCATAGTATTTACTGTCTCAGCAACTTGTACATGCAAAAATGTCCAGAACCTGGTTTGTGTTCCTATGCTCAAACCTTGTATATTTTTATACAACAAACTGCTAACCTGCAGAGCACCGGACTGTAGAATAGAAATAATAAGAAGTAATAACACGGAAAGTTTTTACATGAGTTGAGAAGCACAGATAGTGCTTGGATAGATGGCCAAAGACAGGACGAAGACAGAACTCTGTCTGGTTAGGGGCTTGTACACACATACCTAGCTCAATGATCAAGTAGACAAGTTATTAGGAATCAGAGATACTACATTCAAATAGCGGTTCCATTTGGAGCTACCTGTCCGTTTCATTGGAAGTTTCAAACTCTGCGTTAATGAGAGCCAAGCCTCACAGCAGCTGTGTATGAAGGCGTGAAGTGTCACTATGCCCCTTTTACAGAGACAAACTAAAGCGCTGTCACATTGTGGGAACTTCCAAACATTCAACGCCCAGAGAAACTTAACGAAAATACTGTCCCTGTTTCTTTGGGATATTGGATCTAATTCTTGCATGCAAAGCCGGTAAAAGAGGAGTCTACTCCGTTATCGAAATATGTATGTTTATTAATGGACATGGGCTGTGGATACTGAAAACAAGGCTATAATTCCCTCTATCTGTTCTCCGTTTCCTGGGTAATGAATTGATGGATGTAGTGTAGAACATTGTTGCTCAATAATGCAAACACTCTTTGAATTTAATGGGCTTTAAGTTAGATCCTGTGATAACAGATGTTGGTTTCCTTACAAACAGAGAGTTGCCTACCGTGATTGTAATGGAAAAATAATTTTAGTCTGGTTTTGGAAGGAAAAGAAGCTGAAGGGATTGTGCCGTTGCCAGTTTCCTCTCCCCCAATCATTTTTAATATTGGTCATCTTCAGCCAAATTTGATCTATAGATATAAACCTCAAAACAACCTAAACTTTCATGAAAATTGATAGCTAGGTAGAAGAGAATAGCTACATCAGTGCTTCTATTAGGAACAGGGATTATAACCCAATGTTGATCTGTTCCACGATGTGGCATTCAACTGGCCAGCACATACAGCTGGAGCTCTGCAGCAGCCACAGAACTGCAGCGGAGGCAGCGGAGGGAGTGAAAAGTATTTGCAGAGGTGATGTGCTGGGGATGTGGGAGTGAACTGGGAGTGCTGAGGAGGAGGGTAGGGAGGGGATGTGGAACAGAAAATCAGGACAGGGAACAAAACTTTATTAGTTTTGCTGTTTGTGGAGCAACTTGTTAATTATGTCAGAAGTAGTACAGTACTGGACCAGGGCAGTGGCAGTTCTAGGGCTTGTGAAAACCTGTACTTGCATACTGGATTTGAAGACTTTTTATATGAGTGAGCCTACAGCCAGACTGTCCTTCCAGTGCTTATGACCTTAGTTCTAGTTCCAGCTCAAAATGCTTGGCTTAAGTACAAAGTGCGAGGAACACAAATTCTCCTTATATCTATCTGTTGAATGGGACGACAGTGCCGGCATTCCTTTCCAGGACTGTTTGTTCCAGGTCACAATTAAGGGACACAAAGTCTGTAGGTTTTCTGTCTGAGGTCTGAAATGCAAACAGGAAGTACAGGTTCCCATCTGCTCCCTCACCCTGGGGAAGCCTTTGAAGTTCACCTGATGGAAGGGTCTGAGAAGAAACAAGAAAAGCTTGCTCTCACTTTTGCTTACTCCAGGCTGCTGGGAGTGGTGCTGTAAGCCTGGCTGTATTTTTGCTTCAGTTACAAATGGAAATTATTTTGCCACGTATTTATGATTAAGAGTATTTTTACAGGCAGTCCTCCAGGTCCCACCTAGCTCAGGTACTATGGTGTTGTGGGAGATTATTCTTGCAACCATCCTATTATGCACTACTCCAACTGGCTTTAAACTAGCTAGCTTATGTCCATTGTAGAAGGGGACTGCTACACATTTAGATTCACTCTCAGATCCATTTCTATTTTACTAGCCCTCTGTTGGAAACCTCGTCCTTAATGGCTACTTGCCAAGCACCTACATCACCCAGTGACTTCAGATTCTTCTTTTTCTTTGTATCAGATCTCACAGCAGCACCCTGGAAAAAGAGCACCCACTGGGATTATATGACTTTTTGCTTGTTCACTTTGAATAAGCTTGATTAAGTTATTGTGCAGACACTTTGAAAGCAACAAGGCAATTTATGCACAGTGTGAACACGGCATGCTCACTTCTCAGTTCCAGCTGGTTTGTATCTTACCAAACTCACAAATGAAGGCAAATTCCTGGCTGCAATTTGCAGTCACACCCCACTGATACTTGGCATTCTTCAGGATGTACCCACATGTGGATGAGAAGAGAGATGGCTGATCCTCGTACCAGTTACTGTAGCTTATATTTGAAGTGTCCAGCCAATTCATTGACCCTGTGAACAAAGATACTGTGTCCCAAATGTTCATTTTCCACAGTAATACATTTACAGAGTCAGAGCCTGCAGAACAAGACTGTAGCCCTGCTCTTACCGAAGCAGAGGTAGGTTAGTCTGCACAGGGATCTTTGATTACATTTTATATTTAACCTGATATAATCATCAAAAGACACACCACCACTTCCCCTGTGCTCCCAGCCTCAGCATTCCACCATTTCCCTCGCATCAGATCTTGCAGCACTTCCCAGGGTGCTGAATCAGCTCAGCTTGCTCTTCCACTGGAGACTGAACCCAGCACATTTTTTTCACTGGGTCAGCAAGCTGATCTAATTCACCATGTGTTCACACAGCCACAAGATCCAGTGGACAACATGCAACTGGGAAGTGAAGCAGGCAGTTAAAACATCTTAATAGAATTCTGAAGCAACACAGACAGTGGCTTTTCAGCACATGTCTACGGAGGGACTAATGGCATTTGTTACCATGTTCAGTAAGCATCAGGGGCTGATACAGTTTTAAAGAAGACATGATTTCAAAGCCACCTACCGTCAGTAGTTTCATTCAGCAAGGAATTTGAGATCAGTCCTATCCACCATTCCTGATCCTCAGAGATATGTTTTTGCAAGAACTCTTGAGTTTCCTCATTTTCAATAAAGACGAGGTGCCCTCCTCCTCTCTCACACCAGCTCTGGGCACTTGTGAAGGTACGCCGGAGTCTAACAAACTCATAGCATGACCGGTTGAAAGCTAGCTGGTACTTTGAGCAAGGGATTCCTTCATCAATGGTTGCCTCCTCCACAGCCAAACATATGGCAAGAGAAATTAGAACTGCGGTCCCAAGCCACATTCTCAGCTCAGTGCCTGTGTGGCACTTGTCTGGCTTATCAGAGCACCACTCTTTTTGCTGCCTTCTTCAGAAGCCTGAGATGTCATCCTTGTTGTGTCATCAGCGTTTCTCCTGCCTCTTTGCTTCTTGCAACAACAGCAGCAATTTGCTTCTAATATATAATGGTGATTGCGTCTGAGGATACACACGGCAAGTGTTGATGTTAAGTCACTGCGATGGCCATTGTGAGGGCTATTGTATAAATGTCTCATTCCACGTGAAGTCACTTTGAAGGGAAGACATTAGAATATTGCTTTTCTCATGAACAGAGAAGATAAAGTTGATATATGCTGCTGTTGGACACATGGGAAAGTGAGATAAAGCTCCTACATCAAAGGCATCATTGTGTGAACATTAAAGCTGGAGGCCTTACAACAACAGCAAAGAGATAAATAGTGAGAATGAGGAAAACTAGAAACACAAGGTGTTATCAGATGGGAAAACACACAATGCTCCTCTAGGTATATTTAATTGGTTTGGATTGCTTTATTTTTAATAATAATTATTTGAGGTGCCTCTTTTGGATGCTAATGCAATGGCTGTGATTATTGTATCATATTCATCCTGCCCACCTGTTTACAGATACACAGGTCAATCTCAGCTGTCCAAGTACGATTCATTTCAAAGTGTTGTGTCTGTTCAAAATTCCACACCCCAAGTGAAATGCTCCCATCATCCCTTAAAAGCTAAGCTGCTTAACTCTATAGCGGTACAGGGTTCATACCGGCTAGGAGGTAGAAGAGAAGGCCACAAGTTAAAACAGTGATTTGGAAAAGATGAAAATATTGCCTTAATTGTCGGAACTACTGGGGAGCCCTATGTGCTCACTCTAAAGGCTGCTGATGGACTCGGGCAGCCAGCCCAGCAACATTTAGAAGCTGAAATCCCTAATAGCTTCTGAACTTCCTTACAAAAGATACCCATCAGGTTTACAAGGCCACTGGATTAGCAGAAATACAGTACAAATAAGGATCTTTAGCTGCTGAAATCCTCCTGTCCTTAGCATTACCTCCATTGAATTTGATGCAATTATTATTAATTTATACCACCATAACATGACACTGAAAGAACGTGCACTTATATTTAGACATGGATCAGTGAGCCAGCTGCTGCATCACAGAGATGCGGGGAGCAGTGATGTTTAGTTGAATTCTGGCACTGCACTACTGAGCCGAAGGTAATGCACAGGTCGCACAGTATGCCAGTCCGGCTCTAACTCTAAAGCTTTCTTGCAAATAAAGTGTGTGTACCCCATCCAGCAGGCATTTAAGAGTGACCTTCAGTCCCAAGACCTTTCTGGACCTCCAGTTCACAGTCACCTCGCTCAGCTGGACAAAGCAGGACTATGATCAGGATTTTCAAGGAAAAGTGAATGCAAAAATGTTTAATGACTGTTGTTGAGGAGGAAAGGAAAGGGGAAGAACGTGCACCGTGATGGAGGGATAAGCACTATGCTGGATGTCTCCTTTCCCACCACACTTGAAAATCAAGACTTACCTCAACTATGGAATGCTTGGAGCAGATCCCACATTAATTTCTCACTGATTAGGGAAGGCTTATGGAGCAGCCGAGATGTGAATATTCAGACTGGATTTCCCAGCTCTGAAGAAGGCCAATCCATATTCTTAATTAGCTGATGGGTCTGTCCCAGTCAGTGCCCAGATTCCCATCTCCTTCCTGGAAGAGACCATATAACTATGATTATCAATCAGGTGGTTCTGTTGAGGATGTCTGCAAATTAGGAGTCCCTTTTGGGCTGCATACAAAACTTAATAGGCTTCAGTTTGGGAACCCCCAACGCAACTGTTCTGTATTCAGGCTACTGCAGAAGTCAGCGCTGAGGGCAGCTGCTGTTCAGTTAGTTGGCTGCTGTATATTTTCATGACATTTCCTTCAGAGTCCTTGCTTCTTCTTGGGTCATGCTGACTGCCCAGCTTTGCAGAAGCTGGCAGCCAGCCCTTCCATTTTATCCTTTGGGGTATGAGAAACACAGCCTGTTTCTGAAAATAGAGGTGTGACGAAGGAGGCTGTACTTAAATCTCTCTGGCCCAGTGATACAGACTATACATTTCCAGTAGGTGCCATTGACTCACATTTGTGATGGATGGATTGTGTAGCATTATCCGCTTCTCCCTCTGCTCCTGGAAATCTGACTACATGAACACACTGCTAAAAATGCCAGAGCTGGAGGTGCCACAGGCTATCCTCTGTGAATCTGCTCCAAAGCCATGGAAATTAATGGAAGTCTTGTCTCTGGCCTTGACAGATTTTGAAACAGGCCCTAAAAAAGAACAAATAATGTTTGGAAATGTCTACAAATAAAGCCAAGCTCTCCAAGTGAGTCTACTGTTGGCAATTTCTACAGCAGTGTGAATTTTTTTCCTAATTTACGGTTGCTATAAGTAACTCCTCAGCTGCCTGCAGCAGATGGGGAATGAAAGAAAGACAGTTTCCCTATTTTGCAGTTTGTTGACTTTATATATTTTAGTGCCAGTAAAGCAGTCTGTCAATTTATTCTGTTTACCACAAGGAAGAAAAAAGCATTTACAGAAAATAAAATACTGCTCTAAAAGCATTCAAAATTAGCAACTAGGGTTCTCAGGGAGAGAGAAAATTCCTGAAAGCCCTTTTCACTCCTAAGTGAAAAATGGCTTGATTTCAAATAAACAGTGCTCCTTGAATTTACATTTTGTAGGAAATATATTTTTTGCATTCTTCCTTAACAGAAAGATGTTTTTTAAAAATAGTTTTCTTATGCCAGAAGTCTGCATGGAAGCTTCACAGTATAGTGTTTTGTGTTTGTTTTGCTATTTCCCTTTGTATAGCTTGCTGAAATTAAATAATTTAAACAGTTTAAGGACTTATGTAACCAGCCACATAGGCTAGTGTGCAAGACACAAATGGTGCCCCTTGCTGAATTACCTCTTTCCTGTTTCAAGAGGCTGTCATGGAAGCGCTTAGTTCAAGCTCCCTCACTGTCTCACGGTGGTGGCTGGCAATTACACCAAGTTCTTCTCTTCTGGCTGCCCGGGGGAGCGTAACTGACCCCAACAGGTATTGTACAGCCGCTCCAGGAACTTCAGGGAAGTGTCAAACATAATGTCAGCCGTACAGATTTTGGAGACACCAGAACCAGTCACTTGCTGGTTTTCGTTTGCCTTGTGCATAGTCCTGCAGAACTGGGGCAGCCTCACAAGAGAGAAGTCTGTATGTAAGCGTCTTTTTTAAGGATTTCAGCCCTTTGCCTACAACCAAGACTTGTTAATCCTTGTTCAGTTATAGCTGTCTGCCTGAAAGGCTGATGTAGCAACCACCCCTACAGCATGTGTTATGTACCAGTGACTTAAACTAAAACATATTCACCAGCTAAAATAAGGCTTGCAAAGCAATTGTGTTTTGCAAGCTTTGACTAGAAATTAGTGACAAAGCTTTCTCAATATTTTCACACCCTCACTCCAAGCTGCGATAAAGCTATGAATAATGCCTTTGTTTGTGAACTCTGTTGCGTCTGTTGGAATAAGTCTTTCATTTTTCTCAGAAATGTTTTAGGGGGCCCTGCAGATCTCTTACAGAGTCCTAACTTGCTCTTAGGAGTTACACCAGATGGTGGCCATCAAGGAAAGTTCCTTCAGAAAAGCATTGTGCTATATAAACATCACGAAAGACAATGAGGAATGATTTATTCCTGGTTTTCATATGGATTCTTCAAGGTTTATCATTGTTGTTGTTGTAGAAGCTGTTGAAATGAAAGAAATCTGAAGCATATTTTGTTTATGATGCTGAAAAAGTAATTAGATGTTAAAAGAAAAAATAATGGTGGCCTATGCTGAGATTCTGTAAGGAAAAATTCTAGGTGGTGTTCACCACTCCTAAAAATTGAACCCCTTAAAACCAGCTCAGCTTCAGTACCTAAATCTCAAAATACTCATAATCACTAATTTTTTTTTTTAATCTAAACATATCTATGTTAATCATATGCCATTTGGAAAGTGTAGCTTTATATGCCTAAATTCTTATCGGACAGGAGATGAACACATGCAATGCTTTTCTAACATATGTAGGTGTGTAGGCTTACCTTGTCACCTTTGCAAATCAGCCTTTCATGCCCCAAATGAGGCTCCAAGCACTGGATTGCAATTTTTGAAAACAAGAAGCCTGAATTCTTATTCAATGTCATCAATAATGCTAGAGTTCAGGGCCCCCTGGATCCAGCTGCAGATTTCTCCATGACTATCTGCTGCTATTAGGAGAACACGAGTCATTCATAAGACTTTTCTATTTCTGAGCATCAGTGTCCCAGATCTGGGAAAAATCAGTTCCAGAGTTTCACTGGGCTATTGCAGAGCTGGATGTGCAGACAAGGAGGAGAGGTGTGGTGCCACCACTGACTTCAGGGTGGTCCTGATTTGCACCCTAGTGCAGATTACAGCTGCAGAGTGACTGCCTGAGAACATCCTGTGATTCAAAGGGGATTGCAGCACAGTGGAATAGCCTGACAATCCTTAATAGAGCGAGGAAGTACTAGATTTGAAGACTTGAGGAAGTGAAGAGCTGCCAATGGGAAGGAATAAATCACACCCCCGTGCGTTTTGGCTGTTGTTCATTTGCCTTGAGGAAGAGCAAGTAAATTTACTCTCGATAGGAGGATATTACCATCTTTACATTCCTGAATATTACTGAATGTAATGTATAGATTTTATCAGGGTAGAAATATATGTCTCTTCTATGAATTGAATAATCATATGAATGGAAAATGGATTTATATTACTTTGGGTTTGAGGTAGAAAAAAGATTGTTTTCAGGTGTCATTAACTTGAGACAAGATCGTCTAACATGTACACTTCCGCAGTGTGCAGAACTGTCCCTTGAAAAGCTCTGTTTTGTTTTTACCCAGAGAGGCAGGAAGTACAGAGTACTGAGCAGACTGTCTGGAAGGGGACGGAGAAGAGCCTATAGTAGTCCTATAAGTAGGACTATATTCAGGAGTAGCTGGGTTGGGCATAAGTTCTGTTTATAGGATGTATATGGTTTCCTTCTGGCACAAATGTTGCCTGGTTTAAGGTTCTGAGGATCTTCTCCCAGGAAATGTCCCTACGGAAGCATCTTGTATGGCCTTTGGGATTGTAGCTTGACTTTCCTCACCTGTCATACAGTTGATGCCTCAATACCTCCCTCTTTCCCAGCTAGTTCCTATGTTCTATTGCCTTCCACAGCAGAACTTTGACTATTGGGAAGACAAGGATAAGTGTCCCCATGAGACCATTAATCAAGCTGGGGTTATTGATGGCCAAGGTTAGCCTTGAATTCATGTAAAGAGAATCAGAACTATCTGAAACATCTGCTGACACCTCATGTTCTTGAGATCATAACTGACTAAGAGGCACAATTTAGACGAGCCATTACCTTCATATCTTAATAAGAGAACTGGCCTAAGGATTAAAGGTACCCTCTTTGAGTAAAACATTAACTGGTAGATACAAATGGGCTGAACTTCTCGAGAAAAAAAAAATTGCTTGGATCTGAATCTACAGCCATCACAACTCCACTGGTGTCTCTGCAGTCACTCCAGAGTTCCATAAGTGTAAGAGCGGCCTGATTTCCAAGGCAGTTCAGCTTCCACCTCTTGTTTTTCTTCTGCTTTTTATGAGCTATTTCTGAGCTTATAGGACATGAAAACAGAAAGAAAAAAGCTGTGTTACAAGTTGTTTTCATTAATAACATCTCTCATCAGTAGATACCCAAGATCTTACAAAAGAGATCAGCTCCACAATCCCATAATGAGAAGACTGGAGGTCCACCTGTCTCCCTGTGCAGGAATACTGCTGTTGTGTTAGGCGCTCTGCACTCAGATGCCACCTGACTTCTTTTTAGTTTTTCTTTTATGTTCTCCCAAAGATGAACAGTAGGCTAAAAGGTAGGACAATGTGTAGCAGCATTATCTTCTGTCACTGCAAATGTCTGTAACACCATTTGCACACCTTCAGGGATGGAAGTGAACGCCAGCCTTCAGGGTATCACTCTGGCCACTTGAAAACACATTACTGAGCTGTCTAACATATTAAATATCAAAACTTGTCAATACTCTTGGGATGTTGAAAGGTGCAGGTGAGGTTATAAAAGTCTCGCGGTGAGCAAGTTTTTGTGGGTACTGTGGCCATTTACTTGTTTGACTGTCTAGTGTGTAAATGTTTGGGCATTTAAATGCTTGGGCATAATGATCACTGGTCAGGCTCAGCCTGGTTGAATACTAGTATGGGTAGGCTAGCAGTTCTGTGCCGCAGCACTTGAAGAGTTTTAATACTAAATTACATTGTATTTTTATTTAAATTACAGTGATATGTATTAAAAATTTGACTGTGTAAAAGAAAACAGTGGTTCTGTTTATCACAAAAAATTATGAAATCTCACAAAAATCTCTAAAAACAATTAAAATCTCATCAAGAAAATTAAGATCTTACAAAAATAGTTACTTTAATCCAATCAATACTGATCAAAACAATATTTAATTGAAGCTGTTTTGATCCAAACAAAACCTGGACAGAATAATAGATGGAAACTCTTGTTATTTAAATTTGAACACGCCTTATTAGTAGTTTGTGTTTGCAGTTATACTTGGACAGTGCAAGAGAAGTATTCTTAGATAGTGCTGGTGTTGTTTTTTTTAAAATGAGATCATGTCAATAAGACAGTATTTAACAAAGGTAAGAGCCTGCATCTCTGGCACGGTGAGATAGATAGCAATCAGTGTGATTTCAGCAAGAATGACTCTTAAGTTCCTATCAGTTTTACTGTTGGAGTCTTTATGCGGCAGTAATAGAGAACAGTTGATAGTTGGAAGTTCTTAGCACAGCTTGAAGTCATTCAGGTAATTTGACCTTTGTTAATGGGCTTTAATTAGAACTTGAGTTTTAGAAGAGAAAGGTTGTGATTAAAGTAAATTAAGCACATTTCAATATAGAGATAATGAATGATACCAGTCTCTCGCTGATTTGTAAGACAATTATTTGCTTCCTGTCCAAGTGAACCAAAAATACAAAGGTAGATACATGGCAATGACGTTATTGTTATACTAGAAATTCAGTTAACCAGCTCCTCTACCTTGGGAAATTTTGTTTTGATTGACTCACACCCTCTATGTCATCTCCAGTCTTGCAAGGCCACAGGGTACCACACCACCAGTGCTGACCAGGGTAATGCTTTGCTCCAAAGATATCTTCATGGCCCTTTTTAGAAAGGCACTCAGAGACTGGAGGAAAGTGAAAGCTAGAGAGAACCCAAGAGGGTTCTCTACAGCTTGTAGCCTTCACCACAATTCTTTAAAGCAGAAAAAAAAGCACTGAAGAAAACCTGCCTGTGGTGAGGAGCTGGTAACCTCAAAAATGTTGTCGTGAGGGGTAAATAGAGAGAGGAAATGGTGAGGAGAAATGCTGGATTTGGTTGAGGGAGATTTGTATTTGAAGGATACTGCAACTGGATAGTGTTTGTAAATAAGGTCAAGCATCAGGAGAGGTTATTTAATCCATGGGATTGGAACACTCGCATTAAGGATTATGTTTTCAATATTCCTTACTGGGAAGAGTGAGACAGCACAGTCTCCCTGAGTTTATAATGTTTTGGTAAACTTTATATCTATGAGGTGCCATTTGTCTGGTAAACCCAAAATCAAAGAGCCCCTGGCAGTCTCTCCAGAGAGGGTTGGATTTGAACATGGAGTTCTATAACCTTCTCCATTCTCTCCCATCAAACGTGAGTTTTTACAAAGGGAGAAGAAACATTGTAAAATAATAAAATTAGAACAGTCACCTAATCCACATCTGCTGATAACTACACATTATAATTGTATATCAATTGATATTTCTCCATTTCAATATAAAAAGGGGAAAATTACAGTTAGCAAGAAAATTCACCTCTCCACACCTTACTTAACTGCTTATCTGTCATTGGCATGGTGAAAGCAATAACAACAAAAAAGTGTTTTACTGGTAAACGAGTGTTTTTCACTGACAAGCAGGAAAAATGAACTTTACAAGGGCTCCTTATTTAAGTTGTGCAAAATATGGGACAAAACTTCCAGGCACAGGCACCTGGAATCAGCTACCAAAACCCCTTTAGGTTGATTTCAAAAGCTGTTGGATATCTGCAGCTCCGTGTTCTTCCATTCAAACAACTTTCATCAAGGTTTCCAATCATCTTATCTTGGCTGAACCTTAAACTACATGAACAGTCATGGTGGAGAAGGGCAAAAGTGGTTTGAATTTATCTTTTTTATTGCTTGCTTGCACTATGGAAATCTTCTTAGCACTGCTCCAGATTAGATTGCTCACAGGTCAGATAATTAAAAGTGCAGCATTAAGAGCTGCAGCCATGTCAATGGATGAGGATAAGCTGAAGAGAACATATCAAAGCAAAGCAGAACATCATGGACAGAGGAAACGTCCCCATGGTTTAGTGAAAGTAGAGTTATATGGCTTTGCTCTTTAGCCAGATCCTTTTCAGTCTCTAACAGTGCTGAAAAAATACCATACTTGGCTTTGTGTAGACAAGCTGGTCTACCACTACACACTATTTCTCACATACATGCACGTATACATGTACATGCACATAGAGTGTGTATGTTTATGTATATGTATGTGGACTTTGATACCCTTCATCTCCTACGGCCTTCTGGTTCAATCCTGCTGTTTTTTAAGACTATAACTTCCAATAAAGCCCATGTATTTTCTTTTTTAATCTAGCTTCTTATTTTGTTTCCACCTGTTTCTGTCAGAGCTTTCCAGACAGAGTCAAAGGCTGTCCTGATGACCTCCCGAAGTCAAGCCAAGCCAAGCCAAGCCAAGCCAAGCCAAGCCAAGCCAAGCCAAGCCAAGCCAAGCCAAGCCAAGCCAAACAGGCAGTAGGTCAGGAAGAGAGGAGCAATGTATGACAAGTGTGTCAGAGCAGTCTGTAGCACACATTGTGATTTAAATAAAATAAACATCTATATTTATAAGAGATCAGTCAGCCTTAAGAAGTGATGTTAAAAAATTTTGGGTACAACAGTGATTTAGCTAAAAAGCGGATTGTAGGTAACTCCATATGAAATTGCTTTATATATAATGGGGCAAAGAGTGGTTTTATCCTTCATGTTCAATGGAGCCTATGATTTGCGCTACAGTCACATGCTTTATATTGAAATAATTCTTTTCCTAGAGGATTTTAAAATTAACAACATTTAACTCAGTTAAGTACCTTATCTAGAAACAAAAGCACAAAGTTAAAAATCCCCCTTATTTTTAATGATTCATGCCATACTTACACAGAGTGGATTCAGGTCACATATGGGAGAATATTTTACAGTGATTATTGAAAGACCTTTAATTCAAAGATGTGCCGCTCAGTTCACTCTGGAACAGCTTGTATTTAAAGAAATACAGCACATGACTGTTCAGTGATGATGTTTTGTTAATTAATAGAACAGCCCAGTTTAAATTTCACAGAATGGAAAGAGAAGGATGACAGCCTGCTCCAAAATGTTTGTCACTCCCAGGGAGCTAAATTCAGAATGGTGGGTAGAGATGTCTTTTCTTTTTCTCTCCCTGCTTGCCAAATGGGGCAAGCACACCTATGAAGTGACTAAAATTTTATCTGAAATACTGAAGGGGATGTTTCAGAGCCGTTCTGCTGACTGCCTGGGTGTGCCTGGCTGCTTTGGACAGGGTCATAAGGAGCAAATAGGCGAGTTACGTTTTTCTCACTTCTCCTTTGAATCAGTGAAAGAGTTAATTTTAACAAGAATGTGCAAGACTTAGAGTGTATGTGCTAGGGATTAAAGATCAGCTATTCTAAACTGTCAGTCTATAAGCCACCAGCGCTAGCTTGCATTGCACTTTGATCTTATCTTTATATGTAACAGGAACGAGCTGTTCTCAGCCCAGACAGGAGGGAACCACTACGCCTGCAGGAGCCGCTGGGTACAGGACACAGAAACTGTTCACTACATGAGAGATGGACACACTGTTTGGAAGAAATAAAGAAGAACATCCAGAGCCCATAAAAGCTGAGGTGCAAGGTAAGAGAAAGAAAATCTGTTCTAATATGTTACTTTGGAATTTTCGAATGTGTAAACACGGAAGCACTTGTTCATCCAAGACAACACTGAAAAGGGAAACTGAGAAAGCAAGAACCGTTAAGCAAGTTTTGTTTAAAGGGCTGATCTCAGATATTTGTGCCCCAACCATGTGATTTTTTTCTCACTTGATGGGCATTTCTGTGTACTTTCCCAAAAAGTCTGTTTGAACAGGATTCACTGAAGTTGGTGGTGAGGGAAGAGATCTCAGATTTAATCTGGTGACATCCCCTCCCCCATGGCTCTGCTCAGACTTTTGCTTTCTCTCTGTAACCCTTCCCTACCCTCCCTCTGCCCGCTCACACTCTTCCTTGCCTCCTGGAGAGGGTCACTGACATGGGGGCTTTTCAACAATAGTGTTTCTAGATAGAAAAGCAGCAGTAATGGACGTCACTGTGTACCGTAGAAAGAGGGTTCAGAAGTTAATCCAGGAAAAACTGCAGAGTACCCTCCAGCAAGCTCATTTAAAGTGGCTCTCTAGGGATGAACGCTTGACCAATCTATTATTTTTACTCCTTTTTTTACTTTACAGAAGAGATTTCTGCTACATTTACAGGAGAGGTTCATTGCTGAGAACCTCTATTTCGTAAATACGTGCTGTGTGTTATTTGTAAGAGGTAGTCCAAGAAATGGCAGTCATCTAAGCCACTTCCTGAGTACTACATTTAAAAAGACGACATTAAAACTTGCACAACTTTGTTGTTGTTCTGTTTAGTGGCTAAATTGGAAATGGCTTTGTTTCAAGTCAGACAAAGTGCTTTGTGGTGCAATGATTTTATACCTTTCAATATTTTTTCTCAAGATAAAAACTGATTACTGAAACATTTGACATTGTTTGAAAACTTATCATTTATCAGTCCTGATCTGTGTTATGGCTTGGTTAATTTGAAGAAAGACTGCATATTTCAGTTAATAAAATTAAGTGTACAAAATATACCATCACTGGTAATGCTGATTCCGTATTTACCAATTATGAAAACTAA
Organism: Bucorvus abyssinicus; assembly: GCA_009769605.1. Classification (NCBI taxonomy): domain Eukaryota; kingdom Metazoa; phylum Chordata; class Aves; order Bucerotiformes; family Bucorvidae; genus Bucorvus; species Bucorvus abyssinicus. The sequence goes on from CM020040.1 coordinate 17,166,871, forward strand.
AAAGAACATTGACCACTTTAAGTATTTTGCTAGCCCTGAGCTCTGCCAGTATTTTGGCTCTTTGTTACTCAACAAGTACTCTGTAAATATCACCCCATACTTCTACAATCAGCCGTAGTTTAACCCCTACTCTCCTAAACACCATACAGCCATGTGATTGTGTGAGTCTGTTGCTATTGTAATTTATTAAGAAAATTCCAAATTTTTGGAGATTTTACTGTGTCACTTTTGTGTCCTCACGTGAAAGAGAGAACTATCATTATTTCCACTTCAGATAAAAATCTGAAGCAAAAAAGATACAAGGTCCAGATTTTAAAGCTATTTGAGCAACTTTGGATGTCGATTCGTATCCACTGTGATTTACAGAAATTCTTAATTTCCACTAAGATGAATTTTCATCTGAAAACCTCACTAGATGACCCTTTGCTCCATGTTTTTCATACTGGAATTATGCCAAAAATTACATTGAATTACACGAGAAGTTTCAGCAGCTGCATCGAGTCCACAGTGCCTTAAAAAGAAGATGCTTTTTTTCCCTGTTTATCTCTTCCAACAAAATTATTTTATTGGCCTGTCCTGGAACTTTTTGAGCATCATTCTTCTGATCTAGAGGAATAATCTCTACACAAACTTTTTAGCCCTAGAATCTGCAAGATGTTCAGCAAACTGCAGAAATATCTGTTTTTCTTGAGTGATGATGGGCCCCGAAGCAGAAGCTAGTGTTATCGGGTCAAAACCCCTCATGACCTCATCTGCCTCAGAAGTAATACGTTTTCACCACAGGAAAAGGACTGGTTGCAGCAAGATCACATGCAGGCAGCCTAACTCAGTGTTAGCAAACAGTTTGTTGGGGCAAGGCCAGCAGCTCATGCTGGTTGCACAGATGGATAATCATAACTGACATAGGCGGGAGGGGAGGAGCACAAAAGCCTACGCTCCCTACACTGCAGTTGCCCACCGTACCGGAGAAATAGCAGAGCCTGCAATCTTCTATTGCCTAATAACAGAAAATTGTAGAAGGGGAACTGGCAAGAAGAGAAACGCTCAGATTTTAGGCATATAGAAAGACTAAACTGGTTCAGCAATTAACCTTCAGCCGTCAGCCAAACAAAAATTACGGATCTATTTTGAATATATACCTTCTTAAGATCATAATCCTATTATCTTTGGAGGATTCTTTACTTCTGCAAACTTGTGATTTCCTCCCTGTCTTCTCAACACCTACTTTTAGTTAATCAAGTTTTGTGCAATTATCTGTATTAAAGGTTAAACCTTGCTAATCTCATACAAAAAAGTATGATAATTCTTGCATTGGAATATCTTGTATTTGAAAGGCAAGTAATGTTTGGTTTTCAAGTCTCTTCTAGAATGTACTAATAATAACAATAACAACAGTAATAATGAAAGTCCATCCATTGTGTCAATTTTTTATCTTCCTCATCTATTCCAGATCTGTCACCCTAATGAAATTGTGTGAGTATCGTGGCACACAATATTAGTTGGTTAGCCTGACTGAGAATGTAGTTTAGGTAAAGCTGCTATTTACTTCATATTCTTCCTTTGCATTTGGATGGTTTTTCCTTGTGTCCTTAATGTCATTTGTCTGTAGAAATGGCCAACATACTTGTCTTTGTTACCTAAAAAGGCCAAAATTCAGGAAATATTCTCTTAGAAAGTGGCTGAAGTCCCTTTAGGATCTCAGGAGGTCTTACAGCAAAACAATTGTTATCTTTTTGCAACTGCATCAGCTTTAACAAATTTGAGTATTTCCATGGAAGGACATTTCTATCTGTTGTAAAGGGAATGTTAATAAGAAAGTGTGTCAACATAATTCAACATGAGGTCACAACCTAAACGATAAGGAGAATTAGAAGTTCTGAATAGTTCTTAATGCAGAGATAATGTTCAGTGCAGGAATTGTGTGGAAAAGTACTACGTGATCTTAAATATCCCCTCAGGAGGTGCACACACAAAGCAGCAAGTGAGGCTTTCAATTTAGTATCTGATATGCTTTTGTTCCGCTCTTTAACCCTAGTGACATTCTTTAAGTGTTGTTATTCTGTGTATCAAATGGTGGATAATGTATTTCTTGCAGGGATTTGATGAGGAACATTTCGTATTCAAACCTCAACAGTATTTATATATTTTCAGTATAATATTCCTACCCTTTATTTGTCTTCAAAACACCAACATTCTGACTAGTGTCACAAAAGCACTCCCAAAATGACACTACATTATGTTGTCTAATTTAATTAATGGCAGTTTTACTGGAATTCATTTAGCCCGAAGTTTAAATTGATATACTGAAGGCCAATGCAAGTCATATAACCTATAAAATATGTTTATTTCTGATAAGCTCTAGCTTTTCCTGGCATGAGTAATGTTTAAATGTTTCACTTTAAAATCTGACTGCAGGAAAGAAAGGTCCAACTTTATTAATTCCTGATATTTAGCAAATTACATTCCTGCAATCTCATCTTCTTACAGTAATCTCATATAGCAATATGCAGAATATTTTTAGTGCCACATTTTCGAGAAAGTCATATTTTTGTTAACCAAAACTCCAACATAATTATATGCTATTGCACATCTTGACTTACAGCCATAGTCTCTCTGCCTACATGAAGCCTATGCCCTAAGGAATATTGTCCAGTAGCATGTCCCTCACCTAACTGGATGGATACCGGTTTCTCCTTTTTGTTTATAGGTCAGTTGCCCACTTGGTTGCAAGGGATTCTTCTCCGAAATGGTCCAGGGATGCACACAATAGGGGACAATAAGTATAACCACTGGTTTGATGGCTTGGCTCTGCTGCATAGCTTTACATTTAAAAACGGTAAGTTGTTGCACATCAGATTCAAAAAAGCTCAAAGATGCAGATCTCGGTGCCTTAGGTTGCTAATCCCGATCTGAGTTCCATTAGCATGAGAATGTTGTAGTTTCCTCTGAAGACGGGCATGTGTTGTGAGGTGGCAACCCCTCTGGGGAAAGTCTCTCCAAACACATTTCACTCTCACCAGCAGCAGCAGGAGTAGCTCCGCAGGATGTTATCAGAGATAGGACACGCTGCCCTTCATTCTGGAGTGCCAAAGTTCAGTACTGTTTGCACTGCAGGAGCCTGCAACCAGCTCTGAGCAAGTCACTGCAGGACAGCCTTTGCCTTCACCCAGACCAAGAAAACCTCTAGTGTTTCAAATGAGATCAGCCAAAAGTGCTGTAATATCCACAGGTGTTTCTGTTGTGGATGAACAACCTAGTTTCAGAGAAGACTAACGTTCCCCTTTGGGATTTGGTTGCAGCTGTAACAGCTGCCAGGAGAGAAACTGGACCACTGTGTCACTTCACATATCAGACATCACTGATGCGTACTTGACACCCCTACAAGCAATCCTCCTACTTGTCATCCTTCTGCAGGGAAGACAGGCAGCTCCTCTATCCAAAACATTTCATTTTTTGTTTTCCTCAGTTCAGCTCTTTTACAGTGTGAGGCAGGATGTTTTACGCCTAAATTCTTACTGCAAAAAGTATGTATCTGTAGAACCCAGTTTTACTCCTGTCAGCCTCCATTCCTAGTGTTTTTAGTTTCTGTTTCTGTGTTTGGAGGCATTTAATGCAACTGCAGGACCTCCTTGCCTGTGCAGCTCTACATCTTTAACAAAATAAAATAACCTGTGAAGAAATGAACAGTGTTTTTTAAATTGCTGGTATATTTTACTTACCTAAAGCAAACAGAGCTCAGTTAGTTCAAGTGTGGTGGTCCATAAATTGTTTAGGATAGACACTGATTCCTTCAAGCAATTTGTTACTGTCTCATAACTAAAATTTACCAAGAGATTTATCAGCACCCACACATTGATGCATAATTAATAATTTTTACATGGATTGTTTTGGTTTACTGGAAAAGTTTATCCAAATCCCTCCGTTCCTCTCCCCAGTCTCCCAATATTGTCCAAATGTGCTGGGAATCAAGGAAGCCAGACAAACTGTTACCCATCTCAGCAGCCACAAGAACAGCCCCAGGTTCCTTAGAGAGCTGAAAAAAGTCTTCCAAAACTTAAGGGCATTGTTGGTTTCATTGCAAACTTTTCTTGGCTAAAGGACAGCTGCTTGAGAAACTTTCTCTGACTTTACCTCTGCTGATTTTCTGAAGAACTCAGTATGAAATGTGATTGAAACCTGCTTGGCCTTTCTCAGGTGAAGTTTACTACAGAAGTAAGTATCTCCGAAGTGACACATACAACTGCAACATAGAAGCAAACCGAATTGTGGTGTCTGAGTTTGGAACTATGGCTTATCCAGATCCATGCAAAAACATATTTGCCAAGTAAGCAATGCTTTTTCCAACAAGCTGCTTCTATCTGCTTCTCTCTCCAGTGCAGATGTCCTTCTGTTTGCCCTTGACGCATATTAGAAATATAAAATCTGTTTTGTAAATTTAAAATTGCTCAATATTGAAAAGGCAAAGATGTATCCATTCTCTATAGTTCTTCTAAAGTAAATATTTTAAATTCATTTTATCAGCAGTACCGGCTGTTTTACTCACTATTGCAAGGAGATTTTGTTGTAATTTTGAAAAAACAGGTATTTTCTTTTTCAAGTGTTTTGCAGAAGTTTTTAAAAATGATACTCTGTATGGGCAGGAGCAGCAGGAAAGGAAAAGATTAAGAGATGGGGAAGGAATTAATGCAAAGTTTATTCAAGAAAAAGAAGAAAAGCATCAATCACTAAAAAATCAGAAAAACTTCTGGATTAAATACCACTTATAAAAAAAAAAAAAGCAAAATGATGAAAAATTTCCATTGTTTCTTGAGTCATGTGCAGTGCTTTGAAGGACTGCACCCCTAGGCCTGAGCCAATCTTGCGTTCAAAATCAGACCCACTTGGGATTGCCCCAGCTTTCCTCCCGTCAGAAAGGGTAACAGGCTGCGTGTGAGAGGCAGGGTGAAAGCCATTACGTTATCACCTGCCTTGTAAAATTGCCTGTGGACGTTCCCTGACAAATGCGAGCAGCTTGCCCATCTCTTCTTCCTGCTGAACTACCTCTAATGACCCTGAATTTGATGTTTGCTAGGAGCACATGGATGGATAGTTATTGCAAAATAGCTGATATCTTGTAAATTGTTACCCTGACATAAGTTATTTTTCATCCCTCTTCCAGCGCATAGGGTCACACTGGCATTTTAAGATCAAAAGGGCTAGAAGCCAATTTGTCTTGGCTTCAAGTGAACATGATAAAATCCTCTGCTAATAAAGAAAACTGTCGAGTCCACATGTGAGGCTGGATCTTCTTTGAAATCATAGCTGCAGTATGGCATAACACTGGGAACAAAAATATTCCATCAGGGACTACATGTATCTGTCTATTTTATGCATACCCCGACAAACCTACCAGCTTTCAGGTAGAAAGTGTTAGGCCAAATTCTCACAAGGAATGTGCAGGAGAGTGTGTAATTAGCCCGTCCTGATAAACCAGTGCATATGGTACCCTGACCACAGGAGTGGACCTGGATGCCCATCTATGCATGGAAGAACTGTCGTATGCATGTCCTTAGCCCTTGCCCAGGCCACGGGCATTGAAGAAGTCCATCTCCTTCGTTTTTCCACCCTTTCCACCGAGGCAGCGTAGCAGCTGCCAGAAGAGGGCACAGCAGGGGAGCGACAGACCCGGCTCCCTGACCCTGCTGCTGTGCCCAGCCCGCACTGCTGGGGGACGTCTGCTTTGCGTGGGGTAAAGGCTGGTCCAGCTTCTGCTCCTCTAATGACCTGATATGGAATTTCCCTCTGTACAGGGCATTCACATATTTGTCTCACACCATTCCTGAGTTCACAGACAACTGCCTGATCAACATTATGAAAACTGGGGATGGTTTTTACGCTACCAGTGAGACTAACTTCATCAGGAAAATTAATCCGCAGACCCTGGAGACACTAGAGAAGGTATAAACAACTGTTTGTCATCCTGGTTCCTCATCTGCTAATGAGTACAGTTTCAGGCTGACTCATAAGGATCCTTTAACATATGAAGGACACAAAACTGGAAAGATGCTTTTCTTCTACTATTCCCTTACTTTTGAAATCATGGTAAAGTGAAACAGTGAAGATACCAGATCTTCTAAGAACTCATGACTTCAAAATTAAATCCCAGGTAGTCTGGGGAAAAGCTGGGCTTTGGGCAATTCTGCTTGTACGTAATCTAGCAAGGTTGCAGAATAATACCACATATCATGACTGTGGTGTGATTATTTTGGATGTTTTCCATTATTATGCATCTGTAGTTATCAAGTGATTTACATAATTAACAATTCAGTAGGTCAGTTATATGACTACTTTTCAAGCACCTTATGTAAGATATTACTTAAGTATTAAAATGAAATCTTGACTTATCAAAATATACCATGAGTACTTTCTAGGTTGCAGTACGGTTTGAGTAAAGTTTCCAAGGTTTAAATCAAATAGAAATCTTTTTGCTCGAGAAGATTTCTAGACTCATAGCACTGTTAAATAAACTGCTTTCAGAATGAAATGGGCATTAACTTCTTCAGCCAATCCTCCTGTTGTGTTATAGGAGGGTTGCTGCGGCTGCAAGGGAGGGGTGAAGGTAATTCAGATTCTGTAACTTGTTTTAGCCTTGAATTATGAAATCATGCGAGTACCTACATAAGTCATTTGGCTCAATTGTTTAGATTTCACGGCCTTTTGAAAATGGGGTACCGCTAAAAGGCTGCCAGTGCTAAAAAGTGGCTGGGCTTGTGGTGTTAGCTGAGATCAATTTTAATTCTCTTACACCTCTCAAATCTCCTATTGTATAATTTTCTAGGTTGACTACAGCAAATACGTAGCGGTAAATTTGGCAACTTCTCACCCACACTATGACAGTGCTGGAAATACTTTCAACATGGGTACTTCAATAGTTGATAAAGGGAAGACAAAATACGTTCTGTTTAAGATTCCTCCCTCTGTGCCAGGTAAGGTATCAGTATCTTTTATTAGTATTTCTAGAAACTCGTAAGCAATTTCTTTTCTTTTGAGCTTAGGAGGTGGTGATACAGTGTTTCTAGAAACCGATAGTGTTCATTTTCTTCATTTTAACTTACTGTGAACTTAACATTAACTGCTTATCCTTCCTGGGCACGTGCCATTACAAAGGTTCATATGAATACTGTGTAAACAGGGTATTTCAGTACAGAGAATCCTGCTTTTAGAAGAATCCTGCTTTGGATATTACTAGAGTGAACTAACTCCTTTAGAATAATTTTATTTTTTATCATTTACGTTCAGAGAGAGAAAAGAAGAAGTCGTGTTTTAAACATCTGGAGGTGGTATGCTCCATCCCTTCTCGCTCTCTGCTCCACCCAAGCTACCACCATAGCTTTGGCATGACAGAAAATTACATCATCTTCATAGAGCAGCCATTGAGACTGGATATTGTCAAACTGGCAACTGCTTACATCCGAGGTGTGAACTGGGCTTCCTGCCTTGTCTATCACAAGGAAGATAAGGTATTTTTCCTAATGCTGAGTCAGCCAGGCCAGTGACTGCTTCCACACTGTTCTGTTTTTATCTGGTTCATTAATTTCAGTAATCCCTATTTTTTTTTTCAACCCTTGATTTTCATGTTGCACATTTTTTTTAGAAGTTGTATTTTTTGAATACTATTTCCCATCTCTAGAAATTTCACAAATAAATATCTGATGCTGAAGTGCTTGAGAAAGAGGATAGTTTGGCATTGTTAGAAATGCTTTGTATTAGCAGAGAAATTGAAAACTGCACTGGCATCCCAGACACATACAGTTGCTTCTGGTCCAAATAAAATACTGTATATTGTGGATGAGATCTGCTCTAGATTCACTGCATCATCAGACAGGAGACCCAGATTGGTTGAAAAGCCTGCAGCCAACAAAAGGAGAGTCTCACTGTCACAACTGAGGAAAAAACCTGTTTTCCGAGGATCTTACTCCCACATGCCATGGCCATCAATAGGTGGGGCATGCTGGGGGAAGGAACACCAGCACAGAGCACTACAGAGACTCTGGACACAGGCAGATTTATTTAACTTAAAAATAGAGCAGAGGATTTACCAGGTTTTACTGGAAAACTTCAATCCTCAGCCTAGCCCAAATAGTAATTTGCAACAGTAAAATGCGTTTAAACCACTTGCACACTCATTTTACTCATGCACGTTGTGGTCCTCAGGTTGGAACTTCTTGTCTCCAAGCAGCACATCCTGAGTTCTTAATATGCTTCAGTAGAAACGGACATTACATTAGAATGTTGATGGCTGCCATTAGAAAACAGTTTCCTAAATAACTATTTGTTGACCATTAATGGTTTTAGATAATGTTTCTTATCTTTCAGAGTTGGTTTCACTTTGTAGACAAGAAGACTAAAAAAGAAGTGTCCACCAAGTTTTACACAGATGCCATGGTGCTTTTTCACCATGTAAATGCTTATGAAGAGGATGGCCACATTATTTTTGATATTATTGCCTATGAAGACAATAGCTTATATGACATGTTCTATTTAAAAAACCTAGATAAAGACTTTGAAGAGAACAACAAGCTTAACTCCATACCAACCTGCAAACGATTTGTTGTCCCTCTGCAGTATGATAAGGTAGGAAGAAAATGGCTTTTTAATCTCTTCTTTGATCAATAATTTAAAATACATCAGTGTGAATAATGGGTGAATTATTAGTCGCCAGCCCTTATGTGCAAATTTCTGGTTCTTTAAAAACAACATATAGACAAAGTGTGCAGGAGTTTTATTTTGTGTATGTATTGTGAGAAATGGCGATGCGCAGCTGGACATAGTTACAAGGATCCCGGTTCTGATACCATCCTTTACGGAGAATGGGGCTATTGAGCGAACATAGCTTCCTTACTAGTCAGATTATTTGTAAAACACTATCAAATATGAGCAGATATATCAACTTGGCTGTTGACTGGAAGGGCATGCATGAGGTTTTGCACAATCTGTTTCCTATGCTTTACTGGAAGCCTATATATGATACACGCACGCTCCCAACTGTTGCAATGGTTTTATTAAAATTAGAAGATTTCATTTAAGTGTGAGATTTACTAGGAAGAGGAGAGATTTTATCTTTCAGTTTAATTTAAAACATCATTTTACATCATTGTTTGCAGGGAAGGTTTTATACTGCCCAGCAACTTGGGCAACTTTCTGCCTAACACATTTGGAATGGATAATACTTCTTCTTTCTACATCCTCAATCTTGCAGCTTTGTTCATGTCTCAAAAACAGTTATGCAGCAATGACAAAGGATGGGTTGGATCACAGTAGCTACCCAAACTACCCTTCAAGCTGAAGAATTCAGCAATAGCATGTTAAAACCAAGAGTGCTTTACACCTGTTTTTGCACTTGATTTATAGGAGGTGCAAAAAAAATCACCTTGGTGACTTTCAGTGGGAATTTGATACCTAATTCCTTGAAACCCATCTTCATTAATTAAATTCACAAACTTTGTAATGCATTTATTGTACTTCTGGAACATAGCCATGTGTAGCTGAACCTTTCTGAAGGCTTGGTGTGATTCAAAATTATTATGATATCATAGAATCATAGAATGGTTTGCGTTGGAAAGGACCTTAAAAATCATCTAGTTCAAACCCCCCTGCCATGGGCAAGGACACTTTCCACTAGATCAAGTTGCTCAAAGTCCCGTCCAACTTGGCCTTGAACACTTCCAGGGTTGGGGCATCCACAACCTCTCTGGGCAACCTGTTCCACTGCCTCACCACCCTCACAGTGAAGAACTTCCTCCTTACATCTAATCTAAATCTCCCCTCTTTCAGTTTAAAGACAGTACCCCTTGTCCTATCACTACATGCCCCTCTAAAAAGTCCCTCTCCAGCTTTCCCGTAGGCCCTCTTTAAGTGCTGGAAGGCTGCTATAAGGTCTCCCTGAAGCCTTCTCTTCTCCAGGCTGAACAACCCCAGCTCCCTCAGCCTGTCATAGCACCTCATAGCAGAGGTGCTCCAGCCCCCTGATCATCTTTGTGGCCTCCTCTGGACCTGCTTCAACAGGTCCATGTCCCTGTTATGTTGGGGTCCTAGAGCTGAATGCAGTACTCCAGGTGTGCTCTCAACAGAGCAGAGTAGAGCGGGAGAATCACCTCCCTTGACCTGCTGGCCGGTCCTCTGAGTATAACAAGACTTGCAATTAAAAGGTCAGAATCTAATGTTGCAAGAATAAACGCTGTAAGAAAGAACTTCTTGAAGCTGGATTATTTGTTTAAATAATTGTGTCTGTCAATATCAAACCTGAAGAAAGACCAAAATTAGAAGCTTATTCTTAGCGACACATTACTCTTCCAGCATACGTCTCTTTCAGGATGCCGAAGTAGGTTCTAATCTAGTCACACTTCCATCTACCGCAACTGCTGTAAAAGAGAAAGATGGCAGCATCTATTGCCAGCCTGAAATACTGTGTGAAGGTGAGACGTACCTTTTATACAAATCTCAAATACTTTCTCTTACAAACACACACAGAGGTGCATTCTAATCCTGCCTAATAGCTGTGCATATACGTAACATCTTTATAAAGCCAAGAGAAATGAAACTTCCATTAACATGTTTAGTGTAGATATTGACAATATCTTTCTCTTCTTTACTTCCCTCCTCTGGGTCTATCCAATAACATATGACCCTGACCCACTCGGGTATATATTTATCAATTCTTTCAATGCCTGGAGTTACATAAGTTTTACACTGGTATAGGATCCCAAGTCTGATCTTACAACTATTAACATGGCTTGCAAATCTACCTGTTACAAAAGTAATCTCAGTTAAATAGCTCTGGTATAAATAGTAACTTCAGTTATTGCTGTATTTTATAAAGATTGCCTTAAAGAGAATTTTTAAAAATTTTTTCATGGGATGGTAGGAGGAATATGTAAAGGGTATATATTTACCTAAAGCGAAAGTAATTTCCTAGAATGGTAGCCTCCATTTATATCTCAGATGTTCACCTCATGTATTTATGAAGAAAGGAAAAAAAAAAAACCATCAAAAAACAACCCTGATTAGTTCCACTGTAATGAATCCCCAAGAAAGAAAAATTGTCATTTTTGAACTAACAACCCTGGCTTTGATGTGGTGTTAATATCCATCCTCATCCTTCTGGAAATTCAGACATACCAATCTATGCAACACCTGTTTTTAAATACCACCGAGGTTCTTCACAGGGCCAAACTTCCTGCAGACTGGCATATGTCAATGCACATCTGAGTTAATTTTCTTCTCTTGTTCTTAAGTTCTGAACTTTCTTTTACCCAGGGATAGAACTGCCTCGCATCAACTATGACTATAATAGCAAAAAATACAAGTATGTCTTTGCAACAGAAGTCCAGTGGAGTCCAGTCCCTACAAAGGTATGATTAACATTTACAAAGTCAGAAACTGTATTTATAGAACAGAAATCGAATTTAATCAGTTGTAAGTAGACCACGCTTTACTAGTTTGGCCCAAAATATAGCAAGTTCAGTGTGTGGTTCTGAGGCCAGGAACTGAACTCTTTTTTTCAACATCAAGTTAAAGCTTCTAAATGACGATGCTGCACTTGGGTATTATGTTCATAAACCTCAGCAGTGGCACGCAGGGAGATGAAAAATTGGACATACATGTTAGCGTACTTGTATGACTAAAACAGCCTCACTGGGCCAAACTATGGAAACAGCATCTCTTCATGTGGAACAGACAAACTCACTCTTTATAATTCTTGTTCTGTGACTATCAGGCAGCAGAAACTGAGTTCACTGTTGGTTCTTGTATATAATTACCACAACTGATTACAAAATAAAGCTGGATTTCTGCATGATGCAAGAAAATTTATTGCAGCATATCTACAGCAGCTCAAACAAATCTGCAAGTTTGTGATTTCCAGTGTAGATAGTCCCTGCTTGACTTAAGTATAATAAAAAAAGCTGTCAGAAGATTTTTTTCACATCAGTTGCTCTGTAATGAACGCAGACACAACAACAAGCAAGTAAAATCTGTAGGTAAAGTCTGTCAGCAAAATTGCTGTCATCTTGGCTAGAAGGGACAATTCTTCCAAATTCTTCCTCCAGTAATTCACATGGCTTCTTTTTTGTGTAGACATATTTTTTGACTAAAGGTCAAAAGGGAAAAGAGTATAACTGCATCGGTATGGGTAAATACCTTCACAGAACTGCACTGAAAATGCCATGAGTCCCCACTGGAAATCGGTTTGGTCAGGCACTTGACCCGTTAATGAGATGAAAATCTGTACTCTGTTCCTTCAGTAAATACCAGTATCTGTGTGGAATTCTTGACCCGTCGGTTTATTCTTTACATATCACTATTAATAGCCTTTGTTCTGGCATATATACCCTACTTAACAGTAGAAGGCCTTGGAAAATATTGAGGTCACACTAAAAGGAAAATAATTCACAGGATTAGAAAACAAAAGGTTTAAATCCTGTTTCCTGCTTTACTACAGAATTGCAGTGATTTGGCACAAGTCTCTTAAATGTTCTGGGCCTGGACTCTTCCTCTGTATAGGGAGTGCATTATTTATAGCGGAGGTTCTCTCATGCTCTGCTTGTTAGTAAAATACTTAAAGCCCATAAATGAAAGGTGCAATTGTAATCTAATTAAATGAAATTAAAAGAACATTATGTGATTATGCAGCCACTACATGTGACTCCAAAGTTTAACATTTTCCGAGTGCTTCCTTCTTCTGATGACACATGCCCTGTTGCTCCTTAACTCTTCGCACTGGTCCCCCATGCCAGCAGTCTGTTCATGTTGTACCTTCAGAGTAAACCACTGTCTGGGTCACTGACATTTTTCTTTTCTGGTCACACCAATATAGATTGTAAAGTTTAATATGCAGACAAAGGAGATGCTCCACTGGGGAGAGGACCACTGCTGGCCATCTGAGCCCGTTTTTGTTCCCAGCCCTGATGCAAGAGAAGAGGATGATGGTAAAATAATGACAGCATTCTGAAAGCTGGGATTACATAAGTTTTGCATTAAATCTTACAAGTTTCATTGTTCTTAGTCAAGACAGCAGGGTTGATGCTTCCACTGAGAGGTTAAAATTAGCACCAGCCATTTTACTCTTGCAGACAAAAAGCAAAGCAACAATAAACCAAAATCTTTGTTTAATGTCCCAAGGTAGCCATAAACAATAAAAGCAATGCCTAGGACTTTCTAGAGAGCCACTCAGAGCTGGGTTTATCAATAGTCTGGAGCAGGTGAAGCTATGGGAATTCGGGGTTGTTACAGATAAGAACATAAAGTGGCTCTGCAGGTGTCCCCATAATCTCGATCCGGTTCTGTTCTCAGGTGACTCCTTGCAAAGGCAAATGGCAAACCGCTGAAAGGACGAGTCCCAAAACTGCGACACAGTTCACTGTCGGTTTGCTTTTTTCCTTCCCAGTGAACTGCAGGCAAACCAGAAAAAAGCACAGAAGAGAAGCATTCATTAGATCTTTAGCACACTAATTAGACTCCTTGATCTAGTAAGCACTTTCAGTTTGTGTCCTAAAAAAATCTTAGGAAACAAGAATTGTTTCCTGACAGTGTTATCTTTTCTGCTTGATGTAACTAGTATATGCTCCTAATTCTTCATTTGTGTGTTGCAGGCATTGTTCTGACCTGTGTTGTGATGACCGACCCAAAGCAAGCACCCTTCCTACTTGTCTTAGATGCTAAAACATTCAAAGAATTGAGCCGAGTCACAGTAAATGTAGAAATGCATCTGGACCTGCATGGAATGTTCATACCAGAGAAGGACTTGAAGACTGAGGCTGAGTAAAATGCTGTTTATCCTGTTACATCGACTGAGACAAATTCCTACTAAATGGGGGAAAATATCATTCAGGAACAACTTTATCTTATGCCAAGAAATGACTAAATATAATCTCTTCAATAACTATATATAATCTCTACTAAGAGATAGCAGTAACTTTTATTACAAATAATTATATGTACAATGGTACATAACTATACCAAAACAAGAATAATCAGTGTCAAGTGCTCATGTTGTATACAACGCGTGGGGCAGGGAACAGGAGACAAAAGTAACATGAAATGTTGCGTGTGAGTAGAGTACAGCTTTCTGAGCAAAGGAGGTACTGTATTTATAGGGTGGTGCATGGCATGAGTCATATGTCTGCATGTCATGGACTATTTCAAGACTGCAGCTCCTGAGGAAAGCTGTTTCCTGCCAGAAAACCTCACGTTAAACTATTTGCTATGATACTAATAATTCATGGTAATTGTTCTCTTGGTGCTTGATTTCTTAAACTCCGCCATAACCAAAGTATTATATTGAGGTGCTACAACTTTCTAATTTAGAACCTAAAAAAACCTGCTTTGCTAATAATTTCATGGTGTATTTTTCCTTTTTATGTTGACAAAACCAAGTAACTTGAAATAGAATATATAGGGGTTTGTAGCATTCAGTTATACTTTAGTGCTATTAATCTTAACCACTTCGTTTTTACACAGAATCACAGAATCATCTGGTTGGGAGAGACCTTTAAGATCGAGTCCAACTGTACACCCTGCACTGCCAGAGTCCCTAAACCATGTCCCTCAGTGCCACATCCACACATCTTTTAAACACTTCCAGGGATGGGGACTCCACCACCTCCTTAGGCAGCCTGTTCCAGGGCTTCACAACCCTTTTGATGAAGAAATTTTTCCTAATATCCAATGTAAATCTCCTCTGGTGCAACTTGAGACCATTTCCTCTAGACCTGTCACTTGTTATGTGGGAGAACAGACCAAACCCCACCTCACTACAACCTCCTTTCAGGCAGTTGTAGAGAGCAATAAGGTCTCCCCTGAGCCTCCTCTTCTCCAGGCTAAGTAACCCCAGGTCCCTCAGCTGTTCCTCACAGGACTTGTGCTCTAGACTCTTCACCAGCTTCGTTGCTCTTCTCTGGACACGCTTCAGCACCTCAATGTTCTTCCTGGAGTGAGGGGCCCAAAACTGAACACAGTACTCAAGGTGTGGCCTCACTAGTGCCGAGTACAGGGAGATAATCACTTCCCTACTCCTGCTGGCCACACTGTTTCTGACACAGGCCAGGATGCTGTTGGCCTTCTTGGCCACCTGGGCACGCTGCTGGCTCATGTTCAGTCAGCTGTTGACCAGCACACCCAGGTCCTTTTCTGCCGGGCAGCTTTCCAGCCACTCTTTCCCAAGCCTGTAGTGTTGCAGGAGGTTGTTGTGGCCCAAGTGCAGGACCTGGTGCTTGGCCTTATTGAACTTCATACTATTTGCCTTGGCCCCTCGATCCAGCCTGGCCAGATCCCTCTGTAGAGCCTCTTGACCTTCAAGCACACCAACACACCCACCCAACTCGGTGTCATCTGCAAACTTACTGAGGGTGAACTCAATCCCCTCATCCAGATCATTGATGAAGATGCTAAAGAGAACAGGCCCCAAAACTGAGCTGGATCACTTTTTCATAGAAGGAGATCAAGTTGGTCAAACATGACCTGCCTTTCATAAACCCATGGTGACTGGGCCTGAGTACTTGGCTCTCCTGTACATGCCATGTGATGGCACTCAAGATGATCTGCTCCACGACCTTTCCTGGCACCGAGTTCAGACTGACAGACCTGTAGTTCCCTGGATCCTCCTTCCGGCCTTTCTAGTAGATGGGGGTCACATTGGCTAACCTCCAGTCAACTGGTACCTCCCCTGTTATCCAGGACTGCTGGTAAATGATTGAAGGTGGCTTGGTGAGCACTTTTGCCAGCTCCCTTAGAATTCTTGGATGGATCCCATCTGGCCCCATAGACTTGTGCATATCTAATTGATGCAGCAGTTCATTTACTGTTCCCTCTTGGATTCTGCTCTCCATCCCTGCCTTCTGGTTCTAGAGGCTGAGCATTCAGTGAGTTGAAGACTGAGGTAAAGGCAGCATTCAGTACTTCAGCCTTTTCCTCATCCTGGGTCACTATGTTTCCCCCTGCATCCAGCAAAGGATGGAGATTTTAAATCAGTTCTCCTTGAGGAGAATATCTGACATGACATTTCATGTAATTAGATGAGTACACTGTGTAAACGATAAATGAAGTATTTATTAATATTGTTACTCATGTCTGTTAATAACAGTATGGAGATGAATGAAAGCAGTGTATTTCTAGCAGAACTCAGATACACATGTTCAACAAACTGTTCAGATAAAAGAGCAACAGACCTAATTTAGGCCTCATCTGAATGACACAGGAGCTGAAACTACAAGCAAAGCATTTGCTTTACTGTCTGCTTAGGAACATCAATATTCTGCCCTGGGCTTATCATCGCCTGTAACAGGTCCTTCCCAGTAACAATACACAACTCTCGTTCCTGGTCCCAGCTAAAAAGCATGTTTCAACACAAAGTTCAAATGCTGAGGACCTGTGACTGGGTTTTGTTATAGGAATGGAGGGTCCTTTAACAATGGCAGTGTATTTCTGCTTTCTGCTTTGGGGCATTGATTTTTCTTTAAATGAGAGATTTTTTCCTTTGAATGATATTTCCTGTTGTGGCTATTTTTCCTGTTGGAGGCATCTTTACTGATGGAGAAAACTAGGTGTAACCCATCCGCATCACCACACTACTCAGGTATCTCTCACTTTTATGTGCGCACTCTCGCAGTGTCTCTGCGGCTCACGGTGTTTTACAGGTAGGAAACAGAATGGAGTCATCATCATTTACTATCTCCCCATCGGAGGAGAATCAGGGCTTTGGTGACTCGTTTGTCATTACATAAGATGTTTACAGAAGAGTGGTAATTGAACCAACATCATCCACAGTGCTTGTTTGCTCTGTAACAACTATACCTCCCTTTCTTTGCTTAAGCCTTTGCAGTTTGTAAGTATGAAGGATATACAGGCTATTTTTAACGTAAAAAAAAAAAGTCTCTGTGGTCAGTTGTAGGGTTAAAATATGCAGTTTGGGGCATTCAAATGTTTATATATTCCATAAAATGGAAATACACACTTCAGTAAGGTGTGTGTGCATGTTTAGTGTTTTCAAGGCATATTACCACTACTATGTAAGAGAACTTTATCTTCTGAAGAAGAAATGGAATTCCATTTTTGGAAGTGATGTGGAACCAGTAGTGGAATAGAAGTCTGACCTGATGTTGGCACAGGACACCAGCTGTGAGGTTGTTTCTTTTAATCTGAAAAAGTTTGGATTTAACAAGTTTCCACAAATATTTCTGTAATTATAAGGTAGTAATGAATGAAAAGTCTAACCATTATTATAGATCTCCTTTCAAGAGTTTGTCTCCAGAATTTCCTCTGTAGAATGCATAGTGTTATGTTTTCAGATGATAATGAGTTTCGATACAGAAGTTACCTGACTTCTGAGGAGCTAATTCTTACTGCAGACGTTACATGATAGGGGAATATTCATCATAAAAACAAATCAGATTTGTTATCTGCAGTCCAAGAAAGCGAATGTGTAACGTAGGTTCATGTGTACTGCAGAAAATAAATTATAAGACTTTGGCTTGGGTATGATTTTTTAAACAAGGTTTGCCGTATTCCCTCGGTCATTATTACACAGGATTTGACTAGCATCAAGTCTGTAGTCAGCCTGAAGAGAAAAACAGTGATGTAAATCCGGATTTGCCAACCCCAGTATCCTCCTGTGGCAGAGATCATGTGGATAAAACCATAGGGCTAATCACAAATTTGTTCAAGAATGCTTTGAGCAGTTGCAATACTGACCTGATGAAAGATTTGCCCTGGCTATGGTAATACTCTGTTATCATTTCTGGGCTGACAATAGCAGGAGGGAATCCACGTGCGCTTTGCCAAGTGGCTGCAAGGCTTGTGGTTTTCTTGTTGTGGTAACATGGCACATGGTAATGAGGCTGTCATTTGGTTTGCTTCTCTGACATCCTTCACCTTGAATGAAATCTAGAGGGTCAGAAAGGTTTGATTCTTCTTTTGCACCAACCAAAGTCATAAATTAGCCCAGTAAAACCAGTGGAGTTATTGTAATGGCATAAAAAAGAATCTAGATTTAGTGACTGCACATAGAAATCGTAAGGATAGATAGCTCCATTACAGGAAAAAAACAGAGCAAGAGAAATCGGCCATGGGTTTGCATACATATAATTACTTCAAAGATGTTACAAATGGCCCTCCAGCTGGTAGAGTGGTTTGTTTGTTTGTTTTTATCAACAGGTTTCATTAAATGGAACAAATAACAAAACATAATAATTAATTTGTTCTCTGGAGGTGGATATTATCTGTAGCACCTTGTCCCATTGCCCCACATTAGGCAGCAGGAGGAAGCAGAAACTCTGTTTACTAGGACGAGTTAAAAACCAGAAATACAACTATGTTTTCCTACATAACAACCTGTGCAGGAGGCACAGGAACAAACCAGTGTGTTTAGAAAAGCAGGCCACTCCATGACAGCTTTCGCAATAATATAACCCCCTGCTCCCTTGGCAATGCAATTACCAAAGTATTAATAACAAGCAAAACACATCTTTCATGTGCAGTCAAGATGTGGAGTGCTCTCTGCTTTCATCACCCTCAAACAGAGCTGGGGACATGTCCTCAGGATCTGTCATGCCCTTCCTCATTCTACACTTGACATCCTAGATAATTACACCCAAGCCAGGAGAGATGGCCTTCTAATATTTTTAAATGGGTGTGTTATAAGTGATGCAAAGTTGCTGGTGTTTCATGCAGATTAGTATGTTTTTAGGCCTTCCATCATACCAGGATGTGAAACATGTCCTGTGCTACTTCTAAAACTCTAGGTCAAAGCTGCACAACAGCCCCAGAATGTGGAACTCCTCTGTGTGACCCCTCTCCAGTCAGAAGGCACTTCAGCAAGGGTTGAACTGTAAACACTGGCTAAACAAGGCTGTTCACACTCCTCACAAACGAGCACTTGGTGCAGGGTTTTGACTACCAGGGTCTACCTGTGCAGATGTCCCAGTGGAGATCTCCATCTGGAGAACAAAACAGCATTGTGTCTGGCTTGGAAAGGACAAAGTTGCCTCTGTAAAGTTGTTCATTTCTCTTTCCTGTGTGGACATTTCCAGACACCTTTGTTCTGTATTTTTTTTTACATGTAAAATGATTTGGAGACACCATCAAACCATAGGAGGACGAATTATAAGATAAAATTTTATGTTGTCCACATTTCAAAGATACGTATCTTTAAACATCATGCTTGACATCACTGATTTAAAGAACACAAATAATACAAGCACCACAGCTTTACGGGATCAGCCCCCCCTGAAAATTTTCTTCTCCCAAAGGAGAACCCGAAAGCGTGATGTCCTTTTGGGTGTTCCACAGCCTCAGAAATCCAAGTCTACTTCTGCCCGTCAGAGCGGGACCACGGCGAGCTGCCGTGTTTGCCCCCTCCTGGCAGCGCTGACTGAACTGTCGGTGAAGCACATCACAGTTTTTGAAACACTTTCACTCGGTGCAAATACTTTCACTGCTTAAATACTGCATGCTGTTAAAGAAAGCAGCAGCAGACGGAATCAAATCATCTCTTAATGTGCAATTAAGCACGTTAAATACACGGCCTAGAACGTTGTGGACAGTCCTAAGAAAATCTTTTTGCCTGAAAAGGGCGTTATTCCAGCCGGCAGCTGTGGGAAGCGGCTCTGCCGCAGCGAGTCTCGCTGTAGTTCATTCTCATTATCTCTCTTTTTCTCATCCTAACGCCGATCATTTTCACTTCCAGCTAATGTAAGGGGGGGGGGGAAATCAAATAAGTGGCTGGGTTTAGTCAAATTTTAAAGCCAAGGGGGGGGGGAAGATAATTTCGCAGGCGATGTTGAGTTCAGAGTCAGCAGCCACAGCGGGCACCGGCCTGGCTCGGCCCGGCCCGGCCCCGCCGGGCGCCCGGCTAAAGCGCCAGGCCGGGCCGAGGTGGGCCGGGTGAGCCAGGCTGCTCGCCGTGCCCGGGGCCGCCCCCGCTCCCGCCCCCGCTCCCGCTCCCGCCCCGCAGGCGGAGGCCGGCGGCCGGGCGGGGCGGCGCAGGGAGATGATGTCAGCGGCGGGCTGGCAGCCATGGTGTGAGGGCAGTGATTGAGGCGGCCGGCCGGGCTCGGCGCTGTGCGGCGCGGCTCGGCGGGGCCCGGCAGCATGTCGGGGCCGAGCGCCGTGTCGGACCCCCAGCACCCGGCGCGGCTGCTGCGGGCCCTCAGCTCCTTCCGCGAGGAGAGCCGCTTCTGCGACGCGCACCTGGTGCTGGAGGGGGAGGAGATCCCGGTGCAGAAGAACATCCTGGCGGCCGCCAGCCCCTACATCAGGTACGGCCGGGCCGGCGGCACGGCCCGCAGCCTGCCGGGGAGGCAGCCTGCCGGGGAGGCAGCCGGGGCCGAGAGCGGGCCCGCAGCCTCCCTTGCCTGGCGGCGTCTCGGCTCGGGGCGGCCGGGGGTGGCCGTTGCGGGCCGTTAAACGGTTACGTAAGGAGCGGGCTCGGCTGCTTCTAAGGACGAAAGTCGGGGGGGCCGGCGGAGGGGGTGTCTGCCGGCGGCCGTTCGGATCTGGCCTGCCCTGCCCTCCCCTCGCCGGAGGTGCCCGGCCGGCCCCGGAGTTTGCCTGGGCGCCCTGGTGGAAGCAGCGGCTCGGCCGGCTCCCTCCTTCCCTCGCTCTTGCCCTCCGGCCGGGGCCGCCGGGCGCTCCCCCGCCGGTCCGAGTCCCTCCAGAGGAGCAGACGTCTTCTCTGCGTTAAACTGCTGCTTTTTTTTCAGGTTGGAAAAGCTATTTAAGCCACTGGGGGAAAAAAATGACCAGATCAAAGTGCTACCAAGTGCTTGGCATAAACAAGCGACCCAGAAAAAATAAACTTTTAACGATTGTAGGGGAGATGCTTGGCCAAGGGGCAGCATCCCGCAGGCAACGGCAGTGCCCGTGCCCCTGTGCGGAGCTTTCGGAGCCGCACACTGATGCAGTGTACCTGCTGGTGCCTTTGTGGATGCTGGGGCTTGTGTCCCTCGGCTGCACCGAGTCAGCACTTCAGGATCATTCTATTTATCCTTAATGTCTTTTAGCAAGACAGGGCTCCAGGTGCTGGTTATGGATTCTGAAGTGCATCAGCTTTTAAATTAAAAAAAAATATGGGTTTGTCTCCCCATCCTTTGCTCCCTTGTGCCTGTACGGTGTCTAAGAACATAACTTGGAAATTGCCGGAGGTACCACAGCCCAGCTGTGCCAGGAGAGCCGGCTGCTCTTGGCAGTGGGCATCAGCAGCATGTGCAGTCAAAACCGTGCAGTTTGACAGTGGGTGTTGGGGAGGACAAGCTGCATCAGCACAGTCATGGTTTCTGAGGTGGCCAGGCAAACAGTTTATCCTGGACTATGTTTTCAGTGAAACCCATTTCCCGAAAGATCTTGCTGCAGCCACTGACAGCAGTTTGAACTTCTCCATTGCGCTCAGCCCAGTGACATCCAGTAAAAAGAATATACCCCATAAGATTTTTATAGTACATACCCGTGTGTCAGAGAGGGTAAAGGAAACCTACAAGCGGTTGATTCCCAAAGGTTTTTATTTTTAAGTCCTGTAATTTGCAGGTAATACAGACATGTTGTCTGAGCTTCTAAAGTAGGAGCAGACCTTTCCGTGTCCCTGAAATGCAAGATTGTCATAAACCTGTAGCTACAACTGGACGTTCTTTCTGGTTGTAGCTTCCTGAGAAGTTGTCATAAAATGTGCATATTTGCGTGAGATGGGGATGGGGAGTCTGTGTGCTGCTCTCCAAAAAAACATGCAGCTTGCTTCAGTGCTGTGTTATCATCTGCCTTTAGGCAATGTGGTATTTTGGGTGACCGTTGTAGTACAACTTGGACATTCTCAAGTACAAAAATAAACTAGAAATAAGCAGAGTATGAAGTTGGTGATTAACTTAAATGGGTTCTGATCCTGAACAGACTTAAAGAACCAGTTCTCTGCACTGGCTGCGCAGGCACAGCTGAGATGTAACATGAAATAAAATTAATGGAGAATGAAAATGAGCAAGAGTTTGGAAAAAGGACACCACAGAGCCTGTGTACTACTAATTTTTTTTTCACTGTGTTTTGAGAAGCTGTTTTGGAAGAATGTGGGGAAAGACAAATCAAAGACATGAGATCAAAATGAACCATTGATCTTGAAAACGCCAGAATGCTTTTGAGGTTGTTGCTCATCATATTTTAGATGACCGTATGCCATGGCTGAAATCAAGGTTCAGAAGGGTTGCTCTAGGTGGAAGCAGGTCGTATTCCTGGAAGAACCGCTCTGCTGTCACAGCAAGATGAATTCACAGGAAATGTGCAAATTTTCACTGTGAAAAAGACTGCTTAATTAAAATACACTGTAAATTATCCTATGGAAGGAGCACCTTTTCACAGATTTTCCTCTTTAAGGATGGCATTTTGTTCCCCTCTGAAGAATGTACTGGGGAAACTTTAGTGTGTGTGAGGAGTTGCTACATTAGCAACAAAACGGGGAGTCAGTAGAGTTGTGGTTTATTTAGACTCAGGATTGTTCAGGTTCACATCCCATGAAGGAACTCATTAGCTATGTGTGAAAGTAGGTTATGTGCATTAATATCTAACTATGATTAAGTTTGTTGGTGGTTTTTTTTTTTAAGCTTACTCATCTTTTCTTCTTGGGCTTGCAAGATGTAAAGAACCAAAACTACACATACCTGGTTCTTGTATGGCATGTTGAGAAGCATTTCTATTACCTGCCTTTGCAGAGCCTCATCTTTACCTGCTGCCTGTGTCTCTTTTTTTTGCTCCAGGGTCTATCTCTTAGTCCAGCTTGTCTTCATGTTGGGTAGAATTGGTCAGGTAGGTTGCCACTGTTGGACCATTAGGTTTCCAGCCAAAAGTGATGTTTCAGTGGCTCTTTTTGGAGATAAAATTAATCTCCAGGCTGTACCAAGTGTATGCAAGTCCAATTTATTTTGAGTGTTGGTCTTTCAAATAAAATGGTTTAGGTTTCTATATAAAGGGTTATTGCAGGAAACTCAAGAATTTTAAGGGTAGATGACTCTAAAGCATGCTTTGGTACCAGAAGCTCTTACCGTCTCCATATGCCAACTGATTTGGGTTGCTCTCATTTGAAAAATTCCAATAAAAAGCTCAGAAAAATCCATTAACTAATTTCAGAAGTAAAACTTGGAAGAAAAATGAGTAGATGTGTGAAACATGCTCAGCAGTGAAGCAGTGGAAGCATGACTTGGCGTGTTTTCTCTATCTGGCTGTGTCACTATGTGTTGTGGCTGTGGGCAAGTTGGTGGGCGAGTTCAGAAGCTGCGTAGGGTTTGCATGAATGCTTAGTTAAGGGTGTGAGTAGGAAAATAAGTAGGCACGGACTTTCTGAGGGGGTGGTTGGGTGTGAGCAGAGTCTGTGAGCGTTGAAGGATTTGTGCAGCCGCAAAGAGGAGTGTTACCTGTTTTCTAGTTTTGCATGGAAGCTGTTTGGCTGCCTGGTTGTGAGTAGGACACTTGTAAATTATAGTGATGTGGCTTCCCTCTAGTTATTTGGCAACTGGATTATCCATGCGGCTCAAAAATGGCAGCTTCAGCGGGGAGAGGTCGAAAGATGGGAAGGGGACACAGAAACATGTGAAAGTGTTCCTGGTGTCCTGGGTCCCATCCGCCTTTCTTGTCTGTAGGCCAGCTCCTGCAGGTGCAGAAAAATAATAAATGCCTGTTTCCTAAATAGATTTTTCAGACTTGTGGGACCAGTAAGACTTACAGGTTTTGTGGTAGTTTGATTCGTGAGGTCTTGCCTCAACTGCTTGATGCCAAGTTGCTTGTAGCTCTCTGAGGGCAGTGAGCTCTGGGGTGGTTGTGTGATTTCCTACAGAACTGCCTTATATGTACAGGTTTATCTAATCCCTCTGTGTGCCCCTGGAGCAAACCCTGTCATTTACAAAACACAGAAGTCTTCCTGCATATCTCCAACATCTTGTGGTATGTTCCTGAGCCTGAGAAAAGGCGGATTCTTCAGGAAGAAACTGCCATAGGACAAAGCGTGGTTTGGCTCAGAGATGTTGCCGAGCATCCCACAGAAGTTAAATTCAAGCCAGGTTAGCTCCTGATTTTCTCTTCTGTAACACATCAGCCAGAAGCCTGCCATGTTTTTTAGTGCTTTGTTCTGGAATTGCCCTAATGTAGGTACAATTCTATTGCCCTGGTTTAGTTATTTTGTGAGTCTGGTCTAAATTTTGGTGGCATAAGAGTGCTTTTACCAGAATAAACCACGCTTGCACTAGCACGTTTGGTCTAAGTTGTAGCATATATCTGCAACACTTTTATAGGATAGATCTGGTTCAAGTATTCGTGGTATCCTCAACAGTAGCAGCAGATGTTCTCACCCGAACAGATCTGTCACTGCCTGGCATGAGTCGTTCCTGGCCAGCTGAAACTTGCAACTCTCAGTATTCTGCTGGCTTACTGTCTGCTTGCCTGTATTGCAGGGAGCATGTGGGAACTACCTTAACAAAGAGGATATTTAAGCTCGAATTCTTAGATGAAATTCATGTTGTTACACAGGGATTGTGCTGCTATATTAGAAATGAAGACATTTTTTTTACCTCATCAAGCTTTGTCTTTGGTTTTCATGCATGTATGTCGTCTTCGAGGTTTTCATGAGAAGTTTTTTTTCTGGCAGTCTCCTGGGAGCAGTACAGGCTGCCCTGGCAGTAGGAAGTCACGAACAAACCAGATTTTCCTTCCAGACTTTTAAAGCTGTTTTTCAAATCAGGCATCGTTTTGGTTTGGTTTTGTTTTTAAAAAAAAGGAACTGAAATGTCACCTGTGATGTTTCAGTGATAACCGAGTTGTAAACTCTGTATCTTTGAGAAGCAATTAATCTCTCAGTAAAACTCCCTGCTTGGCATAACTCAGGAGGAGTGCCTAAATCTGTGTTATGTTTGGATAATTATTTGAGGGGCAACAGTGATAAACGTATGTTAAAAGCTTATGATTTAAAAAGGCATTTAAAAATCACTATACCAGGCTTGAATGGGGAGTTGTTAATTATATTCCTGCTCCAACAAGCCCCTAAAGATGGCCTGAAGGGAGGAAGCCATAAGGCTCTTACCCAGCTCAAAATCGTAAGAAAATAGAGTGGGGCTGCTCCTACATGTCAGGCAAAGGGAGAACTGGAAACCAGAGCACCTTGTTTGCGCAGGAGAACTTGAGATGAAATTTCTTGTCCTTTGTATCTAAAGACGCGTGGTTCCTCTGTGTGCCTGATGTAAGAGGGGAGTGGGGTGGGAGGAGGTGTGGCACAATGCAACTGCTTGGGATGTCTGGGTAATTGATACTCTGTGGGGTGCCTTTACACCTCTATTAATTGCCTTGTTTGGCAAAACTTTTCAAATAAACTCTTTTTCAATAATTTTTCTCGCACACTTTAAAATGTATTTTGTGGCTGGAACAGAGCTGCTCTGAAGGTGCTCATGTGTCTGGAGAAAGGTCTGGAGTTAATGAGTCTGGACTTCTTGATTTGTATTTTGGTTTGTTTTTTTTTTCCTTTGAACCTGTTTTGTTTGCATTGGTCTCAGCTGCAGTTACAAAAGGAACTTCTTCCTGGTGTGGACTGACAAATACAAAAAGTAGCTAATAGTTTTAAAGAATTCATTTCTTCACTCTCTGTTCAAACTCTTATTTCGTACATTGTACAAAGCTTTTTCTTTTCCTGGCACTGAGTACCTGTGTACATTACCTGTATGTAGGGGAGTCTTCAGTCCTGCATTTGTCTCCCATATTTTATCTGTGCCACTGCTTAATATTTCCAAGAAAACAAACAAACAAAAAATCAGTGTTATGGACAGCTCCGAAATTGCTTGTTGCCTATCAAGGAAATATGTTCTTAATACCGTGTTGTTGGTGGCTGGTTTATGTCCTCAGGCATGTTGGTTTACATCTCCTGTATGACTTTAATCTGCCTGGTATGGCTCTTGTTATTGTTTATGGGCATGGTTAATGCTCTGAATTACAGACACTTGGCTCTTCCTTCTTGTGCTGGTGAAATCCACACTGCTGGTTCCTTTTTCCTCTTGGCTGTCGTATCACTTTCTGTGATAGTCTTGCAGATCTCTGTTTTCCAGCTCCCGGAGTGTCCGGAGTTCTGGCGCTTGCCTCAGCTGGATTCCCAAAGAAACACAGTGCTTGTCACATCTTCCAGCTGTCCTGCTTAGATTATGAAAATCTTTCTCTGACTCCAATGCTCATTTCTCCTGCGTGCTATAAATTAGATATAAAAACCTGATTAAATGAGCTTTTCTTAGCGGATTCGTTGGTCTTTCCCACATAATGATTTTAGTAAGTCGCAGGAGTGCTTGGATTATTAGACACGTGCTACACAGCATTGCATTTCTTAAATGTATTTAATGGTAAGTTTAACAGCGTGCGTATGGTACTGTATTTGTTCCTTCTAAAGAAGCATTTTTAACAAGTTTAAAAGCAGAGTTGATTTGAAAGAAGATGCATTTTCAAGTTAAGATACAGTTAATTTCTTGGTTTAAAACTGTCTTCTAGAAATGTCTTCCTTTGCTTTCCGGAGCAAGTCCTAGTTCCAAACCGCCACCTAATAGCTCTAACACTACTGTTCAGTGGAACGCTAAATTTTCAACTGATGTGGACTGGAAATCTCATAATTTGTCTTTTTACTGTGTAAACTTGAGTGTCATGTCTAGCACAAAATTGGCATGATACAGATGTAGTTACTTAAGGAGATGCTTTGACGAGTGTTCCATGCAAGCCAGCCTGCTGCCCATAGAGGAACAGGGATTAGGTTTTTTTCCCCACCTTTTAAAAACAAAGGAAAAAAACCCCAAATCACCTTTCTAAATCCGCTGGCAGGTATTTCTCATACAGGAAGGTGCATGATAGCTTTGTGTGAGAAGAGCAGAACAGCCGACTGCTGAACCAGGTCTGCTTAACTACGCCCACAGGCGAGGCCGAGCTCTGCCTCATGCTGCATTCAAGGCACATGGCACGACCCATCGGTGCCCAGCAGCCAGCTCGTCTGCATCGCTTGTGTGTGCCTTGTCTGTAAGCTCAGCTCGTACAGTTGGTTGGTTGTTTTCCAAGTCGGCAAAAAAACCCCTAAAGTACAATGAAATGGCGAGTACTCACTGCTGCGGAGAAGCTCCGAGGGTCTGTTCTTGGGGACTGTTTGTCGAGTGTGTGCTGTCTTCTTAGGGCTAAGTCACATGTTTAGGCAGGACCTGCTGGTGGAGGGTAGATTTCCAATTTAGATTACAGTCTAGCTCTGGATGAGCTCAATGTAGTCAGAGTAACTTCAGATTTTCAGGGTAAACAAGTACTTAATTGAGCAAAGCCCGTGAGCCCTGTACATGTCCCCTGTGCGGCCGCTGAAGGAGTTGCTTTGTTCTCTTTCTTATGGGGGGGGGAAGCCTTACATTTTTTTCCTGGCTTAAACTTACCAACAGATGAAAAAATCAAGTGATTCCTAGTTGTTGTTTCTCTTAACCCAAGCCCAGCAACTTCCGCAGGTTTTTGTGCTGAGCTGTTAGGTGGATGACTTTGCCTTTGGAGCTGAAGTTGCAGTTACAGATAATCTTAAGAAGAGAGACGTACGAGAGGCATGGCCAGAATCCTCGGAGAGCTGGCACCCTTTGCAGGGTGTGGCAAAGACTTTTATGTGTGGTGCTAAAGGCCAGGGTGTGACCTCAAATAAAACCTTCTGATTTGGTTGTAAAATATCGTTTTGGAGGATGACAGTGGGTGGAGTGAACTGCTGCATCACGGTTTTGTGTCTGACCTGTTTAATAATGCTATTATTGAAGGTTTTTTGCACGCAGAAAGACCAGTCTTCATGGGAGAAACTGTTGCAGGCGTAAAGGCAGACGAATGAAAAAACTTCACCATTAAAATGGTCACTCCTAAGTAGGACCTAATTAGGTTCAACATGGAAAGCTCGCACTTGAAACACTCAAACCTACATAAGGAAACCCAGATCAGGAGGCTAAATTTACCTTATGTTTGCATCAAAGGCAGAATTTTTAAGTTTTTCCCCTTACTGATGCAAAATCTCAAAGTACTCTCTTGTCATTTCTGGGTGTGGGTCGTCCTTTTGAGCATGTTTTAGGTTTGGCGCTTGTCTTTGCTGAACACATTTGTTGGAGGCACAACTTCATTTTAAAATGCTAACGCTCTCTGGAAAAAGCCAAAACGCTGGTGCAAATAAAGGATATATCATCAAACCCCAGTTTTATTACTCTTTGGTTTGGAAGGATGGCTTTGCTACTCTAATACTAAGGTTTGCTGGTGTGGCAATATTGGCAAAGCTTGTGTAGACTAGCCCTTAGGGTTAATCTGGAGCAGAATCATGAATTTGGAAAGAGCTCCTTTTCAAGAGACAGAGCGTTTCCCTGCGGTCTCCTGCGGCTCGGTTCCCGACACCCTGCTACAGCTGGGTAAGTAGGTCAGCAACAGCGGTGTTCGCAGTGCGATGACGTGAGAGCAGGTAGAAGTTCTGCGTTGCAAAGCATCGAAAACAAGGCGTCTGTCTTTTGTTTCCAAGATTTGATTGTTGTTCACTGTAAGTAGCATAAACCTGCTTGAGGTGAATGTGGTCTGGAACCCTCTCATTTCTTTACAAAGGCACAGTCTTTGCAGACAGGTGTTTTCTTTACCTGTGTAGGTACTAATATACCAGTGCTGTAAGGATTAAAGCATCCCCAGAGTTATACTGTTGCTCTCTTTATGTCACTGTTGTAGGTAACACATCAGTTAGCTTTTTATAACAGTTTACAAATAAGGCAGAGGCTTTAAGGATATGGCAGGAAAGGAAATGTTATCAGCTGAATTCTTTGTTTTGTTTTTCCTTTTGTTTGTTGGTTTTGCTTGGTTGGGCTTTTAAAAATTATTATTCCCCCTCCTCTAAACTGTCAACTGTAAAGGTCAGGAAAACAAAGTTTTCAGACACATGGGCCCTTTTTCAATGTACTTCTTGGACACCTTAACTGTCCCACAACAGTGCTCCCACAGGGACTCGGCTGTAAGGTTGAAGTATGACTCTGTGTTTCACTTTGTTGTGCCCTTTTAAAATGAGAGGCAAGTTGGAAGATCCATCTTAAATTGAATGAGAACTGTGCACGGTCTTAAATTTATCTGTTGGTTTGGGGTTTGTTTTTTTTAAATTATTTGCATCTGTTTTATGCCCTTAGATGCGAATTGTGACTTTTAGCAGTAATATTTGCTCTTAAGCCCTTGTTTTCATTTTAAGTGTTGGCTTATATTGTTCCTCACATATACAGAAGAGTATTGGAATTTTTTTTGTCATTCCGCCTCATGTAATGTCATTTGAGATGACTCATTAGGATTGTATTCCTTAACTGATGTGGAAGAGCAGATGCTAAATTTGTCACCCACACAACATCAAAACATGACATAAACCCAGTTGTTCTTACGCCCCTTGCTTAAGGTGTGGTATGTGCCAAGCAGTTTTCCTGACCAGGTACGAGAGGCTGGGGTGGTTGTTATGTATCTATAGAACACTATTTCTGTTTCTGGAAGCACTGTTTTAAAACGTGTGAAGTCAAGTTGCTCAAAAGTAAATTACTTAAGAAAACAGGATGCAGAAGTTGCCTGTTTGTTTCCTCAGCTTTGTACATGTCTCAGCTGTACTGTGCTCCCAGCTAATGGGTTTTCTGGGGCTTTTATTTCCTTCTAAATCCTGATATCCTGGTTTTTCACCTGAATTAAGGAAGACTGAGGCAGCCTTTTTCTGCTATGGTTTGGCAGCTCAGTGCTTTTAAAGTACTTGGAAATGTTGTCAGGAGTAGGATGCTCTCACATGCATGTGTTGGAAGCAGCCGTGCCGCAGCTGGGCACATCTCTGCACCTTGCACTGCTAACAGCCGCTTCCAGCTTTCAGCCACACAAATCATAGGCTGAA
The DNA here is from genome assembly GCA_009769605.1 of Bucorvus abyssinicus. Classification (NCBI taxonomy): domain Eukaryota; kingdom Metazoa; phylum Chordata; class Aves; order Bucerotiformes; family Bucorvidae; genus Bucorvus; species Bucorvus abyssinicus. The sequence goes on from CM020040.1 coordinate 17,196,776, forward strand.
TAAATCACCGTGAGGAAGAGCGTGGTGCAGAGAAAGCATCCTCCTTCCTGGGATACTGACAGACTGGAAAACCTCTGCTTAAGCGTAGCTGATGTTTCACTACATGCTGTCCACCCTGCCGTTCTGAACTGGGGACAAATGCGTTTTGAATCGTTCTCCTTCTGGCTGTTGCATGTGTTGTGACAGGGATGCCCAGAACTCCATTTGCTGCCAAGGTGTGGGTGCAGGTAACAGCTGGTGCTGGGTGATGCAAGAGGAGGCATGGCTCCTCGCCCTCCACTTACATAGCGCCTACTTTTTTCTCCTACTTCAGCTTTCTTTCCACATTAAACTCGCAGTTTTCTATCTTAAACTTTTCCAGCCCCAAACCTGGTTATAGTATGTCCTTGCATCATTTTTTTCCTCCCCTCTTTCCAACAGCCAGTAGCTGTCCTGCAGTACTTGACGTGAGTGACCAGGAGTACCTCCAGCTGCCGTTTGGTAATGGTTCACATGTCACAGCTCAGAAATCTGCGTACCAGAATAAATAACCTAGTAGTTTATGAACTAACAAATTAAAGTTTTGTGACAGATGGATAACTACTGCTTCTCAGGCAAGTGATGGGAACAAAGCTTAGTCTGAAGTGGGAGGTGTTTGCATGAAGCGAATGTTTGCCTACATATGAGCGTCTGTAACTTTGAAATCAATTGATTTGTTCTTAAGGTTATTTTTCTGCTTTGAGTTTGTGTTTTGGGCTTGCAGCAGTGGCTGGTTTGTTTCTTTTCTGGTGAACAACTGTTGATGCCTGAGTAAGTACACAGTAATTAGAACATCTAGCCTTGATAAGACCCAAAAACTCTGAACAACACTTTCTTGTTACCAGGAGGAGTCAGCATAAAGTCCATGCAATGAGGTGATTTAGCTTGGGTGTGTACAGGTGATGCTAAGATGAAAGTTAGTGATAAGTAGCACAAGTCCTTTCCCTAATCTCCCCAGTAGTGCTGGGATACAACGTGTTTGTTATAAGCCTTGCCTCTGCCTAGCAAAGCCCCACGATGTGTAGGTACCGCTGTGTATTTGACCATACCAGCTACTCGTAGGTATCTGGTATGTGTGAGATCCAGATACCACCTGACAGTCTCTGTTTTCTGGTGAAGGAAGCCAGACCTGCAAACCTTGATACAGTTTATGTTAAATTAAAGGAAAACACAGTTTCATCCCAGGAAACAAGATGCAGCTTTCATTACAAACCAAGAAACCCAAAACTCAAGTGTAATTGGAATAATTAAAATTGGGGTCGTTTGGATAGGTTTGAAAATGTGTATAAAGAAGCCTTGGCACTGTGTTAGAGTTGAAAATGTGTGTTCCTCTGTGTGTATGTGCTCTGTCATTTGTTTGAAGCTCGTAGGCATGAAAAGGGCACATTCCACATGGGCAAGGGCAGCAGGAGTTGAGATACGTGTTGTAGGGTACTGCGTAAGTTGTGTGTTTCAGCTGGCAAGTTGCAAATCCACGTCTGCTATTGCAGCATGCGCTTTACTGGGAGCCACGTAGGCTGTTTAATTTTTCTAATCTCCTTCCAAGTGTTAGGAAATAAACAATTTCCTAATTCATATTATGTTTTAGTTGTTGTTATGTGTATTGTAACTTGCGCTAGGTGCTGTACAAACACAGAGTGAAGCAGCTTAGCTTCAGCCCTTGTACAGTCGTATGTACGCATCAGAGCGGCGTTATATGCTGGGGTGTTCTGCTCGCTGATGATGGGTCCCTTGCAGCATAGAAAAGCGATGTGAAAACAACGCCACAAATATGATTAACTTCAAGGCTAAAATTACTATCCTTACTCACACTTAAAAATAGCTCCTTATAGACGAGGATTTTATTTGATGCGACTTACATCTTATTTTGTGAGAAACAAATTTATTCTGGTATGAGTAAGCGCAGTATAATCTGCCCTTAGCTAAGTCCTGTTTATGTATTTGCTTAGTATGAGTGTGGATAGCAGAAGACTGTGACAAACTGGACACTTCCAGCTTAGCAGAGCCACAGCTTTTCCTGTAAGAAACTAATTCTATCAAAGAGTATATTCAAATGAATGTAAAAGTATTTTTAAGGCTTTTATTGTAATGTGCTGTGATAGAGATGTAGATATCCATACATACACAGGGGTAGTGAAACAAGTTTTCTGGTCTTTATATAATGTATTCTTTGATGCCTAAAGTAAGGAAAAATGATGTTCAAAGAGACCATTTATTAGCTCTCGTGGCTATCTTCATTAGACTGGTGGACTCTGCTGCCTTTTCAGCACTCGAAGTTGTCTTTCCTGGAAGTTGTGTTTGCACTAACAGGTGATGGAAAGCAAAACTGCCTGCTGAATTGTAATTATTTCTTCGTCCTTTCCCCTAGTCCCCCTCCATTCTGTTCAATCAAACTCATCCTGGTATTTTTAAAGAAATTGCTCATAAGTGAAGCATCCAGTGATGCAGGTGAATATTTAAAGCTCAGCGGAGCAGCACATGAGCTGTTTCCTATGACTGTGAGCGCACGGTTTGGTTATAGCCAGGCATAGGATTAGGCTGATAACATCATAAACTACACAAAATGGTAATGCAATCCAAATATTTGTGCTGCCAGTGTATATTCTCATCACATCTGTTCTCTGTAATTATTTTTTTTCTTGGTGAAGTTTTTTTGTTTTGATTTGGGTTTTTTTCCACCTTTATCAAAGCAAATTCCTGTGTCTTATCTGTCAGTGGAGCTGCTGTTCTGTGGAAGTTCTGAGTGAAGTTTTTGCATGTTTGTCAGGAATGAGCTGGGAAAAACAGGACTTTGGCTCTTTGATTCCATGGGTAGTTTGCAACGCTAACGTATTTGTTCAGATTGGACAGGTGATGGGCGGTATTAGAGACCATACATACATCCTTTTCATGCTAATTCGAGAGAATTTTCATATCATATTATAAAGTTTTAACATCTCTGTTACAGCTCAAGTGACCCGTAGCTACCATTTGTTTCTTCTGAAAACTGAGAGCAAGCAATGGCCAGGTTGTGAGCTTTATTTCCTTTTCTTCTCTCTTAGAACAAAATTGAATTATAATCCTCCAAAGGATGATGGCTCAACGTACAAGATTGAACTTGAAGGGATATCTGTTGATATCATGAAAGAGATACTAGATTACATCTTCAGTGGGCAGGTATGGTATTAAAAAAGAAAACTAAATGGAAATGGAACTATTTGGCAAAATAATCTGGGTTTTAACACTGCTATCTTGAAAGATAAACCTACCGAAGTTTAAAGCTTTCCGATAAAACATCCACAAAGCGATATGTCACACTGGGGCTGTGCAGGTGGCTCTGCAGGTGGCTCTGCAGGAGCTGTCTGTCTCTTCTCATGCCATGGAGGAGGACTCTAAAAGAGTCATGTCAAATGCTTGCATTAATATTTGTGGCTACCTTCAGTAACCTGCTTTAAAATAAGCAGTCACTGACAGCTGTAAAAGAGAGCTGATTTGGTGGCAGTAGAGGTTGAGTCCCCATGACTGAACATTACAGTACGTCACGCATCCTCCCTCACTGGCCCTCCTGCCCACTTCTCTGCTCCAGCCTCGTGTTGCTGACGGCACGCCCCTTCAGATGTGTGTGCTGGTAGCCAAAGCAGGAATCAAAGTTGGTGTGTCTGCTTTATCAGGAACCAGATAGAGATGGCTGGATGAGTTTAACTTTCAGCAGAAAAAGAAGAGGCAGATGTGGCTTAAAATTAAATTCTGGACCTGCATTTTTAAAATTATTTATTTATTGCAGCAAAATTCGTTTTGGGTTCCCAGACTAAATGAGCAATTTCATGGTTACTTGAGGCGCAAAATTCTGCTTGACACCGTCTGTCAAGCAAGTGCCTTTCCATCCCTGTGTTAATTTATAAGTGTGTAGTAATCATACCAATTTCTCGTCATTTTTGCGCTGGCATTGATAGTCCATTTTTCAGCCCCTGAGAATAAAGTGTAATGAACGTGGACATGTCATGAAACAAATGAGTGATAGTAGCTATAACTTCTAAATTAATTCTTGCAGATCAGGCTAAATGAAGAAACTATCCAAGATGTGGTACAGGCAGCTGATCTCCTGCTGCTTACAGACTTAAAAACTCTCTGCTGTGAGTTTTTAGAAGGTTGCATAGCTGCTGAGAACTGTATTGGTATTCGGGACTTTGCACTGCACTATTGTTTGCATCATGTTCACTACCTTGCCTCAGAGTATCTGGAAACTCACTTTCGAGATGTCAGCAGCACAGAGGAATTCTTGGAACTGACTCCTCAAAAACTGAAAGAAGTGCTGTCGATGGAAAAGCTCAATGTCGGAAATGAAAGATACGTCTTTGAAGCAGTGATTAGGTGGATTTCTCATGATTCAGAATCGAGAAAGGTCAGGACATCCAAATGTTTATATTTTGAATGGGATCCAAATCAGTGTGTTTATTCTGATTGGTGGGAGCTTAAAATAGATAACAGTTCTTCCAGCGCTAATCTTGCATTTATAGAATTAGTTGAATTTTGCCTGAAATGCAGACAGAGATGTTGCAGTGAGAGGGTGAAAGCTGTACTGATGATATATCATCTGGTCTCTTTCCTTCAGGCCTATTAAATAATAAAGAATGTACAGTTCTGGCATTTGATGATATAATCATGTTGTAGAGAGAAAGCAATTAGCGCATTTGTAGTGAAACTTTGAAGACTCGATGCATTTTCTTAATAACGCTGTGTTGTAGATTTTGTTACTGCTTCCAAATGTCAAAAACACTCTATATAAATACAGAAGCATCTGTATATACAGGTGCCTTAGTGCTGTTCTGTGAAGTTTGGGGGATTTTCTGGCATTTATCTCTTTTCTGTAGGTTCACATGAAGGATGTCATGTCAGCAGTGTGGGTTTCGGGCTTAGACTCAGCATATTTACGTGAGCAGATGATGAGCGAACCACTGGTACGGGAGATTGTCAAAGAGTGCAACAACATTCCCCTCACGCCGCCCCAGCAGGGAGAGGCGATGCTGGCCTCCTTCAAGCCCCGGGGTTACTCAGAGTGTATAGTGACTGTTGGTGGAGAAGAACGAGTGTAAGTATGAAGTGGCTTCACAGCTCATCACAGCTGGTAAAAATACAAGTGTTTGGCACGTCTGAAAACACAGCGTGGACAGCGTATGTGCACCTAATGGGCTTATTGCTCTGTCATTTGAGTTTGTTTTTTAAGTTGGTCAGACACACCTAAAATATCTTTGTGAATGATTCAGCAGTAAATAGTTATTTTGTGATATTTTTCTGACATTCAACATGTAGGAGACTTAAGAGTAGCACATGTTGTTTGTTCAGTAAGTGTTGGCTGTTTTTTTTTTCAAACTGAATACTCAAAATAAGCACAGAACATTGGAGACGCACTGTTCTGATGATATGAAAAGTATCTATAATAAATTTTTAAAATTATGAATGCGTGCTTTAACTATTTGTTTATAATAGCTGTTGTTCAAAAAAGTCATTATTGGTGTATCTGAGATGCCAGGAGAAAATTCCTGTCCCACACAATAACCTCTTTCTTTTCTTGAATACCTCCTGTGGTAGTGGAGAGGGGTTTGTCATGTTTGAGTAAGCTTAGCACTTAGATGTTTAAAATACTCAAATAATATTTTGCACATCAGTTTGTGGATTGCTTTACTCAGACATTACTAATACTCATCAGTTCTTTTTAGTTTGTTCAAAGTTACTGCATAAAAAAATGTTAGAGGCAGGTACAGTACAAATTAAGTGCTTCTGCTTTTCGTGTCTCCAGCCTGTAAAAAAACTCAGTTTACACGTTTGCTTTCGGGCTCTTCTCCTTACCCAGGAAATGCTGGGGGGTCATCTTCTTACCAGGGCAATGCTACACTTTGTGAATATTAAAACACGAAGAGGCAAGCTTTGGACACAAGTTGTTAACAGCGAACTCGTAAAACTCTGTCTTGTCTTTCTGTTTTTGTTTGTTCCCTCCCCACCCTGTGTTCAGATCACGGAAACCAACCTCAGTGATGCGGTGTATGTGTCCTCTTTATGATCCCAATAGACAGCTCTGGATTGAACTTGCTCCTATGAGTATTCCAAGGATCAATCATGGAGTATTGTCAGCAGGTAAAGGGGAACTTTGTATTTGTAAAGTCAATATTATGAAAACTTACCAGTGCCTCAAAATCTGAGATACAGCTTATGATAATATTTTTTCTTTTAAGATTGACTGCACTGGGGTTATTTCATGCTTCCCCTTTGTCTGCCCAAAACGTTACTTGATTCTGTGAAAATCCCTGTCATCTGAGTGTCTTTAAATCACCATTCCCGCAACGTTTTGTGGGAATCTGCTCCGTCTGTCTCTCCAGGAGTATTTCATGTTTTAAGTAAATTCTAGTTGCTGCATCACTGAATATGTTGAAGAGTATCTGCTGGGGTAGACTTGAGTCCAGCTTATAAGTATGTGCTTTACCTTCTCCAGTCCAGAGTTTGACCTGTGACGGGGCTGAATCTCTTAGCGGATTCCAGGATACAGCATCAATCATGTTATCTTGCTCAGCATTTTGGTGTGAGTCCTGTTTGAAGACCTTGTTACATTTTTGTTTTACAGAAGGATTTTTATTTGTGCTTGGTGGTCAGGATGAAAACAAGGGAACGCTAAGCTCTGGAGAGAAGTATGATCCAGATACCAATTCATGGAGTTCCTTACCACCAATGAACGAGGCAAGATTTAAGTTTTGGAATTAAGTTTTTCCTTTGGCAAAATGTTCCTTTTCTTCTGCAAAATTTTATTCTGAATCTCCAGTCACTTGCATCTTACACACTCAGAATCATGCTTGTCATCGTTTAACCCCAGGTGGCAGTTAAGCGCCACACCACCGCTTGCTCACTCCCCTCCCCTCAGTGGGATCGGAGAGATCATCAGGGGGAAAAAGGCAAAACTCGTGGGTTGAGATAAAGACAGTTTAGTAGGACAGAAGAGGAACGGAGTACTACTACTCCCAGCCAGCTCCCCCCAGTTTATATACTGGGCATGACGTCATACGGTATGAAATACCCCTTTGGCTCGTTTGGGTCAGCTGTCCTTGCTGTGTCCCCTCCCAGCTCCTTGTGCGCTCCCCGTCTCCGCTGGCAGGGCAGAATGAGGAGCTGAAAAGTCCTTGACGTAGTATAACCACTGCTCAGCAACAACATAACCACACTGCACCAGCTACTAGGAGGAAAACTAGCTTTATTCCAGCCAAAACCAGGACAATGCTACAGGATGACTTCAGTTTATTTCCTGTTGTGGTCTGATACTGACTGCTGGATCTGGAAAAACTAAACTGCTAGTGAAAAGCCAGCTGTAAAGATGAACTACAAAATTTCAGGAATTTCATAATGAATCAGACATGTAATATAGTTAATGTTCTGTGTATACTGGCCCTCTAAGACAAGAGAACTCTTTAATGGACAAAGGGACCGTGCAGAAAAGATGGGCAGATGACTGGCACAGACATATTTGGTTTGGTTTGAGTTAATGCTTCTTTCTTCATATTTGCATTCCATCAAAAAGTAACAGTTTATTATTTGTAAACATACATGCTTCATACACCTGTGTTTTTTATCTTCGTAAATCAGCACAGGGTGTTCATTACAAAGTTGTTGCTTGTCACAGGATTTTCCTCGTTACTGTCTACTGGTTGGCAAAGGTCTGTAGTTTTGGTCACATTTGTAGTTACGATGCATTAAGTTTCCTGCTTATTATGAGTAAGACTTCGATATGTTATGTTTCATGTTTACTGAGACTGAGGGTAGCTGTGCTCCTACGTACGAGATAGAAGAGCTGCCTTTTCACAGATAATGGGTCTGAATTTTGCTGCTGTAGAGACCTGAAAGCAACAGCTTCATCGTGGACACCACTACTGTGCAAACTGAAATATGGCCAAGCTCTGTTCTGAAGATTTCTGTGCGCTCTCTTTGGCTTTTGCTGCTCTGTCTTTTTCAGATATTCTTTGTTTTGTTTAGTTGAATAAATTAATAATCTTATTCTGGAGTTTAGGACTTCCCTATTTTAAAAAAATCAAAAAACAACCCTCCCAAAACATGATCCCAATATCACCTTGCAGGCTGAAGAGAAGATTGCATGGATTTATTCACAGTGGCAGCTGTGTTTTACAATGTTGGCTTTACTGGTATTCCTTAGGCACGACATAATTTTGGTGTGGTAGAGATTGATGGAATTCTGTATATTCTGGGAGGTGAGGACGGCGAAAGGGAGCTAATCTCTATGGAGAGCTACGATATTTACAGCCGGACCTGGACCAAGCAGCCAGACCTGACCATGGTTAGAAAGGTAAGAGCTGCATGATATCTTACCACATTATTTATTGTTAAGAGTTAATGCAAACCTGGAAGAGCAGCTTCTTTCTTTATATACCAAACCAAAACTGTGGCTGAGAATTTTTATGCACAGCATTGTTTGACAGGCAGTACAGGCAACCCAAATACATATATGTGTGTATGTGGTTACTGTGCATTTGTGTGTAACTTTAGTTGTACTTTTTTCCACAAGATTGGCTGCTATGCAGCTATGAAGAAGAAAATCTATGCAATGGGTGGAGGCTCCTATGGAAAGCTCTTTGAGTCTGTTGAGTGTTACGACCCAAGGACTCAGCAGTGGACAGCAATCTGCCCTCTGAAAGAAAGAAGGTGAGTGCAAATGGAAGGGGGGAACTAGATGGCTGTGTACAACCTTTGCTAACACCCTGGTGAGAGGAAGTTGTCCCCTCTCTGATGAATCCCTGAAGACAGCTGTCAAAGGCCCTATGAATTTCACCGTGTCTTTATAAGTCACGGTGGCCTGTAGTTAACATGTGGCTGAGGAAAGGTAAGTGTCCAAGCAATAAATATGAATTTTGTAGAAATATGCTGCTGATGTTCCAAGCAATATGTCCCTGATGCACAATGAAAACCAGAAATTGTAGTTCAGTTGGAAATTCAGATTTTGACCATAGAGAAATACTTTGCTGTTTTGTTCTTTTACATGGTCTGAATTAATTGCTTACAATTCATATTCATGACTCGTCTTGTTGAAAATATAAGGGGGGTGATGGTGTATAAAAATAAAAAGAAGGTAAAAAAATGTAGAAAGTTCAGAAGGATCTATGAAATGGTTTTGATGTATTGCACATTTTTTTTTTCTTATTTGTATTCTCAGATTTGGGGCTGTGGCCTGCGGAGTTGCCTCTGAGCTGTATGTATTTGGCGGGGTCAGGAGTCGTGATGACAGTCAAGCCAGTGAGATGGTGACGTGCAAATCTGAATTTTATCACGATGAGTTTAAAAGGTAACTAGCTGCAGCTGTAAGCATAGAAAATACGTGCCTTACACACTCACTTGTCTGTTCCCCCCGCCTTGCTCCAGCACTTCAGTATTAGGTCTGTGTCATGCATCTCTGTTGCTCATTTTACCCTTTATGATCCAGTATGGCTGTGACCTAACGTCCATCTGGTTTGGTGGCTTGTCTCTGAGATACCATGCCTAAAGCCTGGGCCACCAAGTCAGTCTTGAGAGCCCCTGAACAGGAGAAGCACCTTGATCAGACAGGGAGTTCACTGAGTTCTTCCACTGCACCCTGCAGTTTCCCTGAGTGCAGGGTACTGCTGCCCCCCACCCCTACTCATGCCCTGGGCTCCTCGTGAGTGCTTGTGAAGGAGCCTAAGTATGTACAGCGATACTTCTGCATGATCCAGTCCTGTCTCTGGGGATTTGCAGCTAAGGGAGTGCCTAAGCTAGAGATAAGAAATTTCATGCGGTTTTATTCCAAACATTTATAGCTGGTTGCTTTTTGAACCCCTGTAGGCTTTTGCCACAGGAAAGACACTATGGATGCTCTACATTCCCCAGCCACACACTGCGCATGGCTAATCTTTTGTTTGTTTTGAATCTGCTTCTGATGACTTCATCTGTTATCTCTTGGCTCTGGTGTTGCAATCCACCTTCCTACCTGACTGCATGTGGTAACTATTCAAAATGTTACGTTAGACAGAATTTTGTGTACAGTCGCTGTATTCGCCAGTTGTAACTGACAAGCTTTTGTTCCTTCATTGTTGTTTTTTCTTGCATATGACTATAAATTGGATGATCCTCTGGTTTTTATAAAGTAAATTGAAAAAAGACTGTGGTCAGATGTATCAAGGCTTGTCGACAGTGGAGGAGATTAATACGTCTGTATTACAAGATCAGGACTGATTTATGACTGTGACCTGTATAAAAGCACATAAAAATAGAATAGCAGATGTAAGTTCATTATGTAATTTTCTTGGAGGATGTGGTGTAAAGAGGCTTTAGTTTCTGTGTGAAGAGGTCTTCTGTGTTCAAAGTGATGTCTATACTAGCTATAATCAAATGAAGCTGGAGAAAAAACAATCTTTAAAGTGGTTATAGGAAGCAGACAGATAAGAAAGGCTGTTGCTGCTGCTCTCTAGGGTTTTCTAGCCCTATAGGGGTGTGGGGAAATGCTAAAAGCTGATTCATTTTTTGGCCAGAGATCTTTGAAAGGGAAAGAATTCTGGAAAGAAGTGCTCCCTTGTGTCCTACTCGCTGTTTTTAGTTTATTTGCCTGAAATATTTCCAGGCTGATTGTGTTCTTCAGAAGGTGGTATATAACAGCTTGTGATTCCTCACCAGTGACTGTAAACCTGTTACACTGGTTGATACAGATGGAGCTTTCAAACAGCGGAGCTCCAGCCTAGGTGCTGCAGGTGAGTCCTTGGTGCCACCTGCTGACTGCAGCACAGGCGCCTGCCCAGCGGTACTTTACTGAGTGTATTTGTGCCTTTGCTTGGTGGCATCTCAGGGGTGTTCCAGGATTCAAGTAAAATTGTTAGAAAAATCTAGTTGCTTCAGGTCTTGTTCTAGCACCCGTATGTTGTGCACGTGGAACGAGGGCTGTGCTGCCACAGAGGGAGGTGAGGCAACAGCAAGCAAGTCTTGGGTTGCTGGGGGAGACACTCATTGAGGACTGCTGAGATATTCAGACTTTGCCTTTCACTCTGCCATTGCACAGAATTTGAGCTTAGAAATTTAACTCGACGTGAACTTGTGCTTGCACTGCAGGCAGTTCCCAGGTTGCATGTTTTCCTTTGGAAGACCAGGACGATGGCCGCTTGTGCTTCTAGTGCTGCTAGCTGGGGTTTGTGCTCTGCTGTCTGTTGTGGGAGGCCCGTGGTTCCAGCCCCGGAGGCTGAAGGGGTGTTGCTGGCCAGAAGAGGGTGCAGTGTTACCATGTTATGTTGCAGCACTCCAACGCGTGGGGTCTAAGAGTTACCCCCAGTTTCGGTCCCCTCAGAGTGCCGTGCGGGATGGACACCTTTTAGGTGGCTGTGGCAGCGACCGTGAGACCCAAACAATTATACCTCTGTGGAAAAGAAAGAAAATACCCATAAAGGGACTTCCCTTCAAAATGCAGCTAGCCAGTATTTCTGCCTGCCAAGTACTGAGACAAAATACTTGTTGTCTGGTTCTGTTCTTTGAAGTAAGATCGAATCTGGAAAATTATCATAATTTCATTATAATAGTGTTTCACAAATATCAAACGAATACCAAATGAAGGCAAGCTGACTCTCTGGAAAACATGAGGGTAGTATTTCCTGGGCTGATTCTGAAATAGAAGAAAACAAATTTAAATGGGTTTATTTTGCGTAAAGGATGAAAGCTGAAATAATTTGCTTCTCTGAAGTCTTGAAAACCTTATGCTAAATACCAATGTGTGTGTTTGATTAGTTCAGCAATTCCACTTGCACTGCGTATCATATGCTCTGCTGTGCATCATTGCTCAAGAGAAAAGCATAAGTGATGCTACAGATTTTACCACAGGTGGACAGTACCTGTCTTAGTTCTTTAGTGCATGGTTAACGTGATACACACAAAGATTGATTCTTCACCTTAAACAGATTAATTTGTAATTGAAAAGTTCATTTATTTCCTCACAATAGTTTCTGAAACAAAAATAATTAGTCTCTTTCAAACCAGCAGCTTCAAAGAGTCATCATGAAGGATATAAGCACCTTCAGACACCGCATATTCTTTTTGTAGTTCCAGGGAAGGAATAATACTGGAGCTGTCAAAGCTAAAATACCACATGGACAGTGTGTATGTCTATTATTGACGGAGGTCCAAAGGCATTGGCTTAAGAGAGATTTGTGGAAAGGAGGAATATGTTTGCAAGATCATTTAGCAGCAGTGGGTCAGAAGCACAGAGTATAAATTCTAGCAGTCTCCAACCAAAATTCCTAGTGTTTTTTTAATAGCTACCTATCGGTACCGCATACTTCAGAATGAGCTGCAGACTTTTCCAGCTGTTTTTAAGTAAATGCAGAACTTCACTTTTTTTTTTTGAGTGGAAGGAATTTTTTGCGCAGTGAGTTCAGCCATCAGATATTGTTGGTGCAGCAATGCACATGTCTGTGATCTGCATCATTTTTCATACATGCCTCAGCTCTCCCTACCTGAGAATACAGGATCTGGCCTCATCCACACACCACGAGGATCTGAGTTACGGGCTTTACTTAGTGTTTATGTCTAAGTATGTACTTACATCAGTATATAAACATATTAATTCATATAAACTGGCATAATTCTGGCTTGAGTTGGATTAAAGGACTGAAGCTTAACTTGTTTAATATTGCTTACTTTGACAGTAACTTACTGCAGAATAACTCACAGTGCTTTCAAAATTGTTATTGTTAACCACGACACAGACTTAGCTAAAGACAAGGGATATGCTGAGAGCTTCACTCTAGCAAAAAAATAAACTCCTGTTACGATATACTGTATAAACAAGTCATAAAATAAATGGAGTGAGACGGAATACTAGCATACACATGAGATGTGGGCAGGATCATGTAGAAAATAACTTTCATATTTTAAGTACTTCTGTAACTGAGCTTTTTCAATTAATGAATGTTTTGTCAGCCTGTCTTTAGAGTCCTGTGCGTGAGTGAATGTAAGTAAACTGAGGATAGAAAATATGCATGTCAGACTGCAGGTTTTTTCGGGCTGTAGATTTTTTTTTTTTAAGGCTATAAATTGAGCTTTGTGTACATTGCATCCTGTTTTTTAAAATATCGACCAAGCTAAAAAAAGATTTGAAATATGTGGAAGTGGGAGATGGAGGTGTAAGGGGATCCTTCGCTCGATGATCCAGTGTCAATCTACTCCATAAAAAGCAGCAAATCTGCACTACATATGAAAGACCTTGATGGGTCAGTGCTTCCTCCTACCAGAGTTCATAATATGCCTTTTTGCATCATGTAGGTGTGTGGAGAATTAGATGATGTCTGTACACACTGTTTTGGTTTTTCCTTTTCAGTGTAGATATTTGGCAATATTTAATAGAGCAGAGATTGGCTTTAGGATTCTTTGCCAGGGCGGCTGGTGAAGCTCTGTCCTTGGGTGTAGCCGCTGCTGCCATTCATTTCACCGGTGGTCTGGGAGTGGGGCAGGCTGGCTTCCTGCTTGTCACGAGCTCCTGGATCAAAACATTATCAAACTCTGCAGGTATCGAGGGGCATAAAAGTGAGAGATACTAGTTCAAAAGCAGCAATTGGTAAAAACTCCTTAAAATTATTATTTTTGCTGCTGGAACATCATAAAAATAAGGAAATGCTTTCAGCAGTGTGCGAGTAGTGAACTAAATAATCTTGTAATGTACCGCGTGTAATTAGGCAGATTCTCCCATTCCGTGAGCAGGAATTTCATTAAAAGAAAGTGCTTATGCAAATGTAACGAGAAAACTAACTGGCTGACTGGTGGCAGAGAGTTTCATTCTCAGAGCTGATGAGAGCTTGAGGTGACATGTCTGGAATACGTTGGTTCTGTGTCACGTCTGTATTTACTTCCCGCTTGGAAATCGAACAGTTACCATCCTGCATGTTACTGACAGCAGCGTGGGTGGGGTATTTTGTTTATATCCCTTTAAGACTGAAAATAAATCAGGGTTCCTTCCCCTTTCTCTAACGTGAGTGGAAGCGTGTTTTGGCTTCAGAGCAGTCACTTCTGTCTATGGTTACAGAGGTACATGTCTTCTCCCGTGCGTCTCGGATTTGGTTTGAGTGGAGCCATCCCAGGGAAGTACGCAACAGTTATGTTCCAAGGAGTGTTTTCAAATTCCTGAAGATAGTGAATTTTTTGTTGTGGTGTTTTTTCCACACTGTTCAACCAGCAGGCACAGCCCACAGTAAGCTGGAGCTTAGTCAAATCCTGATGAAACGTGACCCCTTGCCCTTCCTGTCTTTGTTCCTTCCTAGTTTTAACTGCTAAAGCTGCTTTAAGTGTTCCTGAAAAGTTGAGCCTGTTTTTTATAAAATAACATGCGTTGAGAAAGATTGAGAGTGAATTTTCACAAGCAGCTACCGATACTTTAATATTGTCCTTTTGTGGTGCACAGCAGGAAAAGGCTTGGGCCTCATGCTGTTGTGGGTTTTTTATTTAAACCCTGAAACCTGGACTATCTAGTGCAGACAATCCCCTGAAGGTCACGTGTTGTCCAGGCTCAAACTTGACCAGTAGCTGGATTAACTCAACTAATTTTGGGGTTTTGTTCACTTCTTCAACATGGTCCTGTATTTACTATTTAAAAAAAAAAAACAAAGAAAAAAAAAAGAAATTGCAGTCATCTTCCTCTGGTGTTTCTCTGCCACTTACTCAGTTTTCATAATTGTAGGTAACTTGATGCTAAAAAGCAGTGAAAATACGGACTGTGCCCTGGTCCCACAGTGAGGAGAGGAAGCCCGTGAAATCTGGTGCAAAGTGCTTTGCTCTGTAACAGAGTTTCTTTTGAAACCCTTCTGTGACAGAGGGCTTCTCCTTTTCTCTGTTCTCAGTTGTTCTGTCATTCTCTGTGACAGCTACAAACCCTCCCCTTGCAATCTGCAGAGTCTGAATCCTTCGGTGTACAGCACAGACAAAATAAAGGACAGCTAATCCTTTCACTTGGCCTTTCAAAACTGATCTCTCTCCCCAAGATAATTGACATGTAGCAGCCTCTGCTCCAGTGCCAGAAGAGAGGTTCACTTCTGAATTTTCAAAGGTCAGCAGTATCCGTGAGGACATTTCCTAACTTTTCCCTCAGATAAACCAGAGTGGCCATGAAAATATGTGGGGTGCTTTTCCAAGGTGTTTCAAACTTTGCTGTTCTCTGTAGATTATTTAATAAAAGATCTAGGAGCAATCACCTAAAATAGCGTTGATTTGTGTGTCTTCAGGGTCTGTAAGTAGCGACTGTGTCGGCATCTGCAGAGGTGCAGCTGCGTTTTGTAGAACTTTGTTTCATGACCATAGAGAGGATGCTGGTAGCTCCAGATAAATGGGACGCCTTTATAAGGCAGTGTCCCATGTGGGGAGTGAGTACGTACTTACCTGCTTTCCAAAGGCTTCAACATGGAAAACTGCTTTTCACCTGGTAGAAAGACCAGGCTGATGTAGTGTTGAAGTGAGAATATGCTTAAAGTGAACACAGGGGACTTATAAGATTATAGTTGGAGCTAGAAAGTCATTGAAAAGAGCCTGATCCATGACCAGGAAGGTCTGTTTCAATTCCAGGTTATGGTCTTTTCTGTCCCAGAATCCCTTACCGCTTTGATTTCCAGTCTTCTGTCCCTTGTTTAAAGCTGCGCATTGCCAGGTGCTGCACTCTGCTCACGGGGTTTCTTGTGGCTGGTAAAGTGCAATTAAAGAAGATAGGGAATGATATGGGGAAGGCACTGCTTAATAACGACGCCTTGCTACATACCAATTTGTTGTTTCCCCTACCGTGGACTATGAAGCTAATGTGATATTAGGACAAAGCTGCCTAAAATTTTCTCTGTTGGGAAAATAGACTGGCATAGGTGTTTTAGAAGAGGCTCTCTTACGTGCCTGCTCTCTTCCAGAAGGTCACATGGGGTGGCTGCAAGAAGAATTTATTCCAGATAGATTATGCAGATGAGTGAAGCAATTCTGAAATAAAGTAACTTCAGGATAAAGTGTCCCGAGCTTCCCAAACAGCAGTGCCAGTTGCTTCTCCTGGGTAGGAAAAGCCAAGGCTGTCCTGAAGTAGACAATGTTCTGAGCATTTTTTACATCATAATTAACTTGTACACTCTGCTTTTGATTCAAAGATGGCAGGTGCAAAAAGAACCTGGAATCCTTTTGAAGTGCTCAATAAAAATTATATACCATTGTAATGTTGGTTTTTTGTTTTTTTTTTTTTTACAGGTGGATTTATCTAAATGACCAGAACCTGTGTATCCCAACTAGTTCCTCCTTCGTCTATGGAGCGGTGCCCATTGGAGCCAGCATATACGTGATTGGAGACCTCGATACAGGTCAGAGTTAGAACTGATAACCTCCTGTTGCTTGTCTTCTAGTCCTTTAAATACATGCCACTAGTGAGTCTCTCAATTCTTTTAGAGTAAAAGACTGGGACTATGTGCTGTTAAGTTACTGTTGTCTTTGGGGAAATTATGCTGGACATAGAGAAATGTACAGGTTGGTGTTGAATATGAGTCTATTATTGCATTTGTCTGAATATAAAAAAAAAAATGTTAGTGCCTGAGGTTGTTTCTCCCACCCTTGCAGTGGTAAGCAGGTGGTTCTGCATTTTGGGGATGTCATCCAGTGGTTCGTATGGATGCAGTAGTGGCTCTTGTCTCTAGATCCCAACCGAATAATTGGGTACCAACAAACATACTCAGTAGTCAGCTTCCAGTGTCTGGCCCCATAGTGTGAAAAACACTTGGAAGACTTCATGCTTTCATGGCCCTCTGTACATCTGTGAGTGTGTAGCAGGGCTTTCTACAAAAGGTGAAAGTGCAAAGTGCCCAATGTGGCAGGTTTAAGTAGATAAGAAATGTCATAGTGGTTTCCTTTTGACAATAATTTTAACCATACATCCAGAAATTTGCTTGTGTGTCTGTGCATGCTCTTGTTCACGTTATTTGCCTTATTAGAGGTTAAATGTGACGATGACTACAGTGTGGTTTAAGCATTTTATCTCTTTCTGTGCATGTGTGAATTCAGGTACAAATTATGACTATGTTAGAGAGTTTAAAAGAAGCACTGGAACCTGGCAGCGCACTAAACCTCTATTTCCATCGGACCTCCGCCGAACTGGCTGTGCAGCTTTGCGGATCGCAAACTGCAAGCTCTTTCGACTGCAGCTTCAACAAGGATTATTCCGCATTCGTGTACCTTCTCCGTGATCCGTATGCTGGCAGTGGAGGAGACTGGAAGAATTCTGCGCAGTCCACCATAATATAGCTCTATATAAAGGAAAAGCTGAGAAATTACAGCTGAAACTTACACTGTATGCTGTGCTTTGGTATGGTAACTGTTTTTGTTTTAAATGCTTAAAAAGCTTGAGTCTCAGTTCTTGTTTCGGGAACAAATAACTTAAGTATACATTAAAAAGAAGAGAGGGGGGAAATAAAAGGGGAGATCAAGGAAACACCTTCAGTCGTAACCATTTGGAGTTTAAACTGTGTTATTGAAGGAGTTGTTTGTGTCTGGAACTGGTGGGAATCGGTATTCCTGTGGTGAAGGTTATTGAAAAACAAGAAAGATGTAAGATGTGTTTCCCCTGCGGGGAACTGATAAGAATAAAGGCGCTATCTTGGACTGGATAGCGGTAATACACAGAAGCTGTACGATAACCAGCCTCCCTGGTATACTGCAGAGACTGTTGTTTGACCGTAATGCCGTAGGAGATGTTGGTGGTTGCACCTTTTATTTCTAGTCCTTCCTCAAAAGTTAAGGTCTGTGCCTAAGAGTGGTGGAGGTGTGTACATACGGTTTTTCATTCATTTGCAATGTTTTCATTCCTACAGATATTTTTAATATATTTAAAATGGACTAATCTGAAATGGATACAATAACTTACAGAGAAGTAAACTCTTTTTTCTACACTATCATTTGAATAGCCTGATGAACTGGTGTGCAGACGGGTGGCGTGCACTTCCGTGTGGGCTTTGGTGGCCGTTTCCTTGAAGTAAAAAGGGAACCGGCGTTTGGAGCGGTTAATGATGATTGCTGCTTTGGGTGAAAGACAACACTTGACAAATTAAAGAAAACGGGTTGTGTTCCTTCTTACTTCAGATCGCTTGCGAACTAAGAACTGGTTTTAAGACTGAGGATTATAGAAAGGTCCGTTTTATCTCTATTAGAACAAAGGTGAAATATGACAAGGATATATTTGTTTTATAGAAAACACGATTTTTGGACTAAGAGTTAAGGAAAATGTGTACAGTGACTTTAAATTGGGATCAAAAGTTGGTTTACTAATGATTTCTGTGCTAAAGTACAGTCTTGTTTACTGCTGTCTGACTTTGAAAGCTGGGTTTTGTGGTGTGGTTCTAGTGAAGAATTCAGTATCTTGCATTTTCTTTCTTAGTCAGTCTTGTTCAGATCAGTAGCGATATTTAATTGACTTCTGTTCATAGTCAAGTTCAGCTGGTAGAACACTTTTACCTCAATTTTTGATTTCATTAGTGTTGTGATGGGTGGGATGTAACCTGTATTTATTTAAAAGGAATAAAATGAGAGAGATGGAACTAGAAATAAGACCTCCTGCCCCTCAGAAAAAGAGACTTTATATAACCAGTATTATAACCACGAACAATACTTTCCACTCTGCAACTTCGTGGACCTCAGACAAGCCAATATCTGCCCTCAGTTGCGTTACTGTAAACCTTCATCATCTTTGGTATGCTGAAATACAATCCCAAACTAGTACAAAAAAGTTATATTTCACCAAATATCCCTTGAAGAGACATTCCGAAGCTTCCTTCTGCTCAGTCCTTCTGTAGCACTGATGTGTGGTTGGAATCTGACTCTGAGCAAAGGGCTGGGGAAAAAAAACAGAGGGCAGCAGCCACCATTGACCGTTATTTATTTTATTATTTTTTACAATGCTGAAGTGCTGCAAAACTTGAACTATATACATCAATCTTCTGACCTATATTAGTTGGCATATTAAAAAGTTTATATATTTATGCATTGCAGTAAACATGGTGTGTATATATATATATATATGTCTTTAGATTTTAAATTTATATATAATGCTTTACTACAGAAATGTGAACCACTATTTCCATCCTTGGCTGTCTTGTGAAATAAATCAAGTGCTGTTAGTTTATCCATAAAACTTCCCTTTTTTGAAAATCTGACATGGTTCAATTTTTTTTTTCTTAGACAAAGTGCCAAGATCCCCTGTTCAAAAGTGATGAATGTTCCTAAGTATCCATTTCACTTTTGAGCTCCGTTTTCTAAGAGGCTTAGGAAACTTTCAAAACTGTTGTTTGGAATATTGCAGGCTGCTATCTCTTGAGTCCCCGTAGCTTCCCAGTGCACTTGAGGGCATTCAGCACTCTGGAAACCTAAGTGATAAATGCACATAATAAATCCAAATCATATAACCTCTAGCAGTGTTTTGCAGTTAAAGTTATTGAACCAAATGTTTACACTTAAAGTAGGATTAACAGTAAGTTTTTTCTTTTTTTTTTTCTTAGTAAATAAACCAAACAAATCTGCTGGTAATTGGAGGGTGTTGTGAATGCACTTGGTGAGATTTGACCAAGAAGTTTAAGCCTCTTCACCTGAAACAGTTACAAACTTCATTTCTTAGCGCCTGTGTACTTTTCTGTGGTTGGTGGCCAGGGACCAAGTCTCTAGAGACCTTGTCTCCTTCTCCTGGAGTTTTGTGTGTGTGCTCACACCGAAGATTTAAGCACTCCCAAGATCTCAAAAGTGGCTTCCTTGGGCTAGCTGCTAGGGGATGGGATCATTTCCTGTCCGCACCGTGTGTGGGGCTGACCTCAGAGACGCTCCAGCCTCTGTGTGGATAGGAGGGAAGGGAGGCATCTTTCGGGGACTGACTTGTGTCTCTCTGCCCAGTTCTGATCTGCCAGCCTGGTGACAAGTGCATCTCTTGGGATGCGCAATAAGCAGGTTCCACTGCCTCCCAGTTTGGAACAAGGCTGTAAGGCCAAGGCTCTCCGTTCTCCAGGGAGAGCCTGATGGTGCAGGTGATGGTGTATGAGAGAGGGACAGCCGATCTGAATCTTCTGGTGAAAGAGATGGTCAACTTCAGTAGAGGAGGGAGGCTTTGATACCAGAGATGCTGAGTGGAGGTAGATCACCAGTTTCCTGAGCATGTTGAATGTGTGAACAGCTATAGATTGAACTGGGTTCACTTGTATGTGCCACCACCGCAGCGGTCCCTTATTTTCCTGGTGGCATATGGTGCCTGAACCGCATGGGAAGCAACTCATGAATTTTCTTGGGTTTTAGGCCAGGGTTTTCAGGTGGTTTGGCAGTTTCAAAATTGTTTAAGTTGTCCTTGCTTGGCACAGTGGCCTTAATTCCTTCCAGCTCATGAATTGAAGCTCAGACTCAGCCAGTTCCACCACAGATGACTCTGTGCATTGCCTCCTTAGTCAGCTGTCTGTGCAGTCTGCTGGCTTCCAGGCATCAGGTGACTAGGCGCCTTCCTTGCCAGTTTACCAAACTGGGTGCCTCGCTGGGCTTGTGAGTTTGTCACAGCGTTGAAATGCTGATGTTTTGAGACCGACATCTGTATTACTGAAGAGTGCCACTGTCTTGGTGCCCACCACAGTTGGGATCGAGGCTGATCTCAGGTGGTTGCATCTTGAATGAAGCTCAGCACTACCCCAGGTGAGGACTGGCTGGATCACATTGCAGGCTTGAGTGACTTGAGTGTCTGAGTCGTTTCCTTCCCCTGCTGTAGAATTGGACAAACCCCAGCCATTGTAATCAGAAAATCGCCAAATGCGGGGTCGGGGTTGTGGAAGATGGGAATAGTGGTGGCGTTTTCTATCCCTCACTCCACCTCTTACCACAGTTCCCCCCAAAAGAGTTTCCTCTTCCTTTTTCCATGTGCCACAGGTTATTTTTGGAAAAACTCTGGAATTGCTAATTTAAGGGTAAAATCAAAACTTTGAGTGTACAAGTGGGGCAAAAAGAGAGAATACTGTATGCACGCAACAGCGACCTCTGTGCTTGTTTCACATGTGTAGTCTTTCTTGTGGCTGCTCTGCGCAGCAGAAGGATTGATTACAGAAGCAAAGGTGTCAAGTGCTGTTGCTCTCATAAAATAAAAATCTTCTTGGGTTTCTTGGGGAGACACACACCTGGCCTGGTCTCTGTTCCCTACCTGGCCTTGTGAGATGCTCGTGTTCCTAAAGGGTCAGTGCTGGATTTCAAATTCACATCCTTTCTGTTTTTATAAGCCGAAAAAGAGACATCCTGAAGAGCCTTCTGTGTTGTACCACAGCAAGGTCTGCCTGGCCTCTAACATTTTATCAGCTATTCCTGAAATTTTAATTATTGTGAAAATGTGGTAGCAACTCAGCTGCTCCTGGTCAAGCAACTTTTGGTAGCCTTGGGGGTACCTCATCTTTCATTGAAGGCAAATTAATGAGATTATACAAAAGGATAGCGGTGAATCTGAGAACAAAGGTGAATTTACAGAATCAGCTCACTAGTAACTGTGGGCAGGCGGGATCCCTTTGCTTTTGACTGCAAAAATCTTCATGTCTCACAGCCTTCTGCGGCACAGACCGCCTGAAAACAGGACACTTTTCATCACAGCTACTGAAGCGCCTGGCTTGCTTTATAAACTCCCTTCCGGGAAATGCCAGGCAGTTTCATTTCTGCTCTGCAATATCTCTTGTGCCTGCTTGACTTGGTAAAGCACAAGTACAAAAGAGAGGCGTTTAGGGAATGTTTTTCCCTGTTTGAACTGCGGTTTCTCTAGTTGGTTCCATAAATACGGTGGCCGTTCAGCCCGCGTGGTTTGGTAGCGCCATGCAGAGGGCAGGATGCAATAACAAATGCAAGTTGTTACAAGTGCCAAACTTTTGGTTTCCTCTGTATATAACAATAATTCAGTGGTTCTATTAAAATAGAGAGATGCTTAAAATTCACTGTGTTCCAAAAAAGAGCAGTGGTTCTTTTTTTTTTTTTATTTTAAATTAGTGCCGTTTAAAACATTGTAAATCTTTTTTTTTAATACTGTGTGCAGGTTTGTGTTACTCTTCATAGCTGCCTTGAGACATCACTCCGTGTGATGCCTATGGACACTTTGCTCTTTAATAGAGCACAAGTGCCATGCATGTGTATCATAAATGGCAGCTGACCATAGGTTTTAGTATTTAAAATTATAAGTATTTAGACAAAGTGCAATTCATTGGAGTTAACCTCCCCTGCAGAAGGAGAGCTGTATCTCGGGAAGGGTGACACCTGGGGACACAGGCACACTGAGGATTGTAACTGCGGTGTGTTTTGGTGCCACTCACAGTGATGAGTTCCGAGGAGTTGTGTTTCATTAGGGCAGTGGATCCTTTCTGCCTCTAACGTTAGCATCGAGGTCTGGGGGGTTGTGTTCTCTTAACTCTTTGGAGTGCTTAAACAGCTTCTTCGTGTGAGTGGGAGGGCTGTTAATTATATGTGTGTTTGTCTTAGTTAGAAGCTACGACTTCCATCTTAGCTTGGAGCATTTCCTTTTACAGTTAAGGAAGGAGTACAGGCCCCCGTGTCAGCCGTCAGTGCCGGAGCCTTTCACACTTGCCATTTTCTGTGGCTCTTCCTTTGTTGTCGTGCTGAGAGCTGCGTCTGTGTTTCCGTGGCAAACTACTTGTGGAAGGAAAGGCAGGAGATGAGCCCAATGGCTTGCAATGGGAAGGGAAGCCAGTGAACGCTGGCGTGGCGATCGCTGTAGAGCCAGTAGGATCTGGGTGAGGCACCGCTCGTTCTCTGTGGGGCTCACATCGTGTGCTCTAAAGTTTATTGGCAGGTTGGGCTCCTGCCCTCCAGCATCCCTACGGTTTTTGGTTTGGGTTTTGTTTTTTTTTTTTTTCTGGGAAATCCCTTACTGTAGGAAGGAATGCAGCCAGGCTGTTAGGGTGGCGGCTCTGATCAGCCGTGCCCTGCATGACTCCGTAATCTAACGGCAAGTGCCTAACTAGATAAACACCTACTAAAAAGGATTAGGGGTAATGGGAGAATTAAACTATAAACTGCTACAGACAGGTGATTATGGTGTAAATTTGTTGCTGATGCAAAATCTTAAAGATATTTTTTAAATGACTTATTCTAGGAAGCTGCTTATTAGTTATAAAAATAATTAAAATACGTAAAGGATTTGTTGAAAGTTGTTTGAAATAATCTGTTGAAATGTCTTGAAAAGTGAGCTGGAACTTTTCCTTGTAAAAGGCTAAATCTCGTTGCTCAGTATTTTTGCAGGATTTCAGGTGAGCGATGGCCAGCTGCCAGAGTGCATCAGTAAATGAACATGCTCAATGCTGATGCCTACCTATGCCCTTGAATTTTCGTAATGCAGTGACACTGTACCAAGCTCTTGTACCAGCTGGTGGATCTGATTACTGTAATAGGATAGAAAGAAAGTGTAACATTATTTTATTGATAAAAGATGAAATTGTAAATTTTTTTTTTTAAATACTGGGTGCTTTTGAATCACCACCTAATGCCCTTGATTATTTTTTTCTTTGCTCTTCCTCCTTCCTTCCTTTTCAGGTAATGCTAAGGCATCCTCTGGTTTAGTCAAGGGCAAGTTTCTTTAACCAGTAGTTCTAAACCCAGTCAGCGCCTGAACGACACCTTTTCAACAGGCTGCACAGTGGCTGCTTTCACAAGGGTAATTCTGATAGCACGCTGCCACCTCTACTGATTTCAGAACAGAAAAAAACCTGTGGAACAAAATTGCACCTGATGAAAGTGAGAGCCATTTTGGAAAGTCTAAATTTCAGTATGTGATAGGCAGCGTGCTCCAAAAAACTGATGCCTGGCTGTTCCGGAGATCCTCTCCTCAGTGGTCTGACACGCTAAAGCCTCGGCTACAGCATCTGTTTTATTAGTTGACACATGATAGCAGGAAAGCAGCAGCATCCTCATGGCTTGTTTCACTATTTTTAGGTCTGAAAAGCAAAGTCTGCTTAATTATTAGAATAAGTAAACCAGTACACCAGGGTAGCTGGCAAGGCAGGCAAGTTGAACAGAGCTGACGCTCTTGAAAGCTCTTGTTACAGTTTCCTTCTGAAGGGAAGCCAAGGAGTAGCCTTTCTCTTCCAGAACAAGCCTTAAACTAGTCCGAAGGACTCCTGGATTGGGTAGAGAAACCGGGATCTGTTCTAGCTTTTGTTTGCCTGGGGAAACAGCTGCTAAGTCCATTTTAAGCTTTCTTTTTTTCTCCCTGACTTCCAAAACCTAATGATTTGCTTCTTGTAATTGAAGCTTTGTTTGTGTTCAAGGGCCTGAGGCTGTATTTTGAGGTGTATGGTGAGTATTCTATCGTACCTTAGTTTAATCGGTGCAAGCAGCGAGCTGTGTTCTGGTGGACTCCTAGAAGGCAGCAGTGCAGTGTTGAGGGGAGAGGGAAAACTACCAGTAAAAGAACAAGATTCTCCTTATGCTGCACATGACCTTGCTGTGTGTATCCGATGGGGCAAGAGGCGGTTTTTGGCACGGGGCTTGTGTAATTGCCACCCTTTGCTGCCCTTGGTGTTTGGGAACATGGCTGGGACGTTGCCTAGCTGCAGATGCGTTGAGAGCCAGCGAGGACTCGAGGAAGCTGGCTGAGGGTTGACCCCCAGAGTCCTGTCACAGCAAGAGATGTAGGTTCCTGGGCATACCCCACGCATAACACTGCCTTGTGGCCTCAGTCATTTTGCGTTTGGCTCTTACTAACAGGATTTTGCCTTCACTTTTGCCCCAAATTTACTTCTGAATGTGTTGCTTTTGCCGATGATCACTAGGAAGAGCTCCTGTGGGTTGGCAGACATGCCCACAAGCTTGATCCCTCTGTCCACACAGACTTGATCTCTGCGCACTTGGCTATTTGCACATCTCTGCATCCATGAACACCCAGTGTATGTGGGCAGAGTGCTTAATGAGTGATGAACTGACTTTTCATCAAGCTTAGAGAACGCTGTCAGTGGGGTAGAGATCAGCTGAGCAATCCCGTAGGTAGAACCGGTGCAGCCCACTGCCTGGTATGCGAGTTGCTGGAGTCTGCTGCCTCATCCGTGGGGAGAAGCCCCTATTCCCAGCTACCTCAGTTTTTTTCCTTTGCACTTTGTCAGATCTTTGTTTTCTTTTAAATTGCATTTTGTCCTTCAGTGAAAACCTAAAAGCAGATGAGAAGCAGGGCAGAATGATGCCACTGTCCAAGGACAGTTTACTTTAATTTCATTTTAAATGCATGTTTCTGTACAAAAAGACCAAGGTTGACCTGCAGCTGCTGTAAATAGTAAATAAAATTTCTATTACTTGAAAGTAACTATTATACTTGTAAATGAGAGAAGCAATTGAAAGACTGTCCTGATGATTTTTAAATAGGAAAAAACCTGTTTAGAAAATAGAAGCCTCTGCTCTTTTAAGGACAGAGCAGGTCGTTTTCTCTCTGCCTCTGCTCTGCACTGTTTTGCCTGTGAACTTGATCCATCATCTCAATAGAGATTCACTGATTTTTCTGTGATGTCTAATCTGGATTTTTTTTCTCCATGGAGTGCCCCATTTACTCACCTACAGAGGAAAAACTGTCCAAGTAAATACCCACCTCCCATACCTGAGATTATGTATTTGCCCATTTCTTCAGGATCTTCAAGTACACTGGGTTATGCTTAGCTCGAAGAATTAAAAAAAAAAAAACAAAACAGAACAACCAAACTGTGTTTTCTTCTGCTTCTAAAGGTGCTATTTTGACATTTTTTTTATTCCTTACACTGTGCTCGACTTCTTAAAGTACCAAGGTAAGCTGATAATCAGCCTATGTTTGTTCTCTGGGTTTTTTCGGGTTTTTTTGAGTATTCACTCCTATTTCAAAAAACATCCCTTTTCATAAAGACAGCTTCCGAACTGTCAAAGGCCTTAATAATACAAAAGGTAATAGGAAAATTCTGCCTTTTTTCTTTCTTTGTAAAGGCACAACCAAGAAATGTTTCACAGGGACTGTTTTCCTCTAAAATTTTAAGTAGCTGCTCGTATTAACTTTGAATGAAATGTAGCAAACATTTTACTGTCCACACACACAGAGTAGGGATAAAACAAGGAGCTCTTCATGTCTCTGCGGACCATACCAGTTAGCTGCGAATTCCAGAGCCTTCTATTGGCATCATGGTGGCTATTCCGTAAATATTCATCTTCCTGGGCTCGGTCCCAGGACCTGGCTGTGTGTTGTTCCCGGTGTGTCTGGGACACGCTGACCTGTGTGGCTGTCAGAGCATCTGGACGCTGGGCCAGGTATGGGTTTTGCTTCAGGCTTCGTCTGTTCAGCCCATGTTTGAGACGTGCACGTGGCTGGCGAGGTCTATTCACCCCAGAGGGTTTAGCTGCCTCGTGCCATGGGTGGTCAGGGGGTAGAAGGAAGGGAGCTACCAACTGCTGCTGTCACTAGAGTGATGTCAGCATGGTCAATTGGAGAAGACTCCTGTAGATGCACGTCCTGGAGTAGAGAGCTGAATTTTAGTCCTGTGTAGGAAATTTTTTGTTGTCCTTATTGTGCTGTCTCTAGTTTTGTTCAATCCATATCGTCAGTTCGGTTTAGGGATTTGGAAACTTAACTTTGCTAGAAGTTTACCATTCTGTGGAGGTCATAAAAAGTCATACTCCTGCCCTGCCTGAAGCAGCAGGAAGGATCAGGGAGTTGGTATTTGAACTTGTCCCATCTCCAGACATCAGGTTACTGCCTTCTCGAGGCTCCCCAGACCCAGTGGTGCAGCATTTCTCAATCTAAGAGCCCTTTACCCTTTTGAAAAGAGTCCAGAGACTGCCTTGTCATCGTTCTACTTCACATGTTGGGTGCTGCCCTCTGGACCATCCTAACTCGTCCAGACTGTTGTTGTCCAGGGACCACGGACTGGTGGCCTTCCTGAGGTGTGTCTATGTTACCTGCAGCACTGTCTGAAAAACAGCTAATAAATGAGGGACCATGGAGAACCCTACTGAGCTTTTGCAAATCCTTGATCCCCTTGTTTTAGGGGAGGCTGAAGAGCAGCACCATTCATGGCCAGGCCTGCGCAGTCTGAGCCTTACAGCCATGCCCTGGCAGCGCGGGCGAGGGTGAGACCAGCCTGTCCCTTACATAAGGGTACAATATAAAGGTGTATGGGCTGAGCATTACAGGAGATCTAGTATTTTGCATTTCTTATATTTAAATCTGAAAATATTGGAGGCTCTGGAACTACTTCTCCAGGGTGGAACAGCAAGTATTGGCTTGAATAACTGGGGAGCTCCTGGGCACCTAATTTTCCCCTCCACTTTTTTTTGTTTGTTTGTTTTGAGAAAACAGAAATATGTAACTGCTTCCCAGTTTGTATACTCACTGTTTGATAGTCTGAAGTGGGAGCCTGAAAAGCTGGGATTGTTTTAATTTTGCCTTCAAAAGGAAAAAACAAAATTTTTTCATGTTATATGCTCCACCTTCGTGTTTATTGAGTACCACGAATCCTTTAGGATTGGGCTGAAGACTTGAAATACATCTTATATGAATGATGACTTCTTAGTCTGGCTTCGTACTGTACAAATACTCTTATTTTAGTGTAAGAGAGTGAAATAACAACTCCATTGACTAATCCAATTGTGATAGTGTATTCCATGAGCCAAGTAATAGGGTGTTGGAAGGTAACACTTCATTGCTGCCGCTCCCGTAACGGGTCAGTGTTCTGACAAACAGGATCTTGCTAATTAACGGGATACTGTCAGAATATATTGCCAGTTTTTCTACAAAAAACGCATCACTGTGATGTGATAGAAACACTCACCTGGTCTTGTTTACTATCGCTGGCACGCAGCTTGACGACGAGGTTTGTTCCATCCTCCAGCTGTCGTGCTTTGCCTTCTGTATACAGGTGTGTTTACTGTTACAGGCTTTTTATGTGTGTACGTTTTCTGTGGGAATGGAGGTTTTGGGTTTTGCTTTAACTTGTTTATGTGCCCTCCCCAAAATCTTCCTGTGTTGCTTTAGAAATGAATCCACGAATCGCTTGGGGCCAGGCTTTGGAATGCTCTGATCTGAGTATGTTGAGTTACTTCTGTTAAAAACAGGGAAAAATAAGACATAAACGCTCTCTGGCCTCAATCAAACTATGCAATATAGCGCACCAGAGAGCTGAACTCCTTGTGACACAGAAGACACATGGCTCTTGTGTCCTTCCAAATCTAGTCCTTGGTCCAAGGTTAGGAGAGCTTGTACTCAATGGCCACCCAAGAACCGGTTGCATCCAAATCAGCTCTTGTTCGATGGTTTTCCTCCTTCCCCCTGTCAGTGTATTGGGTGTTTTGACTCTGAATGTTGTGCTGTCAAGGTGTTGCCCTCCTGTCAGTCTCGTATTGTTGTCAACTGGAGCTTGTCTTGTAAACCTACCTGTGGCTTTACCTTTACTTCACGACGTTTGCATCTCTTTGCTCTGGAGCATGTCAGGCATTTTGGCTTAGCCGTGTCCCTCCAGGTTGACGTAGGTCTTGCTTTATGTGCCTGTGTGGTTCAGTTGTGGGTCTGGTGCTTACAGTACAGAGTACCTGTGGCGTCCCGAATCCAGTCCAAGTACGTTTTCATTTCCTCCGCTTGTGCCTGTGTATGTGAGTTTGAATTTGCTGATTCCACAGCAGTTCAGGGATAAACGCCCACGTGATCAGGACTGCTGTAAAGGTTCTTTGTTCTCCCATTGCTTCGTTTGTTCCTTGTGTTCCTCTTCTTCCCCCTGTTAAATGCTGACAAAACTGTTCTTCCAGGTTCTGCATCCTGCGAGTAGCTCTTCTCGACCAGCTGATCATGTCTTCTCACTTTCTCACGCCACCTTCTGAGCAGTTTGCCTGTGTTTGTCCGTTACTTAACGCGCCTTGTCCCTCGTACTGCGTCTCTCTCCTAACTCGGTTCACTATTTTGTCTTTCGTTCGGGTTAATGTTGATTTATTTCTCTGATTTCACAAAGGGGTTTCAGTGCACAACACGCGAAAACAGAAAATCTCTCTGCAGATGTCTGGGTCTGTTCATCCCCTCCCCAGCACAAACGGTGTCGGGGGTTCAGCCTGTTCCATTCCTAACCCCAGGTTTGTCCTAGTGCTGGGCGGAACAAACTCTGAAGGCGTTTCTTATTTCTCTGGGTAGTTGGAAATATTTGGAGATTTTCTTCTTTGGAAGTAGCCACTGCAGATGAGCAGCTGGCATGCGAGAGGCTTGTTATGCTTCCATAGTCAGTATTTTTAATTGAGGAACAAATAATTTATTTTGGGGAAAAATGTAAATTCTTTTGTATTTGTATGTCAAAGTGGCCTTCATAGGAAAAGCACATAAAATATTTAGATTAAAATTGCTTAGCTGTGTAATTTTAGTGGGGATTTTTGTATTGACAGGGTTTCTATGCATTTTTCAAAATATACTTGCTGTTTTGTGTTAGAATTATTGGAACTATTTTTAAAAACGTGTATGACCACATTTTCCATGGTTGATCCCTTTACTATCATTCCTTTTGAATACTACAGAGATTTTAATTAACCCTGTAAATTAATTTTCCCCCACAACTCTTTGCATTAAGTCAATATAATGAGTTCTGGCTTGGGCGTGTAGCTTTACGGGAATAGCCTAGTAGTGTAGCTGAGCTACGGAGAGATCTTTTTGGAGAAGGTGTGTTTCAATTGCACTTAAAGGACTAAATTAGCAAATTAAGGTTTTGCTGTACCTCACTGGGGTTTTTAAACTGTTTACACTCGAGCATGATTTCAGAAGGTTCTGTTTGTGCAGCACGCCGTTCTCCTTCATTCTGTTGGGATCATGCTAACATTAACAGGTAGGGAAAGCTCTGGAACGTGTGTGGTATCCTAATGGGTGTGACACGAGTTTGAGGTAGGGAGGAGAGGGAAATTGGATCTATTAATGTATTTTTCCATTTAATTATGCACGCATTTTCACATTGGCTGGGACTAACCGAACTTAAAATTGAATTGTAAGTACAATTAGTGGTTTGGGGTGGGGGGAGACGAAGGGGTTGGCAGAACTGTAGGCAAAAATAGCTGTTAGTTGCACTGCAGAGCAGTTGCCTTGAGTGCCTATGCAAAGGACAGCCCGGGTTGGACCCACCGGACCCTTCCGTTATGCTCTGGTTTTACTTTCTCCTCTCCAGGTGTTATGGTAAGGCTTGCTAAGTAGAACCTTCCCAGGAACGTTTGTCACCTGACACTTGAGTTTTATCATGTTATGTTTGTATTTTAGTGGTTCTTCTTGTTTCTGTTTCGTAAGAGATCCCATATGGTTCATAGGTTAGGGTAAGTGCAAGCTTTTAGGCGCAGTAAGGATGGAACATTGCATGCTGCCATGTCTCCTCAAAACTGAAGAGAAACGTGCAATTTTCATGGCACTTTGACCTGTTGCTGAAACACTGGGTTTTGCAATGGAACAAACTCTCAATGAAAACACTCTGTCTGTGTTAGATGTCTTGCAAGTGAAGAAAAAGGCAGTTAATTGTACCCACAGATAATTTGCTATTGGTTTCTTTAAAAAGAGTTTTATTATCCGTTATTAGAAAAATACAGATTTCTTGGTTTACTTTAGTTGGCATAAATTGCCCAGTGCAGAGTCTGGTCCACCTCCATCCATTTACTTTCATGGAGTAGCTGCACATAAAATTGACTCAGCCAAGCAGGAGGGCTGTTGGGTTACTCACCGGTAACCTCCCTGGCAGAGCTGCTTTGTGGCTCTCGCACAGTACGAAAAGGGACATGAGAATTTTCCCGGATTAAGTAGCACTCGCTTCGTTTACGTGTTCGGTATAATGTTGGGTGACTAAAGGGAGGTTCCCTTTTTAAAGTATTTGACTTGTGCTTTGGGGACTTAGTTGCCACTGTGCAAATTGTGCTGTAATATTGTACCAAGGATCAGTGAAAGTGTTTTATCTTTTTTAATGTCGTTTGTATTTGACCGGGTTTTATAAATGTAAGAAAACAGAGTGTTGTATTTTGATCTGACATTTGCGTATGGTAAAAGTAATTTTGCTTTATGTATTGGAGGTTTGTTCAGAACTTGAATTATTTTATAGAAGGGTACAGACCAAAATTAATTGTCTTAAAGGTGTTTAGTAAACTAACCAAATAAAACATTGATGGTTTGAAAACTTGTTAACTGCTCCTTATGCTTTTTCTTTCTATTTTTAAAAGAAAGGAAGAACATAGTTCAAGATTTTCTTTCAAGGTCTTACAAAAAATGAAGAAAGAAAAAAAAAGTACATTTTATAAATATCATCTCCCATGAGTTATCTGTTTTATTATTAAACATTCCTACATGCCAGAACTTTAATCAAAGGGGAAAACCCAAAGGAAATAAAAGGAGGAGGAAAGGCTAAGGAAATGAGGGGAGGCGGGAGCAGTCCCTCTCGGCTCTGTCCAGGCAGTAAGTGCTCACGGCCGCTGGGCCCTGGATGCTGGTGATGGCCCCTCTGGGAGAAATAGGAGTGGGAAGAAGCTTCTGGTCACCTGCAAAAGCTCTCACGGTTGTTTGAAGGTCTCCGTCCTGCCCTGCCGTCACCTTCACTCGTCCTCTTCACAAATGCTGCTGCTTTCATGTGACCTTTAAAAGCAGAGGAGAAAAATATGTGAAGTGTAACTGCTCCCAAGGGCAGGTACAAACAGCTCCTGCCAGGGCTGCCAGATACTTGGTGACCCTCAGTTGCGCCATGGCCTGCATACCTCATCTCATCAAGTTCAGAGGTCTGGACTTTTTTAAGATGCCAAGCAGCTGCAACTCAAATTAAGCCATATGCTTCCTTCGTGCTGCGCGTCTCCCTTTACTGATGTACCAGCCGTTGCTTCTGCTAGTGCTGCCTGTGCTGAGCCAGAGCCAGCGCGAGGGCTCTCGACTGTTGATGGGGTGTGGAGGGTCGTCCGTGATTATGGGTGGGAAGGCGACGACAGCAGTAAACTCGGCCACTGCAGTAGTCCTATACCTTTTGATCATCAGGAAAATCCATGATTTCACCCAGAGCTCTGTCTGCCTCTTCTTAAATAAAAGGCCTTTGAGGCAAGGCCAGATGTGAGGTGGGAGTCAAGGAAATGCTGAGGCTTGGGGTAGCCTGGGCAAAGGCAGTGAAGGGGGAAGGCAGCGCTACAGCTTCAAAGCAGAGTGCGAACCTGGGTGCTGTAAACATGTACTCTAAAAGAGATGGAGAAACGTGGGTCTTTTGCTCAATAAAACCCTTTTCTTGCTTAGTTCAACAGCCACACCACATGAAGCACAGCTCCAGAATTTCCAGCCAGTTTGGAGCAGAGAGCCCGAGGCCTCCAGTGTAAACATGGGCTGATGATAGAGAATCTTGTGTTGATTTACTCCTGTTGCTGGTGTTCCCATGGTTATGGCTGCGTAGATGGGCTCTGCCATATCTCCCCTGTCTTACTGAGTCTTGGAAACAAAGACTGGAGGGGGAACCTGGATTTATTTTTATTCCACAGCCCGGAATCCTAACAGAAAGGGAAGAGGGCTACTGCCTGATACCCTTTACCTTTTACGCACAGAGCATCTATATCTTCCTCTTTTTACCCCCTCATTTTTTTTTCTAAAGTATCATAGAAGAAACCTAGAAATTGTTCCTTAAACTGGATTTTCAGCCAAGGCTCTCAACGCCTGGAAGCAAGGCCTCCCGGTGCCTCCTTAATCACAAGGTACTTGCCAAGAAGGCTAAGTACCGAGTTTACGGAACAGGACTTGTGGCTGTGATGGCTGTGCCACAGGGAATCACAGTTCTCCAGGAGACTCTACCACAACCCCAGAGGAGTGTCCCACCAGCTTTTTCCTGGCAGGAATGTGCTAGGAGTGGCAATGCAGTTGGCAAAGGCTCCCCGCGAGGTCAGAGCTGCTGGAGAATTGTCTGGATGTGTGAGCAGCCCTGGCTTTGCCAAGCCAGGCTCTTCCCAGGACCAGTGCCTGCAGGCTTTCACCAGGGTGAGTATTCCAGGAGAAGAAAAAGGAGGTGACGTGGGAAGTATGACAAGCTTCGCAGAGCAGGTAACTGATTCCTGGCCTCCAGAATCTCAAATCGAGCAGCAAGCCCTGCTTTTTGCTAAGCTCTGCGTTGCTAAGTCAGCCCTTTGACACAACAATCACTGGAAACAGTAAAATTAACCAAAGAATTAATTGCTGCTCAGAATTCAGTGTAACCTTTTTGTCTGAGAGCTGCTGTAAAGTCAGAGTCAAAAATTAATGTACAGTTCACAGAGTCCTGGGAAAGGTGCGAGTCATTTGGGAAGAATGTTGTTGCCACTCAACAGATTTTGCTGCTCCAGGTGAAGCCAACGGCAGCAGGATCACACCTATTGTTTTTGCTTTTTCTCCAGTGTGCTTGGACGTGCGCAGGCCAGGCTCTGTCACGTGTGGCCTCTAAGGAATTGTGAACCCCAACACGGTGGGCTGGGCTGGAGGAGTTGGCTAATGGAGAACTTACGGTAAGAGCAAAATGTATTTTTAACCACTAGGATATGCTTATCGTCAGGAAAGGGCAAGCAGCGCTCCTATCTCTCCAGGGAAGGGGAAGTCTTGACTGTGACTTTAGTTTTTTTCCAACTCCTTTCCAAACTCTGAAAGTGGGGTTTTTTTTTCCTTGCTGAGACAAGTCATCGGATTAAATCAGGGAGTTAAATAGGCATCAGTCCTGGGTCACAGGTGAGAAATCCTCAATGCCAGGAGCACAGTGTTTTTCCATTGCATGTGGTGTATGTTCAGGGAAGACCTTTGGAAAGAGTGCTTTGAAACCAGTCTGTTCTGCTTTTTTTAAATACACTAAGAGTCTGTCCAGAAGCTTTCAAATTTTCAGGGCAACTTTGATGTTTTCTCTCTTGAAGAGGAAAGCAGATTCCCCTCACAGTACCCCACCCTGCTGCCTCTGGACAAGCTGCACATCAGGTGCCTGTGATCGAGGGCTGCTTTTTGGCTTGGGTGCTTTGCTCAGAAAGGAGCTGGATACGTCCCCTTGCTGCAGCGCCCGTTTGAACTCCGCCACTCTGGTAGAGTGCCCAGGGATGCCCGCCCTTGGCTCCCAAAGCGAGCACAGGGTTCACCTTACCCGCAGCAGCGGGGCTCTAACATTTTCCACAGCCTGCCCCGCTCTCCTGTTCTGTAATCCTGCCCTGGGACTAGAAAAGCCTTTCCCTGCAACACTTCGCACTTTGCAGGACAGACAGTAAAGATGCCTTTCAGGGGAGCTAGGCAGGAAGGGGTTTGCTGATCCTGTAAATACCCGGTTGCCTGTTTTAGTCAGTGGTGGGAGTTACAAAGAAAAGAATAGCTTTGAAATGGTAAAAGCTGCCTGACCGAAGAGACAGGCTGAGGGTGTTACCAGGGTGCTTCGTACCATTCTTTCGAGCAGGCAGCGCTGCTGCCCACCTCCTCAAAACCAGTCTCGCCTGTCCTCCTGCACAGGCGTCCTCCTCAGCTGCAAGAGCTCCCTATTCCTCCCCGCTCCAGGCTCCCTCCTGCCCCTCCCCAATGCCCCCTTCTCTGAGGCTGGTTGAGTCCTTAGTGCTCCTGCTCACGCTCCTTTGTGCAGTCTCAGATTTAAAAGCTGTAGCTCACACACTGAAATAATTGCAGTGCGGTAGCACTGGCTGCAGTCTCTGCGCGATGAGACTGCCGGGCAGGGGGTTAGGCATGACCCCTGGCCTGCCATCAGTGCCCGCTTACAGTTCCCCTCAGGTTTTCCTTCATCGCTGGACGCGGTGACCTCGCAGGGACAGGGAGAGGTGTGCTGTGCTGCTCCTCCCAACTCAGTGGCTGAGTGGGTTTGTCCTAGATTTCTTCTCCTTGATATGTTTGTGTCGGCATGTGCGTCACCCCAGGCGCTGGGGAGCAGGAGGTGCTGCCCTAGGGACTGCTGGTCTGAGATCCAAACGTCTCCTTGGGAAGGGCCTATCTGTTCCCATCAGCCTACTGTGGAGCTGAGGGATCTGCTCGGTGAAGGGCTTGGACATCTGGTGGGGAGCTTCTCTGCTTCTTGCTATCTGTTCTTCAGCAAGTTTCGCTGACTTGCAATTAAATCTTCTTTTGTGTTGGTTTTAATTGCCCTCTCAGTTCCCCATACCACAGAGTAACGCTGAAGAATCCATTTCTGGCCTTTCAATTTGTCTCCTCATTTCAGCTCCGTCTGTGCTGTTCTCCTTGCTGTCATAGTGTGAAATATTCAGGGAGAAATGTGAAATTCCCTCATCTGAAAGTCACGTACCACATCTTAGAGCTTGCCATGAGGCACAAGAGCGTTGCTGGCTCTACCTGCTTTGAAGAGCAAACAAAGGACAGCTGTGAGCACCACGTTGTCTGCTCTTGGCAGATGCTTGGACACCAGCCTCTTTTCATGGAAATTAGGTTGTTACTATTAGTTGATTTTTTTGTCAGGACCTGAGCGACTCCTCAATCGCTTTTCCATTTTCATAAAGGGGTTTGTGAATCACACACACGTAAAACGAAGGAATTAGCAAATGCTTCTTCCCTTTGATGTATGGTAATCTCTGCTTCTCATAACTTCTTGTAATGGCTCCCTGGAATTTTCCATCTTACTATGAGTATTTCGATGAAAGTTGGAAAAGAAACCCCCTCCCACTACCTTGTACTTGTTTAAAGAGAACAGGAAGGTTGTGCAAGCTAAAATTAAAACAAAACTGGTTTGCAGCTGAATGATTGTGTAACCCACA
Organism: Bucorvus abyssinicus; assembly: GCA_009769605.1. Taxonomy (NCBI): domain Eukaryota; kingdom Metazoa; phylum Chordata; class Aves; order Bucerotiformes; family Bucorvidae; genus Bucorvus; species Bucorvus abyssinicus. The sequence continues at coordinate 17,232,500 of CM020040.1, forward strand.
TGTTAAGAAATGAGACCAGGAAAGGGCTGAGGAAGAACGTTCTGAAACAAGCCCTTCAGGTGTGGGGCAGCGGCTAAGGTTAAACAGTCCCTGCTCACAGAAACGTGCTGGACTCACTACTTGGTACGGGAATAACACGATGCCATCGTAATATTTTCCTAAGCTGGAAAAGTGGCTTTAAAGGCAGGCGCGTTCCATTTGTCTCCGTTCAGAGGTGCAGTGTCAGAACCAAGCGCACCACTGCTCAGTTCAATGTTTACAACATTTCCTAACTTTTTTTCCCATGCTAAATGACATTTTATATCCTCCAGGTATTAGTCTGGTGATTGACATAACCCAAAATCAAATCACTTCCCGCTACTAACTGCCCACTCCAGCTTTCTAGGCTCTTTTTTTCCTTAGCCTAACCTGTTCCTGGGAGGTGATGTAATGAAAATGGTACCACCTTCAGACTCTGCTCTGAGAAGACAGATGCTCCTCGATTTGCTCTTGATTGTACAAACGCATTGTTATAAAGGTCCTAAAGATTAACTTTTCTTGCCTAAATTTTTGCCAAGAATTGTCTAGGGGCAGCATAGCTGTTGCCTACTTTATCCTTCAGTTTGAAAAGGAAGGTATAATATTATTCCAAATTTTTCCATCTCTGTAGAAGTGAATTTGAACTCAACATCTTCTCTATTTCCACTCTTTCACTGTCATTGGCAGCATGGTGAGGGAACATCTTTCTGCCGGATTTCTCTGGGACGTTCAGTTCCGTGGACATACTTGGAATTTGTGGATAAAAAAAGAGAGAACTGTCCTCTCTTTATGATTGCATTTAACCATTTGGAACAGACAGTTATCTGTGTTGGAGAACACTAGAATTAATGTAGTTTAGTAGGGGCAACAGCCTTCATCACAGAGCCATCATTGCAGCCACAGGCATCTACACCCCTGGGCTGTTCTTAGAGAAAGCAGGAAGGAAGGAATCTTCCAGAAAATCTCTTGGGCTGGATCAAGACCCTGTTTCCAACATGCAATGTCAGCGTTGCTCTCGAGGTGGACCCTGAGTTATTGGCAGCATTAAGATTGCAGAGTAAGGCCCCAATCCAACGAATATGTAGAGCTGTGCTTAGGTTTTGTATTTGCAGAATCCTCCGTCTGACTTTGCGAGGCTCTTCTGAACGCAGCAGGCTGCTGGACAGGACAGAGTTGCTTTGACCCGGTATGACACATGGTCGAAAGCAGAACAGATTGGGAAATCTGAAATTTGGAGGAGCAAGGGAGTGGGTTCTCAGCAGAGCTTCTCACAGTCTTCCACCGCTCCTCTCCACTGTACCAGTTTATTAAAGAGACCTGGAAAAAACCCTAGTTCTTGCCAGCCAGGGTGACTCCTATCACAGCTATGACAGGTTTATTCCATCTGCAAGTCAAAACAAGTTTCTCCTCTCTCTTGAAGGTACATAATTATCAAGATTGTCCTCATTGCTACGCCCGTTACCGCTGCCTATAATCTCTGGGTATTTGCACTTTCCTGGCACAGTCCTGACTGGCAACACAAAGCTTGCGTGTGCGATAAGTTTAGCCTAAGAGACTCTTCTTACTAGCGCTAGATGCCATGAATCAGAATGATTAAGTGGTTTGTCCACAGCTCAAAGCAGATTTAGTGTTTCTGCACTGCAGTCCTACTAAATCGTGAATGTCACCAAATGCACAAATATTACCTGAAAATATTAAATCCTGTTCTCATAAATACAATCTGTTTCTACTCATGCCGGGGACCTCAAACCTTAACTGTTTATTTTTTCTTCACCGTTTATTTTTTCCTATAAACAAAAAGCTCCTAGAAACTTGAAATTATGTTAGTTTAAATTTTCTTCATGCCAAAAAATGTCACAATGATAGTAGTTCTATTTAGACAATAGTTTGGAGCCAGAAAAGCATCTAAAATTGTATCTTCTTCCCTCAGTTAACCCTTGTTCTTGCTTTGGCCAACCGCAAGTAACCTGCCTCTGCATATCAGCACCTGAACTGCAGGCTGTGGTAGGAGCATTGGTGCTACTACTCAGCAGAAATGAAAACAAATGGTCCAGCAATGAGGATGGAGAATCGGTCCCCGGTGGCCTTGGTTCAGGACCTTGCCCTTCTTTGCCCCATCTGAGTGACTGGCAGGCTGGAGAGAGGCAGATCTTTGAACGTGCCAGAAAGTCTTTCGAGCTCATACTCTGATCTCTTGACTACAAAGTCAGCTCATACCTTGGAGGAGATGCTTCTGCCTTGTTCTCCATTTTTAGGCAGGAGAAAACAGAACTGACTGCTCTGTGGTGCTAATCTGTGAAGACCAAGAGGCCTTCACCCCTCTATAACGGGGGCTGTTCATGCACCCGGAGTATCTTGGGAGCAGAGTCACCACGGCCGGGTGTCAGGGAAGAGAGGAAAGGCTGCCCATACAGGTGGCTGATACCATCACAACTGGAAGGACTTTGCTTAGAGCTTCTGACACACAGAGAAGCCTGCTGTCAGCTGACTTCTGCTGCGAGGCAAGCGTAATGTTTTGCACCACTCCTGCTCTGAAACTCTCCCGGAGCTGTAGGGGCAGATAGATACCTCCTTTTGCAATAGGGGCCAGCAAGATGCGAAGAGATCTCGCCTTTAATGCTTCAGTGCACAGCGATGCTGCTGGAAGGAGGAAGTATGAACGAGGTGACACTGTTCCAGCACCTTTAGCCCTCCCTGCTCACTCTTTTTGCTTTTCTGGTCATCTTCTACTGCTCAGCAGAAACCTTGTGCAATATCCTCCAGGAAGGTGAACCTTGTGCGAATGCCCCTGTGCTTCTGGTGGCTAGAGGAAGGCTGAGTCCCTTCCCTTAGAAATTTAAACAAGCCTCTTCAGCAGATTCACACATTTTAACTTGCTTTCACAAGGCTAGTTGGTCACAAGTGATACCATAGCCTCCTCTGAGACTTCTCACCCAAAGTATAATGCAAATTCTATGTAAACTTCCTCTCGCCATGCGAGAGAAGTCATGCCTACATGCCATTTTTGTTGAGGGGTGTCCTGGGGCTCAGAGTGCCATGTTCTACCTGGGGTCCCCCAAGGCATGCACCAAACCTGGAGCATCCCCAAGGGGTAGAGAATTGAGGAGTTCTGGTGGCTCATGAAACTTCCTGGGCTCAAGCTTGCACTCTAAAAGCCCTTCCACTGCAGCATCCAGTCCTCCCACATGGCAGCAGCGTTGTTCTGCCACATCAGCATCATCGTGGCTCTGTCCAGAAAGGAGCCACCCTCACCCAGGCCACGGGGAAACTCGCAGCAGCTGCTCCGGGGGAAAAATGCCGTATGTGGCCTCTGTCGCAGGCAGAGATGGCCTCGCTCTCAAAACGGGATGGAGAGCTGCCTGGGCGGGCAGTGCCGGATAGCCCCACGCGTCATTTCTCTCTGGTGCTGGCAGGTGGTGCCGGCCAAGCCCTAACCTGCACCTCAGAGCTAACACAGCCAGGGCCAGAGGTTCCCGGGGATGCCATGGTCTTGAAAACACACATGGCCTTGGTCACGTACTATGGACCGAGCACATCTGGCTCCCCACCACTTGCACGCGGTACCAAATCCCACTTCCTCTGATGCTCTTTCAGTATGAGCCTGCCAGGTCATATGTCTGATGGGTGCAGGGACAGGGAAGTCTGATCAGAGCTCTGTGTGCATCTGGTTGGGGTCTGCTCCCTTTCTGTTGCTCCTCCTGGGCCCTTTTCTAGTCTTGTCTTCCTTTCTTTTATTTTTGCCTCCCTTAGAAGGGCTCAGCAAAGCTGGCTGATAGCAGTTGCCATCAGTAAGCACCTCCTGGGACTGCCTCTCTCTTTGCTTCCCCTAAGTCATCGCTGTTTGGGTTACCATGCTGGAGAAGGAGACCAGTGTCAGCCAGACCTGTGACTTTTGGGTTTAAAGAGTGGTTGGTTGCGATTTGTAGCTCTAAATAATAGGACCCAAATTCACGCTTTGTTTTTGCCTGTTCACAGCCTGGTGGACACGGAGAGGTCTGTGCAGGCTACTTTTCTCTTGCTTTTTCATCCCAAATTTGGTGTAGCTTTCATTTTGTTTCAGGTAATCATGCCAGCAAAGAAAGGCTGGAGGGTTTGAAGGGCTGAGGACAGTTTGCTTCTCCAGTTCCTGTAATGGAGGCAGTACCTTCTTTAAGGGGTGAGGAAACAGGCAATGTCTGCAGTCGCTGCTGAAGCCAAGGTGTTAGGCCATGGGCAGAAGTAGGAAGTGGCTGTGTCAGCTCCCCAGCTCTTGGGGACCTCTGCTCTCGTACACCAGAAAAGCCACAGGCAGTTCTCAACCAGTACTCTGAGAACAACTGGACTGTTTATACCACTATTATCTGGAGTGGATTTACATAGCGTGCATTCAAACCTTCGTTTACTTTGTACCAACCTCCCCGTGCAGGCAGTCCCTAAGTAACCATCTTGCCTGAAGTGACGTGCCCACTTGGGTTTGGATAAGTACCTGCTTTCCCAGCTGGTTCACTGTTCTGCTGCTAAATATTGCTCAGTTATCCTAGCCATGCCAAGCCTGATTTTCATCTGTGGATTCTGCAAGGCAAGCTGTGGAATGCAAATTATTCCAGTGTATTTGCGGGTCTGTGCTGAGGAGGAGATCCCTGGAGCTTGATCCTTCTGTTTCCCAGTGACTCATTATTGTTATGTAGGTTGCTGTATTGCCCCACCACTTTGAGACATGAAACACTGGGGTTTTGCAGGTCACTTTTCTTTTGTAAAAGAACACGGGGTCACAAAATCTGTGTGTGGCATTCCAGTGGTGATCACACGCTACTTGAATGCAACCTTTCTTCCAAAATCTTACCCAGAATCTTTCTCTAGGCAAAGGTGGAGTCCCCTCCAGCGCTTCACAGTGCTCAAGTGCTTAGAGAAGGAACTCTGAGTGCAGACAGTAACTGTTAGCATAGCAAAGTCTAACACAGGCTGCTTTCTGCAGGCCTTTTTATCTCAGGTGAGCAGTGGACTCCTTTGCTTTCACTTAATAACCCCAACAACCAAGAAGAGGTGGGGGAATCTTTAGACAATTATATGTTCATTTGATAGAGCACACATAAACGACTGCAAGTGCTTGTAAATTTTAATAACTCTTGAAGTTACATTCCAGTTGCTCTGGTTAGATGTCCTTTCTGCTCCACTGCTGAACAAAGGAGGCAATTTTATCAGCTGCCTCAGTGAGAGAGACCTTGCGGCTTCCTTACACAGAACAAGGCAAGAATAGGTTAAAAACTCTCCCCCCACCTGGTTGCTCTTTCCCAAACAGCCAGCTATCTCTCTGCAGTCAGGCTGGGTGGATTAGCTGCTGTGCCAGGAAAGAATGATGATCCTCCTGCAGCACCCACTTGCCCGGTGGGGAGGGATGACCCAGAAAGGAGCGGTGAAGAGGGGAGGGAGCGCTTGGAGAGAGGAGGCTCTTCTGCCTTATGAGCGAATTAAAGTGTGTTTGATCACTGGATGGATCTAGGGCATCCCCACAAAGCTCAGCCCCTGCATGTGAAGTCTTAAGGATTAAAGGAATGTCTGGATCCAGGGATCTGAATGCTTCTGGCTGCCTCATCCTTGCTTTGCGTTTACTCCTGAGCTTCACTGTCGTCTAGGCCAATTTTGTCACACGTTGGGATTTTGCAAGGAAACTTACCCCCAAGTTTCCTCTGTTACCCATGCTCCATCCACCCTGCCCTATGCTGTGGTGGGAAATGGTGTCCACGCTTGGCCGTGGTAAGGTGCCGAAGGTCTAACAGGATGCCACAGAGGTGGCAGGACGAGGGACACAGGTTTTGTGTTTGCCACTCACGGTCCTATGCGTAGTGTGAGGGTTTTTTGGACTGTTCTGGAGACCCAAACCAAGTGGTTTAGGTGAGTCAGCAGAACGCGGGCCAGGATTTGACTGTGGGTGCCTTCCCTTGCATTCATAGCCTGTTTTAAAAAATGTTGGCAATAAACAGCAAAATGTGGCTCACTTCAGCAAACGCAAGACCTGTCTTGAATACACTTTTATTTTCTCTATTTTTGTGCTCTATTTCACAGTGGCTTCTGACTGACTTCCAGCAAGGCAATAGTCAACCTGACTAGTATTTGTCACCTCCTATGAGCTAAATATAATTTGGATTTTATTTACCTCACAGTATTTCTTTAACAGGCTCTCTGATGTGAGTTCTTCCTGGAAAAAAGAATTCCGCACATTGCTGTCCTTACGCAAAATAAATAAAATCTTTCTGTCTTCTTGCCACATTTAGATCTATATATATCCCTGGTACACAGAGGAGATATCAGCTTGGGAATTGGCATGCTGAGGATAAATAAATGAATTTACAGTAAAGCCTGGTTATTGTTTTTAAAGACCTATTGAAAGGAGAAGACTGTTCTTAATTTTCTCTTGTAATTTCATTTCAAGATGTTTAGGTCTGTCAGAACATGGGGCCTGGGCTTTTATCTTCGCTCTCCAGTTGAAAACCTGGAGGCCACTCTGGTTTTTCACTCCTGGCTGTGGTCACGAGGAGAAGCTGTAGCCAATATGGGACGGGATCCTGCGGGCCACTGCCATACCGATTCCTTGTCCAGAAGTGAAAAGAGCTGCTAATCCTGCCTTGTTTGCTTTGCACACCACACCCCTGCTTATTGCCCACAATTTAGAGGCGGCCAAACTTGCTTCCTGTTGAAAACAATAGCCCTGGCTGACACAGCGCCTCACCTCCTAACGCACGAAACGAAGCGCTGGGGAACAGCCGGGAGGGTTTTAGGGGCAGATGTGCCCCATGGCTGGGGCTGGGCTGCTGGCGCTGGTGGTGCCCGCAGAGGGGTCGTCGCCTGCACCCCAGACAGGCAGCAGCCTGGAGAAAAATGTAGGGTCTGTTGATGGTGTGCTGTGGAAAGAAGTGACTTCATGGGGGATGTTAATTAGGGGAAATGAACCTGGGAACATGGGAAAACTTCCTGAAAATAACAAGCGGGAACAGGATCATCAAAGGCTTATGAATTTAGTGGGAATGTCTACAGGGAAGCTAGTTTGGAAGTGTCCGAGTGTTTCAAAATATGAGTCATGTTTTTCTCTGGAAGAAGGAGGATGTTATTTTGTTGTCGAGAGTGTCTTCATTAGGTAGTTTTCATCTGAAGGATCATACATGAGGATATAAATCCTAATTTTGTCAGTTTGTTTTACCTCTTCTAGGAAATGCACGCAACAATCAGAGCTGATGTTATCCGTGTCTAATAGCACTATAGGGAAGAGTTGTGCTGTGCAGGAGTCCCTCTGCAAACAGAGGATACATAGAAAATGTCCTAGCTATTTCTCAGGAACTATACTGGCTCGCAACCAAAATGTCACGGAGGATGTAGGTAACATACCCAGCACTTCCCTGTGCAGACGTGTTGTGTTCACAGGGTCTGGCTAACAAAGACAAGATGGTGTGAGCAATTTGCTGTCCTCCATATACCTGGGCACCAACGCCGACAATTTCTGATCCTGGTGAGTGAGACACATCCCGTGGCTGTGGTCTTAGGATGTGTACCAGCTTCCGAAATAGGAATTACCTTTCTCTTGTTCGAAATGGAGAATGTCTTGCACACGGGGCCACTGCCGCTTCCCTGTGTTTACCCTGGTGAGGTGCCACCGGCTTCAGTTGTTTACGCTGTGCTGAACTGGCCAAATAGTGCAGTGAAGGGGTGGTGAGTCAGGCCGACGATTGTTTAAGTGCAGGAAAACAAGCTGTGTGTGCAAAGTGATCTGGGCACCGGAGCTGGAAAATCTGTCCGAGCCCTTTTGCTGTTGGTTTGAGGAGGCTCGTGATATGAAAATGTTCCTGGGCCATTATTAAGGCTTATTTTTCAAGGGATGCTGGTCTTTTGGGAAACTGCATTTACTTCCATTTTATTGTTCTTTTGTTCTGCATTCTGACTCAGAATAATACCTTTCCCTGTGAGTTGGAGTTACAGCTGGAACTGGGTTACAGGTTCAAAACTAATCTGGTATCCCAGAGATCCACCTCACTGACAGAGGTTAGAAATCATCATCCCTAACCTACAGTTTCCAGGGGAATCATGGGCATACGTTGGGAAGGTTCTCTCTCCCTGTTTTTATCCAGGCTTTGGGATCAGATAACATCTGGCTCTATCGCTGTGCCAGGCTTTAGATAATTTACTGTTTCCATCTCTCCTCCAGCATGATCTATATGACCCTCCCCTGAGACATTTTAATGTCTGCAATGAACTCCCCCATCTTCTCTGGTGAACACTGAGGCAGATGATTAACTGTAGCCAAATCTAGTCCTTTTTCTCTGTAAATTATGCCTTACTGTCTCCTTCCTTTCCTTGGTTTTAACTAACAACCTCATGAAACGTCTGACTCCTTGTTTTTTCTAGGGAAAAATTTTAAACAAAACCACATTCAGACACACAGACATACACACACAAAACACGAACAATGAACGCTCACAGACAACCAAGAGCGTGCTCACAGAGGCATGCTTATACAGAGCTACAATGACGTAAAGCAACACCCTGAAGCATTTAATAAATTACCCAGATGTATACACAGAGGGACAGGCAGATGGGTTAGGGCTGCGTTTTCACTGGTGGATAAATGGAAACATCATTTTACTGCCCACAGGAGAGTATTTTGGAGAAGCGGTGGCAGTAGCAGCACCACATATTAAAGGTGATAATATCTCTTTATTCACTCTCTCAGACTAATTGGCTTATCCCAGGAAATGGCAACTGCTGCTAACAGCAAGTGTGAACCCATACGCTTTCATAATCAAAATCAGCGTGAAAACAGCATAGCCCGTTGTGGCTGAAATCATCCCCTGTTCCCAGGCAAGGAATGATTCCTGGAACTTGCATCCCTAAACTCTTTGATTGCTCAGGGCAGCCCTGTCTTTCTTTTTTCTTTCTAAAAGATAAAAGCAAACTGAATTCCCTGCATACAATCACGGGAAGAGGTATTCCCAGAACCCAGCTACACGGCTCCTGATGTATCAAACAGACTTTCCTGAATGCCCGTCGTCCTCAGGGGATGGGATATTAGGAAATACTGCAGTTTGTTAACGCCTGGTACTTGGCCAAACCCTCTCTAGGAGGCATTTTACCCACGGATACAAGTTAACTGAAACAGCTGCATGAAGTAAACTGTCTGAATGTCTTTTCTGGCCCACATGCAGGTTTTTCTCATTAAATGCTACTGCTAAGCTAACTGTAATCTCCTCCGATGTCCTTGAACCAGGGGATTCACTTGGATCTTCAATGTGCTTATGCTGAGTTATCAGTTATATGGTATGAGGCCTCTAAACACGTTAAACCAGCCGCACGATTCCTACTTGCACCTTTCTGCCCAGTGCCCCAGTCCAGCTAACGTCACCCAGCCTTTTCTTTATTTGTTTCACTGTTAAAATTTGGTTAGTGTTTAGCACTGTAATGATCTTCTTTGCTCGACTGCAAGAGAAACAAGAAGCCAAAGCCCAGCTGCCTGTACTCACAAACAAGAGCTGGTGCACGCAGAATGCCTTTATTCTGCTGCTGTTGATAATGATAACCCAGCCCAGCTCCCCGCGGCCCACGTTACATCCCATAACTCCCATCACCTGTGTGGATGTGGTAAACAAATGTAAAGTGGTATCTGCATTGATGCAATTTGCTGACGCAGTTAACCAATTCACAAGCTGTTTAGCAGAACAGCTTTACCATCCCTAATACTCTCAAGGTCTCACTGAAGGCTTCAAGAGCTGGTGCTGGATTGGTGGTGTTTTCCTGCGGTGTCTTGTTCTGCATTAGTATCTTAAAGCTTTCCGTAGCATTAGTGAAAACCTCAATCAAAATGTTCTCTTTTTAGCCTGTCTTTTCATATTATGAAAAAACAGCCTTATGTACTGGAAGCCAAAGTTATATATCAAAAAAAGCCTCCATTTTGCAGTTTTGTAGTAGCTCAGAAACTCTGGTTCCTATGGCCAGCTTCAGCCTTGGGAGCTATCAAAGTTATATATGTGAGGTTGGGTTTTTAATTTTATTTTTCCCTGGGTATGATGTGTGATGCATTTCTTCTAGGTATATGGTACGGTCTCTCCATTACTGACCATTTGTTCTTTTCAGAGAATTCTCTGGATTTCTCATCTTCTTGCTCTGTTCCATGTCAGCCAGGGACTGTCCTAAGCAAATCACTGTCATTCTCTTATTTTCTGTTTCCCCTTGGACTGTAAAGCCTCCAAGGATATTATACTTTCAAGACATCACCTCTGCTCAGCTGATGGCCAGGTAAAAATTGCAAACTGTATAACTACCAAAATGAACCCAAACAGCTGATTCCTTTAGTTGTACCTGTGTATCTATGTTAAATTGATGCTTCTCTCTGTCCTTTGTATTTATTTTCTTGGACTTCTTAGGCCAGGGACTGTGTTAGATTTATTGACAAGGAGCTTCGCACAACAAAGCCACAAGCATTGGGTGATGTGCACCATAATCGGTTGGGAGTTCATGCTTTGCTGTGTAACCCTGCTCATACTGAGGTAAGGAAAGGGCTGAACACAAGTGGGAGAGTTTCAGCTGCCTTTTGTGTGACACAGTTTTGAAACAATTGTTACACAGGAATTTAGTAATAAAAACTAATAATTAGTGATGTTATTTTATCTCCTCTGTCTTCCTCTATGACACCTCTTTCCTAGAGAAGCTGTGGATACTAATCCTGCTAATACTTGATGTTCTCTTGCACTCTGCTTTTTTTCTCCCCCTGGTCTTTCAGAAAATAATCCGAGTCTTTCAGCATTTCATCCACGTCTAATTTCACTTCCCCAGTGTGTTGGCGCAGTGAGTGAAGATGTACTTCCCTAATCTGTGGACTACCTTTTTCTGTCTTAGTTGTTCTTCCTCTGTTTTGGGGAAACTTAACCTTACTGTGACAAGCTCACAGTTCTGCATCATATCCCATTTCCCTTTGACTTTTTATGCTTATTTGTGTAACGGTGATGTTTTATACGTGTTAAGGGCTAATAGGGAATTTCAGACTGATGAGCACTCACAGCTTGGAATGACTGGTAGGATGTGACCTATTGATGAAATAGGAAATATTAGCTGGGGGTGGGAACAATAATGCAGACAGTCTAACGGAAATTGTGACTTTTCGCTACGTCCTGCCAAATGACGGTTTTTACATACATTTTGCTGGCAGTGAGCACAAAAGGAAAAAGAGAGATGGCAGCCTGATGAATTTTGCTGGGAGCTCTTCTTTTTCCAGGGCTTCTTCTGTGCCTGGGAGAGTGGGTGGCCCTGGAAGAAAGTAGATGCTCGTAGGGAAGAAGTTTACCACTTAGGGCTGCTGTCACTTAGAAGGGGGAGTGCAGGGGAAAGAGAGCTGCTACCTTATCTGCACTATCTGATTGGGTGCAGCAAAGCAGAAAGAAATTTCAGGCTCTTCCCCCTGTTTTCTGTATCTTCTGCTTATTTCCTTCCTATCTAATGGTTTGTTTATTTTAGTTGCCTCTTTGTTTCTGTTTGTCCAATTCAGACTTAGACCTGAGATTATAGACCTGAGACTTCCTCTTTCCACTTAAATAAATCCCTTCACCACAGCCAGGCTGTTAAAGCTGCTTCTGTCCAGATATGTTTTACCTACTTTGTGTAGCGCTCCATCCTACTAATACCAGATCAGGTGAAAGTCAGGCTGGAGTGCTGTTCAGATCAGCAGATGGCAGGCTCCTTCTAGCAATTGATACCACCAGCTTCATCCTACATCAGAACATCTGAGGATGACAGGCAGAAAAAGTACCATTTCTGCATCATGCACTCAAAAGTGTGCATTATGTCAGTGAGGAACTGAAGATGTATTTGTCACCAGAGTCTGCGCAGCATGGAGTTAGCCCCGTGGTGTCATTTGCATCGGCTGGAGAAACAAGAACGCAGCGACTGAGTCAACTGGAGAATGGCAGAAATCCGAATATCAGAGATGTCAGAGAATTACAAGTTCACATCAGCATTTGATTTCCCACTTACTACTCCACCTGTGAGGTGTCCTCCAAATTAGTGTTAAGCTCAGAAGAATGGAGTGATGAGAAATTTAGGGGAAAGAAAGGGATGCTTGCAAACACAATCTTTGTTTTCTGCGTCTGTGATCAGTGGTGCTCTAATCAGGCTCTTCCTTCCCTTAGGGGCAACTCCAGAACTGCTCCTTGCAGGTTGGGATTCTTTAATCTTTATCTAGTTTGGTTTTAAATGTCCATCACCCCTTTTGGGAAACAATTCTGTTTCCCGAACTTTTATGACTTGCGGAATCCTCTTAACACCACCATGCTGACGCATTTAAACAAACTTCAAATGCAGGACTTTCAGCATGACTGTTAGAGCATCTCTTTTATGTTTTACGTGTTTGCTTGGATGTGTTGTATTCTCCAGTTTCACTACAGAATGGTTTAAAAGTACTTTTTAACAATAGAGCATTGTTATGAAAATGAGCTGACTAGTGAGTCTGATAGCAGGAATTTGCTCTGAGTCAACAATGGCAATTTGCAAGCATTGACTAATGAATTCCATAATCCACACAGCACCTCTGTGAATAAGGGAAGAAAGCTCCATTATCTCTAATAGGCACCGAGGATTCAAACGGGAGAGGGACAGCTGGTCTGAATGGATACAAGTCGGGAATTCCTGGTGCTTGCTTCTCTGCTTGGAAAAACTGTCTCTCACATCTCTGTACAGACAGCTCTCAGGGACAGGTTAAGCAGACGAGAGCAGTGGGGTTTTTTTACAGAAAGCATGAATGTAGTAGGCCCTTACAGCCTTTGACAGAAAACTTCAGCAGAGGGACCATAAAAGGGGATTTTTTTTTTTTCTTCCCTCTTTGATTGACTGGGGGAAGAGTTTGCCAAAACATCTGTTAATACCGTAACATTCTGTTAAAATAAATAGGGAATTAAAAGGTGTAGTAAGGGCTTATTTTATTCCTTTCTCTTGTTTTCCCTTTTAAAGTACACTACAGAGCTAGCAAAGCCCCTCTGGGGACAGTGCTCTCATCCCTGTTAAGCACATCCCCTGTTGAGGCATCTCGATGCTTATATCTGGCCCTTGCCACAGCAGCTCTGTAGCTCCCCTCATATAGCTTCTCAGACAATGCCACTGCCTGGGTTTACTCTCAAGCAAGGTGCCTTTAGGCAATACTCTTTTCCTGCCCAGGTTTTGGCATCTGAAGTGTTTTCTCATGGGTTTTCCAAGCCCCCCACTGCTCTGCAGCCTGCGTTATTGGCACTGAGCACTACTCACAAATCGCTGTCATCTTTTCCTTCACAATATCATGCTGGTTTTGTTTTAACACATAGTTATAGGTGGGTGTTACTAAGCTTAAAGTCAGGACAGTGCTGCTGTTTTGGCACCCAGGAGTGACCTCTGCAGAACACCTAATGTATCTGAGCATTGACAGGCAAGGGACCAAGCGCCGGAAAGGCGTGACAAGTGTTTTTTTCTTAGGACTTGGAGTCCCAGATGGTATTTGCAAATGATTGTGTTTATGGGCACGTAACTGAGCAGATGAATATTCTAAATAATACAGATCACAACCTAATTGGTTTTGAGGAAGGCAAAAAAAAAAAAAAATCTAAATCTATTTCTCTGTCACTGACTCAGAAGTCTTATCTGCCTTAAACTGCATAGTGGGGGATAGTCCAGGCTACGGTGTCTTTCAGGAAGTGATGCTTCTCTTTACAAAGCCTATGATGAAATGGCAGTAAATAATAAAAAAAGAGCAAGATACAAAGAAGTGCAAATGAAAGGCAGAGCTCAGGAGTAGGGCTCAGGACTGGAAGGTGGATCTGAATTGTCCTTCTGTACTAACCTCTCTTCTGAAGGAAACATCTTTACCTCTGCCTGCTTCCTGCCAGCCCCACTCTTATTTTGATCCTATTGCATAGATATTTCTGCAGAGTACAACATGTCTCTATCTCTTGACCTCTTCAAATTTGACCTGTTCCTAGAGGTCCTGACTTAAAAGAGCTTCTACTTGGTAGTAGTATCAACTACTCAGTTTTCATTTCCAAAGCCTGTGTTTCTCTTCTGGCACAGAAATGAAGTATTTCACAGAAAACCTCACAAAACCTTGAATTATTCAAAACCGACAGCATGCCCATAAACACCTTGTAAGTAGCTAGAGGTACGTTTTCACTGATGTGCTATTTATTATGAATTATTTGCTCAGTGTTTATTATATGAATGAATGATTATGTCCCACTTTCACGATAAACTTCTGGTTGGATTTTCTCATAAAAATTAGATTCTGAGGAGAGAAACAAAACATACCACAATCCCCAAACGCCACCTTGAAATGCTGCCGAGCACGTGTACCTGAGATATCTACTGAGCTGCCTGGAGCCAGAAGAGGAAGTCTGGGAAAACACAAAGCCAGGAATGCAATTCCAACTTGTGCGTGGTACAATTTATAAGGGACGTGTGGAGGGGTATTAGTTTTGATGTGTTCAGCCTGGGTCACAGACCAGCCATTTACTGTGAGTTGGATGCTGGATGTGCATTTCGGCAAGCTGTGCAGTAAGCAGTGTTTTGGCATCAGTTTCTCTTGTTTAGACAGAACTTTTGTTTGCTCTGCTCTGGCAGGCAATGGGAGATTTCATACCTTGATCTTATCGTGCTGTGCTGATTTTCCTTCAGAGAGACCCCCTGCAGCCCAAGAACAGGGATTCAGCGGGAGCCGTGAATGCAGACCACATTTGAGGATCTGGACCTCTGTCCTTGACAGAAGTTGCCAGGAGCAGCGCTGCTTGATGAGCTGTGCTTTGCGATATCTCGGTGGATTTCAACACTCTGGAACGGTGGATTCCCAGTGGAGGCTGGGATCCTTCCAGGTTGACTACTTGGGGGTTGACCACTACAGACCAGCCTTGGTTTTTTTTGCTACTTTCTGTGGAGCACGAGTGGAAAACATCTGCTCAAATTTGCCAGGTAATTCACTTAAGAACACCAGACTCTTTACATACCGTCCTCCCCTTGGCAAGCAGCTCGCAGAGATGACAGTTACAGTCGATTTAAAGCAGTGGCTTGAGCAGGTGGCTCTTCTGCACAAACTTCCACCAAAATAGTCACATCGGTTGCAGTTCTTGCCGAGTGAAGCGTTAGTGCAGGCGAGTGTATGCGAGTAGTCCTGCTATTGACGCTATTATTGTTTGTACCAGAACAGTGCCTCGGGTCAAACAAGAACAGGTCTCCCTTGTACCAGGCACCCTAGGAACTCCTAGAAACAGACAGTTCCTGCAGAAAAAGCTGACATCTAAACAAAGCTGCCCCTTTAAAATTTGGTTTGCGAGTCTTTTTTTATTATTTATTTATTTTTATTGCAGATCCACACATATGTACAGGTGCGTAGATCTGGGTTTATTTCAGTGGAAAGGTGTAGGTCACTCACCCCAGCAGTATATGGTATACGAAGCTCAGTGGGAACTGCCTGTAATGTTTAGTACATAATGACCGTCAGTTTGCTTAAGTTCAGGAGGTGAGTAATTACCAGGGCTTTGGGATACTGACCATTTGAACCTCTATAAAAGAGATTTTTGTCTTCCTGTTGGTTGTATTATTCATGTCATTAAGTAAGTGCCTTCTCATCTTTGCCAAATTGCGTAATTCTGCATCGTCCTATCAGCTGGCACTGGGGAGTACTCCGCAGACTTCCTAACATTTTATAAAGGATTTCGAGGCTAACATGCAACCGAAGTTCCCTCACGTTTGCTGGTAATTGATAGGTTACAGAAACCTTCCCTCCTGGAAGTGTTTAAACAGCACTTCTCCTGTCCAGCACAAGCCTATTTCCACACAAGAGCTCTATAACAACACACGTGATGGACATCCTTGCAGAAATTGTGGTCCAGCCAGTCATGTATTGTCTTTGACAGCAGCCACTACAAAAGGCTTTCGGGCAAAGATTCCCAAACGCATCCAGTTGCTGCTTGCCTCTCCACCAGATCATCTGTGCGACTCGTGATGTGAACAGAGCAGATGAAAGAGCTTTCTCTTGGGTGGGCTCTTGACGCTGCTCGTAACTGCTGGCACCTCACTTGGCACGGTGACATCTCATCTGGTGACTATTGGACTAGGAGGTGCCACCAGAAAGCCAGCTGCAGGAACACAGCATGAAGCAGTTGGCTCACCACAGAGCAGATCATCCCTTTTCCAACCTCCCTCAATTAGAGATGAGCTTAACCTTTTAAGCATGAAGGTTTATACTTTCTCCAAGTATTTTGTTACCATCAAGTAAAACAGCCCTGTAAATTCCTTCTAAATTCTGGACCTCGGCAATACCCGCTACAATGAGTTCCACTTTAATGGCACATGCACATATTATATAAAATGTAGGGGTTTTGTTGGTCCTAACCTGGTTGTTCAAAAGAGGAAATTGCAAGTGAGATCTGAGTTCTACCACTAGCTTTTAAATTGCTGAGAAAAAAGCGAGTATAAACAGTGCCATTTCTCTTGCCATGGCATCCAGACTGCACTCCGCATTGCTGAGCCGTTAAGCGGTTTAGAGGTCTTAGAAGGCAGTTCATTTTTTCACTAGTTTGGTTTTTTTTTTTTTTCCTGTGGACGAGCAGAGGGTGCCCCACACGCTGCTCAGCATGGTACCAGTGAGGTGCTGCTCCTCCTGGGCTTGCCCACCCGCCCCGGCCACGCCTGCGGTGGGGCTTCGGGGGAGTGCAGCCGTCCCCAGTTCCCCCCATACAGCCAGAGGAGAAGGAACGCCAGTGGGAGCCACCGGTGAAGCGACAGCGACCAGTCACGGGGCTCCCCTCGCCGTTTTCTGCAGCGGTTGCTTAATGCCGGAGTGAAGATGCTCAAAACCCAACCTGCTCCCCACGGGAGAGGCAGCCGCTCGTCCTCCGCCCTGCCCGGGGCTCCTCTCAGCGCGGGGGCTGAAGGAGGGGGAGATTTACCGCGCTACCCCTCATCTTTTCCCTCAGGTTCTCCTCCCCTCGCGGGGGGTCGCCTCATGGCGGAGGGTACGCGGCGCGGAGGGGCCTGACGGCAGCCCCCGCGGGTGCGCAGGTGTGCCTGTACACCTCCAGCCCTTCCCGGGCCGCGGAGCCCCCGCTCCCCTTCAGCCTCGTCCCCCGGGGGAACGGGGGCTCCGCGGCCTCTCAGAGGAGAGGGAGGCGGGAAGGGGAGGGGCGCAGCGGCCGCGCGCTCGGCGTTTCCCGCGCCCCTCGTCGTGGCCGCCGCTTGCCCTCGGCGGCTCCGCGGCCATTGACGTCAGGGAGGGCGGCCACATGACCCCGGCGGAACCAATCGGCTGCGCCCGTAGCCGCTCCGGCGAGAGGCTGTCGGCAGCGCTCGCTCCTCTCGCCGCCTCCTCCCGCGGCGGCGGCGGCGGCGGCGGCAGCGACGGCGGCGCGCGTGGACACACACACCCGCCCCCCACCCTCCCCCCCGCACCCACGGACGCACACCCGCACCCACATACATGCACACGCGCGCCCGCCGCCGCACGCTCTCGCGCACACGCCCCGGGGGGAAGGAAGGAACCGCGGCCGGACGCCCCGCAGCCCCCGCCGCCGTCAGGAGCCCCCACCACCGGCTTTTGTCTGCCGCCCCCGCCGGGAGCCGACCCTCCGCTCGGCCGGCGCCCGCCCGGGAGCATGGACGCGGCGCTCTGAGGGCTGCGAGGGGCACCCGCCGGGAGCGGATTTTGAAGTTTGAATAAGGATTTTTCTCGCTTCCCTTTCCCCCTTCCCCCTTCTCCCCGCTCCGGTGCGGTTCGGTCCCTTCCCCCATCTTCCTGACAGGGTTTTTTTTTCAGCCTCTTTTTTTTTTTTTTTTCCCCTAATCCGCCGCTTTGGGTTGGATTTTTTTTTTTATTATTAATTTTTATTTTATTTGGCCATACGCGTCTCTACCGCCCGTAGAGACCGGTCTCCCCGGCGGCCGCCGCCGAGCGCCACCCCCGACCCGCGGGGCTGCCATGGATCGCACCGGCGGCTCCGGCGGGGGCAGCGACCGCAGGCAGACCGAGGAGAGCAAGCCGCTGCTGGGCGAGATGTCCGCTCCCGAGGGGAATAAAATGGGTGCCGCGCCGTGCCGGAGAGCCCTGCTCCACTGCAACGGCATGAGGTACAAGCTGCTGCAGGAGGGGGACATCCAGGTGTGTGTCATCCGGCACCCCCGGACGTTTCTCAGCAAGATTCTCACCTCCAAGTTCCTGCGGCGGTGGGAGCCGCACCACTTGACCCTGGCAGACAACAGCGTCGCCTCGGCCACGGTAAGAACCCGGCCGGGCCCGCCGCCACCACCGCGGGGGGCTGCCACAGCGCGGCCGCGGCCCCGCCGGCTTCCCCGCCCCGCGGGGCATCGGTGGGGACGGACCCGCCGCCGCTGCGGGGCCGGGGCGGCGTGGGGTGGGGGGGAGATGCCTGCGCCTTTGTGCCGCGGTCGCCGCGCTGCCCGCCCGTGCGGGGTCCCCCCCGCGGGGGTCAGTGTGCGGGGGGGAGCTCGGCGTGAGCGGATCCCGGAATGCCTGCGGGGGTTTTTCCTTCCTTCTTTGTAATCCCAGGGATGTTTAATTTTGCAGTTGCGGTGGGTTTTTTTGAGCAAGTCTAGTTTTTATTATAATTGTTATTATTATTGTAATAATTATTATTGTTATTATGATTGGCTTTTTTTTTTGTCCCCTTTTTTTACCTTTTTTTTTTTTTTAAATTCCTCCCTTCTCAACATGACACCGACATGAAATCGACACACGAAGCCGTTTCTATCCGAAACCAAAGACGGCAGATGTCTGCTGGCATGTTGGCCAAGTTGTAGGTGAGGGAGGTGGAGGATGCTTTTAATTCGAGAGCGAAGGCTCGGGGTTTGCGCGGTCTTTGCTTTGTTTTAGGCCTGGGTTTGGAGCTCTGATTTGAGGGTCACATACACTGCCCAGGCACAGACGATGCGATGGTAAAATATGGAGATTCCGTCAGGGTTTTCTTCCTAGTAGAAAAAGGTGCAAGAGAAAAATGCAAGGTGGTGATATCAGCAGTACAAAAGATGTATAACAGACGGATGCAGGCTTTAAAAATATGATTTACATTTACATGTACAACTTAAAATTTCGTGGCCAGTATTATCTGAACATTTGTGTAGTGTGTGATGTGACTACACCCAGGTTTTGCCTAACAGCAATTAACACAGCTCACAAAACATGCATTACACTGATTTTTAATCATTCAGTACTTTGATCGCGTCATTTTTTGATTTATATGTAAATGTCTCGTTTTTCTCAATGGCTTCGTTCCGGCCTTCCTATAGGACACTCGCGATATGAGAGAGTGGATTGGCTTTTGTGTGGATTTCTGTTAATGGTGTATTTCAGTGGGTTTCATCCAGGCTGTGCTGTGCTGTGCTCGCAGGTTGGGTTGTTTCACACTTTGGTACGCAGACACAGCGCGTGTAAATGTCCCTCCGGCATCGTGCTCTGTCGTGGAGTATTCAAAGCAGGTTTTCAGTGGGGGCTACTTTAACCTTCAGGTAGGCCAGCTGCCTGTTCTCACAGAGCTCTTTTCTGAGCCACAGTGACATCTCTGCTTACCGTTTCCACCGGGCTGGCGAGGATGTTTCCAAGGGAATATTTTCCTTTCTTTGATAGAACTACTGTGTAAAGGAAAAGGACTCGGTTGAGCATTGGTGGAGAAAACCCCCGAAAGACATGAGCACAAGGAGTTCTTCGTTTTATTAAGATACCGTCAGCGTGGAGGGGAAGTTGAATAACAGTGGAGATGAGGCATTTTCCTGGCAGTGTCTATAGCCGATTACTTCTGAGCAGAGGAGACGGGTACTGGTAGCGAGAGGCATGATCGGGCTTCAGACGTTAATCTCGGCAGTGTGGCAATACTAGGCGTGAAGTTGTATTTGTACAGGAGACGTCAAACTCTGCTCGCTGGCACAGCTGTCACCAAAGAAACCACCTCTGAAACAATTTCTAAAGCCCTATGGGGTCGTGCTTTAATTAACGTTGAGGTGTTCTCATTCCTAATTATTTTAGGTATATAAATAGCAAGAAGATACTAAAATGTTGTACGTACCATTGCAGGCTCCATTTTGTTCAGCAGTGCTCTTCGTGCTCGGTCTTGCGCCTTATCATTTTATTCCAGCGCAAAGTCACCAAGTAAATACCGTTGTTCACAGAAATATCTGTGCTTTGTTATTTCCAGCAGTGTCTTTGGTTTCCAGCGAGTAATTAGGGCACTAGGATAAGATCGGCGTTCACTTGTTGCCTGCATGTATGGGTACGTTTAGCATGTATCTTTCAGACATTGGTTTTGTGATATCTAGATTTTACTCTTTTTTTTTTTTTGAGCTGAAAATATGTGATTTAAGCAAAAGGCGTGGTAGTCTAACCTCCACCCCCTGCGGAAGTGGGGTACAGGCACAATGCCAAAACCTTCTGAAACTGTAAGTAGATATTTAAATGCAGCTACTTTGGTTTTCGAGAGCTGTAGAAAAAATATCCCTACCGTCCATTGAAAGTGAGCGTTGGGAGCACTCAGCAGCTTTGATAACAAGGTCAGTTTTACACACAGGGCTCTCCACAGGCAGGGTGCTTTGTGAGCAAGCAGTAATTAATCTTCACATCATCCCTTTGCAAATCCTCTGGCATGACGAGTTTTACTGCATTCTATATAACATGAATAAAATGGAGCAGGAAAGTAACATCACTTTGTTTTGCATTTGAAAGCAAAAGTTGTAATGACAGCTAAGTCCAGATCTGGCAAATTATGTACCCGAGTACAGTGGATAAGGTATTTGTTGATTCTAGGCGCTTTCTATCCTTTTTATTGTCACTTGAGACATATATTGGATTTAAAGTCTTCTCGCCACAAGCTCTTGCTTGCCAGTGCCTGGGCTGCAATATAGGAGTTAGCATCAGTTTGTGTATGGATTATTCATCTGCATTTTCTTCCATGATTAGACACTGTATGCGCCCACGTATGAGCCTGAATAATGAGACCCTACCTACAGGGTTTTTTTGCGAAAATTAACTACTTCCATGGTTTAATTAGGCATGGTTTTGTGCTGACAAGACAGCTTTCTGTCACAGAAGCACCCTGCAAGAGTGCGATGGAACAAGTGTTAGGCCATCTTATTTCACCAAAATCTAGGGAGGAAAAAAAAAATCTTCTCCACAACGTGCTGATGTATCACAAGCAACTTTTTTCAATTAACATAAGTCTATGCTAATAAGAAAAAAAAAATAGTAGTATTCTGCATTGTTATATGTGCTCAGTTAACAATGGGAAGGCATTAGTTTGTGCAGTGGAGAGTCCCATAACAGTAGGTGTTGGGACTTCACCTGATTCACACTTTGTTTCCATTGTTTGCTTCATGTTTCTCATTTCTCAAAGAACAGCTTAAATATAGTACAGTTTCACCATGGCAGTTTCACTCACATCTTGCCCAGGCTTCCATTCTGGTTAAGGTTTTTTTAGCGAAAGTAAATACAGATCTGTAACTTTTTTCTTCAATGTAAATGCTAAAGTCCCAGTAGGAAATTTTGATACTTAGAAACTTTGTTTGCCAGACAACAGCTTGCCTGGGGATGAATCTGACTTCCTCCCCCATGGGAGGAATAATGTTTATTTTATAAACACCTACCAAACTCAAATGTAGCGCCTTTACTAGTTTTTTTCCCAGGGAGATCTGTCCTTGCACAGCTTGAAGGGCAGTGATAGTAAAAACAAAGACAGAAGTAAAATCCAATTTAATACTCCTTGTGTGGTGGGTTTTTTAATTTTGTGTGTGCGTGTGAAGAATAACCCTATGGCTGTCTTCAGCAGAAACGTTAACATTTAATTTTCTGTAGTTTAAAGGTAGCTGTCATAACCGAACTTCCATGCCTTTAATATCCTTCTGCCTTGTCCCTTTCATGTCTCTGCCCTGTTTTTCCCTTTCATTCTTTTTCTTGTACCAGTTGGGAGTAGATGTTTAGGATAATGAGTTTAAAAGTACTGAAGATGCGTGTTTAGAGAGCTACTGTTGCACATACATACATGTCACAAGGAAAGAATAAATAAGCGATTCATTTTCGCTGGCTAGGGATGACCTCTCTAATTCCCACCTGGGAAGATAAGACATAACTGAAACCACGAAGTTACTCATTAATATCCCTCAAGGAGGTGGAAACTTTAGCTTTTCATGGCCACTTCACATTTCTGGGTTTCACCTTGGCAGGTGAGTTGGGTGTAATGTAATGTTATATTCAAAGCTGTTGACAGCCCTGAAGAGATTTGAGTGTCTTTTAAACTTTTTTTCTGTGCAGAAGTGATGTGTGTGGACAGTAGTTTATCGACAAGTGAGCTAATCAGAAGTAGATTTGAAACAGGAATGTAAGTGGATTAGGAAACTGCGTTTATATTTTCTTCTAGACAAGAACATATCCAATTAATATTAAATGAGGCAGGGCAGGAGGATCTGTTTCAAATAGGAGAAGTGGAGTAGAAAATTGTCTTCTAATTGTTTTTTAAAATTCAACAATTCTGCTACTGCCTGTGTTTCAGCATGCTGTTACATGTTTTTCCTTCCTTCTTTTGGGAAGGATGGAGCAAAAACTCCTATCAAGCCGGACTCATTGTTTCCTTTAGCACAGGTTCCCATTAGTTAGAAAAACACACTTTTAAAAATTAAATTTCCCTTGAAAAACAAATAGCTCAAGTGGGAAGTATTATGCAGAGCTCAGAAGTTTCAAAACAAGCTTATAAGAATAATTTCTGTAAAGCTTTCCTGGAAAAGGAAGGTTGTAGAATTATCTAGATTCCAAATAAAATTATTATTATTATAGCTAATTCATAATCAAGTAAACAGTCTGTTTGGTAAACCCCATCCTGTCCTTAAGTCCTGTGCTATTGATGGGGCTCTCTGAATGTGACTTGAAACTAGCTTGATGGGCTGCCATCAGTACCTGTAAGTGTGGACACATAAATAACAAAACAATTTAGAGATGATTTTTTTGATCCATTATAACAATGAAATTTATAAATTACTATTTATACTTAGTATTTCTCATTGTTTACTATTGCAAATGATTGTTTGCATTTGACAAGAAATGGTACCTGCAGGTTTTGGGTGTACGTGGTTTTGCCTATTCTGGGTTATGCTGTCGCTGTGTATCAGGCGGTTTCTTACATCAGAAAGAGCGTTGTCTCTTGTAATTTGCATACAGCCCATGGTAGTTTAGAATTCTCTGCAAACTGAGAACAAATTGCTCCATGTTATCTATGCTGGTGAAATTGAGACTCTGTTTCAGAAGTGAAGGAAAGCGTGTGCCTGCTTTAACGAAACCCACTTTTTTCTGAAGACTCGGTGATTTAATGGAATATTGCTCTGTTGTGCAAACTTATTTTATTGTTGCATTAGTTAGTAGCTCAGCATCAGAAAACCTAAAATAGTATTTCTTTAAAGTTGTTTAATGCCTATCAAACATACCTTTGAATATATAGTTCCTACAGTGGTTAAAAAGCATATTTATAAGTCAGCAGTGTTAAGGTATGTGTTTATATGTCACAGAGCTTATATAAAATATGAAAACAGAAGCTATATTCATTGATAGAGTGAGAGCTCTTAAAGCTATTAGTGTTAACACCCAGCCAGTAAATTTTACATGTTTAGGAGCATAAATAAAAAGGATACTCAGAAATACTTCTGCCTCATATTTCGTCTTGGCTGAGGAGTAAAGCTGTGGTGGTAGCCACTACGTGGTGGTAATAGTCCCCCTGAGGAAGCCTGTAAATTGCCTCTGGCCCTCAGTGAGGACCTGATCCTGCATCAGAGCAGGGACTGGAGGAGCTCAGCATCCCTCGGCGGGCTGGGCCTTCATGGAGCTGTGAGATCACCTCTTTTATTTTGTAGTGGAACATTGAAACTAGTGATGGGAAGAGTCTGCTAGGTCGTGGAACTTGGATTGGGGTCCTTCTAAGAAAGGATGTACTGCCCGGAGGAGCTGTGGATGTCTCAGCGTTGGAAGTGTTCAAGGTCAGGTTGATGGGACTTGGAGCAAGCTTATATAGTGAAAGATGTCCCTGCCTATGGCAGGGAGATTGGACTGGATGATCCCTAAAGGTCCCTTATGACCCAAACGGTTTTATGATCTATGATTCTGTGAAGTACGAAAAAGACATTGTTTTTCAGAGGTGAAAGGCTAAGTTGAGAATTGCATCTCACTGACGTTCCAGTTTGCAAGCTTAGGTTGGTGGTGTTAGCAGGAGTGAGAGAACAGAGCCTGAAGCCTTGGTCTCACCAAAATTGCTGACAGAATGGGGTACAATGAGGGATGTTTTTGGAAGAAAAAGGTGGTAGGCTTAGTACATAGAGAGGAGGGGTTTTTTTGGCACAGTTTAATTTATTGCATATAATTTGTTTGCACTTTTGAAGTGCCTAAATAACAGATGAGTTTTAACATGATACGATAAAAAGGTTTCTCTCATTTCCTTTATGTTACTAAGCGTGGCTGGACTAATAGGATTTTACTCATCTCCCCACATAGGATTTATGAAAGAAGAGACCTACCTCAAATAGTTCAAGCCTTTTGGAGTCTTTAGAAGTAATTAGATTGTGGGTTCCATGGGTAGATCGTGGCTTCTTTATTAGTGTTTTGAGCAGCGCTAGTTGCATGAGTTTTGTCCGTGTCTGCATGTGTTTGTAGCTATGTAGCGCTTAATTCCCTAAACAATCGGGCGATTGATACTTCTGCATATATAACCCATACAGAGTGCTTGTGCATGTAAGTGCACTCAATAAAATAATTCACCGCAGTCTGATGGGGCAGCATCATTGGCAGTAATGCTGTCTGAGGTAGACCTGGCTTGTGCCGTTCATTTCTGCTTCTGTGCCATGCCGTGTCAGTCTGCTTTTTGCTCATCAACATTTTGCAGGGTCAAGTTGAGAAAATCTGTGTGAGCTGGCTGGCGAACCCTTTCTCTGTTTGAACCTTTTGCAGATTTGTTGTCTTTTAACTGGGTCAGGGATCTGATCTGTTCCAGTATGTAGTCCGCCAGACTGTTGAGGAAGAAGAGAGGGAAACATGGTAGGCTGGACTTGCTGCCAAAAACAATGTATTATTAAATCATTGCGTAAAATTTTCCTGTTTTGCACAATATTTAAGAATGCAGGGGCAATACCAGGAAAGGGAAAAGACAATTGAAAAGCATACATTGTAACCGAAGACATCAATGGCGAGTGGAGTTTTAGCGCTTGTGGTTATGGAGGAAAACATCAAGAAGTCAGAACCAGATGCTAAATTAAAAGGCCTTCACTTCATAGGCTTAAAAATCAGGGAGAATTTAACAATACTTTCTAGGTTTGGGAGCAAGGGGTCTCGTTTCAGGGTTTGTGGACATTTGATGTTACCGGAACTGGCATTTCCAGTACTTAAAGTGATTTTTTTGTCTGCCACTTGGGCTGTCCCATGGCTGATGAGACAGGGCCAATAGAGCGGGAAATACAAAAGCAGATAACGTGCCAGGTTGCAGACGGTGGTGTCCAGGGCATGAGTTTATGGTGAAGGCTATTTCCTTCTACTACAATCTGAGGTTTCAGTATGCTTTTAAGTAATTGTAAGTATTTTTCGGTTTTTTGAGAAACTTAGAAAAAAAGGCATCTGTTTTTTTTCTGGATTTCAGCGTGTCTGCTAGATGTGTGCCATTACTAATTGAGCTCAAGAAACTCGTCAAGTTGCAATGACTAAAATCTGAACTGGAAGTACACTCAGTCACGTACATTCTTGGTCTCGCTCTGTTGAAATCAGTAGGGTAATTTGAGGAGAGGGATTACCATTCATTGCCTGTACCGTGAATGGCAGGATGTGCTGTTCAGAAAGCCAGAAAAGTTCAGCGAAAGATCACTGTGCAGCTTTTCAGGTTGGCTGCTGGTCGGGAGAGATGGCTCACTCCGCTGTTAGTCTTGTACAGCTCTACAAAATAGAGCCCCGTTTTTTTAATTTGCTTGGCAGATCTCAAGGTGTTGAGCAGCCTGCACTACGAGGAATGACTTTTATGAGCAAGAGGCTTGCTGGAAATATCCCTGTTAGACAGAAGCGGCTAGAAGCTGTTGCTGTTTCACCCATTTTATGCCAACATTTAGACAGCACTGTCCTGGTGGAAAGTTAGTGACCTTACTTTCTTCTATGGGTAAACCAGGGCTGAGGACAGAGAACTAGTGAGGACTGCTCACCACAGTCTGAAAGCCCTAGCAGGGACAGCAGTGAACATCTTCAAGATGTGACTGACTATGGGACCGAGTGCTTCCTGTGGACCTTCGTATCCTGCAGAACTGGAGAAGATGCATGCAATTTGCTGCAGTATGTTAATTACTCGGTAGAGTCGTGGTGGATCAGCAGATGTAATTACTGACAGGGCAAGCTTGGTTGTGTGGGTTTTGTTTTGGTTTTTTTTTGATTTGCATCCCTGTAGCTGAAAAGTCAAGGTACCGTGGGAGGAGTGCAAGCCGCTGTCAGAGATGCAGGAAAGTGTGACCAGGCTTGCTGAGCACCCCTGGGTCGGACTGCTCTTCTCTTCTGGGATTCCCGGAAGGGTCCTGCCAGCTGCCGCTGCTGCTCCATGGGGCGTGCGCCAGCTCCCTCCTGCTTCTCTTCCCCAGACAATAGAGGTTTGTTAAGGAAAAAATGTTGCTTACTGCAGATTGATCTCTCTTCTCTCATTTGGTCTTGAAATGTGCTGAAATACTGCTGTGGTACATGGTCCTGGCTGAAGCTCGTGTGAGGGTGAGTCCTCTACAGGGGCAGCTGCCCCCAGTTTCTCGGAGGCATAGGAAGACAATGCTGCTGCTTCTGCTGTTGACTGGCTTGATACACACATCTGTAGCCATTTTCACTTTGGAGGCAGTGGCAAAGTGTGAGGTTTAAAATGGGATAAGCCTTTTGTGGACCCTTGAAGTGTCTCTCTCCCTTGTCTGCTCAGAATTACCACTTGTTTCGGGGGTAAGAGCTCTTGCACTTCTCAAAGTATGTTGCCGTTTCCCTAAGGTTCCTGTGACTGAGAGATTGTGTGATTTTCTCATTGGATGAAAAATGTAAAGGGAAAAATTTCTTTCATTTTCATTGAGGAGAAGAGGAGTAACCAGAGCTTCAAAAAAGATGAGTAAAAAATGAATATCCAATGCTTCTCAAACTCCAGATCTCTAATTTCATGATGTTAAGAATGGGGATGTCGGATGCTTGGAACTATCACTAAAGAGGTTTTGCTTCTTGGGATTTCCAGTGCTTAAGGAAACGCTGGATAAAATAAAGTCTTTCTCTCCTTTTGAAAAATTTAAAACTCAAATCTTAAAAGCACACAAAAATGGATTTAGTTTTTCTAAGATTTTGTTCACAAAGATGCCACATATGGTACGATAAATGTGCCTGAAGAAAGCTGAGATTAAGCTAAATCAGAGGGTTTTTTTGAGAACACATAATTGTATCCCAAATACAATTATGTTTATATTTTAGATAATATTTTTATTAGGCCTAAAGAGAAACTGTGTTTGAAAGTGACAGTCAGAAATAGTATTTTTTTTCCTCTTAGAAATAAGCTGTACAAATTTTTGAATCTGTATCATCTGTACAAATGCCTATGCATATTTTAGGGATGAGATTTCTGGTGATGTTAACCCAAAGGTAAAGGAAGAATTTTGTCAACAAAAAAGTTGTCTCATTCTTTATTTGTGTGTAGACGATTAACATCTATTTGAGAAAAATTAGGTAATCACATGTTCAGGTAGACAGTTCGGATAATTTTAAAAAGAAAACTCCTTTCCTCTCCCCCCCACCTCCTGACGATACCCATGGTGTGTTCCCAACAGTACGTTTCAACCAACACGGAGCGGGTATTTCTCAGCGGTGAGCCTGTGATATTGCTATTTTTGACATGGCAGTGGCCCTTTCCTCTCAGTCTCTCTCTGTTCTGGCTATTTGAATATAACCTTTTGGGGTGGGTAGGTGTCTCTTACTGTGTCTGGTTCCTGTTGCAATGGGGTTCTGTTGTACCACGGAGTTTTTTGTTTGCCACTGGAATACAATTAGTGCGTACTGTGAGCAGGCCGTGTTTTTGCTCTATCTGTGCAAGCACCTAAAATAAGCCTCAATGACTTTGTTATCCATTTTCAGGGATGGGCATTATTAATAGTAAAGTAGAAATTGCTTTTAAAAATTACTGAAACTTGCCGAGTGGAATCCAACTTTTTAATCAAAATACTAAGGGTATATTTATTCCATAAATATGAATGTCTGTTTGACCTTCTGTGAATAAAAAAAAAAAAGAGGGATTATTTTTGGCCGTTAAAACTACCAGAAAAAAAGATTTTTGGATGACCATGTAATGACTTCATTCTACAAGTCCTCGGGTTTCAACTTCATTGCACTTCAACTGTCTCAAAGTGTTTTATGGTCAGTCTTTTTATGCACGCGGAAAACAAAGAGACAAATAAATGCAGATCAGACTTTCCAGACATGTCGGCTACTGTTGGTTCATGCTTAATTTGCAGTTCCTTCTGAGTCGGTGCATGTGCCTGTGGTTCACTCTGGAGTGTCTTAGGTTGGACACCAAAAGTAGCATGTTGTGCCTTGCCCTAATGTTGACGATGAATCGCTGGTAGGAGTTGGAGCAGAAACTAAGTTTCTTTGCTTTGGCTGCCAGGCTGCATCTTCCCTCATGATTTTGATGACTATTCATTTTCTTAGGGGTTGTAAATCTCGTAAAAAATCAGTGGAAGTGTGGGAGAGTGATTGACAGCAGAACGTGGCCCAGGGTGCCGTGCTCTTCTCCCTACCCCTCTATCTTCCTGCAAAGAAGATATCTGTCGGGGAACCAGGTGCTAGTCAGTTCAAGTCTCTTGCTTTCCACAGCTTGCATGCTTTGTGTCTTCTTGTAATAGTCGTTTCTGACAACCTACACTTTGCTTTTGCTTTAGAGGCTGTTCAGATTGAATTCAGGAGCACAGAGTAAGTCAGGGAAACCTTGACTGCACTGGAATTTTCAGGATGAGAGTGATCTTGCAAAATTACTATAGAAGCAAGGTGTTGCGATCCATTTTTGAAAAAAGATTGGCAGTTCTCTCTCCCTTCTCGTACCTTGGGTATGCTGTACAAGCTTTCTGATGTTGAGCTCTTAAATTTAGAAATCACGTAAGAAGAATATGATTGCAGAGACATCTCAAAACCCAGTGTTTCCCTCTACTGCAATGTAAGCCATAAGAAGGTGGGAAACTGAAAGTAGGAAGTTATGTGGTCTCCTAAATAGTGGATCTATGAGCCATTGGTGTAAGCTAATGCAAGCCTGCAGACTTTTTTCTGGTAGCTGTGCAGTTATTCTAGTTGGGGATCTGAATGTCGAGTTGTTCCTGGCAGCTTGAAAAGGTAGTTGCACAACGGGAGGTTTCTTTGCCGTGGCTGTTAGAACGCCAGGCAGGGCATTGGGTGTCAGTGGCGGACAGTTGTGATTGTGTGCCTTCCTTGGATGCTCTGACTATAGCTATGGTGTTCTGTCATCTGAACAGTTCGCTTGGTATCTTGGCTCTGAGGAAGTTAGTGGGAGGAGGGGACCAAAACTGTGAAAGGCCCAGCAATTCGTTGAAGAACAGCAATGACTTTTGCCACAGAGGAGATTTCCATCTACTTTGATGGACTATGTTGAATGACATCCGTCTGTGTCCTTTCTTACTGCTCAGGAATGAAATGCCTGTAAGTTTTGTGTACCTGTTGAATCCTTGTAGAGGATGAGTTGTATTCGAGGAAGCAATCATGATCCTCATCCAACAGTGATATAGAACAGAGATGTTTATTTGGATGTCTGGAGAAAACAACATCGCGTTACAGATACTATTCAGTCATTATTTAAACCAGGAGAAAAATCCATGTAATTGCTGTAAGCTTCTACCTTTAGTAAATAGGTTATAGAAGCAAAACTGGAAGTGGAAAAGGAGCTTCAGCTTATTCTATCAGTGCAAGAATACTGATGATGCGTCACATAGTCCTTACAAAAGGAATAGCAGCTCCAGCTGTGAGTAAGGGCTTGAAGTAGCATTCCCGATTGTTTTTGTTATCAAATGCAGCCAGTTTTCCTTCCCCGTATATGGAAATGAGGAGCATTGATGAAAGATATTATGCAAGTTCAAATTATTAGTCATTACTTTGTTTAGTTTTTCTTTCAACTCTTCATGGTTCTTTCAGATTTGTCAGGGTTTTGGTTTTTGGGTTTTTTTGTCACTGCTATTACGGTGACTTTTGAGGACAGTTTTAAAATTTTTAACTAAAAAGTAGCCTGACATCCAGAGGCACTGAACAGGCTTTTCCTCCTGACCCAGAGGAGCAAGCAGCTTGAGTGGAGTCCTGGCACTGAAAATCCCTTCTACTTTGCAACCGAATAATGTGGACATTGAAGAAAATATAAAACTTGTGCTGGCACAGAACTTTGTTGCTGAAGGTGAAAGTACGGACAGAGTCAACATGTCTCATCTGACTGAAAATTCGTTTTCTAAGGTTAAATAATTCATCTTTTGTGATTGCTGTGAATGAAACAGGAAATAAAGCTGGAAAAGGTTGAAATTAAATGAAATGTGCAAGACCAGACACGCACTTGGGTATTAAATATTGACATACCCCTTCCAGGTAACCACTTTGCCTTTGGAGCCCAGCATTTGCCTGAAGACTGTAATGTCCTCTTGCCTTTGTGTTTATGGTGAAAAAATTATTGGCATTGAGATATATTGCTAATGGCTTCTCTCTTAACACTAACTTATGCTTCCTTTGGTGCTGTGTCGCTGCCTCCCTTGAAATTAATGTTCTCTGATTTATTGTAAGATATCTCAGATGTCCCCAGTGACTTGGGTGACTAATATACTTTAAATCTGGTGAAATGAAATCTGTCATGGAAGTTGACCATTTATAAAGCTTTCTCCCCCATGGAGACAGACAACGTGGGAAAGTACTCAGCCCTCCTTGGTGCTTGCCCAAATACAGGACCAATCCTCTGCTGCTTTAAACCTGTGCACTGGTGTCTACGCTGGTTGGTTTTAAACCTGGGGTGAATCGGGATTGAGGCAGCAGTAACTACATGCATTATCGATACGTTGTGCAGGCTGTATGCGTTTATGGTTCCACAGCATGGCCCGAGTGGACTTGAAGGGGAAGGAAAAGAAAGGAGGTGATGATAAGAAAAACTTAAACGCAGCAGCTTCAAGTTAGAGATTGAAGCTGAAACGGGAAGTCTTTGACTTGGTGACTGCAGCGTGCCTATGACTGGGGCTTTTTGACTCATCTTGAAAAGATGTAGTTCACAGTGCAGCTTCTCAGTGTGAGGTGAAGATGGCCTTCTGGGGCAGCCTGCAGTGTGCCAGGCCTATGCCGTAGTATCTTCCCTTTTGAATGCAGTTTAAAAACAATGGAAATGTTTACATTTGGTGGGTTATGTGTTTCCTAATGCCTCTTCATTTATCATAGCCGCTTTAATTGAGATAAAGACACAGTGTTGTGTTACATTATCTAGCTTTAACGTCAAAGGCTTGGGAGGTTATGTCTCTTTACTTGTCAGATTTTCTTAGCAGAAATAGGAGGAAAAAACCTACGCCGTACATCTTCTTGCCTGTACAGGCTGTACCTGGAGATCTTCTGAGAGCTGCTGCCTTGAGACCCTTATGTCTGATCTAAGACTCTTGCTGTGCTTGGATTTCATGTTACCCAGTTTTTTTTGTCTCTTGCATTTGTAAAAAAAGCCCTTAGAAACAATGCTCTGCTGTTTCCAAACACTGTGAAGTTTTCCCCTTTGCTTCCTGTTTTTGTAGCATGTTTGTGAAAAGACTTGATCTTCTTTGCACTGGAGCTAGCATTTTTAATGTAAATGCATTCAGCGTTAACTGCTGTGTGTTCCAGCACCAGGGACCTGAGTTTCTCTTCAGCAAGAGTTATTACGCTTTATTTTTGGTAAGACTAGATTAAAAAAAACTTGTGCGTGTTAAAATGAAAGCACAGGCAGTGTTATGTGGTCATGAGCTTGTTATTTCCCCTCTCCTCAAGTAGGCAAGCCAGTTAGTAACCTAGTGATCTATACATGAGGCTTTAATTGGATATATGCCCAGAGTGCAGATTAATATGGAAAAGCTATAAAGGCAAGGGTTCACAAACTTTATTTGACCACATGAAGACTGTCTGCATGATCCCATGTGGAATGTGTGAGGGATTCTCAAAACAAAGAAATACCTTCATGTATTTGGGCAGATTTGCATGTAAACCACAGGATACAGAGGTGATGTCTCTGCCTTAAAGTCACTAGACTGCTGATTAAATAGGACCTCCTCAGCCTAGTGCTGGCTTCATGTCTCTTAGGAGTGCTTTAGGTGGGGCAGAGACGCATCTGTGTAACTTACCCGACTTCGGAAGTTTTAGTTTTGAAATTGTTGTTTTCTTTTTACGACTGGATATAATCTTGGCTGCCTTTGGAGGTAAGCAGGGTTGGGGGGAGTGCGCTGAGTCTCCCTGTAGTGAAATGAAAACAAGCAGATGTCTTGACTGCAGCTGGCTGGAGATGAATAATTTCATATAAAGTTGCCTGGAGAACATGATCTTATTGCTCTACAAACCTATGCTGTAGAGGGAAGAGAGAATCCCCATTAGTCAATGACGCCCTCCTGGCCTAAAACTGTTTCTAGTTTCTAGTTTGCTGATCACATGGAACTCATACAGTCTATTAGCTGTATTCAGCAAAGGCTTTCCGACTTTGAAAACGCTTGTAACACAGATTATCGTGACTCTTCTGGGAAATGTTTTTCTAAATGAAAATTACAGTATCCGTAAATGTGTAAAAGCAGTCACACCTGTAAATCCCCCAAACCAGTTTAGTAATGATAAAATCTCTTAAATTGAAGTAGTGTTGTAATAAAGAGTTTGGTAGCTTAGGAGAGCCCCGTTGCAGGTGTAGCTGACCTTCCTGACACTGGAAGATGATGGATATGATGGGGAGCAGTAAGACATACCACCTATCTCAAAATTCTCTTCTCCCCGCTTCTGCTTCCCCATGGCTTTTTGGGAAGGCCTGACATGTTCAGAAATGAGAGTGGTGGCCTTGGATCTCACTGTCGAATGGTGCTTGGTCGTACATCTGAGTCCCAGAGTGACCTACTGCTGTTGCCTTCTGCACCCTTTGCTGACCTGTTGCCTCCCACAGCTGTGCCACAGTAGCTTTGCAGTTGATTTGTAGTATAGCTCAGTGCTGAAGGTGTTCTGCTTGCAAACCTCCCGCAGTTCAGGCTGTCTTGGTGCTGTTTTTCATTCTCGTTGCCACCCTCTGCGTGGCTGTCTGGCACGCTTTTTGTTTGTTCCCTGAAGGTGGTGGGATGGAAATGTTATCTCCTGTAGCATAAGCTCTAATCAGGAGTGGAGAGCTGGTGGTAACTATGCTTGAATAGTTACAGAAAATAAGGTAACCCTAATTAAAGTTTTGTGCAAGTAGTTTTAGCATTTGATTCCAGCCATTTGCCTGGCTAACAAAGGCAGGGAATAGTCCTTAGCTCTCTGCCTGCAGTGAGACTATGGGAATTGAAGTGACTCATTCTCGGGGACATGGCAGTGGGAATGAGGCACTGCTGTGGTTGTGGATAATTCCCTGGAAGTCTCTGTCGTGCAGAATTCATTACTGGAAAAGATTCATGAGCTGCTTAAAGTCACATCACTTCGTTTCCTCATTAGGGAACTGGAAGTCTCGTCCTTATATAGGAAAAAAACAGGAGCTGTCTGGTTGTGAGTAAATCTTAACCTTTGTGAAAAGAGGTTGTGTATGTTGCCCTGCATATTGTCCTGTATTGAAGCTGTTGCCATGTAGGTTGAATTTTTTCTTGGCATCCTGTCAGCTTTGGGGACAGAGACAGCGGTGTGAAGACGTGCGTTTCTGAGTGCACAGAAGTGAGCAGTGGAGATGAGGAGAGAACTGCTTGCTGCCTGTTTCTTCAGTGAAACAGAAGGATGGATGCTTCCTGTTTGTAACTGATCGCCATCTGCGACGGTTGCATTGGCCCCACAAGTGGCATATCTTTATATTCAAGAGAGAGGATGTGGTGTAGGATAACCCTGCAGAGAGCTGGAAATAGAACGTGATACTGCGTGGTCTTTGCCTGTGGATGGAGTGGATGGGAGCATACATATCTCTGGGGACCGTACTCCTGCAGATAGCGGTGTGTTCCTAGCACACAGATCTGATGGGTGGTGTAGGCAGCAGAAAATAAACAGTGCAGCCCACTGTTTGCAGATTTCAGCTGGAGAAGAGAATGTGCTGCACTTACGGAAGTCAATCTTGACGTGAGTGATATCTCAGTTTTCAGGATCAGATGTACCTGAATTCTGTTTTTCCCCAAGCGCCTGTATTTCCAGCTGTCTTGCCCTTTGCACGTCCAGGTGAGAGCTACTACAGAGTGAGTCCCGTGGCATTTCCCATAGTTTATCACATGGCCTCTTAAGACGCTGCTTCAGCCTGAGTGTTTATCCCTCTATTAGTTCTAAGGCATGGGAAACATTGCACAGAAAAAATACAGTTTAACACTTTAATAGCTGCTTGTTAATACAACCCAAACAATGGATGCACTTCTCTTAATTTTTTTGACCAGAAATTAGTCCAAATCAAGATTCCTGCATCTTGACTGGATTTTTGAATTTCTAAGTATAAAGCATTTCTGCAGTTGATTGATTTTTACAGCTTTTGACCTGGTCCTTGACCAAGAAGAGATGGTCACTGAGAGGAGATGCCCTTTATGTGCCACTGCTATTGGAAGTTGTGAGAGTTTTGAGAGAATCAATGAGACCTTAGGGCTGGACTTGGACACCTTTTTTCTTTGTAGCGTCTGATTCCACTAGGAGGTCACAGTGGTTTCAGCTGCATGACTCAAGCTCGCATCTGCCACGAGCAGCCATAATGCACTAGCTGCGTTCTTTGTCTGTGGCAAGCTGGTTAAGTAAGAAGTACCTTTCAGATCCACTAATAACTGAGTTTTCCTTCATCTATGCCTTTGGGAACATTTCAGTACTTTGCCTGGCAGTGTATCACTACTCTGAGTCGTGTGTGGAAAAATGTCTGAAGCAAATTAAACAAAATGACTTGTAAGTAAAAGATCAAGTCAAAACACTGTCGAGATGAGAATCATTGAGTTGATGGGTACAGTCTATATGTGACTGGGAAACCTTTAGTGATGCCAGGAGAAAAAACTGACCATAGTAGACAAAGTTGCACTTGAGGTTTCTGTGACTTAAACCGTAATCTCTTTCTCCTGTGATTTATATTTCTGTGGACGCATGACAGGAGCTGTTGCAAACACAAGGAGTTTTAGTGGAAGATCCAACAGGTTGCCTATTTCAGCGAAGTCTGGCTTGAGAATAAATCTCAAAAAAATGAAGGGGGAGAGAATGGGAGTGAAAAAAATTATTCTGGCATTATATTTGTGGCTTGGCGCGTCTAGGTCCTGGGAGTCCATTCCATTGTTTTTACTCATAGCATCTTTCTTATTGGGAATCACTGAGAGTGATTTGGCATCTGTACCATACTAGTAAAAACAATCTTAACTACTTATAATTAATGAGTCGTGTAAGCTGGCAGTCACTGATTTGGGGGGATGGAATAACAAACATAAGGACAATGTGAATTCCGAATTGACTGGCAACATATGTCAGAGAAAAAACCACTTTGTTCATCTGGTGCTGACTTGCTTTTGTGTGTGGACTTCTAAATAAGCAGTTCTTTAAGAAAGTCTATCGATCGCTTAAGATGAAGCCTATATCTTGGGTGAAAAAATGGCATAATTTTATATCATCATGTGTATCGTGATGTAAAATCCTTGTGAAGGTGCTGTCACGTTTTCACAGTTGTATCTGTCTGGTTTCACTAGGTGGGGAAAATAAGCCCACCTGAACTGGTTATACTGAAATAACCTTCCTGTGCTCTGTTGCCATTATTATTATTATTTAAAAATTAGGATGGCTTAGTGTAGGAAAACAAAAAAGCCAGATTAGGATCCAGCAATGATGGTTTTCAAATGGTGACACTTGTTTTTGAGTTTCATTGTTCTTGATGGAGAGAAAATGGTACTTTTGCTTGTTCTTATCAAGAGTTAATCCACAGCAAGATAATTAAACCAAACAAGCTACTTGGACTCATTTTTAAGAGTGGATTTTTTTGGGGGAAGACTTTATTGGTTCGTATTTTTATGGTCCCTCTTTGAACTGTTTAGGATATATATGTATGTCTAATTCAGTTGAGAACTAGATAGGACAGTACTCCCTTTCCTTTGATTCTTTGTTTTTTGAGCGTACCCTCCCCAGATCAAAATCTTACAAAAGGCCTGTTTCCCTATGGAAAGAGGACCATTTTAGGGAGAGCTGACGTTCTGGGCAGTATATCTGAGAGAGCTATAGATGCTGGAGGAAGAGAAATCAGCCTCAGGAACAATAGAGAGGCTTTAAAAAGCTGTTTAATTTGTGCCAAGCTGCTTTTTCTTTTTTTTTTTTTTTTGGTTGTCATAGAAATGTGCCAGTCCGTGTCTCGCTCAGATGAGCTCACTAAATGAATGGCTGTACATGGCTGTACAGGATGAGTCTGGTTTCAATGAAGATGTTTATACTTGAAGAACACAGATGGACTTAAACCATAGCCCAGAGTCTAAACAACCCTGAGCTCTGGAGGGAGGGGAGCGATAGGAAATGAAATCTGGATTTTATAGCTCAGCCCTGCATCTGTCCTCCTCAGTTATTATGGGAAAGTAGGAGAGGAATATTATTGCAGTAAAGAGGGTTTGGTTGTTGTTGGACTTTTGGGGGGGAGGATGATTTTATATTTGGCCTGAGTTCATTGGGTTGGAAGAACTTTCCTTCCTAGATGTCTTTGCAGGACTGTCACGGCTGAGGTAATTGGTTTTAGAGACGTTACTCTAATGTGCAGACTTTAGCAGGTAATTTTTCTGTCATCCTGTACTTCTGTTACTCTTTGTCTTTTGAAATAAAATATTTTGAATGAGAGCTGCCAATCTTATCTCCTGTGCTGCATGGAAAATGCTGTGATATGGGTTTGGCAGAAGCTTACACCTGAATTTTGCTTCTACAAATGACTGCAAATGATAGAAGCAGCGTCAGACTATGAAATACCAAAGAATTTGCAGATGACACAACTAACACTCTTCCATGAGGGGTGTCGTCGAGCGTTGAACAGACGTAGTGCAGTCAACAAACAGTGTGCTGTGTCGAATGGGCGGTGTTCAGTGCGGGCAAAAATGGCCTTTGCAGGATTTAGTCTCTGGATTGTTTGCTTATGAGTGTCATTCTGTGAATTCTTTTTACTTCCAAGAAGCCCATTAATTCTTTATTTTCATCTACGTTTGGCACCGTCAGAATGCCTCAAAGGAGCTTAGGAGTAAAATGACAATAGCCACAGTATCTCCAGGGTTTTCAGGTATCCGGATGATTTGTTTATCTGGCTGTCTTACTTTCCTTGGTTTTCTATTCCTGGAGCTGGACTGCCGGAAATGATGCATGTTGCTGAATGCAGAATAGTCCATTCTATGCCAAGGCATGTACTTGGAATAATGGGATACTCTGTCCTGTTAATTGGTATAAATAATGAGGAATATGGAATAAATGAAATACTGGCTGGTTTTTTTGGTGGTTTTGTTTTGGTTTGTTTTTTTTAAAAAAGAAGCATTCCCATCAAGTGGAAGGTAGCATCTTGTTAAATGGAATCCATCCTTGCCAGAAGTTTTCACTGTTGGAGAATACTTTAAGGGCTTTCCACTCCAATCTGCTTGGGTATATTTGAGCCTTGACTTTGGTCATAGCATTGAATTAAGCTGTGCAGACTCTTCTCTTGATACGCTGTTTTTGCTTGTTGTTTGCTCTGAAGTGTCCTGCTTGAACTTGTACTGGAATCAGGTTGGGCTAGAATTGCCTTGCCTTTTAATGAAAAATACCATTTTTAAGGTAAGGTGAATTCTTCACGTGGAACAAGCTTTGGGAAGTGATTTCTATGCAGAGAAATTCCTCTTCTGCAAGCCTGATCCATGTTTTGTGGGATCTTAAGAGGTCCCAGTGCTCTGTTAAAGACCTTGCTCGGTCGCCTGATCTCATCCTTGGAGGAGGAAGAGGGACTCATTTGTTACGGTTAGTGGAGGTGTGATCTCAGGAAGGTGAGGATGTTGTGTGCGTGTCTGTGCTGTGGATCTCAGCACTTGCTGGTGTTAGCTGGGATGCACCTCCAGCCAGTTAGGAAAGCTGCAGGTAGGGGAAGTGTGGGATACAAACAAACGAGTTGGTTTACCCGAGGTAAGTAAAATACCAGAGTTACTGTGTCCGCTTCCTGCTTCGCACCGAGGGGATGGTCAGCTCAGCAGGGACCACGGGACCAGGAGCTCTTGGGATCCAGCTCATAGCCCACTGGGCAAAGTGCTTGGGAGATCCGCCTGCTTTCCTGTTGGAGAGATGGTGTCACTAGGCTTTCTTACTGTATGCATTTATTTTAAGGGTTAATCAATTGGGCATCGTCAACTGGAATTTTTGAGACAAATTGATTTCTAAAACTGCTCAGTTTTCTGATAGAGCTCCCTGAATAATTCGTCCTATACTTCTAGTTTTGTAATAAATACCCAAAATTGACAATAGCTTTTCTTTTCCCAAATCCATCTCCTTCATGCATTTTTGTAATGGCCTTCCCGGAAAGGGAGCGCGCAGCTGATTACGTTGTGTGTAAGGAACTCTAAAGTGATCAGCATGACTGCTGCCAAATGCCTGGAATTAAGATGGAAACAATTAAATGACCATTTAAATATGTTTTTTTAACTTACATCCTAGAACCCAGACCACAGTAGTTTAGATAGAAAT
Source organism: Bucorvus abyssinicus (assembly GCA_009769605.1). Lineage (NCBI taxonomy): Eukaryota > Metazoa > Chordata > Aves > Bucerotiformes > Bucorvidae > Bucorvus > Bucorvus abyssinicus. The sequence goes on from CM020040.1 coordinate 17,271,360, forward strand.
AAGTTTTTTTGGGTCATGCCACTGTTTTGGGTATGCCCTGGGAGGTTAAAACAGTGTGTCAGAGCAGGAATACTGAGTGATCGGAGAGGCCGTGTTTTTATAGGACACGTTTGGTGACCTCCTTGCATGAGAAGTTTGTGATGATGCAATAGTATTGAAAATTATCGCTTTCACTGTAGGAGCATTGGTGCAGTGCTGTTGGAAATTAGCACTTTCACTGTAGGAGCGTTCACTTTTCATCCGAGATCATTAAAATCATCTTGTTTTTACTTTTGTAATTGGCTTAGGTTGTCCTTTTGGGTAGGGGAAGCTTTGGGGTTTTGTTGGTTTTGCTTTTTTACTTTTAATTTGAAACACAGTTTTAACGTTTGGATTGTTTGAAACAAAAACATGAGAAGTCCCAACATGAGCAGAGAATATTTTTAAAGGACTTTATGGCTCTAAGTTCCTAACACAGTCCAGATGTCTCCTATCTCTGCTCTTTCTGTAGCATTTTCTGGCTCAGTGTCATTGGATTTTGAACTTGGTCCAAGCTGTGTGCCAAGTCCTGAAATAAAGTAAATCAGCGAGTTGTTCTTGGACATTTCTCTTTAATCCAAACCAACCCAAATCAAACTTTAGCTCTGACCTCAGGACTGCACATTCAAATATTTTCCTTTGCCTCCTCAGTTTCAAAGTAGCAAAAGCAGGAGATTACCACTTTGGAGTATTTAAACAGAGGCTTGTGCGACATCCATGCAGCTGAAGCAACTGCGTTACTTGGGACCTGGTGCCTGTTAAAACACCAGTGATGTCTGCCAGCGCTGTGATTCTTCGTCGTGATTCCTGTTGTTGGGTCAGGATGCACGTTACGACCACACTGGAGAAGGGTTTATTTGGAGGTGTGCATCATGTCGACAGTTAGATAGCAACCAAAGGAAAGATTCTGTAGTGCTTTTTGCAAATGCTTCTGCCTAGATGCCTTAAAAATTATTGATAGGAGTAACCTGGTAAGCCCCAAAATATCAGGACTAAGTTCTGGGATAAAGTGACTGTCATTTATCTTTCCTTACGCAAGTGCTTGTCCCCATTGTGTTTAAGCGCTCCATTGAAGTTGGTCTAGCATGCAAATAAACTGTGACTGAATGGGCCACCGATTCTTGTTTAACATTCTAGTGACATCACAGCAGCTTATGTGGAGGAAAAAAGTATTGGGAAGGTCGTGTTCTTTTTAACAACAGTTTAGTTGCTGGACTGAACCGAAGGAGGCTTAACAGTATGTGACACAGATTCCTTGCAGAACATCAGCAGGTTGGAGATCTGCTGGTTTAGTTCTTAGCTGTTATTCTGATTGGCCAGGTTCACGTAAGTTTAATTAAACTGTATCTGTTGTCCAACCCTTTGTTAGACCCATCTTCCACTGAAACTGATGTGGAGCTTTCCTTTGGCTTGGCGGGCTTTGCACTGAGTCCTCAAATGGGTGGGATCTACCCAGTGTTCTGGTGTGGCGGATCATCCTTGGTACAGACGGTGATCAAACCAGGTAGGATGCAGGAGTCTGGAGGCATTTCAGACAGTACTGTCTTGCAGTGGGGAATGAGAGTTCCCAGCACACTCTGTGTTGGCCTCAGTTCATGTTTTTGGGATCCCCACTACAATTGTATATGCATATTTGGCCGCTCAGGGAATACTAGTACAAAGCTGTTCTGTGGAGTAAAAGAAAGCTCCTTTTCTAACAAGGGAATGGCAGTGACCCTATTTGAAAGAAACTCGGCTAGGAAGGTTTACTTGCCTGACTGTATTAGATGTTATCTGGGCCAGTAGGATGATTTATATTAATCAGTTTTGTTCCCTCTGGTCTTCAAGCCAGTGCGTGGCTAGATTTGATATAAACATGAAATGGGTAACGGACAGAACCTGTCCTGGGGCCAGAGAGCACAAAATTTACCTTTTAGAAGTAGCCAGAACAGCCATGTCCGTAAAAATAAGTAATGATTTTCATGATGAATTCTCAACCTTGAGCTAAGTGTTCACCAGCACGTTCACATGCTACGTGGTAGCGGTTGGACATGCAATCGTGAAGTTGTTATGCAACAGTGAATACCAGGACAGCAGTAAAGGAGTTTTTACAGAGAAATGCCATAAAAAAGAAAGATTTCAGCCCTGGTGTGTCTTGTAATTCTTTCATCACTTAGCAGAGCTTTTGTATACACATGACTTTCTGTTTCCTGTGAGATGCCGTGTTTGGGGCTCATGTCTGGGACATTCAGGCCTGTTTTGCTTTCTGTGTGGAACATCAGGCATGGACTGACCAGTCACCCTAAGCTTCCCTTGCTTGTGCACAGATTTTTCCCTGAGTGTAGACCTCATCTGAACTCCGTGTCAGAGCCTCTCTGCCCTGTCTGTTGGCTCCTTGCACAGGGGCTGGACCTGGTTGTTTTGAAGAGTGACCTTTTCTTCAGGGCTGACCTGCTGAGCTCGCTGGCACGGGATCAGAAAACCGATTCCTGACTCAGTCTAGTTTGCTGCTGGTGGTAAATGGTTGTAGCACCCTCAGCCTAAACACTGATCTGCGTGATACACTCCCATCAGAAATTACCTGGACACGTGAAACTGGGTTCCCTGTGTCACATCAGGAAGGAGGTAAACGTAAAGGTGGGTTTTGCTGTTGGTCCTGGAGGAACTGGGAACCAGCCTGCCAGAGCATATGTTAATATATGTTAGCGTCGTGGGAGGTTTCTTTCCTTTAGCGCTGCTAGAGCTTCTCTCTGGAAACAGCTTAGCAGAGGTGCTTGGAGAAAGGCTGGAACAGGCACAACCTTCCTGTGTGCATTTGTAGATAGAGAAAAACTGCTCAGGAGGTCTTAAGGCCTTCAAGAAAAGGATGGTTGGAGATAAAGCTCTGTCAGGGGACAATGATAAAAGAACTGAGGCTGAAAATGAAAGAGCTGCTGGGTGATAAGAGGCAGCTCCTGTGTTGTGAGAGCTGGACTTCAGCTAGATAAAAATCTTAAAAGCCCTGTGCAGATCAGCAGAAAAACGGTCTTGCCGAGGCTTTGCTTAATTTTCCTTCTGCCACCCAGGCTGTAGGAAGCAGTTTTCATGCGTCCCTGGCAGCAAGATTTTTGAATGTGGGAAACCTGATAGTGTGTCTGCTTAACTAGCAGACTTTGGCCTGGTGCCCTTTCTGGTTTCCTTATGGAGTAAGCGCAGTGATGGGAAGAATGCGCTTCTTACACATGTAGTCATCTCAGTGATAGTAAACTGTAACGCTGATACCCTGCTTAGCCTACCTCTGCCCGCAGAGCCATTGCCACCGTACGTGGGGGTCAGCAACAGGATAGCGAGAAGTCTGCTCTAGGTTTGGAGTGCAAAGGAGAAACTACAAGTGAAATTACTTTTTATGGTCTGACTTTTTTTTTTTGAGGAACGGTAGGTGTTTGTTCTAAACTGTCAACCTAGTGGACATTAATCTAATTTACCCCATTGAGACTTTGGCAGTGACTGTTAACATACAAACAGAAAGCCTCCACTGTATGCTAGCAGCAGTTTTCACAAATTAGTCCATTTTAACTGCACTTAATGTGGCCAATTTGCCTGCAAAATATAAAGAGAATTTACTTGGGTGTTTAAAAAGCTGTGGTACAACCATTTGAATGACTTGCAGTAGCTGTATATGAAAAAGCCCCATGAATTTTGGAGGGTTCCTGTTACAATTTTACATTTGTAAAATTGCTGTAGTATCATTTTGCGTGATGGTCAATGGAAGGGATTTAAATCATGCAGCTAAGGCCAGCTACCCACTAGGAAACCCCAGTCAGTACGTGCGACTGACGGCTTACCGAACTGAGTTTGAAAAGTTTGCCAAAGAAAAGCAAAATGTTTTGAATTGTAGAAATGTAAACTGAAAATATTAAGGCAATGAGTTTGTACTGGGACAAAAGACGCTTCTGAAATGATGAGAAATTCATTTATTAGAATTTTAATGTTTGTATTTTTGTTAGTTTTTATTTGGGGTGTGTGTTTAGAAAATCAGCTTGCTGGACATGTGTGGTAATTTCAGAATTTACTTTCTGGCAGTCCCAAGTGGAAATGAAGTTGTAGGTGTCAAGCTTGCTAAAAATTAATTTAAGATCCTGAGGAATAAACAGCTAGGACTTGTAGGTCTTGATACTGCAAACTCTGAAATCCTGCTGGAAGTGGAGTGCTCTGCAATGTGCGGAGTTGGAGCCAAGAAACTATCAAGCCAGGTAGACGTGCACTAGGAGGTGATTTGGCAAACCCTCATTTCATCATGACAGAGCTATTTGTGATGATAAATGCTTACAGGATCCTTAGGCCTTGGTCCTGAGCTACAGCCACGCACAACCGCGGTGTGGAAGCCTGATGCAAAGCCTAACTGAATTGGCGGATGTTTGAATTGGCTACACTGGGCCTTTGGGGGAAGTCTTGAGCCTTTAGTTCTGAAGAATACTTTTACTTAGTGTATAAGTAATGTATACACTATTAAAGAGCATGATTTCTAACAGTTGTTATGATTGGAGAGTGCTTTGTTTCTCTGCTGAGAAGTGTCGTTTACAAGGGAGGATATCTCTAAAATTTTTTGGAAGTCTTGTATATAGCACATGTCAAGTGGCAAACTGCTGCTTGGTGTGGTGTCTTACGAAGGGGTGTTGATTAGTTCTCATGAAGATTGTCTGGTGGTGTTCTGCCACCCGTTAAGATTCCCATTGTGGACTGTTAACCCAGTGAATCTGATAAATCATGACAGAGTTTCTCATGATACGCTTTATAATTGGGCAGTGCTACCTATGTCTTTGATGGGGAAGTGGAGCCGTATCCTCTTGTCCAAAACGAAATCCAAAGTCTTTGTGGGAGCAAGAAGAGGAAGAAAAACTTCAGAAGTCCAAGTTAAACAATGGAACTGAATGAATATTGGGGGAAAAAAAAAAAAGCTCATCTTGTATGTAGTCATTCCTAATCCCAGTACAGCCTTCTCTTAACACGGCAAAGCAGTTGTTATTAAGACATCTTTGGTAATGAAGGTTTTTTCAAGTCAAATTGTGTTCCAACTGTACAAAGATTTAAAAAAAACCAACCTGATGAGCTGTTCTTAAAAGAGTATTCCCTCCTGGAAAGGCTCAAGAAATCTTACAGAATTGTTCCAACACTCACCCCATCACAACGGGGTTTTGAGAAATGACGTTTCTAATGCTTGGTGACAGGTTTATATCTTCAAATCCTTGTACAAACATGAAATAAAGCATTTAACTATGTGCTACTGGAAAATAAGGTTCAATGTTCAACTTTAGTGCCTCATTCAGCCTTTTTCCAGTTTCCTTCACCAAAGAATTTCTAATAGAAGGATATTTCTTAATTATGGGTGACTTGTTCTGCGGTGGTGAAGGTGTTTCCTGATCCTCTCTGTCTGTGTCTTATGTGCCATTATTAATCTGCTTTGCCAGTCATATATACAAGCGTATAATAAAGGCCAGGAAAACAGGTCAGCATCAGCGTCTCTCTCTCCAGTACTGCTAAAACGGCACACTTGTCAGTTCCTACATTTTATAACTTTCTCATTGCTGTTTGTTCATTGTTTCTTTATCTCTGGAGGTCAGAGATGAATTTTAGAACTCAGGTTTTCAGCTTGCCTGATGAATATGTTATTAATTTCCTCCATATGGAACAAGACAAGCTTTCCTTCCATTTCATTAGCATGATTGTTGACTGTTTCCTCAAGAGTTGAACTGGTAACTCTGCATTTCTGTCCCTTGGGCAACGAATTGGAAACCCCCTGCTAACAGCTAAGGGGAAATTAATAGTATACTCTGCCTTCAACACTGGGGAGGAGGGTAAGAAAGCGAGTGTTGCAGATTTACGTGAAATTACCTGCTTAGGAGGGACCGCCACAAGGAATGATGGAGCAGAGAGAGATTCTGCTTGGAAAAGTTGCTTTAACTCACAGGATGAACGTGATGTCAGGCGTGATGTTCTCTCCGTTTCAGTGAGTCAGATTTTCGTTCTGTTTGTCTGGGTCTTTCAAACAGGAGCAGAGGGATGATAAACACTGGGGCTGGAATCTTCCGAAAACAAAGCGATTTTTTCCTCAGGAAGCGTTTTACTGCACGTGGGGAGCTTGCTCTGACCAGAATTGCAGACATTTAGTGGCACTGTATGATTTCAAGAATTGAGGGCACTCGTTCTCTTCCACCCTAAACCGAGTTTTGCTGTACTTATGGTCATCCTGAGCAAATCCTTGTGTCTTTATTTGTGTGTTTTTTACGGTATTAGGCCAGTAGCATTCAACAAACAATGTTAGCTTTGTGTAGCTGTTAAATACACTGACCTTTAGTATTGGTTTGCACAAGCCAGGCACAATGTGAGCACACTGAAATACCCTGGCTGATTTCAGCGAGTTGCTGTGCTGCAATCAAAATATGACATTTCCATTTACTGAACAGATGCTTCATCAGCAAGAGCACCATTATTTCCCAGAACTAGTTCTCTCAATCTTTTGATGCTTTGGCGTGGCAGCGTTTCTCTTTCAGTCTTGGTTTCGTCACCTGAAAAATAGAAATAAAAATTCTGTGTCCTCAGGAATCACCAGGTTAATATTTGCTGAGTGCTTTGAAGCTGTATGGTCTCATGATATGCTGTATGGGGTCAACGTGACTATTGCTAAATCACTCTCTAGTCAGAATTACGGTCATTAATAGCTCTGAGTCTGGGGAAAGAGTCACTGCAAATACTGTAACAGCTACTTTAACCGTTTCCTTTTAAGCAAACAAAACCTCTTGACGTTTCTGCTGAGCAAGTTATAATGGCTTAACTTTAATTAAAGTGCTGCAGAGTGTGTTGTTCCTTACTGGCCACAGTAGCCTTTTTTCTTTTCATTGAACCAGCTGATTAGTGAAATTCCACCAAAAATGATGGCAGTTCTTCAGCTCAGTGGATTTGGAGAATGGCTTCCTTGCTGTTACTGAAGTTTGTGCCCTGAGAATACACAAGCTACAGTAATTCAGCAACAAGAGAAAAGGGGAACCTAGAATCAGTGACGCACGTTCGGTAATTCTACTTCCCGTTCCCAGTGCCTTGGCTTTGGGTTTTCAGCACATTAATCAGGTTTATGGAGGGGAATGCCCAGTTTTAACCAAATTTAACTCTGGATTTCCCAGTGGGTTGATGCTACTGTAGCAGGTATCCTTTGAGTATTGGGGAAGGGGAGAGACTGATTTCTGGTGGGGTGCATCCAGACAGCTGTACTAGGGGCTCGCAGCTGCACCGTGACAAATACAGTAGAAGAGGTGTTTTTAGCTTCAGGACCTGCATTGTCCCTCCTTGAGATGGGAAGAGAGAAACAGCATGTGCGTTAACTTTCTGCAAGGTGAATGGGAGAGGGGACAGCCACAAGATCCGAGGAGTTCTTGGCTCTAAAAATTACTTACTTTTTTTTAAAAATTGCTTTTAATACCTTGGATTTGACATCTGTAAAATGGAGGCATTTTCTCCATGCTTAATCACCTAATAATAGAGATTGAATAATGGAAAAACATAAACAAAAGCAGCCCCCAAAAGAAATAGTAGAGCAAAGTGAGGCTGGAGAAGCTGTGAAGCTTTTTCTCAGGTATGAACTGGTTAAAAATTGTTCAGTCAATCCTTCCCTTTGTTTTTTACAAAACAAAGTGTTTTCATGGGGAATATGAATGAAAATATTGCAAATAAATACACAGCACTAGAAAAGAGAACCGAAATACTCTAATTGAGTTAAAGTCTGTGTGAAAGTGTGGGATTATGTTCTCCTCTGTGGACAATGTAAGAAAACAAGACCGGTTGGTTGCCAGTGGAATGTATATTTGGATAAAGGTATACTGGCAAGTGAGAGATGTCAGGAGGGAGGAAGTGGGTTCGTCCTTTCGTATAATTCTCATTTTATAGGTCTCAGCTTTCTGCTTTGTGAACTGTTGTGAGAGATACACAAGGGGAAAGGCTTTTAGTCAAAAGGTTCAGGAATTGGATTCAAATTGAATCCAACCTTGTTCACAGCCATCTCTCTTTTTTTCTGACTCCCCCCAAAAAAAGGGGGGGGGGGAGGGGAGAAAAAAGTCTCCAGCAACCAAACCTCTGCCTTAGTCTTGGCTAGAATGACCTGCAGTAGGTAGCTCCATTTTGTTTTGCTTTTTCTCTCAACTGGAGCTCTGATTGGGGTGAGCTTGGAGACAGAAGAGTTAATTTTATCTCATTTACTTGTTTCAGTAGTTGATCATAACCAGGCCAAAATATACTGTTTCTAGGATCAGTGCTGCCTTCTTTTTTATCCTTTCCTGCCTCATTTTGCCCAGTTATGATGATTCTGACTCAATAGACAAAAATAACCAAAAACATCAAAAGGAGAGTTCCTGGTACTGAGCTGAGCATTCACAGCTGAGGCTGCTCTCAGTGCTGTGTTTCTCTCATGCATTGTCTGGGCTTGAGAACTGTAAAAGTTCCTGAGGTTGCTATTGCATGGTTTGATTTAAACCTGACTTAATCCGTACTGGAAAGAACAGGGTTATCTCCCCCAAAACTGCCATGCAGTCCCGTCCCTCTTGTACACCTGCTTGACCTGTGCAGCTGCATAGTTGGGTTAAGGATGTGATCAACCTACAGCTTTTTATTTTATTTATTGTAGGGTTAATTTTTAGCCCTCAGTTCTCAGTTTAAACTGCAAAATTTATGTCTCTCAAATTCCCTTGTGAGTGGGTAGGAGATGAGGGTACTCAGCCCTTACGGGAAGCCCTTGGGGTTTGGCAGGATTAGACCACAAAGTGCTGTGGTGATTTGCACAGTGTACGTATTTAGATCAGCCTGAAATATTTTGGGTAGAAGATTATTTGGGGAAAAGTGGGGGATTTCCTGCTTCTCTAGTACAGAATAAATTCAAGTAATTTCTCATAACTCGAGGCTCTGAAGGTTTTGTTGTAGCAGTTTGCATGTGATGGGTGTATCCCGTGAGGAAAGAACCGGTGTTTATCTAAGATGCGTGGCAATGAGTGACAGGACAAAGGTTACGTGTGTGTTGGAAAGGCCGGGCATTGATTCCCTAAAGGTGTTTTTTGAAAGCTCTAGCTGTCAGGGAGCAGAGACCACCCTCTACACAATTAGGCACGTCTTGATCAAAAGCCACTGAAGAAGCGATGTTGCTCTCACTCCGTCTGTTACGCAGAGATCATAATGCTGTCAGCGGTCTCATACTTCACTGAAATAAAGTGTTAGTTCAAGTCTGGCTCAGTGATTTTGCATGGACTTCACCTCATATTTAAGATAATTGCTGCAATACATTTCCGCCGGAGGATAAATTGATTTCTGAACGGCATAATTATTTCTTCACCGCTTATCAAACTGGTCTCTCCAGGGAGTTTGATTAAAGATCAGATCCTTTATGCTCCTGATGGCAGGGGAAGGGCACTGCGGGAAGGTTTGTTGATGGATTGGTGAACAATTAAAAAATCCCAAATTAGGAAACACTAGGCTTCATGAAGTAGAGCCTGGGAGGTGTCTATTTTGACTGGCAGGTTTAACTAAGCTTCAGGTTCCCTCAGTTTGTAAGAATAATGCATGGTCTTAAGTAGCACCCGAAGAGCATTTGGCAGCTCTGTCCTCAGGACCTGCAGGAGCTGCTCGCTGTGGCGACAAACCCGTGCTGCGTTCCCGTGAGAAGCCCCGGTATCCCTCTGCGTTGTCTGTGCGTGTTTCATTGCAGGCTTACCCGAGCTGCCGTAGATAAAAACAAAAGCAAGGGAGAGGCAAGGAGTGGATCTGTTGACAGCTCTGACCGAGATCAGATTCCACGCCAGGCCATGGGATTCCTGAGAAGGGGCTGCTTGAACAGGACTCTTCTTTGATTAATTGGAGATAGGGTGACACCTTGGACGTCAGAACTGTATTTGAGCTTGGATCAGACGCAGAGGGTCAAAGAGCTGAGATGCTTGAGGGCTGAAATGTGATCCCTGTGCTCCCTCCCTTCCTTCTCCCCTTCCTGGCTGTTGTACAGACCTGCAGGTCCTGTCCCTGGGGCTTTGGTTTAACGCTCAGCGCCAGCTCTGCTAATCGCGAGTTCAGAAACTTGCAGCGGAATCAGTTGCTTTTCTGCACTACCCGATCTTTTCTAGCGTTGCCGTTCTAGAAATCAAACTCTTTACAGCCTTGCAGCCCTCTTGCTTCAGGTTTTGAAACTTCCACCCATTGCCCAACCAGCCTTTGAAGAGTTGCTTATTTGGCCCCAAGCAGATTTCTCATCAAGGACAATGGTTTTTGAGTGGTTAATCACTTTTCCTTATTTTCCCTGATAGCCACTCTTTTACATGACTTTTTTTTTTTTTCTCCCCAAGTGCAGATTGCCAATATTAAAAAAAGAAAGGAAGGAAGATCTATGGAAATCAAGATTTACTGCCTTCAGTGCCTCGTTAGTGGGTGCTGTGGAGAAATGCAAGGAAACAGCCTACAGTGTACATGCAAATTTAGTTTAAAAATTAAAAATCTCTGTGTTTTCTTGATATCTCCACTAGACTATTTGATTTCTTTCACCTTCTCATTGGGTTGAGGACAGGTTTACTTTAGCTAGTCTGCTGACTCAAGATGAAAGATTTGGGATGGAATTCAGCTTACGTGACTTCAGCAGTATAAAGCTTGTTGTAAAGGCGTCTAATTAAGCCAGCCTGCTAAAATCCTTCTGTTGTCAGCTGAATTCAGTGGCTGCTGAGAGTCATTCATACCGGGCAGGTTTAGTTGTTCAGCGTCCAAAGGGCAGTCATGTAGTCAGGTCTCAAATGGGGCATTTACGGAGCGTGGATACGCGTGGGCAGCACAGATTGCAGTGAGGCTGCCATTCTGTAGCCATTTTGTAGGGTCTCGATAGTCCTGAGTGTAGCCTATCGATGCAGGTGCTGCAGGGCTTTTTCAGTTGGACCTGTATGTTGTGTTGTGTTTGTCCCCAATGCAGGCACATCACGTGTGGTTACAGGCTTTAAATCACTTGGCTGGTTTCCTCAGTAGCTGCTTGTGTGCCACACTGAACCCCAAGCATCTTAGGGAGAACAACTGACAGAACTAAGGTTTTTAAAACATGCGGGACCGTTCTTTGTAAGGCAAGTGTACTTCAAAAGTATTTAAAGGAGCAGTTTGAAACAGTAGGAAAACCTCCAGAGCTGAGGAAAGTGCTGATTAACAAAGCTTTTAAACTGGATCCATTTTGAGTCTGTCCTACTCCGATAGTGTCCAGGAGCCTTCAGTCTATAACGATTTTTCAGCTGTTACTGACGCTGTTTGGCAGTGTTTTTTCAGTTTTCGATATTTTGATTACAGAGATGCCCCAAAAGTATTGCCTTTCACTGAGCTCCTCAGCAAGCTGGTAACTTGCTTGATGAATTTTCTCCTGGGCAGATCTGAGAAATGTTAGCAGGGGCACTGAGATGATGACAGTCCTTTGGCAGGTGTTTCTCCCCGTAGCTGCTGGTTGAACTCCTTTGAGTGTAGTTCAGATTAATACCTGAAACATCCTACAGAATTTCTCTTAAGCAAACACTTGAAGGCTAACTGTTGGGGAAACATAAATTATTACATGTTGCTGTTTTGGAGCAGTGTCTTGGGAGTCTTTGCTATGTTTTTGTTACCAGAAGAATTATAAATCCAGTTCTGTGCTAAACATAGACAAGATGCTGGGAAGCATTTTAGTATGGTGAATAGGGCTGCTCTCTAAGTTTGTGGTCACTAAACGATGGGGTGCTTTCAGAAAGTTTGGGTCAACTTGCTTTTAAAGCTTGCTCCATAATTGAGCAAGGTGGTCCTGCATTGGAAACTGTCAAAGAAAACTGGAAAAAAGAGGCAAGCAGTGTTTGTGTTACAGCTAAAAGGGCTCTCCGTGGCAGTGTAATCTCTGCAAAGAAATAATTATGCAAAAACACATGCTAAGAACAACATGGTTGAAGAATTTGATTTATTCCCTGAGCTTAATGACCAAAGTTTGAACCCAGCATGCAACCAAGAGGCCATTTAAAACAATTACCTGTTTTAAACAGGGAAACATAAAAGGCAGCAGAAGTGTAACTTTTCATGTCGTTTACCTGTGGCCAAAGGCCTTTTCACCTTTCTGCTCCCCTTACATGAGGTTTCGTGGAAGTTGCACAGGGATCTCCCAGTCAGTACCAATCTTTAAAATCCTATTCCAAAATTCCAGACTTTAGTCAGCCTTTTTAGAGCCTTGGTTAAGGTAGGGTTTGAGCAAAAGGCTGAGGTCCTGCCTGGTACGTGATATGACTGTGCTGCTGCCGGCAATGACCAAGGATCTTAGCAGGAGGCTGTATTTGTGTGTATTGACCATGGGAAAAGATTATTAAGTCCATAAGCTTGTTCTGTTGTGCAGGAGCCTTGCAGTTTTCACTGACAATGCTGAACCATATGAAGTTGTCTGGTTCTGGACTTTGTTAGTTTTCTTGTTTTCCTTTCTTTCCCTTCATGGCTTTTGAGTCTGGCCTTAGAATAAGCCTCAAGTGGCTGCTCTTTTTGTGTCTGGATCATTATTTGTGAAAATGAGCAGTACTGCAGAGTTACCATGGAAGCCATGCAAATGGGATTTCTGGAGCACAACTTGGAATGACAGGGAGACAGGACTTTTTAAAATAAAACCCTCTTTTTAGCTGCTCTTCCTTGTTTGTAAATGACACATGGTTTTGCTTACATAAATGGTCTACATACATAATCCATTTGTGTGTGTTCTGTACATTGAGCAATCTATTTTACAGACAGTTAAAATCTAACATTCATTAAATGGTTTTTTTTGGACTGTTGGGAAGATCTCAAAACTGAAGTTGTTTCATAATCCCTCAGCCTCCCACAAAATTATTTTGCTAAAACTTTGGCTTTGTCTAAGGTATGGTTTTCAGGTTTGGCAGCACAGTAGTGTTTTTGTTGTTTGACTCGTGCAACAACAGATTAATTGGAGGCAGCCCTGCACGCTAGAAATAACTGATTTCGTTGTCTCTGGGGACTTCTTCGAGATTTTCGTACACTTCTGAGATAGGGTCACTTGTCTTTGGTGCAGTTCTGAACATGAGAATGTTTCATCAGTTTCTGTCCGTATTCCCTGTATCATGGTGTGTCTGTGAGCCCCAGGCTTGGGGCTGGGGGCTGTACGGATGCCGAGCGCAAGGATAGCCTCTGTCAGGAGCTTTGCAGTCGGAGGGGTAAGCGATACCTTGGTCACTTCAGGCCAAGGGTCACAGGGGGGTTTTTTCCTTAATCCCTTGTAATGGATCAGTCTGATACAATGGCCTCGTGGTATTTTCACTGTGAGTTTAATCTTGCTTCTCCTTCTCACTGCGCTTTTTGACACTGCTGAATACAGCTTTTCCTCAGCTCCTCACACTCCCTTCCAGGGTCTAGTCTGAACGCTCATTTTGTTTCAGGTGTTATATTTATGGTGAGACATGAGAAAACATTGATGATGATAGTGCTGTTGGGTGAATATGCTTGCCCTTCCCTTCACCTTGGAACAGCAATAGACCTTGGGTAGGCGTCTGCCCATTTTTAGGTGAGGTGTTGTGGTAATTACACAATTTAGGTGTATCCTAGATGAAAATAATGTATTACCTAATATAGAACAGTTCAGGAAACACTATGATGCTGACATTGCATTTTTTTCCACTTGTGTTTTGAGGTTGGTTGTTTCCTTCCAGAAGAATACGTGTGCTTGGATAAGGTTGGTTGTGCCACATAAATAACCAAGTGTTTCAGCTTCTTGGGCAATTCTCTGATCAGAACAGAAGATAGTCCAGATTACTCCTGTTTTACTGGAAAAGCCACACCAGCTTACATCAGTGTAGGATACAGTTATAGTTAATAAACCAGCCTGTCAAATGAAAACAGAGTAATTTTTTTCTGAGGAGTAAGCACAAGACAGCTAAATCCTTTTGAGACGTACCGTATTCTTGTACTTTATTGATTACTAACTAGGTTTTACCTGACATCTCGGAATGTGATTCATAGATATTGACCCCCATGGGAACTTGGCAGGTGGTTGACAAATGAACAACATCGCCTGGGCCTCCACTCCTACCGGCTCAGATTTGTCCCTCTACCATCCCAATCCTGACTCGCTGGGGCTGGTGCTCACCCGAGCAGTGGGGTTTCCTCTTAAATCAGCCTTTTGTGCAAGCGATGCTCACACAGAGAGGAGCTGGGTCCGGAAAAGCTCCAACCTTGCTGATTGCTTTTACATCCAGCTCATGCTCCTCAGGTGCTGAAGGGTCCATAAGAGACACGCATGTTAATTATTTGCCGTGTGATTTCATTTTATATGAACCAGAAATGGGGTATGATTTCCATGAAGAACAATGCCAGAAGGGCGAAGAAGGAGTTGTTGAGATGCATAAGGAAAAAACAGTGTTGCATCAAGTCCTCAATACCTAAGAAGAATTAGCCATGGTTCCTCAAAAACAGGCAGTGACTCTGTTAACCTTTCTAATTAATCAATCTTAGGTTAATTAGTTATTCTGCTCGAACATGAAACTTTTGAGTGGGTGTTTACTTTTGCTCACTTGCAATTGACCTCTCAGGACATAAGTAATGTTCACATTCTTACGATAATAGCTTGATGCGTTTAGCTGAGTGATACCCTAGGAATTTTTGATGTGCAGCTGACCCTGTATGCACTCTTCAGAATGGTATTTATTTTCTCTTTCCACCTTAGTTTCTTTCCCTGTAAAACATTATTAATCTTTAACTCTTTGCACAATAGATTATAAAAGTATTAATCATCTGATGTTCTTGTCTTCAGTGCAATAGCACTTAAATGAGTACACTCATGTCGTAGTACTTGGATGGAGAAAGGAGTGACTGTGGGGTGAGACATCGGGAGCCGCGCGAGGGAACTGGCCGGGCAGGGAGGCTCGCTCAGCAGGAAGTGGTTGATGAGTTACCAGTGTTACGGGGTGAAGATGAAACTTGAGTTACAGTTTGAGCTTGCAAATATGATAAAAAATAGTCTGTTCAGGTGGAACAGTAGCGTTATTTATTTTTACTCCACAGAACTTGGCTTGTCCCTCTGTTAAAAAACAGAGTCCTAACCTGAAATGTAATAATTCAGTCAGCTGTTCCTAAGCTAATTCCAAGGAGGAAAAGGCAATTAAAAAAAAAAAGAAAAAAAGGCAGCAATTAATAATAATTTATATTATAAACAGCTTCTCTTTGTCAGTATTGTCATATTCATTTGAAACTTGCCACTCCAAACAAGAAGCTCAGTGCTGGGAGTAGAAATAAAAAAGCAAAATGGTCACTTTCCACGTGCTGTCTAAAGTCTTCCAGTAGCTGTGGCCTGTTCCTCTGACTGCACGGTACACGATTTCCAGGTTGTGCCAAGGTTATTGTAGTTCTGGCCTTAAAGATGGTTTTACTGTGGAAGGAGGACTAAGGACCTTACACTGGAATATGATAAAAGTCTGTTCAAGCCTGAAAACTTTCTGGACCTTTGTTTTTATTGCCTACTTTTTTGTTTGTTTGTTTTAAAGATTATTTTTATTTTTATGTAGTTTAAGGGATTTCATAGTGGAACTGATCTACGTGGTATTTCTTTCCAGAGGGGCCATGAGTTGCTGAAGACTGGAAATGTATTACAGGCGAAATCACTGTTTTCCTATTCTTAGATTCTTCACTGGGGGTACGTTGACGGACAGTGCTGGAGGAAGAGGGTGAGAGGACGTTTGAGCTCATCAGTAGGGCTTTCTTTTATGTTCCCTTTCTGTCAGGGAGTAAAGGGGGGCAATTCTAGCCGTGGATGCTGGGAAAGATGTCATCTAACAAAGAGTATTTAGTTTGGTCAGGGTATTCTTGTGGACTGAGGGAGACTGGGTTTCGGTTGTCTGCTCTGAGGATATGTCTACGTGGATGAGTTATTGCAAGGTAAGCAGCAGTGAGAAAGTACAGTTAAGTAGCTCCTCCTGCATGATCTCATTTTTGGACTCGTAAGAACTTGATAAAAGGCAGGAAATGGGACAGAACAAAGCTTAAACCTGAATCTCCATGTTTTCACCTGAAAACCCTGACTTTACAGCTGTGCAGGGCTTGCTTCTGTTCTTTTCATCAGGGTTTCAGAGAGGAAAACCTACATTGTATGTTTGTTTGCATTTAATATTATTTTATTTATATTTATTGGGAACACAAAGAAGTTGCCACAATAGTTTGAAAATGAAGAGTGGGATTGTTTGTGGTGAAAGTAAGATTGCTTGTACCTCCGAACTAAAATTGCTTGTGCGAATCAAAATTTCCTGCAGGATAAGAACTAGAAACAACAACAAAAAATATCCTTGGATAAGTGCTGGGGTTGTACAAGAAGGAGAAGGGAGAACTACAGGGAGGTACTGGCTCATAACTCAAAATTCGGTTTTAACTTGGAGATTCTTCTGCTGTAAAACAGTCATCAAACTTTTGATCCAGATGGAGTCCTGGCAGTAATCACTTGTGCGTATGGTACAGTCATTGCTACTACTCGCACAGCTATTCTTGAAGAGAGTTTGGTATCTTTGTGTTAGATATCTGTTGCTGCTCCCTCTGCTTTCTAGGGATAGCAAAGTGCTATTTTGTGGGACTGTTGATCTCTGCTGCCGTTGACACTGCCGGTCTGGCCTCTAGAGCATCTCAGGATCCAGCAACACTGGTTGTTATTTTTGACAACTGAATTAACATCTTTTGGAAATTTTTTCTTTTAATTTATACTCTCTCCCTGTAACTACCCAGAGGATGTTAAAGCGTCAAGGGTGTAAGTGAATTCACTGATTTCGCAGGAAAACTACAGCATGTTCTTGCATCTGTGTACCTCAGGTCTCATCTGATGTAGGTTTTGTTCTCTGTAAGAATTCCTCTTCTGCACACAGGCACCTTTTGGGGAGAGGTGACTGTGCTATGACTGAGTGACAAAACCCTGGGCTGGTGCCACGTGCATTACGTGGGGAGGCCATGCGTCTGGAAGTTAGGTGCTGCAGAGTTGTATCACCTCTGTCCCTTTGTGAATCTGTCCGCAAGTATTTGTGCTGTCTGAAAATTCAAACGAAATGTCGAATGACCGTGGTTCCATGGCAACTATCAATACTCTTGTTGGAGGACGTAGATCGGAGGCCAAAGAACAAACTGGTGATGGAGGTTCAAGTATCACTGTTGCTTGGATGCAAGACTCTGTCCAGACGTGACTGAAGGACACGAGTTGTATTGCTATGTTTGTAGGGGCTGCTCCGTGGTGAAATAGGGTGGTGGCCTTATTGTGATGCCTTTCACCTGCTCATATCTGTTGTTCAAGTTCACCTTTGAAACCAAGTCACTAGTCTAAATTCTGTTGTGACAACTGGAGTGTAAACAGGCTTTGTTAATCTGTGTTCAGTAGGGATGCAGGATGACTCTTTCCTGTTGAAAGTGGTTTGTTAACAGCTTCTCTCTTACCTTTTCAAAGTGTGGCACAAGTCAAAGTATGCAAAGTTCATAAGTGGTTTAGCAGCTGAAGAGGCTGGAGGAAAAGCCTACGTGACAAGTGTTTTAGATGCTCTCCCTGTCCAGTGTTACCAGTGGAGCCTGTCCCAGGGAGAGAGTACCGACATTTTGCTTTGGACCACACAGGTGAACAGTTGAGTCAAGAACTGCTGATGGTCTGGGGATGCATCTAGAAGGAGGGGACGTAGCAGTGTAAGCCAAAGAACGTGCATGAAAAGCAGTAGTTAGGAAAAGAAATATTCCAGAGACTGAGCTGAGAGTTCTCTCCTTTCCTCCCCCTTTCTTGCCCTCACACAAGAAATGTCAAAGAAGGGTTTTATACAACTTTAGGGCAAAATAGTTGCATGAAAATATGGTTAAAAAAACCTGTCAGTGATTTTAAATGTATTTAATTAAATGCTGTGCTGAGTAATGTGCTGAAATTGAGCCGGTTTGAGCAGAAACACAGAATACCAGAATCATACAACCAGCTTTTTTAGGTCCATGTGTTGTAGGTATTCAGGTGATGCCAAAACGTGACAGTCCATCACTTGTGCCTGCTATTGACATTGATTGCAAAAGTTCCTTTAAATTTCACTGAAGATCCTCAGACATAAAATTTTACGAGGATTGAGCTATCAAAACTGCTACACTCCATATTCTGCATGTTATTCCCTGCCTTCCAGTAACCTACCCTGGCAGCTTGTGGGCTACAAGGTCTTTTACCACCTTGAAGTCAAAGCATTTTATTTGAGATAATTTTACACCTGGGGCCAAAATACACAGCACTCTGCATCCATTGCCAGTTGATCCTGATCATCATAAACAGTAAAATGCGTGCGAATTGTGCCCTCTGACAGCCCTTTATAATACATGACCGAAGTTTATGCATGGAAGTGCTGCTGCTGAAGTCAAGAACAATATCTTTTTTAATAACCTGGGTCCTCATTTCTTTGGGTTGATTTGCCCATCACAACCACTGAAAAGTTTTATTCTTCAGTTTCTTTACATCATAGGCTTGCAGTGTATAATAAAATTTCTAATATTTTGGTGTCATTGTGGAGATATAGTTTTCTTCTGTTACAACTTATTTATTTTTTTCTGTTGTTGGATATAAAAACGCAAAGCTGATAATCACTGTAGCAATTGATCTTATAGTTCAGGTTTACAATAACAGATGTTAACGTACTCCTAATTTCCCCCGCCTGTGTGTCTTTAGTGATGTTTTACCAGCTGCTCTTACCCAAAAGCCTGAATCATCTGCCTCAGAAATGAGAGGAGAATGGGACTGAGCTGAAGTGATCTATGGGCTTTGTAAGAATGCCAGTTAGGAGAAACTGAAGAAGATACTAATTTGATTTTTTGCTAACAGAAAGCTAATGGTAGAAAATGAAGTGATTGGATGTATTTTTAATAGTTCTCTAAATCTTGACCAGTACATTATATTCTGTGAATTGGACATTTGAAATGATTTGGCTTGCCATTTTGTTCTATAAATTTGAGTAAGTACACTAGCAGTTAGCTAACACAAATAAAATAGATAATACAGAGCATAGGCTAGCAAAAGCATTGCCAAAGAAAAAAAAGAAAAAGGAAAAATTGGAAACAAATATCCTTAGAGGTACTAGGAGCTATTGGCTTCAAACCTTATGAACTGCTTTCCTTTTTCCCCTATTTAGAAGCGTCTTGCCTCAAAGGTAATTTGTTTCATGCTCATCCAACATTAATGGTATTCATTTTTAATTAATTTAACAGTAGCATTGTCCATCTGTCAGTGCAAACCTAATCTGTTAAACAGATAAAATCAACATGTCTGCAAGTTCATGGTAGGTCAGCAGGCAACAGTTGTGTATGTGCATTCAGGGTTCTCTATTAAATAATGCAGAGACTTTTATACAAGTACACAAGTGCAGAGACTTTTGAAACCAAATGTGCCTCCATGTGCTAATACAGAACGGCAGATGAGGCGTCCTGGCTCATGGTAAAGCTGGTAATCTCCGTGGCCAAAATCTGGAGTTAGTCTCTTATACCAGTGCCCGGTTACTCAGTAGAGTGGAGCCCTTTGGAGACGCTGGTGGAGAACGCTACAGAGTGCTGAAATGTTTCTCAAATTTGGCTTCTAGTTCAACATCCCTATTTGGAAATCCCATCTCCTCCATGTGCACCGCCCCCCCCCCCCCAGCGGGTTTGGATTACAAAAGGCGTTTTGAATGGAAACAATTGCTGGATGTGCTTTGCTTTTGCACTTGTGAAAGCTGGCTGTGTGGAGGAGCATGTGTGTGCGTCTGCAAGAGCACTCAGCTTTTTATGAAAATGTTACTTGTGCTACTAGAGGTTGAGAACTGCTCTCTGTTGAAATAGTTCAAAGTAAGACAGGTGTTTTAAAACTATTCCAGTTTCCCGTTTGGATGCTAAAATGTGCTTCTGAACAACAGTTAAATTTAGCACCGTGGTTTTGGTTGGGACAGAGATAAGCATCGCCAGCATAGGGAGAGCAGTTTCCTTTGCGTGGACAGACACTTGGAACAGTGTCTGCGTGGTCTTTATAAAACGCCATGTCGTGTGTCTGTAGGTACCTGACTGGTGGGAGCCAGAGCAGCGCAGTCTCTCAAAACCGGGCAGATTGGGCTTCGGTTCCTCAGGAATTTTTACTTTTGCAGTAACCTGCTCCAACAGCAGTTTAAAGCGGGCTCTTACATCTCCCCACACTGCTCCAAGTTTGAACTGCATTGGCAAACCCAGTGATACCTGGATAGAGAGTTTACTCATCTTTGCAACTTGAGTAGCAGAGGTCCTGTGTTCTCAGCTGCTGTTGGGCTTGGAAAGGATAAACCACTGAAATAGGTCATTGCTGCTTGAAATTCTTCCGCAGCCAGGCCCTGACTGTAGAGGAAAACAACTGCTTTTCCACGTTTTGTATGGACTCTGTGCTCTGGTCTCAGCTTTGACTTGTTGTTCATCATTTACCTAAGCAGAGCTTTTCAGAGCTGTGAGAAGGAGCAGGCAGCCAGTGCGAAATGGCTGTTGCTAATTCCTGTCTGTGCTTCTGCATGTAGCCGAGCTTGGTGTCTTCCCATTTCTTCTCAATCTTTGAATTGGGATTCTTTAAAGAAGACAAAATACTGTAGAATGAGGGAGTTACTCAATATTTTGAGTAGTGTGAATGTGAAACTGAAATAACTCATTGACCTCATTGCATCAAATTGTTCCGTTTGGGTAAGTGGTGAAAAATTTCAGTTAACTTCCGTGGGAAACTGTAAAATATGAAGTTAGTTGTAATAAATGTTGCCCAAAGTTGTTTTAATTTGTGCCTTGTCACAGCTGTTGAGCAATTAGTGGAAACGAGTGCATGTATCTCTCTGAACGCGGTGGCTGCCTTTGCGGTAGGATCTGCAGTGCCTCCACTACCATTCTTGCCATCTGGAATTGGGAGCTCCTCAGCAGTTTTGAGTATCTGGTCCTGCACATGTAGAAGTCCAGTGTATGTGTATTTGTCTGTTCGTTCTTCTCTAAATCTGTGCTCAGGGGAAGATACCCCTGGTCGTTCTTAACATGGTGCAGAGATGGATGCTGCAGGTCTCACCCTGCAACTCTTTCTTGGCTAACCAGCTGAGTATGTCAAACGCTTGAAAATGAAGTGCTTTATAAAAAAGTACTGGACTGTAAATAGAAACAAGTTGTCTATGGTATAAATCTGCGCAAAGAAATTGGATTGACATTAAAAGTAAAGCAGAATAAAGTTTTAGAAGAGGAAATGTGTGAATCTGGGTGTTCTCCTCATCTCTAGAGGAGGGTACTGTGATAGGAGCAAGGTGTTTCTGAGCTGGTGGAAAAGGCCATTGCTGCACTGACAAAAGCTGTCAGCTGGAGCTGTGCAAGTGCTGGCGGAAGCTCCTTCAGGCCTCCTGCCCGGTCATTCCCACCCCCACGCCATCCTTGCTTGGGTGGTCCAGCTGTTTACAGGCAGCCTGGTGAGTGAGGTCAGGAAATTCATCAGTGCTGAAAAAATAGGGGGGGGGGGGGATTATTTTTGACCTGGATCGCTTCCCTGATCCCAGTTACCTTCCAGGGCTGCAGATGGTTGAATTAGCCCAGTTGAGGGGGCAATGGTAAAGTAGAGTTGGGATGCAGGAGGAGATCATGACTCTGCCTGAAAGAAATAGTCCATTTGCAGTGACTGTAGGTTAAATAAAGAACTTCAAGTCTGTCTTCTTGGCCAGAGGTTTATTTTATGTTGTGCTGGCTCACATAAGCTATAGAAGCAGCTCTATCACATTAGTTTTCCAAGCACCAAATTCTCTTTCAAAATAAAACCAATGTGATCAGTCCAGTGGATTATAGTGCTGAGGTTTTTTTGGCAGAGTTAGGGCTTTGGTTACCTGGTGTTCATCCAGTTCTGGCTGTGTTAGGACAAATTCAGCCTTAAGAACTTCAGCATAGGTATAGGTTCTTGCCACACCGTTCCTGTAACGATTATAGATTAACTAGAGTTCGGTGATAACTCTGGTTTTATTATTGGGAATTTTTAGAACTAAAACTTTTGCTTGAATTCTCCCTTTAAGAAAAAAAGAAAAA
The DNA here is from genome assembly GCA_009769605.1 of Bucorvus abyssinicus. Taxonomy (NCBI): domain Eukaryota; kingdom Metazoa; phylum Chordata; class Aves; order Bucerotiformes; family Bucorvidae; genus Bucorvus; species Bucorvus abyssinicus. Next base: position 17,293,401 of record CM020040.1, read on the forward strand.
AAAACCCCTAACTAGGAAAACTGAAGAAGGGGTTTATGTTCCTTGCTCTGTCACTTCTTCAGCCCTTTACCATTGGGGCCCAAATAGCAATGAAGGACATGGAACTGGCAAGCAGCCTACTCGTCTGCTCCAGACAGGCTTGATTCTTCAACTGCATACTGAAATGCCGGGTGCATTAAAAATGCCGTCCCCTCCCAGCACCATACTGCTGGGAAAGGTGTGGTGCAATCTGTGCGCGTGTGAGAAGGTGCCTTTCCCCAAATGGCTGTTTGGAGCCAGCTGGGAAGGATCTGCAGATATTTATGGAGTTTGGGCCCCAAACTCTCCCGTATTTGTCATGAGCCAGTATAAATACCTGCAGTCACGTGAAAAGAGAATTTGTGGTGGGTCTTCCCCTAGCCAGTGTCTGTGATGAGGCAATGTTGTAAAGTTTAGTCCACAGAGAAGTGATTTTACTGATTTTTCTGAAGGTGCTCTGCTAAGGTGACATGGTTTGCCTGGTGGCAGTAGACCTGTGATGGGCAGAGCCCTCACATGGGAACATTCAGAGAAAGACGGCTCAATTTATCTGACTTGACTTTTACCGTCTTTCACTGAGCTGGGAAATTGGCATCTGTATTTTTTGCTTTCAGTGCCAGCATCGGCTGCCAGGAACTGCTGCCTTGCTGGGTAGGGCTCTCTGAATGGAAAACCGAAGGAGCACAGAGAGTTGTTAATTACTGCAGACAGACAAATCGGCTTCTGAAGGACCACCCATGGCCTAAGCACACTAGTAAAGATGTGTTTGGGCAGGAAGTATTTTACTGTGTCTTTGACCCCACCGAGACACGGGAACAAACTTCTCAGGCTTTTTTTGAACACATGGACACATATGTCTGATTCATCTCCTGGAGAACCTTTCCCCTTGAAATACGAGCAGAAAATTTGTTTTCCGTGTTCCAGTATCTGCTGGACTACGGACATATTCACCATCTTTTCAGCAGTGTATGAAGTTTTCAGTTTTCCAGAGAGCGACAGAGGCAGAGAGAACAGCCTTGATGCGACTGCTGCAATGTGGTGCAGCGTTCTGAACATTCTCGTAAAGTGGCTTTTGATAAAAGGTCACAACCTGCATACTAGATCTCCCCTCAAACTCAGGTCCTGGGTCTGTTAAACTGCTCCGTCAGCTACATTCAAAATACCACTCTGTGTCGCTTTCAATGCTGTCCCTCCTCGTGCTCCGCTTTCTTCATGGCACAGGCCATTAACCAGTTCAGGGCAGGTGGAGATCAATTCAGCCGTGGGACTGTTGGTCTGCCCGTGTTTAGGGAAGGTTCTTGGATTTGTACAAAGATTGCACATGAACAACAAGTTACATTTTTTGGAGGGACTGGTAAATCTGTTTTAGCATACGGATTACGTTCATCTCCAGTGGATACCGATGTGAACAGTCTGCAGAGTACCAAGCAAAGAGCAGAAAATTCTGAAGGGCATGGACAGAAGCGCGTGGCGGTCTCCATGGTTCCCAAAGACATCATTTGCTCAGATTTGTCAGGAAGTTTGGTGATGGTAATTTTTGTCGGTCGTTAAAAGAAAGTGTTAGTGTTTTCCACAGTACACTTGCTGTGGATAAAAAAAAAAGTACTTTTATGGTAGTTTGGAACATACTGAATTCAGTCCAAATTGTCATGAGGTTTTTCTTACAAAATTAGATCTATTTAATACTTTGTTTTCATACAACTGTCCAGTGGCAGTTTTTGAAAATTTTCCTTTGTAAGGTATGTTTCTGAATCAAAAGGATACCCATATTTATACCTTTCCACTAGCTTTTTTTCTGGTTCTGAACATTGACACAGAACATTCAAAATAAATTTGGAAAGAGTTACCCGTGGTTTCACACAGCCTTTATTATGTCGTGCATTACCAATACAGGTGTTGGGTGGAGATGATCATAATTTTGCTGTTTAGTGTGTAAATAGTAATTACAAATAGAACTTGAACATCTAGTAATTTCTAACAATATTTGACTCAGAGTCATCTGTGCTTTTATGATTGTAAGGATGCAAATTGTGCTGAAGATCCTCCCTTCTTCCACAATCCTTTGTGCATGTGTACATTTTATATATATATATAAATATATATATATGCATGAGTACTTGGCCTGTGTAAGCCGAAGAGAAAATTGCTTGCTGAGATCTAATCTTCCATTCTTGGTGTAAATATTCTTGTACTCTCGCTTCCTTCATTGTTTCGCTAACAGCTGCCATCCTCTGAAAAGGGAGCACTGGAGCATGAAGGGAGCCAGGAGGAGGGGGAGTCTCCCATGCTGTGTGCAAATGTACCATAATTGTTTACGTTCATTTTTGGTTCGGTTGTGAGTGCAAGTCTTGTAACTCTTCACATCTGTTTTGGTCAGTTTCGTCCAAGGATGTGACAAAACTGTAATGAATAGCTCCTTTTACAGTTAAGTTTTAATAGCCTGGTTTAATTGAGGGGAAACTGATACGCTGGAAGATAAGCTCTGAAAGCGACTGGCTGGTTGGGAGCCTCTAGTTATGGGTGACTGGGTTAAGATACTTTTTTCGGAGGAGCTACGTATCTTCTTCTAACCCTGATTGTGATGGGCATTTCAGGAGTCTGTAACCTAGATGTTGAGGTCGCAGAATCATAGAATGGTTTGGGTTGGAAGGGACCTTTAAGATTATCTACTTCCAACACCCCTGCCATGGGCAGGACAACTTCCACTAGATGAAGTTGTTCGAAGTCCCATCCAGCCTGGCCTTGAACACTTCCAGGGTTGGGGCATCCACGACCTCTCTGGGCAACCTGTTCCAGTGCCTCACCACCCTCACAGTGAAGAACTTCTTCCTTACATCTAACCTAAATTTCCCTCCTTTCAGTTTAAAGCCATTACCCCTTGTCCTGTAAGAAGTCCCTCTCTAGCTTTCCTGTAGGCCCCCTTTAGACTGGCTGAAATGAGCACCAACGTCTAGTCACCAAGAATTAATGGGAAATTCCAAAAATGTTTGATTGCAAGAAACTCGGTCATATCTCAGGTAGGAATTGACAGATCACATTGTGGATCACGGCTCAGTGCATCAAATACAAATGAGTCTTTGTGCTTTCTGTTTGAGTTTTTGATCTTTGTTTTAGAAGATTGAATGGACAAGGTAATCAATTTAACTAGCTGGGTACCCCGAGGTATTTTCTTTATTCTTCATAGAGATGCACACTCTCCTTCCTTTTTACCCCCCTCATCTTCTTTCACGGGGTAACGGCAGTTTTTCTGAGCAGAGTTACTTTAGGAGTTGTGATGAGTTTTGGTTAATTGAAGGCCTAGAAATCTGATGTCCTGAGATACCTAATCTGTCTGCCACACTCATTGCCCATCTGATTGCTCTTCGTCAATGCCTGGCAGTTCCTACTGGGACTTTTTGACACATGGAATTTGAACTCGTTTATCTTTCACACAGAAAACTTAGTTAACATTTTGCTAGAGGCTGACAGCAAGGACAACAACAAAAATAGTCTCCAATCAACAACTTTTACAAGAAGTTGGGCAGGAAGCAACACCCATGCTGTGCATTTACCGCCTGGCCCTCAGACCAGGCACGCAGCCAGTTCCAATCACGCAGCAATCGATTTTTGTTAGAGGCAGCAGACCTAACACGGTCTCTGCCTCCCGGTGTGGGTCTCTCTTCCGCTGGTGACCCACGGGCAGTTCTGACCTTCAGACAATTTCTCTCTTGATGTCTGCCTCTTAGGATGATAGCTACTCTTAATGCAAGCATCCCAAAAATGTGGGGCCAGACGGTGAAGTCACCCGTGTTTCAGGCCTGAATCTTTCCTGGGGGAAGGAGTGATTTCTTGGGACGGTCCGTGGGATTTGACCGTTCAGCTGCGGACCTCTGCTCCGCGCACACTGCAGTGCCTGTTTCATAGGTGAGGTGGGAAGGGCTCCTCCTCGGCGAGTCTTTCTTTAGGTTTCTATTTATTTATTTAATCTATCTTCGCTGTGGTGCTCCTGTCTGTGGGTACTTTGTACTTTTAAAAACCGAAGCAAACACACCATGTTAGCTACAGTAGATAAAGCAACTGTGTAAATATACAGTGACCACACTTTTGAGGCCCTTTGTTGGAACAGCAGCGTTTATGAATGATTCCCGTGTTCCTCAGCAACCAGCCCTGGCGTGGGAGGTCTGCCTCTCGGGTCTGCCTGTGAGCCCACCTCTGCATTTCTGGCTTGGGCTTCCCGGCCACGGCTGGAGGAGGAGAGGTCTTTGCCCTCTGTTTTTTGATTTTTGGTTTTTTTTTTTAACACTCCTCTCCTTTCTCAGATAAAAAGGTGTCTCTAGGATGGCCTATTGGTGGCCCATATTTGTAGATCAGGATTGGATAGTGGGGAATCGCTCCGTCTCTGTGGTGCGCTGGTTCAGACGTACATGGGGATGGCCAGAGTTGGTTCCTCCCTGTAGCTGTAGGCTCAAGTGCTGTTTCTTCCCAGTTCTGTAGTTTTGCTTTTCAGACTCGTCTTTTTGGTACAGAAGTAAAGGTCTAGCAGAGATGGGAGTCCTGGATGTAGACTCTGCTGTGAGGATTTGCATGAATGCAAGACGCCCTTTTTGATGCCTCCTTTTCCTTTAATTAAAATTAATGTTTATGACATCAGGTAGCTTTCTTACATAATTAATCAGGGTGTGACTGCAATGTTCCTGCGAACTCCCTGATAGTGTACTGATGCCGTGCCTCCATCCGAGTCAGCCAGTCACTGGCGTAAATGGCAGCCGATCAACGTGTCCCTCGCCTTTGTCCTGCTCTGAGTCAGAAGGAGGCATTAAGAGCGAGTGCTCGTTTGCCTGCGTACGAAGCAGCCTACCGCCTTTTCTGCCTGCTGGCTCCTGGGACCAAGCCACAGCAGGCTGCACCACAGGCTCCAGCACACACGGGGAAGCGGCTGAGCTCCTGTGGGACAGCGGAGGCTTCTTGACGTTCGAGCTCTTTGGAGTAGCTGATCTTGAGTGGTGCTTTCAGATTGCAGCCTGGTGCCTTTTCATCTCCTCCGCAAGGAATGTCTAAGTGCACCACAGTCACACACACGATAGTGTGTTGGTTACCCATGTTTGCAAGAGCTGCAAATTTTTTCTTGTTGTTTCTCGTATAAATACTAACAGATGTAACCAGTGGACTCCGTGGAAGAGTGGCGTGAGGAAGGGAGCATTTGTGTTTAAACCTGTCTAAATATATCAATACGAATAAACATTTTAACAAGAGGCAGGCTACAAACAGCATTGGGAGAGTGCTCTGTCCTTTAAAGACCCTGCTTTTTTATCTTCCCTATTTTTTAATCTGGCAGATGCTGAATATACAAGAGAAGGATTTCAATGGTGGTTTGTGCAGCTGGTGTAAACGACTGCATCTCTTAACTGGTTATTTTTCATTTCCCCGGTGCCAGCCCTTTGAGGAAAGCCTTCTTCTGTCACCTTCATTTCAGTGTAATATTCTTTAGATTTTAATGGTGTTGAAACACCAGGGAGGAGAAAAGAGGGGGGTGCAGCCTGGCACAGCTACATAGCTTTTTGTGGAGCAGTAGTTAGAAAGGATGTGACTCAGTTACCTGTACATAAGAGCGAGGGGCCATTTATGTACTTAAAGATATCTAGGACGTACACAGGCTGGCAAATGTGGCAACTTGCAGTAGATCTGACTCCTTCTGCGGAGGCCACTGGATCCTGCTGTGTCCCAGATGGCACTAGACATCTGGGCTGTTGGGGAAAAAAGTTTGGGAAAAGTTCTTGCAGCATCTTGGGCACCTGCGGGCAAGGCATCCTTTTAGCCTTCTTATTGATTTGCTGAGTAAGAAGAGATGACTCTTCTCTGCCTTAGTTTTGCTGTCAGAAAAGCAGGGGGGATGCCGTAACTCATCAGAGTTGCTACCAGGAAAGTTCATGTGGATCAGAAGCGAGACAGATCTTTTTCTGTTTGTCTGGATTTATATACTCTCTGTCCTTCCAGTGAGGGGAAGTTAGGTTTGCTCTGGTTGTTTAAAGTGGTTGGCAGGATTTGCACCTCATTGCAAATCATAAAATAAATTCCCTTGTGGGGAATGTTGCTTCTTTTTACTTAGGTCTTCTGCTGCCATTTAACTAATAAATTCCAGTAACAGCTGACATATTTGAGATAGAGGAGATAAAAACCCCTTAACATTTAGGGCTCCAACAGAGACTTCTGCATAGCCTTTTCATTTTGAGTATATCATCTTGATGTAATTGGAGATCATCCAGACTAGCATTAACCCTTTGGGTAGCAGGAAAGATTATGCCGTTATCTGTGTCCATTTTCCTACATTTTCACCTCATTGCTAGTCTGTAAAATGCCCTTACCTATGGTTTTGTCTGTATAACAGACAAGAAGAAGAGCTCTGGGTGAGTGTTGCTTCACAGTTTGTACCCCCCCCCACCGCCTAAATTCAACCCACTGAAATGAATCTGGGAGGATTTACTGAGATTTATTTAGTTTCTCTGTGTTTTAAATTGTTGTCTAGAAACATAGTTTGTAGCACACGCCAGTGCTAAGACCAGCTTAAAAAAAAGGAAAGATAGAAACATCAGGCTGTGTTCTGTTTGTTCTGTTGTCCTTCCGCAATTTGGAGAGCCAGGCAGGGGTGGGGAGGTGATGAACAGATGGCGGGACCATCTCTTCTACAGAAGCGTGGGTGAAGTGACAGTTGCCTCTGAGTGGCTACATTTCTTGGTCACTTCCTGAGCAGAAGTTGCCAGTCCCCGTCATACCTCCAGCGAGCAACCAGAGCCCTTTGTAAACATACCAGCTCGTTTGGCGCAAAGGTATGCAAGTAGAGGAGACCGAGTGCTGAGCTGAATCCAACATCAGACCTCCCCAGCCATGCACTGCTTCCCTTACTCCTGTCTCCTCTTCCAGGAAACCAAGGCTCCCTCTGTTTATCTGCACCCTCCTCACACAGCGAAAAAGCCCTGGGCTTCAGTTTCCACTTCAAAGGCGGTGTTGGCTGCTGCGTTGGAGATGGAGCCTGATAATTTTGGTTATGAGTGGCTGGTATGTTCCTATGGCTGGAATTACTGCTGGTGGAGGTGCTTCACAAGCCGCTTTGCTGAGTGATGTCATCTGCATGTAGTGAGGGCAGAGGGCTGGAAAAACAGTTTCCTTGCAGTGCTCTGCCCTTGTGGCGAGACCACCTCTAAGAGATACCGTGCCAGTCATTTCTGGGCTTCTCCGCAGATGCTCTTTGAAAAGGTGCCGGCTGCTGCCAACTGTGATGGTGGTTTCTGTGCTGTGTCTACTAGTAATTGAAATCAGGGAAACCTGTGGGATTTAGTTCTATAAGAAGAGAAAGGAAGAAATGTGTACGTTGCATGACCACTGCATGCCACTGTAAAGCCAATAGCTTGTGCACGTCTTTCAAGAGAAACCAACTGGCCCAGTCTAACTGGTACGTGCAACCATATTTTTAAATTTACAGTGAAGTAGCGCTGGAAGAAACCAGCAACTTGGGATTTGGGTTTTGGGTGTTGTAGGCAGTGGCTTGTGCAATAGCCCAGCTACTCAGAGGATCTCTTGAAGTGTAACTGTGCTTGCTCATTCAGTGGTCAGAGTACAGGAAGTTTGTGTCGGGGTGTGTGGGGTGGTTTTTTTTTTTTTTTAAACATTTTGGTAAAGTAATAGATAGGTCATAGGAAATGACGCAGCTGCTAGCTAATCCCTAGATTTGTCCTCTGCTTTCTTCTCAACTGCAGCATTTACTTTAAAAAGTTGTTATGCAACTATAGAAACCAAAGTGCAAATGCGGGTCTTATATTTTGGAATCAAAACCAGCCTGTCTTATTTTGAACCTTTGAGAAAAGCGATCTAGAGTTTTAATTATACTTTCCAGCCACGTAAATTGCAGAGATAATTGTATACATCAGCATTGTCTGACCTAGTTCTGCTGCCGTGCCTTTCATCTGTGGATCTCCAAGTGCCTTACAAAGAAAATTTCTTTATATTAGAAGATGGGGAACCTGGGGCACAGGGAAGCAAAGCGAATATCCAGCCTGCCGGTGACTGAACCCAAAGGGGAAGCAAGGTCTTCTGAGCCCCAGCAGACTAAGCAGCACTTCTCTTTGTACAGGGGCCCACTGTTACTGACTCCTTACTTACCCTGCGCTACACACTGTGTAGCTGCCTGCCCGTCTTCTTCTGGAAGATTTATCTTGCATTTCTTCTCCTAAGAAAATGATTGTCATGTGTAATGTCCTTCTAAGCCTCTCAGATTTTGTTACGGTTTGCAGTTCTGGAGATTGCGGTTGCATGTAAGTTAGGTGTGTATTTTCTGTTGGGTTTTATATTTCCTTTGATGCCTGTGACACCTCCCATTTTCTCCAGAGCTGGCATTAGGATAGTAGGGGAGCAAAGAAAGTCACATTGCATTTAATTTTCTGAAACCTTTTTTCAGAATGTGGCTGGTGAAATCGTGGTTTCACTGACATGCTGATAAGTGACGTAGGTAAATAATCCCACATATGGTTAGCCGAGGCTTTACTTGTCTAAGGAGAGAGTGTTTTTTAGCTGTAAGGCTGATTTGCAGTGTGTAAGCTGATCTTTTTCTGAAAATGAAATCAAAAGGGGGCTTTCTGATAGGGATCAGTGGCAGTTGCACATTGCTCTGAAATGTATCTGTTTTAGTCGTGATGAAAGATCTTTATCTGCTTCCAGAAGCAAATCTTTCTGTTTATCTCCAGAGCTGGAGTATCAACAATACTGTCTCCCACTACTGCACATCCATCCCTTGCTCACTGGGGACGGCGTGCAAGGTCAGAGGTGCTTTAACACTCCTGACCCGATTTTTCCTTTGGCTTTCATTCTGCCTTTGCTCGTCACTGACAGTCCATGCCAAGCGCAGTTGTGCTCAGTAGCACTCATGACCAGTCTCTTTCCTACAGAGGCAAATTTGTGGTGGCTTTGTATTTACTGTGTTCCAAGATTTTAACGCACAGAAATTAAGTGGGATAGACAAAGAGATTTCAAGGCTGAGTGACGTTACTTTCCTTCTGTTCATTGATAGCCAGCTGTCACTTTGCAAAGCCCCAGCGTTGCATTCGTAACGAGAGATTTCAGGTCAAGAGCATGAATACAAATGCTGTCCCCTGTCCTAGGCGGTATGCTTCTCCCTTTTTTCACTACCGCTTTATATAATTCACAGTGAAACGTCTTGAGTGAAGCACCCATGGTCACAACTGCCATGCGTTTGTTTGGTGGTTGGGATGTGCACCTTCTATGGTCCCAGGATGCAGTAGCCTTCTTCAGCAAAAGCTGACAGCAGTACAATTTATGGACTGACTGTCGTTGAGTTAAATGAACTATTAACATCGTTTGAACTCATTTGCCTTAAGGCTGTTGACTACTTGGTCAAAACAAGAGGTTCTCTTCGCTGGCATAACGTAGGAAGTGGCCTACAGGAATACTAGCCATAGTGGCATGTGGGGGGTATGAGCTGGGTGCCCTACATTCAAAATATTGCTGGTATCTATGCTTTGATAGCCAGACTGAGCTCTGACGTGTGCCACTCTCTTATGGAGACCTGGTCCCAGCAGCCCTTGTAATTTTTTTACGGAAATATTCTCTTTGCTGGATAAGGAGACATTCTCTTGGCTGGGCCTGTAAGGATGGGGAACTTGCAGGCTGGACAGTTGCTTTGTAAAAATGGCACGTAGTGTAAGCTTGTACGATACCACATGATGAGTGGTGCTGGCCTGCCTTTTGGCAAGTTAATTTAGGCAGTTTAGGAAAGCAAATTAAGCTCAGCTGTTGTGTGCTGCTTTGTGATAAGGCATCTTATGTGTGAAATGATTTTATTTTGACAGATTCTTCAAGTCTGGAGCTGTGCCTTTTTCACTACCTTATACAAAATAAAGATAAAATGGCTCTCTTTGTGACAGCAAATGTGTTTGGGTAGTTTATTTTTTGTATTTGACATACTCGGTTTCCTTTGGTTACTTGTAAAAGTAGCTCTCTGAAGAGAGAAGGCAGCTTCTATGTCTGAGATGTTTCAAACTGAGCTAAGCAAGACAGCCTGCGGGTAGCGGGTGATACAGTCTAAGGCACGGCCTAAAGGAAGGCGTACGAGACCTAGAAACCCTCAAGAGCCTTAAAGGTCAAAGCAACCTGCTAAAATCAGCAGGACAGGTTGCTGGAAGCTGGGGCAAAGGCGCCAGAAACGCACTAACCTGCTGGTCAAACTCAGCAGCTGATCAGCTCCTCTCTGTTGTCATGCAATTAAAGTGCTTCTGATTTTTCAGGTTTGGTTGTTTGCAAGGTCTGCCTCTCCTCCTGCCATGTGTCTGGCTGCAGATGTCTGGGAGGCTGCAGCAGCACTCTCAGTACCTTCACTGACCCTGCACCTCCTGGAGTGACCCTTGCTGAGCGCTGGTCAGGCAGCACAGCTTGCTGTGTGCAAGGTCAGTCTGTATCGAATCTGCACGGCTGGCCAAAGAGCAGGCTGCTTTTCTCACCAAACCTGCAATCAGAGGCTGGCTCTCTGCACATTTTTCTCTGCTTTCTCGGGCAATAATGAGGAGAAAGTCCAGCTGCCGACGTCTTTCGGCTTCTGCTCTCCCCTCGCCTCAGGACCGTGTGAGGGAGGAAGCCCTTCGGTTGAGAGCGGTTTCATAATCTGTGGTGGGAATGCCGACCACGTCACTGCAAGGAAACGTCTTCAAAGGTTGCGCATCACAACACTGATACAGGGTAGTAAATACAAAGTCTCCCTTCACCCTTGGGCGCTTTGTTGGCGTAAGGAGCTGATACTGCTGGGTGTGTAACATGTATGGGACTTCTTCCTGGAGGGGGACTTGGGGCCGAGCGCCGGGCAGAGTCCTCTGCATGCCGCTGAGGCTGCCTCTGCTGTGACGTGACGTGCGGTGGTACCTGGTGGCCGGGGGCTGGCTGGTGCCTGAGCTTGCAGAGAAAGTCGGAAGCCGAACGCACCGAGTCAGCAGCTGTTAACGCCCCAAAGGAGACATGAGACAGAAGCTTTTGCAAAAAAGTGGTGCTTTTTGTGTTGTGTGTTCCTTACCTAAGCTTTCATCTTTGCAGTTCGGAGTCTCATAAACAAAATATATGTGTCATCAGAGCTTACTGTCCAAAAATCAACATTACGCTGCTTGCTGTCATTGCTTTTGTGAAACACGGCACAAAACGTTGAGGAATAACACGGAAGAGAGTTACTGAATCAAAGTGGTAAAGACAACACACTGCTCCTAAGAATGATTGCTGTCAGTTGTAAAAAATCATTTTTCCCTCACGTTGAAAAGAGAAATAGATATCAGAACTCAGAAAAAACCCTCGTATTTAACAAAAATAAAGCTACTGTTTAAGTGTTAGTTTTAAATGAGAAGCAAAGCATGAAACCACAGGCCATTTGTGTGTGCGCGGTGTTGCAAGAGACGCAGGAGTGACTGCCAAGCACAGCAAACCCGCGCTTAGGAAGCGAGCGTTCAGAGACACTGTCCAAAATGTACCGTGAAACCTGAGAAGTATGCTGTGCTCTTACCCCCATGCTTTTGAAGAGTGTAGAGTGTGGATGTTAAGACTCCCCTGGTGTATGGTGAAGGTCAGTATCTCAAACTCACCCCCTCGAGTACTGGCACACTCTGGTTAGAAGTGGAAGCGTTTGCTGGGATCCGTTCGGAGAGCCCAGAGCCTGACTGGGTGTTGCTGAAATTTTCCTTGCTGATTTTAAACAGTCGTTCATCTGCACAAATTAAGTTCTGTAGTTACTTGTCTTTTGACACTGTAGACATCCAACTTCAAAGGCTTGCTTGACTGCCAGATAAAATATTGGCATCCTTTTGTTTCTAGTAGTCCCTAAAATCAAAGTGTTACAGGTTCTGAGCTGAAAGGAGTGAGTTTTGGAATACAACTGGAATGAGAAATCTCATTTGCTCTTTGAGGATAATTTATAAAGAAGTTGAGTGGAGCAGGAAAGATGACTTGGGTTTTCTGTTTTGCAACGTTGAAATAATTAGCTCGTAGTTGAAAGGGGAGCCTGATTCTGCGGACACATAATTTGTTATTTAGCATAATACAAACACCCTGTTTTAACAGAAGAGAATTAAAACATCTAGCAAGGGACTATTTTCAGCACGGCTCCTTGTCACCATATGGTGGTTTTACTCTTCAGTTTTCTGTGAATATGAGTTATGCATGAGTTATGAAGTGCAGCATTGTAGAATGAGAGCACAAAAGACCTGCCATTACGTTCGCCAGATGAGTGGTCTCGAGTTTTCAGTGTTCTTGGCCTGTTCAGGAATTAAAGGTTTATATTTGAACGGTGGCTGTAGAAAGCTGTCCTAGATTACCTCCGTATGATAGAAGAGATATTGTTGCACGTTTCTGATGAATTCTTGCCAGCATCTGAGAAGGCGTAATTTCTGATCAGTCCCAGTGGTTTTGCAAATTTACTGTTCCATTTGCTGGAGATGTGTATTGCTAGAAAAAAGGATCAAGATGGCAAATTTTTTATTTGGTTAGAGTTTTTGTGCTTTTTTCAGTCTCTGCTTTTACCATTTCTGATGGATGGTGCTAAACTCATCGCTAAATATTTTTTCAGAGAAATGTAGTGACAGCAGAGACTTGTAGATATGGACGAGTTCACTTGATAGGGTTTTGTATTTTATGAACTGCAGAATCTTGGTGAGAGCAGCAGAGTGACTGTGTTTCCTCAGCTGTGATTGCCATTAGGTCTCTGGTGCTTTATACATCACTAATTAATATTAAAAAACAAAACAAAAAACCAACACACAAAACACCCCAAAACGTAAAAGAAAAACCTGCAGTATTTCATAGAGTATTCTTGAGAAGTTTGTGAGGTGTAAAATTCTTCAGCATGGAGTTAGTTTTGTCTTGGGCACATCAGTGAACTGGGCTCTAAGGAGAGGGCAGGACTCCTGTTAACACTGGGAGAGATGACTTCTGCTGCTGCTGCTGTTTGCCAGTTCTGTCAACCCCAGTTTAAACTCTGCTAAAGCCCACTTGATCCCAAAACTTTGAGATCCTGCATTCTATAGATTTTTCTCTTAGAATCGACACACGAGCACAGAGGAATCCGTACCTGGGTAGCGCTGGGTGTTAGCAGGACATGCACAAGCCTGGCCAGCTGAGCAGGTTAGATCAGTAGTGCAGCTTTTGCCCCATGAATGTCTGTTTTCTGGGCAGTGATCTGGCTAGGCTTGGCTCGGCTCTGGCGACATGGTGAAATGCTGGGACTGGAACACAGTACAGAACAAGGCACCTGATTTTGGGTCTTAGCATCTGATTCACTGGGAGCTGGATTTTCCTGGGCTTGAATTGCTTGCTCATGGGAGTTGGGGAAGTGAAGACTCATGTCATCTTATTAAATTCTCAGGTTTCACGTGTGGTTTAAGTAATATCCCTACAGCACTGTGGGGCCACTGAGGAGAAGGAAGATGCAGGACTGTGTACTTATTTTCCATAATGCATTTGCATGTGGCTATTTTCATATTTACATAACTCAGAGGGATGTCTTTTAGCCTTTTGAATTCTGTCTGTAGCGTGAATTCACACCTTTGATGCTTTCCTTTGTGGAGAGAGTCAGACTTGGTTACAGCTCAAGACAAAAGTGTCAGCTCTGATTAGTCTCATAGAGCATCACTGAAGTTGTTTCCGTTCTCAGCTGGGTTCAGTCTCACCCTTCTTAAAGCTGTGCTGATGGTTGAGCTGATGATTTCTGTCTCTAAATAATGTCAGTGCATATTAATGAATGTTATTAATTGATTAAAAAGGTTCATGGATGATAAGTCTCAAGGAGACCAAACTTCAAGTATACAGGTGTAGAAACTGCTTATCATTGGTGTCTGACTTGGGCGGTGGTTGGAGTCATCTCTGGGAATGGTCTGATAACTTGCATCCAAGATTCCTGTGGAATTGTCATCTCAAAGGCATTTTAGTTAAGTGTTGTGGAGAACAATTGTGTGAGGTAGATTATTAGAGGAAGAATAAATTCCGTGAAAATTCAGTCACTGCAGGTTTTCTTTTTTCCGTTTTACCTTCAGCAACTGTCAACTGCATCAGAATACTCGGGTTTGAATGCTGTTAAGAGGAACAGCAAAGTCAAGGGTGGCGTTCGTCCTGCAGTGACTAGTGATGTGTATGGGGTTTTTTGTGTACGTATGGCTTAAACACCGGGTTTTTTGGCAGTAAAAGTGTCATCTTCAGCTCTTCTCATCCAACTTTTTAATGGCCTGACATGGCTATTTATGCTTTTGTGTCTGGTAAGGCTGATGGACAGTTCTCATAACATGCCTTGTCAGTAGCTCTGTGTATTTGTCGTGGCAGTGTTGAGAGCCTGTGGTACTTAGTTCTCTGGAAGCACAACGCAGTTGCCATTCTTCTTTTTCCTAGTATGAGTTTTTCCTTCTAGGAAAACAGAATGGGTGCATCATTAGTCAAGGACCGTAGTTTTTAACGCCTGAGAAGAAACATTGTGATAGTCTTGACTGACGTCTTCAAAACCACATCCACCGAGTTTTGCATTGACTTGCAGTCTGCAGTTCGCTAGCTTTTCATTCTGGTTGTTAAAGTGTGAGGGAATAGATGACGTGCTTAGGGCCTGAATCTCAGTTCTTTACTCGCGTGATGGAGGTTGTTGCAACCACTGGTTGCTTGTCTCAAAATGCATCTGCGGGATCTGGACTTCTAAATGAAGCGCACTAACAGTTTTCCTAATGACTTGCTCAAGCTGCTCTTAGTTACTGAAGGACAGGGTAACGTCTCGCTTTCCTCACATGAGTAAAGCCTAGTGTGGCCACTGAAATAACCAGTTTGGTTCTTCATGATGCAGCCTTTGTTCTTGAAACTTCCAGGGCTTGTGTTCATCCTGAAGACAGTATTCTTTATGCAGCGCTGTTGAATCTTGTGTGCATCTTCAGCTGTATGTTTAGAGCTGGACAGAATACTTGTAGACTGACAGCAGTATATTTAACGTGCCGCTCGATCGCTGCCAGGATCCCATGTGCGGGCCATGTTTTAAGAAGAGCTGTTAGAATCCAGGGACAGCTACAGTACACCTGCTGCCATTAAGGCGTTACTGCTGCGTTGCTGCCTCTCGTGGGGGTCACAGCAGCAGGCTGGAACATTGTGTTTCCAGCTCCGTGTCATAATCTCCCAAGTGACTGATATACTGGAAAGTAACTGAAAATATTGACGAAAATATTAATAAAAATAAAAGAATAGAGGGGCTGATGACTAGGTGTATCTTCCTTGTAACTGAGCTTGTAGAGACTGTGCTTAGATGAGATAAAAATGAAAACGGGATTCAAGACAAGAATGTCAGAGGTGCGGTTTGGCTGGCACTGGCGTTTGTGGCTGAGCTCGTAATGCTCTGATATGCACAAGATACGCTTACAGGCAGTTGCACCTTTGAAAATATGACGCTCTTTCTTCACGCCTAATCCTTGCATCACAGGAGTGTCTCTGAAGGTACAATAAAGCCTTTGATCTGTGCTTTGAGAGAGGTATTGGCAGAAAATTATTAGGATTGGCTGCAGAGGTGTGAGCATGTGGGTCAAACTGAAACTTTATATCGGTACTTGGGATCTGAGTGTGATTTTCTTACGTTGCAAAGAACAGCATTTGATGTTAAGGTTCTGAACTTAAATCTGAAGCAGAGAATCATATTCCTCAGATGTTCTCTGGACTTCTGTGTTGGGTTTGTGATGCAAAATCTTGCAAAATGTTGAGGTATTTGGAAATAATCTTCTACGTGGTTTGGAGCGATTCTGGTTTTGGTTTCTGTTTTTCTAGTCAGAGCTGGTAATTTGTTGCAAGGAAGCAAGAACAGGGTTTGATTTGGAATTCAAATAAATGTATTTTTAAATTCTTTATTTTTCAGAAACATACAGCAAAAAGGTCTTCCTCAGCAGGATGCAGGCTTAGAGAAAAAGGCAGAGGTTACTTTATGCAAACGTTGTGTTTCCTTTCTAATAGTAATACTTCCCTAAAATGCCTTGATAACATCTAGTAGAAGCTTGCTGATCACTTGGGCCTTTTTCCAAGGTTAACATGGATGCTGTGCCTTATTTTAAGATGCTTTATATTTAACCTGTTTCTTTGTGTCTGGAGAAATGATTGATAAACTATATTAAGTATTGTTCTTTAAATATTATCTGGGAAGATGTAAGTATGAAAATGAAGCTGTTATAGTCTTGATGCTCAGCCCTTCCTAGTAGTTCTGCTCTGGTTGTTTTTCTGATTATCCAGATTTTTCTCCATAGTTGCAAACATAATAGTGCCATGAGACTCTGATAACACAGTAGTAACACATAGCCCAAGTGATTAGAAGGAAGAAATAAAGCTGGAATTAACGGTAAGTTCGCATAGACCTTTTGTTCAGCCATGTTTAGTGAGAGTTGAGTTTATCAAATAAAATATTAAGAAACTGAAAGATGAGAAACAAATCCGTGCACAGTTCAGTGCGAGTGTCTGGCGGTTGTGTCATGGACCCTCTGCCATTAGGGAAGCAGGGTAGGTGTGGGACGCAGAGCTCTCCTTAGCTGGAGGGAGCCTCACCTCGGGGTTAGATGGAGCAGGACTTCTCCTCAGTCACCGATACGATTGCGTGCTGTGCAGCTGCGGCGTCGTACAGCGATGTGGTGGTATTTGTGGGTTTTAATTACAGAGAGGAGGGCAGGAACGATTATCCTTTCTTCCATTCCTGCCTGGGGTAAAGCTGATGAAAGCAGAAGTGGGTAAAACCATTATGTATATTCAGGTATAAAGTTCAAACATACATCTAATCTGGAAGCTTTTGTATTCTGCTAAAACCAAAATGCCATAGAGGGGAAGCAACTCATGTTTTCATCAATGTTTGGAGTCCATGTCATAACACTTAGTGGTAGTTGTCAGTCCCTGTTGGTTTGGATTCAGATTTACTATTAAATGTTAACGTACTTTGGTAGTATTGACTCTCTGATAGCTTTCTGTTGGAGAATCTGTGGTTAGCTTGGCTTTGGGCAAACAGGTTGCTGAAGAACCATTCAGAATTCCTTGGTAGAAATTTCTTGGACTACTAGTAGTAACTGTTTGGTTGTTGAGGTCAAAGCTCTGAAATGGTATGCTTCTCTCGCCCATCCCTCCCTGAGTGGAAAACTCAGTCTACACAGTTGTGTCTGCAGTGTTTAAGGTTTTATAGCAATGAGCTATTTCCTTTAGGGATGGAGGGCGAGGATGTTCCTGCAGCATTACGCCCAGGAAGGCTGACTTGAGCTTGAAAACCAAAACATAATTGCCAAGGGTGGGGGTGAAACCTGCAGGCATTGTACTGACACAACCTGAAGGTCTAGCTTTTCTGAAAGTCTGGAATTAATTTAAAGCAGATTTTGATATGAAAATGGAAGGGAGAGGGAGTAGTCAACCTAGTGTAGTATGTAAAGCCACTTGGTTGGGAGGGTGTTTTTTCACTGAAGGTATAACTCTCAAGTGATCCTCTATAAGGCATCCCCATGTTGGTAGGCAGTGTGCTACGTAATTTTTCCCTTTAAGCAGTAGCATTGAGGCCGTCTTTATGGTCTGAGAACGTAAGTAAGGGCAGGTAACTAGGCAGAGGAATTGCAGGAAGCCGTCTGATTTTTCCCACAGCCTGGGAAGCACCTGTGTTGCTTCTCACTTCAGATGTGCATCACTAGCTGCCGGCTGGGTAAGTAGCTGGTTTTTTTCCAAAATTGCATCACCTAGAGACGCATTTGCGTGGTCTGATGTGTTGTGTTGAGTGAGCCCCTGCCTGGTCTCTTGAAACAGTAGCAGAAAGGACACATTCCTCTGTTTCTTTGCCCATGTGTGAACCCTGTATCAGAGGATGCAGAGGAAATAAGTGAGTGTGTCTTGCTGAGGGCTGAATCATCCACTTGGAACAGAAAATACTATTGGAGGACTAAGGTTGTTCAGTTTTCCAAAAAAAAAAAAAAAAAAAAGAAAAAAGAGAGAGAGAAGAGCAGTGCATGATGCATTGGTATCTGATAAACAAGGCTTTTTGAAACACATCTCTCTGGAGTCCCACGCAGTGTGATCCCTGGGGGGGCCATTGCAATTCCTTGGAATTCTTCTCCAGCCTTTCAGGAGCCACCCAGATAGAAGGGATTGCCAGTTTCACAACGCCCGATTGTTGGGTTGCTCTTTGTTCAGCTTTTCAAAGCCTGTCTGTTGCAGTGATGGTAAGGACACCTTTCCTAAGCAGGTGTCCATGCTTCACTTTAGGCACTCTTACTGAGCTATCTGGAAAAATAACTCTCTGGGCTAATAAATATTGTATTGAAACAAAAAGTTTACTGGTTGGTTATTCCAGTTCCATAGCACTTCGTTCTCTGTGAGCACAATGATGCCTTTATGATTTTAGCTAAATATTAATTAATTTCTGTTCTTTAAACCAAAGAGAAAGTGTCACTGTAAATACTTCATTTTATTACTTTTGCATAGTAAGGGAGCTTACAAAGGTAATTTAGGTTCTAACTGGTGCTCTGTGTCCTCTCCATTATGCATTTACCAGTCAACTGACACTTTTATCAAATATTTACTCTGATATTTCCCTGCAGTTGCACTCTCTTTCTCCATTGCCTCACCATCTCACTTCCATGGAAGTATCACACATATTTCAGTTACCCTCTATTTAAATAACACTCCCTTCCAGTACAAACAGCCAGTCGGTCATTAAACAATGAGGAAGACCGGCAGTGGAGGAGGTTGTGGATGAGGCCAGGAGTGTGCATGCACAATTTTGCAGAAGACTTCCCGCTGAAGAGAAGAAAAGGACACTTTCTGTTAGTGTGAGGGTGTCATTCTGTAATGCTGGGAGAGACACAGAATCAAGAGGAAATCACTGCTGCAGACGCTAGAGCTGGATCTCACTTAAAATTATGTAGAATCGAAATTATTGTTGGAGGTAAGATGTGAAAGAAAACGCTGGCACTTTCAACTGCGTTTTCCCACCTCCTCTTGTAGCAGAAGTTGATTCCAAGTGGCCATGACTCATCCTCAGGACATCCCTGGTATTTTTTGCCTAATAACAGTGAGAATTTAGTGCAGCAGCTATCATTAACAGAATCTCTGTAGCTTTTCTGAAGGCTCTGCTACATGTCCTTTCTCTTACCTAATGTACAGCAGAGAGCTGTATTAATGTTTTCCTGGGAACTCAAGACCTGCTCACCTTTCCTCCAAAAAGATCAGAACAGAGCATTCTTTGGGAGTTCAGGAGAGTAGCTGGGTTATTACACACTCTATCCTGTACTTGTTCATCAGACTGAGATTGGATGTGGCACCTTGGGAACTGCAGCGTTAAAGTGCATTCAAAAGAAAAGGAAAAAAATGTTAATGGAAACCATTTGACTGTCACAGGGTCTAAGGGTTTCGTGGCTCTACAGGTAAAAGGCTCGGACATTGTAAGTTTGGAGAATGCACGTTTAAACAAAGAATGAGAACTTAATATATAGCATATTATGCTATGTTTAGTTTTGCAACAATTTAATTTCTAGTTCTTGCAAATAAATTCTAGTAAGAAATGAGTTGCGATGTGCATTAAGAAGGTGGTAAGAACTGTCAGGATTGTGGAGCCCATGAGCCAGATTCTGTATTTCTAATGGGACATGGGGTCCTGGATAGCTCAGCTGCTTCTTCAGCTTCTTCAGGTTAGACTTCACATGCACAGATGACAGAGGTGAACGTATTGCTTCCCTTGCAGCTGCCTTCAGCCTTTTTGGTTTGTAAAACCCTAAAATTTTCCATGGGAGGTGCAAATCCTTGCACAGCAAATGTGACCCTACAGATGACACATGCAGTTTTCTTCTTCACCTTTTGTTAACCCGCTGGAGATAATAAATGACAGGCCTTTGGAGATCTGTAAACCAGAAGTAAAAACCGTGCAAGGACAATGTGCAATAGAAACATGCTATTGCAATTGCCTAAACCAGCTAATTGCAATTATCTGAAAAACACGACTGAACAGAGATCCTGTTTGTAGTACATGTCACTTTGGCCACGTTTCCAGTTATTTATCAGACTGATTATTTTTCAGGCACCAACTTTGCATTTGGAATCAGCTGATCTTTAATTTTCAGCTCTCAGGACTGCCCCTGGTTAAATTAGTCATTAAAGGGTGGTATTTTAGTGTGGCATACGTTGTGTCTGGCTTGGTCTGAAGTCCTTACACCCAACCTTTCTCCTCTCTCTGGTTTATCAGCATTTGCTACATTTCATGGCATGTGACACAGCTGATTTATTGAAAGAGAATTGAAAATAGAGAGCAGCCTTGACTCAAGATCGGTTTGTGGATGTGGTTTTGTTTTCTGTCACATCATCGTTGCTATGGTGACTTAGCAAAGATCTGTTTAGCAGGCGCTAGATGTTTCATGTTCTGGGCAAAAGTTAGGGATTTTCCGGTATTCCTCTAACAGTTGTTTTATGGAAGTAAGTCTGTGTATTGTCTTCTGCAATAAGTCCCTGCTACTCTGGTTGCTTGTCGCTGCCTCTGTGAGAGGGTGTATACCTGCTGTATTTTGACTGGTGATGTCCTTTCCTTCCTGAAGTAATTTCAGAGAAGGTAAATAAAATACCCTACCTGTCTCATCAAATAGTTTTTGACTATTTCCTCCCCAGGAGGGATGTCATGGAGTGCAATGATAAATGCAAAGGGGTGGAAAACATGAACCCTGCTAAGGAATGGTCCTTCTTATGAATTGGTTATGCAGTTTTGGAGGAGGAGGAGGGTGTGTTTGGAGCTGATTCACGTGGTTGGAGTCAGGAAGTCTGAGCTCTTTTCCCACATCTCTCAGGCTTCTCATGTGCCCTAAGGCATGATCAAGAGCATGACGCAGCTGCAACCTTAACCGAGATTTTCTTCTTCTAGGTTGGTAAGTGGGCGATAGTAATTCTTGGAGTTCCCCACGTTTGTTGGGAGGGGCCAAAGGCTGCAGCACATGTTCAGAGAATTGCTGCTCCAAGCAGAGGCTCTCCGCCTGGCAGGCGAGTCAGGCCAGTATCCGTCAAAGTCTCGCTGTGTCTGGCAGGTTGCATCAAACACAGCTCCCTCCCCTTCCAGCTCCTGATCACTGGCCGGGGAACAGCCTTCCCGCCCGTAGGTGATGATCTGGTGCGTTTGGCCACCATCGTGGTGGCAAGCTGTGGTCAGCCTCCAGCTCTGCAGTGGGGCACGTGCACCCTGCAGCATGTTCTCATCCTACTACCAGAGGTTTGAAAGCAGGAGACAAGGTTTCTCATATAGGCTTGACCCCAGAAAGAGCTCTTTGGACACCAGTGCTGCAACTGCTTCAGCGTTGAGCACTACTGAAAGTCCCAGTGGAGTTCCCTTTGTCACACTGAGCTAGCCAGAGAGAAATAATTGATTTCTTATGGGTTACTTAGGGTCCTCTTGATGACAGGCATCTTCTTAAAGATTTTTGTGTACATTTATACACACGCAGACACTCATGGGTGTTTATACACACAGTCACCCACAGGCGAATAAATGTGGTAGGAAAACCCCTCCCTCTTTTTCCTATCATTAATTTTGCACTAGTACACCCTTAGGCTTCAGCTGACATGGGGGGGTAGAGCCTTGCTGAAGATTTGGGCCACTGTGTCCAAATTTGTTTCCATGTATCAGAAAGCTCCAAAACCAATCAAACAAATCCTACCCATCATCACTACCAAACTTGGAGACACTAGGGAACAAAGCAGCTCCAAACAGAAATAATTTAGATTTACCCCACGGAGAGATCTCTTCCCCTCAAGTCCCTGGGTGAAGTACCTGTTTCACCCAACGTAGTCCTACTCCCGGTGCACAGAGCAGGGGAGATCTCTTCTGGTGGTCCAACACATAAAACCTACTTATTGGGGGGAGTGGGAAGGGAATGGTGGTGATGAGCAGGCTCGGCTTCCAAGAAGTGTGATGGATCAGATGTGAATGTCATTCCAAGGGAGCTCAGAAATTCCTTCGTGCAGCTTTGGGGCAGTTGGGTGTCTCCCCGCTCTTAAGTCTTTCTGTCTGGTTTCTTATCACGTTCATCTCTGTGAGGTTAACATTGACTTTAAACTCTTTTAAGTCATTATGACAAGTGAGCATGGCAGTAAATTCTTCCATATCAAGACTGAGACAAATTGTACTGTGCTGCATATTACGGTGTAGTACTACTAATTGCTTAACTTGATAAATGTCTTCTGATAGGTTATATAGTTAATGAACAAAGATGTTAATTGCTCTTATCTGAAATAGCTACATTTGCAGGGGCGTTCTCTGGAGCCATGGATGTCTCCTAACAGAGATTTATTTCAAGTCATCCATTGTTTTCAGCAGTTTCAGAATCCATTACTCTTCAGTGTGCCAACTGAATAGTCTCCACCCCCATCAAAGTTTTGAGAGCAGGCAACTCTTCCTACATGTTATTCAGCAGGACTGAATCTTATTTGGGTATGGAGAACTTACATGTAATACTGTATGCTCATCATCCTGGGCTACAGCAGCATGGCTCGTTCCTAAGAGCAGCCAAGAGAGAAATAAGCACCTGACAGTGGAAGAGCAAGGGTCTGGAATGGCCCCGTTTCCCCCCACCATCTGGAGTATTTAATTGAGAAAATCATTCTTCATTGTTGATGTGTTGGTGGGAGTTGTCAGTCTAAATATGTTTTAATGCAAATAACCATCTCTATTTGTAGAATTATCTTTTCTAGACGCTTATGCAGCTGAAGATTTGGTACGTTATTATATGAGTAAGTGCACACAAGCCTCATATTAACAATGGACGTCATATTTATTCTTTCACTTTTAGAATTTCCCATGGAAACAAGTGGGCAGATTTTTGCATTATGGAGTAGTGTGCTGCTGCTGCCGACTTTTCCCAGAAAGGCTAAGAGAAAACTAGCTTACATGTTCTTCCAGTTTTGGGAGCACTGGACCCCCCTAAGATTTGATTTATAGTATGTTTTGGTGTGTGGCTATTCTGGTACAAAGTTGTTTCAAAGTTTTATGATTAATGAATCTTTATGGAACTGAAAAAAGATGAAGATCCCACTGAGGTTAAAGCATACCTGATTTCCCAATGGAGAAGTTGCATGTTTCATTGGGAGGCTAAAGGCTAATGCGAAGAGAAGAATGTTTCCTTGACTTAGGGTTTTTGTTTGTTGTAATAAATTTCACTTTCATTTATGAGTCTCTTACAGTTTTTCAGAACATGTTCAACAGCAAACAGCCAGAAGTTAAAACTGTAGCTGTAAATCCGTATGCTGGAATGTGTAGATTTTTGGGCCAAAGTTTTCTAAATCAAGATTAATTTTGTAGAGTGAATGAGAAAAATGCATTATCTTCCATCGTTTGATAGATTTCAGATTTAGCCAAGATGTATAAGTCTCCTTCAAAAATGACAGCTATAAAAACAAGAATTCTTATTTTCTCAAATGAAGGCATTTTCAACTGAACTGCTTAGTGACTGTGGCTTTAGACTGTCTCATCCCAGCAATTAGACTGAAATACTCAGGTCTTCACTCCCTTCCCCATGAATGCTGTCTCCTAAGTTATGTTAACATACTGGTTTCTGTTTCACATTACAAATGGGACTGAAGGAGCTAAAAAGTAATCTGGTACAAGCTGGATGGGTTCCCTCATCTGCCTGACGCCACAGCCAGACGAGTATTTGTACCGGCAGAGGCAGAGTGGGTGGATGGAGGTGGGAATGCTGCTTAAGACTAGCATTGATGCCAGATGCTTCCTAGTGACCCACTGAAGATCTGTCTCATTTTAGGTATTGTCAAATCTCTGAATTCACATTTCTGGTATTGTGTGTTGTTCTGATTTGAATTCCCCGTGAACAGGGGGTGACGACGCAGCTTCTGGGGGTGTGTGCAAGCAAGACGAGCTGAAACATGAGAACGTGCAACACTCGCGCTGCTTATTTATCGAACGCAATGATTCACTGTGATTGACGTTTACATACCTGAATGTCAAAATAGCCCGTGTTTTAAGAGGAACCAGTGACTCAGGCTGTGGTTTTACCTCAGGCCATTTCCTGATAAATAGCTGAACTGTGCTCCGTCTTGAGAAAACACAAGTGGGGAACACCGCTCTGTCTCTCATCTCTGTGTGTGCCGGGATTAGGGGAAGGATGCCTTTGTGTGGGGCTGACCTTCACCTCATTAGCGCCATGGTCTCTCTGTGAGGAGCACCACAGCCCTGTGAGGTCTCGGAAGCCTCGGGTCCGAGGACAGCTCTGTTTTGGTGCCTCTTCAGAGCATTTCTGCACTGTCCCGGTGTGGGAGCATGCTCTTCAGTGTTTGACAGCATCTAGAAGCACAATTTCAAGGAGCTCTACGCAGTGATAAATCACGTTGCTTTAGACTCTTTCGATGGCAAAACAGAGGTGAAGCTGCCTATAGCTGGTGTTTTCAGAATTGACAAGACTTCACTTCCCCGAATGTGAAAACAGAAGGAATGCCTATGATATTGCTTGTTAGGGATTAAAGTAGATTTGGGCTGTTCATTTTTTGACTAGGATAGCAAACAGCTGTAGTAAAGCTTTGCATGTGGTGTGGTTAGATGGAAGATACGGAAGGGGGATCATATGAGTGCTGTATAAACTACCTCGTTGGCACGACGCTTTCATTTGGGGAGATTAACCGTCTGTGTAATTCTATGTGCTGCTTTAGGAAGACATCCCATCCTTTGCAAACTACAGGACTGTTCCTCCAGTCACCGTAACAAAAAGGACTGTCCTATGAGGAGAGGTTTATACCTGGGGTGAAATCACTCGTGTCTGGCTACAGAGCTGTGATTGAACTGGATCAGTTGTCTTTAACGCCGTTTAAATGGATGGTTTAAGGTATAGAGGAGGATTCTCTTGGGAACAGATTCTGTGAGAATTCTTCACATCCTCTTTGAAGTTAATGGAGGGTATTAAGGGCAGTCACCGCCTTCTTAAGAGAGACATTTAAATTGCTTCGATTCATTTAATTTTATATTTGCGTGGGCTGGTTCTGGTTTTCTCCCTTCTCCAGTCTTCCAGAGCATGTTTTTGATAATTTTGCCTCCTGAGCGTACTAGATGTTATGTTGGCTGTTTTCATATTTTTCCGTGAGTGGTGTAATGCCGATTACTGAAGGATCTTGGGCCTTTGGCTTCCTGTTGGAACGAGATAATTGCTCTCCAGTAGGCAACGCATGACGTACAGTATCAGCGTTAAGCCACTGGGATTCCAGTCACTAGAGTAGAACAATATTGTGGGTAAATGAATAAGCAGAAGTTTATCATACTTCCTGCATAACAAGGTTTTCGTTAAAGAGACAGCAAAATTTGTTTTCAGCAAGGACTAACATTACTGAAAAAGATACCAGAGAGATAGATTCCCTGGCTGCTTGATTTTTCTTGCTGAAAAGACAACAGACTTTTTGTAGCAGCAACAGTGGATGTTGGTGTGTTTTGGCCAATGACGTTTATGCTTTTATGAACATGTATGAAGTGTATAACTTCGGAGTGTGATTTCCAGATGCACCATCTACTTAACTTACAGAAGAAAGTTGTACCAATTAGAGTTAGAGACGTTCCAAATGCAATTTGCTTATTTCACACGTGCCCCCAGGAATCCTCTGTTGTGATTTTAAGAGTTGGCCCTGTTTGACCCTGGAATAAATGTGGTTTCTCCCTGGCCGTCTTTATTTCAAGACTGTCAGTTAAAAATAAATTATGTTCTGGGCACAGCAGGAGTAAGTTTGAGAAGTTTAAGTTTTTAAGTTATATGTAAAGCAGTAATAGAAGATAATTCATAAATGTAATGAGCTCTGTTCTCTTGCAAGACACGGCAAACCCAAGAGTTTATCCACGTGGTGGGATTAATAATTTTTGTATGGAAATATTTTAGCTGCCACAGCAATACTGATCAGTTTGCTTATGCTATAGCGAAGCAAAATAAATTATGTCTTTGAGGATCTCTGTTATACTGAAATTACTTAAACAACATGAAGACTTTCATGAAGTACTGTGTATGTACACATACTCAATAGATACACAGCTCTATCTCTGTGTATTTGCTTATGTTTAGGACTTAATTTTATGTGTGCTTCTATATATACATTCGTATTTCAACTTTTCTTAGAGATACTTGTACTTCTGTAATTCCTAAGAATTATGGGGGTGCTAGTAAGGAGCTTCATGTTTTAAATTTTTTTCCTTGCTCTTATCAATTTATGTTGTACCTGTAATTGCAAAGCACAGTTATTTATGTTTTAGTTTGACTTTGACTTTAAACTGGCATCAGCAGCCTGTGCAGGAAACCAGTACTTATGAATAGGCTGAGATGAGTAGGTTGGTTGCTTTGCTGTTGCTTGAGTGTGAAAGCTGAGGGCTGAATCTTCGGAGCCCCAGGAACTGCTGTCAAATGTAGCAGTCTAGATTTTGATGATGTGCTTGATCAACCTTGCAGCCGGAGAGAACAACAACAAGAATGCGTGGAATAAAACTACCTTAATATAGTACCCTGCTGTTCTGTCTCTGTGGCTGAGATGCTTCTTCATGCATGGCCAGACCCCTTCATAGCTCAGTTCAACTTGAAGTCAGGTTCCATTGATTTTGGGTCCAGAAGAAATGCAGTTTGACATTTTCGTATTTCAGGCACCTAGATCTGGCCTGGTTTTGGTTTTATGTGAGTGATCTTAACACTTGAATGAGTTGGATGAAAGTGGATGGATGGATCTCTCTGTTGAATGGTCTGTGTAGGAATTTTGCTTTCCGATTTGGTATTTCGCAGATATTTTCAACACCAAGAGTAATTTTGATAGTAGCGTTTTACTTTGAAATTATGGAGCTTCTGAAAACTAAATAAACTTTTTTTTTCCCCCCTCCCCCCTCTCCTGTGTTTTCTTGCAGCCAACTGGGTACATGGAAAACTCCATTTCCTACAGTGCTATCGAAGATGTTCAACTGCTCTCCTGGGAGAATGCCCCTAAGTACTGTTTACAGCTCACAATCCCAGGGGGTACTGTCTTACTGCAGGTACAGTAAACACAGAAGTACAGTTTTCTTTCTCTCTTACTGTGAATCTCCTTTAACTTCTGTTTGCTATGCATGAGATCTTAATTAGATGGACTCAGAAAAGGCAGAGAACTCAGAGCTGTCACATTATCTAACCACTGGAAAATTTGCTCAGGGTGATAGCTCTGAAACTCTTCATGTTGTTCGACAGTTAGAATGGAAATTTTGGGCCACAGTGATTAAATCTTTGTGCTGATTTTGTGCATCAAGATAGTGCTCTGTGGAAAGGCACATTGTTACGGGCTTGAAATAATTGTATTTTTACATGTAGTCCAATTCCTGCATGAAATAAGTTAGAAATTTTATCCTTCGATTCATATAGGAAACCCGTAACTTGTGCTAGAACTGACAAGTGTCTTTTTTTTAAAAGCTACTCGATCCTCACTGGCAGATTTCAGTATATTTGTATAGGTATTTACATATGCTAGTTCTCTAAGTCTTGTTTTCAAACAGAATGACATCGCGTTTACATTATTCCGGATTTCTTCATCCACTTGTGAGGCTTTGTAGGACTCCTTAGGTCATTGCAAGTTTTAGTGACAGAAAAGCACTCTGCAGCACTGAGCTTTGGAACAACTTTAAAGCAGGAAAGGAAGAGCAACTGAAAACCCAGCTGCTTGGCCCCCAGAGCACTTGAACAATCATAACTTAAAAAGACTGAATTGACTCGTAACTTTTACCGTAGTTCTCAACATTGTTTCAAAGACAATTCGTTACCTGCTACCCTTTGGGAATTCACTTCTTCAGTTGGATATCCAGCCATTACTTTGTGTATGTGCATTTCATGCAGGTAGGACAGTAAACAGACTGGGTGAGCAATTTCTGCACAGAATGTGGAAAAAAGATATTAAAATGTTTAAATGAACTCTTTTGACTACACCCCGATCTATTTTGTATTTCTGATTAATTTTAATTTTATATTTCAATACCTGTTTTTCCACATGCTGTATTGAAAATTTGTTAATACTGGAATACCATTAAATTCTTTTAATATGGGATACTATTGACATGGTTTGATATAAAATCAAGCATTCTAGTAATTCTGTATCACAGGCCTTCCTGATTTTTCATTTTGCAGTAAATTTTAAATTCCAACTTCTTCACTGATGTGAAGCAGGAACAAATTTCAGACAGCCAGCATTTCCCTCAGATGGACATTAAT
This sequence comes from Bucorvus abyssinicus, assembly GCA_009769605.1. Classification (NCBI taxonomy): domain Eukaryota; kingdom Metazoa; phylum Chordata; class Aves; order Bucerotiformes; family Bucorvidae; genus Bucorvus; species Bucorvus abyssinicus. The sequence continues at coordinate 17,321,630 of CM020040.1, forward strand.
TTTCAGCAATCCTTGTGGGAGGGTGTCAGCATGTGGTGTCAGAGCATCCTTCATGTATTTGCCCGTGTTAGGCACAACAAATGCCACAGGAGAGTCCGAGTCCATGTTCCACTTCTCATCCCCCCTTTCCGCTGTCACCAGGGTCTATTTCTGGCTTATTACTGCACAGTAATGAGTCAGAGGAGGAAGAGTGCCATTACCTTTCCTTACATCATCCTGATGTCCTCCCAGAGCAATACTGACCCATCCCAACCTATTTTAACACATGAAATCTGACAAGCAGTGCCGGAGGTGGTGAAGCTCCTCCTAGGAAATCGGATCGCTGTAACTGTCCACCTGGGTTTCAGAGGAGGATCTGGTTCTCAGACAGCCAACAGCTCTAATCTGGGCTGGGATCGAAAAGTCAGCTTTGTGCATGTGCTTCCCACTCAGTGTTTGTGGTATAAGCACAACTCTCTGAGCACGGGTGTGTTTTGCCTCCTGGCGTTTGGGGCTTCTCAACGACCTTGTGGGAGTCATGGACAGTCAGTTTTCTAGACATGCTGGGAGCTTGTGTTTTCTTCTGCCAAATAGATGTGGTACCCGGTCCTTCTGACGAGCAGCAATCAACTCTCACAGATTTTTTTCCCTCCCTACAATTGGGATAGCAGGTGTGAAAGAAGGTATTGCTGAAGCTGGCTCGTAGGCCACAAGCTCTTCAGGCCAGGAGATAGGACCTAAATTTAGCCTTTGAAGAAGCGTAGGCTCTTTAGTGTCAGTAATAGCTGGGCCAAACCTCTGCTCTTCTGCTTTCCCTTTGTAAAGCCCAATGTGCAATTGCGGTGCTGTGTGGATGATTTTGAAGAGGATGCTGCCATTGATAGGGAAATAACTGGAATAACCTTTTGAAAGAGATTGAAAAAAAACTTGAGTATAATTTTGCAAGTTGCTTCACACCGAATGTAGGAAGAGTCCCAGGAAAAAGGCTTTGGTGTTTTAGTACTGCCTGCTTTCCCAAGGAGCCCTTTTTTTGGGATGGGTTCTAAATGCCTTAAAGCTGCCACTTCCATCCCTATCGGTAATGTTGTTTTATTCACTTCTTGGCAATCAAGCGTAGTCAGAAGGAAAAACAAACAGAACGGGAAACCTTGACAAGCCCAACCGTCGCATGTTCAGCTCGGTGCTTGAGCACACTGTTTTTGCCAGGGAGTCCCCACGGTAAATATTTCCACTGGATTTTTTAGTAACACTTTATTTTAGTCTCCTTGGAGAACCTGGCTTTTGTTTTAAGTGCAAGTCCGGTTGGTGTTGTCTGTGTGGAGAGGTCGTGCAAGGACCAGAATCCTGCAGAGGTGGGGAATATTTTCAGGAGGAAAACGGCATTTCTAGCAATTACCAGCAACTCTGTACCTTGAATTAAGGCTGAAGAGTGGCAGATTTCACTTGCAGGCCTGCCTGTGTCCTGGAGGTGCAGTGGTGGGATTTGCGTCAACGGTATAAAGGTTTTGTACAGTCTGCATGAAGCAGCAGCGTGCATGCCATGGGGTTTTGACTTCTGCAGCCTTGAGCCGCCCTGCTTCACTGTTCTTGTGGCTGATAATAAATTGGTGCAGAGAAGCCTGCGATATTTTATGAGTTCCAGTAATGAGTATCAGCTGGAGGAAAGCGTAACCAAACACCGTCCTGCTGACCAGAGAGCAAGGGAGAGAAAGAGAAACATAGACTAAAACCAGGAAGAGTTAAAAACAGAATCTGGATCATCAAATCCCACTTATTGCCACATCTTTTCAGGTGGCAAAGTCCCATAGGAGGCTATGTGTGAAGGGTGCTGTTGTAGGGAAAAATCTGGGAACATTTTGCTACATGGACAAGCCTGTTCTTGTATTCTCCTGAGTAAGACACGAGCCAGTAAAAAGGGGATGCCCATGGTGCTAACTTACAGGAACTTGGTAGCGTGGCGTGTGTGGTGTGGTGGAAATGTCAAATTGTCTGCTGATGTTTGCAGCTGTAGAGGTATTGGTATCAGTGGAGCTGATCATTTCTGGAGTGGTTGGTTTCTTGCAGAGTTTCAGGTGTTCTCTTTCTCAGCAGCACGCAGGTTCCTACTTCGTCTTCTCCTTGCCTGGGTGGAAATTACTGCAGGGGCTGTAATGCTGGCCTGAAACAGATGTCCAGTTTCCTATTTTTGTGAGCAAAAAGAAAATATTTTAAAAATTAGAAGCTTTTAAACAGTTCGCTGCTTTTAAATGAAAAAGTGTATTCCTACTTGTTGACTAAGAAATGAAGTAGTTTGGGTGCAGAGAAAAATACTTCCCCTATTGGGCAGAGATCTAAATTTACTCTTCTTGACCAAAGCTCTGTGATCTCTTGCACAGGATTTTCTTCCTGTGAGCAGTCTTTTTGAAGCTGTTGAAGTTAATCCTATGAGTAAAGTTGGTACTGTAGCTGTGACCCCAGATGGCTTTTCCTCCCTGAACATTTACATCTCAGAAATCCTTCAGAACACAATTCCAGGATCAACTAATCTTAAAAAAAAAAAAAAAAATACTACCTAGAGTAGGCATTCTTAAAGTAGATGTTCTTCCTCCTCATTGGAGTAACAGTAAATAAGCTACAAGTAGTTAGCATCTTCTTGCACCTTCTAAGAGTCTTACCACCCCATTTTCCTGTTTTCTAAAGTACTTTTCTACTTGGTTGCGCAAAAACAATGGGAGGCCTTGGTTGTGCAAGAAGCTCCAATCAGTTGGGCCGTGTGCCACCAACAGCCCTGCTGGAGCGATTGCATTTGAGAACAAAATTCTTAGCAGGATTGGGGCTTAAACATACCAAACACAGAGGGAGCCCAAACTATCATTTTACGTAGGTGGGCTATAAAATCTCCGTTGTACTTCATTCCTCTCTCATTGACTATTTGTAACGACAGCAGACAAAACGGTTCCAGGTTTAATCTTTTTTTTTTAAGTTGGAAAGGTAGCTGTAAGATTAGTGGTGTAGAACCAGACCCACTGCGTGGGCAAGGATGAGAGTGAGAAAAACTTTGCCCGTGCGGTCAGAATGCCTTAGGAAAGCCTGTTTTTGAAGTCTTTTGTGTCTCATTTTCTCCTCTTTATTGTACCCTGGAGCTGAATAAGTATAGTAAGTTATGCCTTCAGCTGGAGTAAGAAAATGCAGGTGTCAGTTGCCAGGAAGTGATGACTTCAGTGCAGAAGTGCTGGGCTCCACCAATGCACGTCGGATAAAACTATCCGTGTGTGTGTGCCGCCCCTGTGAATGAATTGTAGTTCTCTCCACTGCTGACACTTTGGTGCTCATTGCTCCTAACTTCAGAAACTTTATGCGTAATAACCTGTATGCTTGAGTAAGACAGTGTGTGCAGAGGTGGCCATCGTCTGGATAGCTGTCTGGAGGAGCACTGACAAGAGCCTGATGGCTCTTCTTTCATCTGGGCATGCTATGAAGCTCCCAGTTCTTTTGATAGGAAAGAAATAACTCCCCGTAGTCCTGTTCTCAGTGTAAGCCTTAAAAAGAGGAAGGAGGGACAAGGGATGCCATGCAAGAGCGAGCTCTTCATTGTCCTCTGCAAAAGATCCAGCATTTCCTGCACATCGCTGTGGTTTTGCAGCTTGCTGGAGTCAGGCAGGCGGAAGAGTGCGCTGGAAGGATTAGTCTCCATTGCCCAGGAGAAGTGGGGAATCCTGGTGTCACAGCTCTGTCCAGATAACGGTGGGTGGGTTAAATGCATTCAGTCTATCTGGGTTGGAAAGAGCACTGGTGAAATGACCGTTGACTTTCCAAGTTCCTCTTACTGTTGAGTCCTCATCATTAACAGAAGTGTGGGAATTCTCTAAAGGTTTGGTCTTCCATCTTTGTATTCACTTTGTCTTCTTTGTCTTCGTTTTCCTTGGAAGTGGTTTTGAACGACAGTCTAAGCTTGGAGGGTTTCTAGTTTTAGAGCAGTCCAGACTCCTAACCTAGATCCAGATGCAAGATCTCTTGATCCCTTCTCCTCTGCAATAACTAATACTATGTGTAGAAGACAGGCAGTGCTTGGTCCCACACTTGGAACCTGATCTCTTTGCTAATTTTGCTGTTTAGATGTTTTTTTGTATATTGCCACTGTCAAGTTAAACAAGTTTTTCCTCTGCAGGTCTTGGTTTTGCCTTTTACAGCAGTCTGTGTGTGTTTTCTCCTCCAATATTTGCTGTCCACATGTGTGTCTAACTCTGCCTGATGCTATTGTCCTCATTAATAGTTTCTGTCGTCCAGTTTACGCAAGGCTCCAGTCGGTTGCATGTTCTATCTACACGTAGTATCTTCTAATTATTTGTCGTGGTCTTAAAATCTGTAGGTATTGACATCCCCAGGGTAGGAGAATAATTAGAGTTCTCAACAGTTCCCATGTAGGGCTTTAGCATTTGCTCTTCCTTCAGACTTCAGTGCTTTCTTGGTTCAAGCCATGTGATGGTCACACCAGGGACTAAATCAGGCTGACATTTTGCCTGTTTGAGAGAAGTACTTCATCTCCCCAGAATGTTTAGGATTTTCTCAATTTAAATAACCGTACCTTAGTGTGCATAGCTCCTATATACTCAATCTGCGTAGGGCTTTTTTTAGGAATGTGTAACTTGCAATATTATTGGTGCTATTGCTTAGTATACATGCTCAAGCCTACAAAACCTTTCAGTTTTCTTGTTCTTTAAACGGCTTTGATGCTACCATTTGAAATGAAGGTTTTTTTGTTCCCCTCCATGAAAGAATTTTCTCCTTTAAACAAACAAACAAACAAAACATAAAAAAAAAAAGGGAAGAAAAAGAGTTCAATGTGAAAGTGGATCTTTCAAAGAATTCTGGTGGGTTTTCAAAGCATTTTTGTCTGGTCAGAGATAAGAAATATCTAAATATATTTACTTCACGCCTTTTTAATGATGTGGTAAATTACTTTTGACCTTTGTATTGTACTAAAATATAGTATAAAGTATATTGAATTTAAATTCAGTTCAGTACACACATATACATACTGTGTAAATAACAGAAAGGAAATCATTAAATATTGGCAAAACAAAATATCCTGAAGATCTGCACTCTAAGTGTTCTTAGAATTTTTAATTGCATGCAAAGGGGAGGAAAAAAAAAGGAAGTTATGCTTTTAGTTTCTGTTTGCAGCAAATTGATATCCTGATAAGTCAGCAGTCTTCATGAAATGGAAAGTCTGTTTTTTATAAACTCTGTGGTCAACAAAGATTATTTATGATAGATTTATTCTGCTTTATTGGCTAGAGATCTACAGGAGAAACAATCGATTCTCATTAATATATAAATAAATAATAGGTACTACATATATAAAAGTGCATGACTCCATTTAGTTCAGAGAAATCAGTCCAAATTTACCTCACTGAGACATCAGTATCTGACCTTGAGATGAAACACGGATTTGGTAACCGTGTGATGTTTTAACTTTTGATACTCTTGCCATTATCAGTGGCCTGAATCGGTGTCAGGAAATGAAATTCATTATGTGGTGTGGATTTTGAATATTTACCTGAAAAGGTATTGGGGAGTGAAATTTGTGGAATGATGCTTTAATTTGGAAGAAGTATGTGGTTTTTAGCTGGTGAAGAACCTCACCTCTTTTTATTTTTTTAACGTGCATTTGTAGGCTATCCTGTAATTTTTCACTGATTCTGTAAAGCGTTTTGAATCGTAAGTAAAAATTGCCTGTTGGCAACGATGAGATAGAGTTGGAAAAGCCAAAGGGCATCTCTACCCACTCAAATATTTCAGACTTATGTCACCTTGTTAAGGCATGCGTATTTACGTCACTGTGGATGCTTTTATATTTTTTGATACTGAGCCTTTTGACCTTTGGGAGTGTTGAACTGTTCCTCCATTGGCTGCAAACCTGGCTTCACACTGAGAATTTCTGGCAGCTGTGCTTAATACTGACAAAAACGGGTGATCGCTGGGAGTGATTACTGCAACATTTATGCCGTTGCTGCAAACAGTCTGTGCGTGTATCTGCACGTCTGTGTGTGTTTTGCTTTTCACTCTGTTTTAGTATTGCTGAAAGAGCTAAGACGTTATTTGAATTGCTTTGGGGCCAGCTGAGGAACGGGACAAGAAGGGAGAGTGTGGAAAACACCCACCCCTCCTCATAAAATGTCAACCCGTCTTCCTCTGCTCTCGATGATTAATAGCAAAGGCAAATGTCCTACAGTCTTTAAAGATCTGACCAAATCCTGATGGAAATCAGGAAGGATTTTTCACAGTCTTTGGGTTGGACACTGTTTCATAAGAGGTTAATATTTTGTAAGGTGTTGGTTCAGAATTCTGCATTTGCAGCAAGGTCTTTGTGTCACTGCTTTCTGTGAAAATAAACTGGTTATAATGTAAAGTCATAACTTTGAGCAAAGGATTTCCCTCACTGATGAGGCTGTGGGAGAAGTTAGACAAGGTCATAAAGTTCTGAAGAATACGGTCAGTGCAACCTTATTGGTTTTAGGGCACACATGGGTGATTTGCTTAGTTTTGGCTGGATGATCTGAAACACTGGTTGAAACTAATGATTCTGTTTGTGACTTGTTTATTGCAGGCTGCAAACAGTTACCTGAGGGATCAGTGGTTCCATTCTTTGCAGTGGAAGGTAAGTTCTTCACTTCATGGTCTTTCTTGTCTGCCTCTAGGAATACTTCTTAGCGTTCCCTGTTCCTTCATTGTAAGTGCCCCGAATGGATAACATCTTTTTCTCACAGAAACCCTAAATCAGAACATGTATGCAGGTTCAACTTGTTCATATCATGGATGAGGTAGACAAATCAACTTGATACCTAGCCCAGCTTTATCAGCGTGTGATTGGCTTCACAGCCAGTAAATTCACATTTAGATAGTACATAGATTGGATGGTTTGGTTTTGTGCTGTGAAGGGTAAGTTGTTACAGAATGACTACAGCCTAATTTCATACTCTGGACTCTTGGGATACTTAGGGGTTTTGTTTGTTTGGTTTTTTCTTTTTATGAGAAACTAGGGAGAAAGGATGTGTTTTAGAGTTGCTTATTGTAAGTAGCATCAGTCTGTGGTTATGCTTTAGGACGATTTGGATTTAAAGGCAGTTTCCATTTCAGAGGTCTCGCGCCCTTTCTCATTTTCAGTGGGAACAGCGAACTGACTGCCCTGAGCAGGGGAAGTGCATCACAGTGACAACATTGTCTCTCAAAAGCAGCACATTCCTCATCCCAAACTGTAGCTGCTGACATTTGGATGGAATCTGTATGGATCTTTGATGCAGCTGGAAACAAGTTTTGGCCAGATGCTGAATATGGTTGTCCTCTCTTGTCTTGCGGTGGGAAACACAAGCAGTAGCTTCTCAGCTTGGGACTTGTGTTCAGCAGAGTTTCAGTGAAGTCAGCCTGGTTGGCTGTGTAGCTTATCAAGATTTTACCCTGCTGACAGCAACCACATGTGAAAATATAAGGAAGTCCCTCCCACCAAACTGGTTTTGTTGTAGGTGTGTTTGATAGTTGCAAAATAGTTGTGTGGCAAAACTGCAGTATTGGTGTGCTTTGTGTAGCGATCAGCATCTGGCAGAATCATATTTGGAGCGGATTCAGGTTCTTATCAGTAAAAACCAAGTGTTGAGATCTCCTTTTCCAGACCACTGGCATATTCTCCAGCCCGTTACCCTGATTGCCAAAATGAGCATGGGACAGCAGTGCTGATAGCAGAAGGCTGGTGTGGCATTTTATTTTGGCCTCTTGACAGTATCATTAACACAATGCCTGGCCAGTCTTGCTTTCTTTGCAACTCCTGAGGATAACAAAGAGCTTAAAGCACGCAGAGACAGTATCTCCATGTGGCTGTTATTTTCCCTTCCTGCTTTTGCAGGCAAGGATGATTCGAGAAAGCATGGACAGAAATGATGATGGAATTTCTTTTCCTACCTCACCTCCAGCCAGGATGGCTGTGGTACTAATGTACTGGTGGCATGTGCCCACTTGGCTCCTGCAGTGAGGTGGGAAGTTGGGGTTGGAGGTCTAACTCTGAAAAAAAATTGAGGAATGGTAAAGATACAACCTGGCCCCACCACAACTCACCCCATCAATTAAATTACGGGGGGGGGAAAAAAAAAAAAAGCCTAGACAGAACGACCTGGCTTGCTCTCATGCTTTTCAGTTATGGAGAGGGAGCTTTGCTCTGTGGGAGTTGTTTTTAAAGGAGCATTTCTTAAACTTTCCAATGCTTCTGACCAAGCCTCTCATTTTGGGAAACTCTGAGTAATTTAACTTGTTGCAAAGTAGAATTTATTTTTGCTTTCTTGCTTCCCTCCCCACCCCCATTAAGTTAGTTTCTGAAAAACAACTGAAACATTATCTTGATTCGAAAGACCTTCCCTTTACCAAGAATAGCAAGTAGCATTTTCCCATAAGAACAGTGACAGGGTTTAGTCCCTGCCCAGGTACTTCACACTAACAAATTCCTCTTTGCTAGAATGGGTACAGGTTTTTGATGGGTTTTGTTGCTTAATAGTTCAGAGGAGGAGCACCTGGTAACTTTCTGCTCTTTACTTGGGTTGGTATTTGTCAGGTTTAAGGGAGATCTCAACAGAGGCAAGACAAGCGGTGTACCTAGAAGGAGACTGGAGGAGTGCAGGTTTATCACTCTACTAGCACCATAGCCTGTTACTTCAAGAGCCAGGTGCCAAGGTTCATCTCACTGCATAATTTGTATGGTTTGATGATTAAGCAGGTAGTGAGGGAACCCACAAAAAACCAGGAAACCTATTCTTCTGGAATGGCTCATTTACACAAAGCACCAGCTGGCAGAGAGATCGCTGCAGCTGTTATTATAATTGGGTGGTTGTGCTGATGAATGATCTGTTTGTCCAGTGGTCTTACAAATAATAGGTCAAAACATTTCTGTGGGCATGTAGAACACAGATGGAAACTGGTGCAGATAGCTGAGGCAGTTACTCAGGGGAAAACATCCAACAGAGATGAGCTTGCTATTGTTTGTACTTGTGTGGTGGAAGCATCGAGGGGGTCCAGCTGAACCCAGAGCCCCACCGTACCAGGCACTAGATGTAGGTGGAGCAGGAGACCTTCACTTCTGCCCTGCCCAAACAAGGCTGGAGGAACCTACTATATGGATGGCAAACTGATACTCTGAGAGTTTTCCAGCAGCGGGGATTGCCCACTTCCAGTTGTGGGAGCAGATTCATATTCTGTCACTGTCCTTCTGGCTCTTTTTCCTTTGCTTCAAGCTGTGGGAGTCAAATGCTGCCCGGAAAATGGCTAGCTCCAGTGAGTAGCTGTGTTATGAAATATCTGGGGAAGCTCTTTAGGTTCAAACACACACTGGTTATCCTTTGGTCTGGTATGAAGGTGCTGAGGTCTGTGAGAGAGCTTTTATGTGGTGCAGTTTTAAAGATTAACAAGCTGTGGGAATTCAATTTGCCAACCAGCACCCTGGAAATAATTTTTGTTCTACAGACAAACACTGAAATAAAAATCAAGAATAATTTATTTCTACAGCCCAAAGAATAATAAAAGAGGTGCTGCAGATAAACAGAAATAAAAGAAAACCAAACACGTAATTATCCATGTTTTAGATCCAGCTCCAAGAGGTTTTATGTGTCATCCACCTAACTAGCTGTCAGGATGCTTACGCAGCTTTTTAGATGCTACTTTCTCCTTGAATAGTGTGCTCATTGAGGAGCGCATTGATGTAGGGACAGACTGTTCATTATGTAGTCATTTTCTTTTTGGGTTTTCAATTTCAAACCCTCCCACTAAGGGTTACTCATAATTCGTCATTTAATCTGGATATCAGTGTGTCTCACAACTCCTAAATGATTATTGGCCACCTCAACCTATTTTTAGAAGTCCTGATTTCCTTCGGGTTATAACTAAGCCAAACTAGCTTTGTCCAGAAAATAAACAGAACATGGTAACAACTGTCCAGATCCTCAAACATAAACAAATCATTAATCCATTGTGTAAGAAATGTTCCTTTCAACCAGGGAGGTTGGATTGAAACCGTGATATGTAATCTTTGGTATTTGGAAGCTGATAAGTCATAACAGTCTATCCATAAAGATAACAACACTTTCTGTGAATATACAAAAGAGAATAACACATGCAGTTCATTGCCCTCTCTGGATCTGGGCTAGATACAGTGGTAACCAACCACTGCTGTAGGGAATGAATACAGCTCAGCCTGGCTTGTGGCTAGTAATGTTGGGACACACACAAATAAGCAAATATGTACCCTTGGCATTTTCCCAGACAGGATCCCTCTACTTTGTTGCTTGTTTATTCCTAGCCATGTTTGGGCTGTGGACTTTCTGTGTATTTGTGTAGTGCCCAGTACACAGAGGCAGAAAACGCTGAGCCCTACTACACCTCGCGCTCAAAGTATTTGTCATCAAAAGACCCACTTGACTAATTCATGTTGCACTTGAATTAAAAAAAGACATCAGTGAGGTCTTCTCTGGGGATCTTTAGGTCTTCTCTTGTGATATGGAGTACAGGCATAGATTGACATTTGCTGGGGGAATACACCTAAAGGTTACACAGGGCATGTTGCATGTTTTAGCACCCTCGATAGTAAACTGTGAACACCGTCCTCATTGTGGGATGTCAGTTGCTTGTGTTTTCTAGTTAGCTGAATAATGCAGCAATGAAACACGTCAGTTGACAGCCTTTGGGGGAATGTCCTGAATTGACACTATACAGAAAAAACCAGACCGAGGTCTGCAGAAAAGCATGAAATGGCTTAAACTGCGCTTCATGTGCTTCTGACCTGCATCTTCTAGAAAGGCTTGCCTATACTGTGTCTTTTCTATTAATGCTATTAACCAGTCCTTGACTGTCCCCTAATGAGTGGTGCTGCTTGGTTAGGGGTTTTACCCATCTGTGAGCATGGACAGTGCAAATGTGTTAACTGGAGAATTGTTTAGGGTGGAAGGGACCTTTGAGCGTCATCTGATCATCGCCCCACCCATGCTGCTCTTTTCCTCACTCGGTGCAAGGTGTTCTTTGAAGTTGTATCGGGCTGCTGAGAGCCTGTACAGCCGAGCTGTGAAGCCCCAGGCTGGAGGGAGCAGTCTCTTTCCTCATCCCGCTGTCTGTGCTTGTGCAGCCCAGCATGGGTACACACCCTGACTTGCAGTCAACAGTCACGTTACTTTTCTTTTAAAATTAATTCTCTATACAGACACCATGTTTTGATTCCCTTGAACTGGGAAACTGGAACAATGCTGTCATTTGGGATTTGCAGACATTTTGCATTGAATGCTAAAACAAGCAATGCTGGCCTTCATTCAAAAACTTCAATTTTGGATTAATACTTTCCTGGTTCTCATAGGGATTGTTGTATCTGTGTCTTCAGGAAATAGATTCTTCCATGCACACGCAGCCCTACTAATTGCAAAGGGGTTGACTCTCGTATAAAGTCATGACCTGAATAACAATACGCTGTCTGGTCTTCACTGTGCCCAGGTTGTGAATTCCTTGTCCATTAGTATCAAACATTTTTTATACGATAGCCATGCGTGAGTATCAGTTTTTGTATCTAATGGTGAAAATTCAGAGGAAGTTATTTTTCTGTGCTTTAAAATTGCAAAAAATTAAGTTGAGAGAAACTGTTCTCAAAAGTGTGCTAAAGCTTTCCTTGTGTAAAGCACCTTTACGGTTTTGTCACCATGGTAATGATTAAAAATAGTGCTGATACAGGAGTGGGGTTTATATAGAATTTGAATGAGGACAATAAAGAAATTGATAGCCTTAAATCTTGGTAAATCATGCCTTAAAACTATTAAATCAGGAAAAAATCACACTGGTTATGGTTAAAAGGGCCCACGTCTGTCATTTGTATTTAATCACGTAATTTATGATCTGAGAGAGGAAGCTTTGATACCCTGTGACAACTCAATAGCCCTGTGCTGTACGACATAGTGGAAATATTAGTCGAAGAGTTCAGCAGTTCTTCGGAGTGGTAGTTCCTGGACTTCAGACCCTCTCTTTGGTGGTTATGCACACACAACTGTGATTGGCTTGGCTGGTTTTTTGCTTTCTTTAGCTGAAAGCATGAGGTATTTTAACAGAACACAGAAGTTCCCACTTTCCATTGAGGTGAAACAATAAATAATTATCCTAAAATTAAGCCAACAACAGCTTGTTGGTTGGTTGGTTGGTTAGTTTTCTTTTTCCTTTTGTGTATACAAGTCAATAATAAATTGATGGGAACCAAAGCTGTGGAATTAAGTTTTGCCTTTCAAAGCCTCAGGGCTTTGGAAGCATTGTGGGCTTTGATGACACATGAGTTTTGGACGAGCACGTTTCTTGCTTTGATGGATAAAAGGCACCCACACGTTTTTGGCTGGTTGTTTTACTCTTCCCATGGATTACACAGTACCAGTTGTGGGAGACCATGAACGGGTTTTTAAGATATCCAGAGCCTCTCCCCTGCAGGGCTTTGAGCAGCCTGATAAGTTTCAGACCGGACTTTATACTTTGTAGGGAGCGGATGTGCAGGGTCCAAGTGGTGTGTTAATGGATCTGTGTTGCCGAGAAGAGCAGCTGGTACCAGTTAGAACTTTCTGGTGAAAATAGTGCGACTAAAAATATATCTTGTCTTTTTTCAGTTCCTGATGCCCCTCTCATGGTTAGGTTGATGCTTACTGCCAAGATCTGTTCTTCTTTTGTATTTGAAAGGTAATGTGAAGTACAGCCGTGTCTGGAGAGCCATGGGGCTCTCCACTGACATCCCCTTGCTTTTCATGCGGGGATTGGTAATACCGCCCAGTCTATAGTCTGAACCACCTCACTGCAAATTCAGGAGCAACATGATGGATATACTTACTTTTATTTCCATAATGTTTGTGTTTGTAGTTAAGTGTTCTCCCCTACTACTTCTTTTTGAGAGGGGTTTTTGTTTTTGTTTTTTTTTTTTTTTTGGCTTGAGGCATCTTCATAAGCATGTGAGGCCCATTGACTCGCTCGTTTTCCCACGTAAGTTGGCGAGTCTCAGGTCATCTGTTATCAGAAGTCACTTGAAAAATCTTAGCCTTATTTTCTGAGATCTCAGTTTGCTAGAGGTAACTGTGCTGCTGCAGCAAAAAGTCATTGATCTCACTTTGGGAAGTGGAAATGAATAGATGAAAACCAGACAAAATGTTGACAAAGTTTTTTTCTTTTATTCTTTTATGAAACACTGGTGATGTTTTAAGAACTGGTAGAGTGGTTAGGAGTTTTTTTAAGCTTTCACTGCCTTTACCTTAGGAAAATACCTCACTCTTTCTGGGGTACATTGGAGCAGGTTGTTCCCATAAGATACGTCGTCAGCAGCAGCAGCTGATCACTGTCTGTGTGCTGCGTTGGCTTAACATTAATCACTTTAAATCTAGGAGCTGCATATCGGTGTCAGCACAGCACTTTGTCCAACCGAAAGAGCCTCTTGGCAACATGCTGAGGTGCCAGCCTGGATCTGAGCTGCTGCTCTGAGCTGCTCTGCTCTCATCCAGCCATATGCACACATGGTTTGTATACCCATAGATGCCTCCTGCATTGCCAAAACAGGCTTTTTTAAGGAGACAAAACTCAAGCCAGTTAATGGCCTAGTGGTGAAATTTGAGTAGAAACTAGATAGTTATTTTCTGCCTTGCTTTAGCTAAGTCAGGACCAGCTCTAAATTTTCCCCTCTAGACTTGGATGCTAGCCTATTCAAACTAATATTAGGTCTGAAGATAGAGGGCTGTCAAAAACAGCTGAATAAACAGGTCAGCTTGTTATTGTGTACTTAGGTCTCGCCTCTGAAGAGGAGTAAATACAATTGCTGGAGTATGTTGCTTCTCAGGAATGCTGAACTGCTGGCCAAGAGGGATCCTTGGTTTTTGTCCTGCTGAATTGCTCCTCCACGTTATTTCAGGGCTGACCTTATGACTAATTCTTCGCAATTCAGGACTTCCAGGTCATGGTGACCACTAGTTTCATCAAATTACAACTTCTCATCTGTAGCTGTCATAATATAGAGCTACAGCAAAATTAGTCTCTTGTTCAGGTTCCTAGCTGCAGAAAAATCTGGTTTTTAGGAGATCTCTTATTAAGACAGGACAAGACTGGTAGTCTTTCCCAGGAGTGTAGTTATCCTCCTGGCATGACGCATTGGGTGTGAAAACCTAACTCTGGGAGCTGACACATGCTAAGTGCCTTGTTAAGCTGCTGCCCTGGGGCCCAATTCTGCATTACGGATGCTGTGAGGACCCTTGATGCCACAAGACTTACATGAGCCTGAAGGAGCAAAGGGGATCTAGGTGGTGTTTTAAATTTCTCTTTTCTTTCTTGCAGTTTTATATTTACGTTTATTTCTTCCAATATAATTCGTGTGTTCCGCACATCATAACGTACGTAATGTATTAGAGGATTATAAAACTGCTGCTAATATCCACAAAAACCCCTGAAACAGTGCATTGCACGTGTCACAGCTTGTATCCCCTGCCTAGCTCTTGCTGTAAGTCACACGCTCATCTCGTTCATCACACCTCCTTGTCTTTTTTCCCAGAACAGTGACTGTTTCAAAATTAGGAAAAAAGTAGCAGAAAACAATGCTAGTAAAAGTGTGCCCTGCATTCCCCTGCCTTCATTCAGAGGCCATTGCATCGCAGCTGTTTCCCATAGCTTGGGCTCTGGATCTCTTTACCATGGTGTTTCAGATGGGAATACTGGATTAAGATGTGCAACCAGAGGCAAGATCCATCAAGGACAACAGGGTTGTTGTGAGTGACTTATTTGCATCAGCCTGTCCCTGAACGTGGGGTGGGCAGTGGTTTTGGTAGCACCCCAGCGATCTCTGATCCGCTGCGAGGAAGCTGACCTTGGGATCAGAAAACTGAATGCTGCGAGACTCGATTCAGTTCTTGCATGTCACGCAGCATTTGTACCAAGGAGAAGGAAAACAAGCAAATTGAAGAGATTCAGTGGCGTTTTGGTAGGCTAAAGATCTGCAGGAGGTTTGGGGGTTTGTGCTGATGTGGTGCAATTAGATGCAATATAAAACCATGAAATAAAGTGATGGGACTCTTTTAGATGCAAATGCTACTCTGAAGTCTGGGGTCTCCCTCTGAGAAACTGGAAAATGCAGAGCTCCAAAGCCCAGTGATCTGAAGACAGAAATGCCCTGCTTTTCTGAAGTCCCTTTTAAGATGCTTGCAAGCATCGCATCAGTATCCAGTATCTGTGCTCTCCCTAAGGCTCTGCAGCAGCTTTCCGACACAAATATGTTCCTCGAGCTGTGCACATCTCTCTTGCTGACGACATTGATGATGCAGGTGCACAAGGGAGAGAAGCCAAAATCAGAGCCATTTATGGTGTTAAAGTGCTAGAAACTCAGCAAAATAATACATTTGCCAAGGAGGAGAAAGTGAAACAGGTGGGTAAACGTCCATTTGGGAGGTTTTGCTGACTGGTGAGAGGGGAGGAGGGCAGGAAAAGCTGATAGTGCCCACTGCTAGCAGGGCAGAGTAATAAGGAAAGGGGATGACGTGGCTTTTTAATCTGGTTTACATATCTGGGAAGAAATAATTGCTTTGTGTGCTACTCGGTGCTACCTAGGCTTACTGGCATTTCCCAGAAAACAGAAGGGGGATGGATTATCTTTCAGAGATTATCTTTTGTTAGCAGTTACTACGATGTGTAGCATTAGTAGCTACTTAATACCAATTTGAGGTGGTTTCTCTGGTGGCAAGTTCTTCCAAGCCGCATTCTTCTGTGCCTGAAATTACTGGCATAGGTTTTGCAGCCTTGCAGATGAGGCAACATCCTCTTTTCTCAGTGATGACCAGCTCTCTCGTGTCCGAGTGAGATCTGAAGGGTGTAGGGTCAGAGTGTGGGGGTTTCTGCACAGCAGGTATGCTGCCTGGCTATTCTCCACGGTGGCCTTGTGCACAGCTTTTTCTTTGGCAGACCTGGTCAAAGTGCAGTGACGATAAGATTGTGCTTTTTTTCCTACACAGTATCTCTTCTCTGCAGTGGCAAAGTCATTTATTCCCACCACAGGCTGGGAGCTGGTGAATGTCAAAGACTAGGCTCCACAGACACAGCCATCACGTGTGGAATATAAAGTGTGTGAATGTAAAGGTGTTGGGAACCCAGATCAATTCAGCTTGGTGTCAGAGGCGTTCTGTGATGCAGTCAGTAACGGTCGGTCTCTGCACAGAGTAGCACTCAGCAAGGACCGCACCTACGTGGCACTTACTGTCACAGTGCTTTGGGTCTGCTGCTTTCTCTTTGATGCATGCTACGCTCCAGTCATACGGTGCCTGCTGTAGTTTATTTATTTCATACTATTCCTCCCGCCCTGCACTGCAATGCAGTCAGTCCACTGAAGGTTTTGGAAAGCGTGGAGTCTATATGGTACACCTATTCCTGCTTCTCATCTAGCAGTCTGCTCGTTTTGTTTTGTTTTGTTTTTAAATGGAACATCATTTTGCTGACTCCAGCTCATGCTGCACAATCTCAAATACAGGAGCACGTCAGACTCACACCTCTCTGGAAACTGTGGGTTGTGCCAGAACAGAGATCCCAAGGTCCAGGCAGTGTCCGTGTTGAGCACTTGCTGCTCTGGAGAAAAAAGCCAAAAATGCCGCAGCAGGCAGCAGTGAGGTCCTGCAAGAGGAGGGGGTAGTTGTGCCTCAGCATGTTTGAAACGTTTGCTCTGATGATGAGTCGGAGGCTGTTAAAGCGCCGTAGATCAAGCAGGGTGACTAGCTCCTGCCCTGATGGTGTGAGACCAGCAACCTCTACATGATGGTTTTTCTCACTCATTCTTCATAAGAGTTTAAAGCAACTCAGGAGCGTTTGTAAACTTCCACAGCCTAGAGTTAAGGCAGATCTTTCCTGTACGTATGAGACAACTGTGGTGTTCAACTGTGTTGAAGTTGAACTTTTTCCTCCTGCCCAAGATCGGGAGGAAAAGGTGTTGTGTGACTTTTGCTTAAAAACACCACATAAAACCACCCAAATGCCCATGAACAACATATTTTAAAATATTTATTTCTGGGGGGAGATGTTACGTGTGATTTGCAACCCAAGACAACAGCTGTGTCTCTACGAAAGCTTTTCGCAAGTAGGGAGTGACTAGAAATGTATCTGCAGTCGTAGTGAAATTCCGCATAGCCAAAGCAACATTAAAACAAACCCCAGCTTGGCTCCGGAACGAGAAATACGGAACAGCAGTTGCTGTGTGCAGGATGAAAGCTGATGTTTTGCCAACCTGAAGTGTAAAGCTGGTGCTGGAACTGAGGCCTGAAGAATGGGAGTGTTTGCCAAAAGGAAATGGAAGCAGGAATGGAGGGTTTCGGAGAATGCATCAAAGTCGGCCGTGCCAAAAAACGCCTCCCCTGTGGACAGGTCTGATTACGATAGTAACCACATTAGCCCATGCAAAGTGCAGCTGGAGCCACACTTGGCCTTTAGTGTTTTCTAGCTGGGGAAGTAGCATCTTGGCTAAGGGAGAACTGGGTTTGGATCGGCCAGCTGTGTTCCTGCATCTTTGTGACCAAAGGGCTGTATGCAGTGGTTCGAGAGAAAGACAAGACACCAGCAGAAACAAAGCCGAGTTTCTCTGCTTGGTAGCAGGAAGGTCTACCAAAGATAACCTCTTCCCCTTGCTTAGGGGCCTAGAAGGAAGCCACAGTTTTTGAGTTGCTTTCAGTTTTTGGAAGTGCATATGCTGTTTTTGCATGGGGGTTTGTCTTCAGTGGAGCCCGTAAATTTAAGATCTACTTGCCCAGTGGTTTTAGTTTTCTTTTTTCCCCTTGGACAGTATCATTCTCTTTCCATCCTCTCATCCCTGCTTGTTGCTGAAGGATATCTTCGCAGTAGTCCTAAGCACATCTGAGAGTAGAAGCCTAGAAGGATGGTCAGTCAGGTGACAGCTATGTGCAAAGCAGGTGGAGATATATAGGTATATAATATCTTTGGGACCAAGTTCTTCAGCGCATTAATGTCGCAGCTGCCCAGTGTCACACTGGAAGGTGAGTGAGGAAGCTGCTCTGTGAGCCCCTGGGTCCCCATTCCACTTTGCACTTCTCTTGGTCAAAGCAGCAGTGTGTTTCATCCGTGTTTCACCCTTTTAAAATTCTGTTTATTTCAGCATTCTTTTCCTTTGCGGTGGTACTGTCCCAGTGGTATCTGAGCAAAGGACAAACTCCGCGCCTGCGGGAAGTACTTGTGTGGTTGTTCCAGCCTGTGCATTAGTAACAGCTGAACCCACGTCACCACTTGCTGAACCCACTGAACTCTGCTGGCTTTGAAACAGCGCTGTTCTGAGCCTTTGGGGGTTCTTGCTGCATTAGCTAAGACCTGGAGCAAGATGGTAGATGCTGGTGGGGAAAAAAATAGATGAATGAATGTAGACTGAAAAATGGGGTGGGGGAAGCTGTTGCGATGGGGAAGCACAGCAGCGGGGTATCAACATTCGGCTTGCTTGCTATGGCCTCAGTGCATGTTGGTGGTGCTTTTACTTAGGGGTGCCGTGATCTAGCAATTAGCCTGGAGGCCTGAGAATCGGGAGACCTCAGTTCTGCTCTGGTCCTGGTTTGCCATATGACCTCAAGGAAATCAGCTCAGTTTTCTTCCTCTGTTTCTTCTTCTTGCCGTTAATCATCAAGACAGTGAGCTGCTCAGGGCACAGACTGTCACTCATGGGTGCCAATCTCAGTGCAATAAATAATGGCAATTTTGTCAGGATTTTTTAATATGATTTGGCAAAAAAAGAAGTGGTATTTAGACCTTAACTAACTTCTCCTGAGTCAGAATCAGGAAGCGTCTACCCTATAAAGTTTCCCTTCAGTTCTCTGGCCTGTGGTGAGGAACTTGTGGGCAAGTGAACCAGGACCAAGGCGATTGCATTCAGAGAAGCAACGAAAGCAGAGAAGTTGATGCGCTTCAGCATTTAGCACTGGGTAAAATGAAAAATGCAGAAAATGCCTTGACCTGAAAACATGGTAGAGTGCAAAAGTTTGCTGCTGTTGTTTTGCAGCTATTTTAGAGAGCAGCACATTAGTCTTTCTGTGCAAAACCTTCAGAAGGTTGTGAAAAGTTTGATTACTGCAGCATGAGCAGTCTGAAGTCCCTGCTTTGGAGGTTTCTATACTCTAGTGCTGACCCCAGCCCTTTGCCTGTAATGGGACTTTTTATAAGCTTCGTCTTTTCCGTTAAGTTGCTTTTGTTCTTCATATCAGTAAATGTTGCAGGTAGGAATTTAGTCAGAAAGCTTTCAGTGGATCCGCCTGGTGACTGAAGTCCGTCTCTGGCTTCATCTGCTAAATTTCTGTTAGCATCAAGTTATTCTTAATGTATTTTTCAGAATACCGTGAAGTACGTGATGCCTGCTAGTGTTAAAAGCAGAACGTGGATTTATGAGTTCTGGCCATGCCATGCTGTCTTTGTTTTCATGAAGGTAGTGAGTTAATAGACAAAATGCCAGCAGGTGGTGCTCAAGAATACATGGTACAGGTCCTGGGCTTTGTAGAACAAACCAAGCACGTGTGGTGAAGATAGTGAGCAACTCTTCCTGTTTCTTGTTACGCAGCATTTTAACAAAATGTTCTGCTGCAGTGGAGAAAACCACTCTGGTGCCAGCTCTCTGTGTTTTTTTTCCTCTGTACATTTGCATCTAGCAAGAGGCACCTCCAGTTTACATACGTGCCGTCAACATTGAACTGTAACTCTAGCTCGGCTCAGCCATCCCTGCAATGAGCTGGGGAGGACCTCTGTGCGGAAGGTTGACCTTTTCCCTTGTGCTGGAGCTGCCCTCGTTGCTCAGCAAGAAATAAACAATTGCTGGCACACACAACCCTCAAAGTCAGCATACGTTCCTGCAGCAGCTCTAGATTCTCCAATAAAGAAGTGATTAGTTGTGTACTGTTGCGCGGTAAAGGGCTGAAGAACAGAGAGCTGCAATTTAACAGGCTGTTCTGGGGTAGGTTGGCAATTAATTTTTTTAATGTAATGAAGGTTGTATTTGCTGACGGGAAGACGAGTTCCCAAGAGTACAGAACGTTTCCTGGCCACCAGTGGGAAAGTGGGGATGAAATTTGGTCATCAAGAAGGCTATCTTCATCTTGCCCTTTTTGGATCAGGTCTGCCTGCTGCTTTAAAAATGTTCCTGACATGAAAGGGCTTGCTAGGGCTGGAAAAAGCGGTTGTTCCATGCTGTCCGATTTTGTGCATTAGAGTCCATTTTTCTTCGATGTCAGCTACATCAGTATTACCTTTCTTGTCCAGGAAAGTGGTGTAAGAGCAAGGGCTACAGGAAGAAACCATTAGGGGATAGAAAAACATATGAAGATGTTATTTTAAAAAGCTGAAAGTTTTCTGGGCTCTCCTAAGCTTTCTGTTCACAGCAGCGTTTCAGGAGCTTTTGGGCACTGATGGCAAAAAGCACTGCTGAAAGATTTGTGTCACATTTGCTTGCTTAATAACACTGGAAAAGGATTTTTCACGTGTGGACTTCAATTCGTCCTCCTCTAAAAGAGGATTGAGTCTTAGGTCTTTGGGTTTCTGCAAGACTTGATTAATTAGAGTGAGGTAAGAATGAAGGATGCCCTGTCAGCGTCACTTATTCCCTATACTGCTGCTTCTGGGTACTTACTAAATTCAGTGGTTTTGCTTTTCAAGTCATCATAGCAAGATTTTGGAATGACACGAGCTGTGTGGTTCTGGCTGGTCAGTAACTAGGAGGGTCAAATTCCAAGTTGGCTTGTGTTATTTTCACTTACATAAATTATCACAGGAGCTGCTGCTTTTAGTGAAATCCCAGTGAAACTGGATTCCCACTCCCCACCCCCACCCCCAGTATTTTTCTCGTACAGGCTGTTAATGATGAGTGTCGTGTGAGTATTTTCAGCAACTGAAGGCATCTTTTACACCTACATCCAGGGGGAACAACTCCTCGCACGTGCAGACATGCCTGTTCTCTGATACGGGTCTTTACCAGGCAGCTTTGCTTTTAAGCTCATGAGTGATTGTTTCTCCTTGCTGCGGAGCCAGTGCAGGTGGAATAAAGCAGATGGCTCAGTGTTGGCTAAGTGCTTGCTGATACACAGCAAATTGCTTCTGTGACCGACTGATAGGTTTCAAGCTTTAATTGAGGCTTTCAGCAAGGCGCTCAACAGTGAAAAGCATTCTGCTGAGAAAAACAGCAGTGTAACCATGGGCAAAGGTTCAGGACAGCAGAGTTCAACCCTCTTGGGGATGGCTCCTCTATTTATTTATTTATTTTCTGCCGCTTTCCCACCGTTGTTCAGGACTCCTGTAATGTCGCTTCCAGATTACGGCTCGGTGTATCAGTGCGGCACAACCGTTTGTGTTGAAAACGTGAAGCAGAGGCTGATAAGTTTGGATGTTGTGCTTGCAGTGTCTGCCAAGGTAGCTGTTCCCAGATGCTCCCTTTGAGTCACGGCTTGCCTGGTCTGAGCAGCAGATTTTGCAGGTCTCCCTTGCTTAGCAGGGAGCACAAGCTCCTGCTGTCTTTTCTCTTATGTTCGTGAGCATCATATGAATTTTAATTTTTAATGGACATCTCTAAAAAGGAAAGGAAACCTCCCTTGCTGCTCCTTCCCCCAAAAGCAAGAGTAGATTTGACGGTGGAAGAAAGGTGTTTGTGGGAGGGTTGACTGAGCAGTGTCCTGTTGGGCAAGAGCGTTTCCTTCAGCATCTGTCCCTTAGGAGCTGAAGTTGCTGCTCTCTGAAGTCATGGTGTAACTCACCCAGAGCAGGCAGGGATGCAGTAACCCAGGGGTCTAGCTCTCGTGTTTCCCCTCACCCTCACTTTTTATTTATCTGGCTTAGAATTCTGCATTGAATTTGATTTCTTCATAACGTAGGACCAAGGAATAAATTTCAGCATGGAGAATGTTGAGCTGGCTTTGTTTAGTGTCAGAAGTACCAAGATTTTTGCTCAGTTCTGAAATCCCAAACAGATTTGATAGTGTGCACAGCATAAGTTTTTATGTTCTTTCAGCTTTTCAATGGCTTAGAATGCTCTGAAAGTGTGAGCTACTCTTAACATGCTTTTATACTTGTGTGAATTTGACTCAGACGGTAATTGCATTGCTTTACCAGCCTTTACATGTCAGCCCAGTGCTACCCTCCTCTAACAACATGGACAAACCCAAGGCATCTGAAATCTGCCATTTTCTGTCTCATTCTCTTCTCTGGTATTTCGGATAGGGTACAGAGGTGACTGTTTTCTGTTGAGCATTAGATCTGGTGCCACAGTGGGAAGGAAGCGACTGATAAGCAGAGAGGCAGCCTGTTCAGATGGTTCCTGCAGCGCTGTCCTGTGCGAGTGGAGGGGAAATGGCGTGTAGCAGCAAAGCTCCGAACCAAAACAAACTCCCCTGTCTTTATTACACTGACAATGTGTAGCCCAAAATGTGCAGCTGAATCTGCAAGCTACATGACATGGGCAGTTTTTGTGATTTCCCTGGAAATGCTGCCAAGGAATGCAAGATCCATTTTTAGTGCAAAACTCTGATGTTTTCTTGTAAACAGAGAAGTGCCCAGCCTGTGTTGTTTAATAAACCTGAGGATGTATCCAGGCTTCTTGACATCCCTTTGACCAGGGGACCAGATTTGCGCACAGAAAAGAGTGGAAGGGTGTGTGAACTAAACAAAACTCCGCGGTCCTGGCGGTGGCTCTCCCTCAGCCAGCTGAGCTCCTTCCTGGCCAACTCTGCGGCCGTGCGGTACCTCCAGCACTGCCTCCAGCACTGCCTGCTTTGGCAAGGCTCTCCTGGCTCTAGTGCATTCTTCGTGTTGTTTTTGGGAGTGGCATTTTAACGCTCATCATCGTTTCCTTGAACTTGTACAGTTTCATCAGGCCACCTCTGGGAATTTGGGAGGGTGGGTTTTCTCTAAAGAATACTATTTATAATACAAAGCAGCCTCTGTTCCAGTCATTTGTGGCAGCATGGCTGACAAGGAGGTAAGAATTGTCTTCTGCTTATCCAGCTGGTCTGTGAAAGGGACAGTTGGTGAAATAGCTTGGGCACGGCCAGAAGTAATGCATGGGCACTCAGAGGACTGGGGCAAATGGGATTAGGCAGTCGGGAATGCTGTTCTTGAGCGTGGAAATGCTGTTGTGTGGAAGACTTGGACACTTAACAAGTGAGTTTCTGTTAGAGCTGGAGGGTTGGCTGCACGACTTTTGAGGATCCCTCAAGACAGAGAAAAATAGCCTGTGGGTCTACTGGAAATTTTCACTTTAAAATTGATGTTAATTCATTCTGCATGTGAATTCAGCAAATATGAATGTAGAATAAAGTCTCTGTAGAAGGATGTTTTGATAGTCTCTTGATAGCCTCTCTCTCTCCCCCACTTTCTTGGTTACTAACTCCCTTTAAAAGGAGCTACAGTTGTGGAAACAGTGCAATAGCAGGTATCTGTTATTAGCTGAGGAATAAGGTGTTTGCAAGAGGAGAGGATGGAAAGGTAGATGCTCTGGAGTTTAAAAACTTATTTTAAAGCAAAGAAAGGGAATCACAGTTTTTCATTGCGTCCACAGAAGAAATTGTTTTATGCACATGAGGTTTTCTTTTCCATATAAATGTTTTCAGTACAGCTTTTCAACAAACAGAAAAGGCAAAACTCAAAATACAAAGCAGTCCACTTAACACTTGCATGTAGGAAGCATGTATTCAGTCAATTTTTCAAGGGGTTTATGGTGGCGTCAGTGTGACCCTTCCATTTCTCTTGCAGAAAAAGATTTACAAGTACAAGAAGGTGCTCAGTAACCCCAGCCGCTGGGAGGTTGTGTTGAAGGAGATCAGGACGCTGGTGGACATGGCCTTGACGTCTCCGCTTCAGGATGACTCTATTCACCAAGCACCGCTGGAAATTGTCTCAAAACTGCTCTCGGAGGTATGACCTCAGCAGCGCTTCTGCAAGACACTCTCACATTTGGACGAGAGACAAAGAGTTAAAAGTTTGTGGGTGGGTTTTATTTTAACTTGGGCTGTAAGAATTCTGCCTTTGAGTCTGCTCGTGACTTCTGCTGACTTGAGTGGAATTTGTACTTGCTGGGGAGGAGAATTTGACCCATGTTAGGTAGATTTCTTGAAACAAAACACATTTCTCTTGAGGCCTTTTTGTTGTTGTTGTTGATTATTTATGGTAAATTTATTATGGTTCTGATTCATGTCTTACTTCAAGTCAGTTGTAGAACTCCTCTTGACTTCTATTCCATTGGCTTTGTTTCCATGACCAATAATTCTTGTAAAGTATGTATAAACCAATAAATTAACTGTGCAGCTCTTTAATTAGTACCAATTCTGTCAAAGAAAAATATTTTCCTTCTTCAGAGGTATCTATCCTCCTTTTATAGCATCTATTTCCAATAGTTAACTTTTCATGGACAGGAAATAAAACTCCAAGCAGGTTTTTCATGTCTTAGTTCTGATGTGCAAAGATTTGTGGTAAGGAAAAAAGTTGCTAGCTATTTTCCTTGCAGTAGGCAAAGATCTTAGCAACTCACAACTTTCTAACCTCTGGATGCATCATGCTCCTGAGAAAGCCAAAACCAAACTCTTTTGCATAGGTGACTTCCAGTAAGTTTATTGGCTTTTACTGGTTTCATGTTTGAAGAAGGTATTTCAGGAAAAGAGCAGCAGTTAGTTTACTACCAACAAATGGTATACACCACCACAACAACCCTTTTATTTTCATAGAAACATACAGCCTGTCTGAAGTAAACATTTTTAAGAAATGTAGCACTAGCTGTAATTTTTCAACTGATTGAGACCTTCTCTGGCCCCCTGGTGTTTGTATGCTCAGCTTTCGTGGCTGAGGTGGCTTGAATCAGAAGGTGCTGAGGGAGAAATGGAAGCTTGCACAAGCCCTCCTAGCAGATGGTATACCACCTTCTTGAAGAGAATGATTTTAATTTGATGAATTTTATTCTGAAAATAAGCAGTTGCCATCTTGAGCCTTTCTGTTTATGTCTGGTGGTAGCTAAGAGGACTGTGTATGCTGATGTGCCATCTCGGAGTACTCTTTGCTCATTCATTTCTTCCGTTCCACTCTTTCAGAACAACAACTTAACCACTCAAGACCACGAGAGCATTATTGTGGTAAGTATATTTCTGTCAAAATCTGAAGACAAATCTGTATTGTTTGATAACACTTCTGTTAATGCTTGCCTCTGCCCCAGTGAAGTAGGGCAAATACGAAAGAATTTCCACCAGTGCTGGTGAACTTAGGCAGGATCAAACCCATTTGTTCTACTCGTTTTTATGTGGTTTTGTCATTCTTGTCTTGTTTCATGGATGAGTAACAGCAAAGTTTCCTCATCAACTTACATGAAACAGCACAGCATTTTGAGGGTTAATTGTCTCCCACAATGGCCTTCTTGCTAGGTTACACAGTGCCATGTGCATGTGTCTATATGTACTTTAAATAGTCAAAGGTTATAATTTCCAGATGTGCCCCATAAAACCCTTAAGCTTAGTAGTTTCCTGAGGGTCTGATGCTACCAAATGCAGAATGTCTCTGTTGCTGATGGTATGTGAGCAAGTGATTGGTTTTGTAAGTGTGGATGTGTATCTGTGTCACTGCAGCTTAACCCCCTGTGTAGTTGGTTTATAAAAATATTTCTAATGTCTAAATAAATGCAACCTACAGAAAGGAAAACCGTTGAAGAAGATAAGTGCATCAAATGGCAGCTCTCGTCCTTGTGCAACAAAATATAAAATCTCAACTTATCAGAGGTGGAACTTAAGTTCCCCATCGCTGTGATTTAATTTCAGTCACAGGCAGTTTCCAGGAGATTTTTGCAGTAATCTAATCTAGAGCCTCACCACCACCTGATTGTATCACATCTCCATATCTTTTTCTGCAAAATGACAAGGTGGCTTGTAACTGCTGGTAGCTGTGAACTGTGTTTAACTGCTGCTTAAGGTACAGTTTTAGCTGGAATCAGTCACTGAGACAAGTTCCTGAAGTGGCTTTTACTTTTCTTTGAGATCTCCTGTGGCTTTCATTTTGCTCTAGTGCCAAGGGTAAGTCAGGCCCCCAGTTACAACTGGTTGTTTTGGGAGAAGGATTCTTAATAAAAGATGTAAGGTGACCCTGCTGTGAGCAGGGAAGTTGGAGCAAGTGGCCTCCAAAGGTCCTTTCAGCTAGATTATTTATCAGTTCTGGGTGATGGCTTCTTCAGATCAAGTCCTGCCCTTCTCTAGGTAGTGCCTGAACCGTTAAGGAAATGGCAGTTTCAGAGTTCACTGCTGTGACACAGCTAACCTGTGCTGTTCTCAGGAAGTATGGATAATGGTGTGTATTTATGTCATATCTTAAAAGTACACAGTGTTTTGCCACGCAGGTGGAACCAGCTTTCCTTCTCTAGATGGTACTGGAACAGATCAATATTGCAACTGATCTCTTCCTGGTAAGGAAGGGGAAGCACATGTGGCTATATCTGGGCAATGTGAGACAGCAAGTTCCGCTTTTAACCTCAGCACACATAAGGAAAATACAGCGTGCTGTCATGGTGTCACTCTTCCACGCTGACCATTCAGGCAGAGCCATGACCCACTTGACAATGTCTGTGGTGGTTATTCCCTACGTTCAGTGAGGGCTGGGCTGAGACAATGAAGCTCATTTTTCTTGGGCTGACACCCAGCCTGTTACAGCTCTGATGCCATGATCCTCTGACGGTTACTGGACAGCTGTCAACACTTGGTGATTTTGCAATACATGGCTCCTGTGGTTTGATGGGTCCCATAGCAAACACTCGGAAAGATGGGTTCAAGGACGATCTTCAGCTCAGATGTTGGATGGGAACCGAGGATATTCTGGTCTCACTGGACCACTGCCAAAGGATGGGTGTTGCAGTTGCAGAAGCGTGGCACACAATAATAAACAGAAACTTCACAAATGTTGTGTGTAACCAAATTTGCAGATGTGCTTGGGTTTCACAGTTAAAAATTCACTTAAATCTTGACCCGTTTGTGTGTGAAAGTGGCTATTGTGAAAGACAGTCATTGCAAGGAGACTCCCTGGGGCTGAAATCCCTGAGGAGATGAGAGGGAGAGCAAAAACGAGAGCAGGCTGCCTTAGTAAAACTCCAAATGCCATCCAGATAAAATATCTGTTGTTCAGTTGCTTAATACAAAATGTCCTGGCTGCTGTGTTTTGAGTATTACTTTTAAATGGGTACTGGGAATCCCTTTAGCTCACGACTGGAGAAGCCCGAAGGCATAAGCACATAGAATACATTATTCTAGTACCATTTTCTAATTTACAAAGGAAGTAACCACAACATAAGTTCATTGTTCACAAAGTTCACTAGTTCATAGGTTCATTACACCCTCGGTGGCAGGTATGACCTCTAACATATTTACCGAGCATAAGCACATTGATTTGTGTAGCTACAACAAAAGACTGGTTGAGTCAACTTTCACAAAGTTAGGTGCTTGATTTTGGCTAATAGGGTCCTCCAAGGTAAGAACAGTGCTGTGTTACTTTTAGTGAGTTATTTCTCAGAAAAAGAGCTCAAACTCTGATAAAGGATTTGCGTGTGCAGCGTTTTTCAGTTTTTTCTTCTAGGGAGACGTTACAGCTGAAGGTGTGAGCCAGATTCATCCTTGCTGTGCTACAGCCTAAAACAATTGGTGTGCTCCTGTTTTCATTTAAACCATTATAAAATAGTACTCCTTCGCTGTGTTTTAGGTATTAACATTGATGTAAATACAGAGGATTCATTTACAGATGAGGTAAATTCCAGAGGATTCATAGCAGAGGTGTGCTTGACCTTATACAGAAAATAAACACACAGCCCACCTCTAATTTCTCTGTTGATGCTTTTGTCCTTTTTTTAAAGTGAGCTTTTTTTCCTCAAGGAGAATATTTCCCTGCAAAATGCTTACTCCCGTTGCAGTCCTCATATTAAATTTTTCTCTCTCTCTCTTTGTTTTTAAAGGCAATTGCACCTTTGCTGGAAAACAACCACCCTCCTCCTGACCTCTGTGAATTCTTCTGCAAGGTATGAGAACAGCTTTGCTTTCTGAAGTCTCACAATTGTATATGAGTGTTCTTTGAGGGGGTTGTTTTTCTCTTTAACTCCTTACCTCATGCCCAAATGGATTTCAGTTTTTAGTCAACAACCAACGATACTGGAATAGCTAACAGCACCATTATGATAAATAGATCCTTATCCTTAGTACACCAGACTGCATAGTCCTGATTCTCTGTGAGCGTTAAAATCTTCAGACTCCCACACCTCTGGGAGTCTGGCTACAAGAGCCGTCCCACTGCATGTTCTGTTTAGCTAATGCAAACATCACTGGAGTCACTGCGTTCAGATGAGCTGGTAATGCGCTGCACAGCTCAGCCCTAATGGTATTACGTCGTGGGGTAATGGCAGTGGGAAGATCATAAGGATCCCTCCTCTTTCCTGGTAAATCCATGCTTGTGCTGCATTTTGCATCTGTTCCGTAAACTTCTGAGTCCTCTGGATTGAAGAGCTTCTGGATTTGAAAATACTCCTTTTCTTCTAGGCCTATTTGTGTTTGTTTCAAGTCTGTTTAAGTTTATTTACTGATGACTGGGTATACATTTGTCACATATTCTGGAAGCTGCTTATAATTCCCATCCAGAGTTATTCATTAGCAGCTTCTTCCTACAGAAATTAAGTCAGGTTTCAGAAACTTCTCTCACTGTTGCATTTTTATAAGCCAGGCTTAGGGTCATATCTAGCCTTGGACTCAAAGCACTTTTATTCCTGGTTTGGTTTTTTTTTGCCTTTTGTCTCCATCAGAGGTGGACACATGATTATCTCTGCCTGTATGGGATGGGCTGTGTAGAGTTGCAGGAAGGGAAACAGGTTATGGACTTTTCAGAACTGGAATAGGCAAGGCTAATGGGAAGGCTAATGTGTCTTCAAAACTGATCATGCCTTGAGCAGGGGGTTGGACTCAGATGACCTCCGAAGGCTCTTCCCAACTTAAATTACTCTGATCGTTATGATTGTATGTTACAGCCTGTGATGGGACAGTGGCTTGTTGGTACCCTCCAAGATCCACCACAGGTTTTCAGCCTGGATCCCAAGGAAAAAGGAAGTTTGTGCCATTACACTGCCTGTGTCTACATATCTTTTTGTACCCAACCCCTTTACTTTGAAAACTGTTGGCAAGTTTCAACCAAAGAGGGGCAGAAGTCCCCAAAATACTGCATTCCAATGAGTTTTGTGAAGAACAGGCAGTAGAGAAAGCAACTTGTGTAGTTTGTGAGCCCCAATGGTGATCTATTAGATGCCAGCAAATCCATAGGAGAGAGCAGAGTTGCGAGTACCCTAATCCCAGAAAAGATTAATGTAGCCCTTGGATTTTGTTAATCATGGGGTAATCCATGCATGGAGTGTGAAGCCAGAGGAGACCCATCTTGGTAATTTCTGCAGCTCATGAAATGACTTATTGCTCATTACAGCACTGCCGAGAGCGCCCGCGGTCCATGGTCGTGATAGAAGTGTTCACACCGGTGGTGCAGAGGATTCTCAAACACAACATGGTGAGTGTACGTGTTAAAGGAACTTGTTCAGTTTGGAGAAGTTTTGCCGTGCTACCTTTTGTAATTAGCATCTGCTCTGTTGCCTCTAATGAACAAAGCACTGTGATATCTAAATCTAACCCTGCAAACTGTGAATGCTGTAGGTAATCGTGTGTTGCTTTATAAATGCAGAACGAATAAGCGGTCAGTGGGACTTTCAAAAGCATCTAAGCAAAGCCATGATTTGAGGAACATTTCTTTTGGCAGCAGTGCCAGTATGCGCAGCTCCAGCTCTCTCCCACCTGGGTCTTGGCTCCTTATTTACTCCCTGCATGCCATCCTTGTAGTTATAATGGTTTAAAATCAATTAATTAACAAAACTAGGATAGGAACTTGGTTGATTTTGAGCTGAGGCCCTTAACTTTTTTTCTTTCAGACCAGTTCTCTGGATTTCCATTTTTCTTTAGACTCGTGTCGAATGGTTCTTACCTAGGTTTCCTTAATTTCCTTGTGCTTTCCTGCTGTTCCTCTTCCTTCTCATTCCAGGAATCGCGTACTCCGTCATTTTATGACTGTTATTTTCCAGGCTTTCTCTCTTCTCATTACAGGTCAATTCCTTGCTAATAATTGAAATAAATGCTAGGAGACTGCCCTGCCAGCTCTGCTGTCTCCACCCTCTATACCAGATTTCTCCCATCTGGCATGATCTGTATTCCTTTCCGAAGAGGTCTGGGTGTTTACCAGCCCTCTGTCTTTTGTGGCATATAAAGTTTCTTGCCGTAATTTTTAAGTTACATAAAGAAATTTTACTTCACAATGCTGTGGCAAAGAGTAACAAATAAATAGAATAAAATACTTAAGGCAGTTGACATGTGACTGTGATCTCAGGGATGGGTCTCATATCTCTGTAACTACACAATCAACTTCTTTTCACAGACTGGTAACAATTGTAGAGACCATCCGCTGTCCTGTTGCACATAGCATGAACCCAGTCGAAAACAGTTCATATTTCTTATTTTTACAGCTGTATTATTATTTAACTTCTTGAGTTTACAGAGCTAGGTAGAAAGCCCAAGATGGCAAAAGGGTCATATTCCTGGCTCTGTGCCTGCACTTTGCAGACGTGTAAACATTTTTGAATATTCTGTAGCGTTCAATGAAATATTCTGTAAATGTTATTCTTGGATTCCGGACTGATTTTTTTAAAGCATCCAGAGCTCTTGAGGGGTCTCAAATAAAATCTAAAAGCATAGTGTAATGCTTGTATTTGGTTAGCTCCAGAGTATTGGGTATATTTACCATACTTAACATTTGCAGATTGAAAATCAACATGTCTGTACCGCAGTGTGTAGTCAGAGAATTTACAGTGTCATATATTAATCAGAGTGGATTTGGGCATTTTACTGCTCTCCAGGGACTTCTGTACTGAATAGTCTTTTAGAGCATGTGTGTGTGCATGTAAATAAAGTTCTCCTTTAGGAGGACAGTGTTGTTGGCAGGAAACTTCATAACCGTAGGAGGCCTTGTGCAGTTCCATGTGCTTAGAGCAGGAGGTCTAGCTGTCTGCTCCCACCTTTGCTGCTCGTTTGCTTGGTAGTTTTCGGTACGTTTGCGACAAGTTTTGTTCCACAGTTTCCCACCTAGAAAATGGGACATTTACTTATCATTTTGAAATCTCAAAAGAACAAGGGTAGCTTTTTGTCTTGGTGACAGTAGCAGTTCCGTGCAGGACTGGAGACTGTTGTATCCTGAGTTGTTTGAGGAGTGCTCAGCAACCTCTCAGTTCCATTGGATTTCAGCTGCTTGTAGACTCAGCTCGAATGTTTGAATATAAGCACTGTTGTTCTGGGGTTTTTTTTGGAGCAAACAATATTGATAGTGTGTGGTGTTCTGTACCTGGTATGGTGATGGGGCATCAGATTGTATTTAGAGAGGTATTTTCTTTTAGAGCAGTCAGCAATGACATCATCTTTATGATCTCTCGGACTCTGATTCTAACTTCAGTGAGGACACCTACACAGGTTGAAAAATTTCATAAACAAATTGCAACTGCAAACGCTGTCTTGTGAGGAGTGTCGATGAAATTAAATGGCACCAAATGATGTATGAAGCTCACACGGTCCTGTGCCCTTGAACCAAGTGTGTTTGCACCTGCCAGAAGGAGCTGTTAGAAGTTCCATGATTTTAATTGTAATACCCACTGCAGAATTGTCCACAGACCCTTGGCTGAGTGAAGGTGCCAGGTAGCCATTCAGTACTAGCCAAGAGTGACGCTTAGACTTGAAAGAGACCTTGTTCTACCTAGGCTTGTATTTGCATTTTTGTGATTTTCTCTAGCGGTAAAACCTATGAGATATATAGGTTGTGCTGTAGAAGTGCCTGAAACCAAAATCGGTAACAGCAGGTTTCAGTGCTTCCCTTTTACAGACCACCGCTTCATTATCACTTGGGCATTTCTTTAAAATTGCAGTTGCCATTTATTTTTTCAGGATGACTCTTCTTCCCCAGCCAGCTGCTTGAGGGATAACTGCGAGGCATGTTTGTCCTCAGTGGGCCCTGTTCTCCGCTTGGGAATTTAGCTTTGTAGATCTCTAACACGGGTGTAATAAGGTTTTATCTGTGTAAATGTGAAGAAATGTACTGTGGAATTACACTCACCAGACAGCAGATTTTGCTCCTTCCACATCTAAAAATAGCAGGTGGTGTGAGGAGATGCAGGATTTCAGTTAGCAGGTGCCTTTCCAGCTGCAGGATTTGAAGACGGTGACTGTTGAGCTCACCTGTCAAATTCACATTGTAGCTGGAGTAAAATCCATGGAAGAAGAACTGATCTCTGGTTTTATACTTGATCACTTATTGAACGCATGGCAAAAGGTTTTCTCTAAAACCAGAACAGAGATGATGTCAAAGATGGAAGTAAAAAATGATTTTTGAGTCGCATTTCTAAAAAACTGCAGTTATGAGTGGAAGCAAAAATGCAAAATACAAAAAAAGGCATTTCAAAATAAAGGAATAAAGTGAAGTGTATGAGAGAAATGTAAGTGCAGGTAGGATTTTTGGTTTTTTTCATTAAACAGGTCTTTTATTTCAAGGTGTGTATGGGGGAAAGAGGAGGATTTGAAAGGGTGTCATTATTAGTGAGAAGAACGTTACTTCAGCATGCAGCGATACGGTGCTCTCAAAGCTGTCAGCATAATAACAAAGTGAATTGGGTTGTGTTTGAGTTGATTTCCTTTGGAAACCTGCAGTTTTGATGTACATTGCAGGCATATTTCACCATCTTCACTGGGTCTTTCCTTTTTGGACAGGATTTTGGGAAGTGCCCTCGGTTGCGGCTGTTTACTCAGGAGTATATTCTGGCTTTGAATGAGCTGAATGCTGGAATGGAGGTGGTGAAGAAGTTTATTCATAGGTTAGTTACATTTAATTTATGGCATATTTCCAGTCCTGCATACATGCTTCACTGTGTTATTTCTCCCAGCCCTGCTTATCTCTTTACTGGCTGTTGAGAGTAGATGGTTTTCTTTGGTACTGCCAACCAGCAAATCAATTAAAGAGTCCATAAGGCAATTGCTGATGTCTCTTTTTTTAAAAAAAACCCCACTAATTCTCCAATATGGCTGGGGTTCTCCGCCTAGTTACACAATGGAAGCAAATGGAGTTTGCCATGTGCGTGTTCTTGTTACACGTTTAGACTCAGAGCCTCTACAGAGAGATTCCCATTGACTTTAGACCACATAACACTCATTCACATGTGAGATTTTAGGGGGACTGTAGAGATACCACATCAAATAAACCGATGATGCAGCTTAGCCTTGTTCACAAATAGGGCCACTGGGCAGGGATTTACAGGGTTAAAATAACTCACTGTTATGGCCCTTCGAAGACGAGCCTAGATGCCCGTAGATTACCCAAGGCCATCATCCAGTTTTGCACCCCATTCTGTCTGACTGTTTTTGCCCCCAGAAATCTTCCTCACAATGATGTCATCTTGGGTTTTGTTTTTCAGCATGCATGGTCCAACTGGACAATGCCCCCATCCCAGGGTCCTGCCAAATCTCGTAGCTGTGTGCTTAGCAGCCATTTATTCGTGTTATGAGGAATTTATCAACAGGTCAGTATGAATTCCCAGCTTGACCACACGTTACTCTCTTCCAAACCCATGACATCTGTAAACCAGATTGGTGTGAACATGGGCGTGGATATCTGAGAGCATGTCTTTTATTCTCGCTCTGCTCATTGCTAGCGTTATGCGTGGGAGTTCTGGTCAATCGTGTGCGTGTTTTTGTAGATAATGTGATTATATTTTTTCCACTCTGTGTGCTGGAAAACCTGAAAGATGCCAAACCTTTATTCACTTGTACTCGCTGTGGCATGTTTTGAGGCAGCGAGCATTGCAATCTTATTGCACATCTTTGGCTCCCATACCTGAAAATGAGGGCAGTGCTGGTGATGGGGCTCAGCAGTTCCCAGCACAGAAGTACTGCAAGCTGTAGTAACTTCAAGGATGAAGCTCAACAGCCAGCTGCCTGCGGATCTCGGCCACTGTTGAGATACTCCCCTGAGGCAGACTGCAGCTCTGTCCAGCCTTTTTGGGCTAGCAGAAGATGGGATTGTTCCACAAGAGTCTCTGGGAATTAAGCACTGCCCAGTGTCCGTTTTGCTCCACTTCTGGCACATGAAGTGTGCGATACACCTAAAGCAAAGGGAGGGGTGAGATCTTGAAGAAGGGGTTGTGTATAAATCCCTGCACACCTACAGTTCTGAACCTGAGCTGGTTTCACAATGTTGTCTCCATTATTGTGGAAAACTTGATTCCTGGCTTACTGCAAAATAGGTGCTGAGTTCTCAACACACGAATCCGTTTCCAGTAGACACTGAGGGTTCTCCTCTGCTGTTTCCCATTTGTTTATGCCTATATGACTTCCCTCATGGTAGAGCATGGACGGGGCTGCTTAGTGTCCAACAAAAATTCCAGACGTGAGGGCTGCAGACAAATGTCTGGGCATGTACTGTAGCCAGATAGATACTTGGGCATGGATTCTGTTACAGCTTTGGACAACTTGGATGGGAAAGTTCACCTTTATACTAAACTGGCCTTATTATTAGAGTAATGAAAAGCTCAAATCTTTGTGGAATAGAGGCTGCAGAACAGTCCTATTGGACCCTTTTAACGTTTGCCATTGATTTTGGTAATCTGATTACACAAAGGAAAGCAGTCTGGTGGGCTGGGGTGAAATGCAGTGGGAAATTGCAAAAGATCTTGGCTTCTCAGTATTGCACTCTCTCTCCTGCTCTCTGCTGTTGTGTCTGTCTGTTGAAATAATTTATTTTTAAAATTCAGTCGAGACAATTCGCCAAGCCTGAAGGAAATTCGGAACGGCTGCCAGCAGCAGTGTGACCGAAAGCCTAATCTCCCCCTCCGCCTTCTCCACACAAGTCCTGACCTGGTCT
Organism: Bucorvus abyssinicus; assembly: GCA_009769605.1. NCBI lineage: Eukaryota > Metazoa > Chordata > Aves > Bucerotiformes > Bucorvidae > Bucorvus > Bucorvus abyssinicus. The sequence goes on from CM020040.1 coordinate 17,356,601, forward strand.
CTCAAGAGGCCACCTTGACTGAATCCCGTCTCAAACCAGTTATTGTCACTTCGAATGAGATCCACGTGGAAGTGGAGCGCAACAACACAGCTAATCAGAAGATGACAGCCAACGTTGGCAATGACAGCGAGCCCAACCTGATTGACTGCTTGATGGTCAGTCCTACCTGCAGCACCATGAGCATTGAGCTGAGTGCCCAGGCAGACAGGATCCTTGGCTGTTACGTTGAAATACTCAAGATGCTGTGAGTAACTATTTTTGAACAGCTTTTTGAACAGTGTCATCTTAACAATGGGGGGCTTTTCCCACAGGCCTGCCATTTTCAACATCTCTGGCCAGCAAGCACGTGTTTATAAATCTAACTCCACTTCTAGAGTCCAGCCTTTGAAAGAGGCATCTGGCACCGCCAGTATGTTCTAAAAATAGCATTAGGAAGATGAAAATGGAAAGCTTATTTGTACAGTGTGCCTTGGGCATATTACAGAAGACAGGATGTTGTTGCCAGTGGTTTCTGTTTTGTTCTTGCTCACCAAAAAAAAAAAAAAAAGAATCCATTTGCCTTCTCTGGGGCTCTCAGGATTGGCCAAGACAGAGCTAGAAAAGACAGCTCTGTGCTAGGCTCAGTGCCTGTGCAGTGACAGGCAGCAGCGCTCCCCTGGCTTCAAGTGGAGTTGGATGAGGTCAGTGTCTTTCACTTAGGTGTTCTCTCTTCACGTTTGTAGAAGTTTTATGACTTGTTCAGACTTACTTGTGGAGCCTCTGTTTATCAACCAGTTGCTTTGGTACAGTGGACCTGTATTAGTGAACAAATGCTCAAATAGCCTTTACAAAATGATGGCTCATTGTTTCCTGGGAGGCAAATCCTCTGAGTGTCTTCAAGAGGAATATAAAATAAAAAATTTTTCAGGAAAAGCTTGTTTTTTCTCCGGGATAAATAAATGAAAAGGTGTAACGCAAAGGTGGACTGCAGGATGGAAACTTGTAATAGAGGTGCAGTAAAACAACCCAAAACAACCTTGTTGACGTTGACAGCCAGCTCTGCTACTGAGTTGCAGTATGTCTTTGGGCAAACTGTTCTATTTCTACATTAGTTACTTTTAAAAAATGTAAGTCTTAATGAAGTAATAGTTGAGGTTTTTAGATCACAAGACACAGAGTGAAATTTGGATTCCGCTGTAAACCATGAGCGTGTGGCTATGCTGAAGTCAAATGCAGATCTGGGCGTACACTGTCAAGGAATTAAATGAAGTTCGACTGCCGTGATGGAGGATTTTATGAAAGGTCTGTCCCACATTTTCATTTTTTTTCAAAATACGTAGTACCAATTGTCAACGTAATTCTTACACTCACTGCAGAGCTGGCTTGCAAATATATATGTACGCACACATTCAGAACTAGAGACAGGACAGGTGACTCCAAGATACTGTTCCCATTAGATTCCTGAGCAGGAAGTTGCTGAAGGCTAATCTTATTTTTTGCCCCCCTGGCCCAGCCTCTTCTGCCTTTAAAAATGTGTGCATTAAAAAAGCACAGCATCTGACTTTGCTTCATCCAGTGGCTTCTAAGTCTTCATGCACCCAGGCGCTCCCCTAACACATGGTGTATTTATTCCTGTCCCCTTGACTCTAGATGTTTTCCATAAACATACGAACTCTCTCAGTGCTGATGCTGGCTTGGGTGCTGACTCATTAAGCACTGACGATTTTGGTTTCATCATGCAGCTGACACACGCATATAAACAAATTCACAAATGGGCACGTTCTTCCTCAGACTCGCCATATTTTTAAACCTTTGATAGGCCAGGTCTCAATTACCATATGATTTCCTACACAAAGAACTCTGACTTCACTCTATACCTTAAAATAATGTATTTTTTTATGATTTTGCTGACTTTTTAAAAATCAAGCTCTTCAACAGCAACAGCAAAAATGGGAATCTGCTATTGTTACTGCAGACTGTAGATGTGGAGCAGCTTTGTGCCCCTTTTCAGCTTGTACAGTGGTAATTCTGAAGGGTGAAACCCACAGGATGTACAAAGAGAAGGACTAGTGATACTACAAAATTGGTGCAACTCTCAGAGTGCCTTGCCAGAGTCCACACCCTGCTTGAGAAATCACAACCTATGAGAATATAGGACAGTTTCTAAAGGCAGAGCCATGGCTGGTGTATATTGTAGCTCTGCTGATTTGGTTTCCCTTCTGTTCCTAGTCATACCCTGTGTTTTTTCGGACCTGCAAGCATTAATGCAGAAATGAGTTCTGCTCCTGATTCTGCCACTGGCTTACTAGGAGGTTTTAGACAAGTTGCTTTCTTTTGTGCCTCAGTTCTCCTATTCATAAAGTATAGGTAAAGATTTTGAGTGCTGTTTTTTAATCTCTGAAACCAGTGGTGGGAAAAGCATTGTAGAAGAGCTAGTAGTTGCTATCAAAAATGCAGTATCATGCTGTTGTGATGCTGATTACTCACGTGCTCAAACTCTTCTTGAACAAAGGCTTTCTGATGCACTAAATACTATTACTGTACCTTGAAAAACTCGGAATATGAAGAAAGAAAGTTGAAGAACATGCCAGTAGGAAGAAAAAATTAATTATAAACCAACTGCTATCCAGGAGCTGAGCTCTCAGCGGGCAGTCACTAAAATAATGTTCTTATTAATAACAGTGGTAAGCCAAACATAAATAAGTTGCTTAGCATTGAATTGAATTGTTCTTTTAGGTGTCTGACTCAATATCATCATCGAAACAAGAGAGTCACCAGCAATGATATCTTTTTTACATAATTAACTTAGAGCAGCAGGGAGTAATTTGTTTAGGCAGATTTTAATTATTGAAAGTCTAGCAAATAAGAATTCTTAACAGTATCTTCAGCAGAGGACATTTTAGTGTTCACCTAACTCCTACACAATACTCTTTTTTATTTAAAAAAACCCTTCTAATATTGAGAAAAATGTGACAACAGTTATTTCATCATCACTGTAATGCCTCATTTTTTGCACAGAATGCTAAATGTGCAGGTAAGAAAGGTCACCTGTGTGGCCGTTATCAACAAGAGCATCTTTGACCCTTTTTCTAATGCAGTTGAGTAACAGAACACAACTACTGCATACTAAAAGAAAACAGAAAATCATGGATTTGAATGTGTTGGCAGATGACCCAAAGTCTGGGCAGATTTTAAAGCAGACACAGTCTCTAGTGGCACGTGGTGTTTTTGCCCTGCACTCAAAAGAGGATCAAACTTGTGTTCAATATTCGCTAATGCATTCTGGACTCCGATAGTGTTATTGGTGCCAATCAGTGCCTCTTGAATGCTACAAGTGTTAAACTGGTGTGTAGAAAATGCATCACATTAATCAAAATCTTTCTGTTCGTTATATTAAATTAGAGGCTCTGAGAGCTGCTTAGCTCCTACTTGCATATTAATGTTTCCATGCATTAGATAATTTCTTGTATGGCCAAACTTGTGCTTGAGCAGCACAGTTGTGGTTGGCAAAATTTGCAGTAAAAGGGACTACGTGTCCTCTTCTTCGGACTGGATAACTTCAAAGTGTGTATCACCTGAAGGACGCCGCTAATTCCTCTGGCATATGGGGGGGAGCACTTAAACTGTGCCTATAGTGAAATACGGATCCACAAACAGCAAACTCAACTGGCTGCAAGAAAGGACACCTCTTAGCGGGGCTGCGATGATGTTGTATCATAAGCTGTCACCCTTTGTTATTTTTTGTTTCTATGGCTGCCTGTAGGGGCAAGGGTCCTTCCAGATGCATACCCCCTGTACCCCTCTCTGGGAGCTGTGTGACCAGGGAGTTGGCTCCTTTGGGCAAAGTTGCGTTGTGTTTCCTGATGCTACCATGACAGCCGTGAGCAGTGGAGGCCTTTTCTGTCCTCAGCAGCCAGGGCAGGACCTTTCTAGGGCCTTTCAATGGTGCTAAATTTTCTTCTTTTGGAAAAAAAAACAAGCCTAGCTCAAAAGAGGGCTGAACATGAAAAGATGCCTCACTGTTTTGGAGGTAGCACTTTGTGCCTTACATGACGGGGAGTCCGATGGATTTTTTTTCTCAACCTGCCCTGGAGCCCTGAGCTGAACCTTGTCTTATACAGTTCAGAGGAGGTGGACCTAGAGCCAGGGAAAGAAGGGATAAGGTACACGTCTGGGGGCCGTGGTTATCTTATTATTATGTGATAACAGAATAACATGCATTAAGATTTTTATCTCATCAGGCAGCTCAGTCTGGAGAAAAAGCTGCTTCCAAGTAGTTGCTCCTTTTCTCTCTATTATCCTCTAAAACCAGAGGACTCGAGGCTTGCAGCCTCTCAGTGATAAGACCGACAGCTTTCCCAACACAAGCACCCACTGGAGCTTCCCCTGCCTTCTCTGCATTCCCCAGTAGGTCAGGGGCATGCTCTGAATACCCCAAGAGGATTCTCTGATGTCATGTTTATCAGGGTTGCCCTGGGCTGCTAATATGTTTTGGATTGTTTGTGCTGCACATGACATATGGGCAGGTTTTCATTTTGGTGAAAGGTGATCCCGGGGAAGGAAAATGTATTCTTATGTTGGCGGGCCAATAGCAACAGTGGCCCAAAGGCAAAGTCACTGCACTCGGGGATTATTTAATTATTATGCTTGGCCAATATTCTGGCCAGTCCACTAAAAAAGGTTTCTGGGTGAGTAAAGCTGTGTGCGGTAGCAGGTGACTGCTCTGGCAGCCTTCACCTGCTTGGCACCCAGGCCTCCAGCCTAGCACACGCTTCCCAGGAACCCACAGATAGGGCTGCAGTTTGGCTGCTGTGCTACTCACCTAGAATTGCAAATCCTGCAAAAGTCAGAGCCAGTGAGTACATCAGAGAGTCTTTCTCCCCCTCTACTTTTATAGGGCCAGTCCTGGGATTTTGAGCTGTGTGATGAGCATGAGTGTTCAGCGCAGCACCCTTTGAAGAGCTGCAGAGGGAGTTTGTCAGAGGCTCTCTCCCGAGTTCTCCCTGTAGCTCTGTGCTCCCTCCTCCTCCTGGCGTGGCCTCTTTGTCTGGCTCATTGCAGTGGTTGTTAACTGCAGCCAGACCTAATCTATCTCCCTTTCTTTCCCTGCTTCAAACACCTCTGTCTTGTGTTAGAGCTTTGAATGGCCGGGGGGGGGGGGGGGAAAAAAGGGGAGAAAAAAGCAGCTGTCTGAAATGAAAGAAGAGTGCAGATGAGATGAGCACAGACAGAAGGAAAATGTTTTTGAAAGGGAATAGGTGGGAGGAGGAGAAACACCGTAGGCTTTTAATAAGTAGTTTAGTTTTATTCTTGTGCTGTGTTTGTTTCATGTTTCCTAGCTCAGATTGAAGGGATTACAGGCTGTGAGGATTTTATGTTCAAGTCTCACTCATGTGACCAAACTCTATGTATTTCATAGGAGATAGTTTTCTTTCTTTCTTTCTTCTAGAAAGTCTATGGTTTATTTTCAGGGCCCTCTCACAGACTTGCTTTGCAAATGGATGTCATACGGAACTCCCAGCTCAGAGAGTAGCAGTGTCCAATTCTGTCTGCAGTGTTTCACTTGGTCATAGTCTATTACAAAGCATCTTTTTAATTCCTCTTGCAATTTCCTTTGAAGGTCAGCCATGAAAAGTTGATTGGTTCAGGATATTACTAATCCCAACTCTTCAGACTCTTCAAGGAGGAATTTTAGTGGTGTAACACTTAATCTGAGATGTTACAGGAACTAAGCCTCCAAGTGTGTCTCAGCTTTTACTCTTATGTTAGGAAAGATCTGTAGGTGCTGTATCTCACGTGATGCGAAACACCTTGAACACCTTTGAATTTCGTAACTCAGCCCTTTGACTTTCAAGTCTCTTCTGCTCAAAGACCTGAGTTGTTTGCATCTACCAATAAAAATGTGTCATTTTTAGATCAAAATCAGATACTGGTTTAGTAGGAATTTCCAAAGAGTATGAATATTAAAAAAAAAAAAAAAAGACTGCTCATTAGGCTTGTCCGTTCTTTTGAGAACCCAAGTGCCAGCACTGAGGTCCATGCCTGAGCTCTCTAGGGCCAGCATTCAGGCTGCACTCAGAGGTTGTTTACTAGAAGTGGGGCTGTGATGTGGAGGGCGAGTTGAGGCTTGGGCACAGCAGTGATCCTAAGAGGACACCACGGCAGGACTGACTGCTTTTAAGGGTGTAAATGGTAACAGAAGGAGCAGACAACGTCTCGAGTATAGAAGTCTTGCTGTTCCGAGGCACTAAACAAAGCTGGTCAGCTTCCTTCCTTGCTCGGTGTCTAAGCAGGTAAGGGTTTTTTGGCCATTGGAAAGAACCTTGTGAATGGGTGACCACAACGTGCTCTATCTGCGATGGACTCACGCTCACCTTAGGTTAGTATAACACCCCTTATCTCAGAGTTGCTCCTAATTTAGACCAGAGAACAGAATTTTTTTATGGAGGAGAGAATGAGGCTCAATGGCTTCTAGCACAACTGGCATGGGCATGAGGTTTCTTTTTTGGATGGCTGTAGCTTCACATGCGTTACACTTCAAGCCTCAAATGCTAAAGATAACAAGGAAAATAAGTTGTATTTTTAGGGGTTGTTGCCAAGACTCTCAAATGTTATTTGTTTGGTATTTTGAAGAGAACCAGCACTGACATTTTTGCTTGGCCAGTGCCCCCTCAGTTGCTGAGCTGCTTGCCTTTAAGCCCCAGCCTCGCATCTAAGTGCTTTTATGGTTGTTTAACACCTGCAGGTGGAGGGGTGGGGGGGGAGACATCCCCCTGAACTCAGCACAGTTTTGTGCTTCTTGGTAGAGGGATTTCAGGAAATGACTGGGAAGTATGTGCTAGGATTATCTGGTAATGCACCGTGAAAAGGGCAGGACTACTTGGGGAAGTTGCCTGCTGAACAGGCATTTAGCTAGGTTGCATCTGGCATGAGAAAGAAAAGTGTCTGTACTGAACCTGGGGCTGCACAGCAGTATGGAAGAAGAGGTACTAACCCATCCCACAGTGCTGTTGTACGGCATTCATCGGTTTTCTAGTATGTTGAGCTACTATCAGATGACAGTTGTTCTTGTGGATTGGTTACTTGCATGAGATATTATATATTTTTATAACCCGTACTCATACTACTCTTGGGCAAGTGAGAACTGCCTTCCTGGTTGATTTTTACATCGCGATTGTCCCTTCAATTAGAATTTCTCTGCATATTGCTTCTTAAGAATACCCTGCTCATGCACAGCAGTTTTCTTTGCGTCCGTGAACACGCCTTTGTGGACTGTCCAGCATCACGTGTGTTATTGGTTGATGAAACTCATTAAGTGCTTAAAAAAAGGATGAGACTTTTGAAAATGCATCCATCTTCAATTTCTCTGAGCTAGAACCTTCTATTTGCAAAATCCACATTATTTTGGAACGCTTCCTGTGCATATGTTGTCTGTTTCTAATGCTCTCAGAAGATACTGTCCGTTTGAGAACATTACACTTCGTTCCTTCCTAAAGAAACACCATCCTTTGGTGCCAAGTTTGCAGTAAGCTGCAGCCAATATTCTGGCTTCTAAAACTGAAATCCGAAGGGTAACAGCAGTAAGAGGAGACGGTAGGCTCTTCTACATTGTCGTCTGCAGACGTCCCAAGGTGTTTCTCCCCGTACGAAATTTACTGCGTTTACTTCTGTGTGCACTCATTGGTATTAACGGGAGTGAGAGTGGCCTTGCCGGCTCTGCGGGGATCTGGGCTCTGGCTGCTGGGTTCTGTGCCCCGCTTTGGTGCCGACTTGTCAAATTGTCTTATCTTCTGTGTTCTCCACTTCATCCATCCTACAGTGATTGTACCCTGTGTGCAGTGCATTGGTACAGCAGTTAATTAGCGCTATCTAACCACAAACGTTGGAGATGATCTGAAGGAGAGGAGCAGCAGCGTGCAAAGTGCTGTTCCTACATGAGAAACCATCCCTCCTTCACCACGTGTGCTCGAGCAGCTGGCCTTCCGCAGGTGGATGGAGATGGTGTGCTGCCAGATCAGTTTGCACTAACTAGTGCATGCTGTAAAGCAAAATGTTCTCTTTATCCCCTCATGGATGGCTCCTCGTAGAAGGACAGTTCTGTATACTGACAGCAGAGATGAAAACAAAATGCGTCAGCTGGGAGCCGTGGTGCTCACACAGCAGAGGGGACGCTTCTTGCTGGGTCACTGGCCTGAGCTCTCTGCTATGCTTATCCTCGTTTGTCCTCTTTCACTCTTAATAATTCTGACAGTGCTTCCTTCTCTAGTCTCTCATCTCTTAAGCCGAAGACTTTGTACTGTTTAAATCACCCCGTTCCTTTGTGCCAAGGTCAAGATCGGATTGGGGGCGGTGGGGTGTGTGTCTTTGTTTTTACAAATGGGCTTATGTCTTATAGTAAAAAAAAAAAAAAAAATTCCGATGAAATGCGGAGCAGAGCTGTAAATAGCAATGGTCTGGTAATTGCTGTACCAACCTAGATGAAGGTATTGCTTAGTGATTAAATGTCAACAGGTTTCATAAACAGCAAATGTCTTTAAGTTGACATAAAGAAGGCCTCTCTGGAGGTCATTGTAAATACCAGATTTATTGTGCCTCAGTGGAGAATGTGCTGAAAATGGAAAGGGAAATGTCACTGCAGATCTTTAGAGTCTCTCAGTAAAACGGAAGGGTTGTTGATGCCTGCAGTAAAGTCTTTAAACTCCTTGAACTAACTGTTGACAAACCGTATTTAATACTTGGTAACCTATTAATAAATAAAATGCTCATTTTTCAGGTCAGACTATGATGACTGGAGACCAGCTCTGGCCAGCTTGCTTCAACCTATCCCGTTTCCCAAGGAGTAAGTTTGCACTGTCTTAGTATTTACTGGGTTTTTCTTGTTACTGTTGTTTTATGGTGAAATACAATGTCAAGTGAAAACTGATGGTAATAAGAGCTTTGTGCCTCCGGTATTGATTTAGAATCTAAAGTTGATTTTGATGGATGCAGATGGACGTGAACACTTCCCCATCTTCATCTTCCTTCCCAATTTCTCTAAGAGAAAAATGGTTAACTAGAGACGGGCAGATGGGAAAGGAAGGGAAGCTGGTGAGGAGAGAGCAAAGCGAGAGATTTAGTGGAGGAGGGTGCTTTACTGGCGTCACAGAGACTCGTATCATTTGTGTTTTGCATTAAATGAAGAAGCTACCCTACAGATCAGCCAAGCTCCCTCGGAAACCTATTAATGAACAGGAGTGTTTATAAAATGCAGACCTCCACGGACAAACATTACAACCTATAATTGTACAATTTGCTAGCTTATCACATCCCCTAATGACCTGATGTCTTGAATCAGAGAGGTCTAATCCTCCACGCCAGGTTACCTGGGCTACAGCGAGAGCTTGGAGATAAGCAACAGAGACCTCATTTACTTAAGTCAAACGGGAGTCCGGGCGGAGGTGTAAACCATACCATGATGCAAGGCACTTCACAGAATGGCCATTAATTGCTTTACTGATGTATGATGTTAATTAGCTGTGACCATGCCTTAATTGCATTGCAATTAAAGAATTCACCTGGCTCTTGGCGGTAGCCAAAGTTCGGTTCTGTAATTACACAGCTGTATCGTCTTTTACTTACTTTCTTCTGACCCAGAGCTCCCACTGATGTTAGTCAGAGCCTTGTCTAAGACAGGACTCAGGAAAAGCTACAAAAATTGTTCCAAATGATTCTTTTTCCCCTTCATTTTTTTCCCACTAGATTAATGAAGAAGACTTTACCTGATCTTTTTTGGAAAGCTTATTCTTTTTGTCTTAACGTGCTGCAGTTGCTTAGCAAATCTTTTTATTATCTGTAAAGAACAGGAAAGTGGTTGTTTGGTTTGGTTGTTTATTTTTCCCTCCCCCCTCCTTTTTCCCAAATCCTCATACTCTTCTTTTTTAAATTTCAGGGCTCTTGCACATGAGAAATTCACAAAGTAAGTTTGTGGGGCTTGTTTGTTTTATTGAAGGGGATAATTACGTAAAATACTCGTACTGATCAGTAGTAGCAATGAGGCATTATTCAATATTGTGTCTCTAATGGTTTTTGTCTGTGAGGGGCTGTAAGGATGTTCTGTAGCAGTAAAAAGATGTAGTTTCCTTTGTAATTTAGTGTGACAGCAGGAGCCCAAGGACTAAAGACACTGGATGCTGATAGAATTACAAACAAGTTTGTCACTGCACATCTCTGAAGGCTTTTCTAGGCTGTTGTGAATAGACACTGTCCTTGGTAATCACTTTTAGACCTCGTATTTCCTTCCTGTGGAGGCAGCTCAACTTGTTTCTCTCTAAAGTGCATGAATATATATAGTTTAAAGTGTAAGCCAAGAGAAATGTGACACTTGGGTGAATACTGCAACCAGCAACTGCTTATTCTTGTACTTTTAACTGTTTTTTTTCAGGGAGCTGAAATACGTGATTCAAAGATTTGCAGAAGACCCGAGGCAAGAAGTGAGTTTATTGCCAGTTTACACGGAGTGTTAATTGGAGGGATTGCAAGTATCCTTGTTCAGAAGATCTCTCCTTAAGTAGCTTCTTTCAAAAGATGGTGCGGTTTTGCTGTGCTCAAGTCTCTCAGGCAGTAATAGCCACTCAGGGCACACGGTCTTGGTATGAATGGTTTCTTGCCTCATGTATAAACATACGTTGTGCTCTCCTTGTCTGGCATCACCGATGTCCGTGCTCTGCAGTAAACTGCAACCAGCATGATTTTTCCACTCTGTTGAATCTTTCAGAGCTTTTCATCTTCTGTACAAGAAAAAGGAAGCAAAATCCATGGATCCACACAGCTTACAAAATAACAGGTTTTGTTTAGCTGTGTTTCAGTTGCATTGTGTGCAAATGACCATAATTCTCATAAATTAGCAGAAGAAATGGGGTGGGAGGTGTGTTACTGGAATGAGTGCATAGTGGTGACTGACTGCTTCATAGCTGCACACGTAGCTTGTTCAACATCGTCAGCTTTGGCTGAGTCAGAGGGAACCTCTCATCCACATTAATTTTTAGTGTTGGCATAAAGGGCAGAAATCTCCCCCAAACTGGGGTGAGGAGGCTGTGTCATCATCATCATTGCCCATAACTCCTGGTTTCATGGGTTTAGCCTTTGTGAGCAGTAGTCATCCTTGTCAGCTAAAAGAGACCTTCTTGTCTTAAAATGGCACCAGGATTTCATCTGTCACTATTGTTACATGCCCAAAGGAAAGAGCATTGACTCTACCTTACCCACTACCTCCAAAATTGAAACAGAACATGTGTCTCTTCAAGGGGGAGGGGGAAAAAAAAAAAAGGAAGAAAGAAAAAAGCTTAATTATGACTCCTCTGTTAAACTGTGGGACTAGATATAGTAATCTCTGCAGTGGGCCAAATTTAATGGGTGCTCACTGGGGCCAGTTCTTCTGTGCAACTTTTGTCTTGCGTATCCCTGTTGAATTTTCCTTGTGGACTTCCTTCACCCTGACTTTGGTCAACTTTTGTTACAGCAGGAGTAATTAGATTTTTTTTTAATGTTTGGAATGAGCAAACCATCAGCCACTGCATTTGGTATGCAGATCACATTGGAAGTATAGACACACTGCTGGGAGGATGGGGGGGGGAAATGGCAGAAGCTCAGAAATTTGAGTCTTTTGTTTGTTTGTTTTAGCATGGTTGGTTTTTTTCACGTTCTAGGTTAGAGACATTTTGTGTTTGATTTGTGTAAAGGCAATGAAAAAGGCCATGCAATTAGCAATGATACAGCTTTCCTCCTTGTTTATACTGAAAAATGGATTCTGTGAGTGGAGACCTGCCTGCAGCTCTGTAGATTGGAATATTAACCATGAAATTTCCAGCAGTCCCTGCTTTTGCAGTTACTTCCTTTGGCCCAGTGCGGGAGACTGTGGGAATTATTGGCAGGAACTCTAACCTTCTCAATGCCTTCACTTTTTGGCAGGTCCACTCATGTTTGCTGAGTGTGCGGGCTGGCAAAGACGGCTGGTTCCAGCTCTACAGCCCTGGAGGAGTGGCGTGTGACGATGACGGAGAGCTCTTTGCCAGTATGGTATGTGTCTGCAATAATGTGAGTTTAGTAACTTCTTTGCAGTAGCTAATGTGTAGTTGACAATTACGAGATTTACTTGCTTTTGTCAAAAAAAATTATCAAAATCATGGTTCTGTGAACCACAAGTGTTCATCAAGAAATGTAAAGCTTTGTATCACCAAATCCATTGAACTTCCTTGCAGTCACACGTTGGTTAACATGTTAGCTTTCTCGAGCTTTGGCGTGTTTTTTCACTGGTAGTAATGCACAAAACCACACTTGTACATATGTGTGTGCATACGTATCCATGCATTTTTGTATTTATAAATATGCTTGTTTGTGTGGCTGTATAAAAAAACCTCTCAGACAATATGGAATACTGGGAGACAGGGGAGACAGGCACAGCCACATCTATAGTTTTCATTTATAGGCTACCCTGGAATTCAAAAGCAACAGTAACATTGAATTAATGAAAGGATTGATAAATAGATGTAAAAATGTGTGAGCAGTTGCTCTGCTCAATTACATTGTGGGGAGGTGTAATTAGAAACCAGCATTTCCTTTCCCTCAGTTATTTCTTTTGTAACTCTTCAAAGGACTAAACAGAAAATAACAGGTTTTAATCACTGATGCTAGCAATGGTTTCCTGTGTCACCTGGGTCAAGTCACGTACATCTCACTGTGTATTAATTCTCCATGTAGCAAGTAAGATGGAGATGGTATTACTTCCTTTCCATGGTGAGGGGAAGAACATCTGTGGAAGTTGGCTGTTAGTCATACAGTGAAGTGACTTTCGGGGGGATCTACATGTTGTGCACCTCCCCCATGCTGAACATTTTGGGACATGAGAACGTGTATGTCTGTCTATACTCTTAAATACAGATGGATCAGGTGCCTTTGAAACAGATAAGGGACAAAGACTGTTCACAAAAGGTTTCATCCCTCTTCACTGTTTCTACTCTGGTTGAAAAGAAAATTTTTTCAGAACTATATAATTTCTCCTGAGAGCTTTTGTGGTCCAAGATATTTATGAGTGTCAGGAGATGGTGGGCATGAGAAAGCACAATGCTAACACACATTAATATGCAGTACTCTGTGCCCTTTGCAAGGATGTTGATAAATACTTAAGGAGCTGCTAACGACTAACCATAAAGTTTGAAAACATCCTGTTCTGAGATGGACCTTACATTAGTGTCAGCGTCAGTATTTTCCGCCACTCAAGAAAACCTCCAAAAAAGCTTAGTGATAACTGCATGAAATGAAATCCTTTCTGGCCAGAAGCACACTGTTTTCAAAGGCCACCTGAGCTGATGGATACTTATGAAAAAAAGATTTTATATTTTTCTAAAGGCCGTGATGGTAATGAAGCGATGAGGAAGAAGAATTGCATGGTAGCACATGATCCACATAGAACTGACCCCATCATGGTGTGGTTGCAATATTTTTAGCAGTATTGAACATAGTCCGGGCAATACCATGAACCGGGGGGACCACAGAACATACTTAGAAGCTTATTGTAGAGTACTGCTGATGTTGAATCTACATAATGGAACTCTTACTGCCCAAGCCTTTGGAAACTACAAACTCTCACACAGTGCTCTGCCAGCAAGCTGGCGAATCAGCCATCTGGGCCATAAAATAAGACTTTCAGCTGGGAACCCAACATTCTCTGCAGCTTTTAAATGGGAAAGAATACTGCCAACCTCTTTTGTGAGAAAAGGCTCTCGTATTTGATTTGTGCCAGCGGCTTTGCATTGCTGCCGTAGGTGTTACTATGTGGTATCACCCGATGCTTCCTGGAGCTCGGAGAGAGTCTGCAGGACACTTCTGTCAGCTAGTGGACTCAGCGGAGTCTTACTCAGGTGGTGTTCTCAGCATTTCTTTCCTTTCAGGGAAAACTGAGCAAAAGGGAAAGCAAGATAATGACCCAAGAGCATGAAAGCACAGGAATTCATCTCTGATTTAGGGCTCAGGACTGCTGGATTTTCCTAAGGCACTCCTTCCTTCCTTCCTTCCCCAGGCAGCTCCTGCCCGTTCATTCTGAGCAGGTGATTTTGTCTGTCACCACCCCTTAACCAACGCTAGTGTTCAGCCAGCAGACTGCCAGCGCCGCTGCCTTTTACCTCGACACCCAGCCCACACAACCCTTGCTCACCAGCTGGCCTCTCCAGAGAAACTGAACCACAAACAGATGCGAAAGCAAAATCTCCTGGGGTTCCCCTGGGGCTGGGTTCATCATGTTACTAGGGATGGGGGCAATCGCACAGCTGCTCTGCTGTTTCCTGGGCAGCCTATATCAGGCCTCTGGGCTGTCAGCTGAGCTCCTCCATGGTGCAAAACTACCCGCTCCCTCAGATCTCACTAGGCATCACCTTTTTCAAAAAGCCACTTCCAATCCGCAATAAAGCTGCAGAGGGACTGTAACTGTCATCGTAAGGAGGGAATCCTTTTCTTTAGGTTTGTTGCAAATACTTACATTTGTTTGTCTGCGTAACAACGCCCCTCCAGAGGTATATGTCTGTCTTAGGCTTACGCCTCTAATTTTAGCTCTGTTTCTCAAATAGGTTCATATTTTAATGGGATCCTGCTATAAAACAAAGAAGTTCCTGCTTTCACTGGCTGAAAATAAATTGGGACCTTGCATGCTGCTGGCTTTGAGGGGTAACCAGACGATGGTAGAGGTAAGCCCTAAACATACACAGTGATGTAGGTTTACGAGCAGTATTCAGATTCGGTTTCACACTGCCTTTCCCAGAATTAGAGCTAGCAGAACTAGAGAAGCCGAGTTCGGGTTTGTGCCGTATCACACACCAGCAGCGGGCAGTTGTGTTTCTCTTGATTAAGTGGAACAGAATATTGTTGTTTGGCAGATCTATGTGCGAATTACATGAAAGGTGGGTGCAAGAATTTTTGGAGAGAGAGATTGTTTGCTATAATCCAGTTGGAGAAACGGGATATAAATGGTCTTGACGGTACAGGCTGAGGTGAGGGGTCAGAAAGCGGAACCACAAGGCTTCTCCATGACTGAATGCCTGGTGCTTGTGTTGCCACTTGCAAAAGGAGCAGCGCGCACCAAGTGTGTTTACAAAACCTTATTTACTCGCATTAATACACATTTTTGGGGCTTGTGATTGGTTAGTTTTGTTGCACTAATAGTTTATATGTATTTTTCTAGGTTTCTTTAGAGAAGTTTCTTGATAAATGTAATCAAATTTTAAATGGAAATAGGTTAAAATTGATTCAAAATGGTTAAATAGGTGAAAGGATTTACAACTTTTTATTGGCTTAGATCTGTGCATGCTAATTTAATCCAGTGAATAAGTGTGCTGTATGAATTTTAATATAATGTTCCTTGATTTTTTTTCATTAAAAATAAATAAAATTATGGAGGGAATAAAAACTTTGCATTTTAATTGCAATGGCATGGTATGTAGCTGAAAAGGAAAAGCAGCATGGAGGGGCAGCTTGTGTCCTAAGCCCATGTGACCCCCTGGAATCATCCCCTGGTGTCTAACTTGCTCCTGGCAGCCCCTTGCCCAGGGCTGAGTCAGGCATGTTCCCAATGAGATGGAGGGTGTCCTGGGCAGAGCAGCGAGCTCCCAGCATCATCTTCTCTCGGAGCCTCTCTGGCCTTTCCCCATCCTGCCTCATAGACTGGATACGCTTCGTGTGCGTTCTGCTTGCACAGAAACCCCAGCACTTAGGGAACTGCTTGGCTCTGCTGCTCACGCATGATGTCCCAGGTCTGCAATCTGCAGTCCAGCCAGTGTACCTGGGAAATACTGGATCGATTGTACCTGTTCTGAAGAGGGCTGTGGAATGAAGCCATCTTCCAGGACTGATGCAAAGTAATTGCACCTCTTGATCAGAAGGAATGAGCACTAATGGAAGACAGGATAGATAGGCTGACTTCAGAGATGAGAGTTCACTCTTTATAAATAAAAAATTGGTTTCTTGTGTTTGAAGGTCAGTAAATGTTGCCGTGATCCTCTTATCTAGCCTGCATAATGCACGCTCTAAAAGCTTACCCAGTAATTCAAACTAGCCTACCCGGTGTAATCAGGGTACTTGGAAGAATTTGATTGTAAGCACTGCAGTGACCGCTCTTCTTTCATCCTCCTGCTAGATTTTGTGTTTGATGCTGGAATACAACATCATCGATAATAACGACACCCAGCTCCAGATCATCTCTACCCTGGAAAGCACAGACGTGGGAAAGAGAATGTATGAACAGCTGTGTGACAGGCAGAGGGAGTTAAAAGAGCTGGTATGTCGCCCTGCACGCGGTATTGCCATAGCACATTGTGGTCTGTACTCTCCAGAAATGGAGGTACAAAAGAAAGACAAGCAGGGTGTGAAATTCCTGGTTAACGGCAGGATGGGAGCAGTATTCGGAGGATTTTACTGTGAATATATATACACTGTGTGATATTTACTGATGTGTCTAATCCCATACTATGTTTATGAATGATATTCAATAACCTGCTTTGAATCTATGTGGAAGAATAAAGGTGGAACCCTGCTGTCTTAAGATCTTACAAGTCAGCTTGTCAAATTCTGCCACCTTTTGACATATGAGTAGCAAATGGTTCTAGTGCTGGCCAGCATTTCTTAATGCTTTGACAGTCACAACGTTTCACTGAGATGGTCTTTAGGTCTGGTTCTCAGAGCTAGAGCCTATGAGAAGAAGATTTTTTTCCTGATTTTTAAAGACAGGACCTACAGATTGAAGAAGATCTGCTCTCATTTAGCACTTTTTCACCTATGCAAATATACCCACAGTCTTCCTTCTTTCACATTTGTATTTGTCGTCTGTAACCCCTGCTCCCAGCCTGAAAAGTATACGTGTTTTTGGAAGTAAACCAAAAGATTTTACCAGCTGTGCGGTCTCAACCCCTTTGCTACCTTAGTCCAGCATTTTAAGTCTGTTTTCTTCAAAGTGAAAGTAAACAAATAATGTTGGGCTGAATAGACAAAATGCTGACCCGTGGCACGAGGACCACTAGCTGTGGTTAGCGAACGTCCCCTGGGTAGCAACAGGCCTGCATCTAGCACGCAGAGAAAAAAAATCTGTCAGTGCAGAACAAGGAGGGAAGAGGTGGAAGGGTGGCAGGGAGCTTTGAAATCGGAGGGGTGTTTGCTCTGTGAACAGCTTGCTGTACTTCAGTTGGGCTGAAATGTAGAGTGGCCACTTGTTTGACCAAAATATCTTCTCTCTTACAGCAAAGAAAAGGTGGTCCCACAAGGTTAACACTGCCATCCAAGTCCACAGTAAGTTAATCCTGTCAATAGAAAAACAAGCTTTGTCTTTCGCTGCTTAAACCTTTGATTTTTGTTTGCCGTGTGGCACAGCGGTTTTGGTCGGTCGAGAGGGGAGCCATTCAGCCTGTGCTGTCAGCATAACTGACAAGGGCACATTTCTGCTCTTGGGTCTGTGCAGCAGTTTCTAATGCCAGTATGAGCATCACACTGTCAGATTTATACTGGTGCGCACGTTTGGGGACAGAATTTTGCATTAAAAAAGCAGACTTCACGATGTCTAGGTCTGGATCTTAGACACGAAAGTCTGAAAGAGACCCATCACTGTTGCAGTTAAGCTGGTGTAAACCCAGACTAAGTTTACTGAGGCCGGGTAACGTCCTGAACACAGTTTGGATCTAGAACGTGCAGTGAAATCTTCAGTAAGTTAAAGGGCCCGTCTTTGACATTTGTTCTGATACTAAAGTCTTCATGTCTTGTAAGGAAACACATGCAAAGAAAATTTTTGTCCTGAAGCCTGGATAAATTTTTCCCAGGGTGTGTGAAGCAATGCTGCCACAAGAGCCCAGCTGCTTGCCAAAGAAACAGAAACTTCTCTGTGTGGTTCTCTATTGCTGTAAACAAGTGGTGTCATTGTGCAACTCGTGCTGGTGAACAGTATCGTGACACCGCTGCGGATGATGGCAGCCTGAGGAGCCAGTAATCGCCCTCATCAATCTCTTCTTGGCTTTCAGGATGCAGACCTGGCCCGCTTGCTGAGCTCGGGGTCTTTTGGAAATTTGGAAAACCTCAGCCTGGCCTTTACCAATGTGACAAGTGCTTGTGCCGAGCACCTCATTAAACTGCCTTCACTCAAGCAGCTGAACCTGTGGTCAACTCAGGTAAGCGTTTTGCAGGCTGAAACTCATAGCAGGAACCAATGCTGACTAATTCTGAAATTTCACATTATGTCAGCGTGAGAACAGCGTGTGAAGAGGCTTGCTTAGAATGAGTTTGTCCTCCTGCTATTTTTAAGGGCCTTTCTATGGTCTAGCTCATCTTGGAGGCTGATTTTTCTGTTTTCTTTTTTTTTTTTGAAATGTATTTATTTTTAATTATAAAAGGATTGCTGCCGTCTTGGGTTGAATGTTTCAGTTTGGCATTCTTGGTACTGTATACTTTGCTGCTGTTCGTCTGAGAAGTGCTTATGCTTTCACCCATTTAGGTTGGAAAAAATGATGCTGTGCAGCTCATCTGGTCAAGCACAACACACAGTCTGTGCGGTGTAGGCAGTGAATTGCTCTGAATGCTGATCAACCAGAATTTCTCTAAAAACAACAGCAACTAAAAGAAACTCAAATAATGAATAAAAGAAGGAAACTATAATGAGAATGTGTTTATTCTGTAAGCAAAAAGAGGCCAAGTTAACTGAATAAATTATTCAGCTATTAACTGAAAGAGCTTTTAAAACTAAATTTTTCTTCTACGTTTCCCTGCTGGTTTTGGTCTTTGAGGTTCTCCACTGAACAGGTTTTCCCCATTTTCTGTTAGCACTTATTTGTAGTGCTCACAGAAAATACAATTATTCTCAGCCCAGCCGCAAAAAACAGCATTTTTTTCACTCAAATGTCATGTGAATATCTTGGTTTGTTTTCCTAAAAACTTTTGTATCCCAGAAGTTTCCTCTTTTTGTGTGGGGAATATGAAGTAGAATCTGATTGCTTGCTTGTTTTAAGACTGCCTTGTATCTCCTCCAGATTTGTCCTAACTTTTGGATTTGAAAACTTTGATGCTTGTTGCTCAAAATGCATTTGATTTCACTGGGCAAAGAGCCTGCTTTTTGTATGGGGTTTTTTATTTAAAAAAAAGAGTTCAGATTCCATTTTGGTTTGCGATATCCTGGTTTCCATTAATCTAGCATTTAGAAACAGCAGAGACGAAGTGGGTCAATAGAACAATTACCAATCAATAGTACATTGTTCTCGAGACCAAAATAGCTAATTAATACCACTTGCATTATGCTTTTTTTTTGTGATGTGGTTGGGAACTGGCTGAGACTGCTACAACCATCTCGTACAGCCTGAGCGGGAGCTCTCTCATACAAAGTCCACACTTCAGAGGCACCATGCTAATTAAAAGATGGCCTGCGGTTAAGCGCGCACAAGTCACTTAATTTTTCCACTCCTCATCTGCAAAATAGGGATAAAACTATTTGCTTTCTGCCCTGTCGTGTGAGATTGCAGTAAATGATCCAAGTGTGGCTTTGAGGGCTCCTCTGCAAACCTCACTTTCATGTGCCCTGTTTGCACTGAGGTACTTGCACATGATGTTCATGCGTTGTTTGAAAACAACTTTGCTTGTGCCCCACAGTTCGGAGATGCAGGGTTGCGGCTTCTCTCTGAACACCTCACGATGCTGCAAGTGCTCAACCTGTGCGAGACTCCTGTCACAGACGCTGGGCTGCTGGCACTTAGTTGTAAGTGACCAAAATAAGCTGCGGAGGAATATTATGTGGGTTCGGAGGAATTCATGTGGGTTCAGACAGAAGGTGGATTTCTTGGCTGCCACAGCAGTGCTTCCGCAGGGATTCAGGACAGGCTGTGGTTGAGTCTGAGTTTAAACTAGCCTCCTCCCTGCCCACTTAGGTGGCTCTTCAGCTGTAGGCAGGAGAAGTGGGACAGTGGTCTGAGCCTGATGATGCTTAGTGGCCTCGTGAGCTTTTTTTGTCCCAGACCGTACTCTGACTCTTGCCTCTGACTTTACTGATGGCACTCGTCTCGATCGCACTTGGTGACCTGTTGCCCTGGGACTTCCCAGCCTTTTCCTTGCACCCTCCTCTGGCTGTCCCCCCTGGGTGGGAGTCTGACCTTGTGCTGCCGGAGGGGAAGATTCCAAAGCCGTGTAGCAACTTACTAGTGAGTTTAGCAACCGTCTGCAGCAGGTTTCGTAGCCTCTCTGGCATTTTTTGTTCCTTCATTTCTGGGGAGGTGAAGCTCTCGCTATTCATAATCTAAATAGGAAAGGCAGAGTAGGGCCATCTACGCAGCATTCAGGATTCCCCTGCGCACAGAGAGCTGCTCGATGTGCCAGAATGAGAGACCCTTTCCTACGTCCAGCAGTGTATTATAAATCTCACCCACTGGGTTTAAAGGGCTCATTTAATAGGCTTGATCCTACACAGACATGCCTGACAGGCCAGTAGTTATGGCTCATCTTAGGAAACTATTTTGCTAAGTACTGAAGCCTAAAATGGAAATGGGGGCGAGGGAGGGGAGAGGGAGGACGGCTGGATCAGCATGGCCCCTGCGTGCACCGTGCAGAGCACTGAGAAGGGGCACTACTCAGAATAATGTGCAGGAAGCTGGTTATGAGAAGTTGCCTGAACTCCTTTGAAGTCGGCGGCCGTAAGCATATGCTTAATGGCCCTTCCTAAATAGGGACTTTTTCCTGGATGAGGGCCCAAACAGCTGTTTATCCATTTGTACTTCTATATTTTACGCTATTCAGCTTTTTCCTGAGAGTGCTGCACATAGTCGTGTCTTGTTTATGCTTTGACCTCCTGTAAACCTGATATTTTAAGAAAATGCAGCATGATCATAAATATCTATGTATTTTCTCTTGTAGCCATGAAGAGCCTGTGTAGTTTAAATATGAACAGCACCAAACTTTCAGCAGATACCTACGAAGATCTCAAGGTAATTCTGAATTGCATCCACTTAAGATGAGAAGTCGTTGGCCCAGGCGGAACTGGCCCCGTGGAGTGGGTAGCATGGAAGTCGTCTGAAGAGAGTGAAGTGGATGAATTTGGAGAGATAATGAGTGAAAACAGCATTGCGAGGTTGCTGGCTTTGGACCCAGGAAACGTTTAGTACGTTGAATGGGTGATGATGAGATAGAATTAGACACGAATCTTTTCACCAGTGCTATCACAGTAAAGGTTTCATAAAGAGGAGCGTATTGGTTGTTTCCAGTGAGGATACAGAGACAGGTAAAGTCTAGTGCACACCTCCAAAGCCATGTCCTGTACTGTTAACAGCACCACAGGTAACGGTGAACAGCATTATGGAGCTTTGATGCAGAAGGCAAAGGGAGAATTAAAAGCATTGAGGACGGGGAAAGTTTGTCTTGACACCTCTTGGACTGGCACTGAGCTTTAAACAGAAACACCTGCACAAATGCCCAGTTCCCGAGTTTGACATGTAGGATGTCTGGTGTTACCGTTGGTGCTGAGAACGTACAGCCACTTGGGCAAAACGGTGTCAAGAACTAGAACGTAGCTGTGGGAGGGGAACGGCCCCAGGTGGTTTCAAAGACGGCCTGAGAGACATTGGGTTTCATGGCTTCACGTGGACTTTGTCTTCACTCTGGTGTTGCATGAGTCACATCTCCCAAAATCTCACCAACCCAAGCGCTCAAGATGAAACTTGACATTATGTTGTCTTGTGTGCTGAAACCTCAGGTTGTGACAGGTTTGCTCAAAAAGGTCACAACCTTGGGCGGAGTTTCAAACTTGAGGCAAGTCCTGGAACTGCTGTGCTTTCAAAATTTGCTGCAAGCGTACGTCTTTTGGTTCTGGCCGTGGAGCCAGGGCTCCCCCAGGGACTCGGCTGCTAGCATGGATTTTTCAAGATCAAGTTTTCAAAACTTGTGTCACAATTGTATATGCAAAGAAGTCGTCCTTAGAATTAACAGCTGGCTTGCAGATGGGTTCACACAATGGAGCTTCTTGTATCAGGCCCCAAGCATGTACAGACAATCAAGGTCAATGCTTGCCTCTGGAATCGAGCCTACTGACAGGCTCCCCCAGTGCCACCCCTGCTTCTGAGCCCCTTCACCACTAACTTCCTACCGAAACGCACGATTTCCAAGCCGGTCCCTCCGCTCTGGTATTGCGCTAAGTCCTCAGCAGCCGCACAAGAGAGGGGCTTGCCAGGGCAAACAGCAGAACCGCCGGTGAGCAAAGGGCCGGTGATGGCAGGGAGTTAAAAACGCTGAGGAAGCAGGCATGCCTCACTTTTTCCCCTCTCACCTCTTTCGTTGAGATTTATCGTAGTGGCCGTTTTGTGGAGCTCTGCGCGTGTTCAAAGGGAGGGTAATAGTTTCTTTCCCTGGGGCACGTGCTTGTAGGTCTGTTGAGAACAGCTCAGACTTCAAAGAACGCGGTTTTGATACAAGTCTTTCCTTCTTCTCCCCTTGGTCTGCGAGAGCATTTGGGGCACAAGCCAGTGATGACGTTTCCTCTCGGCTCCGTCCCCCACCCCACGAAACACGCTTGCACACACAGACACCCACGTATGTACCAGGCAGGCTGAACCAGACAATAAATAAACACCCACTACTGAAGTCATTATTGCCTAACTGAAAAATTATTTGCTGGCAGTGTCTGTAGGTTTATGACTAGCTCTTATCAAAATATGCGCGCACATAAATCAAGGAGTGAGGTAATAATGACTCGTAGAAACTTCCAACTCCCAATTATGCCCCAGCCTAATTAAACGTGTTTGTTTGTTTTGAGAGAATTAGCCGTACAATTATGGTCAGAGAGCTCGGAGACGGGATCGGCAAGTAGGAACGGTGCAAACCGCCGATTCCCGTCTGCCTGGTGCGGGGTAGCTCAGGAACAATGTGTCCAAACGCCGTGGAGTTATGGAAAGGAGATCGCAAAGACACCAAAAGTTGCCAACGCTCTCCGAATTATTTTAATACATGGAGGGAAAAATCAAGCAATGACGTGGCGTGGAGGCTGAAGAAGGAACGTGTGGCTCTGCTGCAGTTGGAGTCCACTGCCTTCATGGCTGGAGCTTGACAACTTTTGCCAAGCATTTGCGGTAAAAAAAAAAAAAAAAAATAATGAGGGTCTGATCTGGACCCGATCACCAATGCATGGGTTTGACTGGAGCCCCTCGGTTTTGCCACAGTTGTGTCTTAGTCTCAAGTGCCTGCAAAGGCTCAGGGTCTTGTTCCATGGTTAACACCTGCAGCTTCAGCTCGCTGCTGAGCTCAGCACGGGTACCCAGAGGGGTCAAAGCCGTAGCGCATCCTCCTGCACTCTGTGGCCGATGGATCGATCCCCCAGTTTGCTGGTGGTGCAGATCTGACGGGAACTTTTCTCTGAGTCCTGAACTCGTGTCGTTAATCCTGACCTTTTCCTACCCTCCCACACAGGCTAAACTACCCAACCTGAAAGAAGTGGACGTCCGCTACACCGAAGCGTGGTGAACTCTCCCTGCCTCCGACTCTTCTCTTTTGCTTCTAACGAGAAGGAAAAGATTTTTAAAACCAACCGGAAAATAACTTTTGGCTAATACCTGTAGAGCAGTGAGTCCTGGGACTTGGTGGTAGGAGTCGTGGTTGTGGGGTAGAGGAGTGGCATTGTGTCTGTCGGGGGGGACGGGGCAAGCCTGGACCCGGCCGGATTCTTTCAGCTTTGTGATTTCGGAATCAAGGTAATTTAAATCGAAAAGGAAAAAAAGAAAAAAAGGACTTTGTAGCAGCAAGAGGATTATAAAGAGGAAAAAAACACCTTTGTGGATTTTATTTGCCTTTGTGTTTTATGCCGTGTGGAGAAAACAAAATATATTCATTTGTCATTATTTCCCTGGGTTTCCTTGGCTGGCGCCCATCCAGTCAGAACTCCTCTTTCACCAGTTTTACTCCAGAAAATCAAACTTACAAAAATCTCAAGAGAAGAAAACCAAAACCAGTATGATTTTCACCTCCCCCCGTGTCCTTGCAGTTGTTATGCAAAGTAATTTTGTTGTACATAAGATTTACATAATGCACCTATTTAAGAAAATGGTTCACAAATAACAGGTCTGGGACCTGTCTTTTATTTATGAATTGTTAATTCTTTTACCCTTTTTTTGCGTATAGTACTGTATAAACTAGTTTGCTGTCTCGTTGTTATTATTATTTTTTTTAAAAGGAAATGTCCTCCTTGAAAATTTGCCTTTTAGTAACGCAGACTGTATTATACTCCCTCTCTGTCACAACATCGATCGCGTCGTCTTTTTGATTTCCGAATGCCTCAAGCGTTATCGAATAGGAAGGAAAATCTCTGTCGGGGGGGTCTGGCTGTTGGGGTGGGGGTGCGGGGATTAATAAAAGTCACGTTTCCTTCTGAAGCCTGAAAACTTTCTGTAGTCCTTTAACCCACGTCAGGTTTGAACGGGGAGATGGGGAAAAGACGCCCTTTGTTCTGCCACGGGGTGTTCGCGGAACCCTGTACATTTTACACGTTGCCTCGGTTGTTTTCTGTTTACGTCCGATATTTCAGAGAGAGATGAAAAAGCTCCCCCTCCATCTTGTGCATCAGCTATTTCTGTTTTTTCCCCTCCTCTCCTCCGCCCTCCCCTGCCCAACCTGTTCTGTGCCCGCGTTGTTCTGCACGGTCCTCTGGGGAGACCGAGAAACCGCGTTCTGCTGCTCCGGTAGCTCTGCCCTGTCTGTAACCGTGACAGCTGCAGTTTTCCAATTCCCCAGTTGCTTAGAAGATGATTTTTTAAAAATTGTTTCTTTTATAACTATGCGGTTGACTTTTTTTTTTTCATAATGAGCCTTCATTGTACAGAGCTGCTTATTTAAAAAAACCAAACAAAACAAAAAAGTTTTTCCTCTGTTTAACACCTTTATTTTATTCTTCAGCACCTCAAGGTTTCACATACAGCCAATGTAATTTTTTATATATAAATATATATATATTTAATCTTATTCAATGGAAGCCAAGCTTTTGGTTTTGTTTTTTGGTTTTGTTTTCTGGGGGGTTTTTTCTGTTTGGGTTTTTTTTTTTTTTTTAAAAACGTTGTTGCTATGTAGACAACCCCCCCAAAATCATGACCTGTTTTCTTTTTCTTTTTTTTTTTTGTTAAATAAATGAAACAGAAATTGAGTCTTAACTCATGTAGTGTGCCAGGTTTTTTTCCCCTTCAAATCCCAAACTGTTTGCAGATGCAGTATGGGGAAAAAGGAAAAAAAAAAAAAAAAAGAAGAAGAAAAATGATGCCAACATTTTCCTTAGCACTGTTGCTTTTACCAATGGTTTACTACTACTGTTCTGTAGCTGTGTACAAAGAGATGTGAAATAATTTCAGGCGAAAATAAACTGTAAGTGACTATCTTTTAGCTGCGTGCTTTGTGTTTTCTTTGAAGGAAGCTTTGGCTGGCCTGATGACGTGGGGATGCTGTGGGAGGTGCAGAGCCGCCGGAGCCGGAGGACGATGGCTTCCCCAGGACGGCGTTGCAGGGAGCCATGCTCCCGCAGCTCGCTCTGAGCCGCTGCTCCGCTCTGCGTGCCGGTGCCTCGGCGCTGCCCCTTCCTCTGACTGCAAAGCGGGGGGACCAGCAGGCAGCCGTTGAAGGGCATTTCCACCAGTCACCAGGTTTTGAGGTGCCGTCGCCTGGACGGGACAACGAGGAGGAGGACAGCGGAGTCTCTGCGCGTCTGGTTCACACGTCCCTCCCCGAGCCCCTTTATCTCTGCACAGTTCCTAATCCTTCACAGGCTCAAGAAGTTCTTGCACAGGCCATCAAAACAGTTGCACTGGTGCGGATTTTTTGGTACTGGTTGCCTGGAGTAGGCAGTACTGGAAGTGCTGGGGCATTTCCAGACTCGAGAGGAGTTTCTGTATATTGAGGTGCATTTCAGGGCAGCATCCAAGCAGAGGGATCCGCTGTGTTTGCGTTCCGCTCGCTGTCCTTGCTAAAGCACGCCGGTGTGTGGGCTGGACGCCAGCAGAAAATCCAGCTGGAGCGTCACAACTCTGCTTCGATCGTCTAAACACTTACTAAACTTGTTCAGCTTTTAAACAAATGGGCCCCTCTTGAAACCAGTTCCTGCAGATGTTCTGAGGGCCACCCTCATCACCTGTCTTACCTGGCTCCTACGCTCTCAGTCTTACCTGTATTTCTGTCCTATTCCACAAAACAGGCTTTAGGACCTGGAGGAGCACAGGCCAAGGTAAGAAGTGCTCCAGGATGGCCCTTGCTAAAGAGGATAAACTGTCCCTTTGGTTTTTTCCCCACTGAAACAAGGTGGCTCTCAGGCTTTTTGAGTCTTTTCCCCTGGAGCGGTCACTGCTGCGTATGGCTTGTCCTCCCTGGGCAACAGCAGGGGCTGCACAAAGCCCTTCTGGACCCTGAATAGCCACAAATACTCCCGTGGTGGTGCAAGAGGGACGGAGAAGTTGCCCAAGGAAGGGGGAGTTTCAGGCCTTGGTGAAACACAGGCACACATTGGAGATGGCTCCCCTTCCTCCCATGCTCAGTGACCCGCTCCCCTGCGGCTCCCCCGGCTCTGCCTTCTGCGGAGCCGGTGACAGCGGTTGGGTCCTGCAACCTCAGCGGGCTCGGCAGTGGAAGAAGCTCGAACACCCTCGTTGTGCTGGTTTTGCTGTAATGCCACACGGGTGACGGCGTGAGCAGGGAAGGGCGTGCGTGAGATCCCCCTCCACACCCGCCCTGGTCCTGCCTTCCACGCCGACCTCCAACAAATCCCTCCTTTGTGCTTCGTTCCCTCTCCCGAGCCAGCACCTTTTCACCCCTGCGATGGCAGCAGGCGAAACGAGACCGGAGCGAGCTCGAAGGGGGTCAGCGTGTTGAATAAAATGGTCCTTGGGGTCCGCCTCACCTTGCGGGAGTGTCTCTGTGCCAGAGCAGGTGCCTTTGGCCTCCAGCCCGCGGCAGTTGCCGAGCGGCATCATCAGAAATGTCGAAGGGTTGCGTCAGGCCGGGGGTTCTCCTGTCAGTGACAAAAGGGAGGGTTAGACACGGCGTAACAAGAGCTGCTGTATCTCGGCGTGTGCTCGGAAAGGTTTTCCTCAGCTTTTTCTACTACAGCACTGGGGCTTGCCGCAGTGGTTTCACCCAGTAATGATGCCTTGCTGCTGCCTGGTAATAGAGCTCTGAGAAAGCTGCCCAATGTCGTTTGGGAGGGTACTGCAGCCCATCTTCCCAGGGTCTGCGAGCGCCAGGGGTTTGTCTAACCCACAGCTTTGGGCTTTCAACCTGAACTAGTGCCATCGCTTTGATGCAAGTCCAAAGAGCACAAAGCTGCCGGTTTCAGGAGCAATTTTCTCGTGTCCTCGTTAAAACCCTGCGGTTGTCCTACCTGCCTATTGCTTCTTCCACTGCTCACAGCTACCTTTTGAGTTTCAGAAAACTGAATGCAGAGATGAATCTGTACCAGTTGCCTCCAGTTTCCCATAAAATACATACCTAAAATCTGGGCAATTCAGCGTGGATTTGCTTGGAGGGGAGTGCTCAAACAGCTGCTGACCTGGAGCATTGTCTGATCCTATTTTTGCCAGGTAAGAGCTTGCTATGTCGTGTTCGTATGGTCCTTTCACACAGCTGGAGCCTGGGTTACCTACAAGTCCTGTCTGTAAGGACCCGAGGCTCTCTGCCTAGGGCTGGTTGTGGGACCTCATGGGGAGATGCGGTAGATGGTGGTACCAGGGCAGGTGTGGAGCATCTGGGCTGTCTTGAGGGCAGATCTGCAGATTGCTCAGTGCCCTCTCGAGATCTCTGGGTATTCTGATCTCCTGAGAGCCAGCTGCGTGTCCCCAGAGTGGGCAAGCCTTGTCAACGGGCTTTGAGCAGACCTTGTCCCCATGTCAGGGCCACCCCTGCCAGGCAGGAGAGAGGCTCCATCTCTGCTCAGTTAGCACTGAGCACAGAAAGTATCTCTCATACTCTTCACTCCTTACATTTCCCAGACAGTATCAAGCCTCTTGTTTGGGTAAAGACCTCTTGGAAATCCAGCGGGAAGGTCTTTGGGTGAGCAGAAGGACCTTGTTGGTAGGTCGGTGTAGGGCCTGGACTCTGAACTGGCGATCCCTACGTGCAGTGAAGGTATGAAGCAGTAACGAGGGGCTCAAAAGCAAAGCGTGGGTGCCAGCTCCGCCCAAGACTGCCACCTTCTGTGGCTGTTCCCATCTTTGGGATTCCCACTCCCCTGATGGCTGGAGCAGAAGTAACTTCATGTCTCACATGGACAAGGATTTCTAATCTGGACAATTGTTTCTGGAAACTTCGTACCCATCTGTGAGCAGTGCGACCATAGTGCTACCATCGTTCTCACGCTGAGGGCAATGCTGACCTCTCCCAGCCCCTGCAAAGCCAACAGCTGTACCTATTAGAACACATCAGTCAGCTGGATTGCTGCCTCTTGAATTTTTAATGACTTTTTCCAACTGAAGAGAGTACACGTATCAAAATATTTGTTTTAAGCGGACGTTACCATGTGGGTTTTTTCCATTTTGACTAGGGAACATCTCAAGTAAGTACTTGAGATAAGCCATTTTTATTAATAACAGATCTTGCAATATCTTTTTTGCCAGTACTATTACACATGCAGGTATTTTTCCTGCTAGCTTGGTGCCTGCTTTTTATTGGGATTTTTTAGGCAATTTCACCAACATCTCGAACAAGTACTGTCATACACTTGTAATTTTAAAATAGGCCCTATTGGATTTTAAGTAGTTGAGGTACACAGGCGTCACAGAGATCCACTGGTCACGAACGAACCCTGTTGACACAGCACTGCCGATGTAAACGTGTCCTTTTCCTACCGGCCTCTACAACGATCAGAACCAGGCTCCGTACGTCAGGATATAGCTCACAGCTCATGCTCCCTTCATTACTAGCATTGAATCGGTCTCAAACACCGAAATTAACCAGTTTGCTTCGCAGATCTGGCAGTTGATATAGTCCCCAGTTGCTTGTTAATTTTTATTCCAGCTGGGATATAATATCAAACATTAATCCTTTCATTCTAACACAGCCGGTATTTGAAGTTGAATTGTTCACAGTAGCTAACTGAGATACTTCTAAATCTTTCTTTCCGTATTTTACCGATTCTGATGACGTTAAGGATAACTGACGTTACTGACTCGTTTGCCAGGCGCTTTGAGATCCTGGAGCAAGGCTTTGTTATTTACTGCTGTGCCAAGAGGCAGGGCTGTGAACCTTGAAGGTTGCAGAAACACTTATCAGAACCGCTTTGACCTTCAATTTAAGCATAATAATGCTAGAAATGCTAGTTTGGGTTTAGTTAATGCTAGTTTTGGTTGACTATTGTTTATAAATGAGAAGTATTGTAAAACCAGTCTGTTGCCTCGGATTTTATGTTGTTCTCTGGTCCTGTCTTACCAGCCATCTCCCTTGTATGTGGTGCTTTCTCCAGCCCTGAGGGAAGGGATGAGCCATGGCAGGGCTGGGTGAGAATCCCCACGCCTGCCTGCCCAGAGCTGGCCAGATGAGGCCCATCGAGATCTCCTTCCTGGTAAGGAAAAGAGAAGATCCCGCTCTGCAGGCTGAGCTAGTGTTAGAAGCAAGATTTGTCCAGTGTAACAAAAAAAAAAAAAAAAAAAAAAAAAAAAAAAAAAATCAGACTTTTATAAAAATCCCAGCTACAGCTCAAATTCCCTGTGACTGAGGGAGAGAGGCTGTGCATGAGAGGGGCAGCCAGGAAAGCTAAGCTCAGCTGTAACATTGCTCCTGCCCTGACCGTTAGGCAAAACTCTTGTTTTAACATTGCGGTGAACTGGTAACATGAGAATATTTTTGGCTGGAACAGCCTGACCCAGACATCTGCAATGGTCCACTATTAACAGCAGTAGCGCTGATACATGGAAGATAAAGGTGGCTCCAGGGGAATCCAGGAATTGTTTGATGGGTTTATACCCACCCCTGGAACTGGGGCCGGCAGAGGTCGGGGTCTCC
Organism: Bucorvus abyssinicus; assembly: GCA_009769605.1. Classification (NCBI taxonomy): domain Eukaryota; kingdom Metazoa; phylum Chordata; class Aves; order Bucerotiformes; family Bucorvidae; genus Bucorvus; species Bucorvus abyssinicus. Next base: position 17,386,571 of record CM020040.1, read on the forward strand.
TTGCTCGAGCCTGGAGAAGCAGCCAGGTCCCACTCGCTTGCGAATCTTTTCTTCAGAAAACATGCCAGGTGTCATTTGCAGAGGGATTTCTGTTTGAGTGCTGGGGGACGCTGCGCTGGCACGTGCTGGGAGCTCACCTGAGCACCAAGGGCAGAGCTCGGCCCCCACCACGCAGCCGGAGCCACGAGCGGCCATCGGATGCTCACGTGGCGTGTTATGTCCCTCGCAGAGACGTGCGATTTCCACCTTGGTGGGTTGGTCTGACTCCTCCTGATGGGACAGCGAGTCGGGGGTGGCTCTGCTGTAACGTGGTGTGACCGTGAGCTTGTGTTCCTGCATGGTGAGAGCCGCAAGCGCTGTCTGGAGCTGGTTTGCCGGTGTGAGGCATCTCTCCGGGTGTGAAGCCTCTCCCCAGGTCACCTCCTTTACGTTTCGGGAGCTTCCAAAGCATCCTCCTTGGAAATGTCACCGGTTTACAAGGACAGGGGAAGCAGGTCAGTGTGTGCGGGGCAGAGCGGGGCCCTGACGGCTCGGTTTCCGAAACACAGCCCCATCCCACTGCCATCAGTGACGGGGCTCCCCGCGCCCCCCATGTTACCTGGGGAGGGAGGGAGGGGTCCTGCTCTGGTGGACACGCACGGATGCTGCTGCAGGCCCCAGTGGTGGGGTCACCTCCGGAGAGAAATGAACAAACACACAAAAACCCCAAACCAGGGTGGGGGGGGAAAAAGAAAAGTTGCACTTTGAGGTTAACACCGCTCTCTGCTGCAGAGCGATGACATCAATGTTGCCATGGCAACAAAATCTTCACTTAGGTATGGTGAGCGCCCTGAGCTTGTGGCTGCCAAGGAAACCCGCCCGAGCTCCAGCACAGAGCCACCGCAGTGGCCCTGGAGCCTTCCTCCTCCTCCTCCTCCTCCTCCTCCTTTTCCTCCTCGCCCCGTCCCACCACTGAGGGGCTCTGAGCTGCACGCTGCTCCCGGTCCCTCGTGGAAGCTGGTTGGTGAAATCTTCCACTTTTCATCCTCACTGCTGTCCCAGCAGCTCCAGTACGTCCAGGGAATGACAAGGGAGAACTGCCATCAGCAGAGACGTGGGGACACGGTGGCTCTGTGACCAGCCATTGCTGGCACCAAGAGTCACCTCCTGTCCACGGCTGCGCTCAGCATCGTCAGGCAGGCCCAAACAAAGCTGCTGCCTCCACCTGCTCATGAGTTAATTTACTCTGGTTTGGACGGACACCAGGCTCAGGGGTCACAGGGAGCCCAGCCTGGCCGGGGGCGGCCCCTTCCTCTCCCAGGGGAGCACCAGCCACAAGGTGTGCTGTGGTGTGGCCCCGTCCCCGGGGCAGCGAGCAGCTGGAGGGCTTAACCGTGGAGGAGCGGGCAGGTGGGACATTTCACATTCCCCTGCGGCTTGAAATGCAGCACCACACGGGCTGGTTCTGCATCATTTTTTTCCTTGTAATTCAGATTAAAAGCTTGTGAGTACCCTCAGCATCGTGAACCACCCCCAAGGAGAATTAGGGGAGTTTATGAGATGAAGCAACAGTGTTTATCCTTCCCTATCACCACGCTTCCGCCCCTCTTCATCAGTCCAAATGAGAATCTCCTCCTGAAGTTTGGTTATTTCCTTGAAATCCGCTGGTTTCTGTCGAGCACAGTCATTAGCCATCAGGGCTGAACCCCTGGGCTAACGAGCAGTGATTGAGATGAGGACAAATATCCAGAGCAGCTTTGACAGCCCAAAAGGCTCCCAGAGGCCTCTCCAGCATCACAGAGGGTCGTTTGGTGGCTGCTGGCCAAGGGGTCTGTCCTCGCCGTGAATTCACCTCGCTTTTTCAAGTGAGAAAGTATAATCCAGGTCTCACAGAAGTTGATGGAAAAGGATCTTTTTTAGCATGTTTTAAGGCAGGCCTGAGTGATTGTCAAGCAGTCTGAGGACTTCTGTTTGTTTTTGGTATTTTAAGTGGATATTGAGTACAGGTTTAAAGGCTCCAGGGATTTATCACGGAAAATGACGCCACCGCATCGCTTCACATGCGGCAGCGGCCAGCCCTGTGCGACCCCAGCGGAGACCCTGTCTGCACACGGAGGTACTGCTCTAGCTTTTATTTGAGAAATTGGGGGTTTGGGTCTTGGTCAAGCTGTTGTTATTTCAGAAAAAAAAAAAAAAATCTGGTCCATCTAAAAGAGAAACATCTGCTGGCATGCAAGACACTGCTGGCTTTCAGGCTCCGGGGTCTGCGATTAATCAGCCCCGAGTTGCGCCGCTGCCGAGAGCGTGGCTGCGTCAAGCCAGTTGCTGGAAAGGAAAATCTCGGCAGCAGCACAGCACGGCACGGCAGAGCCGCCAAATCCCGCACGGCACGCGGGAGCCGGCCTGCCAGGGCTGGTAACCCCCACCAAGGGTGCCTGGGGGTGAGCATTGCCTCGCACCGAGTTTATTTGGGGGAAAAAAGACACAATTTATCTGGAGGCAGAACTGGGGTTTGAGGAAAGCCCAACCCACTGCTTGAACTCTAAAAGATGCTTTAAAAAAAAACAACCTAACGGTTTTGCAGTACAGTTTCTCAGATTTATTACACAGCTGTGGTAGGAGAAAAGGAGATTAACTAATAGCAAATCTCTGGAGAAAATGAAGGATTTCTTTTAGGCCCGAATTTTTGAGACTGGTTATCATACTATTGATATCCTTTCAAAATAATTATGAATTTTACACAGCACCAGATCTCTACGACCTGATTTCTGGTCACAAGAGAGGAGTGTGGTCAAGGGGAAGTGACTCACGGCTGCCTGTGGTTGAAATTAATGAGATATTTATCTGGAAATATTCCTGTCAGTGGCTTCTCTTTGTAGTCCGAGTTGGGTCAATAGCATGAAATCATCGCTGAGGACAGTGGTGCCCTTGCAGTGAAGGATGCAGGGACGGGAGGATGAGCTCAGGTAAGCGTTGGATGAGATAGATGAGTGATGGTGTTTAGGGCCAAAAACTCCCTTTCTGAATGTTCAGGCTGGCTGGCTGCAGAACACAGCCTGTTGTGCTCCCTAATTCCCACGATAACCCCACAAATGGTATTTACTGGGCAGAGAAGGAGAAAGGAGATGATGAGGAAAAACAGAAATCAGCTTTGGGACCTTGGGATGGGACTTTTGTGGTTTTTGCACGTGCCACAGAAAGCCCTCTCACGTCCTGCGTTGTCTTTTCTGTAAGCAAGAGCTCTTACAGGAGAGCCCGACTTTAAATACAGGTGGAAGAGAAATCCTTCCCTGCCTGTGCCTGGAGTTACCCAGCCTGTCACCTTCCGGGAGAGAAACAGCAGTGACTGCGCAGCAGAAAGCCATGTTTTCTGGACCGCTTCAAAGCCCTGCCCCGCCAGCCAGATTATTGATCAAGAGGAAACGTCAGCATTTCAGAAGCTTCCCCAAAAAGGCTTGGAGCCTGCTCGGCTCCCGTGCGTCACTGGGGCTGTTTTTATCCACGGATTTTCCAGCGTGTTTAGCAGAGCCGGGTCGCCCAGGAGGGACCCTGGCAGAATCTCCCTGCTGAGTGACTCATGCTCACACATCATGGGAATTCGGGCTGGCTTCAGCATACTGCACTTTTCAACTCTGATTCATGCCACCCCAGGAGAGTAAATAAGGCAACTCCACACACATCTCGGCTGTGACGAGTTGCCTTCCCTCTGAAAAGGTGTCGGGGCAAATGACACTGCCAGTGAATAGTGTCACCTACAGCTTAGCCAGCAATTTCCTAAATAGGGCAAAGCGTCTCTCTGCTCGTATGCCGTGAGTCCCGCTGCAGCCCAGGATACCTGCCATCTCGCACGTCGCAGGAGGTCGTTACTAAACCAAAGAGGCTGGGCTAATTTCAGCGAGCTTTGTAGCAGGTTTGCTGGAGCCCGGGGACATTTATTAGCAATCTGGACTTGTCGCTTTTGAGGCCAATCGTTTCTCCGCAGATCACTTCAGAAGGGTGGTTCAGAAAAGCAAAGAGCCTCATTCATCTGGATGATTCCCCGAAGCAGGGTAAGCCAGGTCACTGCTGCAGAAGATGTTACTTGATACTGATGTGTTTAGCACCACAGAGACAAAAATCAGGAGCAGATTTTTTTTTTTTTTTATGAGATCTAAACAAATTATGTATCCGAAATCAGTTGTCTGGGGAAAAACTCCAGATGTCGTTACTGGTACCTGAATGCTGGTGAGTCACCACGTTACGTCCTTGGGTCAGGGAGCTGAGTGGCTGGATAAGCACGTGTCTAGTTGCCTGTTAAGCAGTGAAGCAATTCAGCTAAAAAGCATCGTGTACAGGTCAGGTGATTTCTTTGGCACAATTTCACTCCAATCCTGGCTTGTGCCTTTGGCCAAGAAAGCCTGAGGAAACCACCTGGGTGCTCCTGACATCTCCCGCCAAGGCTCCGTGGCTGGTGCTGCAGGTAGCAGCAGCGGGCAGCCCCTGCCCTGGGTCAGCTCTCGCCGCTCCCCCTGGCACATGGCACTGCAAACCCAGTGACTCAGCAGGAGTACCTGCAGAAATCATCAAAGGAAGCAGCCTCAGACGTGCCCTGATAGCAGACTGTGAATCTGTGCTTTTTATATAGCCTGATCCATCATTAAGATGACCATGTAGATACTGGCCTGTTCCAGGAGGCAGTTGGATTACGGGTGATTTTTCTGATTGCGGGTTGCTGAGCGAGAGCGCTGCCTGTGTTCCCATGCAGGTTAGCCAAACGGAGGGGCAAAAGCTATTGAATAGGCAGAAAATGAATTGGGTGCTTAATTCCCAATAAATGCCAGTTCCTCCAGTTCTTCGCTCCCTTGGGCATCAATAAAAAACCTCAGTCTTATCCTCAAACCCGCAAGAGAGAACTATCCACAGCAGCATAATTAGTGCCCGCTATGCCACCTCTTACACTGCTGTAATATCGTCTTTCTTCCAAAATCAAGAAATAAAGAACCGCCCCTCCTTTGATTACATGTTCTGTTCTTTCCTTCAGGCTTGTCAACGTGAAGCACAGAGATTGCCTAATCTGTTCTTGTTATTTAATTACGTGACTGTGGTACGCTGCGCTGGCGTCTGTCCATAAGCCATCACAACTGGCACCGCACTCCTGCCCGGCCTCCGAGTGCTTCAAACGCCAGTGGGTAAGGGAAGGGTGTCCTCACATCTCTGCCTATCGGGTGCTGTGAATGGGGAGCAAACACCGGAGTAAGGACATGGCTTGAATCCAGCTGAGAGCTCAGTGAGTGACGTATCCAGGCCTGCGGCCCCAGGAGGACTTCAGCCAAGCCCCTGAGGAGGAGGGAGTGGAGACATTGGGTGTCCACACCCTCCACAGCATGCCCGCTCCCTGGGTACGCAAGCTGGGATTTGCACGCTGGCATCCTCGTGCTCCCAGTAATCCTCCCGGGATGAGCCAGGCTTGCAGCAGGCTGGCACCGGGTCCCTCTGCGGAGTGCTGGCAGCTGCAGGTGGGAGCCAAGCTCCAGGCCTCGTACGAGTCCTCTGCTGACCAGCCAACATCTGCTGCCGGCGGGGGAGAGCTGCAGCCTGCGTGTGTTTGGAGCTGGTGTCTTAATCCGGCTGCTTAAAAAAAAAACATTAAGGATTCCTTCTTCTGCTAAAATGCTCTTCAAGGGCGAACAGAGAAGCCCAGCTGTATGGCTCAACGACACGGATGAGAGTTGAGCTCCAGTGATGTTACACCAGATGAATTTATCCTCTCAGCCTTAGTCAAACTGTCTGCATACCTGGTCCCTAAATCATTGTCTATGCTGTCTTGTTATTTATTCTGCTCCCTCACAGAGCTATTAAAGCCCTGGTCTTTAGACCGTAAAATGTCTCTCCCAGATGCAGTCCGTGCCCTCTGTTGTGGACCGTTTCCTCACACGTGGCCCTCAGCAGTGAGGTTGTGTAAGATGGGAAAGGAAATGAGCAGGAGAGCTTGGTCCCCACTGGCTTAAGCCGTGAGACACACGGTGCTTTTCTTCCTCTGCCACTCGCGAGGAAATGGGTTGCCATCAAGGTGGCAAACAGCCTAAAAATAAGGTCTTCTGCATGAGGTTGGTGTAGCTCTTTGAAATGGTCCTAGCAGTGGGATGGAGGTGTGGCAGGGGGCTCAGAAAGACCCATAGCTTTGCACGAGCACTTCGGTCCTTTACAATTTTCATCAGGCAAACAGCTGCCGAGGCACAGAGCGATGCGTTTTCCACCGCGTCAGTCCCATTTGCCTCTGAGAAGCCGTGCCTTGGAGGTCACACAGACCTCATGGGGCTCCTGCATCGCGGCCGACTTCCAACACTGGGACCGCAACGCATACCCGGGAGAGCTTTGAAAAAGAAGGGATTTCAACTGGGACTTGGTGCTCACGTTTCTTAGGCTTTGGAGGTCCCCCCCTAAGTTCATGGGGTGGTGAAGAATGACGTGCCTGTTTTCCTCTGCTTTCACTTCATTTTGCTTGCTTCGTTTGGGCCCCATCACAGTGGCTCTTGGGCCCAGGCCCAGCACTTAGCAGCAGCAGCAGCAGAATTGATTGCAGCAGAAGCAGACAGTTCCCTAAATTATTAACGTCAATAGTGGACAAACCACAGGACACAAGAAAAAATACACGGAAGAAAGAGCTGAAGAAAAACAGGAGGATGGCAGGTGGAACCATCAGGGTGATGAGAGACAGAACTGGATAGAGAGATGTCCCAGATGACTGGGACCAAGACAGAGCACAAGCAAGGGAGATTTTGGGCAAATCCGAAAGCAAAGAAGGGAACCCCATGGAGACGTTCCCAAATGCCGTGGATACATGTGCTGTTACCTATCAGGGTTTTATAACCAGCAACAAGCAGCTCACACGCAGAAATTCCTACATGGCAAAAGACATGTGCCCCACACCTGCATTAAAAACCTGCTGGGGGGGCAGGGGACATTACTGAGTTGTCCCCACCCCCTGCGTGGAGGTGGCCCTTGAGGTTGCCCAGTCTGTAGGACACTGGGTGCCTCCTCGGCAGCCTGCCTGGCGCGTCCTAGTTGTGTTTCTCAGAACCCCTCCGTGTTTTCAGCTGATTTGCTTTGACATCAGCAGCCGGCAAGAAGTTCTCTGTGTCGGGGTGCGTGGGAGTGCTATGTGACACCTTAATCATGCTAAACAGGAACACACATTCAGATTTCCTCGGCGTTTCAAAGAAATGTGATTTCCTTTGTGCCGCAAAGAAAGAGTTGACTTGATTGCGACTCTCCGTGGAGATCAGCTCTGGTGCCTGTGAATTAGGGTGCCAGGATCTCATTCTGGGGAAAAAAGGGAGATAAAACATGCTGGGCTTTCGAGCTGCAACCATCAGGGTTAAGTTTCTTGCTGGTAACTGGGGGTCATTTTGAGGAGAGCTGTTTAATGTAGTTGGCCAATGTATCAGGAAATCAGATTTTATTTAAAAATAATCAAAATCTGTATAGAGTCAAAGTATCAGCAAATATCATACTGCATCCCCACTTCTGAAACAGTCGTTAGTCATCAGCACAGGCATTAGAAATTAACTCAAAGTCCAAAGGAGAGATTAACTTGTTAATTTATTTCTCCTCCCCATATGGGTGACGAACATTGAAAACCTCGGTAAAACTCGGCTAGTGATGGTTCGGTGTAGATTTAGCTGAACGTTTGCTGGCCTGGAGGAGGTGAAATAATGGCAGAGAAGAGTCGTGAGAGAGACCTGCTAGCACAGGGGCCGGCGAGAGTGGTGCGTGACATAGGGCAGCATTTTATAGCTGGTGTGATTTGTGGTAAGCAGCAAGGCATGAAAAAGCCGGATCTGCCTGTGCACTCATCCTGCTGACAGCCTCACTCGCGCAGCCTGGCTCACGCAGAGGCACAGCATTGCTGGATGCTCAGCATGAAAATGCCTCTCATTTTTTTTGTGATTTATGAGATAACATTAAAAGCTCTACATTGGGTAAATTACTGTGCATAGTAGTAAGAAAAACTCCTGCTGGATCTGAGAAATGAATTGGAATGATTACGCTCAGTTTAGATAACGGCTGTGTTCCTGCTAGGTGTGTGCCTGCAGCATAGGTCTGAAATGGGTATTGTCCAGTGACCGCTCTCGTGGGGCAGGGAGGTTCTCCACGGGGTTCACCAGATGTGTGACAGTTGTTGCCGCCCAACAGTTTTAGCTTTCAGCACTGAATTAACTACCGCCTAACCCTATTCACATAGCGTGCAAAAAAGTAGGTCACTCGAGACAGCAGGTCTTGCTCGGCTTGGAAATCCACTTCTGCATGTTCACAGTTCAGCAGCTGCGCTAGAGGCAGGATCACATCCATCACCACCAGGCTCCTACCTGAGCCGCTGCTTCAAAAGAGCAGCGGCCCACATTCTCCTCCCCAGTGCAACGTGAAGGTGCTTTTCCTTTTCCAAGTGGACTGCTCTGAGACAGAGAATGTCCCCTTCCATCATCGGTAGCAATGATCTTCCTGTTTTAATGGAGAGCTAACAATAAGCTCACCTTGTTGTCTGAATCGGGTCTGGTCTTCCAGTTTCAGAGTGGGAAATTGTCTCTGCTGCAAGGGGAAGCTCAGTGGAGGATGTTTTCTCCTCCCGTGCTTTGGTCTGCTGTTCCTCTGTGATGTGGCAAAAGCCAAGTGCCGCACGGAGCAGGACAAGCCCCGGTCCTTTGTGGCTGCCGAGGACCACCGGTGTGCATGGTGGTGTCCAGGGCCCAGGGACAACAGGACAGTCCCCACCGAGATGGCCCAGGAGCTGGCTGCTGGTAGAGCAGCACTGCCCTGGAAAGCAGGACAGTACAGACGGGCACAAGCCGGGTGGGCTCATCCTATGAGCCCCTTACGAGGAGTTCAGCTTTAGATTTGATGGTGTTGGATGTTTGTCCAGGATGAGCTGCTCTTTCCCACGGTGCTCAGGCGTTCTCCTTCACCTTGCTCAGGGGTGTTAAGGCAGTGTCTATGAAGAGTTCTTGGCACCCAACCTACCCGATATTTTGTGCTCTGAATCCTGCCTGCTGGGCTGGGGTTAGCCAGCCTGGTCATCTGCAGGAAAGCTTTCCACAGCTCTCTCGCAGCTGCCTTGCCACCCAGTCCCACACCCAAACGGGCTTCCTGTCACCTCCTGCTCTTGCCTTGCCTTATTTAAGCTCTCCCAGTTGCGTGGCTGGCTGCCGGCCCTTTCGGCCGGAGGCAGCCCTGGGATGGCGAGTTTCAGCGCGGTTGCGAACGGCGAACTGTTTGTTCTCCCTCAGCTACAGTACGTCTGCCTGCATCTTTATACGGATTGAAGAGCAGCGCTGGCATCAGGCCAGCACCCATCACTGCGCCTTCTGAGTGGGCAGAGCAAGGGGCTCTCCTGCTATACATGTGTCAGAGCTTGAGGACCGGTGTCATTTTAAAGCTGTGGTTAAGCAGTCACACAAAATTACCTGGGTAAAAATCCAATGCAGAGAATGTTAGCTGAGCTTCCCTTAGATCACTGCAGATGTGTTATTTTGGGCGACCATTCATACTGTGCAGTCCTTATTCAGACAAAACTGTCATTGACGTAATTTTTTCCATAATGTTGCTTTTATTTGAAATCATATCTATACATCTTGTACAAATCAAACTAATAATAAGCATTTCCATGACAGACTCTACTTATGGATTAATTTTGGAATTTAGTTTATAGGCATGGTTTGACTTCGGTGGGATTTATGTCCCTAAAAGGACTGCAGCAACAGGGGACAAATGCTAGAAAGTGGCTTTTTGTCTATAATTCAATATATTTGTTTGTGGAACCCTGAACAATGTTCTGATCTGCCATCTGAACACTGCCTTGTCACCTTTTGATTTACAGCATTTTCCTTTGCCTTTCCTCTCTACGACTCGGTATTTCTTACAAGGCAGGTATTGTCAAATCTCTTTCTTCAAACATATAATAACCACCTTTTGTATTGAACAGGCATATAAATTACTCAGCTTATATGACAGAACAGAAAATAAAGAGTTGAGTATCTGGCAGAGATGCCAAAGAGTGACGTTATTTTATAACCTTACTGTGAAAGATTTGCCAACAGAAAGTTACAGCTCAGTGAGGTAACCGACGACAGTATATCCTTTATTACACCGAATATTAGAACATATTATTGTATGATGAATTTCCAGACAAATCGCACCTCTCATCAGGATGCTCAGTAGCCATCCTCGTGCATAGCAGATGGGATTTATAGCTTTAATAGACCCCAGGCATTGAAAGACACACAGTCACAGGGTTTACGCCTGGCGGTGTTGCAGCCTTATTGTTCAGACCTTCTTGGGAATTTTTCCAAGATGTTTGGTTTTTAGTGGAAAATAGTGTTCTTGCAAAATTAAAATCTTGCAGCTTTTCAATTTTCCTTCATGAAAATTATACCAGGAATAGAATAGCTGTCTCAGGGTGGAGCGGTCCAAATGAAACCAACCTGCAGTGCTTGGTTTGGAGCAGTTTCAAATGGCCACCCATCCTTGCTGTGCTGCCATCAGACGTATGGGATTTACGTGCAGATGCTTCGTCCCACCAGTTTCTGTGAACAGGCTTGTCTTCCCGAGGCACCTGAAGCCTTCTTCTGGGTGGAGCAGCACAATCCATGGTGGCAGCCAGCAAACGTAGTGTCCCTTGAGCACGGAGGTGAAAGGAAACATGCTGCACCCTTGTAGAAGAAGGTGAAGATTTCATTTTATAGGGAACAAGATTACAGGGTCAAGAGGCAGCTTAGAGAAAAGCACCTGTAGCACCCACTCCATGTTGGGGTTTATCCACTCAAACCTGTACAGCTCTCTTTAAGCCTCAGAATAAAGTGGCCTTTCCAGGGTTAATGAGGACAGCGCAACGCAGCCACTGAAACAGAAACCCAAACCATTATCTCATCAGCTCCATTCTGGTGGCTGACTGCATCCTCAGGCAACCCCGTTACCTAGTGACTGGTGGACCAGCTAACGCTCCCCTCAATACCACCTCTAGCACCCGATCAATAACGAGCAGTATTATCATCAGTGCTTTCTCTTTGATTTATCGGTGCTTGTTAAGCAATCAGCTGACTTTGGATGGAGGCTTAGGGTCAACCGGGCTGAAGTGGAAATAAAAAGAGCTAAAAGCTCTTGGTAGCCGTTTAGTGGTGGTTGGGATTTGGTGCACGGCTCCACCTCATGGCAACTGCACCAATGTGCAAAGGAGGAATCAGCGGTGGGTTGGCTTCGTGGGGTCATGAATGACACCGTTGGCTTCTTCCTAAAATAATCGCTGAGTATCACCAAGTCAAAGAGACTTGACCAAGGCTCTGGAAGTCAGGAGCAGGGGCAGCTGAAATCTCGGTGTTGAGCTTTTTCTGCTCAAGGCATGAAAGTCGCGTGCAGGCTTCGGCTGCTCTGTATCCTTTCCCCTCTGTGCTACAGGTAGGGTGAGTAGTGCTGCCCCCCGCAAAGGCCACCCAATCCTTCCCCTCATCTTACTCTGTCTTCAGGTATTTATAAATATTTGTTTACAAAACTTGGGGAGGCTGAAAATTTGCAAGCCCGGTATCTGCTTTGGAGGAACCTGCTGCTAAAGTAAACCAGATGTTTGTGGACACAAGGCGAAAGGGATGCGAACGTGCATCTGTCCTAAAACGGGCTTTCGAACTTTAGGAGTTTCCTTTTCAACCTCTTTTGCGGTGATGTTTCAGCTCGGTAATGCGGTGATGTTTCACAGCTTCTCACCGTTCCGCGATCTCTGCTGCCCTCGCACGGCACGGCTAGGAAAGACAACGAGCCTGGTGAGGGCAAATTCGACGGCGTGGCTGGGATGTGACAGCTTTGGTTCGCGTTGCTGGCAGAGGGGCGCAGGCGGTTTTGCCAGTGCTGCTGTAACCCTTTCCGCAGTAATAACACCGAAAATTGATCGTCGCTGCCCTGCGGCACATGCAGAGTCGTGTTCAGCACTAGCTCCGTGCTTCTGAAAGCGAAGTCTTGAAATACAACCCAAACAAACTGTGCCTGCCCAGGCAGCAGTCCTTGTCTGCTCTCTGGTACGTGTGTCTTTAATGTCATTTCGCTCTTTGCTCATGCTCTCCGTCCAAGGTTATCAGGAAGCTAATCAGCTAGACCTCCCAAGAGCAAATCATCACCTAGGAAAATACTACTCATCCTGAACACCAAACACGCTCTTCAGTCCTGCTGTGAACAGATAGAAAAGAGGACTGTTCCTGCCTGATGGTAAGAGTAAAAATTTGCTTGCATTAGGGTCTTCTTCCTGCTGTTATTAGGAACCGATGTATTTTATAGAAGTGTCAAATTATGGATGTAACTATCAAGAAGGTCTGAATCTAGCTGCTTCTCAGCTGTGAGAAACTCTGGCACTCTGCATGTGGTCACTACAGCGTCCCGCATCCATTTCCAGTTACAACTTTGTAGAACTTTACTTTCATTTTATTTAAGCTTAATTTTAGCACAAGGATGTTCTTACTGTTCACCTCCCTGTTGTTGAAGCCCAAGATAAAATTTGCAATATGATGCACAACTGTGTGCGTGCTCTTGTAGCAATTACCAAAACCAGAGAAAGCTCATTGTACAACGGCTGGTAACGTAAAGCACGCAAAGCACTAAGCCTGCCCTACCATGGGATATGAGCCATATTCACATAGAGGTCACACGTGCAAGAGCAGATTTGAGAAGATAAGCTGCTGAACTGGTCTATCTCTGGGAGAAAGTCAAGCTGGCAGACTGAAACAGCTGAGCTAATAGCTAAGTTGATCTTTAATCCATCTTTGTTGTAAACTATCTAGGAAGAGATCACTAGGCACTAAGTAGCCTGCATGGACCAGTTAAATGATAAACTTGACAAAAACCACCAAGAAACTTGAGAAAGTCAGGATTTTGAAGCCTAAAAACTGCTGTAATGGCATAATTGTATGAAGTGCAAGGCAGAAGAAAGGCAGCCCTCTTTCCTCGGTGCCAGGCAAACAAAACACGGCTGGTGTCACTCTGGGTTAGTTCCTTGATCAGGTTTACCATGTGTCCATTCAAACGCAGCACCCGTGGGAAGAGCAGATGTAACTGGTGAAGGTGGGATCAAAGTGTCTGGTCATGTTGTGCAGTTTCATTTCTGTGGATGGATGAAGGGCTGTGGCACAGATAGAAAAAGGCTTTTCTGGTTGTTGTAAGGTTTTATAGCTGTCAGAGGGCTGGAGTAGACCTTGTGCTGGTGGCTGTTGGGCTGTCTGGAGCTGACTTTGCTGATGCAGTTAGATTTAGCTGCTCAGTCACGATTGCCCTTTGAAAGAGACCAGCCAAAAAGACCCAGTGGGCATGCAGCATGAAGAAAGGCGCTTAGGAGCTGAGGAGGCAACATTTCTACTAAATGAATCCTGAGCAGAAAGTCTGCTAATACTGGATGTAGGCAGCGAGTGGCATCGTGGTATCACAGAAGAAGCAGCAGAGCAAAAAACTGAGATGCTTAGAACAGAGCAGAGAGGCAGATGAGATGCTGAAGAGGGTTCACTCTCAGGATGGGGATCCTACCTGTATTTCAGGGTCCTGTTTGTGTGCCCAAGCAAGACAAGCTGTACACACCGCAGCTCTTGGAAATGAGGCCATTTGCCAGCGGAGTTTGTCTTGCTCCTTCCTCTCTGCCCTTCCTTCTCTTATTCCCAGCGATAAGAGAAGCAGTCATGTTCCTCCTCTCCCTCTATGAACTGATGTGCCTTCTTCATGGCTCGTAGAGGTGCACAGCATAAATAACAGCTCTGGATGATGGAAATGCCCGATACGCTTGGTCTCACTGAGCCATTGCTAGTTTATCCTTAAGAGGGAGGATTGGCATAGGTGGTACTAGAAGAAAGGACATGAATCCCGGTATGGGTAACGAAACAAGTCAGAGTGCTCACTTCCGGGAGAGAACTTTAGGCATCTGAATGATGCAAGGATGTTCACTGGTGTTTCTGGGTCACTGGCTTGAACCCAGAGCAGCCAGCAGCTCATGGGAGGCTGGCTGACTTCTCACAACTGAGCTCTAGGCAGGAGAAGTGGAACCAGAGCTGGGTGAAGTTTGCTGACTGAGGCCGGCAGGCCACGTGGCATAGCCTTCCAGCTCGAGGAAATGCAACAGAAGGGACATATAAATGTAATGTGACTTATATGAATAGGAATATTACTTTGGCTGTCTCCTCCTGTGTTATACTCTCAGCGGAAGCACCTATAAATCATCTGCTTTGTTATGTTTTATTATCTGTAAGTACATGATAGGGCCAGTATTGTTTTAAAATGCAATTTATCATGCTAATTTCAAACCTCAGTGCTCTAATACTGACTTTCTTTTATTACATAATCCTTTGCCTTCAGGAAACCAGTACAGAAGATGTTAAAGTTGCCATAAACAATTGATGGTTTTAAGTATATTTCTTTTTTTGCCAACATGATTCTATCAGATGGTGGCTGAGAAAACAGAAATATAGATAAGTATAGTTGACATATTGGCCTCAGAATTTAAAATTGTTTTTTCAGTGCTACATTGAGCAGATTTAGTTTCTAAATACAGCAACATAATTTTTGTTAGCATGGATTCCATTCCAGGAGTAAAATAATTGCAGTGTTAATCATAATGATAATGCCAGCATTAGTGGTGGTGTCTTGCCGATAAAGACTGTATTCACAGATACCGCCTCCTGTACTCCTGAAGCAAGAAGATCTCGGCAAAGAGAAATATCCTCTTCTCCACTTCACAGTTGGGGAAACTGAGGCACAGGGAGGCTTGCCCTAAGTCACTGAGGAGCAGCTGCAGAACTGGGGAGAGAAGAGTGCAACTGCAGCTGCAATCCCAGAAGGAAGCCTGCCCCAACACGCAAACCCATGCTGTGCAGACCCCCCGCACCCCCGCAGGGGCTCTGGTGAGGGGACTGGAAGGCCACGTTGCAATGAGATGGTCAGAGTCCCTTGAAGTGGTTTGAGTCACAGTCTTTTTGAGGGCCCCGTTGTCTCTGGATGCCTATGCAGTGCTTTCTGCAGAAAGCTGTCCCTGTCCTCTTCGCTGTATTGACCTCCATCATATTTGTGGTCCAAACAATTTGAGGTCAAATAAGGAAAGAAAATGAACTGCCAACTGCTTTCCATAGAGTTCACTGGTTTCTCCTGGATGCTTTGCAAGAGTTTTGTTTAGCCCTACTCTCTCCTCCACCCAAGTGGTATGAAAAGCGAATGAGCCACTACCGCTCTCGTGTCAGTATGAACGGCCCAACAGTGGTCACAGAACAGCGGCACATCAGATGGTGGTGCCTGAAATGTGACCTGATGCTACAAAACCACAGCAGAGCCTCAGGATGTCCTTTGCCTTACTCTGCTCTTTGTTCGCAAGGGCATGTAGCAACCCCTACAGAAATAAAGAGTGCCTGTGTTCGGGATTCTAGGGTATTTTTTTAAAAAAGTTGTGGCAAATCAGCTGTTACAAATCTGTAGTTTCTTTTAAAAAACTCATTTCCTGTAAAATCAACTAGGATTGTCACCCTGCCTGGGCTTCTGCCATAACCCAGCACTTCTGTACAAGAAGTATGGCCATTTTGCCCTTGTCTTTTCTCAGCTGACACACATCCAGAAAGACTGCTGGTCTTCTCCACTTTGAGGGAAGACTAATTAGAAAACATCTTCATAATGCTGGTAGAACCAGCCTATCCCCAAAACATTCATCTTCCCTTTGACCAGTAAGAACGAAGGTAGGGTTAAACCAGCGTGATGCAGGAGCTCCGCCCACACTGAGGAACAACTGCAGCTCCTTTCATCTTCAGCTGATCCAAATTTTTCTGCAGAGCCTGATTTTTGATAGAAAGATTAAACACCACTTTTGAGCAGGCCTGGGAAGGCAGCAAATCTGTTCTCAGCACACACATAAATAAAGCCATGATGCCTGAAGGTCTAAAAAAATTTGTAAAAGGTATGTCAGCAAGAAACAGCATTTCCAAGGCAGCTCTACTCAACGCTTCTGCTTGAATATTTCAACAGAAATTAGTAGTGTGGATTTTTTTTTTCATTGTCTTGGAGGTTTTCACAAAACTTGGTGATTCTTTTTCTGTTTGCATTTTTTTGTGTGTGTATGATTGACAAATTGCCTTTTTTTTTTTTTTTGGCAAATCAATTGCGAGATGTGTTAATTTATTTTAAGGTATTCATAGATGTCTTGGCATAATAGATTTCTCCTTTTCTCTTTATCAACACAGGAATCAGTCGGGGTGGATTTTTCCTTAACAAATTCCAGAACACACAATGCTTTGCTTAATTACGGAGTCGCTTTTCCAGTTTCCTCATCAGAAGGCAGGTGTAACTACCTGTGTAACATGCAGACCGAATTCCAGGTATTTCAGCTATGCCATGCAAGGACTGTTGTCGTGAGCTTCTGAGTGGTTTTGTGGCATTCATTTGTCAGGACCATTTACAGCAGTAAAGGTTATCAGCCAGTTTACTGCTAATCAGTACCGAGCATGAAAGGCCAAATGAAAAGTTGTGTTGTAATTTAAAGAGACACACCTCCCGCTGATTCTCTCTTTCTCCTGACTTGCAATATTCCCACTGTTGGTTTTGGATTCATGTTTTCGGATGCCTTAGTCCTATTCTTTCTTATCCACATGTGCCAAGTCAGGGTAGAGGCAGCCAAGGGCGGCAGGAGGAGGAACTGCCTTTTTTCACTGTGAGTGCTGGATGAGGAGGTACGCGAAACTTCAGCTGTAAACCAGTTCTGCCTCAGCTCTTCAACTGTGGGAACAGAGTTAAGACTCGCCTGTTGTTTTCCTGCCCCGTCTTCTGCTGTTACCTGTGCTGTGATCCAAGCACTGGTTTTAGCTGTAACTTCACTTCTAGAATAATAGCAGCTGCATATGCAAAGTATTCCAGTTGAAGTGGTGTTCTTCGCTGTGAAACAGAGTCCATTGACAACTTAGCTAACTATAGGTGGACTCGCATTTTTCATGTTTTAGCTAAGAAGTTTTCTCCTATGCTTTTGATCTCTGAGAGAACAACACAAACCAAAAATACCTGTTTTTTATATACCCAGCCCCACACTTCCTGGCTGAAGTATGAACCAGTGCTGCTCTGCACATATTATTTCCTCTCTTTGGAAAAAAAAAAAGTTTAAAAAATAATAGTCTGGCAATATCTTGCTTTCCCATTGACCTTATCTCTCATCTTTTGGGGGTGGCAAGCTGCTCTTCACAAGAAGGTAAGTGAAAGACAGAGCAGAGCATGTGCGTGATGCACGAGGAGGAGGGTTTGAGACAGCCCCTCCTCCAGCCCTGGTCTTCACCGACTCTGTTGACTGGTCTCCTCCCTGACATTCAAGTACCTCACTGATGTCCACTGCAGGAGGAGGCTGAAAAACTCCTGGTTTTCTCTTTCTGTATTAGGAAGGAATTTATTCTGCTGGTTTTTTTTAGTTTGGCTGTTTTCTTAGCAAAACATATACTTTCTGCAACAATACTGCTATCGCAACGCCAAGTGCTAAAGTCTGGCTATTTTTAGGCTACAGAAACCATCAAAAAGCAACGTTAGCTCTTGTCTTTGCTTTGGAACTGAGGCTTTCCTTCCAAAGGAGTAGCTGAGGTCTCCTCTTCCCACTGAAGACTTCTGTCATCAAGTCAGCAGCTCCGCGTGTTACCTCCATCAGGGCTGCCAGACCAGTGGAAGCTGGCGCCTGTCACATACTGGGAGCAGGTTTTTCATACTTTTCTCTACAGGTCTTGTAAGGAAGTACATCTCCAGTTATAGTTCTGCTTTTTTTTTTTTTTTTTTAAATGTTCTGTATGTTTTCTTGTTGGTCAAATGGTGTCATGTTTTGTTTCGTTTTCATAGAACACCTCAAAAAATGAACTCTGCTTTGCCATATTTAAACACTGTTTTGATATAAATATTTGGATTTTGTTTTACTCTGTTAAAAATGATATTTATTTATAAATAGATTCATCTATAGATCTGTTTATAAATTTTGATTATTATTTGAGTATAAGTCAATAGGAAACTGGTCTTACTCAGCTGCAACACATTCATTATTTTTAAAATAAAAATTATGGGTTGGTGACAAAGGGAACCTTCTTCCAATCTATTTCCCTGTGGGGTAATACACCAGGAGTTGTCTTCTGGTTTAACTCTTAAATCCTCAGTTCCACGTGTAAGCCATTTTTGTACCGACAGCACGTGGCTGAACACAGGCTGCATGTGTTTATTATAAATGCATATCTCAAAACAGAAATGGTGCTTTCATTTTTTTTTCTAAGTATTAAAGATATTAGATGTTTTCCTTAAAGCCCATCTGCTGGAATCGGCAGAGACCATGAGACTCTCTGTGTTTGTTAGAAAAGTAATTTATGAACTCCCTGGTTACAGAGAAAAATTAAAAACAGTAAGAAAGGGCATTCCAAAGGTTTAGAAACCAGAAAACAAAGAATTCAAAATTTGCCTCAGACAAACCAGAAACTGTTGCATTGATCTCGGAATGGGGAATTATAAATGCATTACTTCGTTATTAATGCTTGATGAAGCAACACAGCATGAAAGGAGCTCAGCCCATAAAGACAGTGGACGAGGAGAGTCTTGCTGGTTGGAAGTGACATATTTCAGAATTAGTGTTCCACTTTCTTTCTTATGACTTCCTTTTTTACCCCCTCATTAGCAACAGCTATAACAAAATTTGTCCTTGTGAAGGAGACTGTCATGAAAGGTGACAGCTTTTTATTTTTAAATTTTAACTAAACTGAAAGGCCTAGGCTGCTAAAAACTTGGTTAGAGATTTTGTATGCTTAAGGAGCCTTAAGAGTGTGCCTTTACCCAGGTGGGATCAGAGCACAGAGGAAGAAACCGCCGTTTGGCACTGGCTCGCTAATCTCAGCAGTGTATCATTCATTATTCTGCACAGGATTAAAGGTAAGCTCGGTATTGCAGCTTCTGAGGCTCAGCAGGGCAGCTATCCTTTGGAGAAATGGGTTAAAGAATTCCTGATGTGTGGCAGAAAGGTTCTAGGGAGAAAGCAGCTGGGTTTAAATTACCTGGCAGAGCCTTCTGTATTCTAGCTTTTGTCATAAAATATTCTGTAGCTTAGCTCCAGAATAAAAGGACTTTCTTAATCATAAAGGAAATCTAAAAAGCATTTTTGGTGAAAAAGGGGACGGTATTTTAAAATTACTAGTTCCAGTGGAAGAAATAACTTGTGTGTGTGTGTGTAATTTTTAATATCATTACTAGCACACACAAATTAGTCCCGGATGTTCAGCTGAAGATAACGGAGCTATCTTTAATTCATTCCAGTTTGGAGATTGGTCTAAACAAGCATTTCCAAATTCACGTTGCTGGTTCTTTGTTCTAGACATTGTTTCCTGTTAAATGAGAGACACGTTACAAATTTTCCATTGAAAGCAGGTTGGTTGTTTTTTCCCATTTTCCTCTGTGTTGGTAAAGTTCAGATTTAGTGTTTGTTTTTAAACCAGCTCCTAGAATGTAAGTTCCGATTTTCAGTCAAATGTTACTGATTGAGAAAGTGTTGGTAGCTGGTACTTACAAACATACTGTGAACTTTTTGAATTCGGTAGCACAAATGAAATCCATTGGGAGATGAGAAAGGCTTCTTTTATAAAGGTTTTTAATATGATAAGTGAAATAATATGACCCTACCTATATGTAAACACGTGTTCAAGAAATAGAGAATGTGACGTGGTGGTTGATAGTGGCCTGAATTTCTGAAAGATGCTCCTTTGCCAACAGAGGCTCTTCTGAAGCTCCAAAGTTAAATTGGCTCTACACAGTACTCAGAAGACCATCCTTACATTTGACGATGGGCCTCAGCAAATTCACACAGGCTGCAGTCTCATGTCTTCTCTTCCTGCCAGCCCGTGAGCAGAGTACCCAGCAGACTCTGATTTGTTCTGCAAGCTAGAAGGCAGTTTGAGAGACTAGAAAACTTAAGCAGCCTAACCCAAATATCTAATTTACTCAGGATTTTAGTCATTAATATATATAGATAAATCTATCTATCTATCTATCTATCTAGATAAATTTTCTCCCCTTCATTTATTCCCTCTTTAAAACTGTTAACAAATATGTTAATAAGATTGGGTCTCTGTGCCAGGGTCTGTCATACCTCACCCAACACCAGCTCCTACCTCGACCTGCTGACACACAGGATCTCTAACAGTGTATGTTAAAAAGATGCTTATCATAAAAAGTAGAACAGAAGGTTTTGACCCTTTAACGTGACTCATTCAGTTATGACTATAGTGCATCAAGATAACAGCAGCTGCAGTAACGATTTGCATTCTGCACAAATATGCTGATGCTAGAGATAGACCAGATGGACGCTCTTCCAAGGCACAGGCATCTGCAATGCGGATCCCAGAAGAGGATCTCTCATTCTCTCTCTATTCAGAAATTATCACTCAAGTACATCATTGATTTTTCAATCATGTTTTGATTTTAGTGACGATTTGTCATGTGTTTTTACATGATTACATGCTTATCAGGACCAGTGTGCTCTCTCCATCCCCAGATAATTCTAGTGCTCTAGCTAGAGGGCTTTCATAAACTTTCCTGATGTAGCATGTGTCAGATTAAAGCTGATTTTTGCATGCGTGAGCACAGATGCAAGGAACTTCTCCCTTCCCTGTGTGCCCTGAGGGAAGGCCTTAGACAATAATAAATCCCTGCAATCAGCCATGTATAAAGTATAGAATGACCTGGCCTATGTCTGTTCAATGGTCCCAGAAGAGCTTCCAAGAGCAGTAGCAAAGTCAATGTTAAGAAGACTTCAGCAGAACGTAAGGAAAGTGGGAAATGACCAGTGAGAGAGCACATGGCAGCAGTGTTGGGTGCGCGATCTTCCTATCAGGGCGGCACACCATCAGATCCCCACCACGGCTCCCTGTGATGAGTTCAGAGCAGTGGCTGGACGCTCTAGTTCAGCCTTGCGCATTGCTGTGCCCAACCTGCCCGAGTCACCCTTCTTTATGCCTCTCAGAGCTTACCGGGGTAATGAGGGAGAGTGGAAGGCTAAAGCAGATGGTAGCAGAGCGGTTTTCTCTCCTC
This sequence comes from Bucorvus abyssinicus, assembly GCA_009769605.1. Lineage (NCBI taxonomy): Eukaryota > Metazoa > Chordata > Aves > Bucerotiformes > Bucorvidae > Bucorvus > Bucorvus abyssinicus. Next base: position 17,407,607 of record CM020040.1, read on the forward strand.
AGCTCACTCGTGGTGCTGCTCTGTGGTGGGAGTGAAATGAAAGGCTGAAAAGGAACTAGGGGGAAGGTCTGGACTATTTCTTGCTGAGTTGTAACTCGCTTCAATCAAAAGTATTGTCAAATGCTGTCTCTTTTTTCTTTTCAGTGCTTCCCACTTGCAATCACATTGTTTTTAAGAAAGATTTTCATTTTATTGGCTTAAAAAGCACAGCAGAAAAGTCTTGCCGGTTCCCTGCAGAGCCTCCTGCAGCTTTCCTGTTCTGCTGAGACCTTCGTCCTCTCACTGTTGAGGCTACTGGTCACGAGCTGCTGGCATTTCATGACGGTGGATGCTGTGTGGCTGCAGTATTCTACATTTCATCTCAAGATGCGATTGCAGGCCCTTTAAATATACTGGTGTTTTGTGCAGCCAGCAAAACCATCTCCAGACCCTGAGTAAACAGCTAGTTAGTATGTGTACAACCCCCCATACTTTGACACTTGGTTCAAATGTTCCCACGTGTATTTTTTAGGTTTTTTTGTTGATCATCCCAATCACACACCACAGCTTCTGCTCAGCTGAAACTCTTAAAAAAAGAATTCCAACAAATGAAAAGTTTTCTTGTAGCACAGCTAGCTTTGCTATGAGGAAATACCATTCCCAAGACAGGACACTAGGATAAAACCTGGAAGCCGCGTTCTGCCCAAGGCGTGCTGCTGCTGTGAGATCTCTGGCAAACTTCCTCACTGGACCTGATGCCTTTGAAAATGTGAAATAATGATTTCCATTCTTTTTTTTTTTTTTAATATTGTTTTGACATCTACAAATGAAAATTGTTTCAGAAATTGTAAGGGATAGTACAGTATTTTGTGTATGAGGACGGAAGGCAGTAACTCCTCAGAAGTTTTTTTTAAATGCAGTGTTTGCAAATTACAAGGGCCAGGGTGATCGAACTGAGGAGTCGCTGAATGTTTCAGCACTTGGACAAACAGTGCAGAAGGCAGCAGGCCAGGCACTTGAAAGTACACCCTCCCTTCCTTCATGTCAGCTTTCCTGCTAGCGACTGAAGTAGTTTGCTTTAAATCAGTATTTACTTTAAATATGATGATTAAGTGACTATAATTTACCAAGATTAAAATGAAACTCTGATTAGAATGGAGCCAAGTATGTACTAGAACACTTTTTACATACACTTTGCATGGACCCTGACCACTCTTATGATGAGAAGATGTGCTGTGAGTGTCGGACCTCTCACACCGTGTTTGAAGGTGGGTCCTTTGCAGAGTTTGTCACTTGAGTTGTGCTGCTGCAGCTGGACAATGTTCTCAAAGGTCAGCTTCATGCTACGAAGGCCCTTTGAAACACTAAAGGTGATCGTTAAAACCTGATCAAGGCTTCCCAGCACAGCTGAAGCTATTGCCGTGAGGAGCTGGGACGGTACAGGAGTGCTCCACCAGCAGCCAGTTTCTCTATGGAACTTCTGTTTATAGTTTTTGCAGCTCTAACCAGAAAATCTAGCTGAGCTAATGCACATCCTGATAAGGAGTGTAGATACTGTCATGGTCTGTAAATACTTAGGCCAGATAATAATCTGTCAGTGACAGTCTCTAAAATATTTGTTCCTCCTGCCTAATGACTCTTCAACATTTCTTATAATTGTTGGGATAAAGCTACTCAACTTCTGTCTTCTAGACAAAAGCTGTATTTTCTTTGTAGCTCCTGTGAGGAAGTGGCACCAGTTTTGTGACCATTATTTATGACACTCATGAGGCTGCCTAGCCAGTCCTGTGATTCTCTTTCACGTCTTGATTTGTTTTCAGGGGAAGTAATCAACCCTTCATTACCAAATATGACAATAAGACGGGGCTGAAGTTTCCAATGTGCAATTAAGAAAGTGTCACTGTCAACACTATAAATTCCCTTTTTGAGGGATTTAGCACTGGAGTGTAAAAATGTACTCCCAGCTGGAAAACTCTTCTCAGATCTTACAGTATGAATTGTGATTATATTTTTTAACAATTCAAGGAGCCTTTTAAAATCATAAGAAAGTTAAACTGAAAAAAAAAAAACTAAAAAAAGAAACACAGAAGGAAGATTTTATTCTAGTGGCTAACCTTCTTCTCTTCAAACACACAGGCTTTGCTGTGGCCAGATTCTTCAACTCAGAGAACTAAGCCGCCCACACCTCTCCTCAGCACACGTAGACAGGCTTTTTTGTTACTGGACGTGTCACCTGATAATTACCTGTGACTCTGAGGTCTGTACTCCTTACGGGAAATTCTGTTGCCTGCCTGGAAGGTCCCGCTTTCAAGGTTGGAAAGTTGGATGGCGGGACTTGCTGATCTGACCATAACTTTGAATCTTTGAATTTCAATGGTGAGGGTGTCTGAGTACTCTTACTTCAGGTGTAGTGGATGCGCTGAGTAACAGCTGGTGTTTCTAAAAGTTACTCTGTTATTGGTCTGTTTTTAAGGATTGCTTACTCCATCGGTATGGCTGAGATGTTGTTACATCCAGCAATTTACAGAACTCAGTGCTATCATCCCCATGGCAGCTATGATTTTCTTCCACGTACATATTTTCTTTCACTATACAATGACTCTTCAGCTTTAAAAAAGAGTTTTATCAGGTAAGCTCAACGTTGTGCAAGAAATGTTGGGAGTTATTAGGTTTTAGTTTTCCTTCCAGGACACCACTGAGGCACCACCACACTGAAGTTTGTCTAGACCAAAGTCTATACTTTGCTGAAGTGCTTAACTTCTGCAGCAAAGCCTCTGAACATCATAAAGTTGGTCAGCTCTGTGCCTGTGCGGCTTGCGGGTTGCTCAAGGGTGGTTCCTGTGCTGCAGCTACGCCGTATGACTGGTGAGGAGCCTGTTGGTACCTGGCTTAGTGAAGCAGAACCAGGAGGGGCTGCTGAGGCTCATATTTGCTGGAACTTTGACTTACTGTCAACATACCCAGATGAATCCTGGATCTGACAGTTGGGATTTAAGAATACTATTATCTCCTGCTTGTAAAATGCTGGGGATCAACCTGCACCCTTCAGCTCTCTGTGGTGGATGCTGTGTGCCGTGTGGCTTCCACCATGTGAATGTTTTGGTGGAAGCCACCAAAACGGCTGAGGACATTGGCTGCTTGGATTCTGTCATGTAATTACAAAGGCAGCTTCAACATGAAAGATGGAAGGTTTTCATGATGAAGAGCTAAAAATAAAGTAGGGGAGAGGCACTTTGACGTGATTGATACATGTTTGGTTATTCTCATTCTTTTAGAACATGTCTCCTGGAAGATCTTGTTCTGTGAATTTGTAACTGCGTCACACCTGTTATAAAGAGGGAACTTTTCCCAGGCTTGACATCTGGAAAAATATGAGGAGTCTTTAGCAAGTTGGTTCATGAAATAGTGAACGATGGCGAGATTGTAATGGCCATCTTTTTATTTTGCATTTAAAATGATCCACAGCTTTCACAGGCATTAGGTTTTAGAATCTTTTCCTTTTGTGGTGGTGTATTTTGAATGTACTCCTCCGTTCCGTTCCTGATAAGTCATACTCATTGGAAAACCACCGATGCTTTTAACGATGACAAAGCCCTGTTAGTTTGCTTTTGGGAAGAGTTTCCCAAATTGCTCCTTCAACATTTCCTGGATACAATGGAGATTTTTCTTCCTCTTTCTGACCTAAGCATCTAGGTAGTATTGCTGTTGGCGGTGGTTGCAGTTCTTGTTGTCGCTAGCCTGCTGCAGGTATCATTTTGTTTCCGTAGTTTCTGCATGTATAGGGTGAAAGTATTAATAAAAAAATGTTTGACCACTGTTCAACCATTTATAGAGTTGACTGAAGTTATGGGAAACAGTTTTTATCTCAGTAGGTCAGATTAGTCTGTTAAAAGACATGTCCTTTTCTTTGTGTCAGCTACCAGTGTTGGAAGGAGGGGCGATGAAGAGCTGTCTCTGCCAGACTTCACCTCCATCTTTGGGAACCAGCATTTGGAACATGGCTTCTGCTGCCGTAAGGCGGAGTGGCCCTCGCAGAAACAGCTGAGAGCTTCCTCTGCATGGGGAAATCTGCTCCTTGCAGACACTGTATAATCCCTAGCTTTGCTTTCGAGGCAATTTTTTTGTAGCCTTCTGACCCGGCGTGATTTGTTCCCTGTGATGACCTTGATATTCTGCTGATGGATGCAGAAATGTCCCCCAGCTTTGTCAAATAGGTCTGGGACAAGATTGATACCCGAAATTTCATGGCAGTACCTGGGCTTGACCTGAAAACAGCATGTCCTGTCCTACCAACACCTTTCTGAATCCCAGACTGGGCGGTATTTTTAGTATTGCCGATCGTAAGCTGAAGTGCTTGTGATACATCGCACTCTGCAGTGGATCCCTTGAAGCGAGTCCATTTTCACTTGAAAACGTATCTCCAGTGCCAGTAACGTTTTAAAGCATTTTCTAAACTCGCTTTCTCAAGGTACCGTTCAACCATTCCTTGATTCTGCCGAACTAGTGGAATTTCCTCTTCAGACGAGCAGGAGAACGTTGTCAACCTCGAAGGGCTGGACAGCGGCCGCACCGCCCGCCCGGGCAAGAGGGGGCACCCCCCGGCTCTCCTTCCCGCCTCAGAGGGTGGCTGTGGGGGACGGGGGTGCGCCTGCGGCCTGAGGGGACAGTGGCGGCAGGGAGCTCGCCTCGACACCAGCCCCGGGGGACGTGGAGGGAAGGGCAGAGCTCCGGGCCGGGGGACGGGCCGGGGGACCGGCCGCGAGCTGAGGGGCGCCCGCGTCGCCTGCCGCCGCCCCGGCCCGCCCGGCACCGAGCACCAGTAGGTGGCCGCCGGGGGTCACGTGACCCCGCCCCTTCCCGGTTACGGCAGAAGCAGAAGTGGGAGCCCCGGAGAGGCGCGGCGGGGCGCGGGGAGCGGAGGCACTGGCAGCCGCAGCCGCCGGCACGGCGTCGCCGCGGGAGACAGCTCCCCGCCGCTGTGCAGGTGAGGACTTCCCCGGGGGCGCGCGGGGTCGCCCAGCGGCGGGACGCTCCCCGCGGCGGTGAGGGGCGGTCCCGGCCCGCCGGCTCTGCTCGGGCCCCGGTGGGCAGCAGGTGCGGCAGGGCTGGGGCGGGGCAGCCGGCTCCTGCGCGGTTTTGACCTGGCAGGGACGGTGGGTGTGAGGGAGGATCCTGTGAGGGACGGCGAGGGCTGTCGGTGTGAGCGGGCTCGGTGAGAGGGCTGGGCGGGGAGCGAGGGGCTGCGGGGCGCGAGGGAGGGCCCTGCCAGGGGTGGAGGTCGCCTAGTCTGGAGGGGCCAAGGGAGTCTGGGGACTCCCCGAGGGGACCCTGCCTCCCCGCACCTTGGGGCTGGCCGTTCTCTGCCGCAGGCCAGCCTGCCGAAGAAGAAGGAAGGAAACCTTCGCAGTGCTGGCTGTGCCTGACAGCGGCCCCTCGCCCTGCACGGCTCTGCCCCGGGGTGAGGGCCTCAGCCTGCAGCCAGGGCTTCAGGCCTCGCCAACCCGTGGCAGGTGGGCAACCGTCTTGCTGCGGTTCCGCTCCCCTGCATTTCGCCAGACCACAGGACTCCGAGGGCAGCAGCTGCGTCGCAAAGCTCTGCACAAAGAGCTGTGTGTTGATTGTTATTATTATATGGTGTTGCTGGTGGATGTCAGTGCTAGCGGTGCTGTGCTGAGGCGGTGCCGGCTTGGGTGAGGTCCTAAAGGCAGAGCTAGGGGCAGAGGATGCAACAACCGTTTTGCAGTGAGTGCCCAGAGCACATGGGAAAACTTAGAAATTGACCGGAGTCAAACTTTGGATTGTACTTCTTGGTTGACCTTGTGTGCCTGGAAAGCACCTGCTGTGTCATGTGGGTGAAGTTATAACAGTATGGATTCATCGGTGCTTATCTTAGATGTTCTTTGCTAGCCTGTACGTGTATAGTTTGCTTTCCCTACAGTTCTATCTCTCTCTCTTTGAGTTATCACAAAGAGAGTTAAGAGCTGTTGACTGATCTGCAGATAGGAAGGGTTTGTTTCTGAAACTCCGAAGTACTGTAATGAAGTAAGACTAAATGTACAGGTTTTTGGATGAAGTAGGTTTTTTTGTTTTCCATGTTTGTGTTCACTTGGTTACTTGCAGTGAGGCTTTCTGACTTTTTAGTCCAAATCAGTCAGATTTTTAAATAAAAATCAGCATCAAAGCTACTCCTACACAACCATTAACAAGTGCTCCCAATTCTGCTTGTGGTACAGGACACCGTCAAAGTTTAGCTCCTATAGTGCCTACCATCAAAGCGAAAGAGTTGTGTATGCTGTGTGTGTCTAAACTGGAGCTTATGAGACGTTTCTGTGATTATTAGCTCACTTGTTGAATTGCGTAAGTGATACTGGACATTTCTACTTCAGGCTTTAGTACTCTTCGGTGGAAGAGCAGTAATGCTTCTGTGTCCTGTAGCTCATACCCACTGGTTTAGAGGTATCCAGATGCTGAAGGTCATTACGGAATTCTGCTGTGTGAAGGGGGAGAAATATTGTTCATTCAAATAGTTGTGCAGTGATGGGTGTAAGAAGGCTGAGGAACATCTTCAGCCTGGGTAAAAAGATTCTTAATATTTAAAAGGTTAGGTCTAGTATCAAGGGCTTCCTTTAGTTCTTTTGGGAGGTCTGATGTGTTTTGCTGTTAGGAAGCTCTCTGATGTTATTTTTAAACTGAGCAGGTAGCCAAAACTGCATAGAAGTGGTCAATTAGATTGATGAAATGTTACGATATTCCTTCTGCCTTTTCTGATGAAGTAGATATCCTCAGCTACACTATTGTTTCATAGTAACTTAAAAACTCGGCTTATGACTTAAGTTGGACCAAAACCACCGTTTGCTCTGCTTTTTGGAAGAAGGAGCTGCTTTAAAAGGGGAAGTCCAGTACACTATATTCAGTGGAAACTTCAAGAAACCAGCTCTGAGAGACAGTTCCTTTGTACTACAGGACTAATCTCTCAAAAAGACTGCTGCTTTGCCTTTTATTAAATAGCTATTAAATATAAAGAAGGAGCTGTTAAATAGCTCCTTTTCCTGTTGTTCTAAGTTATGTTTCGTTTTACAGCTACACCTCGTACTGTAAAAGGCAGAGCAGATGTGTATTTTGTTACAATCTCCTGAAAACCTGTACTCATTTAAAAGTTGAGGCTTTTATTATTGCAGCAAACTGTTTCTAAAATGGTTAAATCTTCTTCCAAATCACAGCATATTCTTTTTATTACAGTTCTTAATGAAAAGAGCAAAGTGAGAAGACAGAAAAGGCAGGGTTTCTTTTTTTTTGTCATAAAACCAGACACTGTACAAAGATTTTAATTTAATTTTTTGATTTTCATCTCCTTTCATTTCTGTTATTAGAAGTCATTGTAGCAAGATGAGACGGCTATGGCTGTATTGTTAGATGCAAGCTCATGATAATTTAAATGATTATCTGATTAGTTCCAGTGAGTCAAAAAGGCTAAAATCTGCCCTTGCTTACTACCCAAAAAAGTTGTTCTTTCCCCTTCAGTTGTAGGATTGGGGTATATATATTTTTTCCAGTATTATAAGGAAAGGGTACTCCATTTTCTTATACAATAACAAGCTTATAGATATTAAACACCAATTAACCTGTGTAATGTTTTGCAAACCGTGGAGTGAGACGTGGTTGCTGCTGTAGAGCCCTTCAGGGCAGTGCAGGAGAGGCCAGCCTACAGGTAAGAGGGGACTGGTGTCTGCTTACAAAAAAAAAGTGTTTATTGAAGTGGTAGAATTTAAAAAGGGATTGGAAACATTGGACTGGACAGCTTCAAAGTCAGACAGATTGCACCGAAAGCAGCTAGTGACACGATGTTGAAAGACATTTTTGTGGTATTAATGAGCGAGCAGAAAAGGGCACTCTTCAGTGAAGAGCAGGTCAGGAGATCATGACATGGGGTGAGGGGGAGGAGGGTTGGAAGAAGTTACGAAGGGGAAGCGAGAAGTGGCATGGTCGAATTAGCTATCAACACAGAAACTAAAACTGCTGGTGTTGGAGAGTAGTGGACTGAGGAGAGAGGAAGAGAACCAGAGGAGATGCTGTGGCTGGTGGCTGCGCGTGCATGGGGATTCTTTCAACCTCTCCTGCTTGGGGATGTGGTTAAGGGGGGATGGTTGAAAACTGTGGCAGCAGCTCCTGCTGCTTGTGTGAAAATGATACACTTCTTTCTTTGTGCATATGTGAAAGAGCAGGTTCCAGGGCATCCTGTTTGTAAATAATCTTGCTGAGGAGTAATCAGGCTTGTAATTAGCTTTTAATGCAATGATGTGTGGGAGACCAAAGTGCAGAACCTTGCTGATATTTATGAGAGCTGCTGTGTACGCTCTCTCTTTTGGCAGTTTTGTGCCAAGATGTGTCCCAAGTGTATGCACACAAATACCTGCCTCCTGACATGTAAGTAAACAAAAATGGGCTGTGTAGGAGAAACGCAGCCACGAAGTTTTAAAAGTGCATAAATTGAGACTTTTTAGACACAGCCAACATTTGTTTCAGTATTTGTAGCTACTGGTATTTTCCCCTCATTTTCTTTACCGCTCTCAGAAAGATAGTTAGCTGGTTTAAATTCTCACGTAGTACAAGAATTATGCAAACTGATGTCATTATTGCTTGTGTTACCTTGTCATTGGATTGCGAGGCTTCAATCATCAGCACTTCTTCTTTGCTCCTCCTGATGTAAAATCAAGAAGACAGTAACACTGGCTGCAGAGCCTGCGAGGCTTCTTGGATTTCAGAGGTCTCTTCAGGCAGTGAACTTCAAGAACAAGCCTGCTGCAATTCACCATGGGGACAGCATTTTGATTATCTGAAGATAGCATTGGGAACATATAAAAAAAGTAATCCCGGAGAGCAGAAAGATTTTGATTCAAATCCGTTTCAAATATCTCTTTTCTGGTGTTGATACCTAGATTGTCAATACCTAGGGCAAAATGAATTTCCAGATATTTCTTACAGTGGAAATTAAATTCTCCTCAGTTTCAAAAATGAAAATTTTAACTTTCAGCTGGCAAATACCCTAAAACAATAAAGAAATTCCTATACAATAAAGAAATTCCAGAAAAGGTGATTTCTGATAAGAGCTGTCCCTGTGTCAGTTAGAGAGTATCTCTGTAAGCAAAGGTATCTCACTGTATAAAATAGAAAGGAATTTGCTTGAAAGGAATTTGGTAGGGTCAAAGTGCACATTTTTTGATGTCTCAGGAGGCTCTTGTCATCAAATTGAGATAAATACAGTCAGGGTTGGAACTTCGTTTGAGGAAGTCTGTCTTACTTTGGACCTACCAGTAACAGTTGCCATTTTCTTGGGAAAAACCAATATTGTGATTTGAAGGCTTCAGAGGTTCATTCTTTCTTCTTAGTGCTGTGAGGAGCTGTTTTGGTAGAAGTGCATTTGGACAGAATGTGGTGTGCTATGCTTATATTTTACATTTCAGATGCATGTATAATTTCTAAGTGATACACTTACTACAGAAAACCTGCTAGATATTGCAAAAGAGGATTCTATTTGTAATTGTACTAGGTACTATTTTTGGCTCTCTAATCAAGAGTTGCTTGTGGAACTTTCCCAGGAAGTAATCCTTCCTGGGCCGCTGGTTATACTGGCAAAAAAAAGTTGAAGACTTGGTAAGTGAAATAAACTGCCATGGTCAAAGCAAGTTTGCAGCGTAATTGCATTTACATTATTTTTGGGTTAGAGGGTGTGGAAAATGTGACAGAAATGCTACAGAATTACCAAATGTTGCTCCTTTAGAAGAGGTTTTTAATGTAGTTCTGCTTTAGTTTGAACATTTCTTTTTTCATGTTTCCGATGTGTTCTTTAGTTTTATTTAGGATTAAATGTGTTTTTGTTATGACCTAGGTATATTATTTTCTCTGGCATTTCAATGGTTGTGTTTTGCTTTTTTGTCCTTACTACTCAGGTACACTTACATTTCATATTTCTTTCAGGTCTTCTTTCTTAGGTTTTTTTTTGTTTGGTTGGTTGGTTCCCCCCCCCCCCCCCCCCCCCCCCCCCCAGTTTTAATGCTGAGATGTAAATCTGTATTTGTAGTGATGGGGGCGTATATTCATCTGAAGATGTCCGGGCCTAAAAACACACAGGAAATTATGCCCCTTAACATGATTTTTAAATGTATTTGGGCTAAACAGACCTTGGCTTGCTTTACTAGGTCTGGATCACTTTGTACTTTTGCGTTAGAAGACTGAGGAAGCAGTTAGTGGTATGGTGCGGCTAGAAGAGAGGCATTGGTTTTGCTGGGAAATTTAGGTGACAATTCATTGCATGCAGTGGCCGCTCCACTCTTAATTTTTAATAGCTTAAGGTTAGCCGTGTATCTGCCTTGTATTTGAATGGGCAGGAGTCTCTATTAGGTAGCTTTAGCTTACACAAATGTGATTTTTAAAGAAAAATGCTGTTTGAAATATTGAATTTTCTCCCTTTTCTTTCTTTTTTTTTTCAGGACACTGGAAACCATAAAAGTTTGACTAAAGAAAAAAAAAATGCCCAGAAAGAGTATAGACTATGGAGCGCTGCCGGAATATGAGAAAAGCCAGATCAAAAGGACCTTGGAGTTGGGAACTGTTATGACATTATTCAGTCTTAAGAAGAGTAGTCCAGAAAGGAGGACTGTTCAGGTCATAATGGAAACCAGGCAGGTAGCATGGAGCAAGACAGCTGACAAGATTGAAGGTTTCTGTGAGTATTTCCAAAGTGTACCTGAATGTGGAGTTACCAATAAACTGATGTGATTGTCAAATTACAAATGAGCCTTTGTTAACACAATGAAGTTTTTGGCTGAAAAGAGTTTGGTCATTTGCTGAGAATATTCTGAATTGTTGCAATGTAGGTGAAGAATCTTCTGTGGTTCGTTATTTAGGTGTCGAACACTACTTTAGGCTTTACCTTAAGCCCTGTTCTCAAAGCTTTCATCTTTGAATATGCTGGTGCTTGTGTTCTCTGAATAGAGTTACTGGGTGACTATTGTTTTGCATCATTAAGCATCAAGATGTCTTGGAAGTTCAGGCGAGTAGTACTTCTTTACCCCTTTTCTCTCCAAAAAGAAAAACCTCCAAATACATGGAAACTGAATTCAAATTTATATTTTTTTAGGGAATTTGCTGTTTCAGGATAGAAATCGACAGAAATCCTAAATAAGGATTAGGGCCATTTTTGGAAAGTACCAATGACTGGAGGATGAAGCTGTGAGATAAAAGAGAGGGTTTCCTGAGTTGATACTGTCTCTTTATTTGATATCTGAACTGACTAAAGCCTTCTTCCTGCTCCTTACTTACAAGTACTGCATCTGTTTTCTACAGTTCCCATTGGTTCCTGTCTCATTCCTTGTGCAGACTGAACCTGCAACCGGAAATATAGTGTAGTGGAATGAAAGACCAGTTGTTTGGAGGATGTTTGTGTCATTGGTGGTGAAAAATATGGTCATGTGCAGTGTTCTGGGGAAGAGTAAACGGGTCTGGATACCCTAATTAACAGGTACTCTGGATCTTTAATAATCTTGCAGACCCCCAAATTCGCATGTGGAAAATGAGGTTAATTATCCCTTCCTAGAATGACGTGTGTGACTGCAAGTACACTGCTGGTACTGATATGCTCAGGTCATGAAGTGAGGGGCACTAAAAAACAACAGTCCTGAGAGCAGATGAATAATTCAGTTATGAGAGCATGGCTTGACTATGCTTTGCCAATAAAGCCTGGGGTTATGCTTGGAGCAACAAGATTAAAACAATGTAGAAAATGACCACTTAGTGTATGAAGGAGGCATTAGATTCCTCTGGCAAAACTACACCATCCTGTAGTTGCAGACTTCTTGTAGCCATTTGCTCATGTGCTGAATTTAAAGCTGTACAGACTGTGCATTCCAGATGTTGGGGTCAACTTTTTCAGTCCTTGACTTGTGATCTGCTTTCATAAAAGTTTCCTACCTGGGGGTGGTGTGTGTTTGTGGTAATACATCCTGATAAAGAAATAGTTTGCTCTATGCATAGATCGGAACACTTTTAAAAGAAGGTGAATATTGTAATTTGACTCTTAGAGCTGGATTATGCAGCAGGGTATTGACTTGCTTCCAGTGACACAGGCGGTCGTTCCCGGGCCAGGGAGTACAGCCGCAGACGTATGACTTACCCAGAGGCCATCTGCCGCTCTTCCCCAGAACTGTAGTACTGTAGCAATATTTTTTTAATTGAGCAACATGTGAGTGACCTTTATAATGATGGAAACTTTAGGTCTGAGAATATGGCATACTCTAAAGCACGAATATGCAAAGTATTGTTTTGTTGTCCTATAAGCAACACATCTGCCCAAAACCAAGACATATTTTACAGATGTTGTTTCAGAATAAGGTATGAAAAGCTAAAATCTACCATGAACTGTGCCTGATCAACTTGAAATGAAAGTCACTGCAGCTTTAACTTGCTGACAGTGTTTTTACTGAAGAGGAAGGAAATATTTTATTTATTTATTTAGTTATTTAAATGTTGCTATTGCTTCTTTTGGCTGAATCTCAGGCTTTCTTTTTGATTGAAAAGTGGAAAAATTATGGATTTGAAGCTTTCATATTTGTTAATTGAATGGATGGGCTTCCTGAATACCGATGATGGGGGAATTAATTTTTATTTCTCTGGAGCTATACTGAGGAGATGGTACTAACTTTGCGGTAGCAGAAAAGTTGTTTTGGCTTGTGTATCTAAATGTATGTATGGATGACCCCAAGTATTCACTGGTGGATCGTGTTGACTTTGTGAAAAATAAAAAACCCACATTTTTGGTTGGGTATTTTCTTTTTTTTAGTGGCTGAGGGCATACAATTATCATCTCAAGTACTATATTGTTTAATATGCTTGTGCTGTACATGAAATAATATTTGTGATGCAGTCTCAACGGTTGCTGTTTGCATGTGCTACAGTCCAATAAGAATGAATATTCAGTATGGGTGGGAAGGTTAAGGTGGCTTCCTGGTGTGCATGTGTGCCATTTTAACTCAAGCTTGGCAACTGCTCTTTACAGAACGCGGAAAGCTGAATGTTTGCATCTGCTATAGGGTTTGTGTTTCTAAATCAGAGAGTGAGGAGGTTCTTAAGCTTCGGCACACAAAATTAGGCTGCTAATAGATAAGAGAAGATGGAAACCAACTTTTAATCTTTATTTTAATAATCTTCTTTTAGAAATTAAGAAAAAAAGTTTGGGATTTTTTTCTCCCCGTCTCTAATTACCCTGTATAGTATTGGGAATTTTGGATGCCATAGCGGTGATTTTCTTGCTGGTGAACTGCAAATGTGTGAAGAACACTCAAATTCATCTAAGCTAGAGTTGCTCATAATTATTACAAGGGCCTTTTTGAAGTTTGGTCAATGTTATTCTGGAATTGATTGAAGTTAAGCCTCACAATAACAGAGGGCAGCTACTCTTATTCTGGAATAAATTGACCCATGCAAGAGAGATGTAGGATCAACTGTTCTGATATATAAATGTTTAGACAACGCCATGGATCCGAAAGTGGCAGTACTTTGTATTTTAAATTGCATTACACCCTTTCATTTAAAACCTGTCAGCGTTTCTGTTTAGAGTAGCACGAAAGAGTTGCTAAAGTTATGGTTGTTTCCTGCCCAGTGCAGATGTGTTTCTCTGGGTGAGTTAGTAAAATGGAGATGCCTTTCTTTAGATAACACTCTCTAGACCCAGGCCTTTGGTGTGGTAACAAGTGCGGCTATACAAAGGCTAGAAAATTGGGTTTAAACAGTCTCTGTCTTCATCATGCGGCTCAGACGAGTCTAAGTATTGGAAATTTTACGTTGACCTTCTGAAAGACTTGAGTCACCATATACAAAAGGGAATTTTTAACAAAAATGAACTGGGGAGAAACCTCTGCATTTTCCTCTAAGTTAAAGCATTCAGGCTGGTTGTGGCTGTTAGGGAAAGATATGCCGTTTCAACATTAGATCCAAATGCTGAATTTTACCCTGATACATATCAAGTAAGTCCTCCTACTTTAGTAGAGCAACTGAGGTTATTGGTCACTTTTTTTTTAGCTTGGGAGTTACTGCGGTGCTCAGAATCACGCTCCGCAGTTTCTTAGTTCTTCAAAGACAGCATTTTATTTTAGCTTCTGCTAAGTTCTAGCTTTACCAGTAAGAGAGGGACCATTATGTACCAGCTCTTCTACTAGTCCTAATCCTCCCTGCTCACCTGCAAGAGAGGAGAGGGAGCAACCCATCGGTGGCTGCTCACACCCTTCCGGAGTTGTCCTAATGGTGTTGGTAACCTGTGCATGAACAGTCTGTCTTTCCTGTAGGACTGTACAGCCAAGAGTTGTTAAGGCAAGTGAATGCTTGGGTGGTATTTCAATTTTCATGGCATCAACCTATCTGTTGAGCTTGTCCAAGCTAATCAGACCTGCTGAAGACAGTAGATTTTGCTGTTTGTAAGGAAACTCTAATCCTGTTATGTGTTGTAAAATGTAATGCTTGGTAGCATTACAAAGATTAAGCTAAGTGACTGTGGGGTGTCTTTCCTTTCTCTTTAGCCTGTAAAGTTAGGAAAGACTGGAAAATGAGAACCTTTCAAGAAAAGTTAAATAAAATTTATCCATATTTTCCGTTTCGTGGGAGCTTCAAGTTTCCTTCTAAATGAAAGGAGAAAGATCAGCAACGGAAAGAGAGGGGCTGCCGGTCCTGGAGTGTTTTTCAGGTTTAGTGGAGGCCAGGAAGGTTTTTAGTGCTGCTGCTCTTTTCGTCACCTTCCAAGACTGCAGAGTGCCTTACGTATGCCTTTCCTACATCAGCTGGGTCCAACACAACCCATTGTCGAAACCAAAATGGACAGAAGGGAGGAATGCACCTTTGAGAAATGTTTTTATCGTGGATGTTTGGAATGTGAGGTTTCATGAGCATGTTAAAATGAATGCCAGCAACACGTGCTTCCTTATGTGGGCCTGCAGAGAACTATGCAAATAGCTGGAGGAAGAGGTCTGGGCTAGACATGACTGTGTTCACCCATGCTTGGGCCTCTTATAGTCATCTTGCTATTGTTCTGTACCCAGAGACATTTTAGATGCCTTAATAGCTGTAAGATCATCTGAGGGAAATACTTGTAGACACTGGCTACAAAATGTTGGAGCTTTTTCCTCTGCCTCTTACTTACAATGGAATTTATTTGCATTCTGCATTGTCCTCATTTTAAACTGTTGAAGATAACCTAAAGTTTGCTAGGTGGGCTGTGGGACTGCTCGTGGGGCTCAGAACCTCAGCGCTGTTGATCCCAAGTTACCTAGGTCATCAGTGCCAAAAGATTGGTTCAACTTACGATGACAAATGTTTTTCCCTTGAAGAGCTGGGTGGGTTTGTTTGAGATTGTTTGGGTTTTTTTTCTCCCTGTTATGCTTTGTATGTTGCAGTGTGATACTACTACTTTGAAGCCATTGCAGGGTTTTTTTCCCCCATTTATATTTCTTGGTGTGCACACTAACTCTGGTTTCAGTAGAGCCCCTGTCATTGATTTCAGTAGGAGAAATTTGTTCTAGTTCTTGGCGTTGCAGTAATACTGCTCATGGATAGATTGACCCAGCAAAAGGGTAGGGACTCTGATACAGAATTCATGGGGTCTTGGGGAGCGAGGGATATAAATAGGAATGGTATTTCTGACTGTGTATGAAATAACTTTGAGGTGATATTTTCACAGCCTAATTAGTATTAAGCAGAGATCTTACAAGGCTAGTCTTCACCTGTCTGCCCAAATAGTCAGGTGAGAGAATGAAAGGCTCCTCCAGACCAAAGTGTAGTTCCTGCTCTGAATTACTGTTTGCGGGACTCTTGCTCTGGCCATTGAATATATAAAAAGTATAATAGCACCAGCTTCCGAACTCTGAGGCAGTGTGGGACTTTTGTGTTTCATTTCTTTCATCTGTATGTTGAAGTTTGGTAGTTCTGTTGCAAAGCATTCTGAGCATAAAAATGTAATTTGGACTTTGAGAGGGATTTTGAGTGTAAAAGTGCAGAAATAAAGGACCATGTGCAGGACCATGGATCTAAAACCCACAGCTCTAGACCTGCAGCTGGTATCAGATACCATTGACAGGAAAAATAAGCAAATCTTTTAGAAGTCTAGGGTGGACCACAGTCTTCCTCAACCACTTTTCCTTGCTGTAGCACAACATGACTTAGAAGCTGCCTGGTGCTCGGGAAGGTATTTGGCAACTTTGATTATGCAGCAGGGGAAGGTGCGTGGTGGGGGAATGTGTTTTTCATTAAGTGATACCCCAGTGCAAGTAGGACCCAGTGTGACTTGGCTGTGGAACGTGTACCCATAGGTTTTACTGACCATTGTACGCTCATGGGTTTGCAATCTTAAGAACTACAGATCTTGGTAACTGTAGTGGAGCTAAACTAACTTTTTCTTTACCAACACATGAAAGAAGGAAGCTTCAGTTTCAGTATGGAGGGAATCGATTTGCTCGTTTTAATTTGTAACGGACCCTTTTCTTGCAGAAACGAATCTATCCGTAACTAGATCCTTGGCTGTGAAGCTGTGACTTACCAGCATGATTATTGCAGAGTGTTGCTCAGCGTGTCACTTCCTTACGGTTCTGCTGTGTATTTTTATTGTATGTGTCCCCTTTAGAACTGTGTATGGGTCCATGTGGTGGCCCTTGGGTCACCCCCTCCCGTCTTATTTCTCCCCATTTAAAAATGTCACAGGCTGGCCACACAATGGATGTGTGTTGTACATCTCCGTGGTATCTGGGGGTCACGTCTGCCTCTGGGTCAGCTACTCTGCTGCTCTGTTTCTTTGCTAGGGGACCAAATGGCCCACAAACAAGTGTAGTGTCATAGCTGAGATAACGCTGGAGGGAACTACTGGACAGCAGTGAAAGGCAGAGGAGAAGGATGGGGGGGCCAAGAGTGAGAAGTGCATGTCATTACTCTGCTGAGAGACACGTCTGTGTGACCGGCATCTGGGGTTTGCTGAGCGAGAGTGCAGTTCAGTACGACCAAGTAGAGCTCCCAGATTTCATCATTTTGTGGTATACACATTTATATGCACCTGAAATAAATCAGGGCCCAAGGAGGTTATGGTATTTGAGCTTGTAAAGCAAGTATGTGGCAAGGTGTAGATATCCAGGAAGCTGATCCATAATGGGTATTTCATTCTTTATCGGATGCAAAGTGCTTTAAAGACAGTTATTAAGGGAAAGTTTGTGGTGAATAGAGTTTGATTCGTCACTGGAAAATATGTGAGTTTCTGCATACTCTTGCATGAATCCTTGTGTTAAGTGATGATTCACAGCCAGGAGAATTTATGCCCTGAGAAATCTGTGGTGCCTTCCTTGAATGTGCAAGTCTGTGTTTCTCTGTAATACAGGCATGCCCGTTTCAAGGAAGGTTCTTTTGAGGACTTAAGTGGGTTTATCTTTTTTTGATTACCTAGGGTTTTTTTTTTTTTATGTGAAGAAATGACCTGCTTTTGTAAAATGATTTAAACCATGTTTTAATCTTTGGAAAAGAAAGATCACCTATCTTTTTGATGTTCTTGATTTATTGCAAAATACTCAAGAAAAGAAAAATCTAGTGACCATTTAGTCATGTAAGGACACCAGAAGAAGAAGGTTTAAAGCACTGGACGGCCATGTTTAGGAAAAGGTCGTGTAACGTATCAACTGTTAAAATACTCTTTCTGTATGTGGACCAAGAGGTTAGAGTATGGGTAAGGTTGAAAGAAAAAAGGGTATAAATGTGTTAGTATGAATTGATTCTGAAAACGTTCTGTTTCTCAGAGGGTGAAGTACCTGTGTTTGGGAGTGGGAGGTGCAGACCCGTGTCAATGTAATTGCAAAATGATGAAGCAGAGGAATAAAGGCTGCTGGCTTTGAGGCTTTTGATGCTAATGATACGGTGCAGTATAACACATAGTAACTATTTCTTCTTTCTTCAGTCCAGACCTTTTTTAATGCAGCAGGACTATCTTATACCTTTTTTAATTTTTAAAAGAAAGGTATGACTGACAATGCGTAACATTTTGTATTGAGATTAACTGCTAATTTCACACTGTCTCTCTTCTTTCTGTAACATTTTTCTGGAAAAAGACATTTTAAATACATTTGCCACCTCAAATTCATTTAGTGTTACTGATCTTTCATCTAACCTATGAAAAGCAATTATCAAAGATTGTTAAGTTCACTTGAGATTCTCTTACTGCTAAAAAGAGATTTTACAGAATTTGTCCTCTAGAATTTGATTTTTCCAAAAATAATTTCATGTTTCATGGTTATAGTAAGAAAGAGAGTGAATGAAAACAGAGAACTAACTTAGCAATTTCATGTTATATGGAGAGTTAGAACCTGTGGGAGCTGCTCTGTTTTCTCGATCTGCAGGATCGCACTGCGTTGGTGTTCTCTGCATTACACTGCCAAGCAGAAATCTCTTGTTTCTGCAAAATGGTGCACCTGGGTATTTAATGATCAAAGCTCACTGGGGAAGCAGTGATCTATAATAGAGACATGCAGATAACAGGACCAGATCAGGCCACATACAATGTACAGGGAGAGGTGAAATGCAGTGATCAATAATAACAGGTGGTGGCAATCCTATGCATGTCATCAGAGCTGGTGCTGTTCTAGCTAACAAGGCTCTTTTTTTTTTTTTTAAAAAATCTTTATTGTTTTATTTTGTGAATTTTATCCTGCAGCATGTTTTCTCTGAACTTAAATTTTGCTATTTTTGCTTTTAAAATCTTTGCTAAAATGACCTGCCAAAGAGAGCAAATTTTGGTTCCGTACATCCTGTTGACTGTCAGATGTGTTGGGAAACTTAAAAAACTAACACCTAAGAGACTGTTCATGCACATGGCTTACATTCTTAAACAGAAGTGGGGATTTTTTTTTTTCCATACGTTAAACAGCTAAGTCTACAATTAGTAGAATTGATAATGCCAATGTGAACTTTCTCTGTGGTGGAAAACTTCCCCCCCGCCTTTGGAGAAGATGGTATAAACATTTACAGCATCTGTACCTTTCTGGGAGTAGCGATGAGCATCTTCATATCCTGCTGAGGAGTGCTTCTGAATTTCCTCACAGTTTGCAACATAAGTAAGAAATAAACTTAACTCATACTGAAGACTCCATGTCCATATTCTGGCATTTTGTTTCTGTAATCTGAATACTGTTAAAAAAGAGTGTGTCATTGCAGAAGTTAATCCACTTCTTGCTCTTTGTGGAGTATCTTTTCAAAGGAACACTAAAATTCACCTTTTTTTTCTGTTTTGAAATTGCTGCATTTCAGTTATGACCCAGGGCATCTTTGTGTTAAAGTCTTCAGCTGAGTATTTAGCGCTTGGTTTCTGTGGTCGAATGAAAAAATGAAGGTGTGTAGCCTTTAGCTGTTTTCAAATCATTTCTTCCCTTTAGCAGCTCAGTTCTGCAATGTTCAGTGCTAAGTTACAACGACCAGACTTCCTGTCATGGCCAGCCAGTGAAGCGGAGATGGAAGGAGCTTCATAAACCTGAGCACCCCTCATGTGATTGATCAAAGTGAGTGCGAGATGTAGGTACTTCAGTACACTTTCCCCAAAGTCAATGTTTTACACAGCAGCATTTTTGTTTTGGTTTGTTGCATGGAGTAGAACGTAAACTTTTATAGGCACATTTGTAAATTTTACCCTATTCTTGTCTCATTTTGTGAATGTGCCTTTTAATTCTTCATGTGAAACCGATAGCCATTTGAGATACTTGGCCCCTTGAATTCAGAGCTCAAACTGGGAAGGGCTGTGCTATGTATTTGCTCTGCTCAGCAGTCCAGTAAGAAGTTAATAATTTAATGGTAATATATTGTTGCTGTACATGACAGCTTTGTGTGACCTGATTACTTAGAAACCTGTGGGTTTAAAAGGTGCACTTCTCTAAAGCTTATGTCAGTCACTCAGCTAAATCCCCAGAGGACCCTTGGAGAGGTAGTCATGTGTGCTTTCTCAAGGTAGACTGCACCATTTCTCATGTTCCGTCCTTGTAACTGTTTTCAGATAATTTTGTGGCTTACCTGTGATGACTTCCTTGGGCCACTGAACGTCTCGCTAAATGTCACTGTTTGTATGGACTGAATTACTTTCCGTGCCACATCTGTGCTATCACGCTGCAGGAGATTTCTGCTTTCCTGTGGCTTTGTCCTTCTCTGAGAAGCCTCACTTTGTTCCCTTTAGAGTTGTACAAGATCTGTGCTTCATTGCTGCTCTGAATAAAGCAGGCTGTTAAGACACATCTTGTATAGTTAATCTTTAATTCTGCAGACGTGACAATAAAGCCATTGTCCTTGCTAACCACCGTGAAGTGCATTTGCAAAAGGATACTAAAGGCTTTCTTCATGCAGAGGGTGCTCATTTGCACATAGCCTACCTTGCAGGGGGCAGTTTCTGCCTTTCCAAAATGAAACCTTTGGAATATTTTGTAATGCAAATTCTTGGAAAAAACAGTTCTCCTGTTCATGTCGTTCTCTACCTGTGCTTACCTTATGTCTTGTCTTCTGCTCAGCTTGCCTACTGTAGTGGAATCCACGTTCTGTTTTACCATCCACCTGTCAGTGTAACGGAGGGAAAGGTAACAGCAATTCATACCTGTAAGTGTGTGACCAAGTATGATGACTGCTGCCAGGTTATTTGAGTGGAGATCAGTGGTGATGTTGAGGACCAAAAGTTTATTGTTAACCTTATGGCAGTAAAGAGCTCTAGCAGGTGCTCTGGAAGGCACCAAGCAATTAATCTGTGCAGTCTTTGGATGATCCATTGAATTAACTGATCTGCCGAACAACGGACAACAGCAGGGGTGGGCTCTGAACTGCCATGAGTACTGCACATCCAGATCAGGGCCTGAGACAGGAGGGGGATTGGAGGTGCCTTGGGGTCCGGTCTCATTAGAGAGCCACTTGCTGGAGTTGTCAGAATCAATAGGTGACTGATGAGGCTGCCAAGGAGATCCTTTTAACCCGAGGAAATAATGGCATAAAGAATGGATAAAATGTAAACTGGTATTTTATGGTTTTTAGCGTGGCACTACACTTCTAAACTGTTTGGCTGGGAACCAAATGGGTTGGGAGTGTCTTCCTTGTCTTGCTGGGTGTGAGTCAACTCTTTACAGGCCATACTTTGATTTGTGTTTCCTTGGGAAATGCATTAATCTTCTAGCACTATTTGACAGAAATCGCACCTGCAAGCGTATTGGATTTGATCTGACGCTGCAAGGTGTGTATGTCCAGGTCAGTGGTTTTTTCAGGTGTATCAGACCCCAGGAATATCTGTCTGTGAAGCCAGGTCAGGATATGGCTCTGCAATTTGCCTGTGGGATGGGGAAGGAGGAAGACTCCAGTACTTCAAGGCAGTAAGAAGAGCGTCTGAGGCTCTGTGATTGTAGTTCTGTCACAGGCATGAAGTTACGGTTGAATTGTTCAGTGACAGATTGTGCTATAAAAGCTTCACAGTAACTGTATAACAGCTAAACTGGTACAGTTGGTTTACTAATCTGAGTCTGAAACGTGTTGCAGCTTTTCCTGGCCTGTTCCTTTCTTGGTTCGGTTAGGATCAGCCATCCTGGACTTAGGGGGCATCATGTGGAGGCTGCTGGGCAACTAAAGCCCACCTGGGGAGACAGCAGAGCTTAGCGTGCGGCCAGAATTTATGCTTGCTGTGCATGTCTCTCTTTTCCCCCTCTGATTTTCTTCCTTGGCTTTTCTTTCAATAGTACAGAGTAATACATCCTAAATGGCACTACGAAATGTCATTAAAATATGCAGGTAGTTTCTATTAATCTTCTGAAACGGTAACATATATTTTATCTTTCTTTCTGTAAAAATCTAAAGCATGTTTAATAAAACTTGTGTTTTGTACATCTGTTTTATATATTATTTAAATAAGCATAGTGATACCTTGCCAGAATTTTGTAGGACATGGATAATATTTTGCCTGAAAAGTACAGGAATGTAAAACTGTGAATTTGAGGAATTTTATATAAATATTTTCTCTCTCTCTTTTTTTTTGCCCTCCTTTCGAATTTTGACTTTTTGCTGAACCGTTCCTCCGTTTGCTGAATGTTTAGCCATTAGGGTATAGCGATCTCTTTTTCAAAGGCCAGTCAAAGAAACAATAACATGGTTACCAGCCTGAAACCTGTGCGTACAAAATTCCTTGTGTCTATGTGCATATACACACAGGTTCACGCAGGAGAATGGGATGGTGGGGTCGGAAGGTTGTAGTGCAAGGAGAAGAGTGCAGTGCGTGTATGTAACTAAAGGCAGACATTGAGTAAGTTCGTGTGTTTGTTTCAGAGGTCAATATGAGGTAAGAGCCACTTGAAATGACAACGGCAACGCAGGTTGTGAAACCTGTTTTATTGCTGTTTATAGTTTTATACTTTGCGGGGGGGGCGCTTCGTGGTGCGGTGTTCCTATGTGTGGATTTATAGGAGTTTGAACTGAAAGGTGCGCTTCACTTTGTAGTTAAAACTGTGTTTTTCAACAGGAGTTTGTTGGGTAAAGGGGAAGCGGAAGAGGTGACTGGGGTTGCTCTTGCCCACGATTAAAATGAGCCAGCGTGGTGCGCGGTCCCATGCCAGTTCTTGCAGCCATGCAACCTCTTTCCCTCTCCATTTTGGTACTGTCTATCTCTGCATCCTGATTCTTTTCTGCTGATACTAATGTGAATTGGTGGGCTTAGATAACTTTTTTTCAGATGGTGGTGTTTTGGGATGGATATTCAAATACACAGCTAGGGATCTATCTAAGTGAGATTCTGGATGGTAAGGGGAGCAGAGTCATCAGTAGGAGCTTTTTGTTGCTGGTCATTTGTGGTCATGTCATGAATTCTTTTTAGAAGTTTGCATCTAAATTTAGGGGCCTTGGCCAATCAGATATGCAGATCTTAGGACATGTTTTCGTGGTTTGAGAGGATGGCTGAGACACAGAGATTGAAACATTTAAAGGTCTATCTTGAAGATAATTACACTTGGAAAAAATAGTTTAAGAAATATGTTCATGTCCAAGGACTAGTTCATGTTAACCTTTGAGGTTGTGTTTTCCCAAGGTAAGTTGTTTAATGACTGGAAGAAAGGAGTATCTGGTGGAAAGTTTGGCCTGGGAGAGAGAACAAGAAATTCTGAGATGAATTAGTATTTCATTATCAGGATTTTATTGATGAGCTTCCTTGCTTGTCTCTCTCTCCCTTTCATGTTGTCATCGTAGAAACCCAGCATTGCGCAGGCCGAAGCTTTAACCAGTGTTCAGCTCTCCCTCTATTGGCAGCAGACTTGCTTTTTTATTATGCTATTAACGTTACTGATAAGGCACTCATTGAAAACAGGGGTTTATATTGCAGTGTTCTTAAATGCATGGACAGAAGCCCTCAGCTATTTTCCTTGGATCTTGCTAGGTCTGATAAACACATTTCAAGAGCTGCCCTGAAATGTTTTTCTTTGCTCTTCATCCAGTAGCTTGTAAGTCAAGACTGTCCAGAAGTGGGAAGAGCTGTTTATTTGTCTGGTCCACAGGCAGAACAAAACCACTTCCTCCATTTTCTAATAAAGTATCTTATCTTGCAAGTGCACATATTTCTATTTCGGTGCTGTCTCACTACTGCTGTGCAGGCCCTGTAGCAAGGCTCTGATAAAAAGGGAGCTGACTTGAGAGAACGGGTGTTTGTGCGGCGTTCCCATTCTGCTGTGCTCTGATACGTACCTGTGTGCTGCAGAAAGCAGCAAGCTGAAAGTGGTGCAACAGGTTATGTTGAATGACAGAGATCTCTTTGGAGTTGACCAGGAAAAAACTCACAAACATTTTGATTATTAGGCTGGATTTTCTCTTTACATTCCTACTTTAAATGTTTTTCTAACAAGTGCCAGTGTCTGCACTAGCTGACAAGGTTAGCTGACCACCTAAGATCTGATGCGTAATTTTTAGGTGGCTAAGTTAGAAGTTGTATCTTTTCTTTTTTGTCTCTGAACAGTTGTCATGGCAATTGGAAATGGCTTAGAGGAAAGGCCCTTTGTGAAATCATGTCTTCTGTAACTCAGAGGGGCTGTGTGTATAATCAGTGATACTGAAATGATAAAAATATGACACATTCTTCTTCTTTTGGTGTTTCTCTCCTGTTGCCTGTTAGTAAGCTGGTGGGATTGGCATTTCTTGTCCAATAAAGACCTGTAAGTTTATCTATATGGACATTTTGTATATGTATGCATGCTTTGACTTGTTCATCTTACTGTTTCAGTCTCTGCTGGGATCTAAGTGCAGTTGTTCTGACTGAATATTGTTTCCTTTCAGTGGATCTGATGGAAATAAAAGAAATTCGCCCAGGGAAGAATTCAAAGGACTTCGAGCGTTGCAAAGCAAAGCAAAGAGAAGAACACTGCTTTACTATTTTTTATGGTACCCAGTTTGTCCTCAACACCTTAAGCTTAGCAGGTACTTTTTTCTTCTTTGTTTCTTCTTTAAACTTATCAACTGAACCAATCAAATACATTGATGGAACAGTAATGCAAAGAATACTGTGGGTTTGACTTCTGTAGTTTAGGAGTGCACCAGATGTTTAAAACCTGGAGACAGACCTTTTACTTGGCCCTTCATGTCAGTGAACTGCTGCATTTGTAAAGTTTTGCTTTCAGATAGAGTGGGGTGTGTGTGTGGTTTCTGATTTGCTCAGTCATTTCTAGCAAGGTAGTCTTTTGCTGGTTAAATATCTCTCTTTAGGTTTTCAACACTGAAGAACAGAGGTGACACTGTCCTCTTTAAAGTTAGCAAAAGATTTGCTGTTGTCTTCAGCGTGGCCAGGATATTGCCCTGGCATCTTTAGTTTGGCCAAAATGATTCTGGAAACAATAACCATAAAGAGTTAGACTACAGCTCTATCACAGAAACTTTCCTATCACCTATGAGCAATAGCAGTGTAATTTGGAAAAACGAAGTTCCAGGTTGGGTTATGTCTGCGCATGTCACCCGATAATACTCACCTCTTCTAAACAAGTACTAGGAGACTATAAATAAAATTAGAAGGGGATAAAGTGAAAGTTAAGAGATCTGTGTGAAACAGAAGGAAGTTGTATGTGGTAAGGGTCGAGGCACTTCTTTCAGGTAAGATTATCCAGGGTCGCAAACCCAAAGATTTTGAAATGAAAAGGGATATGAATTCTTACAGTGCAGGCTGACTACAGTTGCTAATAGTGGAGTTTACAAAGAGATTTTTGTTCTAAAAAGTTTTTGACGGATCCTTGATCTAGAATCATACAGGTGATTTATTTGGAGTGGTAGTTCTCTGTGTCCTGTGCAGGAACACACTTTGTCCATTTAAATCATTAAATTAAATGCAAAATCTTAATGGGAGAAAAGGGCAGTGCTTTGTAAGTGTTTTAACGCTAACAGTAGCTTTTTTTAAAAATTGAATTAATTGCTTATAGATTTCAGTTCTAGAACGCAGGTTTTTTGCAGTCTGATGCACTGGAAGGTAAAGGCTGCTTGTGACTAATCCATTGCTATAGGCTTTTACTTTAAATAAGTTTTGCCATTGTTCACTGAAGTCTGGGAAAATCTTGAGTAAGTGGCTGTGCCAGGTAGTTCAGATTGATTTCCTCTGACAACCCCGAGCCCTCCTCCGTGGTGGTTCTCAAAACCAGGCCTCTGCCAGTACTTTGAAAACACTTGGTACCGTGAGATATGTTGCCGTAAAGCTGAACTGCAGAACAACATGGTATAACTTTCAGTTAAGGGGGAAATCCTTTTCCTTGTCAGAGTGCTTTGTCGCCGTTTCTTAAAACAATTGTTCCTTAAAAGGAATGGTAGCTGTCATAAAGGGCAGAATTGTCTGGGGAGAAGAATTGGTTTGGCAGTGGCAGTGGGTGTTCTTTCCGAAATCGTAACCAATTGAAAACCATTTCCATGGGGAGCTGAGGCTGGACTTTAGCTTCATCCTTGGGGGTTAAAGCATTGTTTGAAAGTACGTTTAAATAAAATGTAATCGTCATCTTTTGAGAAACTGTTCTGCTTTGAAGGCAGTTAAAAGAATTTACAGATCACAGCTCCTGTCTGAAAATAGTTTATCAGAACTGGTTTCATTGAAGAATGCCTTCATGAAATTTCAGCATGCAAGCAAATAGACTTTGCCCATCTGAGGACAGTAATGATAACTTCTCATCCAAGGCCCAAAAAATTGCTTTCAGCCTAACTGGCATTCCCTAGGGAAGGCTATACCCAGCACGCAGTTCACTGATTTATATCTGTTGGGTCAATGCATTAGCAAATGTGATCACGCATTGGGAGATGGAAAGGCAACTACATTTGAAACAAAACAAGACAGCACTAAACCAGTTTGTCAGGTTGCGAGGAAGAAGTACCTGGCTTCTAGTGTTAAGCTGCATAAGGAATTTTAGACCTTTTTTTAACTTAGCTTGTATTAAAATGTGTTCCAGTGTGTACCAGTTTCATACATTGCTTCTTTCCTGTGCCTCTTGCCTAAGCATGGTCTGGAACAATCTGTGTTTAGAGGCATGGTTAGGACGGTCAGCGGGTGGTTATGGCCATCAAAAGCCAGTACTTTACAGTTTTCATCTAGGTTGCTTGAAAAATAATTAACTAGCTTTATGCCATAACACATGGAGTTCTTTTGTCTGTGTGCTTCAAGTTGCTCTCGATCTATGTCCCTGGGCTTTTGCCACTTGGGAGACAGAAGATAAAATGAATTTTTATTCTGTTACTACAAGAGTGCAGTGCTAGTTTCATAGTCTTTCTGCTGAGATATTGAAACTTGCCTACCCTGATAAGCAGACTTCTAAAAGGAAGTATTTTTTGAACAGAGCTTCCAGAATTAACCCACCCACCCCCAAATTTATGCTGGTTTTTATTAGTTTTATTTCTAGCAACATGAAGCTATGCAATGAGATTTATCAGAGAGCAAGGTTAATCAGCACCTTTGTATACTAGGGTTTATCTAAACATCACACATTATGTCTTGGTTTTGTGTTGATTTTGTTTCGATGTTTCTTATAGCATATTGTTTTTTCAGCTGACTCTAAAGATGATACTGATAAATGGTTGTGTGGCTTGAATATCTTGTATCAAGAGGTCATGAGTGCTCCCACACCTGCGATCACAGAGAGGTATGTGGATGTATTTTCACTTTGTGAGGCCTGATGTTTCTTTGGAATCGAAAGGGGAAAATCTGAAAGAAATTTTTAAGGTGCAACAAGTTGTCACTGCTGATATTTGTTGTGAGGATATACCCTGTCCTCACTTGCTACTGGACCAAATTGTGGCTTTGATATTGATATTGTCTGTACCTACTTGCCGTTCCAGTTGGGCAGAAAGTATTCTTTTCTATCTATACAATGTGCTGCTGGGTTCTGGGCTGCATTTGTGCACCACAGTGGTTCCCGTAGAGACTGAGGATAAGCTCAATAATGACATGTTGCGTTCAGCCTTTAGATCAAAATCATGTGTGTGTGTGTGTGTGTATTCACATATATTAATGCTGCTAATAGTATTTTGCTGTGCACCTAAAACTGACATGTCCTCTAATGAGGATTTTCTTTAAAATTCTCTAAACCCCTCTTTGTCCCCTCTAATTTTTAATTTTCATGCGTCTAACAGATCTTTGAGCCAGCAGCGTCAGCTGGCATAAATCATTGACTTGCTGGAGTTACTCTAGTTTAGCTTAGCTGAAGTTTTGGCTCACTTTATCCACTTACATTTTTACAGCTTCTGGTTGCTCATTCTTTTCTGTCCTGCCCGCCCTTCCCCTTCCTGTGTTGTTTATGTGGCTTTATAATACATTATTAAGCAGAAGAAAAGTATATATTTACAAATACGATTATAAAACTGACTGAATCCTCAGATGCTGCACTGGAAATGTTTTTGCTTATATTAAGAGATGTATCTTATGATTTTTAAATATTTCTATTGAATTTAATCTATGGATCTTGATATTTCATTGGCTGTCTTTTCTTTATAATTCTTAGATTAAACCTTTTTTTCTTTTTTCGCTCTTTTCCAAAAGCTGGCTGCGAAAACAGATCTATTCTGTTGATCAAACTAGAAGAAATAGGTAAGAAGCTCTCTCTTCATTCAGCTTGTTTTTAGTGAAATTTTGTTGCAGATTATAACATGGAATGAAAAGAATTAAGTAATTCTTCATCCAAGATATGAAATACGAGACCCTTGAAAATGGCAGTTGGTCTTAGTTTAACAGCTTGAGTTTTGCCCTTTACTAAACCCAACAAGTTCATAGCACTCACTCATGTTCATGTTCGTGGTACAATGAAGAAGCAAATGGTGAAAAACAGATAGTTTTGCTTTTAGCCTAGAATTACCCTGCCAGAATGAGGCAAGGGTGTTGTCACCTTCCAGTCTTACTGCAGAGATTCAGCTCAGCTCTGCAGGTTTGTTAGGTTGCTTGTTTTATAGAGGTTTTTGCCCTTTCATAGCCAAGTTGGAACCCAGCAGCTTGGACATAAAACCCACCATGAGCTTTCCTGTGCAGCTATGACACCAGTTCTTCCTTCACTGCTGAAGCATGTTTGCATTGGAGTGACTACACTCTACTGTAGACAGAACAGAACTAGCTTTTAAAAGCTTGTTCTGGCATTTGTAACAACGGAACTGCATAAGCTGAGTTCAGCATGGGCTGCTAAAGATCCAGGGCAGATGTTTAAGTGATTAGCCTTCCCTTGTTTTAGTCCTGGTGGGTCATGAACATGGCTAGTGTGTTTGGTATCTAGTTTGCAAGTTAATGGTTTGGAATAAGGGCAAAATCTTTCTCTCTCTCTCTTTTTTTTTTTATTTCTCTTGAGCAATTGGCCTGGCTACATGAGCTTGTCTCTTGTCGCATGTTTGAATTGACCAAAGCTGTAACATCACCTCTGACTTGGTGCTTCTCATGGGAAAGAGGTCCCGTAGGTTGTAGCTCCTAGTGTGCTGTGTAGCCTCGCATGTTTGAGTTTCAGTAGTTCATTTCAGGTCCATGTCTGATGTGGGTTTGTAGGTTTTGCACAGCAAAGGAGACTTTTTTTTTTAATGAATTCAGCTGCACACCTCTCCTTAGAGCTGCCAGACATCATGCCACACTGAGAAGAATGTTAACTGCTCCTCCCCCGTATCTATTACTGTTCCAAACAAAGAACAAAATTGTGGTACATGCATTTTTTTTTAAGGTGTAATTCAGTCTAGAAAAGTACATGCGTTTCCTCTCATTTAGGCCTTTTCCTAAAAGCAAAATAAAGTGTTCTGTTTCATTGTGTGAATGAGAGTGTGCTATTGCAGGAAATAACACCGTTCTGCAGGCAGCCTGTGGCACTGTGCAGCTGGCTTCAGTGTGAGCTGAGGTGCCATTTCAAAACCATGTTTACTAAGCTGGCCAGAGTAGTGAAGGAAAAAATACCATCCTTTAGTGGTTATTTCCTTATACCTCTGATGTGTTTTGAAAAAATAGTCCTGCTATAGGGATATACTGGCAACGATCACGAAGCAAAGGCAAATGTTAGTGTAGAGAAGCTGGGTCTGACAGCATCTGTCTGCTCAAGAGGTTTCATGTGTCGCTTTAGGGTTGTTTCATTAGTACAAGGCAGTCTAGTTAGGATCAAGGGAACTTGTACTGTGGAGAGGGCAGTTTTTCATTCTCTTGATAGATGATTCATGCTTTTAGAAAAATCCAGGAAAGGAGTTTGGACTGACTTTCATTGTGTTAAGTGCTGCAGTTTCTAGGGAGGTTAATTGTAAAGGTTAGGCTTCCAGGCAAGTCCTGTTCCACAGGTTGAGTATTTCCCAGTGGTAACGAAGTCCCAGCAATTTGTTTTGGCTTGCACTTGTCTGGCCAGAGGAAATTGCTTGTGCTTCGTGTTTAGGGTACAAACAGAGCGCTCGTTCTTGCTCCTAAGAGTCGTGGTTTTTTCCAGAGGTCTGGCGACAAGGCGGAAAGCCAGGAATTTCCTGAGTTCTAATCTGGCTTTGGCATGGACTTTGGCTAAGTTCCTTCTTGCTTTGCCTCTTTCCCTCTCTGCACAATGGAAATGAGAATATCTCACAGGGTAGCTCCCTGTATAGGCACTGTAGAACAGAAGGGTTACTTTCATCTAGGTGCTAATTGTTTTTGTTGCTTTCAAGTGACTGTTCTGACCCTGTGTTTGTGGAGAGTTAATGACTTATGAATTGCACTGTAGGTCCAGAGTACTTAGCCTTGTTTCCTCAGGTATTGCATTAATGTTTGGTGGGTATTGACAGTAGGACCCACGGAGTTGTGCCTGCAGTCTCCTGACTCTTCCCTACTTCCTTTTGCTGCCATGGATTCCCCTCATCTTCCACTCTAGGACTCCCTACGCCCTTCACATGTCCCATGGTAATGCTGTGTGTTTCTCGTTGAAACCTCTCATCAGTGCCAACCCAGAGTGCCCAGAGTTTGAAAACCTGCCCTAGAACGTGTGACCTAGTTTCTGTTCTTTGTTATCCAAAGACAAGTTGAATAGCAGTTGACTGAAATGGAGCTACAGGAGACGGCTGAGTTGGCATATGTACCAGCTTGTTCTCACACAGTGTTTCTTGAAATTTGAAATGTCTTGTTTGAAAGGCCTTGCCATTACCTAGAAAACTTTGGGTTTTGAAGTGTTGCTGGTATATCACTGGACCTTCTGAAACTCCGTAAAAGGGGTCAGCAGGTCTCTGTATATCGACCTGGAAGGCAATCCTCTCTGGGAAGACTTGGTTGAGAGAGGAGGATGTGGTCATGTTCAGATGTTGCAGAAAGGGAGAGTCTTCTGCTGTGAATCAATTTTACCATCCAAGTGAATAACTGCTGGAGAAAAAGATTATAATGGTTATGAAACCTGGAGCTTTTTATTTTCTGTTTCTGCTCAGCCATTTGGTATATCCTTTGTATAATGTTTTCTGGGTCTATATTCCAGTTCCAGTGGGGCTGGAACAGTGGAAGAAAGGCTGCAGTTCATCTGACCATGTGTAAACATTTGAGTTGATCATCTAGATCCAATTAATTGCTGGTGGAGAGAAATGGGTGTTTCTGCGGCATGGTTCTTTTCATCCTAATAGAGATGCCTAAATTAATGAAAATGCCTGTTTCTTCCCACTAACTAGAAAACATGTCTGGCTTGCTCACCTGTAGTTGTTATCTGTTTAGAAGTTTACAGTTATGTGAGATGAGCTCTACTCAAAATGTTTCAATAGTCACATATTTGTGTTGACAGAAAATATATTAGTAGCTGACTAGAAACAGCAGAACTGAGAGGTTTTGCTATCTTTTTTTTTCCTTGTTTTTTTTTCCCAGTATCAGTCTTAGAGAGCTGAAAACTGTCCTTCCCCAAGTAAACTTCAAAGTGAGCAGCATGAAGTTCTTGAAGGATAAATTTGCGGTAATTACCTGATAACTTGTATTTGTTTCGTATGATCTGATAGGTGGTGTTATTTCTTTTCAGGATACTGCCTATATTTTTGCTTCTTACCATATACGGTTAAATAAATCAGATTGGTTAATTTCTCAGCTTGGCTAATTTCTCAGCTTGGCTTGGCCTATATCGAAGGCTATAAGAAAATAGAGATGTAAATGTTCCCTCTTTTCATTATACGGTTGACCAAAGCCAACACTGGGTTTTGAGTTCCAGTGCTGATACTGTGCAAGTGCATAAAAGCCATAGATAAGAAAAAGAATTTTTTTTTGCAATATGATGAAGTAATAACATCTTCCCTCCAACTTGTGCTAATATCAATAACTTCTGAAGGTTGTTTCCATTCCTACAGGAATTTTAAATATCCCCACCTTTTCCTGCTTTCCTACTCCCCATCCTTAAAGCGTACACTCTTGTTTCTGTTGCTCCAGCTAATGACTAAACGAGGCACTACTTCACTCCCGTAACATAGTGGAAGTGGAGTCAGGGTACGAAATGCAAGGCCAAAGATGTGGGCTAGGGGCACTATGTCACAAACCCAGAACCTGTTTTCTTGTTTATATTCTTAAAAAAATATATTAAAAAAATCCCCAGTGATTAAAACAAATGGAGTAGAACAGAATACATGAAAGCGTGGCAGCTGGAGTAACTTGTTTGCTGTGCAGATGCGGTTCAGGGAATTCTAAATTCACTGCATGCTGCTTTCTGTTGTAGGAAATAGGTGCTCACAAGGAAGAGCTTAGTTTTGAACAATTTCATTTGTTCTACAAGAAAATCATGTTTGAACAACAGAAATCGGTAAGCCCTTTCATGAGTAGTCTTCTTACTGTTAAACTGCTTGATCAGAATAGAGAGCGAATACTGGTTATGTTTTTGTTTCTGTTTCTTACTAATTTTCTTTATTCATTTTTGTAACAGAAAATGGTATATATAGTACTGTGCTTGCTGTGTAGATAACAGTCACCTTCAGCAACTGGCTTAAGAAGATGAACATGTCATTCATGTTGCTTCTTGTGTGTTGGTAGAAGAGATAAGCACAGATATGATGGGGTTTCTAGAAAGAACTTTTCTTGCGAGTTTGTTCAGGATGCAGAATTTCATTAGGCTTGGCTGACCTCTTTAGTGATAGGAGCAAGGTTTTTCCATACTTGGATTAATCTTTTGTCACTAAGAACACTTTGTAAATCACGGGGATGTATGCTGAGCATCAAATAACAGCTATTGTCCTCATCGTCTCTCATGCCTGGAGATTACAGGTGGTGAGTCCATTACCAGACGTGCATCAGACAGCCCTTGGGAGCCATGGATGCAGTGGGATTCCAGTTTAGCTAATTTATATGGGAAACTGCCTGACTACTGCTTCCAAAATTCATAGCACAGGTTCATGAAGCTGGTGGAATCTTGCATACATTTAGTGACTCTGAAACTTAGGAACCTTTTAAAACTGTGTGAAAACATACAGTGTGAAATTACTTGCATAAATGTCTTTGATGACATGTGCTTATTGTTGATTCAACGTGCAGTTGCTGAAACAGAAGCTTTGATAGTCAAAGTGAGTGCTGTTGCTTTTGGCAATAGAGCTCTCGTGCTGCTTAAAAGTGATGCTGAAATTATTGCAAAGTAATAAAAAAATCTCCATTTACTGTCAGGGTTTTAGTTTTGGTCATGAAGGTCTAGTTAATTAGCCTGTGCAGAAAGCTGAAGGGTAAAACACAGAATAAGGTGGCTATCTGACTTCCTTAAACTCTTGTTGTCACTCCTTGTGGATCATTTCAAAGAAACTCCTCAGTTTGCTCAACAACTGCTTTGGGTCAGCTGACAAGTTTCCTGCGATCTGTAACTATTGCTGGAAGCAATTCAGGTTTTGTATTCATGTGAATCAATGTGCTGGATGATACGTAATTCTGCTTTTTCTGGGATATCAAGCAATAAAAGCTTCCCAGAAACTTGACTGATTGTGTGTATAAGGTGCCTTATCACTAGCAAGTTCTTTTGCCTACAGTTGTGTGTGTTCACACTGAAAGGCTTGAAGTGCAGTTGCCAGGATGTTTTTTTCTTATGTGTTTAATTCAAAATGTGTCTTGCCAACTTGTATGCAGCTTCTCTAGAGCAGACAGACATGTATTTCCCCTTCCCAAACCAACAGACATTATTAGATGGTGTTAGATGAAGATTGCATATTCTTTTATTATTTATCTTTTCCCTCTTTTTTTGTGTTTTTGTTTGTTTTTAAGATTCTTGATGAGTTCAAAAAGGATTCTTCTGTGTTCATTCTCGGGTGAGACCTTTATTTTGTATTATTTTTCCATATGGTTGTCGTGCTGCAGGATTGTTTTTGAATTACATCACTGGTATTTTTTTTTTCTTCTGATGCTTTAGTAAGTGAAAAGAGATAATAGATCTTCTTGCATTCTGAAAGGTGAACTTATGGAAATAAGTCCTCAACATAATTTGATAAATGTTTTTACTTTCTGACTACAAAAATGGTATGGACTTGCACAAGCAAATTTGCCTATCCTCTGATTTTACTAAGAGCTGAACAGAACGATGGAAGGACAATTTGATGGAGAAATCTTAACTTCAGTCTGGAAAGTGGTGTGGTTACACAGGCTTTGCCTACGCTTGAGCAGGAAGCTGATAGTAACAGTTTCTGCATCTTTCACTTGGTGGGCTTGAAAATTTAATTAAAATGTGTACAACATGAAAAAGAAGGTCACAGGCATTGCTAACATTTTGACTGTGAATTAAACCAGTTTATCTTCATTTTGAATAGTTTGCCCTAAATGTTCAGCATACTTCCTTAGCCCTTGGTCATGTCATATGAATTAAACTTTGTGAGACTGCTTAAAAGCACGATTTATCACGGATGGGTACATTATAAACACCTTATTGGTCCCAGACGATGCGGCATTTGTGTCCTGCAAAAGAGAAAGCAGTTGTGCCACTTTTTCTTGGTGCAGCTGCATCTTGCCTCCTTGTTCAGGAGGTTTTGACCCATCACAGTCGATCATCTGAATAATGCATGGAAGGAGTTATTTGTGGAAGTGTGGCTCTGTGATAATTTAAGAGAACAGTGTCTCCATATGCTTCAACTAAACTTAACACCACCCATGTCAAGTGAATGCTGCTTTCTTGCTACAGAGCACTGAGCACAGATTTGGTACTTTTCCCAATGAATCACTATCAAAAGTACATCAGGAATCCAGAAGGCTTCATTTAAAGGCTCAAAATACAGTAATTAGATAATACAATATTACAAGCCTAATTTAAATTCCGTTGAAGGTATAAAACATTTCTTGGTGGTGGCAGTGCATTTATACTGTAAATCATTTTCTGCTATGACATCTGATGACACTTGCTTTCTTATTTCTTTAGCTTAACTTTCCTTTTTTTTTTTTTAAGAAATACTGACCGTCCAGATGCTTCAGCAGTTCATCTCCATGACTTTCAGAGATTCCTGCTACATGAGCAGCAGGTGGGAATGTTGCAGAAATTCTGAGGTTTTTTTCCTTGAGGTTGTCTCACAGAACTCTATGCTCATTAAAAAGAAACGTGGCATGTCACAGAATATGTTTGATGTCAGCTGTGATACTAGGCCTTGGAAAGATTTCTCCTTTGCTGCCATTGAAGTTCACAAGAACTATTATTTTTCATCTATATAAAGACTCTGAAGGTGCACCAGAAGATGAGAGGGAGGACAAAGTAAATAAGGTTTTAACTGGTCTCCATTTAGTCATGTAGATAAACAGACAAGGTTAGAAGTAAACACTGGCTGTATGTCAGAGATGACATATGTATGCCTGGCCTAGTTACAGCTGTCATCGTAGGTGCATCTGGGGTAGTGCTTTGGCCATGGCCCCGTTTTAGCAGCTCTTACATAAAAAGCTGAGCTGAGTGCCTGTATTCAAGGCCAAGGTAATTTTCTACTGAGTGGAGCCAGTTCGGTGTTCCATACCAGCAAGCAGAGAAGGGTGGAGGCAGGGATTGGAACAGTTTCTTCATGGTCTTCTATAATGTTATTTAGCACAGACACCGTGGGGGAAAACAGTGCGATGTTTGCTAGGTGTTGCTAAGCTCCAGGTTTGCAAATACGATTGAAAAGTGAGAGCTACGCTTCCTGTATAAGCTTGTTACTTTCATTGACACCCTGTTTCACTGTGTTAAAAGGATTGCACTTAAAACTGAGAGAGGTTATAGTTAAGGCATATCCTTCAAGGAGGCCAGCTTTTTTGTGTGTGTGTGAATGCATATGTGTACATATGTAGTATGTACTTTGTGGGCCTCCGGTCTACGTAAAGGTACTTAGATGGAGATACCCTTTTTTTCCCTTAGACATCATAGAGGAAACTCTTAAGATAGGTGGGTACAATAATATATATTGGCATAAACTAGTCAGATGAGAGAAAAGCAAATCACATCTCTAGGTCTCTATATTCCTTATTTGATTTTGTATAGAATAATACCACTTCTGAAGTTTTTTTCTACTGTTTTGTTATTATCTGAAGGAATCTTGGGCACAAGATCTCACTAAAGTCCGAGAAAGAATGACGAAGTTTATTGATGACACTATGAGAGAAACTGCTGAACCCTTCCTCTTCGTTGATGAGGTAAGGCAGTGATACTTTCAAATAGTTCCTCGTGGACTTTTTGCTTTCACTGCTAGTTCCTGCTTTGTTAATTGCGTGGCAGATTCTCTACACTTCTCTTGCTACATTGCTGGGTTTCTTCTAGTCTTTTATGGTAAAAACATTTACATTCAGTCTCTCTCTTTGTATTGTAGTTCCTCACTTACCTTTTTGCAAAAGAAAACAGTATTTGGGATGAGAAATATGATTCAATAGAGGCACAGGACATGAACAATCCTTTGTCCCACTACTGGATTTCTTCATCTCATAACACGTAAGTTACCAGAAGTCCCATTGTCTATCCCTGTTCAAACAGACCTAGCACGTGTTAGGAAAATCTAATACTTCTAAATAATGCCAGAAATATCCTGCATGGATGTGTGAAACCTTCCTAAAATGTGATATAAATATGGCAAATACACTTTGTGGGACTCCTTTTCCCCCTTCTCTTAAGCTCTTAGAGGTGTTGCGATAGAACCGAGCTCAGCTGCCAGAAAACCCAGACCCTGAATCGTGTTACAAAACCAAAAGTAGTCTTGAGTTCAAACTGTTGCAGCCTGTCTGCTTTCAGAAATTAAAGGTCTTGAAGGAGCTTCCAGTTTTTCCAAGTACCAACAGCCTCGTTGAGCTAGTGTCAACATTAATGGTACCTGAACATAAAAATACCGTAAGGACCTGACTCGTCCTCTGGGAAAATCTCATACTGTTAGTGTGATCTGAAGGGCAGTGGATTTGTTGCCTTGGGAAAGGAGGCAGTGATGTGTACTATTGATAGTACTATTGACAGTTTACATGTCACAAGGTGGGAAAGACTTGGTCCTGAGCAGGAAAGGAATATGGAGGCCTTAAATTAGCACATCTACAGATCGTGACTTGGCTATTCATGGTCTTTGCTTGGATAACAAGAATTAGAGCAGACAGAGGTGCCCGAGGTACAGGCAGAGTGCAATTTGCTGTCCATGCTCTTCTTTCTTTTTTGGGGTTTATTTCACGGCCAGAACTTTTTAGGCCTGGGGACTGTATTTTTGTTGTTACCGCTTTTAGAATTATTATGCTTAGTTATTTAGCTGCTGATTTCTGTAGTTTGGGTCTAAGTTATCCAGCCCTTTTCCTTGACAGCCTGCGATATGCAAAGTCTTTAGCCAAAGTAAAACATATGTGATGATGAGTTTGAACTGTCTTAAATAAAGGAGATTTGCTCATCTAGCATTGTGATGAGAAGAAAGAAGGTATAAAAAGAGGAAGGAGAGATGAACAAATAAAATATTGCAGGGAGTGAAATTAAGTGGATATGGATGTAGCTTGTAGGTGTATTTTGAAGTATAGGGTGTGATATCACTCTAAATACCCTCCACATCCCTCCAACATGATTATGCCTCAGCATGATGAGGTTTTGGTTATGTTTCAAAGCTCATGATTTGCTCTCCTGACACATGTCAGTTAGAGTTGGTTGATGTTTAGATTGAGCTTTTAACCTCCTATAACTTGGTCCATTAAAAAATCTGATAGCATCAAGTTCAGCTGAGTTCAATTCTTCCACTGCAAGTAAAAAAAAAAAAAAAATCAACACACATTCTCCATGACAGGAGAAAAAATGTTGCCCAGTGAGTGAGTGGGAAATGGTTGACATTGACTGTCTGTCTTTTACAATTTCCTTTTACTCCTTAGATATCTGACAGGAGACCAGCTTCGAAGTGAATCCTCCACAGAAGCTTACATCAGGTGCCTTAGAATGGGATGTCGATGTATTGAGTGTGAGTAAAGAGTTTGTGGAGTGGTTTGTAACATGCTCTCCATATAAGTAGAATTTCCCCTGTTTACCAAGAAAGGGAAAAGAACTGAAATCATGAACTAGTTTGTTTTCTGAAGTTGAAATTAGTCATATAAAAACCAGTGATTCCCTAAATTGTTTTTCTTATGCCTCATTATTATGTCCCATTCATTTGCTTTGATTCTTGTTCCCTTGGAATTTTACAAAGGTCTTTCTAAATCTCATCTCATTGTACACCAAAAATTCAGTCTTGGATCTGCTGCAGGAAAGCAGAGGATTTAAACTGGAATTGCTTGTGTAGTGTAGATAGATAGATAGTTTATTTGCCTTCATTGTAATACAGACAAGCCTACGGCACAGAGATTGTTGTAATTTGGTGCCATTTGTCATCCTGCTTAACTTCCTTGTAGATCAGTTGATGTCTTTTTGTATTTGTTTTCCACTAGCTGTGTATGTGTCTCTATCCCTGTGCTTGTGTTCCGTATTGAAAAGTTTGATTTCAGATTCTTGTTAGTCCAGCAGTTATTTCATAAAACTAGCTGCTACTGCCGGTTCCATTTGGCTAATGCAGAAGATATCTCAAATTAGAGTTTCAGGGTTAAAAATCAATAAAAGAGATAAGCTGTCAACTTGCCACTTGTTGGAGTGTATTTATGCCTGGAAAATTACTGTAAAATAGTAGACTGATAATATGGCTGCCTGAATTCCTTATTTCCAGATTACCGCATGATAATGCTTTGGGAAAAATTTTATATTGTATGTTACTTGTATTGGTCTTACTTAAGTGAACTTAATTTCCTCTGTGAGAGATATAAATTCATCTAACAGAATATTTTAAGAGAACATTAAAGTCTGTGTCTCAGTATGTGGAACACTGAATATTTGGATGTATTCTTTCTACTAGAGTTATTAAAGTAACTGCTTGGTCTCTTCCTTTTTCCACTGCTTGTCTTTCCTAGTGGATTGCTGGGATGGTCCTGATGGGAAACCCATCATCTACCACGGATGGACACGGACAACAAAGATCAAATTTGATGATGTAGTACAGGCAATCAAAGATCATGCCTTTGTTACATCTGAGTAAGCTTTGATTTATTTTCCTTAAGCCTGGTTTCATATACTTAGACCTTCCTGAACTTATTTTCTCTGTAACCTAGAGCAAAATCTAATAGGACAATAACGACATTCCAGTAGTCTTCATTATTGCCAAATGTGGGTCTTTGATAGATGCAGTTTTGAGGAAAAGTCCCATTACA
This sequence comes from Bucorvus abyssinicus, assembly GCA_009769605.1. Lineage (NCBI taxonomy): Eukaryota > Metazoa > Chordata > Aves > Bucerotiformes > Bucorvidae > Bucorvus > Bucorvus abyssinicus. The sequence goes on from CM020040.1 coordinate 17,446,683, forward strand.
TAACGAATTACTAAGGAAGATAGTGAGTACCCTAAAGTTGTTCAATCTCCTTGCTTGGGACTTCTTTTACTAAATTTAAGTGTGAAACTTCAAATGCTGAATAGTGTGACTTAATTTAAAAAAAAATACTAAAAGTGACAAGCAATATTTCTATAAGGTGACGTTCATGTTGTAGGGGAGGTCTGAGCTGAGAAGATGTAGGATTCATAGCATGCCTTCTTAGCTGGTAACGGGCTTAAATCTGTGTTTCTGCTCTGCCCTTCTATAACTTGTGCTGAGATGTACTTAACGCGAAAAATATTGCCCCAGAACTGAGAAAATTGGCTGTCAGTGTCCTGTTTTTCTACTTAACAGCTGGACTTAGAGAAGTGTTATTGTCTCATGTGGGACAGTGTCTGCATAGGCATATTGTGTTCATGACAACCATAAGACATGATGCATTATGGGCTCAGACCACCGGTACTATGAATGCAATGGGATGCTTTCCCTACTTGCATTAAGCAATAGGCTACCTGGAAGGAAAATCAAAATGAGAAAAGCCAAAGCTCATTCAGACATAAAATTGCTGAGGTATTTGAAAGACAGCAAGAAAGTTCACAGTTTGTTTAGCTTCCAGAAAGGGTTAATGATGGAGTCTGGTTGCTCTCTTCCACTGTCTAGTGAATGCTTATAGAGAAGATGGAGCTAGGCCCTTCTCAGAGTGCGTGTGAAAGAAAACAGACAATTTTGAGGACAGAAAAACAAATTCTCACATAATGGTGCTTTAGCACTGAAACTGTACCCAAAGTGCTTGGAAAGAATGTCCTTGCAGATATGTAACTCTTGGCTGAACAAAGCTCTCAGCATGGTGATCTAACCTAGGAACTGGGCCTTCCCAAAGAAGGGGTTTGGGCTAGATAGCCTCCAGAGGTCCCTTCTGACTTAAACGATTCTGTGATTGCACATTTGTAACTATCTGTTGTTTGTCTATCTCTATTCCTTTTGTCTTCTTGTTTAAGGATTTTCTTTGAGCTGGGGGATGAGGGAGGGTGCTGTTCTCCTTGCTTTGCCAGTTGTTGCAAAAAGAAATTGCCTTCATTCACCTTTGTTTTCTCGATCAAAGATACCCAGTCATTCTGTCAATTGAAGAGCACTGTAGTGTGGAGCAGCAGCGACACATGGCCAAAGTGTTCAAGGAGGTATTTGGGGATCAGCTTTTAATGAAGCCTATTGAAGCCAGTGCAGATCAGCTACCATCACCAACCCAGCTGAAAGAAAAAATCATCATCAAGGTAGGCTTGCTTTGTGTGCTGGTAGGTGAAATAGGAAAACCAGAGCAGGAGCCAGAAACACCACTTCGGGCTTCACAGCTTAGCTGTTAGTTTCTGTTGAGAGACAAGAAACCCCATGCTTGAAGTGTGTACTAGTAACATTTTGCGATATTGCATGGAGTTCTGTAAAACCACATATTAAAGTGCTTGCAATTGGTTTTCTTTGCAGTAAGTGTTGCTAGTTCAAGTGCAAATCGAATGTCAGCTTTTTTCTAAAGGTATTCCAGCTCCTGAAATGTCAGTGCTAAATTTCAGCAAGGGTTCACTGCTGCAAGTGCTCTTCAGAGTGTTCTTACACAATATGGCCTGCTCAAAAATGATACAAGCATGTTCTTGAATAAGAAGTTAGATTAGTCTTATTAACTCTTTTTCTCAAAGAATGCTTCTCTGCAAGTGAAACCCAAAGCACTTGCAGAGTTAAGTAGTCAGAATTGCTTGCAAACTTCAAAAATTAATAGGTGTTTACTAACTTGGTGTGATTTAAATATGCAATTGAGCCACTTGTGAGACACGGAGGTGCTCCTGTTAGAAGGCAGTCACTGTTGGGGTGTCTTACCTTCTGGGCACTACAGATGCTAGACTCAGTGCTGCTGTAGCACTTAACCAAACAAAGACTCCTCAGATTGAAACTACAGTAGAACTTTTCAAAAGGGAAGAATAGGTGGAGAATCTGAGGGCTGCTCATGATCTCTTCAGTAAAATAATAATTACTTTTGACCATGCTTTAGTTTTCCAGCTCTTGTAAGAGTACTGCATCCTATGGATTAAACCTGCAAAGAGAGGAAATAAGGGTAGATAGAAATAAGCATACCGCTCTTGAATGTAAGACTGCAAATAATAGCACCCCACTATAAGGTGCCAAAGTTCTGTGCTTAAGTTGTTAGGTTTTTTTCCTCTTCAAACTGTCTGTTGTTACCTTGAGGAGCATAGAGGGGAGTTGCATTGGCACATCGATAACAACATGACAGGTCTGATTTAAAGGAAATTACAAACTACTATGAGTCTGCACAACAGAACGTCCATATCACTCTGTCCTGTCTAAAAGAGCATTAAAGTGTCTTTAAATAGATCAGCATCTGCCAGTGAGCTGGTTGTGTTATTTGGCTTTTGTTTAGAAAATGTTGTCAGTAAACAGAGGCAACTCCTACTTCAGGGGCCTGTGGGATTTTTCAGATAAGCCTGTCAAACTGAAATCCACCTTCAACAGGCTATGCAGAACTGAATGTGGTTGAGAACTACTAGGTAGGAGATGATTAATCCCATCATTAACTGCAGTTAAGTATTGATGTTACCTTTCGCCCCTTGAGCCACTGGTTTTTGTATGCACTCTCAAGAAAGTAGGATTTATTCCCTATTTTCATAAGTTTTCCCTTCTATTCATTTTTCTTGTAGAAGAGTGAATTTCCTGTTCATTCTAATTCCTTATCTTCTTGTTTTGTTTTTTGTTCCTTATGCCCTGCTCTCTGCAGAGGGATCCTTGTTTTATCCTTACTTCTTGGTATGTGTCACTTCACGTTTTCTGTCCTCTAAAGAATAACGCGCTTTTGTCACTCTAGTTGTTTCTTCATTGCTTGAATGATACCTCTACTACATTTTTAACCTTTAGTGTGAGATGTAAATTTTAAACAAAGATCCAACCCTGTTACATAAAGTCTTGTGGAACAGCTGTTGTTGTGGTAATGACAGAAGAAAGCTGTGCAATGGAGGGAAATATTCCCAGTAATACTGAGTATGCTGAAACTCTGTGACCAATTTTATATATCATTCTATGGGAGGGGATGATGCAGTGGATTTTTTTGTTTTTAAGCATAAAAAACTGGGGCCAAAGGGAGACATTGATGTGAACTTGGAAGACAAGAAAGAAGAAAAAAATCAACAAGGAGAACTTTACATGTGGGACACAATTGAACAGGTATATGACATTTTCTACAGTTTGTTACTAGGTTGTGTAATACTGGAAAAATACATGAATTTTCTCAATATTTGTGTAAGTAATATTGTTAGATGAACAGATAGGAATGAGGAGAAGAGGGTTGGTTGTTACACCTTATTTTGAAACCGTGGCTAGGGAGTTTCCCTCTGTCTTGCTATTGGATTTAATATCTCTCAACTTTTAGAAATGGACTCGGCACTACTGCGCTATTGCTGATGAAAAGCTTTCCTTCAGTGATGATATAGAACAGAATGCTGATGAAGATTCATCAAAGGTGATGGTCATATTTTGTTGTTTAAGCATGTTTTCTTTATTCTCTCAGATTATTTCAGTGTCTACGGATATGTATTTTTTTATGCCAGTGTTGAAATTGTAGAGGATCCATGTCAGATAACAAGTATCTGGAGATAAAAAGTTCTAGATAGGGTCTTTGCCAAGGTACTCCAGTTAACTCTGTTTTTAATAAAATCACTTATTCCCTTGGCTAATTGAAGAGTTGCAAAGAGGAATACAAAGACAGAGAAATACAATTTTGGTAATTAAATGCTAATGCTGGTGTGTGCACTGACAGTCAAAGTCTTTATATGCCTTTGTCTAACTTAGTGCTGTTCTCAAACCAGTCAGTACTATGCACTAAGGTTTGTTGTGTCACAGCACACCTCTTACACAGCACGTGTTGTTGCAGAGTGTTTGTCACAGGTAAGCACGTTACTTGGCTGTTGTGCCTGGTAAAGCAGAAGCACGAGGATCAGTACGCGTTGCAGTAGCAGTAATGTTCGGCACAGTCTCTTGTTCCGACCTTTTGGGTTTCCATGCTCTTTCGTTGCTAACCTGTATGTGCGTGGTTCAGAGCTCTCTCTGCACATGCAGAACATTTCACCCATTTAATGTCAGTAAAATAATTAATGTGTAAGGAAGAACACAGATGAATCCTGGAGAAAGCTGATTAGAAACTTCATGGATTAGCAGTAGGGTGTTTTGCCTTGAAAATATAAATCAGTGTTTGCATTGCTGCCTTCTTTCTGTTGATTACATATTGATCACTGCTCCTAAGAAATGGCTTGACTGGGGAGGAGAGTCAAGGGGTGACTATGAGGGTGATTGGCTTGTTTGTGGAAGGAGAGTCCAGGGGTATGAAGAGCTGAAATCCTGAAATAGCAGATTGTTATATCAATAACAAGTACTTTGTTTCAAAATCGTAATATTAGAAATGCTCTATAAAAATTCTTATTTTCTGGTCTAGGAGGTGAAACATACTGAACTGCACTTAAAAGAGAAATGGTTCCATGGAAAAATGAAAGAAGGGCGAACAACTGCTGAGAAACTGCTTCAGGAATATTGTGCCGAAATGGGTGGCAAGGATGGGACATTCCTGGTTAGGGAAAGTGAAGCTTTCCCTAATGATTGCACCTTGTCATTCTGGTACAGTGATTGTCATTAAATTTTGTGTGGGGGATGCATTATTTGCTCAAGATGTTTGATCTTTCAATTCAGGGGTAAATTGCTGGTTTTTGCACTGGAAAGGTAGTCTCATGAGTGTACCTTTATTAGCAGACTGACCTTTTCAATGAAAGGATCCTCTAGAGGGAAAATAATAAAGAATTTTCCTTATGCACCTCTTCATTTTTTCAGGAGGTCAGGTAGAGTCCAGCACTGCCGGATCCGTTCTACAAGTGATGGGGACACTGTGAAATACTACCTGACGGATAACCTCACTTTTGACAGCATCTATGATCTCATTCAACACTACAAGGAGGCCCACTTGAGATGTGCTGAATTTGAGCTGCGTCTGACGGATGCTGTGCCTAATCCCAGCCCTCATGAGACTAAAGAGTATGTACAGCAGAAGGCAAGCACCAGGGTTGTTATGTCAGCATCCTTTGCATTGTCCTAGGTGGTCTTGGATATTTTGCATAGAAAATTCCCTGGATTCAGGAGCACCTGAGTGGTGCTTATCTGAGGATGTCATAGGAATAGGCTTCCCTGACAGATGCTGAGTAAGATCACTGACTTTGTGAGAACTTGGTACAACAGAGAGCAGTCACTGGGAACGCCATTTACTAGCAGCAGCTAGGAAAATCAGTGAGAACGGTAATGCTGTAAAAGTGTGCCAATTCTGTCTTTCTCTGCTCAGTGTTCTACAGCCCCCAGTGGGCTGAATGAGATGTTTAGTAGTTGGCTGTGGTCTGGCAACTCAGTGGTATTGGTCTGTGCCATCTGGAAACTCTGTTACTGGGGCAGTGAGTCCAAACTGTTAACGTTTTTCTTATCCTGCCCTCCAGCTCACCCCTGTCCAAGCTGGTGAGGCTGACTTTGCCCCATGCTGACAGGAAGTAGTATCACTTGGTGTTTGTTTCCAGCTGGTATTTGCCTGATGTAGACCCTGGGCAGAACTTGCACTCATTTGCGAGAAACTGAAATCACTGCCCTTTGTTCTGTTTTCTTTTCAGTGAGAAAAAGTAAATCTCCTTTGCATGTGAAATATTGATCTGTGACTTGAAACTTTGGGTTTTTTTTGCTCCTGCCCTGGGATCTGGGGGTCACTGACTGCCTGTAGATAACTTCAGAAGCCACTGAGGGGAGGGTAGAGTTAAAGGGTTAGGCTTTCCAGCCTTTCCGTAGAAGGTGGAGATAGACTTCCAGTATAAGTGGCCACAGCTTTACTGAAGGCATGTTAGATGCAAGATAGGTCCATCCCTACAGTAAATGATAAAATCAAGCCCTGAATAAAATAATTCAAATGCCTGGTGTTTTTCTTTTGTCAGTGTTTGGGCTTTTGCTTCAATCTACTATGTCAAAACTGAATAAGCTACTGAAAGCGGAATGTCAGACTAAAAGCAGGATCCAGTGCCTCTGTTTCAGGAAGGACTGTGGATTTATGTTTTATGATTTCAGACAGACAAGGTGTTCAGATACATTCTTGATGTTTCATCCAAAATAGGCTGCTGTGTTACAACGTTTTGTAATAAGCTGCTGTCATAGGTGGCGAGATGTGGAAAATCTTATGCATAGTTTTTCTAGTAATGTTTGAAACTCTATTGTTAATAACACTACCTGTTATTCTTACTGAATGACATTTGACAAGCTTTGTAATCCTTTGTCCATTTTGATTTGTAACTGCTGTAGTTGGTACTATAGCAACTTGAGTCGGGGAGAGGCAGAAGACATGCTGATGCGAATTCCTCGAGATGGAGCCTTTCTGATTCGAAAGAGAGATGAGCCTGATTCGTTTGCCATGACTTTCAGGTAAGAAAAGACAGACATGACTACATTACCTAGTAGCTCAACAAAGTTCTGGCTTTTTCTTATTTAAAAAATACTGTGGTCTTCTTAGAGTCATAAAGTTCTTGCTTTCAAACTTTGAGTAATTAGCCTGGTTGATTTGTGCAGCAGGTCCATGTATGAGAACATGTACAAGAATTAATTTGTGACTGGAATAAACCTTTATGCTTTTTTTAGAGACTATTGGAGCACTGACTGTTTCCTTCTTCCCATACAGAGCTGTGCATGGCCCTTTTTCACTTCCTTGTCCCTCTGTACTTCAGGGTGTTATTTTGAAGTTTTCTTTGTTGCTGGTTCAGCAGTGGTTCTAGGTCCTTATGCCCTTGAAATCCTGCCCTGTCATATAACTGATTGAAATGAAATGTCAAAACGAAATTGTCAGCTTTTCTTCCTAGGGAACATATTTTTGAAACTGTGGTTCTTGCAACAACATTAATAAAATGTATAGAATTGTGGTGTTCTCCGTTGTGCCTTCAAATCAAATTGCATTTCTCTGAAAATATGTATTTGTGCAATATATAAAATTGCCTTGGAAAAACAAATACTTCTTTTTCTCTTATTTACATGCCTTACTGTGTATTGAAGATGTCCAGAATTCCCCAGTCCCCTGTGTGCTTTGGTTTGAAGCTTTCTGCTCTTACCAAGGTGGATATTGAAGTAACTTGAGCTGCAGCATCTCAATATAACCATTTCACTGTGGAGAAAACAAGAAGTACGAAAACTTCAACAGCTTGAAAAGGACACAGGGGTCTTCTGTGGGTGGAATGGTTGTCAGTGGATGGTTTTGTTGTTACCAGTGCAAGCACAAACCTTGTGTTCAAGCACAAGAGATTTTTTTTCTTTCAAATAGATTCCGGTAGTTATCAGAATGGTTATAGCGAAGAGACAGCTATTTGTTTTGAGAGGAGTGTGTTTGTCGCTTAGGGACAGTGGTGGATGAGCAGCAGCAGAATCCAGAGGGATTTTCAGTCTGATCAGAGACATTTATATTAATATGAAGGTGACAGAATACTTATCTGCAGGGGAAAAAAGCAGGGGAATTTTATCTAAGCGAAAACATGGGGATTTGTCCCAAGGCCCTGTACACTGTAGAAAAGTGAGAATATCATTTTGTGAATTTAATCAGGCAACTGGAATTCAATTTGAATAGAAGAGGCTTTGGAAAAAATTATTTCATGTGATTAAGATGCACAAAGCAGTTTTGGTCCAGTTTACAGCACTGGTGCTCTCACTGCAAGTACCAATACCTTTTACAGCACCTGCACTTGTTTCGCAGAGCGGAGGGGAAGGTGAAGCACTTCCGAATTCAGCAAGAAGGTCGTCATTTTGTGCTTGGGACCTCGGCCTATTTTGAGAGTTTAGTGGAGCTGGTAACCTACTATGAGAAGCATCCGCTGTACAGGAAAATGAAATTGCGTTACCCAGTGACTGAGGAGCTGCTGGAGCGCTACAGCACGGTAGGTGATGGTCTTTGTACGAGTGCCAGTTGCTGTAGTGGGCAGAGTCCCAGATCTAGACCTGGGGGTGCTGAGTTTGATTCTGGGTGTGGCAGATGACCGTTGAAGGAGATTAAGCAGGTAGTTTTCTTATCTGTTAAAATTGAAATGGTTGTACTGACTTTTCTCACAAAGGTTTTGAGATATGTGAAGGAATGAGCTTCATCTTTGATTACAGGTCAACTCTTGACTTCCATATGATATGATTAGCAAAGCTGCTCTGTGAAGTGGGGGATCATTGCTCTGCTAAAATGAGTTTTTGATAATAGCCTCACCTGTGGCTGGCCCTGTCTTCTGTTGGTGAAGTGGGCAGAGATCTTAAAATGATCATGCAGATGCCAATTGCTAAGCATTTCAGGAAAAAAGGAAATATTCTACTGTGCCTTTTGCTCTGGACAGGCAATGGCATTTGCTTCGCTGCACTGGAGCCATCTCAGGGATGGTCTTCAACTGCCTTCGGTGGTAAATATCAGAGGTACCTCTGAAGGCTCAGTCTTTGAGATAAGCGTAAGGAAGTCTCCCCAAGAGATAGTTGTCTCTGTCCATTGACTCAAGTAGGAGCCTAGATAATCAGCTTAGGGTAGAGGTCTACTTTCTGCATGGAGGTGTTTCATGATGAGAGAGCTGTGCCGAGGTAAGTGGCTTTTGAAAAGTCTGAGATGCTCTCTTCTGTTTAACAAGCTGCTGCTCTTAGCAGCTGCAGGAAAAACCCATTGGGCATGTTTGAGGCAATCTGGTCTTGTCTTTTTTTGTTTTGTCTGGGGAGACTAAAAGGGACTGAAAAGATTTTAGACCTCAAGATTTTGTATGATCTTGCCTGTAGCTAAGGTTCTGTATCCTAGGACCAGGTCCAAACAGGAACAGGAGGAGAGAATAAAATGAAAAATATGACCATGTATATTATTTCAGAATTTCTATCTGATAGTGAAACCAATACTGGAACTAAAGTCCTGTAACACAGAAATCATAAATGCAGGTATTGTCTTCCCTGGTTGCACATAGAAGGGTACTCACAATCTCAAAGCTATTTGACAGGTTAAGAGATACCTTTGTGAGGTACTGCTGCTTCTTCCTGTTTTACTGTTCATTAAACTGGGGCATGGACAGGTCAAATAACAAACTCCTGTTCAGCTATGTTCAGCTATAGAAGTGAGCGTAACAGCTGCCTGGCTTCCCTCCTGTTTGCATGTGTATTGTCAGAAAGGTGGTTTCAGCAACGAATGTGTTCTATTAACATTAAATACTTCTCTTATTTTCGAGTCCTGTAAATTCATAATTTTTTTTTTCTTCCTGTTTTTAGGAAAAAGATATTAACTCCCTCTATGATGTCAAGATGTATGTGGAACCCAGTGAAATCAACCCTACAGTGGTATGCTTATAAAGAGATACTCATGCTTACTGTAGACTTCTGAAAATTATGAGCCTTGTTTATTGATTTCTTGTTAGCAGTAATGAAAAGGCTAATTGAAAGTGTTAGGCTGCTTGATTTGTGGGGGACTGGACAGCAGAAATTTAAAGGGTGTGGCATTTTTCTACTATCTCTTAAAATTTGTACCCATATGCTTTCTTGTGTGCAAATCCTGTATTGATTCATCCACACTGGGAGTTGGGGCACTTTCTGCTATTGAGTCTGTGGAGGTAATTTGATTTGGTTTGCGTGCTTATGCAGGTATGCCCCCAAATTAAATAACCTGTGAGAAGATGCAATCTGACAAAGCCACATCTTCATGGAAAGAAAGCACAACATGTAAACCCCAAGTGTGTGTGTGTGTGTGTGTGTTTATGAGCACCGTTATTTGTGCACAAAATCATTGCAGTTCCATTAGCAAATGTGGACTGCATGCAGAAATAGGTGCAGGGTTTATTCATGTGCTTTCCATATAAAAATGGTGACTTTGGTTTATTAATGAGTTATAAAGTTTATCTTCTTTTAAGATATAATGATTTAAAAACAGGTGGAACAGCAAACATCTACTAATCTCTAATTCTTGTTAACGCCTGCCTACTTGTAAATCCTCATAAAAGTTCGCCTGCTTGTAAATTTTGTGGCTCTAATTCTTTTTAGGTTTTTTTGGCCAATGAATTTGCATTGCTGCTGAAGAATTTGAGTAGTAGTAAATTCAAGATAAAACAACTGCTTGTCCTGCTGAAACTGGAGGTCTTCCTAAAGGAAATGTGACCAGCAGGAAAGCTGACATGGTTTTGAAGTGGAGGCTTTGTAGGCATCTAAGCCTAGAAACTCCAGCTGTGTATAAATACATGTAATGAAGATAGAGGATTGGTCTGTCACTCTATGTTTTTCTTTTTTTTTTTTTTCCTGCAGTAATTATGTTGCAGTACCCATAAAAGAAAGTATAAACGAAAGTGTGGTGTTTTTTCAAAGCTGATGCATGAACAGTAGCACTTAAGTAGCATCACTTGCTTCCACCAATAGATGTCACTCTGGAACTTTAGTATTATGTTTTCTAAGCTTCATAACAAACAAAAAAGAGATCCAAAGGATCCAATCCTCCCTCTTTTTTCTTTTAAGATTGCATTATTGATTATTTTATGACCTGTCCTCCAAGATGACTCCTTTGCTCTGTTTCTCTTACAGCCTCAGAGAACCGTGAAAGCCTTGTATGACTACAGAGCCAAAAGAAGTGATGAATTGAGCTTCTCTCGAGGAGCTTTAATTCATAATGTCACAAAGGAAACCGGAGGCTGGTAAGGACAAAGATTCCTCATAGGAGAACTTCTGGTAACTTACTAGAAGGAGGAAAAAATTGAGCTTTGTGTAGTAGTTTTTAAAAACTTTGCCTGTTGTCTGATTGCTGCTTATTAACTGTGGCCTTATAAATCTTAAAGCCGATATCTTAAAAAAAAAAAACCAAACCCAAACCTTCTCATCCTTAAGCCTCCTTTCATGTTTTCCATTTTTCTATCCTACAGCAATAATCTCAGCCTGCAGAACCTCCATAGCCTTGTGTAACCAGTATTTTTCCTTCACTGCATTAATCCTTCATGTACACTTGTGTATTCTGGGAAGTCACACATCTGTTACCATTGTCATCACCGCTCTGTTTCTTTCCTTGCTCTGCTAAGTACTTCTCAGGGTTCAAACCCACCTTGTTTAGTTGTCTGTACAGTCTTCTTTCATAAGAGATTTTCTTTCTTAGCTGGCTTGTAAATTGCTTGGAAAGCTCAGGAATCTAATGTTTCCCTGTAGTTTCTGCAGAGTAATCAACCACATAATAGTATTTTTAGTACTGGAGGGGGAAAAAGCCTCTGAAGTCATTAATGGCAGTTTACAGTAACTGTAATCCCTCTGAAATCATCAGTTACTGCAGTTAATGATCATTTTGTTAGAGCTTTTAGCTACTTCATCACTTACATTCTGGTGATAGCCAGCTAGACCAAAGCCAGTATGGAGTATTAATGACCAATTTCTTGAGGATTATTGCTCCATCAATGGGCTGTTGAAGCTCTTTAACTATTTTTTCTCTATATATACTTATCTTTTTAAATTCAGGTGGAAGGGGGATTATGGAGAAAAAGTCCAACACTATTTTCCATCTAATTATGTTGAAGACCTGTCATCTGATAACACTGCTGAGCTCGAAAACCAGGTGAGGGTTGAGCTTTGTCCACTACATTGCCCTAGAAGCTGCTGCCTACTGGAAGTCTGGTTTGTAGAATTAGGACTCTGCTTGCTGTGCTTGAGAGAACAGAATAGAGAAATGGATGCATTCTGCACAGTTCTCTGCCGTTGAATATTTTTGTCAGGACATCCCTCATAGAAAACTGCTTAAGGAGATAGCTGATTTGGTGGGGTTTTAGGAGATTATAATGGTTTCCTGTAATGAAAACCATACCAGTTTAGGTTTTTCAGATAGTTTGGCTAAACAATAATGTGCCTGAAACTTTGAACTAGTTTACCTGTATATTTACTGCCTTAATATATGCAAATAAAAAACCGATGTATCCAAACACATCGTACTAGCCATTTCACGCCCCATTATTAAGTTTTTATGCATAACTAACCGTATACTGTTTGTCAGAAGTGTCTACAAGCTTTGTCTTGGACAAAGATCTCTTTGACAAAAGAAAACAAAACTCAGAGTAAGCAGTTTTGAAATTTTGGAGTTTTAAAAATAAAACGTTGAATTCTTTGTTTTTCTGAAGCACTTCCAATGATTTTCTGAGAGGCTTTGGAGGAAAAGACGTGTATTAGAGTCCTCCCCCCACCTCACCTTGGATCATTGCAGCCCTAAGCAGACTTGAAAATGAGCAGTTGTGTCAGGACAACTGCTGCACTCATTTTGACTACTCTCGCTGTAGAGATTCTCATATGTTTCTCAAAATGAGAAACTCTTTTTGTGGAAACAGGCTTTTAAACATTATAGTGGGCATGCTTTCAGTGAAACCGAGGTTAGATGTAATGGTGCATGTTTATTATTGGGTAATGTCTTGTGAATATTCACTCGAGGAGATTGAGGGTCAGATTTAACTCATGTTTTTCAGATTATCGAGGACAATCCATTAGGCTCTCTGTGTCGTGGCATACTGGTACTCAACACGTACAACGTTGGTATGTATTTTCTGATGCTTACACCTGGACTCCTGAGCTTTCTTTGTTGAGTAGATGCTTTTGTGTTTAGCAGGAAAGATTAAAAAAAAACCAAACCCACACCTACTTGTATTAATATTGCTAATATAATTAATATGATGAATCTTTATGATACTAACTGTTGCAATAAATCAACAATGACAGCTTAGCAGAACTGTTGGTTTTTAATATAAATTTATTGCTACTGTGTTGCCTAACAGTGAAAATGCCACAAGGGAAATACAAAAAGCCTTTTGTCTTCATTCTGGAACCTAAGAATCCAGAAGATCCGTGTGTTGAGTTTGCAACTGATAAAGTAGAAGAACTCTTTGAATGGTACCAAAGTATCCGTGAAATCACTTGGAAAACAACAGAAGAGGTATTGATAAAAATTGATCTGTTGTTGGGTTTGTAGTGTACTGCTATAAATTTACAGTAGAATCTGTCTTCAGCTGCCACACACTGCTAAATCTTGCTAACACATGGTCCTTCACTCTCTTGCATATTGCTATTTGTTCATTTTATTGATACTGTGAATCTTGTTCCCTAAACTCTTGGGAATGGTATGTAAATCAGAATTTTGTGGAAATTTATGTTAACAGGAATTTTTCAGCAGAGTACTGCCTGTGTTGCACCCTATACCTCAGTGAAGGGTGCTTAATAGTACAAAGTAGATACCATTACAATTCTACATCTGATTACACTGGTTCAATCCTAGTGTTAAACAGAAGAAACTCAGGATGTAGTGTTTGGAGCTGTGAATCTCGTAGTGAGTATAAGTAAATCTGAGCTGCCTTTGCCTAAGCTGCTTTTAATCGTGTTTACTAACTTTGCTTTCCAGTGACTGCAGTGGCACTGACAGGGAGGTGTTTGGCTAATTATTTATTTGTAACCAATAGCCACATTCTGGATTTACAGTAGTAAATCTTCAACAGTAGTATTTCCAAATCCTTGCCTAAAGATTAAAGGATTCTGCATAAGTTTAGCTTCTACATCCCTCTAGGAGTACTGCCACTTAAAGACAGTCTTCAGGACTTGCTTTTCCTGTTTTGATATATTAATTTATCTCCCTGCCATATTTTCTAGTATTTAAGAAGTCTTCAACATGACCAAAAAGCCCTTACAATGACTATGCTTAAGTATGCTCTTTCCTTTGTTGGTTTTATTCACTTTTTATTGTTAAGTGAGTGATACAACTGATGGAAAATATGTTTCAATATCATGTTGTCTCATGCTGGTTTTCTGTCATCTGGAGTGGTGTCATCTGAGGGTCATGATAATACTATTTATAGCAGGCAAGTTGGTGTCTCAAGCAGAGGATTGCAAGTTCAGCAAGGGAAGAAGCAACAGCAGCTGTTGACCTATTGTTGGGAGAGATAGGGTTCTTCTTACACAAGGCTTTCATTTAGAAATAAAAATGAGAAAAAGAGAAACATGACCTAGAAGAAGTGTCTCTACATGGAGTGTTTTTTACAGTACATCAGTGGCTCTTCAGGAGCTTAGCAGCTTTTTCTCCCTCTGTACAGTTAGGGAAGTATTAAACACTCTCTGTTCAAAGATGCTTTAAACCTAATTTCTGTCAATCAGGAGGCTTTTCTCAGTGTGGCCCCTAGAAAGTTCACATGACAAACTGCTGCATGGGGAGGGGGAAAAGATGAGGAAAGGGCCTCTTTGCCAATAAAGTTAACAGGCTGGATTTTGGAGAAGGAAAAAGCATAATGAGTCAACACTGTGCTACAGTATGATACAGATTTTTTATGAGTTCGTTTTTGGGCTGTGTCCATTATACACAAAAGGTAAAACTAGGCTTCACATGTCTTCTCATCTCTGTTTAGTACTGACACTTGGCATGCTCCTAGGAGTGGTTGTTCATTGCTAGCTCTCCTGCTTGGTTGTCACTATGGGGCTGTGTCTAAAGAGGAGTTCATGGCATCTAGAAGAGGTCCTTTTCTATTTGGAGCAATGATTACTGTTGAGCAATGTCTGGGAAACTGTAATGGATCAGAGTATGGTGAGGTTCATACAACTTTTTCCCGAGGTTATTTCCAGTTCCAGACACTGTATTCCGCTCGGCTATTCTTAGACTTCAATGTACAATCTCTGATTCAGTGAAACATTCTGGAAACCCATGGCTCCCTAGCTCTGATTTTCATTCCTCTTCAGTTTGTCTTGTGGAGGGAATTCTTTTGGAACACTTCCTTATTGCTGCTGCTTCCTAACCTCTGTGCCAAAGCTAATTGCTGTTGAGAGTGGGGCTGTTGTAACATGCTTTATCCTGTAATTACTGCTTCTGTCTGAAAAGCATCCAGCCCAAAAGTCTCCACTCAGGACAAGTCTTGCTCATTTCAGTAGTTTCCAATCTCTGGTTGCAGGGACTGTTGCTCAGCTTCCACAGAGCAGGTGCTTGCAAACAGGGAAGTATATAGTGGGTTTATTACTGATGAAGACAACAAGATGGCATGTGATTTTCCAGCCATAACGTTATTGGTTGATGCACAAATAGAAAACCGCAGAAGTGATGCTTATAGGGTTTGAATGTAGCTGTTTGTGAGTTACTAACAAGACTTAAGTCCTGCTCAGGATTGCAAATAAATAGAGAGACACTTCACTACCCTTTGCATTTTTTCTGCATACATTTGCATTTATATAAGGTATAGAGTTGAGATGTAACTAAAATCAAGTAGAGCCACGTTAAGAGAAAAAAAAAAAAAATCGTTGCCAGGATTTTGAGTAGGACTGACCGGGGAAGCACTGAAACACTTGCTTATAAAAATGTAAAACTTTGTTACTTTTTACAGGAGAACAGGAGGAAATACTGGGAAAAGAATCAATTGATTGCCATTGAATTATCTGATCTTGTAATCTACTGCAAGCCAACAAGCAAGACCAAGGACAATTTAGGTATTTCCTTTAATATTACATCTGAATTTTACCCTTTCTACTATCTTTACAGACGTTAGTTGAAATTTTAGAACTGAAGATAAAAGTCTGTTCTTTCTCTACTGGAAAACAAGGATCTGCCTCACCCATGCAGTTTTCAGTGGCACTTGAAATTGTACACTAGGGAACTTGATGCTATTCATCTGTTACCAAAGAACTGTCACAAATTTCTAACTGGTTAAGTGGAGACACCCTCTCATAGGTGTCTTTCATGGGGAAGCTGACTAGTTATGTGTCAATTGACTTTTTTGATATGGAGAAACTCTGGCTGAACACTGGTGATTTGTTTGTAAAAACCTTCAAAATGGATTTGCTGTGCATTATATAATTTTACTGTAAGAACCTGTTTGCCGTTTATGTAAGCTATTGGAATGGTATATGGCTTCATAATATAAATGAGAACTGGGGTCTGTGTAAGTGCGGGTGTGGAGTCTGACACTGAAATATGTACTTCTTAGGGCACTTTTTTGACATTGCTGCTGGAGAAGCCAGCAAATGTGCCTTTTTTCTTTAACTTTCTTTGCAAACGTTTTTAATAAGCTGTCAGTGTGGTTAAGACATTATAATTACAGTCATTGTTTGAGGCATTGGCTAACCCTGGCTCACCCTTTCTTCTCCCCGTTTAAACCCAGGAAAAGAAGTCTCATTTAAATACGTGTTCTAGTGGTCAGAGTACATTATCAGCAATGACGAGATGAGAACGTGACCGTAGGCTCTTACCTGCCCTGCTCCAACGCATGTGGCAGGCAGGCAATTTTAACTTTGATGCTCAACCAATTTGCTGTGTCTACATGAAAACTGTGCCAATTATTGCATTAAAGGACAAAGCAAAACAAAGTAAAACAAGGTGTTTAGTAGAAATGCAGTATAAATGTCGATTTCTTTCTTCCTTTAGTAACCACTCTTTTTCCTCCCTACCCTGTGTAGAAAATCCTGATTTCAAAGAGATCCGTTCTTTTGTGGAAACCAAGGCAGAGAGCATTGTTAAGCAAAAGCCAGTTGAGTTGTTGAAATACAACCAGAAAGGACTGACACGTGTCTATCCTAAAGGACAGAGGGTTGACTCATCCAACTACGACCCATTTCGCCTCTGGCTTTGTGGCTCCCAGATGGTGGCTCTTAACTTCCAAACTCCAGGTAATACTCTCTTTATAAAGAAGGATCTAATCCACTTGCCATTTCACCATAAATGAGCCCCTTTCTGCCCCCCCTGCCATTTCAGTCACTGTGGCTGTCCTACTTATTTTACTTCCCTGCAAGAACTAAAGTTTAGTTTTGAATGTGTGGATTGCCTGTTTGAGCTGGTCCCCAAAAATCAGTCTCCAAAAGCCCTGTCTCTGAGCCTAACTAGCCCCAATCTTCGAAAGGTTTATTTCATCTCGATCTCTGTGATAAGCAAGCAGAGATATTTACAGTAAGTTTCAGGTGGGTGAACAGTCGTTCAGCCACAGGGAAGGCTGTACTCCGCTTTCTGTTAAGGGCCAGCTAGCTTATGACACATTGATGAGAAACTAATTGTGAATGGAGATGGGTTTGTTGGGATTTAAATTGGTGAAAATGGCCTGTCAGGTTTGGTTACTGAAGGGAACAGTGTCTTCCAACCTACCTTTCCAGCTCTTTCTGATAAAGTGGTGACCAGAAGAAATTACAGAGAGGAGCCATGGTCTGGTTCTTCCTCAGCTTTATTCAAGTGGGAATCTTCTGTTATGACTGTTTAACTCTCTCCCTAGATAAATACATGCAATTGAACCATGCCTTGTTTTCACTTAATGGACGCACTGGCTATGTTCTGCAGCCAGAAAGCATGCGGAATGAAGAATATGACCCAATGCCAAATGACTCAAAGAGGAAATTGCAGATGATCATGACAGTGAGGGTAAATGTCTTTTGTAAAACATGTTTTTTACAGGTCATAAATATCTGTAGAACTAAAAATAAAGCTATTATGTTTCAGAACAAGATCTGACAGATTGTCAAAACACTGTTTTTAAATGTCAGTGTGTTTGAGAATAAAACCAATTCTGCTGTTTCCTGAAAAGAAATATATATCTTTATTATGCTAATGAAGCACACGCTATAGGACTGAAAACACAATCCTGGGATAATTTTATATAATTGCTAATAAAAATTCCAAATGAACTAACTTGCATTTCCAATCTAGTGACTTCTCAATAGAAGGGTCCTGTTGGAGATTGGTTGGCAGCAGACTAACTAGTTCAGAGATTTCCAGTGTGGAAGAAAGATACATATAAAGAAATATAGACACTAAGCATCAGAAATAATAAGTTGATCCCCCCTTCATCCTATTGAGTGCACTGTGACTTAATCAGAATGTCATTCTCATTTTTCATGGAGAGGTGTGTTTATCATTTTAAAATTGTGCCGTGTTGTCTTCTGGTGCCAAACAGGAATTGAACTTGTTTCTGTTCTCCATTGCTGTACAGTAAGAGATGTCCTTTAAAAATATGTTTTCTGAGAAAGAAGAAATACATTAACTGCTTTCCACTACAGTTTAGAGAAGAGCTAAATGGGGGCTGTGAACGTAAAGCAGGAATGTCTTAAAATAGATATTTAATAAAGACTGAGGAAAGATAACAAAACTTTTGTTACAGGCCTGGTCTGGAACTGCATACTGTGTGTAGTGAATGTCAGCTGCAGTACCTCACAATGAAAATCACTGGGTTACCCAGACTATGGAAGATACTATTATTGGTGGCACAGACAGTATTTTTAATACATGCAAACATATTCAAGAGAGGGAGTATGTATTTTTGCATGTTCTTTTGAATTTTTTTTTCTCCTTCTAGTTCTGTAGGCTGCCTTCTGTAAAGAAATAGTGGTGCCAAGTTTCTTCTGGAGGTGGTTACAATTTATGGTTGCTTTTGCAGGTTTTAGGTGCTCGTCATCTCCCCAAACTCGGTAGAAGCATCGCTTGTCCCTTTGTGGAGGTAGAAATTTGTGGGGCTGAATATGATAACAACAAATTCAAGACATCAGTTGTGAGTGAGTATCCGCAGTTTCCTGTGTTGTAAGGATATGGTTATACTGCCAGTGTGCTTAAATAAAGTGGGTAGAGGATGACCATGAATTTCTGTTGGCTGTAATTGGCCAACAACCTGGATAGGGAGGAATAAGTTAACTCTTGCTGTGGACTAATGAGCCATACAATATTATTCTCTTGCTTGCCTCAGGGCCAGTTAATTCGAGAAACTTTGATGTATATCTATCAAATTTAGAAAAGTACTGTCTGCAGTTTGTGAGGAAAAAAGTTTTTGCATAAGTTTGTGTATTTGCATAATTTAAAAAATTGCTGTCTTGAAAGTGCCTCCAACAGTGCTAGTCAGTTCCCAAAAGTCTAGCTCAAATGGGGAGTTGCTACTATGAGATCCAGACTGTGTTTATTTAAACTTAGGTTCTACAACTGGCATCCCCTTGGAGACAGCTTGGGTATATAGGGCTGTAAAGCAGAATAACTTGCAATGCAATACAAGTTCGATCAAAGCTTGCTCCTGATGAGTTCTAGATAAGGGATGGGTGTTTGTGTGCTCGTGTGTTTGTGTTTGCTTCATTTAAGGGCACTGAAATGGGGCAGTACCTCAGCCACTTAATATTTCACCATTTAATATTTCTGGAAGCAGCAGCATTCCTCTAGAGGACAAGAGGCTTTGGTTTTAATTATCCAAACCACTGATACCAGTGGAAAATAAACACAGAAGAGGATTATGATTTTAACTTTTCGTGGGAAGTGTCCAAGACATCAGAGAGCAAACTTCTTGGCTATGTCACACACACCAAATGACCCGGTGTTCTATAAGTGACTGTAAGAACTGGACCGTTGTACAGTAATCTTCCCAGTGCTTTTCAGGCTGATATGGAGCATGAGGCTCATGAATATGAGCAATGAATTAGTGCCTTTTTTTTTTTTTTTTTAATAACTACATGTCCAAGGATGTTTTATATGTTTAAAAACAATTAGCTTTTCTTCATGGATTTCCTTCCCTGCCAAGTTTCCTCCCATCTCCCCCCTGCTCCACAATAAACAAATACAAACCTTCTGAAGCAAGGTTACAACAGGAGACAGATGGTAAATAGGATTTGGGGGCTTTTGTATCCCCAGAAAATGTCCTGGGATACATACCCATGTGTGAATGAAGTGAAATTATTACTTCATACTGCAAATGTTTCCTTTTCGTTACAGATGACAACGGCCTTAATCCGGTTTGGGCACCCTGTCCAGAGCAAGTGAAATTTGAAATTTATGATCCAAATCTAGCGTTTCTGCGCTTTGTTGTGTATGAGGAAGATATGTTCAGTGATCCCAATTTCTTAGCACACGCCACTTTTCCCATCAAAGGAATCAAATCAGGTAAGATCAGAGGTATAATAAGGGGCTAAGTCAGAAGGACGCTGTTCAGCATTGTTGTATTGTGACTATGCTCTCAGTAGCAGCTACAACCTGCCAAAGACAGGTACTCTTTTGATCTCCCTTTAATCCATTGTTTGGTATGATACTGGGTGTGTAGCATGTAAGTATTTAAAATAATCCTCTCACCCTCTTGTAATTCCTTTTTTATAACTGGATAGGAAAGCATTATGTAGACTAATTTGCACTGCCTTTACTACATACTCAATTTCAGCAAGAGGGTTATGTGCCCAGAGTAAAATCTGGGAAGATTCTTGTTTCTGTTTTGGTGTCAGTGCATTTGTTTTGTTAATTATCTTAGATGCAGACATATGTAGAGTAAGTTTTCTGCTTTCCTCTGCTTCTGGCTTTAGTTTTCAAGAGCAGGTGAAATCATGTGTTTCTCAATTTCGCCATTCTTGCCTTTTGCTTCCCTGTAATTGTCATAGCAAAGCTCTTCGCAGCGGAGCACTTGAGCCATGAAGAATCTGTTAGCCCTCAGAACTGTATGAACCTTTTTTGTGACTGCAGATAACCCTTTGCTTGACTCTAATTGTCCTTTGTGTACGTTCACCCCCACTAGGTTTTAGATCAGTTCCTCTCAAGAACGGCTATAGTGAAGATATAGAGCTGGCCTCCCTTCTGGTTCACTGTGAAATGCAGCAAGTTCTGGTGAGAACCACTGGGGGATTTTGTGCACCTTTTTTGAGTGTATGTTATCAGTTCTTTGTGGAAACCAGGAAATGGGAATTTAGTTTTCTATTCTGTGTCTGCAGGTACTGGGGGAGATGAGTAACACAAACTGAGTTACGCTCCCTCTGGGTGGACAGATTACGTAGTTGTTAAAAGAAGTAATGCATTAACAAAGCCTCATTACTTGCACTGGTTTTTGCTGTAATGGCGTGGTCATTGTCTTCCTCTCTTAACTGATGGGTGCCATGCACAGCTGGCTAAATTCAGCGTTGACTTTGTAGAATAAACTTTTTTATAGCTCCTACGTTAAAAGAAATCACTTTAGGGAGAGAAGACAGTAATTTCTCCCAGTATTTCATTAAACAACGCATCAGGTGGAAGGCATGTTCTGGTTCCTACAGAAGTGCTCATCTGCTTCTTGTAAGCCTCTCTACAGCACCGAGTTGAAGTACAAGTATTTTTAAACACACAGGGGAAAAAATAATAATGCATCTGTGCTCATGAGGACAGGCATTGAAGTGGCTGATTGTGAACAGCATTTATTCGTGTTCCAAAGATGCTGCTGTATATGTTGATTTTAAGCAGGATTCTTCTCAGACTCTCTCTATCTCAATAATATTTTATGTAATTTAAATACACTGGTGTAGAGGCCACGTGATGAAAGTTTCAAGATACTTCTGGGAAGTGGGTATTTCAGGGTGCTTTCCAGTACCCTTCAGATTCAGGGGGAAAAAAAGGCCAACGTCTTATTTGTAGTCTTTTACAGTTTATGCTGCAGTTCACACCAGTGTACATTATTTTTCCTGATTAAAACACCAACTTCTGCTAACTGTAAGTCATCATGTCTCTGGAGGGATTTGTGCCTGCAGTTGCATACACTGAAATGGAAATTACTGAATTCAGTCACATTCTTCTTCATGAAGGAGTGGCAGCTTTTTTCAAACATCCTTTGTCAAGGTTTTTACAAAGTCACCTTATAACACGATGTAAAATGACTGTGTGGAATGGCAGTGTTTGGTAGCCACGGTCGGTTCCTTCAGCTGGCTGGAGTCAGGAGAGGGCTAGAAGCTGAGACCAAGTGTGTGCGTGTCAACAAGGGAGACCTATGTCCTTTAAGATAACATTTAAAATGGTCATATTTCATGGACACAAGTCTGATAGAGGAGGCCTGATAAACAGCTATCTTTGGCATACTGCTTTTGAGAAAACTGACAGCAACTCACCGTTGCCTGATACACTGAGCATGGACATCACTTGTAGCTATATTGCGAATTCCTCCTGCTGGGGTTTCTCTTCAGAAATTCAGATCATTATTTGCCTGGGGCAGGAGTAGCTCTTAAAGTGTTGTTCATAGCCGCAGTGTGTCTCCCAATCTGTCAGCACTGAGTCCTTTGACAGTAGCACATTTCACACTCCTGAAGCCCCTTGTGCTTGTTAAGCCAAATGAAGATGCAGCACAGCTCTGTATTTTACAGTGTCTGATGTCTCTGGGTGGTAATGCAGTGGCAGGAGAACTTTAAAAAATTTTTCCTTCTGTTTGGCAGTCTGCAACAAACCAAGACTTGCCATAGTTAATCAACTCCTAGAACTTGTGCCAGATCGTTCAAGAAGCATCAGAAAAGATCAAGGCTGTCTCCATCTGTTCTCCTGCCCTTTTTTTTTTTTTTTCCCCTCAAATGATGACCCTCCATAAAATGATAAAATTTAATAACAGGCCTGTTTATATACAGAGCCCATCTGCATACTGATATGAAATACAAAATTCTAAAGGGGGAATTACAGATGGCTGTGGAACTTGTCAGGAGTAGAGAAACCAAGATTATTATTATATATATTATTATATTATATATAATATATTATTATTAGTAGTAGTATATATTATATTAATATATTATTATATAAGCATGGACATTTGTGAATTATTATGTGGGGCCTTATGTGGTTTCTGTTGAGGTTAACCACTTTTCTTGGTATTGTAGAAATTGTACAATGCTGAGATGGTTGTTACATTTAGAAGCATGAATTATTTGCTTGAAAATTGATTTATTTGCTTCAGAACGTGTGTGTATCTCTTCAGCATTTTCTGATTACAATCAGCCTCGATGATGTGTATGTTTTTAACATAAAGATTGAAGTGGACATTCTTAAATGAGGTTTCAAAGTCTAGCTTTGTGGATACATTTATTTACAAGAACAATAGTAGCACGTATGCATCTTGATGATTACATCTGCAAATTGGTAATTGGCAATCTGCTTTTCCCTTTGTGATTTGGGAATACAGAGTTTTCTTCCCCTTTTAAAAAATGAGTAATAAAAAAAAACTTTTTAGATCTTAATCAGCAGCATAGCACTGAGACTGTTTCAGTTGCTTCAAGCCATAGCTGGGTAGGAATGTGTTTCAGGAGGAAAAAGAAGGTTTAAGAAAGGATCTTGTTGCCCTAACTGAAACCCCTTGGGTATGTTGCTAACCTATCAATTTTCCTAGATCTGGACTGAGTGCAGAAAGAGGCATTCTTATTATTATGCTGCCTCTGAAAATGTTTGGGTTTATTACATTTACTGATTGCATGACATTTCTTGTAGGATGAGTATCTTGCTTTGGTGCTGATGTGAAAATTAAGACTTTGGTGCCACCAGTACTATTCCCTACCAGTAACTCTATAAACCTTTTGCATCAAAAGTTTTGAAGTATTAAAATAATTTGAAGTCATAAAGGGAATCATGATGATTATTTTATGCTTGTGGAATATTTTGAGACCTTCTCTGTGGGCCATGTACAACAGAAACTCAGACTGCTGCTGCTTCAAATACTTAGTCAATTCCTCTGCAAGTATTGAATTTCCATAGCTCCAGAGAAACACAGGATCCATCCTTCTCTCTTGATCATCTGAGTACTTGCTGCTGTTAGGGATCCTATTTACGAGTCAGTATTTCTACCTCTAGCCTGGATTTCAATCGGGAGGCACCAAGATTGGCAGTATATCACACAATACACAAATACATTGGAACAGTCAAAAATTAAAATTTTTAAAGCAGTAATTTTAAAACTGATATAATCTATTAACCCATCGTGATACACCATTTGCTGTCCTTTCCTCAACAGCCTGACATGCTTTATTAGGGAAAAATATTCCAATAGAAGTGTTTAGTTATACCCATTTCATGACTTGTGCCAGAACATTCCTGATGCCCCCGGTAGAGAATATGGCTATTCATACTATGGGGCTAAGGGTTTTTGGACTTTTTTCCTTCATTTGTTAGCTTCTTTCTTTAAACATTCCAGGAACATCTTATAGAACTAATTTTATAAAACATTCTATAAAGCTAATGGAATGTGTTTAGGAAAACAAAATAATCCCCCAAAGTGTGTTGATTCTGTGTAATTTGGGCTATGTGTCTTACCAGTTATGTTGATTACCAATGCTCTTTTGAAGGAAAGTGAAGAAGAGCTTTATTCCTCATGTCGGCAACTCCGGAAGCGCCAGGAGGAGCTTAATAACCAGCTGTTCCTTTATGACACCCATATGAATTTAAGGAATCCTAACAGAGATGCTATATTAAAAGAATTCAATGTGAATGAGCGCAAACTACAGATATGTCAAGAGACATGCAACCGCAGGTGGGTTGATAATAATTCTTCTTCCCAAGACAGCTCTATCTAGACACGATTTATGGTAAGGAAATCTGAGCTTTACGGAAACGAGCATCTGAAGAGTGGTGAGGGCAGAATGAGCCTATCTGAAGCAAGGAAGAGCTGCAGTGAAGCAAGGCTGGGCTGCAAGCCGCTAGAGGCCAGCAGATGCTGTGAAATGTCTGCTCAGTGAAGTCTCAGTTGCAGTGATCACAGTGAAACATGTAATCCTGTGAGTTTGTATTCCCCTCTTTTCCTGCTTTCCAGGAGGAAAGCCTGGAAGAATACACAGCCAAATAAATAAACCATCTCACTCCTTCTACACTACCAAAGTTATGGTAATGTCCCTGGAAATATCATCCCATATATGTGGGAACAGAAGATGCTTCCAGATACTCAAACCACAAAGGATAAAAACAGTACTGTGCTGTGACAGCACGGCGTTGTCAGTTAAGCATCGGTGATTTCCCACAGCTTAGGGGAAGGATCTTTCTCCTTTGCTGCCACCTTAGGGCTGGGTGTGAGTGAGATAGGCAGAGCCTTCATGTAGCAGGAAGAATTCTTGATTAATCTTTAGATGGGATGGAAGGAAGACTTTTCTTTAAATATTTTTACCCTTTTTTATGTGTGCTGAACAGCTGCATGAATCACTGGTTTACTCCCATTACTTCCTTTGAGGAAAAAAAATTGCAGTGCTTGTTGCTGATACATTACTAACCCTTTGTACCTAATTAACTTGAACTTGTTTTCCTCTGAGAAATTCCCAGTAGACTTGACTTTTTCCTTTTCTTTTCCCTTAAGATTAAAGGAGAAGAAAGTCAGTAACAGCAAATTCTACTCTTAAAGCAATCATTCTTTGATGCGTGCTTTATGGTGCAATTCAGGAAGAGAGATTAATTTACCCTGGCCATCCTGCTCAGTGACAGTCTCCTCAGACTGAATGACTGGAAGAAGAGGAGGAAGAGGAAAGATGGGTTTCCTTAATACTTTCTTGTTATATGAAAAACTGTTTTAATTCTTAATAATTTATATTCTGTACAAAGCATACCCTCTGTGCAGGCCAGACCTTCTGCGTATTCAAGATTTTTAAAATACGAGGGCATGTAGTTGGACAGAGCTCACTTCTCATTATCAATACCTGAAGTACACGTATAAGCCATCAACTGTATTTGTGTATGCAGGCTATAGATAAGACATTCACAACGATTTGCATGAATGGAATCACACCACATTAACAACCCGGCTCCTTAAGATTAACTGGTAGTGAGTTTTTAATTTATTAAATGCCATAAAAGCACTTCTACACCAGCATTGCCACGTCACGTATGTTACAGTGCCCAAGGCAGCAGATTGTACTTCTGACTCTGTATAAAATATTTTGGGCAGCTGATAGCGCATAGTGAATTGTCTCTTGCTAAAAGTTTTCTGTTACATTTTTGAGAACTAGATAATATGTTAATTTTCTTGAACCCAAATATCCTCTGCGACTGTAGTTGTGTTTTTCCTGTTGAACTCTTCTGTAAAGGTTTAAGAAAGGAACGATGTGTGAAGCTCTGTTCATAGCCCCTCTGATCCTATGTTCACAACCCCAAGGCACTGGAAGGAAAAGTTTTAAGATATGTAGTAGGAAGTATCTGTTGTTTGCGGAAAGGAAAGGTATTTCGAATTCTGAAAAGCATTTACTTTGGTATAGTAATATTTTGCAATTCCTTTCAGCTGCTAATGTGCTTAGAACTTAATTTTGTAATAACTGTCCATTTTTAGTTTTGCAATCCTGTGTAGATGACAGCATCAAATGATAGCGTTCTGTCAGTGTAGTCCCTTTTCCCCAAAGGTATCCAATCCAAGAATGGCAGTATGTACAAATATAGAGGTACATTGTTCTTAGGGCTTTAATCAAATGAAGAACATGGAGCTACAGATGCAAAAACTCGTTAAATTAGCAAGCGTGTTTTCCTGCCAGAGCAGAACCAAAGTCCTTCAATGGCTTATTTAACACCGGTTGTCAGAATTTGTGCATGTGTTGGTTCTTTGTGCTAGCTCTGTGTTAGTACTGTCTAATTCCTAGTTGCTTTATCTCTGCATGGGTGGAGTTTTGCTATCTGTGCGCTTGACTTCAACTTTTAAATCTGTGCAGAGGTGTCATGTCTTTCTAAGGGACTGCCCGAAGCACAAAATGCTGCAGACATAGTGCTGTATTTCTGACTGCAGAAAACTTGCGTGGATTTGGGATTCACGGCCTGATGAAGCTGCCTCAGCAATTCTCAGTTTCTCTTGCTCCCCACGCTATGACTTCTGTTGTTTCAGGAGGCACTTAATTGATGCCGTTGTGCATTCACAGATGATGGTTTGAGGAACCCCTTGAGGTTTTAGGTATTCTGTAAGGGCAGTCTTTTCTTGAAGATGAAAGTGCTATAACAGTGTGTCCCACAGTGGGGTGGCTTCTGTAAATTTTTTATTATGAAGAAATTAATTACTAATCACCCAACTGAAAAAGAGAAGAGAGCAAAGTTAAAGGCAATTCTCTGCTTTTCTGCCTCCTGCTAGAAATCTCTTCCGTAGGCAGTTGTGATTGACCTCTTCAAGGATTAGATGGGTGCAAACCCTCCTCAAACAAAGAAAATATCACATCAGCTGTGGATTTGGGAGGTGGAGCTGTAGCCTAGACTGCTGTATAAAGCTGGGCTTATCTGCAGTATCCAGGTGTGATAAGATGGTCCAATTGCTGTTCCTCGAGGCGGGGACCTTTGGTGTGTGTGCATCTTGTAGCATGTTTCAGGACGTGGTTACTTTGCCATGTGATCAGTCCCTGTGCTAATTATGTCATTCAACAGCCTTCTAATCAGCCTACTAATGTTGTGAAGACAGTGTGGTGTCAGTGTTGATCAGACAAGGTGGCCCAAAGCCTTGTTTGGAAGGTCCTGAGGTGGGACAGGATTTAAAGGTAGCTGAGTACCAGCTAGGTTTGGACTGATCACACACAAAAAAGAGACTACGAGATGCCAGAGCTTAGGGAGATCAAACTCTAGAGCTCGAGGCTGTTGCTGTGGTGGGTTATTTGTTTGGCTTTGTGGGGATTTTTTGGTTTTTTAAGCTCAGTTCCAGAGCAGACATAACCAAATGGTCCATTTGTCTTGGCTTCTTTCGTTGCTGTGTATATTCCTGACACAGGACAGCCATTGTGTGATGAACACAGGAGTTCCTTGTGCTGCTGCATGCAAATGTTAAAGAATTAGCACATTTTATAGACCTTTGAAAAGTCCTGTCCACATTCTGCCCACATACATGACATCAAAAGTTAGAGGAGGCATTCCTCAGTGTTTATGAAAATGCATTTCATTTTACAGGAAGCCTTCTCCCCAGAGTACAACGTTACACTGTGTTCAGGAGGAAAATACTGTATTGGCTGGTTGGTTGGCTTGCAAGCGATGGGCAAGGCCACGTACTAACTCTTCCCTTGTTTCTTGCATTCTGTGTTTTAACTCCAAAACCTCACTTCTCAATTCTGTCAGAGCAGACTCTCTAGCAACTTTTTCACAGTTGCAACTGCTTTAATATGAATGTAGGTTTGACCGTGTGTGCTAATTTTATAATCTAGGAGGAAAAACATTTATAATTTTTTGAAGTTAACAATATCTGTTAAATTGTTTTATTCTTATAGAAACTGTTTCAAAGCCTTAAAATAACTTATTTTTAATAAATAATTTTTGATATCTCAGCAGTGATGTGGATGATGCCAGATGCTTTTTTGTTTAAGCATTGCTCATTGAATGTCATGAATTTTGAGAGTCATCTGAGGCAGTAATGAATGAGTTCTTATTGGAAGTGGTCTGCTGGTGTGTTGTGTCGTGGAGTGTTCTGCTAGAGGAAGGTCATTTTGGTGTCTTTAAGATAAACTGACTTATTGTTTCCATAGGCGTGGTTATTGTTGCACTTCATCTGGCTGCAAACAAGCAGGGCAGGAGGAAAAGGTCAAAGATCAGGTTTAACTTGCAGCTCCTAACCGACCTTTTTCAGTGATAGGTAGATGCAAACTTCCGCCCTAGTGAGCATCAGATTTGGATCAACTCGAACAGTAGAGTCCGAACAAGGCAACAATGAGTTTCTAGTAACTTGAAAGTGCGGTAATCTGGATGTTCACCATAAAATCCTATCAGTGGTATTTCTGCCCATGAGGTCGCTGCAGCTGCCTGGACCAAAGTGCTGCTGGATGAATGTGCACTGTTTTTGTGTTGTGATTTTTTTCATCGTTGGAAGTCTTGGAAACAAAACTTTTCTCAGTCTTTTGATAAAAATTACGTACATATTGAGCAGGAGTCAATATGAGGTATCTGCAGCCTAGGTCTTCTAGGAGGTCATTAGATGAGCACATGGTCTTTATCACCTTTTAATTTGTGAGTATTGGTGTTCATGAGTTCTGAAGTCCAAAGAATTGCTTCATAGTGTTGCCTCACTACTTGTTCTCACTTTTATCCACACCAATGCACCTGTAAATTTCTCTGTTGCAAACATTTTTTTAGCTTTGCAGTTCTCAAACTAATCTTGTAGATGGTGAGATGGCATTAGCTATGTACCAAAGATAATCTTTGTGTTCTCCCAACTAGTTGTAAAAATGTGAGTGCAGTGTGGAAGCTGAAGTACAGTCGTTGAATTCTGCTCTAGTCTTGTGTCAGCATTTCCAAGTGCAGTCCAATAGCTGACTTAGGCCCACACTGAAATTCCATTTGTATCATTAGAAATAGAAGTTACATATAATGAAAATTAACCTTCAGAATCAGTGGGGAGTTTAATTTATCCTCTGATCCATAACAGTATTTATAAACATGCCCAGTTATTAGTTCTAAAAGAATTTAAAGTGCAGTTTCATTCACTGCTAGTCTATGTTCTTAGGTGTTACTCCATCAAAACAGGGACTCTTGAGCTTGACTAAAATAGAGCAGAAGAAATTCTCTTAACACTCGTGCAGTCCTGAATTGCAATTTAATCCCCAGATCTTCTACAGTATGTGTAAGTTGTTAGTGTTCAGGACACTTTTCTGTGAAGATCACATCACAGATTACTAAATATGCCACTGCATTGAGGAAATCAGTAATAAATAGTAATGAAAGAAATTTTGGTTGGGTCACTTAGGAGAAGACACTATAAAAGTCTGGTCTACTTTAAGGATGATTGATACTTAAACTTCTAAAATAAATATATATGTATTAGAAGTTGTTTGTGTGAGTCTAGCAGAGTTTTACCTCGACATGCTCTGTATGTGAAGTTAAGCAGCTGACCGAAGATTCTTAAATTATTCCCTTAAAACATCAGCATCACTCTTTATAGTGAGGCATCTATCAATTATTACATAATTTTGAGGTCTGGGAAAAATGGAAGCTGTGCTATATTTTCAGTTCCACTTTTCCAGTTTTAGATGCAGTTCTGGTAACTCACTTTCAGGAAAACAGGTACTAGATGAATATTTGGAAACAGACACGATGCTTGAATTAATCACCTTAATTTACTCAGCTATTCATGCAAGAGTAGGAATAAATTAAAAATCAGGAGGGAGAGAGAATTCTTACTGTCAAATACTTAAAAGAGAGCAGCTGTGACTGGCTTTATACATAGGTAATTTTAAAGTATCTTCTTAAGCCACAGATTTCCTGTTTTCATTTTGGAGAGAATGAACCTTTACCTCTGCCGTAGTCGGGACTGGGCTTTTTTCTACTAGTTGGAGCTGAATGACAGGGAATTAATGAATAATACTAGTGCACTGTTGACGGGGTCTGGGGTAGCTGTTGCCAAGCTGCTCCCTGTTTCTCCTAACAAGGACCTGATTTAGTACCCTGTGCTCAAGCAGAAGTCACGAGCCACTAGGACAGAATAATGTCTCCTGTTGCTTTATCAGTGAAAAGTTCTGTCCTTGACTCCAGACGAATGAATACATTCATGTGTTGAGCTCAGCTTCTGCAGTTCTGGAATTTGTGTTTTGGGGTTTTTTTTGTCATCTCTGGAGCTTCCTCTTCTGCTGTACCTAAAAATCTATCCAGGGCTTTAACCTCAGCCAGAATTAACAGAGTGAGCTTAGGCTTCATGAGCATAGGACCCTTTCAAAGGTTTTTCACCAACCCCACCATGGAGATAATTATCAAAGGCAGTAGCTGAGTTTTGCTAATAAAGAGATCACAAATACCAGAAGAAATTCCTCTGGGGCACAGGAGTTATGTTCCATATCTTGAAAAGGTCTTTTTACAAGACTTAGCATGCAATACTGATACTATGGTTCTGTGCAACAGGCTTGTGCAACTTCTTGTACATTTTGGTTTTGTCTGTTGCTGCTGCTGGCATGAAAATGTCTTAATCTATTTCTGATAACATTGAGTCAAAAACAGAGAACTTAATGGGAAACCAACCAAGTGGTTTTCACTTGAAAAAAACAGGGTCTGTTGGAAGACAGCGGTTCAGTGTTTTCATGAGGACTCCAAAACCTTTCCTCTCTTTTATTAAAAGGGTTTCTTCTTTCTGCAGACTATAATGATGTACATTAATGACCTCTGGAAAGTGGCCCTTCTGCCATCAGCACTCTACTGGAGGCACATCAGCTCTGTATAAAGGAGCGCCACGCTCCTGCTACACAAACACTGCTGCCCCAGGACCCCTGAATTTATTTGCTATTATAGGAAAAAAAAATTGAGTTCTCTTTTGAGCTGTCACTCAAGCAAAGTATTAAATTTAGTTTCTTTCATGGTGTACATGCTGATAGGGGAATGGAGGAGGAAGAAACTCAGATCTCAAGCAAAACAGAACACGTAGTTATTAATAGTGTTTTTAAAGGTAAACTGAGGAAAAGAACTCAACACTCAAAACCAATGCTGTCTTCAGTCATCATTAACTATGAAAATCCCCATCTTCTAAGCATGGGTGGCAGTGGACTCGTAGCTTGGTTCCTCTATTGAGGCATTTTTGTTTTCTGAGAATCCTTTAACTACTGTCTGTCTGTTCCTCTTCTCTTCCCCATGTAAATTGCACTAGAGTTTAACAGAACTGAAGTGACAGGAACTTACACAAAATCCATTTGAGTTCAGTGTAGTTTCAGCTATTAAAATGGAAACATGGAAGAAGAAAGGGAAGAGTGAACTTCTTGAAGGACTGTCCTTTTATCAGGAAGTGCTGAAACTGTAATGCTGATGGGTTATGGGAAAACAACTTTGTGATGTAACGTTTTGATGGGAAGTTTCTCAGTCTCTCTTCCCATATTACACTGACGGAGATGAAGGAGTTGCTAGAGACAGCAGTGACCTGTGCTTCTATTTTCTATTCTTAAAGCACCACAAAATTAGGACTTTCATTGTGTCAAGTGTTTATCATCCTACTACAAAGGTGAAGTTCTGTTCAAGTGGTGTCAGGTGTTATATATTATGAAAGGCAAAAACTGTTTTATAAACACTGGAACATGAATTTAATCACTTACCAAATGTCTTTGATGGATTCTTTGTTTAACCATTCAATAACAGGGGGAGAAATCACAGGTCTGATTTGTGAATGCGCTCCAGCCAGCTCATTCATTTTAAACAGGCGTTATTTCACTGTTAGAAAAATCTACAAATCTGTGCTGCTTCAAGCACTTTGCTTTAACTCAGATTAACCATTGTGCATTTTCCAGAAATGTCATTAGATGTCACAGAGTTACATCAGAAAAGCATAATTTTTAAAAAAAAAAAAAGCATTTATTTATTGTCTAGCAGTTTATCAGTTAATCTTGGTTAGGCATATGTACATCCAAGCTGGAGAGCAGAATTTGGTTTTGGAATGTGATCAAAGAGGAATTTTATTCTCCTCTGGATAATGTAGCACAAACTTCTTAGGAATAAAGGGCAGGGATCAAGAGTGTAATCCCGTCAGAGAGGAAGAAGGGTCAGCCTAAGGACACTTGTTCAATTCACTGTAGCGTGCTGTTGTACCTGAAAATAAAATGCTGTTTGCAGCAATACTGAGCTTCATCTTGTTAGTGTTCTGATCAATTTTCTTTTGAAGGGGTACTATGTATAAAAATTACACCTTTTTACACAGCAGCTCTGTTCCTTGGGGATAAAACCGTTAAAGATATTTACCTGAATGACACAAATGTGTATTTTCTTGGGTTTTTGGTTTTTTTTACCTATCTGTCAAAACCAAGAGTACTCAGAACCTAACTAAATTCTGTCCTCCGTACTCAGTGTTTCATCTTTCAGAGTGAAAATGTAACTGTGGATGGAAACCATGAGACCACCACAGCAATCAGCAGCAAGAGCAATCCTCCATCCCTAACACGATGCATGATGGTGTACTTTGTCAGCTTTGGTCCACATCCCCGAGACCTAAACCACTCAACCACTTCATTCAGGCTATATTGCCGAGGCTCATACCCCAGCTCCTTCTTGGCCTTCTCCATACTAAAATAATGTGTGACACCAGTTTTGTAAACCTCTGTGCAAGTGAGGAGAGGCTGGAAATTATAAATGCGTCCTACAAGGAAATGAACTACTTCAGTAAGGAATGCAAAAAAATAGACAAGGGAGAGAGGGAGACGACAGGTCGGGAACTTGTAACCCAGACCTTCCACTAACGGTCGGAAAAACTCAAAGTTATTTACAGGCCTGCCATCTGAAATGAAATAGGCTTGGCCTGCAGCTATGTGCTTTTTGTCGGCTTTGAGGGCCTCAGAGGCAAGGATATGAGCCTGAACTAGATTGTCTACATGTACAAATTCAACTAAACTACGAGGATCTCCATATACAAACTTAAATAGTCCCCTTTCAATGTAACTAACTATTCTGGGGAGATGTCTTTGTTCTCCAGGCCCATAGATGCCTGCTGGCCGCAGAGCACAAGTCCGCAGTACACCTTTCCCATTTCCAAGCTCAGCACCGTTTGCCTCCAGCACCTTCATTTCAGCTAAAGATTTGGTCCGGGAGTAGTGATCAGGATGAAGGTGAAGAGGTAGATAAGGCAGAGATTCGTCCCCGTTTTCTATAATCTGGCCTCCAAATACCACGTTATATGTGCTTGTATAAACCAGACTCGACACTCCTGTGCTCTTGCAGGCTTGGATGACATTTTCTGTTCCTTTCACATTGACATCTTCTATAAGTTTTCGGTTCAGCTGCTCCCTGCCAGACATTCCGTAGGAAGCGATATGGAATACACAGATTACATCTCTGAGAGCCTCTTCCACTGCAGACAAGCAACAAACATCTCCTTGCACGAACTTTATTCCCTCTGGCGCCGTTTGAAGTGGCTTCATCACATCAAAGAGAATCACGTCAACTCCCTTTTGGTATATGGCACAACCTAGACTAAAACATGATAGAAACCGTGTGTTAGTATACACAGCGTAATGAAACAGTTCACCTGGAGGTAAGAGAAGACTATTAACTATTTTAATGTTGATTTTTTTTTTTTTTCTGATGGGAATCTTTTAAATATTCAGCCATCTACTCTGGGGAAGAGTCAACTGGGATACTTTAGGTACTGAACTAATCTCTTAGGCTCCATCACTACTTTGGAGAAAAAAAAAAAAGCAAAAAGAGGCAGAACTGCTGTAAAGGAAAATTTGGAACAGAAATAACTGAAGTGCTTTCAGCAGCATTTTGGAAGAAAACAGCTACTTCTCTGCTTCTGTCCCCTACGGATTAGCAATATCAAACCGGTCAGATGTAAATCCATAGCTAAATACTAAAAAAAAAAACCAAACTTATTGCCTTATTGCTTTTATCTTATTGCTTTTGTAGCATGCCAATTCAGTCAGGAAAATAGGTTGGTTTTTGCCATTGTGTTTGAAATTTATGGAGAAGAGGAATGAGTGAGGTGCTTCTAAGCTTGACTAACCTGATATCCTTCTGTGACAAAGTGACCCACTTAGTGGACAAGGGAAGGGCTGTGGACCTTCTCTACCTGGACTTCAGTAAAGCCTTTTGACACTGTTTCCCCCAGCATTCTCCTGGAGAAACTGGCTGCTCCTAGCTTGGCAGAATCTACTCTTCAGTGGATAAAAAACTGGCTGGATGGCCAGGCCCAGAGTGGTGGTGATTTGGAATGCAATCCAGTTGGTGGCTGGTCACCAGTGGTGTTCCCCAGGGTTCTGTATTGGGGCCTGTTCTCTTTCAACATCTTTATCAATAATCTGGATGAGGGGATCGAGTGCACCTGCAGTAAGTTTGATGATGTCACCAAGTTAGGTGGGAGTGTTGATCTGCTTGAGGGTAGGGAGGGTCTACATAGGGGTCTGGACAGGCTGGATTGATGGGCTGAGGTTCAACGAGGCCAAGTGCCTGCACCTGGGTCACAACAACCCCCCACAATGCTCCAGCCTGGGGGAAGAGTGGCTGGAATTTGACCGGCAGAAAAGGACCTGGGGGTATTGGTCACCAGCAGCTGAATATAAGCAAGCAGCATGCCCAGGTGGCCAAGAAGGCCAACGGCATCCTGGCTTGTATCAGCACTAGTGTAGCCAGCAGGACCAGGGCAGGGATTGTCCCCCTGTACTCAGCACTGGTGAGGCCACACCTCAAATACTATGTTGAAATTTGGGCCTCTCACTCCAAGAAGGACATTGAGTTGCTGGAGCGTGCCCAGAGAAGAGCAATGAAGCTGGTGAAGGGTCTAGAGCACAAGTCCTGTGAGGAGCAGCTGAGGGAGCTGGGGTTACTTAACCTGGAGAAAAGGAGGCTCAGGGGAGACCTTCTCACTCTCTACAACTGCCTGAAAGGAGGTTGTAGTGAGGTGGGGGTCTGTCCTTCCAAGTAACAAGTGATAGTATGAGAGAAAATGGCCTCAAGTTGTGCCAGGGGAGGTTTAGGCTGGATAGTAGGAAAAATTTCTTCCCTGAAAGGGCTGTAAAGTCCTGGAACAGGCTGCCCAGGGCAGTGGTGGAGTCCCCATCCCTGGAGGGGTTTAAAACTCATGTAGATGTGGTGCTGAGGGACGTGGTTTAGTGGTGACCTGGCAGTGCAGGGTGAACGGTTGGACTTGATGATCTTAAAGGTCTCTTCCAACCCAAATGATTCTGTGATTGTGTCAAAAGGTAGGTCTGAATCCAGGTGTAGGCTTGCTCTTGAGAATAGGCTAAAAGATGATGATGTAAATCCCCATGACAAAGGTAACCAAGCAGGTAAATCAGTGCAAGCTAGTTGCTGCTCAACATTTGAAAACTCAGTAACATATTTGCTTAAAACATTTAGAAACAGAAAACCATGTTTGTTTAAAACTGAGACCCAAGATAAGATGGGGTGAGCTGGATCGGGCATGTCACGCCCACTGTTTTCTCTTTTACAGCTGGATTTTGTTGCCTCACCAGCAGCAATCTATTTCATTTACTCTCACATGTAATATCTATTCAATGCACTAACCGGAAGCCAAAATATCCACCTCCGCCAGTAATGAGGACCGTTTCCTTGGCAGGACTCCCTGCGTCCATCCTCTTTCCTTTAGTGCTATTGAAGGAAACTGACCTATAAAACACATCGTAAAAATGCCCATTAAAACCACCCTGAGTCTTAATATTCAGTTATTCACATTCGGTTATTCACAGATCTGCTGTGTGCTTTCATTAAAGCCCTTCATGTCACCCTCTGCCAGGCAGGGCAGAACGCACTCTGCCCTGGTAGTCCTCAAAGCAGCGGTTACCGCCGGAGAAACGAGAACTGCTATGAAAAAAGCAAACCTATAGCTGCCGATACGAAGAGTTGGGACAGTCTTCCACTCCCCTCCCCGGGCGTTGTTCTGCGGCTACTCCGTGCTCACCGACTGCAGGCCGCGCCGCGCCGCAACCGGGCCCGGCCCAGGGCCGCCGGGGCCCGCTCCGAAACGCCCCGCAGGCCGCGCTGCGGAGGCCCCGCGGGCGGGAAGGGGGCCGGGGGGAGCTGCCCGGCCGCTGCTCCGCGGCTCCCGCCCGACCCTGCGCCGCCGGCCGCCGCCTCCCGCAGCGCCGCGCTGCCGCCGTGGCGCCGCCGGGCTGCTCGGGAAATGGAGTTTCGGGGCGGCCGAGCGACGAGATGGCGGCGGGGCGGGCTGGTGGGAGGCGTGGGGAGAAGTCACTCGGTAGGTGTTGACCTTCGTCCCGGTGAACGTCGGGTGGTGGGA
Source organism: Bucorvus abyssinicus (assembly GCA_009769605.1). Taxonomy (NCBI): domain Eukaryota; kingdom Metazoa; phylum Chordata; class Aves; order Bucerotiformes; family Bucorvidae; genus Bucorvus; species Bucorvus abyssinicus. The sequence goes on from CM020040.1 coordinate 17,483,060, forward strand.
GTCTGCCGTGTGGTGTCAGTTTGTGTGCCCAGAAGATGCTGCTTTCCCCCTTCCTTTCTCCAGCGACACTCCAGCAGGGCCTGGCGCGCAGCGTCAGGCGCGTTAAACGGTGGATCTCCTGTTGTCGGTGACATGTCAGCCCTTTCCAGCTGTGTCTCATGCCGGTGCTTGGACTTTGCCCTCGGTGGTTGCCTGCACCGCGGGGGCACGAGGCTCTGCGAAGATCTGGGACTTCCGAGGGAGAATCCCTGGGGCTCAACATCCCTCTAGTCTGGCGTTTTGGGTGGGCAGGGGAATTTCTGGCCGTGCTGCTGAACACGCTGGTGTGAAGGTACTGCAGCTGCCTTCGAAGAACCCACCGTGTGCCCTCACAGCGTCTGGGGGCCGTGAACGTGGCTGTCCCACGTCCTGGTGCGTCCCTCGCCAGCCCATGACACGCGAACAGGAGTCTGCTGCGCCCCGCGCGGAGGCCAGAATGGTTTTGGCAGTGGGGAAAAAATGCACAGTGCTGACCGCCAGCAGCAGAATCACTGCCGAGTGGAACATCAGCGATCCACTGCCAGCTGTCTGGGAGAGGGAGGTGTAACAAGAAACAACGAAGAATTACACTATCAAAGGCTGTTTTGTAGTATTTTCCCTTTTCCTTTTGCAGAAGTGCGAGTCACTTGGGGAATGTTAGAAAGAACTCAAAAAGTGTCAAATACTTAAAACACGCAAGTTTCTGTGTGCAAAACTTTGACAGAAGTAGACTCAATATGCTGTGTTTGTATTTTGAGTGATGGCTGGCAAGAATGAAAACTAAGCAGATCCTAGAAAGAATTCTGTGAGCATTAAAGAATTTCTGTAGCAATTGCTTCTTGCTGGTGAGCCTCTGTGACTCTCAAACAGCAATATCTCGAGAGTTGAGCCTGCGCTGTACACCCCGACTCTGCAGAGCGGCTGTGTCTAGGTAGACATGCGGAGTGGCTGGTTTGGAGAGCGTCCTTCCATCATAGCTGATTTCTCTGTCTGTATGGGCAGAGGAGGGGATTCGAAGCACCCCTTAAAATGCCATGCAGACGTATAATCAGGGGTGTGTTCACAGAGGTAAGAGAATTCTACCTTAGAAGCAGAAAATTCCCTAAATAGAAGGATTCTGTACCGCTGCCTATGCCTTCTGGATTTATGCATAACACCTCAATCTACCTGATGAAGATTTTTAGAAAATATTCCCAAGTGTTTAATCACTTGGAAAGTACAAAAGAGTCCTGAATTCTCCCTGAGATCTGCTAACATGAAGTGGTTTATTTTTGAGGAGTCTCTCAGTAGATGATGACAGTTCATGTCTGTCTTCTGGTCAGACAGATTGCATTGGAATGGAGTGACGCAGAATTGCTGAATAGTTGAGGCTGGAAAGAAAGGGGAGACATTGCCCAGGAATATCTGGCAGATTTGGCCAGAGAGGTTGCTCAGGACCTTGTGGGTATCGAGTATCTCCAAGAATGGACAGGTTAACTGTCCAGCCACTTACTCCTGACAGCTTACAGAGCTTCGTACTATCTGAGCAGTGTTTTGGACCTTGCACTCCCTGTCATGTCAGTAAATACTTGTGTTTGAACAGGCGGCTGGACTTTGTGAATGTCCATGCAGAACAGTCTGCAGGAGTGAGACCTTGCTCTCTTTCTACATTCTTCTGCTTTTTCTTGCTTTCTGCCTGGTATGTTATCTACAGCGAGCAAATTGTGTCAGATTATCTCATAATTAGAGTAAATATTATGAACAGAATAAAGCTGTAGTTAAGATACTGTAAGGCTTCTGCTCTTTAATGAGAAGTAAAACTGATAGTGGTTTAAGAGCAGGTTTTTGGCTTCAAAGAATAGTAAGGAACATTTATTCCTTCAAAATGGTGTCATCTGTGAAAGCTGTGGGTAAATACTGTCCTCATTTTACCCTGACAGATTGGGCGTTAAGACTTGACACCCGCAGATCTCATAATTTTGCACAAACCACTTGTTCATGCTCTTTCATTGCCTATGAGGCTCTACTTTTCCTGAGACTTTATGGACTTTCTGAATGTATCATAAATTCTGTGTTGCCATCAAATAAATGGACTTCCAGTTTTACTTTGTATATAATGGAATGTTTGCCCTGGGATCGTCACTTGAAGAGGTCGTGTTGGTACGTGGAATTGCACATTGGGGCAAGATGTGTCAGGACAGAAACATTTACAGTGTAAATGGGGGATTATCTGCCACAACCTGAGTTGCAACAAACCTGAAATAGGCTGCAAAGAAATCCCTAAATCAGCAACTAAGCAGAGCTAAATAAGCAGCTGTACTGAACAATGCAAGTTAGAAAGAATGAGCAATGAAATCATTAATTATTCTTTCATAGCATGTTAGTTCATCTGGTTCTCTTTGCAATTTAAAATACTTAGCTAGTAAAATTATTTTTGTCATCAAATTCCAAAGCGTGCCAACAGTTCCGTTTCAGGAAGCAGGGCAATATTTCATCTGGGGAAATAAACCTTAGTCCAGTGTTTTTGTATTATTTGATTGATTTCTTTTTGCTATTCCTTAATTGTGCTTTTTTCATTGAACAATGGGGTGAGAGAAGAGAACAAGACTTAACACTAGGTCAGAACCAGCCACGTTAATGGTCTTACTAAAACATATAAACCCATCTGGTTGGAATAGTACTAAACAGACGAAACCGGCATCTACGTTGTGAATGGAAGCAGAGAGAATCGTAACGTTCAAAATCAGTATTAAACATTCAATCTGGATTAGACTGGAATATGTTTCAAGGCGGGCAGGGTAATGGATGAAGACTCTAGTCTGAGTTTTATTCTTGGCTCTGACAGAGGTTTCCTGAGTGACCTTCAGAAAATCAAATTCTCTTCGGTAACAAAGGTGTCATCCCACTTCTTCACTGGCCGTGGCTGTGGTGGTGGTTGTTTCAGTGGTGTTTCTGAAGCTCAGGTCGGAGGTGCTGCACCTGTGTTAATAAACCAGGAAATCGGTTTATGGGGCTTAAAGACTTTGGGTAAGTACGCAAGTTGTGGAAATGTTAACACTGACTGCTTCTTTGGACACTCGTTCGCTGTACAGTATTGCTTGTGGAAAGTGTCATACATGTGGTGATGTGGAGACGACAAACCAAAGTACTTATAGCTTCTTTTTCCTGCGAGTTCCAGTAATGGAAAAACTTACCCTGTCTCTTCCACACTGAGAAGGAAAAAGGATTTCAACATTAATCGTATTCACTGTTTTTACTGAACACCATTTTCTGAGGCTGATTAAAATTGTTCGTCTGAACAGTTGCTTTATATCGTTTTCCTAATCTAATTTTTCTATGTTTTTTCATTTTGGGAGATAGGACGTTATAAACATTTCTAGTCCCAGCTAGAAGGAGGTGTGGGAAGGAGTGGATTCCTTATCAAAACAGGAACTCCCAAAATGGAAGGTAGTTTCTATTCAACAGAGCTCCTGCAAAGGGTCAGACTGTTTGCAGAGTGTTTTGAGGTCCTTGGGTGAAGGAAGAAGTTTGGTAGGTGAGGCTGTGTGGCCTTTGTTATATAATTCTTCCTATACCGTAAAAAAAAAAAAAAAAAAAAAAATCTCCATTTTATTTTAGTTATCAGAATATGGATGAATATTTTTGGGTGAATGTTGACCTGTAGCCAGCAAGTTCCTTCTCATACACATCCAGAAGAAAGTAACCCATGGAGGGTCTGAAGAGTGACGTTGGCAGCAGCAGTGCAGGGACCTGCTCCCAGGTTTCTGTCCCGTCTCGTTGGGTCAAGGCAGCTCAGTCAGGAGCCCTTCAGCCTCCTTCCACCAGGAGGTGGTGGCTGCTCTGGCCTGTGATCTATGTAGCTCGTCAGAAGATATGCACTGCTCAAACCTTGTCCATATTCACAAAAAATGAGGTTGGGTGGAAATAATGAGCAGTTGCCAGTTGAACCAGCTTCTTAAAGTGTCTGGACGATTCCTTTTGCGGTTCTGTATTCTTCGGTGTGACCTGAGAGGGGATGCTGTTGTACCATAGTGCTGATGTAGCACAGCCCTGTGACCTTGATAGCAGCGTTATAGTTCATGTCATGCTACCAGATCTTAGGGCAGAGTTACCAGCTAGGTGCTCCATGCAACATATGGGCACTGTCTCTTGTAAACAACAGGATTACACAAGTCAGATTTCTTTCCCGATAGCTGTTGACAGGTCAGAACAACCTGGGCTCTGTAGGCATGCCTTGACTATCTTGAATTTTATGGGTGGGTTTCACTATGGTTTTAGTGTGTGAAAAATCATTAATATAAAAGACACTGAAACTGCTTTGAATTATTTTTGCAAGGATTCTTAAAGAACAAGCTTGATTCTGAGGTGTGTGTTCAGCAGGATGGAGTGAGGCACGGATTCTGTGAAGTCACCAGAAATGAACTCTGTTCTGTAAAGCTTCAAAAACGTAGATTATCATATTTTCAGAAGTAACATTTACTTATTTATCCTGAAAGGAGGGGACGAAAGAAAGTTTGCGTATTTAGGATAAGTGAATGGGTAGAGCGCAGGGCTGAAAATAACCTGTGTTCTACCTTTTTACTTCGATAACAAATAGCTGTTCCGGGGCTGTGTGTCTCCGAGTACTTTGCAGGGCACATCGATAAACCCGGTTTGCAGGAGGAGTGGATGTTAATTTTCATAACCTCCATGGAGCTAAACAGAGTCCCGAGGGACTGAACAGCCGCTCCTAAGCATTTCAGGTGGCTGTAGTAAGCGGTTGCTCCAACGATATTGATCTTAAGCTCCCTGAAGCCTAGTGGGTTTTTTAATTTGACCTGATTTATTACCTGATGTTCTGAGGTGCTAATACCTGTTTGCAAAATATGCTGCAAACATATTAGTACTTACCTGTATAAAAGGATGTTAGTTGCGGCACCTTAGAGGTTAAAAAGCCAAATTTTAGCACATCCTGTAACTTTGTGAATAATTTCAATAATGCAGAGGAGGCACACAGGACCGCAAGGGCGAAAGGATAGAGCCTCTTTGTTCCTGAAAGGATTATATGCTTTAAAAATGAGGACATTAAGAAAGAGCCTATGAAAAGACTAGCAAAATGTTATTGAAAAAGCTTCTACAGATGTTTTTGCTCTCAAAGCGAGGGAGGATAGGTTTTGGCATGCAATGCTGAATGTCTTTGATTCAGTTACATGAAGTGAGTCTTCTCCTAAGTTTAAATAGGCAATTATAGACAACTATTTCAGAAGGTAATTATATACTTATGTTTCAGTGATTGTCTGATTCGGTTTCAAGTGTGACTGATGTGCATCCAGCTGCCCTTATTTACCGCATTGTTAACACGGGATGGCTTCCCTGTTGTAGTAATTAATAATTTAATTCAGCCACCCATAGGTTTACAGAAATCTTCCCCTCTTAGCAAAACGAAGATGAGGTCGGTCTGCTATGAATCGTTGACACTAATGATTGAACATCCAGTTGATAAATGGAGATGTACTACTTTGATCTTTCGGAAGGATCTAAAGGATCTTTTGGCTTCACAGGCAGCTAATCATGTGCTATAGCACATGTAGAACAAACGCAAGGCAAAATGTGGCCTTTAATCTGTATTTTGTACTGTGTTAATTTTCTGTCTGTGAATAAGGAATCTGCAGGTGCTGGTGGTCAGGATGAGATGTGCCAGCAGGAACACTGAAGCCTGTATTTTTTCTAGCATTTCTGCGGGTTTCTCAGTGGAAGTTATGTTTCCTGAGGGGGAAAGGAAGTCTATTCACTGAGGAAACTACACACCTTCACACCTACTTCTGGTGCTTTCATATTCGTGATACTGTGTTCAGGGTCAAGGCAGTGGTCTCCCATTTTCTGGCACTTTGAACAGCAAGAAAACAGAGCAGACACTGGCTTAAAAGTGGCGCTACCCATTTTAGTTCTGTAATTACCTTGAAAACATTGCAAAAATTACATAGTTTTGCAGAGGAAGGATTAGGTAAGAGTTTGAACATGTAAGTAGAGGAAAACAACCTCAAAAAAAAAAAAAAGTAATCTCTTTCATGCTTTAGCTGTGTTTAAATTAGATAACCTCTATAAGGCTTACTTAATGGCATCTTGGTATTTACAACAGCACAGCGTTCCTACGTATCCGTGATACTATTTATTCTGCTCCACAAAACTAAGGATTGTAGAGTTCAGAATTCATAAGCATTTTATCATGGCCTGATGTGTGACTTAATTCTGAGCTATTTCACATAGAGTGGTTCTGGCACAAGCCCAAGTTTTCCTTTGAAATGGATTTATTCAGAACCAAAAATTTTGAAGGTTGAAGGCACTTGGTCAAAACAAAATAAGTCCCCTAACTCTGCAATGGGGCAAAGTTACTAAAGCTACAAAGATGAGAGAGTTACAACATGCATTTCTCTTCTGTTCAAAAGCCTTATTTGGACATGGTTTTGTCCTGGAATGGTAACACAAAGAACATGTTCAAAGTTGGAGCTATTCAACTGGGAGTGTGAGTGTGCATCCCAGGCACATGGAAGAATCAAACAGCAAACACGTTATGGACAAGCTGTATAAACCAAAATGTTCTTCTCAATGACTTAGAAGAACAACATGTTCCAGTGACTGGATTTCTGGATAATGAAAGTTTCTCAAGGCTAATACGTAATCTTCACATTTAAAAAAAAAAAAAAAAAAAGTATTTGTACCTAAGAAGTTCTTTTTACACTAGCTGCATAAAATCATATAGAGGAAATAACTCACAAAATCACATTAGATATTCAACCTTAGGTATTTATAATTGTTATTATCGCAAGAATGCCTGCTTAGCAGTTGTCATTTCAACACTTTCCAAAAAGAAAGCATTATCTAGTACAATTGTTTCCCCAAGTCTGTCACTGACATTGCCTGAGCTCCGTTGCCCTTTTCAGAAGTACTCTAGGAAAGCCGTTTGAGTGGCCTGTGAGAATCCCTTGCGTGCCATGTTGTTAACAGTAGAGCCAAACAGACTTCACCGTTTGTGTTTCTCATGTAGTTTTGGCCCTGGCTCCTTTCCCTACCTCATAAATAAAGGTAATCTCTGCTAGGAACAGGCATCGGCTAAAGCAGGCAGTAAATCACACTTAAGCAACCTGCACGTTATTAGCTTATCTGGCAGAATCATCCCACCTCCCAGGATGTTTTATTTGGTTATGAAGAAAATGCCTTCCATAATTGTAATTGACAAATCAAAATGACTCACTGTCTGCGTTAATGAGAATTCATTACACAGCCAAACTCCTCTTGTGTCTTGTTTGCAAGGGGGTCACACTGCTTTTGGCTTCTCAGTAAGGTTTTTGTCGGTGATGGGGTTCTCATCGTGTCCTGATGTTTATTAAGTGGAAGAGAATTTCAAAGTTGGAATGACCCTCGTGAGAATAGGCTACAAGAGTTCCTCCCGTTTAGGTAGGAAACCTATTTCCCCTTATTATCTCTGGTGAGAAGTGGAGCAACCAGGACTGAACAAGGAGGCAGACCTCCAATGCTGGTAGGTTATACTTTAAGAAGGGGTCTCAGTTATCGTCTGCTGCCACTGAATCCAGCTTTTGTAGGTGATCTTGGTGCAATATACATAATTAATATCTTCTAGAGTTCAGACTTCTAAAAATTATCATTATTATATTGAGTTATTACATTTCTTTTACAAGTTGACCACTGGGTGCTCCTGGTCGTAACAGCTGAAGTTAGTATCATGGCCTGATATCTTGGGGTGAAGGTGCTACGGGTTATGAACTTCTAATTTACTTTCTCCTTGTATGGAATAAGAAGAGAAATATTTTGTACAAAAATTAAGGCTAAACTAACCATAAGTATGTAAATACTGCAGAATATTCCTCATAGATAATGTCTATGGCTCGTTTGGTGCATCATGCTGGAGGGCTGCACAACAGCACTCTACGAAAGGTTGTCGGAGTAATTTTGTTTTGCTGTGGTGCAAGTGTTCCGTGGCTGCATTTGCAGCTGTTGAGTTACAGCTGTTGTACTTCAGTTGCACTTTCTGAAGTCTCTGGGTGATAGAACTGTCCGATTTTGACTCTTGTAGTAGTTGAACTGGGCTCTTGCAGGTGAGGTACCACATGTAAACCTTTTATACCATTCAGCTAAGTCTTTGTGTTCCTTTACTATAAATACTGATTTTATAAAAGCTTTACATGTTCTCTGGCATTTTAGAGACTTTAGAGACTACAGAGTGACTGCTTTGTAACAGCACAACACCCAAGGATGTGATGGCATTCAAAAGAATGGATGAAAATAATTGTTGCCACTTCTCACCTTTTCATTAAAAGTCTTTGTAATTTCCTCTTAATATCCCACTGTAAACTTGAACTTTCATTTTAATGGATAATTTGTGGAATGTATCCCCATTTGTGCAGGTGTCTTACCGTGCAATGCTGTGGTTTAGCCTGGTGAGGTTGCAATAGCGGTTTAGCATGCTGACACTGTTTCATGGAGTCTAAAGTTCCAGTTTTAAAGATTCCAGCATTACTATTTTTTATCATGTATACAATGATCTTAAGGGTCTTTTCCAACCTAAATGATTCTTAGTCCTTAAGGATACTCATCTGCCTGAGCTGAGGCTCAGCCTTGTACTTCCATTCAGTGAGATACCTCCTCTCCGCCCTCTGTTGGTTAAATCCGAAGAGTGTTGCATGGACCATCCTTTCTCCAAGGGACACAGTGGGTGACAAGAGTCCCACTCAGCTTCTTCTAACTGGACTTAGATTCAAGGAAGATATGTGAAAGATGAATAGAAAAGAAAAGGGCAGGGTGCAAACAATTCCTGCCAGAGCTGTGAAACTGAGGCAGTGCTCAGGACTGAACCTGTAGCAGCTCTGCAAAACAGCATCCTGTAAAGAACCTCACCTGGCTTAGCATCTTGCTGGTACTTTTCCCACAAATTCCAGCTGAACGTGGTTCTGCTGTAGTGTAAATACAGTTTGTACCTGCGTGAAGATCTGGGATTTGAGACTTGTTCTGCTGGCAAGTTGGTTCTAGTCTGAACACATTGTACCTTCAAAACCAAAAGAGTAAGTAGGAAGAGCCTCACGTTTAGAGTTTTTAGACTCCTGCCACTCTTAAAATTTAATTTATTTATTTTGAGTAATTATGCTTAGATTTAGCAATACTGAAATTTAGTTTATGATAGCAGAGGTCAACCCAGTAGGGATGATAACATCAGAAAAAGTAAATCAGAGAAGGGGAATATCTTGTGTGTAGAAAACCCTTCCATGAATCAGACCAGTGAGGCCAGGTGTGTCTCAGTCAGCAATTGCCCATGGGCAATATCTTCATACAATAACATTTTTTTGTTCAGGCTTTTGGCATAATTCCCTTGGATTAGTAATATTGTTTTTCCTTGGTCTTCTTTGAAACAGCAATTCTATTTTTCACTTGTGTCTGCTCATTTACATATGTATGTGTTTATCTTCTACACTTATCTCTGATTCAGCAGAGAGATGCTAACACCCTTTTGCGACGAGCCTGCAATTCCAGTCTCCACTGACTGCTTCCTATTTCTTCAGCTAGGCATCCTCCTACTTTTTCTCATGTTTCTCTCATTCTCCAGAGGAATTCTGTATAAGCATCTACAGCGTGGTTCTCTGCTGACCTTTAAACTGTGTTATGATGTCTATAAAACATTATTTGGTGGTCTTTAGCTTGTGCTCAAAGAGCTCTTCCTGCCGATTTGATCGCTGCTGACAGCACATTCAGGCAACGGGGTCCAGGACTGAGCACCATGATATGGGAGTTTTCACCCATGATTTTTTGACTAATTTGAAGATGACCTCTCTTTACTTCGGTTCATTGGTGTGTACTGTGGGAACGGTAATTCTGTCTTGCCTCTTACAGCATTGATGATAGTAAAGAGCTTAAACGTTCCTCAGGGAAAGGAGCACCATTTAAAGAGAGACCATGCCAGCACCATTTTCCTTCAAAACACGTCTTTCCTCTCTATTTTGTGCTGTAGAGTCCAGTTTCTAGAGCTACTAAGGCTACTTAATTCTTGCCCACTTTTCCAAGTATTGTTGAGTGCCTCATTTCCATTTACCATTTTGAATATATCTGTGGGGATAGAAGACTGATAGATGAACCAGTTACCAGCAATTAAACATATGGAGGCAAAATTATACTCCTAAGCATACAAACAGATTCCATGTTTTAGACTGCTGTCATTATTTTTTAAATTTCATTTGAATTTGATTCGTGAAGTTTGGCCAGTATCTGCTGATCTCTGTCGGTACTTCCTGTGACCCACTTTGAAAGCCCACTGTCTGTCTCTTTTCTAGGGTCATTGAATGGGACACTCTCTCCTTATTTTGCACAACTCGTTTTCAAACTGCATTGTTTATTCAAAAGTAATACCAATCAACTCTTCTTTGTAAGCGGTTGTAAAGGTAAGAACTTTTGAAATTTTTTATGCCACTGAAATTCTAATTTTAACAGCACAAAGATATATTTGACATGAACTTGTACTTTATTTAAAGATAAAATAAAAACCCAGTTTAAAGGAGGCAAAAATTGCTCCTAGGGTGGTACTTTTAAATCCCAGATTCAGTCCATGAATTTGATTGTAGAGTTCAATTGAAAATCCAGAATATTTAACAAGTAACATAAAATCCTTAAGAATTGGAGGAGCTCTCTGCTTTCATAGGTTACGACTCAGAAAAAGGGAAACTGAAAACACATGTGAGCTCATTATTAATAGCAATCAAGATCTAAAAGCCACCTTGGACACTTGTGGATATCCTTTTAACGTTGACAGAAACCATATCATGTACCTGAGAACTTTGCTAAAAACTCCTGTCTGGAGTAGTTGCTAGGGGTGAACTATCTAATGATATTCCAGCTTGTTAGAATATAACTCCGGTAGCTCGGAGTATCTTTAGGTCGAATCAGAACGCTGTCAATGAGTCTACATACATTTTTGCCCTTCAGTTACTAGGTCTTCTGGTGGCCATTTGCATCCTGTGTTTCAGTCCAGTTCCCAGAGACATTTGTTCACTGTGGAGGTGATATCCTGACTTTCAGCCCCAACAGAGCGAGAAAAAATTAGACACTATCATAGAGAATGGGTTCTCCTAACACTGCTGTCATTGTGATGGGTTAAGGGCGTGGGCCATAGCTGTTAATGTGACTAATTGTGTCCTGAATTTGGAGACATATATATAAAAATAAATATAAAACTCCCAGCAATCCCAGGGACAAGACTCGGAACCTGTGTGCCACCTGACGTGTGCCAAGCTCTCCAGGATTAATCTGTCTAGGAGCTACTATGCTCAGCGTAATTATGGAAAGGCTGCATCTGTGTTCAAAGCTGTTGAGAGAGAAAGAAGTAAGTAAAAATGTCCACTAGGTTTGATTAACTGCTTTCAGCCTGATGAATAAAGACAGATGGTTACGAGTTATTTTTCCTTAATGGATTTTGGAGCTCCATTTGGTGGATGAATTAAAGTTATAGGTCCCAAATCTGCCTTTGAAGCTACGCCTGCATAGTCTTTAGTGATCCTAGCAAAGTTTGCATACATCCAAGAGAGAGGCTTGCCCTGAGGCTGTCGTGTATGTTGTTAAAAAGCAGTTTTGAAATGAAAACTAAAAGTCAAGTGATAGTTTACAGTATTAATAAAGCAAGTTACAAACTATGCACAGCTCAGGAAGGAATCCCCTGCAGGGGATGATTAGTGTGAAGTGTCTGTGCAGACTTATCCCCATAGAATCCGTGTCTTTTCGGGTGTGACCTCCACCTGGGGCTCGACAGTATTTTAATACTGACTTTAAAACTTGGAGAAGTTCATTAAAGTTGCACTTCATAGTTGCGTCTCCTGGAAAGCGAAATAAAGAGTTTTATGGTGTAGGTTCATTTGCATGAATCTATTAGCACATCTCTAATCCAGGTGCGCCCATGTTTAAATAGATGATATAAATATTTCTGTCCTTTACCTGTGTATGAATGTCTGCGTTTGTTTTTTGAGAATATATGTAAGCATCTGTGGGTTTCGGCTCTCAGGGAACGTTTAGACCTAATGGGTATGGGGACCATCATTCAGCAACCTATTAAATCATCTGTCTAGTGTTGTGTGTGGATAGTCATAGTGATTTTAATGGTATTAGATATGCTTACATCTAAACAATTTTTGAGTCAGGGGTTAAGGTTATTGCGTGATATAAAATGTCTAAGATGGACAATATAATAAAGGGAAACAAAACAACAAAAAATGACACTGACTATATGGATTTTTCCATAGTTTAACTAAAATGCTACCTGCCATAGAACGGTCAAAACCACTCACAGATCCTGAAAGGGACCTTGAGAGGTCGTCTAGTTTGTCCCCCTGCTCCACAGGAGGATCATCTATCACCAAGTCATTCCTGACTGAGAGCTGGTCTCACTGACCACATTGAAATGTTTGCGGCAGTTTACAGGCAGCACAAACATCCCTGAAAAGCGACGGGAATGCCCTTCAGGTCAGCAGCATTAAAGGAGAAATCGGTGACATTCGGTAGGTAGCAAACACACATTCAATCAAAATAATAATGTAAGTCATTGATTACACACAGAGTGAGGTCATGATTCCTCAACAGGAAAAATACATGGCTTCACCATTCGAAAGCGGAGGACTTGTCCTTCAAGTGACAGAAAACAGAATGCGTTTAGGGCAGGTGACGCTTTGTCATGGTTGATTACTTAATGCTTTTTGAATCATCGCTCATTTTTCATCTCATTTTGCTTCAGCTTTCATTTCAAAGACCAGCTGATGTAACTGCGAGGAAAAGCTAAAAATAAGTGAATTCTGTTCATGAAAGGCAGAGACATTTTTAAGAGTTTGCAGATGGGAGGGAAGGCGTATCGCAGATGTGCATAATCAGTGACCCAAGTGATGATGGGGAGATGCTGCCACCCATTTTCTTTCATCTCCTTGGCAGAATCCATGCTCAAAATCTCAAAGACAAGTTCTTGGGGCTCTAAGTTGTATGTGATTTATTTTTAATGTGGTCACTGTCTACCGTGAATGACCAGTCATGTTGGTGATGTAGTAAGTCACCTCACTTTGAAGGGACTCTTTTCTGGGGGCAAGAGAGAAGTGCAGGTAGACTTGGAGTTGAGGATTTTTTTTTTTTTTTGGTCACAATCTTACTTTGGGTAATATTGGTCTATGTGTAGATTGCACTTAAAGTTCCGATGTGTTTATGCTAGCTGCTAGTTAGCACTACTTGGTTAAATATTTATAGGGGTGCTATAGGGCCCAGATTTCAATGGGAACTAATAATCTACCAGGTGTACCTGGAGCCCCTGGTGAGGTGGGATTGCTGAAGCTGGCATCTCCATCACCACTGTTACTTGTCTTACCTACTCACTTAGTCTACCCATGCTTTAATCAGACTTTTGATTACCTTGTACGCCTAATTTTCCATTTGCCTCCACATTCACATTGCTATTTATGAATTTAACTACAATAAAAATTATGTCACTTTTGCATTGATAATACCTAGATATTTGAAAACATTTTGTAGTCTACGATTTACAGGTCACATGTAAAACAGATGTTTCTTCAACCTGCCATTGTTTGGATGATGCAGGAGGAAAAGTTACAGAAAGAAGATGCAGAAGTGTATTTTTCTTCTGATGTAGCTATGGTCTATATGACTTGTGGTTAGAGGAAACCACCTAGAAGTAAGGCAGGCAAAATTGCAGTTGCACTTCAGGAAGCACCTGCAAAGAAACAAACAGACTATGGGCTAGGAAAATACGAAAATCCTTTGTGTTCTGGGCATGTAGATGCTACCATTAACTTCAGAGAGGCCAAGCTGTAGGAAAGGGAAGGGAATAGAGAGTTATAATAAAAACTTAGTTGGAAAAACAAACTAATCTTCCAGTCCAGAGTATAGCTTACCTCTCTATTTCTAATGTATTGAGGCACCACTATGCTGTGCTCTGTCCTAGGCAGGGCTGGAATTTTACTCTGAATGTACCAAAGAACGTTTTAGGGAAGAGCCTGTTGCTGTCAGAGAAGTGGACTAAGATAAACTGGCATCTTTTCTCTAACACTGATGGTTCTGTGAAAGCTGTTTTGTGTTATTGGATGACAGAAGAAGGGCGGGCAAGTGTGATTTGTCATGAGGATAACCTAGAGATGATTCCTGGCTAAATTCCTACAGAATACCGAATTGCCTTTAGGTTTTCTGATTCTATCCTCTTTTTGGAAAATAATGACAACTGGGTTGATAAAAAATTACTTATTTTGGAAAAAGTGCAATCCATTTTTAGCTGTTCCCGAAAGCCTAGAGATCCACAGATGTCTGGAGAGTTAGAGAAGAAAACCTCCCTTGCAAGTACAAAGGCATGCTCATAATCTTAATGATTTCTCTGATTTAAGATATTTTGTCTATTGCAGATAATTTACAAAGGGTGATTAGAGTTCATGTAAATACCAAGGCAGAACTTACGGCCCATGGCTTCATTTCATATGGCATGTTATTACGAGACCTACTGCTTCAAAGAAAAGATAGAGCTGCTGCAGGCATTGGATTCACATGGAAAATGCAGACTGCAATTATTTCTTTTGAAGATTGTATAACGCTAAGGTGTGTGTTGCATTGGTACCTGCCAAAGGGATTTGCAGGTCCGATTTGGCCATCAGTTCATCACTGCCAAGTGATCTTCAGGAATTACTGTCTATCTCCAAATTCACAATCTTCACAATTACCAAATTTATAAAAACGAAATCCCCAGTAACTTAGAGGTAAAATATACTTCTTACTTTTCTTTAATGGATACTTACTTTATTTTCCCTACGGGTCTATTAAAGAAGTAGTTTGAAGACAAAGGAGAGGCTACTCAGCCTTATTTTCAGTCGCACAAAATCTTTTTTTGCCCTTAATCGGTAGGTGCCTGTGAGTTCAGGGATCTTAATTCACAAAGGTACCTGGTGACATTCCTGGCTTTAGGCAGACTAATAGTTTTGTTGTCTTTACTGGGACAATTCATGCGCTTCAAGTGGAGTGTGTGAATAGATAACTGGCTGAAGGCAGAGGATTATCTCAACCTTTGTATAGTTCAGTAGTATTTGTAAGAGCAAAGTCTGTTTGCCCAAATGAGTTTTGTGCATGCAAGTTCAATAGCTTCTGCATCCAGGACTTATAGCCTGACAAGTGCTTGTGTCGCCATTGAGTCCACCAAAGTCCAAATGTGTGATGGTGTCTATGTAGTCTCAGAAGCCCTAGTCAATAATGTCATATTTCTTCTGCTAATATATGTATTTACTCATAAGAATAATTTTCCTATCTTGGTTAATGACTCATTTGGTGAAACAGTTTCCAACCTATTTTCTGCTGAAATTATTTTCCAAGAAAGGCCTTGTAGCCAAGAACACCCCTACAGAACTTGAAATGCAGTTGCCCTACCCAAGCCACAAAAGAACATGAAGAACATGGAGCAGGGGCTCTCGGGAGTGACAGTCATCGCCTTGCACAGCTGACAAAGCCTGCGCCAACAAACAAAATAGAGCAAAATGGAAAACTGAAGAGTTCTGTGAGAAACTCTAGCCTGAACTGAAAAACAAATCTGTGACTGGCAGAGGAAGCTAAGAGATTGGACATGTAGAAGAAAGAAATGGTTCCTGCTTGTAGACAATGTAATTCATGTTGTTGCTGGAACAGAAGAATATCAACAGACAGCAACTACTGGATGTGGCACATGGTACTTCTGGACAAAGGGAAAGTGCTGAAAAGAAAAATGTTGACTAGTAAATTACTGGAAAGTGCAAAGAAAGTACATGAGAAATGTGGCCAAGGAAGTGAAAAATGATGCAGGGAAAGGTAACAGACATGCTGAAGGCCTCGTGCTTGAAATGGAAGCTTCTACTATGCTGGAAAGTCACGGAGGCTTTAAAAATATAAACAGCAGGAAAACTTCTGAACCAGAAATGGAGCCATGAAAAGCAAAGACAGAAGAGTGCTCATTACCAAGGTAGAACAGAAAAAGAGCTTGGTGGTGCATTTCAAAGGGATTGTGAGCAGGCTCAGCTTCACCACAGTTCAAAGGAACTGGGGAACCTGAACATTTTGCCCTTTTTTATGTTCAGAACAGAAATCAAAAGCACAGGCTGCAGCCATCATGCTGAAAAACATAGAGTCAACAAAGCGTGACAGGAGAAGAGCTTAAAGAAGCAAGAAGGAAGTAAATTAATACCTGGGAAGAAGTGACTGTGCCTAAAGAATGAGAACGTGGATGCCTGTGATAAAGATCCCACACACTGGAGGGGAGTCCTTTCCTTGTCTTGGGGAAAGTCTACTGCAGTGATACTACACAGGGTGAAAGATGCTGTCGCTGTAGAATT
Organism: Bucorvus abyssinicus; assembly: GCA_009769605.1. NCBI lineage: Eukaryota > Metazoa > Chordata > Aves > Bucerotiformes > Bucorvidae > Bucorvus > Bucorvus abyssinicus. The sequence continues at coordinate 17,499,421 of CM020040.1, forward strand.
TGGACTCAAGAGATGCTGCAGAGACTGGCCGTTTACGTTGCAGATTACCATGCAAGGACAACAATCCATGACAGGCATCTTCTTTCGCCATTGCTTTAACTGACCTTCAGAAGTTATCACTTATCATGAAGAGACTTACATGGTGGGGCACACTTGAGGTCTGCAAAGTCCCAGTTAGAAACATCAGAAACATGCGCAGAGATCAATGCGCGCAGCGAGGGTAAGTAATGCCACAGCAGAACGGCTCAGCCAGGAGCCTGGGCTGAATTGTCTCCCTGCTGCCGCTTGGCGTTGCCATGGGCTGGCTATGGAAGCAGTGTGCGGTATAGGATATGTAGATTGCCAGGGCACAAAGGGACAGGGCACTGAGTTCTTGTGCCGCGGCTCTGAACACCTGGGAAGAAAGACAAGTGTCCTGGCAAAGGTAGGTGAAGCTTAGTGCAAAATCAATTCACTCGAATCCATCTTCCTTATAACACATGCCATGTTGATGCAACATGCTGATAATTTGGAGAAGCCACATCTTTTCCAGCAAAACTAGCAAGAGGAAGGTGAGATAAGGGTGTGTGTCGATAGCATGAGTAGGCACGGCATAGAGAAATAGAAACAGTGCAAACGCATTGCAGTCTTGTGTTAGTGTACGGCTGGGAGAGCCGCAGGCGTACCGAAGTGGTGCAGAGGAAAGTGGATGCTTTCTGAAGATGGATAGTGGGCATGAGACAATAAAACTTGTCTCGTTGCACAGTTGTGCTAAAAAATCTTCAAGCAGCGATCTGTCTTTGCTGCTGTCAGAGAAAGTGCAGAGGGTTCATGAGGTGGGTACTCCAAGTTAATGTTTCTCAGCCAGTTTTAGACCATACCCTCCTTTCCAATAGCAACTTGTCTCATGGTATAATTGACCTCAAGACCAGTGCGCTGCTAAAAGCAGAAGCAGCAAATAGCAAAGAGAAATGATAATAGTTTACACTTTGTTTACTAGGGGGAGGATGGATGAATGAGTGTTCACAACAGTAATGAATGACAAGCAGACCCAGAGAGTACTATTTCTTTAAGAAGGCGATCTCTTGTCTGATGTAAACTACCTATAGAGGATGTAACCAATTTCAGAGGCTGTAAAAATTTGTATTCAACAGAGTTGTCATCCCATAAACCCCCAAAGGACTATTGGAATGGAGATGTGCTTGTGTCTCCTGTTAGGTTTGCACCTTGCACTTCAGTCTGCCGGTGTCTGTCTAAAATAAAATAGGTCAGCACTACATTTTCTTTCAGACAACCAGCTACATCCTGTAATTAATAGAAATTAATAGAAATTAACTGTTGCATCCTGTAGCTGGTTGTGTGATAACTTGGGTTCATCTCTCAAACCAATTAACAGGGATTTTTAAACAGGTTTAAATATGCCTAAGTTGTATTCAGTCCTTTAGCTGGATGGATTTAAAATTTTTTTAATTGTTTAAATAACTTTCAGAGTACACCACAGTAGCTGTTAAATCTCTCATACATTTAATTGATTACTTTTTTCCCCCCAGCTTGCTGTGGGTGTTTAACCCGTGATTCCTGGAGGTCAGCTGAAGGCTCAGTCTCAGGTGTGTTACATGTGTTCACTTAAAGTGCCCTTAATGGCAAACCAGCAATTGCCCCTTCCCAGCCTCCCGGACCCCCTCGAATGTCAATCAGCCGGAGGTATTCGCTGAGTGTGGAGTAGGTAAATAGCTAAAGGTGTGCACTAAAGCAGGGAAGGTCATTTTGGGCTTTTTGTTGAAAGAGGAGGGTGGCCCATGTGTGATAAAGCCCAATGCTAACCACACAGTTTGCACTAGAGAGAGTAAATAATCCTGTCCTGACTCCTTTTTGTCACTGCCCATCAAAAATCAGTTCCACTGGAACTACACCCGGTTCATAGGCAGGAAACTCCAACTATTTGCCTAAAAGGAAACTGTTCTTTTTTAACTGCCTAGGAAAATGCACTTTAAACATCTAAAACATATAGCAGTTAATTTTTTCCTGAAGCCAGTACTTGCTACATCATGTCCATTCCCGGTGCTGTCAATCATTATCCAGCCAGCATATTGTTCAGAAGGTGGAGCTGTCAGGCAGAAGGAATAAAAGGTAAGAAAAGGAAGGCTTCTGCTTCTTGCTGATGTCAAGGGTAAGTGAGATTATGTAAAACCTTTTAAACAGAGGCCCCTTTCTCTGCCCCACCCCCTGCTCCTATATAACATGTGCTGCATGTAGCAATACCTGCTTTAGCCCAGCCGGTGGTGGGGTGTGTGCGCGCTTGCTTCTCACCCCTGCTGATGGATGCTCTCCCTGGCAGCCCCCTTGGATGGCTCTCCGTGGGCATCGCTGTGCTTTTTGGGGTGACCATGCTCCGCATGGACAAGAGGATCCTGGCGGAGAGGACAAACGTGCTGGTCTGGAGGCTTCTGCCTGCCTTGCTGGGGCTGCTGAGCGTGGCCACACTGGGTGCTGGCGGGGGGCTGGTGGTGTTCTGCGCCACGTGCCTCGTCTCCTCCGTGTACCTGGCTGGCAGGGCACTGCTGCCCGTGGGTGACAAAGCCGTGCTCATCACAGGTAAGGTGCTGCAGACGCGCTCCGGGAAGCAAAAACTAGCTTTTCTCACAAGTGGGCTAGAAAACTTTGTATCCTCAGGTTAGGTATCCATGAAATGCATGCTTGTAAGGTTTCCTTTTATTTTTTTTTTGCTCCTTTTATTTGCTTTACCAGAGATGTTTTTTTCCAGGTAAATAAGTGCTCTGAAATTAAATAGAAAAGCATCTTAACAGATGCTACAATTTTTCTAGTTTCTCGTTTAATCTTTAGAAGTAGCTTTTTAGACATACTTGTGAAATTAACTGTTGCAAAAAGCAGAAGAATACTTATGATGGTCTAGTTTTTTTAGGAAACACGTTAATTTCTGGAAGCCCTCAGAACACTACATTCATACATTACTTTTGTTTACTTGAATTTATTGCCCTGGTTATGGGTGTACGGTTGTCTTTTGGTGTGCGTGTTTGCACCGTGCACACTGTGTATATCACACATAGCTTTCAAGACTCTGGTTTGGTGCCATCTCTTTGAAACGATGTATGAAATCATTTGGCAGTAATTTTCTTCACTAGCAGTGCAAGTTCAGACCTCATGAAATCAGTCTCTATTAACAGTCTGATCTACTCAAAATTCACTTTTAGTTTGCAGGGATGGCATTTTTGTAGTTTTATGGCTTTTTCTCCTGTTTCTTCTAAAACTTGTTTTTTATTTGTGTTAATCTAATGTTTGAACCGGAGCGCCTGCCAACTGCTTCTTGCACTGTTAACTTGCTCTTTTGGTTTTTATTCCTATTTTTCCCCTCTGGAAAGCTGAATTAAGCTGCTTTGGTTTATATAGCTATTTCTTGCAGAATTTCATTTTGTTTTATAGAGACACCTGGAAATAATTTAGATTTGCCTTGCAACATTAATACAGGGGTTAAGAACAAAAGTTAAGAGAGGATAAGAGGAGGAGCAAGTTCTCCCCTCAGGGTTTATCTTCCAGCCGGGTTTCTCTATGCAGGTGAATTGGATGAAGGTGGGGGTCAGGCAGGGACCACTCCCGTCCCACGCTGGCAGACTCAGGGGTTGCGCTTGCACTGGGGCATCTCCTTGCTTTTTGTAAGGCTGCAGTTCTTCCAGAAAAAGCACCCTCTCGGAGCTTACCTGCCCTAGAGAGTTTGAGTTAGAGCAACATAGGGGAGTGAAGAACATTTGGGTGTATTCCAGGAAGTGAATGTGCTTTCTTCGTACCTGTGCTGCAACTGTCCTGAAGAAATGCAAGTTTGGACACCTCTGACAGCTGACGTGTCTGAGGAGGCTCTTCTTGGTCTTCATTTGAATCCAGACTAGTATGCAATCAATCAACCCCACCATCAACAGAAATGAAAGTGTTACTCATCACATTTCTTGGTTAAATTGCTCCAGTTCCCCACAGCCGCTGCAGGACGTGTGTCTGCATGCAGGTGCAAGGTGCCTTTAAATCAATTTTGGTGTCATTTTCTCCAATTTGGACAAGACCCGAGGCAGGCACTTCATGGGAAATGGCGATTTCCCCTCCTCCCTCTTTCAGCCATGCTGGGTTGAGGAATGCTGCTGTGGCCTATGTCACTTGTGAGACAGCTGCCTTTGGCAGGAGGATGGAGTAATCTCTGTGCTTCTCACCCTTGGTTTTGTCAAATAGTGTTCTGGTCCTCTTTGCATGTCCCTTGTAAGGGTGCTGCCATGTGTTCTTTTAAGCTGGGAGTTCACTGGGTGCCATGACAAGGGAAAACTGTGCCCAGCTGTCAAAGTGCTTTTTCACATGAATAACTGTGGGCATGTGAGCAGTCCTAAAAGTCACTGGTGAAACATCTATTTTGGCCCTCTTGCTAGGAGTGAGTGCTTCAGTGAAGCTTCTGGCATGCAAACACTTTAGTGTAGTTTGGTAGACCCAGCTTCCCTAAAAATTAAAATACCATGAGGATCTCATGTAGCAGGAAGTGTAAAATTCTTGCCTCTGTTATTGTGTGTGCAGTGGGATTAATTTCTCCAGTTAGCTTGGTCTTTTTTTCTTGATGTGTAACTTAATGTTTCCGATGCTCAGTGTGAGTTGATGGTAAATTCTCAGTAACGATTCAGTTACAGTCAGCAGTGACTGCCTTTCATTCACAAATCATTATTGTTGATACAGAAGCAAGAGGAGTGTGTGGAAATCTCTATTTCTTCCCTATAGAGACCTAACTACTGGTTGGATTTTATAAGTCAAAGGGTAAAGCTTCTCTGTACTTCAGTAACAGGTCTGAAACTGAAATCAGATTCGTTTTGATAAAAGCTGGGGACAAACCCAGTAGCAGGCACAGATAAGCATTGCTTTTTATTTCCTTCTCGGGGTTGCTACACCCACCCCTGGTTGCGGAGGACTCTGTCCCTTCACAAGTTGAAGCTGCACTGTAAAACTGTGTTCAGTAATGTGTTCTTGTTGAGGACAAAAGGGGAAGGATTTGATCCAGAAATAGGGGTTTTTTTCACTAAAAAAAAAAGCAGGAAAGGCGCCCCACCCCCAAACGCAGAAATCTGTCATGTCTTTGGGATATTTGCAGGCCTTTTCATGTCTCTGTAGGGAATTCCAAGAATGCAGGTTTGTTCTTTTCTCTTTCGGGTCGGGGCTGCAAGAAGCTAAGTGTGATGCCTGTGTGCTGCTCTGGTGCATCTTCAACAAACTGCAGACTTCAAAAATGCCACAAAAGCTGCCTTTTTTTTTTTTTTTTAAGTAGAGCATGAGTAATTCTTTTCAACATCTTGCATTGATTGATCCAGGCGTTTAGTACATTCTTTCAAGTCACCTGGAATAATTTTTTTCTTTTTTACCTGTCAGGACTAAAGCCCCAGTTAAAAGACAGAACCCAGAAATGAAGATCCAGCATGATTAAGATGGGTCTCCTTGGCAGTCAAATTCTGTTGACTATGGATTTTGAGTGCAGGAGCTGGCCAGTGAATACCTGTGATAATATCTGCCTCGGTGTGGCAGAATCACAGACTAAGCCTTATAAATTTCTGATAGGGTTAAATAGGGACTATCGCAGCTCTTTCACAAACAAGGAAATAGTAAACAACAGGCAGGAGTCCCAGCCCTTTGTCCCACGTTCAGGTTTCCAGCCATGGGTGGGTTTGGAAGCTGAGCATTTAGGTAATAAATTGCTGTTGCAGCAGGTAGCCAAGCCCTGGCATAGCGCCACGGTTCTCGGTGCACATCAGCATCAGGAGCGTTCTTTGCCACAGTTATAGTGGAGAGTGCGGTGCAGTATTGTGGGACATGCTGATGTATCTCTGCCTTACAGTGTCAAAACTGCATTAATTTCTTAAACTCCTCATTTTCCTCCTGATACTGTCCTTTGCAATACTCCTGCATCACAGTCCCTGTAAACTCCTTCCCTGGCTCTAGTAGAGCCCTTCGTTTGGAATCTTGGCGTGCAGGTGCGTGAGATGTTTCTTCTCTCACTAAGAAGTTTCTCTGCAGATGGGAAGAATCGAAACAGGGGTTAAAAAAGACACCAGGAGAGAAAGCACCTGGAAGTATCTTAAGATGGCAGCGGCAAAATGCTCTGTCAAAGGGAGAGACTTGTGAATCAATCAAATTATTTGTTAAACATTCATCGTTCTTAGCCGCTGGGAGGAATTGCACAATCATCATGATTTGTGCAAAGATTATTGTTGTGTGTTTGCTCTAACAGTGCTTTCTGCATTTGGTAGTTATTGTTTTAGATAGGTAAAGTTTGGGAATGAGTTTGGAAGAGGGTAAGAGAAATTCTGGTGCAAGTTTGCATGAATTAAATAACTGGTGCTCTTTGGCTTAGCCTAAAAATGCCATTCTGAAGCTTTCGTAGGATTTGAAAGCATTGAACTCCTTTGCAGGTGAAGAAACAGTTGCTTAGCTTTGGCCTGGTTGCAGCCTGTGGCAAGAAAGTGTTTAATGGAAGAATCTGGGTGGTCGATGCTTGAATAAAATAATGTGACTTTTTTTGAATTATGAACTTGAACCCAACAATTTGAATTCCAATGCCCTATAATTGCTTTGTCTGCCTGAGATTGCAAATTAAAATATTTGTGTGGTTCGTCTAGTTGTGTTTTTTTTTTTCCTGGAAACTTCCATTATCAGGTTTCAGTCTGAATATTTGTGTAAACCCAACCTAGGGTTATATTTCCTTTGTGCATATGAAGTAAATCTTGGAATCTATCGGTGATACAGCATGAGCTGATGCCATTGGCTCTGAGCCAAGAGGACATGGTCTATCAGTCCTTGGGGAACATGCAAAGGTCCAGCTCCTCAAACTTTCAGATCTGAACCTTTCTTCCTACTGTCATAAATATTTAAGTGACTCTTTCATCGTCTTTTTGGTTACATTTGCCTGTGTTTCCAATGCGTGCATATTTTTTTAATGATGGTTTAGGACAGACCCACTTTTCAAGTATCTTTTTGATGCTTTCAGGAAGCGACACTGGGATCGGACATGCACTGGCTAAATACCTGGATAACCTGGGGTTTGTTGTGTTTGCTGGGGTTTTGAATAAGGACGGACCTGGAGCTGAGGAGCTGAGGCGGACCTGTTCTCAGAGACTCTCTCTCCTGCAGCTGGATGTAACCAATGCCACCCAAGTCAAGGAAGCCTATCTAGAAGTCTCAGAGAAGGTGCAAAATACAGGTACAGCTTCTTTCCGTTATAATGGGAGTATTAATGTAGTTGCTTACAAAGTGCATCTCTTAACTGTTGGCTGCATCATGGCTTATGTGTGTAGGTCATTTCTATGCCACAGTCTGTGGGCAATCAGGGTGTTTATATTGATGACTCCTGATTTATGGGATAAATGAAAAAGGGGAGTGAGTCCTGTGTATCTGTAGCTGCAGATCATCTCTGCTTTGATCTGGAGGCACCATCCAGCTCATCAGTTTAACCTCTATGGAGTTGATTTCCTGCTGTGTAGCAGCCCTGTGCTTTCTACTCTTTCCAGGGCTCTGGGGCGTTGTGAACAATGCGGGCATCCTGGGCTTCCCTGCTGACGGTGAGCTGCTCCCCATGAGCACTTACAGGAGGTGCATGGAGGTGAATTTCTTTGGGGCTGTAGAGCTGTCCAAGACCTTCTTACCCTTACTTCGGAAATCCCAGGGGAGGCTGATTAACATATCCAGCATGGCAGGTGAGCCGAACTAAAGCTCCAGATAAATTTCTGGTGCAACAGGAACAACTAACTTGTGTGTCAGTTGGTCCTGCTTGTCAGTATACCCTGGGAATTGGTATCTAGGTAATAAATGCAGGTTTTTCTTTTGTTTGGGAGACTATTCCCAGAAACAAGCCCTTAAAGTAGAATAATTTAATATGGCTAAAAATACACTGGTATATAAAAGACAGTAAAATTCAGACCTTGTGTTATAGATGCTGAGCGATAGCTTTGTGAGCTTCCAGAAAGATGGCTGGTAAATCAAGGACGTTTCTATAAGGTGACATTCTATAATAAAAGTTAGGTACTACAGTTGGGCAGCTCCACCTCTGCACCCTTGTAGGGCTCAGGCACTGTAGTTAGAAAGCACAATGATAAAACATCTGCTGAAAAGAAACATCTAGTTCTTTAGTAGCAGAAGGCAGGTTTATTTTTTGCTGTATCCTGTGGCTCTTTCCAGAGTGCACAGTCCTAGAGCACGGTCTGCTAATAACCTGGGACCTGAAGAGAGTGTGTGTTTATATTTCTTTTAGAAATATTTTGTTTACCTTCTTAAAAATACTTTAGGCTAACTTATTAGCAAAATGGTATTTTTTCATTAACTTTTTAAAAAATTATTAACAACGTATAATATGCTCTCCAGTTTTGTCCTATAAATTGGATCTTGTGCTTACTGTACACATGCCTTTATGACATGACCTTGTGTTCTAGGAGGACAGCTGAGATGCCAAGATGTAGGAACAGAAGTAACACGGTATCTGGTAGCCAACAGCTGAGGAGCAAGAATGCTCCTTTGAAAATGAGACCTGCTAGAAGCAGGGTGTGACGATGCTGGAAAGTATCTTGTCTTAAGATCTCTTAAGGATTTACCATACCATCTGCTTCCCAAATTTTCCTTTTCCTTGTCTTCGTAGACCCTTATTCCTGTACAGTTCGTGTCCACTCAAATCCTGCCGTATTGCTGAGGTGGCTTGTGCAAGCACTGCTTTGTGTTCGTGACTCACGTTGAGGATGTGGCCTCAGCCTAGCTTTGACACTGCTGTTTTCTGTTTTCTTTTTTTAATCCCAAGTATGTTTTGTATCTGCATGCCCGTGTTTATGGTTCATTGCTGACACTTCGGGAAGTCAGGACTGAATTATCAGAAGGACCTTTCTGGTGTTGCACTGCCGACCAGCCCTTGTAAGAGACGGAGGACAGACCTCTGTTTTCTCTGAGCACCCAAGTGCGCTTTCCCGTGTTTGAGTCAGATGTCTTAATTCTTGGCATGAATCCCTGAGCTGCCTTTCAGGGATAAATGGAGAGCTTCCCTGTGCTGAGTAATTTGCCCTTGCAGGAGCTGATAATGACCCTGCTTAAATTATAGCTGTTTGCCCAGATGTTCTTGCACGCAGGCTGGTTTGAGTAAATAGCTTCCTCTTAACGCAGGGTCTGAGGGTCCTTTGGTAAAACATTAGCAGAAAAGTTAGTGAGGTCTCATTGTGCTGAATCTATTCCTGTCTGTGTAGAGCTAATCTAACTGGGCTCGAGGTTAGCCTGACCTCAAAGGGAAAGAGTATGTGATTCAATTGGCTCAAACCAATTGAAACTCAAACTTATTCAGATGCATACAGAAGAATAATTAACATATAATTGGCCTTACTTCTTCAAAGGAATGACTCTGTAAAAACTCTCGTGATTCCTTTGTCATTGCAGTACAAAACCCCATAAATGTCACCAGTGGCTTACCTGAAAGTTCCCCTGTGTTGAAGTATTTTATTTTAAATGTACAAACACATTGAGATAAATGTGTTGAAATTATGGAAATGGAGGCTGTACAGGCAGGAGGAGTGATGAGCCTTAAGGAGAAGGGTTGCCCATTCTCCTCCCTCCTCTCTGCTGTGCCAAGACGTGTGGCCTGTGGTGGCTGTGATGACCCCTAAATCTGGCAGTGATATGCTGTGCGATAACTGAAACCTTGTGGAGAAAGTAGGGGGGCTGAAGAAGGGGGAGATGCTCAAATCAAAGCGTCTTTGGATTTCTGTAAAGCTGAATAAGTGACCGTCTACCAGTTTTTGGAACACAGGGAATCTCTGTATTTGGAAGATACCCTTTTCTGGAAGCTTTTGTTTTGTGAACATACAGATTTGTTTTAAATTCACCTAAAATGCTGGCTGTTTTCTATCTTTCCCATCTGAACAAATGCTGCTGGGATTGGAGAAGATGGGATATAACTATAGGCAGGAGATCTGCTTCTGTGATGTGTCTCAGGAGTCCTGTCACCCTTAGCGCATGATTCCAACCAAAGCTTTGGTTTGTCCACAGAGGTTTTCCCCACTCTTGCACTGTTGTCTCTGGTCTTTCTGAAACTAGCTGGAGAGAACAGGAAGATAACTTGGCTTTATAAAGCTAGAATTGAGATTACTTACACTGGAGTAACTGTGGTTTATAGCAAGAGCTTGAATTTCATGTTAGTGACAACAAGAACGGCAGCATTAAACTATTGCTTCACTACTTATGTGGACTAAAACATTACCTGTTTCTGATACCAGCAATCATATTTTTTCAGCATTTTTTACCCTTAAATCCAATACAGTTTATTTTTCTGCCATGCAAAGTGTCTTAACAGGTGTTACTGAGCATAACTGCTATATGCAACTGCTAATTTACAACTTTCACTTCTTTTAATGTCTAGAAAGAAATTATTCCCTCACTGCCTTGTCTCTAACCTCAGTGAGAGACGCTTCATTTTGGTTGTGCTATAATTTTCATTCTAAATCGTGAAAATAAAGTCTAGGAAGAGCCACCATTGAGCTTTATCTTCTTTGTATTGCTCCTGCAGGAGGCATTCCACTACCGAGGTTAGCTGCGTACGGTGCATCAAAAGCAGCTCTGTCCATGTTTTCTGGAGTAATGAGACAAGAGCTTTCCAAATGGGGAGTTAAAGTTGCTGCCATTCATCCGTCAGGCTTCCGAACAGGTTGGTATTTGATGCTTTGGGTAGTTCGTTCTGCCTCACCTCTTTCCCTGTAGTCCAGCATTCTCAAACAGCCCTGCGTGATTCTCAGCAGTTGGACTTTTTCCCCATTCTTCACATTGGTTATGGAAAGTAAGATCCGTGGGTTTTGTGAGAGCTGCTCCCTCCAGTTCTGCCCGCTGCCCGCCTCTGTCCTGTGAGGGTAGGCTTTCTCCTGGGCAGAGCGCTCTCTCTACTCTGAGTCAGGGCAACATTCAGGCAATTGGTGCCTTCCCTTTGCTCTAGCTTTGAAGTTAACAAACCGAGCATCGTGGGGTGTTTGATTTGAGTGTTGCAGCTTGTCTTGCATGAGAGCTTCAAGACTCGCTGGCAGTCCTACCCTTCTCAATGTTAGAGCTGTCTTTATTGAGCTGCTCAGTCTTGCATTGAAGTAACTGCAGCAGTAGCTGTCATCCTGCTTACTTGCTGTCAATATTACTCTGTATAGTTTCTGATCTTTCCTCTCACTCCTTCCCTCCACTGTGCTCCAGCTGCTTTCTGTTCTAAATCCTCCTCCTCCTTCCACTGCTCCGAGCACTTTCTGCAGAGCCCAGATGATGAGCCCGCGTTACAGACTCATCTCCTGCTGCACGCACCCTCTCTGCACTCTGTGCCCACCCAGGAGCAGGGTGGGTGTCATAGAGGTCCCTGCACTGTGGACTTGCCTGGCAGCCACCTGAGGACAACATCAAATCCCACTGCTGCCTGCTGAGCAAGTCCTGGTGACCTCTCTGAGACAATTTTTATGCTGATGAAAAGCAGAGTGGCCTTTCTCATAAAACCCTGCTCCCTTGAATGGCTCCCCTCCTGGGGAGGGGTCCTGTGGGGCACTGGGCTCTGGCAGCACCTGCGTGGTCAGTGGTGCCTGCCTGAGGTTTTACCTTCAGGGCCCTGCTTAGCTTTTATCAGACCTCTGGATCAAAACACCATGCATCAAAACAAGTCACTGTATTGAGATTTAAATATTTATTTAAAGATTTTTCTTTATTTGCAGTACTTAATTCATGATAGTTAGGCAATAAATGCATTGGAAAAGCCACTGCTTTCATTCCTATGTCATGCACATGGGAGTAAAATAGATTTTTTTTTTTTTTTAAATTCTGACTTAATACAAGTATTATCCTTCATCAATCTAGTTATTAAAATACCGATGTCACTCGTGAAAGAGGAACTTAGCACTTGGTGAACACAAGTGAATCCTGTTAGTTTGCCTGTCCTTCCTCAGTCGCTCACATCTGTTAATAAATACTAAATAAAAACACCCACAAAATCAATGAGGACAGAATGGCAAAGGGGCTAAAAATGCTGACTTGGCTGTGAGAGAGCCTTTTTAGGCAGAGCATGAACCCCATGCTTTTTGTGTAGTCTGTGCTTCGTGCTTTCCCTTCTCTTCCAGGTAAAGGCACTGGCAGCTAACCAGCTCTTTTGTCTGTTCTTCACGGATCCAGTTTAGAACAACTGTGAATCAGGGCAGTAGTGGAGAACAACTTACTGACTATTAATTATAGATGATTATTTTTTAAAAAATTCAGCCCCCAAACCCATTGTTATCCTGTGATGTTGCTACCTCAGGTATACAAGGCACACCTGACCTGTGGGATAAGCAAATAAAGGAGCTGATGGAGAAGCTCCGAGCAGACACAAGGCAAGACTATGGTGAGGACTACCTGCTGGGGCTGAAGAACTACTTCCTGCACATGCCCATGTCCTGCGACGCCGACCTCTCTCCCGTGCTGAACGCTATCCTGCACGCTTTGCTGGCCAAGAGACCATATGGCTTGTACACCCCTGGCAAAGGGGCTTACGTGCCCCTCTGCATCTTCTGCTACTTTCCTCTCTGGTTCTATGACTTTTTCATTAGTAAGGTGGTGAGTACTGAGGCTGTCCCAAGGGCACTGAGAACATCAGAACCTGAAAGTAAGAATCTCTAAGGTATCCCTCAGCATTTCTCTTAGTTGGTGATAAGTGGGGAAAACGCTCTATTTTAAGACACTGCTATTTATTGTACTGTCTTTGTTATATTGCATTTACGCTGCCTTGCGAACAGAGGTAAATCTTTGTGTGAAGAGTAATGTTCAGGAAAAGCAGTGGGCAAACAGAAACGCAGCTATCCCCAGATGGGGCATTTTTGGAGGAATTCTAATGTTTTCCTGATATCTTTGTATCCTGCCTTCTGTGTAAGGTATCTCATGATGTTATGTAGTTCCTGACTGCTTGAAAAGGTACCACTAACACACAGGCAACCTATTTTTTAAAAACAAAACAAAAAAATCCTTGAGAGTCAACCACTTTCTTAAACATTATAAGGATTTGCATATACTCCTATCACTGGAGAGTTTTAGAAATGTCTAGTGCAAGTCTTTCTCGCTGCAGCTTCAGCCTAATATGTTTGATTTGTTGTTTCTGTTGCTGTTGGACCTGAGAAATGATTGTCCTTTTTTCCCCCCAAGTTTTGTGAAGTATAGTTCTGATGTTTATAATGTGTGCTAGACTAAGCAATTAGTTGGGGGGGAGGAGAAATGAACAAAGACAAATCAAGACCTTCACAAAGAAGGAAACAATCTTCCTACAGTATTAGAAAAAGTAATAGTAAGTATATCAGCTGCTGATTTGATATGACTGTCTTGGTCATTCTGTGCTTTGCCTTGTATATGCCTGTGTTTCTCTAATTACTAGGAAACTCTGATCTCATGTCTGCTTTTCGTATAATGCCTTATTTGGTTTCTGAATTTATGAAGTACTCACGTTTTTGCCTATTTCTCCCGACACCTTCCTGTGTCTCCCTTTGTTTTGGGGAGAGTTTGTGTGCTTGCTCCTCTAAGACCAGTCAGTCTTCAGACTGGCTTTACTGGAGTTCAGTGTTGATCTTCTTGATAGATTTTTGTTGCTGCCCTTTCTTAAATTTGTTCTAGGAACATCGGGTGCCCCCCCTGCTGCTGGATGTCACTGTGCCCTGTACCATGAAACCCTCACCAATGCCAAGAGGTTGCTCGTTGATAATCTTGCCTACCCCACTCCCTTTTTGCACTGACTGTCACATCCTCAGGCTTTGAAAGGCTGGGGTATTTCTGAAGGAAAGCCTCACCCCCCTGAGTTCCCTGCTTTGACCATCTGTCCTGTGCCTTGCTTTGACAAGATGCGTTTCTCTTCTGGTGATGAAAAATTAAAAGTTGTTACATTCTGGGCTTTAAATGTGGAGGCACTATTTTTCTTTCCCTTCTGAGCAACTTCTGGTCTTCTGTCATGATCCTACTTGTGTGATCTACTCTTACAGTCGGCTGAACAAAACCACAGTTTAACTTGTATTTGTAGTATTTCTTCCCACTCCTTCCTGCATCTTTTCTATCAATGCAAAACTCCTGTAAATGCACAGAGGATGCTCTGCAGGCTTGGCCCACCGTTTTAGTTTGTGTCCCGGTGTGGAAGTCCTCCTGTCCTGTACATTTTGTCATGATTGCTGCTTTTGTTACTGAGGCTTATATCAGTCTCCTGACCAGACTTCTGTTTTCCTTTCAGAAAGTGTGACCAGAGAAAATCTGGGACTCATTCGATCTCTCTGCCTATTTCTTCCTTTATGTTCCAAATTTTCTATTTGTCAGAAAAGTGCATAATAAAAAACCCCATAATTAGTAACTGGATTGTTGTAATTCTTTGTCTCATCTATTGTGCTTTTTGGGGACCGGTGCTACAGCCCCTCGCTTCCCAAGCTGCCCTTGTTCCCCTAGTAGGAGAACACCAAAGAGGAAGGTGGGTGGGAACCTTCTCCAGGGAAAAGGGACAAGATGGCAGTCGGTGTCTTGGTTTGGGCAGGATGAGATCCCAAATGGCTCAAAGGCAGCTTGTGAGCTGAAAAGAAAGGGGTGCAGAGCCAGGGACGTGCTGGCCAGCAACCTCAGAATTCTGTCTACCTTCCGGGAGAGGGAACTTGCCACCAGTCAGGCTATCTCCATCCCATCTGAGACAGAGGTGGTTGTTTTTCCCCTAACACCCAATTCTGGTGTAATTTAGGTGGGCTGGAATTTTGCCTTTAGGCACATGGTACATTATACAGCCAAAATTCCTCTTAGGAGCCAGTCAGCCGCTGCGCGTAGCAATCTTCATATCAATCTTTAACTGTTGCTTTCTTATTTGGCTGTGGTTATAAAATGTAATTTTTGTTTCTCCCCTGCACTTAATAGGAATATTATCTCACACAATGCAGACATATTAAACTAGGCATCTACATGGAAGATTTTCTTTTTTTTTTTCTTTTATTTCCCAGGAAACTTGTGTTCTATATAGTCATTTTGCATCTCTTCACCTAACTACAGATATTTTAACAAGTATCAAATAACTGTGCTATCAAAGATTGTTGTTATTTTGTTCCTACAGGGGTCTTTGTGTTTTAAAGATAATTCTGTTGTAACATACTATTGAATTATGTGTCTTTTAATGGGCTGTTGTATTAGAGGTAAATTTCTTTTCCTAATGGCTTGCGTTGCAAATAATCCAAACTGTGAGCTGGGAGAACTGCAGAATAAACCATCGGTGGTTGTGGCTGATGTGCCCAAGTGGATGTTACTGCTGATGCCAGCTCGTGCTCTCGAGCAGCAGTGTCTAGGTGTTATGCTAAAAAGGCTGATCTAACACAAAGCAGTTTTAAGGGTGGGAATAGAGATTGTCTAGTTCTAGCAGTGGAAACTGATGTATTAAGCCCTAACTAACTACCACAATTTGGGCCTATTTTCAAAGACAATTCTCACAAAAAGCATATGGCTTGAAGAAAAGCGTCTGTGAAATTGAAGAAATTTGCTGTAGCCCTAGAAAAGGGTTAAAAACCAATACTCTAAAATGTCACCCCACAATAATCAAGTGTGTATATATTAAAAACACACACGTGTGTAGTTTAAAAGG
Organism: Bucorvus abyssinicus; assembly: GCA_009769605.1. Classification (NCBI taxonomy): domain Eukaryota; kingdom Metazoa; phylum Chordata; class Aves; order Bucerotiformes; family Bucorvidae; genus Bucorvus; species Bucorvus abyssinicus. The sequence continues at coordinate 17,515,031 of CM020040.1, forward strand.
GGTTCTATGCTACAGAAATCATGACTGAAGAGTAGGTTTTATACGCATCCCTCTGAACCAGCCTCTGGAATGCAGGTTGAGACCAAGAAGTAAATGCTGCCAGATGTTTTTTACCAAGAAAACCCCTGGCTGGTGTCCTGGGGCTCACACTCTCCTACTCTGCATTTATTACTCTGGCTGACATCTGTTCTTACTTCATGTGAAAAATTGACTTTAAGATGCGTAACTTTGGTGAGACAAAAGTGAGTTTAAGCCATTTGTTTTTCTAACTTTTAAAATTCTGGATCCATTTGCCCGCTTTTCGGGGCCCCTGATGACAGCCATGTCTGCTGCACGCTTCTAGCACTGCAAGCTGAGGAAGAGAGGTAAAATGTCATGTGTTTTTGTGGATACGTCACTGGCTGGCCATGGCAGAAAGCTGCGGCGGAGATTTGGTCGCCACCTGCCAAAGGACCATCTCTGCATTTCTAGCAGTGTAAATGTGTGGGACTGTCCACAGCGGAGGTAAGGAAAAGGTCTGTGAAAGTTTAAAGTGTTCAAATGAGAGCTCTGACAAAGAGTTTTGGGTTGGGTAAAACTGGTGAGGTAGGAGAGTGGGCACAGGGATTAATCCTAAAAGTGCCTTCAAGCTCTGCAGGAGGTTGAGCAGCCCCTCCTGCGTTACGCTGGCTGCCTTGGTGATGTTGACGCACAACTTTCAAGCCAAAGCCATCAATACAGCATTAAATAAATACAGGAATCTTCAAGCCTGGTTTTCACTAGCAGAGGCCAAGAACAGGGATGGGGCGAAAGGGAGTAGTCGCTTTTTCTAATTTAATGAGCATGAACAGAAACTTTGTTATTTCTGAAGTACTTAAAATTTGTCTATGTGACTTAAAATGACTTCTTACTGTTGAGGTATACATGAATATTAGAAAATCTGCACAATTCCATGTTCCTATGCTTGTGTGTCCTGTCGTGTATGAGGGTTTATTGTTTATAGTTGAATAAGAAAAGTCATTATAATGTTTGTATGAATTCTTTGTATCAAGAGGCTGCTGCCAGGGAACTTTCAGATCTCAGTGATGTCAAAACGCACTGGTTTTGCTGTAAATTGACTAGTCCAGGCACAGCATAACACAGATAAAGCTCAAAAGGGTCCCATTTCACCTGCTTCAGTCAGAGTCCACGTGGGGCCATGAGCACCTATCTGTGCACCGATAATATATACAGCAAGTTTGGGACAAACTTGCATAAACGAGTTTGGTCATTTTTCCTAAAGAGGCTGGTTCTGGGATTCTTTCTGGGATAAAAAGTTGCCTGGTTTGGCCTTTTTATGACTATGTTTTGGAAGCCAGCTGGATTCCCAAAATGATGCAACACCCAAGTGTATTGTGCATCACGGAGTCAGCCTATTTCTAGGAATCCTCAAAGAAAATTCCTTTGAAATAAAGCTCATGCACGCTTCAAAGGAAAAGCATTTAAACAAAAGATCTTGGCTCTTGCAAGGAAATGAACAGGAGGGTGGTTGGTTTTTTTATTTCTTAAAAGTATTAGGATATATAAATGGAAAGTATTGTCGCTGCCAGGAAACAACCAGCACACGGGATCCTGAGATGCCCAAGGTGCATTTGTTCCTACTGGAACTTGTCAGCTGATGTACTGCTCCCCGGTATGCAGACACCGTCACAGGCAGTATTTCAATAGCCAATGCTTTTGTCATCCGAGCTGAACAGTAGAGCTGTTGCTGTTCAATTATAGATATATTGTGGCAACCTTGAGGCAGTGGGCTTTTACCATAGGAGGGGAGGTAATTGCTTTTCCTTTTAAAGCACGGCCAAATCATAAATCAAGAATCACTGACATCTCATGAAAAGAGGTAAGTTTTAAATCCCTGTAATAGGATAAATGGCTTTTAAGCACGCTGTATAGGTCATCGTAACCGAAGCTAATGAATCTGTCTTTAACAACCTGTGTGAAAGTAACTATGGTGATACAAACAGTCTTCACAGGTTTAATGCCTGGACTATGTAAGTTGAACAATCCAAGTTTATATCCCTGTTCACATTGTTGCCTTCAGCTTTGGAAAGAGCATGGAACAAGGTGGAAATTAATCCCATGAGCTAAGAATTTGAATCTTGCCAACTGCCACGAGTGAGAAAAGTAAGGATGGCTCAGTGGTCAAATGGCTGTCAAATCCTAGTGGAGCCAGCTCAGGCTTTGTCACTAGTCCGATAAATCAGGAGAGCTCTGGGAGTTGCAGAGCATCTAGCTTTTCCTACAGAGCCTTTCAGAAGTGACCTCTTAATTAGATTATTTTTCTTCCAAGAGTTTCACACTCTGGCCATGTTTCCACCCAGCCCATCTGGAGTTGGGACTTTCCCTTTGAGGTATAAAGGGACACGTTTGAAACTTCAAAATAAGAGCTGAAAGATGAAGCAAAGATCAAGGAGTGTGAGAATGAAAGATCTAAAGAAAACAAAACAACAGCAACTGGTATAAACAGTAGATGGGGAAGGAAGGAAGGAAGTACAGTGATGCTCAGGAAATGGGTTTGAGCAGGTTCAGCTCCGTTGGCATGTCTCAGTCACATTAACCTACCCACTATCTTCCACACCTCCTCCACTACCTCCTTCAACACCTGGCTTTTAAAAGTGCTGTTTAAAACTTTGAACTGTGATAAAATTACTTCCAAGCCTTCCTTGTGTTACTTGGTTTTGCAGCATCCCTTCCCACAAAACCCTGGGGCAGGGGGTGACCTGCTCTGGCATGGGGGTGTTGTGCTGAGGACAGGGGTGGATGCTCCAAGCTTGACCCACTCCCAGTGGCTTTGGTTGGTAATGGGAGAAGCAGGTCTTTTATTTCCACATCCCTGGGAATGGGGAGATGTTGGCGGTGGGACAATGCACATCAGCGCTCCCACACTAAGCCTGCACAAGTCTGGCAATCCTGACTACTTTGCTCTCTTTCTTTGAAGAACAGAATATCACACTGTACTTTGTTTCACAATGGAAAAAAAATATTGCCCTTTAGCCATAGTAATTTCCATAGCAGCAATCTGTGAGAGTAGGCAACAAGCGCTGACACCACTCCGCCAACGTATGTGGAAATTTCTGATGCGTGTTTGACACAGCAAACAAGGTGAAGATGTGCATCTGAGAATGGCCTAAGGGTGATTTATTCCCCTCCTCTGTGGGAGAATCCTACCTTTTCAGAAAAAGGGTTAGAAATCACTGTTATGGCTCCTGCATGTCTCGGGAAGCATCTTAATGCCTTTAATTTCTCAAAGAAACTCAATTGGCTGCCTGAAGGACAAAATGCTGAAGGGCTGATTTAATTAAAAAGATGAATGGGGGGAAACAGAGCGAACGTGTTACAGTTATTATATGTTTTAATGTATATACATCAGTGTAATCATGTTACATGCTTGGCATAGATGAGTTAAGGGAATAAGCTTAAAAACAGCATTTTTGAAAATGTTTGATCGTGTAGAACCCTGTGAAAAGTTCACGTTGGGAGCCGTCTGTTCCGTAGTCTCATTTGAATTATGTGTTCGTGCAATAATATAGTGGTGTTTATATTCCTTCACCCCCCCTCCATGTCGCCGCTATGATTGCAAATGTGTTGCCTTAGATGTTAGAGCACCAGGCAGAGCTTAAAGCTAAAGTCAAGCAGTCTTGGCTTTGTGCAATGGCAATAAAGGGCGATCCTGGTCTCTGAGAGGTTGGGTCCTCACCGGTGCTGAGATGCAGCAGTGGGGAGTGCTATGTCGAGGGGCAGGGAGCTGCCCAAAGTGGATTTTTTGCGGTAGGTTGGAGGGTTGAAATCTCTTGAAAGCATCGCTAAGCATCAGAGATCTCCTCTGTGAAGAAGGGAGGAAATGTGGGCTTTCACCCTGAAGTTACCTAAGGCTTTTAATTGCAATATGTGGTGTCTGCAGCACACTGTCTTTTAGGGGAATTAATGACTTAACAGGCGAGTCTTTTGGTCTACGAGGAAAAGGTGATGGGGATGTTTCCTGACTCTGTGAGCTGAGAAGCAGCTCTTGCTACCTCTTGTGTATCTTACCACAATAAAAGTACCCAGTGCCTGCAGAAAATATTCAGTCCCAACTGTTTGGAAGGAATTGGCTTAGAAGTGCCAGATGCCTCTGGAAGGGTTAAATCTTCCCTGTAAGTATTTGCACAGCCTCCTGGTATCCACTGGAAGTAGGCGCTGCTTTTGGTTTTCTCTTTCTACTCCATAGTGCTTGAACAGCTCAAGAGGACGTTCTGTTCCGGCAGCGCGTGTATCTAGGTAAGGAGGGGAGACAGGGCTGATAAACCACAGTCTGCCTGTGGTTGCCCCTCTATTGAGGGCTGATGGTCTCATGTTCCTGGGGTCAAATGTGCCGCCATGGAAACTGGTTCCCCAGAGCCTCTGCTTGGTCTTGATTTGGGCTGGTCTTGACAAATCCTTGCTCCTTTGCTGGTCAGCGCACAGCAATGCATCTTGTGGAATTGGTATGGCTAACGTGAAGGGACGGCCACTGTAAGACTGGTTCTGGCTCCACTACAGCTTGCGGCGGCTGTGAGGTACCTGTCAGGGTCCTACCTGAATGTGTGATATACCTACTCAGGGCTTTTTCTTTCCAGAGTGACATTACTACTGTTTGCTCAAGCAGGACAATGCTTGCACGTCAGAGTTATGTCACAGCTGCCTCCATCTGACGGCTCCTGTGTGTATTTATCTCTAGGAGAGGAGTCACTAGGAGTGAAGATAAATGTTGGCTTTCCTGTGGGGAATGGGCAGTTAGATTATGTCCATCAGTGTGTCACTGGCACGTGTGCAGCTCGGCAGGAATGCTGCCAGAGCACCAGCAGCGCCTGCGGCATCCCTGGGCATGGGCACCAGGACGGCCGAGGGCAGCAGCCAATGCAGACCGCTACTGTAGGAGCCCCTAGAGAGAAAGGAACTATTTCCATAGAGAAATGAAAGCTCTTCTGGCTTGGCTTCTTTAATGTTTCGAGGCCCTGCTGTAACCTGGGTTGTTCCTGGTTCTTAATGGATGGTTCTACATGTAATAAATTCCTGGTGCAGCAATTAGGTTTTTAATAACGAAGCATTTAAGTCAAGTGTCTTAATTTTTACACTAATGAACTGGGATTCCCCAGGGGCTGTCACACAAGCTGTTTCAGCGTTACAGAGATCTCTCCGTGCCAAACATCGCTGGTATCTTTAGGGAAACAGTAGTTACAGCAGTTTGTTTCTCCTGTCACCACTCCATGCCATCGAGCTGTTTGCTCTCTGCTTGTGTCAAGGGTGACTTTGACAATCCAGTTCCCTTTAGGCAGTGGAGCTGGTTTCTAATTTTTCCCTTGAGCAGCTTTCTACCCACTTCCAACCTAAAGCAGCCAAACCTCCTCTTTCTCCCTGATCTGATTTATTGAGAGTCTGCAATATGACTTGGGACAAGTGGCAAAGGTGAAAAGTAGGTGTTGCTGGCACCTCTGTGCTGGTGCTCATGGGGACCTGGGGTAGGACTTTGCTGGCCAACATTATTAGTTAAAGATCTCCCTTCAGACAGCAAAACATGCTGCTGCCTGCTTGGCTGCGACACCTCAGGTAACTGTTAGGAAAGCAATCAGAGCCAGCAGCTCTTTGACAGCATGTTAACCACACTTTGTTAAATATTTACAGCATATTTACACCTGAATTTTAGCAACAAATCCTCTTGCATACAGAGATGCTTTAGGCTGTGAGGAAAGATGCAACATACTGGAAGAAAGAAAGTCCTGAGAATACCGAAAAGTCACACTGGTTTTACCCAGCATAAACATCTCCTCTGCAGTGGAGCTATGGTCTCTTTAACCCCAACAATCTAGTTGTTGTGAGATTTAACAGAGAGGTGAGCAGATGATTTAGCTCCTTCTCTGTTGTAGTGGTAGATGAAGAGGAGGTGACCACCTAGAGACTATGGAGAAATGCAGGGATTGCCATGGGCGAGTTTCATCGGGGAAGACGGGTGTTTTGGGAACACGTCGCCTTGATGTGCGCTGCCAAGAGGGACAGGAGAAATGGTTCCTGTCTCCAAATGACAGAGGTGGAAATGATGAGAAGCAAGAGAAAGCATCGTGGCGTGTTGTGAGGAGCCAGCAGGAGCGAGCTAATGAGGCATCCCAAACGGTAGGTGCAGTAAATTCAATTAGCTGCAGGACATCTTCCATCAAACCTGATGCTGCCGTTCCAAGGTGCCAGGGGATGGCCTTGGGCTGGTGAGCGTGACCCACATAGTCAGGGGGGTTCCAGAAGCTTAACTTGGTAATACCGACCTGCATCCACCCTGTCAGGCCAGACTAGTTCTTACTGGTGCAATAATCACCTCTAGAAAGCAGAGGGTCTCTGACTTGGCAGCTTCGAGCTCATGCATTTTGTAGGAGGATTTTGTTGTTTTTATAAAACCAGCAGCATTGTCCTCATACGCATTTTTGGGACCGGACATGTGTCCAGTTGCTGATATTGCAGCATTAGACCTGCAGCAGGTCACTCTCACAACCTGCATGGGTCTGTAGGAAGCTGTTTGCAATAAGCAAGCCTGGGCTGCTTTTTCTTTTTAAAAAAAATTTATGTTTGTGCGCTCCATGAACATAAAGCTAGTGATAAAAACAGTGGGGAACAACCTGAATGAGCTATGGAGGTGGTTTGCAGTCAGGTGCACGGTACACGCTGTCCTAAATGAAAGCCTTATTTAATTTGAACAGAAATTAAATCTGCCAATTTTTTTTCTGGGCTAAGGAAAGAGAGAAGTGCCAACGATCCAACCTCCTCGCAGTCACACACCTCCCCTCCTTTAACTGAACTCACTGAGCTGAGGCAACCAATGTTCTCATCTTGAGTAAATGCTTACTGCCAGAAATGCTTAGAATGGGATTCACAGGAGGTTCCGATTAAAATCTCCATCTTTGCAAACAACAAAAGCCAAGGGGAAAAAATTACAGGGCTTGAGTTTCCAAATGGAATCACATTTCATGAAGAATTCAGAAGATGTTGTGAAATCTTGCCAGGCATGAGAACCACCGCAGTATCATGTGCGTGTATCTGGCTGTCCAGAGTCTTGCCAGGGCTCTTTGTTCGTTTATTCTAAGCAAAAAGCATTCTAGGGGGAGGAAGCCAAGCCCCAACACCAGCAGCCGCTTTTCTTGTGGTCATCTAACGTTCACCGGGGAAGCACAGAAGGTTTGAAGCCTGTCAGTCCCTTGGCAGGACTTAACTCTTTGTTGGTAATGTCTGAATAGACACCATAGGTTTGAATTAAACAAAACCAAAACAGAACATGAAGAAATGAGAAAAACTGCCTCTTAATGCTCCGCGATTTTGCAGCAGCTGCCACCAAGGGCTTGTTTGGTGATGGAGTTTACGCAGCCTGAAGGGCAAGTTGTTCTGCAGTTAAGCAGGAGATGCTATAGTTGTGTCACAATCTGCCATCTGTCATGAAAATGCAGCTGAAAAGGCAGAAAGGGTGGAATTTACAGCATGCTTGCGTCCTTGCAGCGCCGGGTGCCCTCTTTGTCCTGCAGAAGTACCACTCAGCTTCAACAAGGTAAAATTGTGGTTGGCCAAAAGTGATGGATGTCCGTGAAGATGGCCATATGGTGGTTCGCGATGGGTGGTTGGCCATCTATGTGCTACTGATCGAGACGGGCTCTTCCTGAAGCTACTCCCCAGATGGCAGCGGGAGAGGCTCAGCCTTTCTGTGTCTGGATGGATGAACGTGATCCAGTCGTGGGTCGAATGGGCAGGGCGCGAAGGGAAAGGAGAACTGAAGATAGCCCCAAGATAATCTTATCGGACAGAGTAGTTCCTGCAGAGCTGGCCTAGCCGCTAGTTTGAGGAAGCGTCTAGGACTTCAGAGTAAAGTAATTTTTGCTTTCTGTCATACACAGACCCTCAGCTGGCTCAGGAGAGGGAATTTGGTGTAAATTCTGGGTGCCAATAGACAGCGCTGAAACACCTACTTAGAAAAACCAGAAACAGGACAGCTCCCGAAGTCCTGGCAGAGCTAAGCTGCGTCCCGGCTCCTGACTCTGGGGTTAGAAAAGTGAACAGCAGCTTCAGCCTTTCCCCTTTAAGGTGCTGAGAGTGGGATTTATTTTCCTTTGGGGACTTTGCATCCCAGGCCGCTGAAGGGACGACCTGACCGTGCCACAAACAAGGCTTCGTGGTGCGCACTGTTTGCCTTGGGGTACGCTGTGTTCTTTCTGCCTGATCTTCTACAGTGGTCTCATTAAATTTAAGATCCACTCAGTTTAAAGGTCTGCGCATGACAAAATTTTGACATACGCTAATGTGACTTGGGAAGCTGCAATTTGGCGCCTCAGAGCGGCAAATGCCCGGTTCCTGCTCACGAGCCCCACGGGGTGCTGATCTGCATCAGGCATGCGACTGCTTCTAAAAGTTTCGCTGTACAAGACGCACCTGAGCTCACGTAAGACCCGTGACATAAGCTGGAACTGGGTGCACTTCTTCAAGTCCCTTACTAACATCTCTGCCACCAGCCTGTTCCCACCTCCAGCAGAGCAGCACCACCGTTCCGTTAGCAGCTGGGCTTGCCCGCATTTTCAAGCGTGATGCCAGAAGGAAGCCAGATAATGCAGTTAATTTAAACGGACTGGTTCACTTTAAAAACTCTTTGCTAATTCCTGCTGTTTTCCAAGGTGCTAAAAAAAATTAAAAAGGCAAAAATTTATGCCATAGTAGACAAGTAAAATAGTATGAGTAATTTAATTTTAAGTTTTAAAATCTCTTTCATCTTGCAAAATTGCAAGAAGGTTTAAACCTCGATGAAAGGATGTGAAAAAGAATACTTACAAATAATAAGAGCTGGGGTTTGCCTCAGAACAGGTTTATAATTTTGGTGGGATGTATCAGACATCTCCATGTGGGAACATATATACCATTTTATTTTGCTTATCTAAGATCTGTTGCAAGGGAAGGCCGCTCAGCAAAGAGGCCCTAAGAAAACAAAGTTATTCACAGCTATATAACTTATTCTCCTCAGGGCTCTTAGAGCTTTTGCCAGCTGGGAATTGAATTTACCATCCCAAGAAAGCACGAGAAGTTCCTCCTGCTCCTGCAAACCATGACGTGACCTCCAGGAAATGCCATGGCACCTTCTCAAAGGAGCACGCTTGCCATCCCCATCCCTTCGATACGGTGTTCTTCGAATGAACGGCGTTAGCTGCTTTTGGTGCTGTGGGCTGTGGCTCCAGCAGCACGCAGCTGGAGAAGGGGCTGTGTCCTGCTTCCTGCGCCTGCACCCTTCCCTGCCTCCAGCCGTACAGTTTGTATAAAATGCAGATGATCCCAACTTGGAAGGACAGGCATGCTGACCGAGTGAGCCAACCTCGCACAGACGCATTTTGCTGCTGGGCTTGGGAACACTGTGAGGTGAGCGAGCTGCTGGCAGTCTTTGGGACCAGGTTTGTCCAAGAGGGCATTCAGCCGAATGTCTCTCTGGTTCACTCCAGTGCTGCGTTTATACCAGACATGAACGAGTCACTGAAATTCTGTCCCTTTTTGTAATTTTCTATAAACCTGTAGGTACTTAAGCTTGCTACAGATCACTAAATAGTGTCATGTGTCCCGCTGACAGCGGCATTCAGCAGTTCCTTTTTGTTGAGCCCAAAAGATTTGTGCGTGACTAAAACATATTCACCGATCCTGATGTGAAGACGCCCAGAGACGGAGCCTACGCTGCTGCAAGCCCCGGTGAGCTCTTCCCCAGCCTGTGTCCCCCCCGCCCCAACCTTTGCCTCCAGGTAGAGCGCTGGGGCAGTGCCGCTGTTTTGAACACGCCAGCACCAGCCGTGATGTACAGGGAAAAGGAAAATATTGTTTCACGTGGCCATGGCTACCCCAGTAAATCTGTCTGTGGGATGTACCTGGAAATGTGATGATGCACTTTAATTAGTCAGCTAATTGGGCGATGAGTTAATTTTTGGGTCAAGCTGTGCAAACTAAGTGGGTTTAGAATCATCCAAGCCTGGAACCAGTCTGTTTGACATGCCTCTGATAGCCTTTTCTTTTTCATTTTTCCTCTACACTAACAGAGAGGTTAGCGTTATTTATTCTTCCCAGAAAGAAAAACAATATCAAGTGTTCTAAAAGCTGTGACCTGAAGGCTTTCATTGTGTTGTGCAGTCAAGGGCAAGGCTTGTATTCAGAATTGCAGCGAGGTAGATGGCAACAAGGATCAGCATAATAAAAATTAGTCAGCTGAAAAAAAAAGAAAAAAACCCCCTAAACCAAAAACCTGGAGACTAAATATTTGCTGCGAAATGCAGTGAAACAGGTATAAAGAGGTGGTTGTGTTCAGAGTTGCAAAGACCAAATTACCTTTCCAGAAAATGGGCTGCTAAGTGAGGTTTCCATCCCACCAGCAGCTGCTTCCTGCTGACGTCAGTGGCTTTTCTGTGAAATAATGGGGCAATTACGCCTTGTTGACCTCGAGAGTGTTTGTAGAGAACAAGGAGTCAGTCAGGGCACACCGCCATGGTGGCAGAGCATCGCCCACCAGCAGGAGCTCCAGCGTGTCTCTAGGACAGGAGACCTGAATTTTATTGGTATTTTTTGATTGCAAATAACAGCCCTGGCTGCTCTGATGCTGGCTGTCGAAATGTGCTCAGTCCTGCACAATAGCTTTGACCTATGCAAAGCGTGTGAGTAGGTCCTCAGGCTGTACTGGGGTGGATGGAGGCAGTTGTTGTCCTCTCCTCGTACTGCGGAGCTGAGTGATGCCAAATCTCGGTTTCCTGGCCGCGAAGGGCAGCGTAATGTGGGAGCGCTGCACAGCGCAGATGGGCTGAGCTGCAGAAGGTAACAGAGCACTTCCCCAAATTTTTTCTCCAGTGCCTTAGCTTCGGAGGCTAATGAAGCTTTGAGGGATAATGTGAATTGCTGCATAAATTGATATCCTTTGCTAATTGCATCAGCATTTTGCTTTGATGAAAGCCTCGTATAAGATGCCAAGAGACTAATAACTTACAACACCAATAGCTGCTTTACAAAAAACAAAAGCTGGTGATTGATTGACCGTCTGATGATTCATGGAGCCATGAGTCAGCTCACCAGGAGATGTCTTTTAAGGGTTCAGTGGAAGACTATTTCAACATGGTAAAGGATCCTCCCTTAGAAAAAAACTAAACACTGTCAGAACATCATCAGGCTACTGAGATGAAGGTCACCTTGTTCTGCGCACTGAGACAAGACTCATCAGCACCCACAAGTTGCTTCAGTCATCTCTAGGCTTTTGCCCTCCTTGACTGACAGCCAGTCATCTTATCGGGTGATCAGAAACGCTATTGAAAGTCTTCAGAGCCAAGCGGCTCGCGGGCCAGGGCTGCTGTGAGTGCGTTACGAGCGTTTGCACGGCCAAATTGGGTTGAGGCAGATAGTCTCTCTTTCGCTTGGGGTCTGACAGAAGGACAAGCACTGGCATTCTTGCACGGTGCTGCCAAGCACCTCTGTGTCAGATGGTTGGTAGTAAACAAATTATTACCTGGCAGTTGGTTGGAAATGGAAACTCATTCACTCAAGGTTTGTAAGGACAGAAAAAACCCCTGTGAATCGAGGGCCACATCCCGCATGGCTGCGACCGTTCCTGCTGGCTGCAGCAGCCTCCCTGGCTGCTCACTGCCAGCTTGTTACGCCTATTTTGGACACTTTTATCATGACCTTGTGACAGCTTCCTGTTACTGCTGCAGTGTCGACAAATGCATTTTGTATCTACAACTTCTGTGCTCCAGCGAGACCCCTCCCCATCACTGCTACATGAACTAGGCAGCAGGGTCACGCAGTGCTGCAATGGAGACATGAAAGCCAAGAGCTGATTTTGCTTCCCCACCAAGGGGAAGCCCAATAAGGATTCAACGCCCCTATTTTCTTAGGCGTTCTTTGTTACAAAAACTGTTTGCAATGGCTGTGAGGAAGTGGTTGGTTCTCCACCAGCGCAGGAGGCAGTGTGGGTGCTCACTCAGCCAGCAGTCCAGGGACGAAAAACAAACACCCTGACAGATGCTGCAAATGTGTAACTCCCTGTTAACCGCAGCCAAAATCACTGCTGCCTCATGTAAATATTTAGTGACACTGATGAAGCATGAGAAAGTTTGAACAGAGAGTGGAAATGAGCCCAAAGGTGGAGCGCCGTGGGACAGCGTTTCAAGGATGTTCACGCACCCATCTGCCTGTTGGAGCCAAAGGTCAAAACACGTCGGTGCTCCAGAAAAATACACCCAAGGTGCATAAAAGCATCGCTCGTGTCTGAATGAAGCAAGAAATGAAGAAAGCCATTGAAACCACAGAGAGAACCACAGCAGGTTGTCCACCGTGGTTTCCTCACCTTTTAGCTCCTGGCTCCACTGGTTTGCCTGCATGACTTTTATTCCCAGATATCCTTTCTTTTTCCTCATTGGTACCAAGCATGTTGCTAGAAAGCCTTTTTGAACAATATGTAAATGTCTACAGGAAAATACTTTGGTAAAGGAATTTCTGAGAACAAACCATTTCAAGCCAATCTAATTTATTTCTAGGATGGAGTTGCAGTATGTGTTGATCCGTCTCTATATTCACAGGACTTTCGACACTGTGCCTGTGACATTCCTTTAAACCGGGAGAGGAAAAATATAGGCTGAAAGAATTTGCAACAAGGTGGATGTATTAGAAGTGAAAGACTGTTTACAAAGAGCAGCTGGTACTGGTCCAAGCTCTGCAGTGATTTACAGGCAAAGATGCGTCCAGTTTGGTTGCTCATCACAAAGGAGGGGATGCACTGAGGGGGAGGAAGGACCCCAGAGGAAAGACAACAAAAATCATTCAAGCTTTCTAAAAAAAAAAATCCCTTATCGGATACCGTGGCTGGAACAGGGTTTGTTTAGTCCATGAGGGAGACAGCTGAGGATGGATAACAACCTTTTTTTGTCCCAGATGACTGGAGGTGAGCTGTGAGCTGACGGAGCAGGAGGGAGCTGGCGCGGCAGCAGCTGGGGCTGATGGGGTGGGAGGTACAGGGGTGAGGAGCTCATTGCCTCCTCATGCCAAACCTGGGGTTTGGCATTGCAATGCAAAGGATTTCTTTAATTCTTCTTTTGCACGGTGCAGGCGCGGTCTACTTGAATCTGACCTAGAGCAGGGGCAGTACCCCAGCAGCTCTTGCTGTCCCTTCACATCCTGCATCCCTGGAACACCCATAATCTCAGATCGGAATCTCTAAAACTATGCGAGGCAAACTTCTGGATGTTCTGTCCAGGTGCTCAGGCCATGATTGTACTGGAAGAAGTCAGTGTTTGCTTGCATAACGTATAAGCCGATTAAACTAAGTGTATTTGAACTTTCGGAGATCCTGGGCAGTCGTGTCTAAATCACCCTGAGAACCACCTTTAAGTCCTGTCAGCATGAAGAATCTGCACTTACTTAACCTGACTCCACTTTTCGCACTAATTTAGTTAAATGACTGCAAGTATATTGAAAGAGTGTCTTATTTTAATTAGTCTTAAGCCAGCTCCAGATCAAATGCAATAACTAGGAACAAGAACTGGTATAAATGTATCTGTATAGGGATTTCCCTGTTCAACTACATGTGTTTTAAGTCATGCTTTTATTTAAAGTGATGCAACTTCGATGTGAAAAGGCTTGGATCTTTTAAGCAATCTTAAAAATTTGACTCTAAAACCTTAGAAATTAAAAAAAAAATCATAGAAGCCTGCAGAAAAAGCATATGAGAGAAACCCAGGATGTTATTTTCATTATTGGGTTAGTCGTGGGATTTCTCTGTCCCTGTCAGCCCTGCAAGCTGGGGCACTGCAGAGTTGGGCGCGGGAGGTGAAAAGGAGCTGAAATCTGGTCTTCAGCTTCAGTTTTCCTCCACGTGTCTGAAACATAACAAGTTTCTTCCTGCTTTTTAAAACAGCGTGATGAAAGCAGTGGCACTGCATGCACTCGTCTGGTCTGAATTTGTCTAGCTGGGGGGATGACGCTGAGGTAAGTACGTCACAACGATGCACCATTTGCTGCTCCCGTGGGGGCGCTTTGCGCCACGGAGGTGCGGTTCCCTAATACGCGCATCCCAACTCTTGTTCCCCCACAGCTCATAAAAACCCACCCCAAAGGAGGTGCGTATGGATGGATGGTCATTGATAACCGCATCACTCACAACTCTTCTACAGCTTCCTTCGTCTGCCGGTTTGTGCCTCAAGGCTTGATGTTACCCATTACGCAGAGATGAGTGTGTCGAAATCGGGTAGATTTACAGTGAAGACAATTCTGCTTCTGAGCTTGAAAAAAAAGTGAGATATTTTCCCTGAGTTAATCAAAGGAATTCAAAGGGAGTTTAAATCTTTACTTTTTCTTTGGTTCATGGAGATGAAAAGTGTTTGACCTCCAGTAAACCAACCGAATTCATATGGTGGCTCTGTAGATAAATAAAATATCCACCCAGACAGAATATTGATTACTTAGGTACTATTTGCTGAATCACAAATAGGAGCATCAAAAGCAACAGCAAGAGAGTATCACAAAATACATCAGGGCATCCAAAGTGTTGGGCTTAATGCAAATAGACAAGTTAAATAAGTGATATTAAACTAGCGAGGCTGAGAAATAGCAAGAGGCCATTGCTCCATTGCATTATTCATGGCAGCGGAGGGTCCTCCACACCAGCTACCTCCCCAGCATCCATCACTCACTTTGGCACTTGCTTTAGTGGGGGCAAACCATTGAAGGGACTGGGGCTGTCATGGAGAGTTTGGCCTCCAAATGCTTTTGTCATCTACCTGGCACTGAGACACTAGCGGGTGATTTATTAGAGAAGGAATTACCCACCTGTGGCCATTGCAGTTGTGTTTTTTTGAAGTGTTGGTTGTGAATTAGAGTTCGCAGCAGACTGCTGAGGTGACCTTCTACTGGGGCTTCTGGTGATGCTGGCGGCATCATTGCTTGAGGCAGAGGTTACCCCCATGGTGGCCACTCACACCCGATGGTGTGATTGACATAGAGGGAGGATCCATCACCTCTTGTCAGAGGTAAGGAATATAATGGTAGGTTTTTCCACTGCTTAAAAAACCGTAGCCTTGGGAGAATATCTCTGCCTGGTCAAGGAAAAAGGGGAAAAAAAAAAAAAAAGGCAAATCTCAGTGCCCAAATCTGGGGATTTTTGAGCAATGTCTTGTTTCTGAGTAGAGACCTTAAGACTCTCTTTCTGTGAGGGGTTTTCACAGGCGAGAGCTTTGTCTCTGGGTGGGCAGGCAGGGGGTATAGGATCACCTTCCCTGCCTGTTAGGGGGAGCTTTTATGTGTTGAGCAGGGTGGTGTGGGAAGCAAGAGAAGAGAAGAGAGGACTGTGGGAAATGAGGCATGAATTATAGATATGCACTTCTTTTTGTCTTTCTGACAGACGCGAGATGTGGCCGGTCCCGCTGGGTATTGTACACGTTTTACTATCAGAGCAAACCGAAGACATTTTGTAAAAAAAGGTAATTTGAAATTTAAATGATTTTCTTAATCCTAAAAGAGGGATATTTACTTCCTAAGGAAAACCATGACATGAAAGATAACCTACATCAACTTCATAACCAGTAGCAGGCTACAAAGTGACAAAGTTACAGATGTACTTGCAGGAAAGAAATTAAAATAGGCAACCCTTGCTCTTTTTATATTTGTGCAAGAAGTGGCGATAAAATGCGTACTCTGTTTCACCTCCTCCTCTACAGAAAGTACACAAGCTGCAATTAATTCTGAGTGTAGCAGCACTGCTGGAAGAAGTGAGCATAAACCAAACGTAAGACTAATAACGTGGGTAGTAATATTTCTAAGTTGAGATAATTTGGGGCTTGTCATCTTTGGCTGAAGTTCTAAGCCAGGCGTGTTTTCTTTTGTATTAAATATATTATGTGTCATGAAGCAAAAATGAAAATATCCCCAGCCTTGATTTAAAAAGCTGTCTTCAGACAGAACTGTAAAGTCTGTTTTGTTTGACTTTTCTTGGAAGACAAGGGACTTTGGATTGAAAGAGTATGCGCTGTAGGAGACCCAGAATGATCCTTTAAACAGATGTGGGCACCTCCAGTAGCTGATGCTGTGGGGTGCATATACCTTTAGCTCTGAGCAGAGAAATGGGGTGCAATTTGGGCCAGTGGGGGGATGGACTCTTTGACCCTGCTAAGGCTTGGCTATGGAAATCTTGATGGAAATGTTTCCAGAAAGGGACACCCTATTTACAGCAATTTACGCCGTTCAGGGGTTATCCAAAGCCAAGCAGTCTCACAGGGGTCTGCCGAAGTAGCGCATGATTTAGGAAACCAAGTGTTGACCTCAGTTCCTTTTGAAGGATTTCTATGTTGCTGGGCTTTTGTGTAAGTGAGGGCAATGACCATGCGCAAACATCTGCTTGGACCCAAAGAAGCAGAATAGGACAAGGATGGTCTGATTAAAGAGAAGAAGAGGGAACAGGCAGGGATTAGGGCTTGTGCTAGTATTAGTCCAGTGGGGTAGGACTCTGAAAATATCCGTGCTAAAAAAACCCCATGGTTGGCAACCAGAGATTTAAAAAAACCCAAAAAACAAAACAAAACCCCAAAGAATTCTGCTCAATTCAGTATCTAAATATGTTAAAATCCAGACCTTAAGTTCAACGTCTAATGGACAGACACACGAACTAGCACCGGTTCCTTAGTGTTGGAGAGAGAGACTCACCAGAAGCGAAGATTGAATTTTAGGCTTTGGCATGGCTATGGCATGGGCTGTGCCACCACCACCACGGGAGGCTTCAGCACGTACCCGGTAGGATTTGCACATGCAAGTTGCTTTGTGCATCATGTGTTTGAGAACATATCTCTGGAGGTTTCCTGCCCTTTACACTGTCGGATGTGTAGAGGTTGGGATGCTCTTACTAGGCTCCAGTGCTTACCGAGCCTGTGGTGTGCTGCTAAAATCCCACCTCTGCCTGCGGCTGCATTTATATGACTTTGTGCTTGTGAGGCGAGAGATAAAGTGGAGCCCTGTGGGATTATGAACGCAATGTCTAATCTTTATCCTCCAGATCATGAATGGCCTGGTTACAGGTTAATAATTAACCAGTGAAGGTTAATGAAAATGAATATGTCAGCTGCACTGGTCACTGGAGTCCTTTGTTTTCCTCTGGCTTCACACGTTTTGGAGCTAGAGGTATTCCCAGAAATGGCTTTGATGATTTGTTTGCAAGTGGAGCCATTTGGCTCGTCGCCTCTCCCCAGTCTTTTCTCGCTCAGGTGATTCTCCTCTCTGTTAGCTGCTTTTCTCCAGGCAGGATTACCAGGTGGTGGGGGAGATAAATATAAAGCTAGCAAGGCTGGAGAATTAAATAGGGGTCCGATAAATGCAGTAACAACAGCAAGTTGGAGCCTGATGCCTGCCTGGAGAAACTCGATCGCTCTGATAGCACGCTATCCTCCCACCATCAAGAGCCAGATTAAAAGTTGTTCCTGTCTGTACAGGAGCACTGTCTAAATAGTCAGAGATGGTGCACACGAACGCAGGAGTCTGGGTCATTTCCCTCCCTTCTCTGAGCTCTGTGTTCATTGCAATAGGTGAATAATTTTTTATTATTAATTTTTATAATTTCCCTGAGTTCTTATTGTCCCCGGTGGGGTGCAGACTGGGAAACCAGTAAAATCGTGGTGACATCTAGTGGCTGCTGGGAAATTGCAGAGCTATTAGAGGTGAGAAGACCTTCACTCTGGACATGAAAGTACGTTGTGCACAAAAGAGAGCTGGAACTACTGAGCCTATCCAGACCACCAGATTTACACAACCTGAGTTTAGAGACCTCCCCATCTTGCTCAAGGACACTACTGCTGGAAGTTTGTCGAACAGCACAGCTGGCCAGGCAGTCCCGTCACCTTCCTCTGCTGTCCCTGTGTTCCTGGTCATACCCGGCACCTTGGATGCTTTGGAGATCCCAAAAATAGGTAACGTCACCAAAGTGGCCTTTCATCCCCCGAAATGCTGCTTTCCTTTAGGACAACCTCCCGCATCCCACCTCCCTGCTCTCGGTGGGTGATGCGCTCACCGGCACCCATGGACTGGCTGTTTGCTGAACCATAACACAGGAAGATTAGTTTGCACATGTCTGGTGAGGGAAATTTAAGCCAATTACAGAAATATTTTGAAAAGCCTGTTGCAGGGAATGTAATGTGGCATTATATGTTAATTAAATGCAAAATACCAAAAGAAATATTCTATGAAGCTGGAAGCTTTGGCATGGGGTGCTAGAATATAGAATGATTTTGTGCCAGGTAGAACTGGCACTTAGGCAAGAAATGTTGATGTGATTTGAGTTTAAACACATAGGTTGTGCAGCCTGCAAGAGCAGGCTACTGCCAGGGTATATCAGAGGTCTGCAAGTACGTATGGCTGAGGAAATGTTTGAAAAACAAAAAAAACCACAAATGCAGAAAGGGAGCAACATCTGTGTGTTGGAGGGCTCTTGGCAGCTGCTTCCCCCAGGGCAGGCTCAGGCAAGGGTGACCCACACTTGTAAGGCTGAGCAGATGCCAGGTTGGTCTTTTCCCATTGCTCTCTGCTCTGTGCCTTGAATGCAGAAGCGTACTTTGATTTTTGTCATGATGAAGGAGTGAAATTGCATTGAGTTCTGCTCAAACAAATCAGCAATAATTTCAGAGTGACTTATTGGGGGCCAAGGCTGGCACACAGGGTGGTGTGCTCTCCATACTTGGACATGCAACCACGGCCTTTCGTGAACTGGGCACTGCCTCACCCAGCCAGTATGTCTCAGGTTAAAACATAGCATAAGCACACACTCACAAAGGAGCTAGCAACAATTAAATGCGTGAAATAAACAGGTATCACAGGTGGATCTACAGGCAGGTTGCTCCTCCTCACGCACCATCTGCCTCTGCAGTCACACATCGTACTGGGAGGGTGGTGAGGCACTGGAACAGGTTGCCTGGAGAGACTGTGGATGCCCCAACCCTGGAAGTGTTTGAGGACAGATTGGATGGAGCTCTGAGCAACCTGGTCTAGTGGCAGGTGTCCCTGCCCATGGCGGGAGGGTTAGAACTAGATGTTCTTTAGGGTCCTGTCCACCCTAAACCATTCTATGATGCTGTGATCTCCACATGCTCCTGTGGTCATGCAGCTGGCTTGGCTATGGGTCGCTGGCACAGAAGCTTGCATGCATCTTCCGCTCACAGTTTGCTGGGGCAGTATGAAAGCAAGACCATTTGGGAACCGGTAAGGGAAACTGAGGCGTGTGATGATGTGATTGGCAGGTTTCAGGACGGACAGTCAATTCACCTTGTGGCCCAGCTAGTAACGTGGGTGGCCCATTACGTATAATTCATAAGGAAATGAGAGTTGCGTTTCTCAGGTGTTTGCCCAGCAATGTGCCTGTAATTACACCCACCACAGCTCAGCACAGAGAGAAGTGAACTCCTTCCCCCATCCTGGCTGGGGCACAGGGCTCACAGCCGCTGCACGCATCCTCTGGCAAGTCAGGACTCAGCTCACCAGCACCTTTCGAGGAAGAAATAGGCAAGCCGCCTTCTTTTTAACAAGAGCCCAGGTAAAAAGTGATGACTAGGTACCACCCAGGTAGCAGCGAGGCTGTGTGGGAATACAAGAAGCCTACAAGAGGAGGAAAGAAAATCCCCGCAGGAAGGCAGGCTGCGGCGGTGGGAACGCAGCAGAGCCAAGGCAGCAGCAGAAGATGCAGCTGGAGAAGATGTCACCTGCTTAGCCCCGGCTCCACACTGCCTGGCAGGGGTGGCATCTTGTTGTCTTCCTCTGCGGCAAAGCAGGTGAAAATTGAAAGTGGTGGAGGTGAGCGACACGCGCTCCCACGCCCAGCATTCGCGTAGTCGGTGCAAAACACTTTGGTAAGTGAGATGCTGTTTATGGGGAGTATCATTTCATTCAGGGCCACTCGCAAAAAGCGCTAGTCAGAGTGCATTAGGGAGGCAAGATCTGACCATGAATAAAGGTTTTAAGACTGGGGATTCACTTTTGTTTATAAGCACCTAATGTTATTTTTGCATGTAAGTCCAATTTCCAAAACGGAGTTGAAGGCAAGGAAACCAGCAGCTCCCTGAAAGCCCTAACCTCGGGGCTTGTCTGCATGAGGAACTTTACCAGCGTTTCTCCTGTAGTCAAAGTAGAAGCGAATTAAAATAAATCCAATTATGACTACATTTTCCCTGACCGAGCGCATCCACACAGGCTCGCCATCTGCTTTAACTGATCTGAGCTATGAACTCACAGCTCTGTATTGTTCAAGTTAGTCTTCTGGGGTATTTCTGGGTAAACAAAGATTAAATCTGTTTAAAAATGCAATTTACAGTAATGTTTATGTGAGGGTGTTCCTCATAACTTCAGTCTCGTTTTGAACTGTGTTCCATGTAATATTAATCTGTTTTTCAACTGATGAAATGAAATGTGTGCTAACTCTTAGCACGCAATCCCTCATTGACAATGGTTTATGTTGGGTTTTGTTGAAAGGGTTCCTGATTGAGTTTAATTACCCTGAAATAAGTCAATGAGCTGGAAAGAGATTCTATGTACAGGGAGTTGCCCATGTTTAAATGGGGCTTAAAGTTGTCACACCTGTAATTGAACTGTTCCAACACTTTTATGTATGCACAGTCAGACTCCTAGGTAATTGGTACCTCTTCAAAACAAGTAAGAAAATTCATGCAATTCCTTAAGAAGAGTCCGCTGTATATACGCAGAGATCCAGGATGTCATTTTCATTAGTCACTTCAGTCCTTTGGTTTCTATGTCCCTCCTTACCTTTTTTACCAGGTACCTTGATGAAAGACCTTTCAGTGCTGTTCCTGGCAGAGGAACCCCACGAGAGAGCTGACGTGATTGCAAGTGTCTCTCACACGGGCCATGAGCTGACAAGTGGGTGCATGCAAAGCTGGGGTGCTGCGCCCAACACTCCCCAACCCCCCCTCCTGCCCAGGCAAAGCACTGGTGACTCAGTTTTAGCTTTAACCCAGGACCAGTGGGTCTCCAATCAACAAGGAGATACTTCTTCTACTGGCCACTAATCTAACAGAGATGTGGTTGTACTAACAAGGTTCCCAGTCGTTTTTCAGCAGTAGCAGCACAGCCCTAACATTTGTCTAAATTAAGTGACAAAACTTTTAAAAGTCTCTTTACCTTCTGATTTGTGTTCTGCTGTTACTCATTAGGCAAAATGTGGTGCGTTTTCTTGGGCGAGATGTGAAGGAGAGTTTCTTAAGAGAGGACTGTGTTGCTTCAACTAATCAACAGAATTCAGAGGAAATTCAGGACTTTTTAGGTGTGGCTGGCACAGAAGATGAAATGCGTTTGACCTCATGGGAACCAACAAACCTCCTCTGGTGGCTCCACAGAAAAACAAGAAAGATGCTTGTCCAGAGTCATTATTGCTCGTTTAGGCTTTTTTTAATGAATCCTGAATGGAAAGGCTCATCAAAAGCATTGAAATCAGAATGTAATGTATTAGAGCAGCTGAGCTGTTGGGATTAATAGAGCTGGTCAGGCTGTATGATTTGGCTGAGAATAGCAAGCCAGAAGATGCCTTTCAACGGTGGTGTTACCCCCTGCCCAGACAGCCCACCTCTTGCTACCGCTTGCAGGAGTGGCAGGCACCCATGAGCCTTTAAAAACCTGCTGCCACCCGACTAGACTGCTCCAAAGTCAGTGTGGACCGGTTCAAAGGGAAACACGTTGCTGCAGGCATTGCAATTAGCTTCTACCCAGCACACATCGCCCCAGCAGCCCTCGTACTGTCATGGCTCCGAGTCACTGCTTCACGGCAGAGCTTATTTTCCCTGGCTGCGAAGCTCCCTAGGATGTGGCCAGGTTCTGCCATCCGTCCCTTGCCACTGCAGGGACACGGAGACAGCCGTGGCCCTCGGTCCTTTCTGCCTGCTCACCAAGAGATGCCAGCAAAGAGCTTTGGTTCCTCAGGTTCAGCTGCCAGCGCTGCCTTAGGAGCCTCCGTGCTGCACACTCGCGAGCTGATTTTTCTTGAAAGACCCGCTTTTGGCATGTTCCCCAGCGGGACCGCAGTACGGAGCGAAGACATATTCTGCTCAGCTGGATAATGTCGTCAGATGGAGACAAAGGATTTGTAAGCAGGCGTTGCCACTAATTTCAGTGGTGAATGTTTTCCAGGTAGAAAACCCCGCCATTCCCCGTGTGCCTGTGCGGCAGTGTGGGCTGTAATACTGAAACTGTCAGATCCCAAAGGCTGAGTACAATGGAGAAACCAGCAATTCGGGACAGAGAGAGTGTGGATTTGAGATGGCCTTGAGGAAAGATATTCTGTGAAATCTTCTCAGGCCAGTGAAAGAGGGAAGCTATTCCTACAGAGATATCTGAGTCCCCAAACCCGTGTGATTACTGAAGTTGCAGTAGGAACGGGATGATCGGATGAGAAGGAAGGAGATGGGAATGCTCAGATGACAGCGAGGGAATTGGGGCTGTGCGGGAGAGAAGTGGGGACGCTATTCAAGAACAACAACAACATTTTAAGGGCATTTGGCCATTAAAGCTAGAGGGAAATCTGCTGTTGGGCAGTGGCCTTATAGCTGTGCCAGCCCCGATGCACCGCACGCAGCCCAGCAGGGTGGTGTGCGTCTGCACACGCATTTTGCGGCATGCACGCACCGGAGGGATTCAATAACTCAGCTCAACATCAACAGGGCTTTCATGTGCTGAGCAGAAACGCACACTTGTGTGAGCCCTTGGCTGCAGAGTTGCCTGGTTTTGCATTATTCACACCAGCACAGCCTAACAACTGCCCATAAAACCTCAGCCAAAGCCTGGGGCGAGGCCAGTTCCCCCTTCCCACCCCAGGACACCCTCCATCAGGACAGCAGCTGGGTATTTTTCTGATCACTAATAAATTCTTCAAAAGGGTTTGAAAGCGAGCTCGCTAGAGCCCAGGAATCACGCTGATTCAGTAGGGCTGGAGACAGAGTAAAATTACAGTGACATCTAGTGATCATAAATATTTCACAAAGGTGCCACCAGTGAAAAAATAAAACATTAATTGTTAGACAGCGTTTTAAACACATAACACACAAAATCAGATCATTAACTGAGGCCAGGGAGCGAGGCGGGTTACAAATGAGGGTAGATGATGTGAATTGAAGTGCTGCAGAGCTGACTCAGATCTGCTCTGCTGGCGCTGGGGAAGGGCTGTGGGTGGCTTTCCGCAGGGATCTTTGCTGGGTCTGTACTTCTCACTGTTTCGGTGGAGTTTGCTGATGGTACTAAATCGCAGCACAGTCATATAAAAGAAGCTCGGCATTTTGGAGCCTGGGAATGGAACTAATAAAATGATGTGCAGCTTTGAAAAGTCTGTGCTAGTCCCCAGGGAGAGAGAAGGAAAATGAACCCTTTTCTGTGGTAGGCATATGCGGTGCTGCAGCAGCGCTGCCTGAGCGCCGGACCGACACTGAAGGAAAAACAATATAAAGAGAGAATACCAATTGGGCATCGAAGCTACGAAACAGATTTGCATCTTGAATCCGAGCAGGATTTGGATCAGCATTTGGCAGCAGGAGGAGCTCGCTGGTTCTGTGATGTTGAGAGTGAATACGTTCTACTCCAGGTTACTGATTGACTGATGACATACATGGGTTTTAAAAAATAGGATTTTTCTTCTTTTCTTCTGGTTTTGAATGCCGGATGGGCAGTCTGACCACAGTCATGCCCACTTGGCC
Source organism: Bucorvus abyssinicus (assembly GCA_009769605.1). Classification (NCBI taxonomy): domain Eukaryota; kingdom Metazoa; phylum Chordata; class Aves; order Bucerotiformes; family Bucorvidae; genus Bucorvus; species Bucorvus abyssinicus. The sequence continues at coordinate 17,538,757 of CM020040.1, forward strand.
AGGCTGGGCTTTAATTCTGCTGTGCTGCTGAAGTACCCTGCTGTAGCTGAAGCCTTAGGTATGAGCAACTAGTATATTACTGAGCAAGTGATTAAGAGGAACCCTCTCTGATGAGAATGGGGCAGGGCATCGCTTAATCACGTCTCCACTGTGCTAAGTGATGGCACCCAAATCGGCTGGGTTAGCTGGAGTAACAACAGCGAGAGAACTGATGCAGTCGGTGAATTGATTCTGTGGTTTTAAACTGGGTATCTTTGTGGCCACATAAATATGCAGTCAAATCTTCTTATGATGAAACATTCAGGAGCTGCTTCAATAAAAGTTGAGAAGGAAGCTCCCAGCCAATTTCTGAACCCTTCCCTTGAGCCCCGAGCAGCCGGGCAGGTTTAGTCTCTCAATTATTAGCTGAAAGCAGAATATACATTCCCACCATCTGATTTCAGATGCCGCTGGAGAATACACCTCAGATACATGCATAAGGGAGAGACAGATCCAGGCACACCAGACGCTACGGCTGTCTCTGACCGTTGTGAGCAAGAACGACAGAACGGAGCTTTATTAAAAATGGTAGGCAGCCCAAATTAGCTGCTGGGTTCCTACGATTAGGTAAGCGATTTTTCTAGAAGGAAGCGATGTGTAGTAGCTTTCACTACAACACTATTTGGGAAATGATTAGCTGTGCTGGCATAGGCAGGGAGTAGAAGAATAATTGCAGTGGGTAAGGACCTGGCAAAGGCAGCTGGGAGAGGACTGGCGGTTGCTGTTGGTGAGGCTGCTTAGTGCTTTCGTGGGTGAGGAAGGGGACGGGCTTCACTTGCTGACGGGTTTACAGACCTGCTCACCCCATCCTCCCCGCGGGGCTGGGGAGCACCTGGTGTCTCTCATGTACGCTGGAAATCAGAGGGAAAAGGGCATTGCAGCCATTTTGCTTGCCTGGCTGGCTGCTGAGTCTTGCTACGTCTCGGAACTGTCCCAAAGGCTCTGCACAGCTCCAGTATTTTAGCAGAAAGCTATCCTGAGCTGAAGGCACTTTCCTCCGTCGCCTGCCCAGGTTCGGGTCTCCAGCCCCACCGACAACACTAGATTTGTCAACAACATATCTGTCTCTGTTTTCTCTGGCCTGGGGGGGATTGTGGTTTGTGCTGGGCTGGAACACGAGGTGCAGTACCTGGTGCTAGGCAGGCTCTGAGCACAACTGCCGAGAAGGCAATTAAAAATAACATTAGTGTGAACTGACAGATTTACCATTGGGCTTGGCCTCCGTGGGACTTCATGGTGTGCGGCTGAACCGGAGGCTTTTCTCCATGATAGGTCTATTTATTTTAAACAGGGGAGCAGCAAAGATGTGCCTCCAGCTGCTTTAAAAGCAGGCAGTTACTTTTCAAGGACTATTTCACCAGGATTTCATACCGCAGCTCCTATTAAATAAAGGGTTGGGAAAGCAGATGACACTCTTCCAGCGTGACAGCATCCTCGGCAGCTGCCTGAGAGGAAACACTGACCTGGATGTAGCATCAGTTCGCAACGGTGTGACAAGGAAAGGAAAGACCCGTTGCTGTTGCATGGAAATTAGTTGCCTCTTACCTTATGGGATGAAAATGCACAGGGCTGATGTCGCTTTAATCAGGTGCATCTTCCCACAGCAAAGGCCATTCACCAGTTCAGGTGATCAAGGATCAAACTGATCCTTGCTGGGAAAAAGAAAAAAAATTGTGGGTAGTCCTGGGGCAGCACAGCAGACGTGGAGCTGGTTTTTGGGAAAGGTCTGCTGCTTCGCAGAGCTTGATTCCTGGGCGACGATTAGATTTAGTAACTTGAAATCTTTTTTGACAAGGTTCACTCAGTTCCCAGCCGAGCAATGCAGAAGTGGGTGTGATTTTAGATCCCACCAGCTATGACAATTTCCCTTGTCAAGAGTGAATTTCTTTCCCCACTCTGCTCTCCAGAATACAACTCCCTGCACTGACCGTACCTAAAATCTGCTTCCCAGCTTTCAGTCCCTTCCAAACCCCCAGAGGGCTGTGTTCCTCCATCCATCCCTCCCCGGGTACAGCAGTGCAGCTGGCAAAACCACGGGTGCCTTCGCCCAGCTCCATTTGCTCCCCTCCTGCTCCAAGTGTGAATACTCTGTCTCTGTCCTTTTCCATGCACCTATATGCGGGGCACATTGTGCTGTATATACCAGCTGTGGGTGCAGGGGGAGGCAGAAAAAACATAGGAAAAAGGTCTTTACGTGGCCACGAGTCCTGCAGTGCCACTTAGAAGTCACACCAGCATCCCTCACAAGTGCATAGCAGGGAGGAAAGCCAAGAGCACCAGAGTCCGGGTTGCCACAGTAACCCTTGCTCTACAGCCTTTTGCTCTTACACCAGATGAAACCTTTCACTCTGTAAACACCCAGCTCCACGGACACACCTGACACTGATAACATTTGTGGTGGGGCTATTTATTGCCAAGAATCAGTGAAGAGCCCTGCACAACCATCTTCTTGCTGCTGAATCTTCCCACAACTTCCAGACTCTCTTTGCCACAGCCAAAAAACCCCAACAAAGGTAAGTCTGGGGGAGCATTCTGAATCCAGAGCGTCTCTCCTTTCCTTTCTCCAGCTGCACTCCTGATTCAGCAATGGGGTGGAGGCAATACGTTGTCAGAGCAAACACACATGATTTCTGTGATGCGTGTTAGTGCATTGTGATGATTATGTCTGTTCTGAAGGTGCGGTTGGTTTTTTCCCTTTGCTGTCACTGTAGCTCTCTGTTTCCTGCTCTTCACTGAGATAAAAGATTTCCCTCCCACCTACCTGCAAATAAAAATAATAATAAAAAAAAAATCTGGGAATGACAGAAGTTGCATAATTGTTCCCACTTTTCTTGTTTCCAGGCTGATTGCCTGAATTAGGGCTGATCCACATTCCCACTGAAGCCTACAAGAGCCTTTTGACTGAAACATCAGTTACGTTTTGGAGGAGCTTTTTGGAGGAGCAGGCTCAAAGCCAGATGAGTGCAAATATTTTGCTCTGTGGCTGTGGTGGAATAAGGACAATTTGATCCTGCTGAGCATGAGGCTTGGTAGTTGCGCTGCTCATCAATGGTCACTGCTGCTGCATTTAGACACACATACAGAGATTTTTTTTAATCAGAGCTAATATGTATGTGTGTGTATATATATATATATATATAAAAACACATATATTGTCCAGTAATATAAATTAGATCACTATATGGAGAATATATGAATTATAAAGCCCAGGTATTTTCCATTTAGGAAAATTAAGGAATATTTCCCTTTGTGATGCTCTTTCTGTTGCTTCATATCCCAGTTGCAGAAATATTGCAAACGTTTCATCTGCTACCCAAATAGGAGCTCACCAAAGGAACTTCAGAGGGCTGAGTGAATTCTCATGTGGCCCCTGTCCCGTCCCCCCCATATTCATAACATATTTAACTCTCCTTTAGTCAGTGCACATGTTGATTCGCTGGAAATATTTTCCTGTTAAAATATCTTACAGCAATGTTCTTTTGCATATGGTGTGCAGGTTTGAATACCCACCCGTTCATGTGTCTGGTAATGATAGAGACTGTTGACTTGCAGGAGGGTCCTACCTAAACGGGTGGAATCACGTGTGCCCAGCTCACAGGCTATCCTATGTATTTGCTTAGCAACTCTACAGATTTTTTGCAGGTGATCAGCTAACTAATTATCACGGGATGTCTTATGTTGACTTTTGGATTAGACCACATAACATCCTTCTTTTCAAATGAGGCCTTTCTGTCCCCGCACAGTAAAATGCATTGCTCTGCAGCTACCGAGCAGCTACCGAGAAGGGTGAAAATGTGGTGACATTAAAGAGAATTATAAACCGGTCTTTAGCAACTGAGTATTTCCCCATAGTCCACCTGCTTTGTTTGCTGTGGATGCCCATTTTGCCTGGCTGCACTGCTGTTACAGCACTTCAGCCCCAAATTTTCCCAAATTTCCAGGTTTCCCATTTGGAAAATGTCCAAAGTTGGCTTTTTGACAGCGTGATGAACAGCTCTCGTTAGAAAGCGTGAAATGAAGCTGTCTCAGGGTCCAGCCAGCAATGCTGATGCCCCATTACATATTACACTGTCGTACTTCCCTTCAGCAATGACAGCGTAACATGATGGCAATTATTAACTGGTTAATCATGGGAGCATTTATCTGCACAAAGAGCCCGTGAAACAGAATATATCCAATTTCTAGATAGGACATTGAAATGAAGAGAGAAAGATTAACGTCCCGGGTCTCCAAAGGTACTCTGGGTGCATATTACGTACTGATTTGGGAAGCGCTGTAATATTTTTGCAGCAGTGTGTGCAATGGTCAGATGCAGAGAACAGGAAGGAGGTCGTTTGCCTCTTGCAGAGTTAAGGAAGTTGCAAAAGTAAAATCTCAGGGACAAGCAAATGCTGAGTGTCTGAGCTCGCTGGGAGGCTGCTGAGAGGCAATCCCCACCTCCTCGATGATTCTGAGGAGCTGAAGCCCCGTGCCCCACAGTGCAAGGGACCTGCTCTGCCAAGCACTGCAGGAAGCAGAGGTGCTGCGTGATAACGCGATGGTTTGAACTTTAAAGGAAGGGGGGAAAAAACCCTCCACCATTTGCTGACATTCACGGTGAGAACGAATCACACAGCCGCCTCCCGCTTGCCAGGAGGGTGCCCTGACCAGAAGCAGCCCCATGGCTGCTGGGGGTGGCTGAGCCAGAGGTACCTGGCCAGGGAGAGAGCGCCAGTGAGGAGAGTTTGCTTCTGGTCCTGTTCCTGCTGAGCTGAATTTCTTGTTTGAAACCACTTACACATGACCTTGCTGGTGCTGTCTTACCTCCAATCTGGTAAGGAGCGTTCTGGGCAGCGCTTGTGGGAGCTGAGGAGAGGGCAAGTCAGACACGGAAGAAAGGAGAGCAAGCTGCAGCTGTGTCTGGCAGATGTGCATTGCTCCAAACACTCAGCATGGAAAGGGCTGACGTCTGCCCACCCTTTGCATAGCCTCCCTTCCCTGCCTGGGATGGGGGACACCCTCCTTGCCCATCCATACAAGCTGACCTCCTGTGCTGCTGTACCAGCATGTCCGAGTGCTGCTTGAGAAAAATGTGACTGAGTGTGGCAAAGTGGGTTTGGGTTTATTTTGCTTCCAGGATTAGCACCCACACAGCCTAGACCCCAGAGGAGACTGCTGCTAACTGCTGATCAGCTTGTCTTGAACCGGACCCTTCAGAAGGAAAAACCAGAGGAGTCTGTGGCCATGGGACTGTGGATGCACCAGGAGGGCAACAGGAAAAGTACGTGAGCCCAGGTAGGACAGCATTTCTCTCATGAAGGAGGTAGTGGGGACAGGGCAAAGCTGGCCAAAAATCTGCTGCAAAAGCCTGAGTTACCCAAAATGTGTGGTAAAGAGTTCACTGGCCGCAGCAGCCCTGGGCAAGGAGGGCAGATACAGAAAGCTCTCAGGCTGTTAACCAGGCTGCCGGCTTCTCCTCCAGCCCCTTCTCCAGCTACCAGGACAAGCAACGTTCGTTCATAGGTATGATCTCACTCTCCTTGTCTTCTTCATCCTCCTCTTCAGTGCCCTTCACCACTCCTTGTCTTCAGATGCCAGCAAAGCTGCTGCTACTGTGGCTCGGAGCCTCCCCAGCTGCTCCCCAGCCCTTGCAGACCCAGCCACCGGCACATTTGGAGAAACCAGCATGACTCTCTACTTTCCAGTCTGCAGGACTTGCTCCTCAACAGTTTCATAGTTTGACAACGCTCCCGGCATCTCCAGGAGAGGTGGACCACGAGATGGAGACAGTAACAGCATGTTGGGGGTGTGATTATTGCTTGTGAAACAGAAGACAACTTCTCATTCCTAATATGCACCTTGGAGCCTTGCGTTGGCGTGGCAGACGGAGCTATGGGGTGTGCCCACAGCGCTGTGACCACGCTTCAATGAGGATCCCACCCCGAAGCGTCCCACTGCAGCTGTCACGATTCCTGGGAAAATAACAGCCAGATGTATGAGCAGGTTTTTCATCAGAGCAGTTACTTAAAATAGGGGTTTTTTGCTTCAAACCTCTATGAGATAAAGCCATTCATGTAGAAAAGCCGATTATTCCCCTTGTAATGGAATTTAACTGAATTACGACCACTTACACGTAAGAGATTTATGCTGAAACCCTCAGGACTGGAAGGCCCTACAGACCAACGTGGTCTCCTCAGTCCGCATTAACACCCTTGGAGTTGGCTTGTGTTAAAAACCTCATCTTGATAAGCAGAAAAGAAAATTTTTGTCACTCACCAGTGTTTCCACTCAGATAGTGGAAACACTAAAGTTGAGATTTGGTCCCTTCCTCACTGAGAAGAAGCCAAGCAATGTCCCATGGGTAGAAGTCGCTGCCATAGTTGCAGGCTCATCCTTGGGCGGGTGGGGTGGACTCAACCAAAACTGCACGTGATGGATGCTGAGGATACAAACCTGGACAGATAAGTAGCCACAGCTCTTCAATATCTTTAATTAGATAAGGAAGGCAATGATTAGGAAGCACGAGCAAGTTCTGCTGTTATGGATATGTTTACAGGCCGTGAATATTATTTACCAGTCTTGCATTAGGGCAGCCTACATCTATTAAATTCCCTTTGGAAATGGAAGGCTAGAGCCAGCCTCTCGGCTCAGGTGTGCAGTGTTTCCTTTTCCAGTGACTCAGAGCTCAACAAGACGGGAAAATATGACCTTGTGCAAGAATTTATGATTTTATACTAATTCCATTTAAAACAGCTTGATTATTACTTTAAAAGTCTCTCTTCTCTACTCCTCACGAAAACCAGATAGTTAAGTAGAATACCATATGGATATACTATTACATGATATTATATATGATATGATATACTGTACTATATACCATACTTTGATCTACAGCCCATCACAGAGGTCATTATGGAGGGGAGCTCTTGAACAGTGAGCAAACACTTGACTGTTTCCCCAAACAGGGCATCCTATGCTTTTATTTCCCCAGGCAAATATTGCTGCATATAATACTCTGTTAAAGTGGGGAGGGATAGCTGATGCAGCCACTCAGGAGAGTTAGGATGAGAGAAGGATTTCTGTAATAAATTCAATGCTGTTGGCAGCTTACATTTATAAATAAATAAAAGCGAGTGCAATTACATCGAGGGTCTTCTGGAAAAAGCTCAACCAGCTCCAGTTCCTGCCAAGGCTGGGAAACTGCGTTCCAGGTGGACAGCAATACCCTTGCCAAGGACATTCCTGTTTGCAGCTTCACCCTGCGGTCACACTCCTGGTCATACCCCGCCAGCCTGAGCTGGACTTCGCCCTTTGCTGTTCTGCGGATGTTGTGGCTGCCATACCCAGCAGCCGTGATTGCGGTTTATTGCCCCACCAAGCCTGAAATTAGCCCCAGTGATCTGGCACAGAGCTGGAATGCAAACAGACTCCGGCAAGGCTCCTGGGTCAAGATCAGCCTATTCTTACCTTTGCACTCATTGAGGGAGGTTTGCCCTCTGATGGCCTGGAGCACGCCTGGCGAGAATGAGAGCTCGTGGTTTCAATGCCTTGAGGAGTAAAACATGCAGGATGGGAAGAAAAAGGAAAGTGATGCAGGAATGATGGCATAAGATAGTGAGTTGGATTGTGAATTTGAAACTCATGGGAAGAAAATGCTCAATATCAGAGCTACATTATAGGGAGAGGAGTTGAGAAAAGCTGAGCATCAAAGTACTAGGAGAAATGGGTTTTGCTTCTACTTGGTTAGAAAACACTTGTGTCTTAACAGGACCCCAAAGCAAACACCTCTCATGTTTGCCTGAGAGAGCACAGCAAGTGTCCACTTCTGGCACCATCTATGGTCCCAAATGACTCTGCGCAAGGAGCACGGCTGGGTCTGCTCGCACATCGCACAATGACGGGTCCATGGGCTACTTTTTGGCACCATTCCCACCAGGACTGTGGGTCTGCCTGCTCAGCTCTTGGCTTCTCTTTGTCAAAATGAGGGGTTCTTAGCCTTTGCGAAGAGATGGGACTGTTCCACGTACAGCAAGAACCACCCATGAACATGAACTTTCTCTTTGTACCAAATTGGATCTGCCCAGAAGAGCCTGACAAGGGCAAGTAATCCCTTCCCTTCAGCGCTTCTCGGCTTGGGCATCAGTTCTCCCTTGCAGGGTCAAACACTGGCCACTGATGGGATGATAAAGAGACAAATTTTGATATGGGAGTGGAGCTGTGTAACGGGTTACCACCAATATCTCTGTTTGTCTGATTTATTACCTCTGCTCATTATCCAATAAATCAGTGTTTGAATGAAACTCGCCATTGATACAAACTGTGAAGGACTGGAGCTACTCTTGAGGAACTAAGAGGAAAGAATCCAGCTGTACATATGAGAGAATTAATAAGACAGCTTGGCAAAATGCAAGCAAAATTTATGGATACAAAAGCACTATGAAAGACACAAAAGGTTGCAGCTCTTTAAGTGTTACCGCTCCATAGGCATCACTGCCAATAGCTTTTTCACCACCACAGCATCCTCAGGTGCTACTTGTGGGTGAAGCCCAAAGCAGACACACTGCTGTCCCAGTCCTTTCTTACATTCTATGAAATTCACTGTAATTAAAAAAATTGCATGTAAATCTTAGAGAGAGACGTAAGCGAAAGCAGCGCTGAAGTTCTTGTGCGTGCTGGATGGGGCAAGGGGGTTGGAGGTGCAAATTACTCTGCTGAAATCTTGCTGCTTTTCAGAAACAGTGCAAAAACCTTCTCGGATTGAATGCGTGCAAGATTTCTTCCCCACGTTTCCAAACAAATAGTAACCTAATATCTGAAAAAATAAAAAGTGATACCTTGCCTGAGTGCGTTCAGCTATAGCTAATGAAACAAAAAAATGCCCTTTTTGCCCCAGCCCAAAATAGCCCCTGCAGAAAGCGACACGGGCGAAACCGCGAAGCAGCCTCTGCTCTAATAATAGGTTTTGCATGCGCGTTGAGTCAGTGCTGTTGGTTTCACTTGCTCACTACAGCTCTTGCGCTCCACCCTTTTTTTCTGGTTTTTTTTTTCCCAGCTTTTGCAATCTGACAGAGGAGAGTGAAAGCGAGTGGAGGGAAAAGACATTTCCCTGAAGAGGAGCTGGAGAACAGTCCCCAAACCCCGTCTGTGCCCGGTAAAGGACAGACCGCCTCGCCACTTGCTCTAGCCTAAAAGCACCCCCCAACCCTCGGCGATACACTGGTGGTTGATCTGATTTTCCAGGTAAGCCCGTTTTTTTGACTGCCGCACCTTGGGGGCTGAGCGCTGCCTAACCAGGAAGTTCAATCTGTTCAATGACAAACCACAGCAGAAAACCGTGTAGCGGCGGAGCGGGGAAAGCCTGGCTGCTTGGGTAACAGATAGGCTGGGTTATTTACTCAGTTGCTAGCCTCAAGCAGATCAGGCATTTACACCACTTGACTTATTTCAGACACCACCACTGAAAGGGCTTTATAAACACCCGCAAGAGATGGGCAGACAGGAAAAAGCCCCACACCAACATTTTCCCTTTATGCCGGCTGAGGCGAAGTGAAAGAAAACCAGCTCACTGCTGGGGGTGCCGGTTTAAAGTTCACACAGCAAGAGCTAAGTTTCTGCCAAGTTTTCAAAAATTAATAGAGTTGTAGTTCTGGGGGTTCTGGGGAAAAGCTGAATAAAGAGAATTCTGCGAATAATCGTCTGATGCTCTGAACCCGATGGAGGGTCATTCAGACCTGTTTGTTACATGCAGGGATATGGCAGTGGCCACGACGCAACAGATACAGATTTCTCTTAACGCTTCTGTCCTAAAGGTTGGGAAACTGGGGCGCCCTCTGCTTCTGCCGGGATATTACGCCAAATAGAATGTTTTCATTTTCATTGCTTTGATTATGTATTGACTGTATCTTTCCAAAATTACCATGCAATTTGGAGCGTGCCTTTTTTCATCAGACTGAGAGCTTAATCCTGTTGGAACAGTCGGACTTTTTCCTCTGATTTTGCCTTAAGAATCCTATACAGGATCCTGAGAATATTTTGGGACCTCTCCAGTCAATAATCTGAACTTTCCTCCATACTCAGAGATGTCTGAAATTTGGTGGTGCCTGGGAAGGAATAACAGAAGTACTTGGCTACGTCAAAATCCCTTCCTCGTTTCCTTGCATCCGGGGCTGGGAGGGCTCAAGCTGCTCTCCACCCCCGTGCTTGTGAAGCCCAGCCTCCCGCTGAGCCCTTCTGCCACACGATGCCTGGTCCCTTACCCATGGCCAGCCACCCGCCGCTGGGGAGACTGTGAGTTGAAGGAGCAAACGCACCCCCAAAAATAATGTCAGAATATGTGAGCCCCCTGAGACTTGTAGTTTTGGCCCAAACCCTGGTCCCCTCCTGCTGCTGGCGTAGGGCTGTGATTAGCAGAGCTGGGGAGCTAAGCCACGCTGTCGGGAGGCGGCTCACAGCAGATGCAGAAAAAACCTCCCATGGCCTTTTATGACCTAACAAACCTTTTGTGCTCCAGGTCACATCTGCTACTGCCAGCACAGGAGCAGGCGAGAGCAGCTCGTGCCAGGCTGACTAAATAATGAAGGAAATGCCATGGCAGGGCAGATTTATTTCAGGTTTGGTTGCAGAGGAGGCTCTAGATTGCTCTGCAAGGGTAGGAGGGTTTGGTTTTGGCTTCTGCTTTGCTGAGTCAAACCACAAGTAAAGCAGTTCAGATCTGGGGAGTCTCAGTTCCTATAATTTCTAGCAGGGAAACAGTGCTGCTACTGCTTTTGTTCCTTCCTGCGGAGATTTGTAGCTTTGCTGGGCAGGAACCCTCTATTGAAATGTGCTTAGCACAGCTGGAGCCTCTTGTCACAGCTGTAAAAGAAACAATTAAAAATAACATTTGTGCTCATCAGCAGCGTCCCATTGGCTTCCCTCAGCACTAATACTCACAGTCAGCTGCCTCTGATAGGGCCATTAGTCAAATCCTACTCCTCTTCTGAGCTGGCTGCCCATACTGATGAGCGCCCTGGTAGAGGGGATGGGGAAGATCCTTCTGTCACTTCTGACACAACCTATTATTTTTTTCTCATCCTTCTCTCAGAGGCAGCATGGATATCAAGGAGTATTTCGGCAGGATTTCTTACCAGGGCTCCTACGACAAGCCGGATCTGGCTACCTTGACGGATATATTCCAGCACCACATTCGAGCGGTGCCTTTTGAAAACCTCAGCATCCACTGTGGGGAAAGAATTGAGCTGGACCTGGAAGTGACGTACAACAAGATAGTGAGGAAGAAACGTGGAGGCTGGTGCATGGAAAACAACCACCTTTTGTCTTGGGTCCTGAAAACCCTTGGCTATGATGTCACCCTTCTGGGATCAAGAGTTTATGTCCCAGAGTATGAGGCGTATGCAGATGAACTCGATCATCTGCTGCTAAAAGTGGTGCTTGATAACAAATCCTACATCGTGGATGGTGGGTTTGGGATGGTCTACCAGTTGTGGGAGCCAATGGAGCTGATTTCGGGGACAGACCAGCTGCAGACTCCTGGGATCTTTCGCTTCCTGGAGGAGAACGGGGTCTGGTACCTTGAGAAGGTGAAAAGGAAGCAGCTGGTTCCCAACCAAAGCCTCTCCACTCCCTATAATGTGGATAAAGAAGCTTGCCGTAAGATTTATCTCTTTACCCTTCAGCCACGAGACATCGAAGAGTTCAGAGACAGCAACACCCACCTGCAGACAGCGCCAAACTCGCTGTTTGTGACAAAGTCTTTCTGCAGCCTGCAGACCACTGACGGCGTCCGGGCTCTGGTGGGGTGGAAACTCACCGAGATAAAGTACAATTACAAGGATAATATGGATCTGGTGGAAATCAGAATCCTTGCCGACGATGAAATTGAGAAAACACTGAAAGAGAAATTCAATGTCACACTAGACAAGAAATTTGTACCCACTAATACAAGCAGGTTGTTTATGTTTTAACTCACTGCCTGAATTATAATGCAATCCAGCGGCATTACATACGATCCTTCCCCCTATTTGTGACAAGCATCTAAAGGTTAAGCTTTCTCTTTCCATCTACACCAGTGTAAGGCAGAACATATTAGCATGAATCTGGCAAAGAAATTGATTTTCACAACTGCTCCTGCATGTCTTTTTTGTTTTGGGTACAAATAATTTCTTCCTAGCTTAATCGAATCACTCCCCTTCTGTTTGTGCTTAGCTGGAAGCAGACTGTGCCCATTCCTTACTCCTTTCATCTCTTAAAAGCTTTTCCAAATACATCTCGAGTAGCAGGGCAGCACGATGGAGCTGTACGTCTCTTTCTTTATTACCCTGTGCTGCCACCTGGGGAAAATCATACCCACCTCTTAAATGAATACCATATTATTTTGGGAATTTAATAGGCAGAAAAACAAAGACATCCAGTGCCAAGTTCACTATAACAAGCGAGTAAGCCATAAACACATCCTTTTTGCTCTTGCCTTCACAACACCCTCTGAGGCGGCCGTCGGGCAGTCCCGCGCCTGTGCCGCACTGGGCGAATACTTATGGACTGGCTCTTTATGGCCTAAAACTGATGGTGAGAAACATTAGTGGACAATTCTGCCTCATTTCAGACCGCACACAACACCCGTTCTCCCAATGACATAACCAAACAGCAGTATTTCTTTGACCTGAAAGCATCTCCCAGGCATTTTGTTTGCTCCCACCCAGCAGCGACTGCTGGGAATACTCGCTCCTCTCGTAACAGCGCTACTCGTCTCCAAGTGTTATTGCACATTAATTATCATGGCTGAACTCAAACACATGCAAAATTATTTTTCTGAAACATGTCTGTTCTACTTGAGGATGTGTTTGCAGTGATACTAATTATATTGATATAAGGAGAAACGATGAATTTTAATCAGATATCTAAAGGCTAAGATTTTTAGGATGAGAAATTACTCACATGTAATCACTTTGCCCTTTGAGATGATGCTTGAAGATCCTTTATGTACAAATCATGGAAGCATTACAACTACAAAGTTATAACTAAGTAAATTATTTAAGTGTATCACAACTAAATGGAAAAATCAAGAATTGTGGAGTAGTATTGCAACGTGTATTCCCAAAGTAAAAAATTTCATTAATCACTGCAGTTGTCCTGATTATTTGTCTATGTTGATTTTTTGCAGCTAAGGCTTTTAAGAGTACAATAACTCCCTGACCCTTTTTTATTTGTTACGCAATATATATAACTAGCAATTTATAGTTAAGAAAAGCTGCTGCTATTCTGCTTGTTCAAAATGTATCTATTTCACAGAGACACAGTGAGTTCCCCAAATCACCATCTTCCCAGAGTCAAACCCATCGATATGGGCTTGGCTGCATGTGTGCAACTGTCCCTTATAGCACAGGAGGCTCCTCCGCCCTACAGGAAAGTGAGATGTTAACGGACCCTGCAGTGGATGGCAGAAGAAAAATGGGCTTCTTAGAGTGTGGCTCAGCAGCCTGCATCACAGATGGTCAGCAGAAACTGTCTCGAGATCTCACTTGTTTGCAAGTTGTGTCCTTCTTTGGTTCCCATTTTAGTGGAAGAGCTAACGGAGCTAAACTCAGTGGGTTTATCCTTGCAGCAGCCTGGCGGGGGAGATGGGATGGAGGTGAAAGCCTAGCCAGGTCTCCCAGAGGAGTGGGGCAGAAGGGCTGTGCACAGCGAAGAAGCTCCATTGTGGGAAAAGCCATGGGAAACACCTTGAAAGGGTCGCGCCCGTTTCTCTCTGCACGCCTGGGTGTTTGCTGTGCTTTGGGCTGCTTCTTAGGCTTGGGGGAAGGAGTAGGGTGTTATGTCCATTGACCTGGAGATTCAGCACGTGAAGGGCACACAATAATAGGAAAAATTGCTTTCTTTTCAGCTGACTCATCTCCTTGAGTCTGTGCCCCGTTCAATGTCCTGGCTGCTGCCTGCTTTGTGGCACAGCTCAGCGCTTCTGGCCCTCCTGCTCAGCCCACCCACAGAAACAGATTTTATCGCTGACCAATCAAATGAAGCTCTCTTGGAAGGGAAAAAAAAAAAGAGGCTCTTCATCTCAGATGGCGCAAGTTTTGCTTTTTCCTTATTACTGACTTTGGAGGCAAATCCTTAAAGGCATAGCAGGCTCAGGGAGCGCAGCGCTCTCCAGGAGCAGCATCCTTGCTGCTGAGGCACAGGGCTTGTCTTTGAACCCGAGGGGGGTCACACAGCTAAATGACCTGGCAAATCTGACCTTGTTGCTTTGGCCATCTGGTATCAGCCACGAAGAATAGCTCAGTACGGTGTGACTAATTCAACAGTTACCATCCCCTACCAATAAATCAGTGACTTCTTGGCTTGGATTACTCTCTATCATAAGTTGTTTCCTACAGGGATCTGAGCCACGTGAGTGCCAACAATGGAAAACCAGTATCCAAATTCACGCTATTGCTTTGCTGCTTTGGCGTGGGTGCAACCGCGAAGCACCTGGGTGACCTCCGGGTTGAGGATGGGGTTATAACCACTTAGGAAAGCTTCCTGCAATACCCATACTGTATTTCAACTTTGCACTCCTGGAGGGCTTCAGATCTCAACCAGTAACACGGGAGGTTAAAATCTACTCAATATTGCAAGAAATCTGGGGACTGGATCATTCTCAGGCTCTCTGTATAGAACCTATCACAATGAATTGCATGACAGGGCTTTGTATGCATATGTCAATGCCAATAAACCAATAAACCCAAATATACAAATCTTACATACAATATATATATATTGTGTGTGTGTATATATAGTATAATATATACAAGATTTATAATATACAAAATTATAATATACAATATTATAAAAGAAGACACTCTCCCCCCTGTTCCTGTTCTGCTGGAGGAAAACGCTGTCCCTGCTAGGCAGTAAAGGCAGCCTGGCCCTTTAAGAGCAGCAGTTCCCAGTACAACTTTCCCTGGGAACTTTGGAGCAATCCAGGGCGGAAGCCTGAGCTCGCTGGCTGAGAGGTAAGTGCTCAAGTGTCTGATCTTTAACTTCATCCTGCAGCCATGGGCCAGGCTGTATGGAAAAGCTCCCCCCCGCCCCCCAAACCCTGTGGGTCTGCACGTGCTTTGCGCTGTAGGCAGCAAGTGAAGTATAAAGTATATTAGTGAAGCATAAACGACAGCAAGCCCAAGGCTGAGAGCTTGCGCTGCACTGCAAGGACGTAGTCTGAGTACAAAGATCAAGTGCTCAAGTCTTAAACTAACCCCTTTATGCTGAGACAGGGTATATGAAAAACCCAGCTACTGCCTCGCAGTGTAGCTTAAAATCAAACAAATGGTATAGGCACGGGCAAGAGGATCCAACCTTGGAAGCCCCTCATGAATTTCAGCAGAGAAGAACTGTTCCTAATATTCAGCCTAATGATGAAAGGACACAGAGCTCCCCAGGGATGCTTGCAGACAGGTAGAACTAATGTCTGAATCTCGCTACCCACCAAGCTGCCCGAGTGCTGAACGAAGCTCGGCTGCTGTAGGAGCAAAAGTAACAAGGCTGAGGTCTGGACCGAGGTTTAAGATACTCTGCAAGCCGGTTTTGGAACCCCGTCGCTAGTGCGGTGTGAACGGTTGTGCCAAGAAGTAAAACTGCCTCAGGGAAGGCGAGGGAGTGAACACCGGTTTACGAGAACGCTCCCTAATGCCAATGATTTTGTACGGCACCTTTACTTAAACCTCTGGAAGTATTCACTGAGATCAGAGCTCATATTGTCAGCCACCATGAGGCTGTCTCTACTACACAGGCTTTAAATTGATGAGGCCAGAGAAGGGGCAGCTGGGGAAACTGAGGCACAGGCTGTGAATTTCCCAAAATGTGTTTTTTTGGAGCCTCATTGCCAGCAACCCACAGAGGCTCTCGATGGGGAGGTTGCTCATGGCTGAAAGAGAGGAGACAGGTTATAGGGAGGGTATCAGGTCTTCTCCTGCTGCTCCAGACCAGGAACTGATTTTTTTTTTTCTTGAAAGCAAATTTCAAGTCTATCAGACCCACCAGGCTAATGGACTTGCTTGGAGCCCTCCTGGTCACAGAGCTTCAGCTCAACAACATCACAGGGAAAAGATGTTCCTATCTGGCTATGCAAAATGCCTTTCCCACTTTTAAGTGGGAATAGAAAGAAAAACGAGGCAGGAGACCACAGGATGAGCTTGCCAGTGTACATGTGTGCTGTCTGTTGGGGAGGGAATGGCTTTCTACAACCAGCGTTTCCAAGGAGATCCTGCCAGAGATGAGTGCCCTTGTCCTAAAAGAGAGATAGAAAAAACCCATCAAAGACACATTACTGTTTTTTCATGTAGCCTCTTTGGGTCCTTTTGAAGTGAAAATGTTTATTTCTTATTCTCTTATTGGGAGAGTCCTCTATGCTATTACATTTTCCTGTGGTTTTGCATCAGCCAGTCTGAATCCTGGTACTAATGCAGATCAGCAGCGAGACAGCTAAGTCAAGTGAGTTGTGCTGCTGGCATCAAACTTGGGGTTAAAGTCTAGAGATCAGGTCACCTGATATGCCCACCTTCTGGGCAGGGCTATTTCCACCTCTGTATTTGAGGTGGGATTTCCAAAAGCTCCCAGCACTCATCTGAGCGCTGGCATGGACATTGGGTCAAGCTGCTGGTCGCTCCTCCAGGAGCAGTTGGACCAAAGCTGAGAAGAGTCGCTGGGAGGTAATCTCTCCCATCTCATCTGTATCAAACGATTTTTGGAAAATCCTTCCAGGGAACGTGCCACTGATTTCAAGAAGCAAGAAATGCTCAGACATTTTGGAAAATAATACAGTTCTTAGGGGATTGTGAATCGTTATGGAAAACAAATATCCTCACTGGAAAAACGCCAGATTAAATTTAAATTAAAGGCAAAAGAAATCCTTGCAGATACCAGATGAGTCAGGGGATTAGAAGTGTTACAGGGAACCTTTTGCATCTTGGCCACACAGCCAGTACCAAGGACAATCTCTGCTCGTGAAAGGAAAAGGTTATCAGAAACATGAAGACACAAAATACATCCAGTAATTTGAGCTGAAACTAAGGCCTTTGGTTTGTAAAAGATGGTAAAAGAAACCAAAAGCCACTGCATATGCCTTGAGTATGTTCTTAGTAATTATCAATTACTCTGACCCTTAGGTTCAAAAAATTACCAGCTCCTTCCTTTCAACAGCCAGGGTCAAAGCAGTGTCTGAGGTCCCCAGGGAGTCTAAAGAGATTAAAAAACCAACAGTCTACTTCACACGGATGCTCGTCTGAAATGGTGACGCACTGGGATGTTAATCCCAGTTAGCTAAAGCCATGAACGCAGAACCTTCCCGTTAAATTACCTGTGAACAGAGAATTTCTTACTGTTATGGTAAGAGTATGAAATCACTGTGAATTTTATGCTGGTATGGTGTGGCAGCTGCTCTGCAAACCTGTTGTTGTCAGTTTTATAACCAACATGGGACCCTCCTGAAGGGCCAGAGACTTTGTTGTGCCACGTGCAGTGTCTTCCCACAGGAAAGACATCCACCTGGCTTGAAGGCATCACCTGAGAGAGAGAAAGCCTTATTGTCACCTGCTCCTATCCCATCTCTTTTTTAGGAAATACAGATGACACGGGCAGGGCTAGGCTGCATTCCTCTCCTGTGAGGGACACGGGTTTCTTTCAAATCCTCAATAAAACGGCCTAGGCTACATTTGGAGGCTGTGCTACAGAAATAGGAGTAAACCCCTCAAGAGGTGCACAACAGTAACAGGCTGTTTTTCTGCTCACACAGGCAAAATGAACATTCAAGAGTATTTTGCAAGGATTTCTTACAATGAGTCCCATAAGGATGCAGACTTGCAAACCCTAACAGTCATCTTCCAGCATCACATCCAGGCAATTCCTTTTGAAAACCTCAGCATGCATTGCGGGGAGAACATCGAACTGGATTTACAGTCTACTTACAATAAGATAGTGAGAAAGAAACGTGGTGGCTGGTGCCTGGAAAGCAACCACCTTTTATTTTGGGCCTTGCAAGAATTAGGCTATGATGTCTGTATTCTTGGAGGAAATTGCTACAATCCAGCAGAGCGGGCGTACACTACGAAGATAAACCATATCCTACTGAAGGTGGTGATCAAGGGAAACTCCTACATAGTAGATGCCGGTTTTGGCGGTGCCTACCAGATGTGGCAGCCATTGATGTTGATTTCTGGGAAGGATCAACCCCAGATTCCCGGCATCTTCCGCTTCATGGAAGACAATGGCAGCTGGTACCTTGAGAAAGTGAAAAGGAAGCACTATATTTCTGAGCAGAGTGACCCTTTCACTGATGCTCCAGAACTGGGGAATATTAGAAAAATATATACATTCACTCTCGAGCCACGACATATAACTGACTTCCAGGAGCTAAACGCGTACCTACAATTGTCTCCAGATAACATACTTCAGAAGAAGTCAATCTGCACTCTCCAGACCACTGAAGGGCTTTATGCCTTAGTTGGATGGACCTTCAGTGAGATGAAGTATAACTACATGGAAGGCGTGGACCTGGTGAAGATCACAACTCTTACAGATGAAGAGGTTGAGAAGATGCTGAAAGACAAATTCAATATAGTGTTGGAGAACAAGCTCATACCAGTAAACGTTCGTGGCTTGCCACCTAATTTAGTGGATACAATCTAACTCCAACGCTGTGGTAGATGGGTCTTTAAAAATCCAATACAAAAAGTACTAAAATTAACATTAATAACATTAATCTATTTCTGAAGTTGAACTGGTCAGATGAACACAAAGCTTGGTAAATTCAAGTCCATTGCTAATTAACTGCATGTACTGACTGCATATTTTTTCTTGAGCTTCTCCTTCTTTAGAAACTGAGACACCTTACTACCTCTAATTTGCTCATATGGAAATTGCATTTTGACTCCATAACACTTTGTTCCACCTCTCTGGATCTCATTTTATTTCACATATATTTTGTGGCAAAGGAGACCAAAACGATACAGAAGGAGCAGCTGTGTTACCGTTTTACACAAAAGACCCCTAACCTTCTTAGGTGTTATTTCCAATCTTCTTCTCAACCAAGTTTTACAAATTATTCACTTCCTTTAACAGACTGAAACAGAAAGTTAAGCTGAATTTGGCTTTCAAAGACCTCATAAAAATAGCAAGGTTAAGACTTTCTCAAAACAAGATTAGGTTAGGTGCCGATTAGCTTATAATGAAATAAGTTAAAAGACTTGAGTCCTATTCCCTTACCAGAAATTGACTTCAAGTGAGCTATTTATGCAAGGGCACTTAACTCCCGCCTCCCCCCCACCAACTTCGAATGTCCAATTTTTCTGAGTCTGATTTTTCTGTGTCTGAAATCGAAACACAATCAGTAGAAGCTGATACAATTCAACCGTTCTTAAAAATCAGGCTTTTGGTATCAAAAATGGAAACAAAGTTAGATTAACCTTTGCAAACTAGAATCTAAACTTTTGGGGCTTAACCTTCCTGCGATGCCAAGCAGGCACGACAGCGCTATAGCTAAAGCTCTTCATATTTCTTACAAACAGCATTCTGCACAAAAGCTACCTTAAGTAATACTGCAGATGCGAAAGAAAACATTGGGAAGTTAGGACATGCCACTGGTGTGGTTTCACAGCACGGTATATGCCACACAACAGCCTTTTCACTTTATACCTGTGGCAGGTCCTCTACAGGATGCGTCAAGAAAAAGGGTGTCAGAAGAGCATCGGTCCTCAGCCGAAGAAAAGTCTTTGATTCTTGTGCTAGTCAACCACAGCGGCACAAGCACAGGTTGACGGGGCATCTGATGTGCCTAAAACTCGTGTGCTTTCCCAGATTCTGTCTAATGGCTCTTTGCCTTCTCAAAGGGGACCTCCGATTTCCCCCCTCTGTCAAATGAAGAGGAGACGTGCTTTCCGGAGAGAGAATTAAATAAACAGCCCTGCAATACTTTGAAGACCAAGTTTTAGAGAGGAAATGCATTATTTTGTTCTCACACACAACGTGGTGTACATAAATAGTTGTCATGGTATTTGTGAGGTGTGGCAGCTCCAAAATAACCACCTGGTGTAGCTGAAGCTTAGAACAGATCGAAAAAGTTCCATTGTGGGCAAAGAAGGGTCAATTCGTGCATCCACAGAGCATGGGAACATGCAGACTGCAATACCTTGGCAATTCAGTGCACCCACAAGGAAGCAGATGACAACCCTCTACCGCAAAATGCTGGCTTGCAAAATAGCAATAATTTAATTTAAAGAAGTTACAGAGCCATTTTCCAACTGTCTACTGTAATTAATTTACATGGAAAACAAGTTCAGTCTGGTCTTAACCAGGGGAAAACATAAACATCTACTAATAGAGAAGAAACAAAGTTTAATTTGCTCATGGATCAGTGAAGTCCAAAACCGTGCATTTATTTTGGGCGGACTCTGCACTTTCTTGGCATTTAAGATTCAAGAGTGAGGGCCAGCGGAGCTTAGAGGAAGACAACCTTCACAATTTGTATCCACTCCTGGCTTTACTGACTACTGCCCCACTGAACAACCCAGAAGCTGAACCCATCAATAAATAAATAAGGTTATCTTAAGAGGTAAGTTTATTTTCTTAAATAAAACTCCCAACAAAGAAACAAAACCCCTGGTTCCTTTAGGATGGTAAAGGTCATGGGCAATAACATGAGCAATATTCTCTTTAGGAAAAATGTTATAAAAATGTGTGGATGTAGAGCTGAAATACTGCCTGTTGATCACAGGCTCTTAAAGAAGGCAAAACAGCAATAATGCAATTTCAATTCTTCTCTCTTTCACTCTTCAGAAGGAGATTCACCTGACTAGGAGAGAGATGTTTTTGTTTAGATACAGCAGTAGATACAAATGTAGAACTCCAACCTCTTGTTGGAAGTTATTCTTCTAGATTTTTAACTTCATTTAAAAATATTGCAAGTGCAAAGGAAGCAAAGGTGCAATCTAATAATCAATAGATTCTGCTTTATGGGAATAAAATTGCAGTCCTTTAACAACAGCTTAAAAGAAATGACAACCCGTGGTTTGCGTACCTCAGAAAGTCCATGTGCTGATGTATTAGGACAAAAGTAAATAGATAAAGTCTTTTAACAGTAGAATTACCGATAGTGTGTATAGTCCTGGTAAGGAATATTTTTGTATGGGCTCCTTCATTTGCACATTTAGAAATAGTTCATTAAAGTTCTTCTGTGAGGGATTTTCTCTGCATAAATCATAGCCACATTTGTGGGTCTACCTTTTCAGCGTCTAGCTTTTCATCTAATCTGCTCACAGTTCAAAAGAGCAGTAGCTTTCATCTCCTATAGTCAAGATCTGATGCTGACCAGTCATATTATGGAGCTGCAGAAAGGAATTACAGATAATATAACCTTGAGAACCAGCTTTATGCTGGTGTGAGCTATTTAGCATTCACAATTTGAGCAGTAGGATCGGATAGACTTGGATTCTGCAGATCAACAGAAAAAAGTGCCAGAAGTCTTATGTTCTACTTAACAGATATTACATTAAGAATATCCTCCAACAATACAGTTAAGTATCACTGGAAGCTAAACTCCTTTCTGTAGAAGATAACATGCAGTTTTTCATGGGGCTTTCCATTCACTTTGGACAGCTGCTTCTGTACCATGCATGTACACGTCATGAATCTGCCACTGAAAATCAGCTTGAGAAATTCTAGTCTGCAGTAAACATTCAGTGGTTCACTCTGAATTTATCTGAATACAATAGGCTTCCTGGGTTGCTAATATTAAGTGTCTAAACCTCAGCTTACTGTATGCACAAAAGATTTCCAAGTAGCTTTGTGGGTTGTCAAGAAGCTAAGTATTTGCAGTAATTCTAGACTGCCGAAACGCTTAGTGCTTTCTTTGCAAAGGTGCAAGCCCTCAAATCATTTTGTGCCCAGCTCCATACCCAAGCAGATGATCTACAGTGTATTTTACAAACAGCATCTATCAGATACCTACAGAGCCTCCAGCAGACTGCAATGGGCCATTGCGAAAGCCAGGTGACTCTGTGTGACTTTGCATGGTATTAGAAAGCAGAAAATAAGTTCCTCATCCAGCAATCTCGTTCACAAGGGGTCCTACCAAGGCAGGCCAGGAGGCAGGCACTGCTGGAGGCAGGACAGACCAGGGATGCACTCCAGGAGGCTTTGGTAATTCTCGGTTATGCCTCCTCTGGAAGGAATAAAGCGAGTTTTGAGAAAGCCCAGACTACAGGGACGTAAAGCAGCCCCTGTCCATTTTCAGGGCACCCTGCAAGACACGGGGACAGCGGGGAATAGAGATGTACTCTCTGTCTTTGAGGTCACTTGCCTCCCTTCAGATTCATCATTCCAACAGCAAAATGAGTTTGGGCAACACTCAAAGCAGACAAGAGACTCACTGGTCTGCAACCACTGCTTTGTTCCAGTTACAACTATGTGAATAAAACTTGGCACTTTACAAAACATGCAGGGAGTATCATCTTTACTTTCTCTAAGTGGTGAGTGGCGCGTAACAAACGAGCAATCCATTTACCATCATGTAGATCAGCGGCAGACTCATGAAAAGAACATGTGAACCCTGGCTAAAATTATCCTTCCTCCAACTGGCAGATGACACCGCTTCCCCCACTGATGCTCCTTTCTCCAAACAGCAGATTTAGACCAGTTTTCATGAACTCTCCTGACAACTCCCTAGCATGATCTTACCTTTCTTCTCAACCCCGCTGTTACAATGCAAATGCAGCAAATCCCTGTTTCACAGCCACCACAGATCAAGCTGAAATGGCATCAGCTCTTTGCCATAGGGATGTATCTAAACAAAAAGCAAACCCCCACACGCACTGCTCTTTGCTCAGGGAACCCTTTGATATGAATACTTGTTACCTCTAAAAACTGCTCTGATGAGGTTCAGTAAAGCATCTTTGCTGGCAGCAGCCTGGGCAGGTTTTTACAGCATCATAAATCACTGATGTAAAGAAACAAAACCAAAACACAATTCCTTCCTTTACAGGTGACATGAACCTTGAAGAGTATTTCGCGAGAACTGGATATAAAGGTTCCCTTGAAAAACAAGATTTGGAAACCTTAACCGACATATTCCAGCACCACATCCGTGCTGTTCCCTTTGAAAACCTTAGCATCCATTGCGGGGAGAAAATTACTTTGGAGCTGGAGCACGTTTATAACAAAATTGTGCGGAGGAACCGGGGTGGCTGGTGCATGGAAAACAACCAGCTGTTGGGCTGGGTCCTGAAACGCCTGGGGTATGACACCAGCTTTCTGGGAGCCTATGTGTTCAATCCACATCAAAACGCGTACGCCACCATCATGACTCATCTCCTCGTGAAGGTAGTTATTGATGGCAAAGCCTACATTGTTGACGGAGGCTTTGGTGTATCCTATCAGATGTGGCAACCAATGGAGCTTGTGTCAGGGAAAGACCAGCCCCAGGCTCCCGGTGTCTTTCGCTTCACAGAAAAAAATGCCATTTGGTACCTTGAGAAAATGAGACGGAAACAATATATCCCCAATCAAAATTTCTCTAATTCTGACCTTCTGGAGAAAAAAGAGTGTCGGAAAGTTTATATGTTCAGCCTTGAGCCACGGACAGTGGAAGACTTCCGTTTCCAGTGCACGTACCTTCAGACCTCTCCAGATTCCCTCTTCACAAAGAAGTCCATCTGCACCCTCCAGACCACCGATGGGTTTCGAGCGCTAATTGGGTGGACGCTCACTGAGACCACATACAACTACAAGGAAAATATGGATCTGGTGGAGTTTGTAACTCTTGAAGATGAAGAGGTAGAAAAAACACTCAAAGAGAAATTCAACATAACCCTAGATAGAAAACTTGTCCCAATTAATGTGAAAGGATTTTACACAATCTAGATGACCAGAAAACCCTACCGTAATGCTACGTATGTACAGTAACTTCCACTGTCTGCGCAATCACTGCTGTAAGATTATGGGATTCTTTTGCAGGCAATTGAAGGAAAAATACATTAATACCAGATTAAAGTGAATTTCACTCTGGGAAAAATCAGGAATTTAAGACTCTTCTGTCAGGTAGATAGAATTACCTGCTGTGAGATGACTGCAGTTCAATTTTTGGCACAAATGTAGGATCTGATTTGAATCTGGTTATAAACTTGAGTAATAAATATGTCTGGGCAATTTTGGCGTGCCTGTAGCCCATAAAAAGCAGTATGGATTATTAATTGTGATATCTGCCAACACATTTTCTATGGCTATTATAGGGAGAAAAGTAATCTGTGAGCATTTAGACAATGAAGTGCACATTTAGAACTTCATTTTTCACAAGATCTAACCACTCGCAGCTCATCTCACTTCTCTAACTTTAATACAAGTAAAACAATGTCACCTTTGAAAGGAGCATCAGGAAGCATAATGCTTTCACCGTCATCCTTAGACAAAACATCCCTTTTGTCACTGCTACAGTAAACTGCCCAAAGTAATTCTTGGTATGTAAGTGTTTTCTGGTGATGCAAATGGTGCATATTGTAGCATTACTGTGGCTGATGGGCTCTAAGGAGATACCTACAAGCTTTGCTTCTCGTAAGTAACCATCCTGTAAAGGGTGAATGGTGCTTGAACATCACAACTGGCTTAGATTTACTTCTATCCCAAAAGGGGTGGAAATTTTGTATTTTTAGCATTGCAAGTTATTTGTATAACACAGGTAGAACAATGAAGCTAACCCCACTATACCCTTAATTTTGCCCTCTTTGTGTACAGCAAATACAGGAATCCGCGTGGCCAGCCTGAACGAGCACCACTTAGCACGGGAGTTTTAGTGTCACAAGTGAGTTCATTTATCTGTACCAAAGTGAAAAAAATCAAGGAGCCAACCAAATCTAAAGGAATCTCTTTCTTCAGAATTATTTCACAATCACATTTCTGCTCCCCGCCCCCCCCTTTTTCCCCCCAAAATGCCCAAACAAGGAAACCACTAAGAAAGGGGAAACATTCTCAAATACATCAAAAAAATAGCAGTAACCTTTCTCTCCAACCTATGACAACAATCCTGAGTATTGGTCAAATGTTGATTCCTCCCACTGATAGTGCACCTTTCTGCTCAAAGACATCATCTGATAACAAATCTCACAAATGCTCTAAGTGTGTACCTGAAAATAAAGAAAGGAACTCAAAACCAAGAAGAGTTGCTGTAAATACAGCCTCTCCCCACAACTGCATGACTCCTGCACACACCATTTGCACAGTAAATGAGGTCTGTTCAATCATGCTATTGATCTGCTGGCCAACCCTCCCCACCACAAACTTTCTGAATCAAACAGGCCAATATTGAACAAATCTGACAGCGGTGTTGGAAATGGTAAGTTCCTACAGGTTCCTGGAAAAGGCGCTTCTAGGCTGAGGAAGACAATCACCGAAGCGAAGGCCCAGTAGATACCTCCTCTGCTGAGCTCAGCAGTCAACAGCTCTGGGCTGGCCACAGCACGTGTCAGCTCTTCTGTGGCAGCTGATGGCCTGGGTGCACGCGTACCTGCACAGGGACAAGGAACCAAGGGCTAAGCAGGACACAGCAGGGGATGCTGAAAGATATTACTGAGGTGGGAACAGTTTTTCTATAAATAATGGAACTAACGGCTTTGTTCTCTAATTTCTGTTCATATTATTCTCTCATACTAAGGTCCCATTTAGGGTCTTTGCCCCTTTCTAAATGATTGATCAAACCGAAGTATTCTCTGAGACCCCAAGGAACATTACCAGCTTCAAAACACTCACCTCCTCCATTCCAGTTGGCAGAACTTCTCACCTGCCTTCTCACAGGTCACTAAACCGTATTTCTCTAGGCAATGAACTACAGTAGTTTTCTGGTGCTGCAGCCGCTTGAGGACAGCCATTAAGACTGGTTATTCTGCCTCCATACTTCTCTAGAGATGTTTCTGCTCTTGCTCCCAGGTAATTGCTCTATTATGGCGTGCAAAGGTTTCTTGGGCAGAAGTCTACAGACTCAGATTGGCATTTTTAACCACGTTTTGATAGGACTCAACCCAGATAGTTGACTTCTACCATTCACTTCTCACTAAAGATCTGCAGGGCTGCTAATGACTGAAGCTTCAACCCTCTCTCTAACTCCATCTGTTGACAACTGCTCTGTGAGTGGGATTTTTCTTCTCAATGCATCAATTATAACCAGGTCCTCACTGCGCAACATCAGATCACATGAAGAAATGTCAACACGAACAGCTGAGGAACAGTTTCACGGTTTAACTAAGGCTCCCCAAAAGCTGACAAAAACACATTATTGAGGCGTGAATGCCAGACCTAAAATGTCTTGATGGTTTTGAGAGAAGAATGGTGTAAAAATAAACAAACCCAAACAAACCCAGAGGCCTCATGCTGCGGGTTCCACTAACAAGGTATTGTAAAGGCTGTGCTGGTTTTGGCTAGGATAGAGTTAATTTTCTTCATAGTAGCTGGTATGGGGCTGAAACAGTGTTGGTAACAGAGGGATGTTTCAGTTCTGCCAAGGAGGGCGCACACAGAGCCAAGGGCTCTTCTGCTCCTCATCCCACACCACCACCGAGCAGGCTGGGGGTGCACAAGAAGCTGGGAGGGGACACAGCCAGGGCAGCTGACCCCAAGTGACCAAAGGGATATTCCAGACCGTTTGACATCATGCTCAGTGGATAAAGCTGGGGGAAGAAGGAAGGGGGGAAGTTCGGATTGTTGGTGTCTTCCCAAGTGACTGTTAGATGTGATGGAGCTCTGCTCTCCTGTGGATGGCTGAACACCTGCCTGCCCATGGGAAGTGGTGAATGAATTCCTCGTTTTGCTCTCCCTGCGCAGGCATGGTTAAACCACAATAAAGGCAGATGCTCTCCCAGACTCAAAAGAAAAGAAACAACCAGGTTCTTAAAGCATCAGCTCTCAGAGAAACTTGCATTCACATGCAGAAGGGAAACACAGGATGTTTGACATCCCTCACCACCACTACGCTTTATTAACACTCTCTGAGAAACGTTTAATGAGAGCCTAAGCTATTGTGCAGTTTTAGTCGACTTGTTGAAATGAAACAGAAGAAACTCATATAACCCCCCAGCCAGGACTTGTCTAATTCCAAATACAATTTAAAACTGTGGTATTCCAATTAACAGAAAGATGAAACAATTTCTTTTAAAGTCTGAAGGCTGGATTAAGTCCCAGAATCCCAGCGCAGCTGCCCATTACACACACAGGCAATGCCCAATGGCAACGACAGCCGTCTGCGACTGTAGAGTTGTATAATGGAGGGTCTATTAGAAAACAAGACACATAACAGAAGAAACACAGTTCAAACTCCATGGCACCACTGAACATCCTCACCCCTCCCCAAAGAGTCAAAGTTTAATCAGCTCATGCATTACTAAAGGGAGGAGACAGTACGGCTCACTTCAGTTGGACTCTGGTCCTGGACTTTTTAAAATCCAACACTAAGTAGAATAAAAGGAGAAACATCAGCAAGAAAGATGACAGTTGTTCAATACTTACAAGTTTCCAACATCAGCAATTATTACAGAAATAAACACTGTCAGCCAGTTAAAGGGAGGGACAAAACTTCACCTGACAAGAGACTTGCTTAAACTTAACACTGTGAGCTGTCAGCAGGCACGAACTACAACACACACTTTGCTTTGTTCGCTTTAATACTACCTTAGTGTAACAGGGACAAACGCTTCTAGTGGCTGATAACTCTTCACCAATTAAATTCTGCAAGTAGCCGCTTTCTTTAACAAAAATGCTTACTACCTATCCCAACCTGCTTTTGTTCTCGAAGAAGAAACGCTTTTCATTTAGAAACACGACCACGTGGGAAAGTTCTACAGCTTAGCAAGCTGCACATGAAAATGCATTTGCATTTGAGACTGTGTCAGAGCTGAGAAAGCTTGAAATAATGGAGGTTCACATTATGAATATTTCACCGCTACACTTACATCTCTGTCAAGAGGAGTTCAAGCACAGATTTTATACAGCAGAACATTTCTACCTTGGCTCGGAAGCTAGAGCCAGACTTAAAATACAAACATACGTATATATATATGTACTTATAAGGTTGGGAATATAGATGGGTATTTCAGAAGATCCCATCATAAAATGTCTGCTTGTAACTTTGGGCACTTAAAAGTACGTTTAAAAGTCACGTAGGGCCGATTTTTAGTTTTGTCTTGCTTATAATAATGCACTACAAATGGTGCTTTTAAAGGAGCAATTTACAAACTCCCCATGAATAAGAGATTGTGCCCAAAACCGGTAGTTTGTCTTAGCGTAGCATTTCCATAGCTCACCTAGCCACCAGCTGAACGCTAACAGCAGAGCACCCGGATTTCAAGACGATAAACCAAAATCTATCGCTTCTTCCCAGTTACTGTTGGACACGTTTAGGAAACAGAAGAACCACCCTTTCCCCTTCCCAAGTTCCAAACCCATGGATTTTTCTAGGAAGCTGTTTAGAGTTCAGTCATGCTCTTACCCATGCACCATGCCACTCTCACTTCCAGCCATCCCTCAGGAAATGACATGAAATTAAGGAGCAGCGTATGGCAGAACATCCTTTAACTGTGCAGAATTACCCTGCGTTGGACTGATCAGAGCTCTGCAATGCAGGAGAGCTCTCTGCATAGACCCTTGGCAAAGAAAGACTTCACACGGAGTTATCTGAGCCACTAATCATTACCAAAATTACCCAAAAGCTCCTTTACATGACACCACTGGAACCTTCTCCAGTCCACTATGTCTCAGGGCATGCAATCGCAGCGACATCTCCTGGTCACTGCTGGTTCATGAGAACACACTTTCCCCCCTCAACCATCCCGCACAGCTGTGCAGAAATCCTCTCTCCATTGAAGAAACGTGTTCAGATAGAGTGGAGTCATTTTCCTACTAATAAGCAAGAAAGAATAATGGGATATATTCTGAGTTTTTCTTGTGATGACCAACAATAAATCATTTCTTAGCTCAGGTCACATCTTCCATGGGAAGAAAAATGTCTTGCCATCATTAACTTTTTTTCAGCTAGCAATAACGTATGATCAGGTTTTAAATAATTGAACCAGTAGCATTTAATTAGCTCTGAAAAACTCTCTCAGATCATGAATCACAGACTTTCCACCTGTATGAGGTCCCCTTACTAGGTTAAAAGTATATTTCTCTTTCCATGTGTGATCCATCTTGAATATCTAATGAGGTGCTCTTGATATATGGAACACAGTTCCTGTACCACACACAAAATACACTTTCTTTATATAATTGAGTTTCGTGTCTTGCTTCACTGAGTTGTTAAAAAAAAGGAAAAAAAAAAAAAAAAGCACCTCTTCCATCCATTGCAGAATGGCCACGACTTGCTTCAATTTAACAAATTCCTCTTTCTCCAGAGAGTCAGCACCAAGGATGAGTAACTTAGACATCTATTTGGGGAACTAAAAGTAACAGAAAGAAGTATTTCCTGTTCAAAGGCAGGATACAGAGAAGTACTGTGATTTTAGACAAGACCACACTGACGTTTTTCAATAGGCCCCAAGCACTGACAGACCAAAGAGCAAGATGTTTCCACCCTAACATTACTTCAGATGGCTTCACTGCAGGCTAAACAAAGTCAGTGCAGTCAACTAATATTTGGGGACATCTGTGGCCTGCACAGAACACCATCACTTCTTATATCAGGTTGTATTAAGCATCATTCTTTACATTAAATTAGCTAACCCACAATCATTAACCACAAAGATAGCAGTTTTTATTCAGCTTTCAAGTATGTTCCTGAAGCCGTTACTATGCTTTTATGACAAGATCTAGGTAATTACAAGATTGGATATTTTTTTGCTGACAAAGAGGCAAGATTAGCAAACTTCTTTTGGAAGACAGAAATTAAGATTCACAGTCTGCTCAAGTGTCAAACTGTAAACGTTGCCCAAGGTTTGGCTTGCTCTATTAAAAAAAAAAAGCTTTTACTACAAACTCCTCTTTTTAAATAAACTGTATAAAAAAATCAAATTCAACAAAATGGATTTTATCTCTCTGTTCTTTTCCCATCTTATTTTTAGCACAGTAAAAAAAACCCAACAAAAACCAAACCAACATGTTTCTGCTGACTTTTTTCAATTCAAAGACACCAACGGTTTTCATTTTCATAATAAACACAGCAGTGAGAGCTGAACTGCCTTACTGGATTGGACACAGCTCATCCTCACTCCCAAATACTTCTTTCAGATGTTATCATAAATTGTAAATAATGCTGCTCTCGATTGCATGTGACAGTCGATCTATGTTATGCACAACATTTAAAAAGACTGATGGGATTAGTGTCCCACACATTAAAAGCTGCTGAGAGAGAAAAGGATGTATGACATCCATTATACACATATCCACTTTGAAAAATGTTTGTCATGTGGATGGTAGAAATTTCAGTGAGAACAGACTCAGATTTACAAACCTATCCTTTACATTAAATAGCAAAAATTCCAAACAATCTCCAGTTCGTGATACTACAGTTGGTAGGTGGCACTTCTATGAACTCCAGTTGTGCAGCTCACATTAAACCTGAGGTTTTAAGAACTTTTTCTTAGCTTTTTTGCTAGGTCTTGGGTTATTATTCCCATCTTCATCTTCATCCTGGAGTACACTCTGGTTTCTTTTTCTCAAGAATTTCTTCCCTATTGTTCCCACTAATGTTTCATATCTGTAAAGATAAAAAATTTACAGCTTTGACTAAAATCAGAGAAAACATCAGTGGAGCATAAATTTAATCAACGATTTAAGTGGTGTAAAAAGGCTGATCATCAGAAGCTTAAGAAGTGCAAGTACTATGTGATCACTTATGCCATCGTTATTCATTCTGATAGTTTGAACTTGTCAGCAATCTGGAACACCGAGGGAATTAGCATGGAATACCTGGATAGCCAAGGGCAGAAACCCCCTACGAGACATTTTACCCTCCAAAGAGATGGAGATTCCACTGACTACACACCAGCATTCTTGGAAAATCAGTTCTGTAAAGTACCATATCCATTGGTTTCTCTTTTATTTTGTTTGTCTGCTTTTTGGGTTTATTTTCCCACACATAATGCAGTAACACATCACACTGCTAGCTAATATTGATTATGACATAAAATATAACTTGCCTTCTGGCCATTTCTTCATCTGACACATCAGCCTCCATTTTATCATCCACTTCAATTTCTTCTTCCTTGCACCCAGAGTTCATTTGGATCATTAACTTCTGAAAATGAAGAAAGAAATAGCTTAAACATGTAACCCTGACACAATGGCAACTATGCTGAAATTCACTGGTAGGAGAAACACATAAAAGGTACGAGTCAAATTTAATAATTCTCTGCTCTTCCCAGTCAGGCTAGAGCATACTGTTATGAAAACTCACAAAGAAAAGACAACGTGACATTGGGAAATGAGGCAACACAGAGACAAGGTTTTCCGTGAATTGTGCTACTCAAACACCCTCAAGGGCACAACAGTTATCTTCAGGAGACCAGAGAATTAGATCATAATTAACTGCAATCGGTTGCTCAGGGAGGTTGTGGATGCCCCAGCCCTGGCAGTGTTCAAGGACAGGCTGGATGGGGTTTTGAGCGACCTGGTCTAGTGGAAGGTGTCCCTGGCCATGGCAGGGCGGTTGAACTAGGTATCTTCAAGGTTCCTTCCAACACAAATCATTCTACAATTCTATTTTTTCATCGTGATGTTAGCACATAATCCTTGAAATGGTTTTGTAAAGAAGAAAAAGTATCTGCAAGGATTCACAATTAACTACTAGTAAAAACTGTGAAGCAATAATAGGCCAAGTCACAGTGAGAGCAAGTTCAAAATAACTAAAGAATCCCCTAGTAAATCATCTTGCATAGCCTTTTGCATACCTCTTAGTCCTCACACCTTCATCTTCTTGCTTCAGTTCAAGTGGCAGCATTTTTATTACTCTCTTAGCGTAGTTCTACCAGCATAAATCATGACAGAAAGAAATTTAAAAAGACTCTCTTGCCCAGAATTTTTACTTTGGAACTTTAAGCCCTTACTTACACAAGGAAGTGTTGAATAAATAGGGTTGAATGTTTGTAGGATTGGACTCTAAATGGCAGGAGGAACAGTGAGCTATTGTTTTGGTGAGCAGCATGTGGGACAGTTTCAGGGAGGGAAAATCTGCAGGAGTCATGAAATTACTGACCATCAGCACAAGGAGATCAAAAGCTTCTGTTTACCAGATGCTGCAGTGATCAACATTTTGGTTTGACTCATGGACTTCCTGTACCTGGGAGGATTTATGGAAGGTGCTGCAAAGGCCAAACAGCACACAGTGTGAACACTCAAATCCCCATCGCCAAGGGCTTCAATCCTAATGTGAGACCACATCAAAACAGAACATTTCAACAGTACCTCAACTTCTGGATTGAATCCTTTGAAGGACATTCTGCCATAAAGTAGATCCTCACATGGCATAAAGCTCCTCTCTTCTATTATAAAGCTCCTGCATGAAACCCCAAACCCAGCATTTTATCAAAGGGTGTGCTTTAAAATAATCAAATTAAACAAATGCAAAAGCATTTGCTGTCTTCCCCCTGCACAAATAAACAAAACCACAGTGTATTTTAAATGATCAAATACTTTCTGAAGCTTAATTGCTCTGATAAATCTTTCAATTCAAGGAGCTTGGAGTGCTAAGGAATACTTTTTGCCAGTAAAGCTGTGCCAGTTCCACAAGCAAAATTAACTCTCCTGACAAAAAGCACTCTTTGCTGGTATGATTCCACCTACATTAATGCTTTTGCCAGAATAAAAATACCACATAAATATCACTCTCCAGGTGGCTTTACTATACCAGCAAAAGCTTCTAATTAATTTTTCATTGTGATGTTAGACCTGGCATTAGTTGAATCTGTCAGGATATAAAACACTGTGTAATTCTCTGTTCAGCAGTGAAAGATTTCCCCTTTCTCCCTCTTTTTTTCCTCTTTTAATAAGCATGGAGAGAGAAAAGAAACATGACCTTGAGGTGTTCATAACACACGCATTAGATAAAAGTACTTCCGTGAATTGTTCCATCCTTCTTTTCCTCACACACATATGCACCTCTTCCCTCATCCTCTTCATCTCCCATGTAAAACAAACTCCTACGATCATAGAAAGTGAGGCTGAAGAGATCAAGCTCACTCTTGTAGCTCAAGCTAGGATCAGTTAAACATGTACCATGAACAGCAGAGGGCCATCTAACCTGTCCTCAAAAGACTTCCAATGATGAAGAATCCAGTCTCTCCTTAGGCAACCTATTCCAGTGCTTCAATAGCCTTATTGTTAGAAAAATTCTCTCAAGTGTCCAGCCTGAGCCTTCCTTGCTGCAGCTAAAGCCCAAATACCTTTTTGTCATATTCACCGACAGTAATGGGAAATAGTTATCAACAACCTTACTCAACCACATTTAATTCCTTGGATTCCAGCTTTTTAAAAATTACGTATGTTCTCTCTCAGTGGAATTTTTGTCCTCTTTTGAAAGGACAAAAATGGAGCCATTTTAGAAGTAGTTCTCTTGCTATTTTAAAGCATCTTCCTAAATAGCAGGAATGGACATTTTCTTCCTTATTAGCTAAGCTTTCCTTTAGTTCTGGCATTCTCTCTCCTATTTCAAAAACAAGATTTGAAGTGGGCTGGACTCAAGAAGACAGAACTGTCCTGAATGGACCTAAACGCGTGACTGGAGCTGAATTTACTAACACGAGGTTTCAAACGTCTTTTTTTTCAAATGAAGGGAAAAAGCAGCAATGAATGAACTGGTCCCTGCCTGAAAGAAACTAATTACATGCAGCTAGAAGAATGTGTGAATGAAAGAAAACACACACAAGAAATGAAAGTAGGTCAAACTGCACTAGGTAACCTTGACGACATCTCTGAAAGTAAGTAATAAAAAAAGCTGTAATGCCAGTCTGTCACTATTTTTGCTTCTGTTAATTGGTTATTAATAATACTTCTTTTATAGGAAAAAAATATGTATATTCTCTTCCCACTCCACAACAATCCAATGATGACAAGAGGTACAAAAGGGTACATGCTTACTCTTTCTCCTTTAGATCTGGTAAATCAAGATACCAGTGTTCTTCACTAATTATCTTCTTTTCTTCCTCTTCTAGTTGTTTTTTAGTTTGTGAATCCAAACCCCTTTGCATGAACTAAAAAGAAAGACACATAAACACACAGCTTCAGTTTTTTGCGTCATGAGTATATTCTGAACATGCAATAATTATATGATGACAATTATCCATTACATAATATTTAGCTGTTGATAAAAAGTAAATGTATTTTGAGATCTATCTTTGGGTTTGGTCTAAGTTTGGGCAAACAGGCAATGGAAAAAGTAAAGAACTGCTGATCACAGCTACAGACACATCTGCACTCGCATACAAGGAAACAGACCTTTCCTGGTCGGTTTTGAAGGATCTGAGTTGTTACAGATCCAGAACTCCGCTCAGATTTTTATCATGTTTCAACAAAGGCCAGAGGGAACCTAATGGTCTTAAAGTTAGAGCTGCATATCAGAAACTAACACCACCCATACAAACAGCACTGGAGCTCAGAGCTGGCAGTAGGTCATGCCAGGTTGGCTAGTTTTTTAAACATCTATGCTTTCAACCATTCTCTTCTTTTCTCAGATTTAATTTAATGAACTGGCTTGTGTTTGTAGTTCCAAAGGCTGGAACCTTCAGAAAAGCGGAAAAAAGTAGCTGAGTCTATGAAAAGAAGTTTTCTGTATCCAGCTGTGCTAAAGGAAGATGTCACCAGCTCTTAACTTCTCACTGATGACCCACCAAAGGACCCATCAGGCAGTATGTACAAGCACCTCTTAACTCGCTGCAGGATCAGTCTGACAAATTAGTTCAGACCAGCAATTTAGTTTTGGGTAAGACTCCTCTTTACAGGAACAGTAACCTCTCTCACAGCTGGGAATGAAAGAGGACATCCATCACAGCCTATGAAAAACTGCTGAGTGCAAAACTACAGACCTCACATATGTGAAACATCTCTTTTATTTCTATTTTCCTCAAGTCATGTGCCTTAACCAGGTGACAATTTAAGTATCATCATTGTTAACCAGACGCTGGGAAAAACAGAGCTCTTCACAACTTTATGGTAATAATCCTTCTATGTTCACATCCCTAGGAGCTGGGACCTCCCTTAGGGTCTACAGAAAAGCAACCGAATAACTCTTTCTGTCAGAGGTGTACAGTTATATCAATGTAATTCCCAGCTAGAGGCAAGTCTACCAGTACAGTTTAGACGCACTCCTGTAAGAATACTGCTTTGTGGCTATCAAAGCATACCTGTACTTAACACCTGCCAACACTGCAGTAGAATTTCCTATCAACTATCAACTAATTTTAGGCCTCCCATTTAGAGCAGCAGCATTTTAGTGTTTAGATAAGCCTGCAGACTGATGGGTTACATGCCAGTGGGGAACACTGGACTTGGACATACTTAAGTCCCAGCTAAAATGCGCCTGGCTGGGGATAAAGCCCAAGAAGGCATCACAAAACACTTCCCTCTCACAAAAAACCCTGCATTACTGAGCTTATTTAAAATATATAAGTAATATAGATGTGTCATGTATGTATTATATACACACCGCATACCTTTTCAGTCTTTACAAAGTGTCCAAGCAAATCAAACTCCAAAAAGCCAATATAGTGCTAGTGTCTCATTTCCCACTTATATTTCTATTTGTATCCACTGTACAAGATCTTTAATAAAAGAAAAATTGACTTCTGTTTTCTGAGTCGATCTAAAATATGTCAAAGCTTCCCAATTAAAATTACAGTATCTTCTTGAGGAAAATAAGCGAATCTATCATGTGGAAAACCATATTGCTGAGGGAAATTGGTTAGCCAGTCAGAAATCTCAACAGGAGAAATTCTGCTACAAGCACCCAATTAAATAATAATTTCACATTACATTTTGAAGATTATGTTCCTAAAGATTACTACAGGAATAACTACATAAAAAAAAAGTGATGACATTTATCTAAACACACATGGAGGAATTAAACATATACCCATTGTGGTAGACACAGAGTATGTAAATCAGTAACGAAGTGATTATTTGGATTAGTTTCCCCAAGCAACAGAACCTGGATCAAACAGTGCAAGTCCTAAAAGCATGAGCCATCCTTCGACATCAAGCGGTGAGCACATGTGGCCCAGTACTTTGTGCAAACGGTCTTCACAAGGCTACTATTGACCACATCACCTTTGGGTGCCACTTAACCTGCCTGCTGAATTGTGATAACACACTGTATTACTACCTGCGGCGGCAGCTGATAAAGGATTAATTAAAACATTTGTAAACAAGAAGATCTGCAGAAGTACCAAACACAAGATCTATGTATGACCTTTTCAAAACCGACTCATCTCTTCAAAGCTGGTTACTACTGCCCAGACCGTAAACTGCAAATGTCACGGCAGCGCATTCACGGGCTGGTTCTCCATAGCCATCCAAGGAAGAAAATCTAAAAATCGGCTTTTGAAATCTCCAGGGGGTTAATAAACTGGTGAACGGGAGCAGAAATTTCACTTTAGAAGAGAGCATTACTTAAAAATAAGACAAAATAATGATGCTGCAATAGAGGTTATGGGAGTCTTACTGTCATCCACTGCTGGCTAACTAAGCTCAACACCTGCTCCTTTCGAGATCGAGGCAAGATGTGTTCTGTTCTCTTCTTCATTAGCAACATCTGTTAATTGGGCTAAGTATTCTACCATCTTACTGTAGCAGAGTACACTTTACATGAAAGAGTGAACTCCCAAAGACTGAACTCAGCTAAACTCCTTTCAGCCAGCGTCTGAAATAAACCACCACAATCAAGAAGCCTCAAAGGCCCCATCACATTCAGGTATAGAAATTTCCTGGATACTAACATTTAACAAAAATTAACGGCAACTCAACTTCTACTCGTTGTTTTCCAGCAATAAAGAACCATCAATCTCAGGAGAAGTTCTCTGCGGAATGAGGTGGTGAGAACACCAGTGAGGCAGAATCCAGTAAGAGGCTGGCTAATTCACAGTAATTCAGAGGTGAAAGTCACAGTGGTCTTGACATGAAATTCGCAATTCCAAGGGTAACAAGCACCTCAGGAGGTTACTAACTACCCCTGCATGTGTGAGTTGGGAAAGGCAGTTAACACTGCCATTCGGGTTGGGTATTTTATTAGCCATCAGCATAAACAGGCATAAAAAATGGACACAATAAAAAAAGAAACTTACTTTCCCCCCAAGATTAACCCCCCCCACACCCCCCCAAGTAAGGCAAGCACCACTAATATTTTAATTTCAACAAGCACGTGTGTGCAGGGGGAAGAAGTCTTATAATTTTTATTCATAAGCAACCCAGCTGCAGAGAAGTCGGGTAGAATGAGTCTTCACTCAAACGATGCCCACAAGCTCGTTCTTGCGAGGGTGAGAGCTGGGCTGCAATCACCAAGTTGCTTTCCTGGGTCAATCCCTCCAGCACCCCATGGTTGATAACCCCCCCGGGACCCCTCGCCAGCGTTTAAGCTGGTCGGTGTCGGCCCTCTGAAATCGCCTCTTGCCAGCGCAAGGAGGGAGCAGCCGTGAGAGCCGCAGGCCTGAGTGAAAGGCCAAGCGCCGCCCGACATAAACAGATGTGTATATTAAAACGTGCGTCACGGGAGGCAGGAGACAGCCATGCCCGAGTGTCAGAGCGGCACAGACGCTGCGTAGCCAGGGGCAGACACGGAAAATGCCCTCAGCCAGGCGACGGGCTCCCAAATGGTTTATCCGGGAGAACTCCGGGCTCACAGCACGGCTCGGCCCCCACGGGCCCAGGAACACGCGGCGGAGGCGGCCCCATCCTCCCTCCTCCGGGGCCGCCTCACGGCTCCGGGCCCGCGGCGAGCAGCTCCGCGGCAGCAGCGGGGCCCGGCCGCCCTCTCCTCACCACACCACTCCGCGGACCGGGCCTCGGCACTCCCCTCCCCTCCTCGCCTGCCCCACTCCCGGGGCCTCCCCGCCGCCCCCCCGCCTCACCTTCATGCGCAGCAGGTTCTTGGACAGCTTCGTCTTCACCTCCGCGGCCATGGCGGCCGGCGCTGCCCGCAGGCCGCACTGGATCCCCGCGCTCGCGTAGCGCCGTAGCCGCGCACACCGGAGGAGGAGCGGGAGGAAGCGACGGCGCGGCTCCACCCTCCGCGTCCGGGGCGCGGCTGCAGGGACAGGCCTCTGCCCACACCCCGGAGTGGCGGCGGGGCGGGCAGGGGCCAGGGGGCGGGTGCGCGCTTGGTGAAGAAAAAACGTTAAAAAAGCAGCTTCACCGTAGAGGGGCGGTTATGTGGGGTGGGGGAGGTCGGGTGTGTGAGCAGGAGATAAGTCTGACTCGGTGTGAAATGGCAAACTAGTAGGGGAACCTGAGATTTCTTATCACCACCTGTGCATTCAGTAGTGCTGCCAGCTTATGGTTTCATCCATAATTTTTTTGATATTTCAGAGAGAGGAGGAAAGAGAGTACAAAATCTCATATTGGCATTTGGAGGCTGCCTGACTTGTTTAGCTTTCATTTTTAAAAATCAGCTCTGACTCGATGATCTTAAGGTCTCTTCCAACGGGATGATTCTGTGACTCGTACTTGCAAGAAAAAAAAAATCACAAAGTGGTCAAACATGATTAAAACTGGAAAGCACATAAATTCAAAGATATTACAAAAAGCTTCACAGCTTTGTTAGTCCTGAATCACTATCTTTGAATTCAATCTTAGCAGCGCTGCCTGGGCTGCCAGGCTGTGCCCTGGTAGCCGAGGAGGAAAGCCTGACAGGAAATTGCCAGCTGACTCCCAGTCACAAGCAGGTACCGCAATTTCTGTATATATCCTCATAAATCAGGTTTCTGATGCCTGTTTTGACATCCAGCACATAAACCAGGAGATAAAGCGATAAGAGCACAGGTTCAGTGTTCAAAACTTTAATGAACTGGTGTGCTCCAAAAGACAATCTAGGGAGAAAAGTTCCTGTATATGCAAGATGTAAGTCAAAGCTTGAAGAACTCTGTAAAGATTTATGCTCTAATAGAGTCCACAAAATTGTATAATGAAGGGCAAAACACGATTGCAGTGGGAAAGGAGGAGGAAGAATTATCCAGATCCAGGCACCCTCGTTACACGGTTAAGCGCAGTGGGTTAAAATGACCACAAACGTGAATGAAACATGGAGCCACAACCACTTCAAGGCAAAGTCATAACACTGCATGGAAATATTTAATTATCATATAGGCAAGGGACCTTCCTTTCCAGACTCTGTAAATGAGTTGAAGCTGCTCTGAAAGTCAAGGCCCCAGCAAGAAAGTCTCTGTGCGAGTGTGCGAGCTACCCTGCTTCATTTAGCTCCACCGTGCTTAGCTCCTTCTCTGTTCGCTTTCTCATTAACAGCTATCAACCCTTCCCAACAGAGGAAGGCTGGGAAGAAATTTGCAGTTTTATAAATACAAATGTGCATCAAAGAATGAATATATTTCAATCTTAGTGAACAAACCATCAGGGAGAAGCTGTTAATTAATATAATATGTTCATAATCTCACCACATTTGGAGTTATTTTCTATTTGCTGTGCATTCTAATAATGCATTTGCTTTTTGTTGATCATTGCAAATCAGAGCCCTGAGTTTAATTGCATGGCCTTCAGTGTCACTCAGGGCTTTTTCTGAGCAGGTTCCGTTAATTTACACTCCAGGAATGTACTTCGAATGATTCCTGCTAAATACGTTACTGCGCGCTCATCAGCACTTCTCCAGCCACTGAGCTGTGGCAGTGCCTGGCTTTGCGTGGTGCCCTTTCTCCTCCCTGTCCTGCCCGTGGAGTCCTGCAGCCTCCTTCTCCAGCAGACTCTCCTTACAGCCTTTTTTTGGGATGCGGCCGCTGCATGTATCAGCTGCCTGACAACTTCGACGTGAAGGAGCGTGACACCACCAACTCTTTAAACTTTGGGAGCTGAGTCTAATAATTTACAACACCGCACAGTGTCTAACTGGAAGGAGGACAGTGCAAGGGGTTTTCAACTTGTCTAACCACGAGGATTATTCCCAGTGCTCCCTGGTGAGCGAGAGCTTGGGATCCACAGCCTGAGCCCTGTTGCACCCCATATCTTGGTGCCACACCACAGGCTTGCACGGAGATGCTGCCACTTTTTGTCTCATGTGTCAGCACATGAGCTAACAACCTGCCTCGATACAGGCAGAGAGAAGGGTTTTGCAGTAAAGGCAGTACAGACTGTGTGATGTTTATTTAGAAAAGTGGAGATTGTAAAAAGGCTGCCACAGAATTTGATCTATTTTGGCAGTAAAAAAGTCTGAAGGAAATTTTTGGATTGCATCTCCCATCGCTTGAATTGGATGGGGAGGTTATAGATAACAATCAGCTGTCTCATGGACCAGATTATACTGTCTGGTAAATCTGAAGACACGCCATTGATTATAAGAGAAATTTTTATGATTTACTGATAGTGGTGGAGGTAGCTCAGAGAAGAATCCAGCCCCCTGTGCTTGTGAGGCGGAGCGAGGGTGAGGAGACGAGTTAGATGCTCTGTTGTTTGGAGAAGAATCAAGGGTCATCGTAAATGACAATTAGACACCTCTCCCACAGCTCTGACAGCTGCACGGCAGCTCCACTTTCAACCTGGAAATCATTTCTTTTTCAAAACAAAAATGCTCAGGGAAATAGCTCACGGGAGAGGAGCTCCATCTCATCAAAGAGCGTACATTAAACAAGCAGATAAAAGATTTTTCTTCCGAGGAAATGTGGTCGCTTCTCCCTCTAGTAATTACAGAAGTCAAATCAAAGTTGTCATTAACATTATTTAAGAAGTAATCTCTCTTGGAGCAACACAAGTGACAGCTGTGAACTATTTTC
This sequence comes from Bucorvus abyssinicus, assembly GCA_009769605.1. Classification (NCBI taxonomy): domain Eukaryota; kingdom Metazoa; phylum Chordata; class Aves; order Bucerotiformes; family Bucorvidae; genus Bucorvus; species Bucorvus abyssinicus. The sequence continues at coordinate 17,579,688 of CM020040.1, forward strand.
AAGCCAATGGGATCTAATTTGAGGGAACTCGTGGGTTACTTTTCCGTAGCCTTTTATTTATTCATATTCTCGCAGTATTGTGATTTTAGCGCAAAATGGGTATCTCAAACCTTACCCCAATCTATCAGTCGACTGAGCTTTATAAGCTGTCTTTGAATTCCAAAGCAGCTTTTTGCAGCTCTTGAAACACTTGAAACCTTTCTTTTTCCCCTGCAAATATCAAAATTCTTCTCGTATGACAGGTGAGTCATTAATTTGTGTCAAATTCCTCCAGTATGTTTTCAGTAAGGATATTATATGTTTTTCTCTATGAATGAGGAGAAGAAAATGAGAAGTAGAGCTGCCAGAGGTCTGTTTGCAAACCTGAAAGGAAGGAGCGAAGTGCTGTGTAGGACTGGGTGGGATCAGAAAGGTTGTTTTGTACCCTACACTCCTTAAAAATAGTGTGAAAGTCTCCAAGTGGCAGAGGTGTGGTTTTGAAGTGGGAGACTTGGTTTTCAACTCTTTCTCTCACCAAGCTCTGAGCTATTATTGCACGCAGTGTATTGACAGCTGCTAAGGTCTGAGGTGACTGGGGATTTGTTACACTATTCATTACCTTTGATGCATGCGTGTATATAACGCACTGGCCCGCACGCGTTTTTCAGCTCACTTTGTACCCAGTCTGTGGGGGATATGGGTTAGCTACAGCTCTCAGCTTGTGTGCGGCGTGTCAGCTCAGACCACACTGACTCATCCTCTTAGCTTTTGAAGCCCCCTTTTCTGGTGTTGGCACCGGTTTAGGTGGCAGCTGACACATGCAGTGTGTTTTAAATCCCTGCCCCATGTTCCTAGGTTGACCCCAAGGTTTCCTGTGGATGGGGAACAATATGGAAAGAACGAAGCCGAAGCCAAACTCCTGTAATGTGGTTAACAGAGATCTGTAAGCAGTTCACAGCGCTGATGCTTTCCTTTTAATAGCCTTGTGCGGTTCACAATTTATGCAGCGTGAAAAGGTGCGCCTTACAAATGTGCTTTTAGCAAAACAGAGTTAGAAAATCTGCAGAGCAACCAAGAGGTGTCTTTGGAGAAAGTGCCTGTTGTCAGTTTGGGAGAAGACAATTCATTCTGAGTGCGTTTGGCCCCACTGGCAGGGTGACCTTTATGTGAATAAATACAGTAATTCCTTTTTGATTACAGAAAGGAGCAGCTTCATAATGGAAGCTCCCTATCTTCTGCCATCACCTCAAGTGGTGGGGGGAGCACACACACCTGCCTGTCTTTCTGCTGGCATGCGGATAAGCCTAAAAATTTCATCTGGGATTGCAGTGATTTGATATACACCAGTGCTAGGAGTCAGCAGAGAGAATGACTGAAGAAGTGTGGAGTGTCCTCTTTGCTTTTCTCTAAAAATCAAGAGGCTTTTAACTTCTTGGATTTGATGGAATCACAATTAAAAGAGAAAAGCAAAATACCACCTTCCATTTGTTAACTATAAAAATGCAATCCAGCGGTGCTGCGGGTGCTTTGCGATTTCCCAGGTCAATAAATGGCTCCCCTGACTTTAACAAACATTGATGCTGCAGGCTTGTTCCACGGTGATTGAACCTTTTTATAGTTTCAACCACTCACATTGCATGAAAGCATGGAGATTTTTTTTTTCTTTCTTTTTCAGGAGGGTTGGTTCTGATTGATTAAATTGTCATTTTCTGCGTTAGTTGCTGAATTATAACTTGGCATTTTTAACTGTGTGATTTGTTTAAAGAGACAGCTTTTTGATACAGCAAACCAACTGAGAATTTTTAAGCAGTAAAAGGAAATTTTACTCACTTTGTTCTCAGCCTTTCATCACTGCCTGACAAAAATGCTCCTGAAAACAATGTAGAGGCTGTGATATGAGGAGAAGGTACTTAGGTCCGTGCTCACTTCTTCTTTATTCCATCACGGAGCTGATCTGTGCGGTCTTATATTGCTTTCGATTAGCAGTCGGACCACTCATTGTTGTTAACATGTTTATCTTTCCAGGGAGAAGGGGAGGGAGGAGGAATTAGAGACATAAACGTGAGTTCTACCCAAGGTGATATTAAGTGGCAGAACTGTACTTCGGACCAACTGATTTACCCCTTAATACGCACTATGAATTTCCTTGTACCACAGTGATGGGCCCTGAACACACCTAAGCTAAATAACTGCAAGGTTTTCACCTAAACCCAGACTGGGACTGGTTCGAAGGGACACAGACCCTGTAATTCCTCAGAAACTGAGAAAAATCACATCCATGAGATGATGCATTCATTTTTTTTATTTAACCTGCTGCCACCTTCCTTCTCTGTGGATAGCGGCTTGGTTTCAGCCCTTCTCTCCCCCTAGTTTAAATCTGTATTCGAGGCAGTAAAGCTGAAGTGACTGAGACTCACATAAAAATCATGTGTGTTCAGAATGTTTTTGGAAAGAAAGGCTAACAAAACTGTCTTGTAGCACATAACAGGGTGTCTTTTGCTTTTGATTTACAGTGCCTGCAGGGGAAGTGGAATAATCTAATGGTCTGAATACGGGAGGTCTTACGTTTGTTCACTGCAGAGTTACCCTGGTCAGCCTCTGAAACAGTGCTGAGCAGTGGGAGTCTCAGGGTATCAGTATGAAATACTGAGGTCCAATTATACTTCTGCTTGTACACTTTCCCCTCTCTGGCCATTTCAGCTTCTGCTCTGAAATAATAACTCATGACAGTGCAAAGCTGAATTTCAGCAGTGAATTATATCCCTGGCCTCTAAATTTAATTGCACGATACTGCAACTAACCCACTATCCATCTTGGTCCCTTGAATTCTTTTTGCCTCTTCTCCTCTGTTTCTATTCCATTCATTCAAGACCTTTAAAAAATGCAAAATAGGTGCCGAAGAAGAAGGCGAATTATGAAACAAACATTTAAACTTCTTACCCACCACCAGTTTCTTTCACTAAAACGACGGGGGCTAGAGTTCACCAAAATCAGGGTCAGGATGAAGTGCTGCAGCCTCTGGCTGTTTCCTTGAGTGCTGCTAGTGCTGGATACCTGAAGAGGGGTCAGGAGGACGCTTTGCAATCACAGGTCTGGATACGATCCAGCCGGCCAGGTGCTTTACAGGATGTCCATTTTCCCCCTGTAACGCCAAACGAAAGGTGACTGCTGGAAATGGAGCCCGGGTAGATGACAGATTAGTGCTCTCATTCAGCATGGCAAATCTAGTGTTCCTAACTCCTATGTTTTAATCAGCTGAAGATTTCACAGCAAGATGTTGATGCATGAGCAAACTTTTAATGACAAAAGCAAAAAGTAGGGTATTCCGCAATTATCGTAAATACAATACGATATTTTTGGAAGTGTTGCTCATGTTCATTTCAAAATCATCTTGAGGCCATTTTATAGGGTGGGAAATAAGCTGTAACATGAAAAAGAGTAAAATAGTCATTAAAGTTGTAATAATTAATACTGTAACTGTATGAGGTAGCACACTTCAGTACAGTTCCTCAATGAATGTTTTTCTAATTTCCATAAATAATTGACCTCTCATTAGCAACTCATTAGAAAAATTGAGGTGATGTGACAAACAGACACCCACTGCAGCAGAAACTCTGCATGTGAATAAATTATTGAAAACTCTAATGGTTCAAAAGGAAGGACCACAAGAACCTTTCCTTCCCTGACTGGAAAAAAAAGTATTTCATTTACATCTGTACAGTGGAACACTCTTCTCTGAATACATGTAGCTGCACACTCAACAGTCCTTACATCCATGCTTTGTCTCATGGCTGGTTTTCAAATACCATGAACATTCACTTCTTGCAAGTTACTGCATAGGAGAAAGAATTAGCCAAATAATTCAGACACATATGTAAGAACCTGGTACTATAGACACCAAAGCTGAAAAAACTGATTACAAATTTTGGAACGTGGACCAAGTACATGGCTTAATATTTGAAGGATCTAAACAGAAACTGATGCTTCTCAGTGACTCCACCCAGATGTGGCTACTTACCAGAAAAGGCAAGGTGCTGAATTGTCCATGAGCAGTTGTTTCAGAGAGAGGTGTCTGTCTTGTCCTTTTTATAGCCACTGTTAACCAACACATGAATTTTAACAAGTTCAAATAATAGATTTTGCACATATTGAAGTGTTAACTTCAATAACCTTATATATCTGTCTTTTTAGAGATCAATAAATCAATTTTGAGCTAGTTCTTCATCACTGCAATATTGTGAAAAGTGAGGCTGATATTTAACGTAAGGTTTTATGAGTCATGGACGCCTCTGGACAAACCCAGAAAAAAAACCCATTTATTTTTTAATATGTCCCTTAAAGTCCTGATGCCTATCTGAAACTTATTTGAAAGTAACTGAATTTATGGGTTCCAAGTTAGCGTTTCATTACAAAGCTACGTGAGGATGAGAAAGGAAAAAAACCCTTTTTGAAAGTCTTGTACACAGAGAAGAGATGAACTGATGAACCTGCCTGACCTTTTGCAGTACCGGCTAAGAAACTGCAAGGTCTAAAAGCGATGGAGTAATGATGTAAAACAGTGGGAAAAGCGACTGGCTTAGGGCTGCCCTGGGAAAATAAGCCAGTAGGAATCTCACTTTTCCTCATTTGGGAAGTGGATCTGTTATCTGGTTACCCTTCTCACAAGTTGTTTTTTTTTAAATTTTCTTCCTGAACTCCCCTGCAATGGGCCATTGCACAGCACTGTTTTAATAGAGGTCTCTGTTTTGTTTTGCCAACCAAACTGTAGAAGAAAGGAAGCACAGACGTGATCCTGAGGAATTTCCTGTTATGGAAGAAGAGCTTTTAAAAGCTCACTCAGAAGAATGAAACTCCTTAGCTTTCCATGACATTTAAAAAGAAAAGATCAAAACGAGATGGTAGCCAAGCAGTGAAGTTCCATGGTGTATCGATTGCATCGTGCCGTGGGACTATACCATTAGTTTTGTGGCATTGCTCCTGTGTCTTTTTTTCCTGCGTGGTTGCAGAAACCATGGTTGCATGGTTAAGCCCTGATGGTTTCGGTCCAAATTTAGAGTAAAACCTGCTCTCTAATGGCTTTTAGCAGCAGAGAGCACCTCCTCCTGGAGCCATGACTGAACTGAATTGCAGGGCTAGTTAGGAAACCAAACACGGTACAAACCCAGAATGATGAGACTGTATTACCCAAACATCTGTCTCATGTTCCACATCTCCTCTAGGATTTTCAGGACTGCTATAGAAACGAAGCTTTTGAAGTCCTGGACAACCATTAGATTGGTGTAAACCATCATAATCAAGTTTATTACCAAGTCTCTCTGCATAGTGCTAGATGCTTTTCATTAAAGCCCACCTTTTCCCACAGTTACCCACTCCTACGCTGCACTACCAGCATGACTCATGGGCAGAATTTCTTTAGGATTCAGGAGTACATTTGAATTTCAGCCAATTCTGGAAAATATATACTTCCTCTTATACCCACACACATACTCAATATATTTCTTTACATATGGGACCTGAGTCAGTGATACTAAAAGCCTGAAGTTGAAGGAAGAACAAAATACATTTATAACCATGTTCCTCGATAAGGTTTTTTTTAATAGTAATTTATTCAATCATTTAGTGAAAGTGAAATACCTGATACATTGCAAAGTGGAAATAACACACCCCAAAAGAGGTAATTCTCCGTATATAGGTTGACTTTAAAGTACTCATAGTGCTAGACATAAAAATAATAATTTAACAGAAGTAATTAAAAACATTCCTCCTCATTCCCTCAAAATGGAAGGAAAAAGCTCACCTGTGGCAACGTGTATTTTTGGATGACTTTGGGGTACACCTGTGCTGCCCGTTAGTGGCCCTAAGATTCCCTGAAGATGAGCTACATCTTGCTGCTTTATGCCAAAAGCTGCTAATGGGAAAAAAGGAGCATTACGATTATGGTTCCAACCCAACATTTCCAGACCTGCAATATCATAACAGTATCCCGTGGGGCTAACAAAACTATCGACGCGCAGGGACCCACCAAAACAGCTCGGAAGGGTGCCCTTCCTGACACCAACAAAAGAAAGCAGCTAGGTTTTGTGTTGCACATGCTTTTAGTTGTTCTATGCAAAATGGTTTAATATCACCTTAATCCCAGCTTGCTGTGTGAAAAATGACCCTGTCAATTTGATACAGAAGTAGAATATTGAGAAGTGGAATATTTTGTCTAATAGCAAGGAGCTGACAAAGACGGCTTAATTGGATAAAACTGACTTGATTGTGAATTCCAAATGAAATTAAAAATATTGCACTAAGATTTATAGGGTTTGTTTTCTGTCTTTTTTTCTGTCTGTGTTTGTTGGGCTTTGCTTGTGTCGTCAATACTTCAGTTTAGCAGCAGCATTATTTTCTTTATTGATAAAAGCCAAAGGCTAAATATTGCAAGACATTTGGCAACGCCAATATAAGTGGGAACGCTCGGTTGTGTGCGGTCCAGTTCGTGATGTTTTTATCAGCAATCTCTAAAAGGACACATTCTGCCCTCTTCTCACTGCCGTAACGTGGAAATGAGGAAAATGGGAAAACGCCCGTTGCATTTAGCTGCCTGTGAGACAGATTTGACTGAGCACCTCTGGCCTGTGACTAGCCACAAGCATAACGAGCACAGCGGCGGGATGTCTCAGCAAGGCTTTGTGCATCTCTGCCCAGTGATAACTCTTCTGCTGTCCTGGCTGTGGGAGCGGAGCAGACTCATCTTCATTGGAGCAGCTTCAGTGAACAAAATATGATGTAGGAACTAGCATTCCTTATTTCTCCAGCTGCTTAAAATAGCTCTGCAGTTCAAGCATGGGAACCACAACCCCGCCGAGCTCCTGCAGAATGTATTCTCATACCTGTTCAGGGCAAGGCTTGTGTGTGAGGACACTACAGGGAAATTCTTTGAGAAAATTATTTTCTTCGAATTTTCAGTAGCCACTATAAAAAGTCTGAACTTTTATCTGTGTTGTTTTTTCTCCTGCTGTGCTTTATAAACAAACATGACACTTTATTCTACAAAGTGATTTCTTTCTGAGTTATAGAGCGACAGAAAAAACATATAACCCCCACAAATCTTATTATTTTTGGATTCTTGAAACTCAAAATTGATTTAAACCAAGTTCAGCCAGCAATATTTCCTCTCCGTCTGAGAAAGTATATCCTGGGCTTCAGACTCAAGTAAATTTTTATAGGCATGTTGTAATTATAAACCCTTGAGAAACTGATTTTGTAACGGGGACACTGGCACAAAGCTTCTCTGTAGTTACTCTGCCGAGCGCTGATGCGAGGAGGCTGAAAATCCATTCTCCCAAGAAGGAGCTTATTAAAAGTCTGCAGGAGTTTTAATGACATTTCTTGTGACATCAAAATTATTTCTTTTGGAATCACAGAGCATCTCTGCTCCTGCATTTTTGAAGGTCCAAGGAGAAAATACTGCTGCAGCCTCACAGCTATGAGCAGTGATTGAGGGAAGCAATCCAGAGAAATAAATCTGTGCTGGTACTCGTATCCTTTCATGATGGGAGATGTAAATTAATCTGTTTAATTAGAGCAGCATATAATAATCATCACTGGGAAGACAGGAGAAGTGTTTGGAAATACCTTACAGGTTTTGACAACGATCTGGGTTCAGCTTTTCCTCCTAAATTGATGAATAATAGCTGAAAAGTCAGTGATAACTGAACTCAGGATGAGGAGGTTTGGCTCGCATCAGATGTATTTGGTGACTTAATGTTCTTTCTCAGTTCTGCAGAGATCCTGGACTGATTATCTTGCAATATTTCAAGCCAAATGGGTATTTATAAGCAATATCCATTTCTGATTGGACTGGTCTTTGTGCTATTTATCTCATGTCATTTGTACACATGAATTCAAATTAAATGATGGCAGGGTGCTTGGCCCAGATATATTGCACCATAAGAGATTAAGTCCTGCTCACTTAATCAACCTGAAATTACACTTGTGAGCTATGAGAAGTGTATCAGTATGCAGATACTTTACAAAAATGGATAAATAGCTTTATCGTCATTTTAGAGGTCTTCAAAGTTAGCCCCAGAGCACGTACTAGCTCAGAGGCAGAGGTCTGAACTGCAGCCTTCCTCCCCCGTAATTGTAGCCTCATCCTACATCCACTGAAGCCAACAGCAAAATTTTCACCTACATCAAAGCAGAATATCCACCCTGTGGCAGCACGTTTGCTTGGCTTTCTTCCGATCTCCCTGGGTTTACTCACAGGGAAAGGGGCTGAAATCATACACAGTCTCAAATGAGATGTGTAAGACAAGAAGTGGTGGCAACAGCATACAGGGAAGGGAGGCGAGTTTGGTAAAGCAGACAGACCGTTGCAGGCTGTTGGATGTGAAATGGCACGGTTTGTATTACTGCCCTTGATTTTTTTATTTTTTTTTTTTTTTTTAGGGATTTTTGGCATTGTCTGGTTAATCAGTCAGACAATGAAGTGGGAAATGGAAAACCACAGAAAACTCAACCCCTCCTGCAGAGCACGTGGGTAGCCAAAAATAGCTGCACAGATTGAATAGTGGGGCTGGGCAAGTTTTCCAAAGTTTTTTCAGATCCTCTGAGGAATTTTTGGCCCATATGCTGAGAGAAAAGTCACATTAGTCTCCCTTTCCTGAGCCAGTTCACTGATACGTGCACAGCTAACACAGGCATGTGGGACTGAACCCAGCTCCTTCTGAAGGCAATGGCAAAGCTCCTGCTGGCTTCAGCAGAGGCAGGATTCGTCCCGTTGTGAGAAGATCATATTTATATTCAATACCCTGCAACGTAAAGTGAGGATTAGCTGAATTAAACTCTCCTAATTTGTATATCTCAGACTGCCAAACTGCAATTAACTTTTGTGCATTTGAATTAACAGGGAAAATTATTAACCACCCTTTCCTCACGCAATTATCATTTTACACTTCTGGAGAATTTCTCCTAAATATGAAAAGTAGCCCACACCCCCCTGAACCCATCCCTCTTAATATCCTTTAGTTATTAGAGCAGGAAACAATTTTTCACCCCATTGCCTCCATATGCAAGCGCTGCTGGCCCAACACCGCTGCCGTGCTGCGCGCTCCGCCGACTTGCTTTGCTTTGCGTTGGCCTAAGGCTGGCCGGGACTCAAAGCTTTAAATCCACCCGAGGAGAACACCTGTATGCATCGCCCTTGGCAAATATCACAGCCAGCTGCTGTTTTGTGCTGGCTTTAGCCATCCAACGTGCAGGCTCAAAATTCCCCCTGGTCTTTCTCCCGTGGTTTGCCCTGGCACAGAGCTACAGGTTGGCATGGCCAAATAAAGGCGGCATAAAGCAACCAGAGTTTTCTGCCTTGTTTTCTGCTCTTCTTTTGCGTGTGCTGGCCAGACCCCACCCTTGCGTAGGGCTAGCGAGGGTCCAGCCAGTGTCGAAAGCTTCCCTTTTCCCATGGCAGTTCTCCTTGCGCGGTAGCACGTCCTCTCCGCTGAATGAAGAGTGATGGTCATTTTTTCTAAAAAAGTTTCGTTTCCTCAGAAAAATATAATTTTTAAGCTTTTTTTTATTAGGGGTAGGGACAGATATGCAAGAACAGATAGCTTTTGATTTATGTCTCACCCTTTCCTAATAAATACGTTTGTAACAACATAATGAAATTGTTGAACAAAAGTTCTTTTCCAGAAGAATAATCTTTAACTGGTGCGAAATGCCTCACTGGGATTTTGTCAGGTTTTAATTTCAGTTTGAATAAGTAGTGTGAGACACCAGGCTGGGGAAGATAAAGGTGAATTTCATCTGCTTCCAGCTTGTCATAATGGAAATAATAACTACTTTAGCAAAAAACAAGCTTCCAATTAGTTTCTGTAAAATAATAATATCCCCTTTTTTATAGATACTGCAGCTCATTTTGGAACCATTTTTGATAATATGTAAATATTTCTAAAACAGCTATTCCCACCGAAAGGATGACATGCGTTGGCAGCACATTTGGAGCCTGTCTGTACTGAAAAGCAGTCTTTGCTTTTCTTGAGCTGCATCTAAAACAATGAAAAATAGAAAGATCGATTTAAAATCATCTTTACAGTGAAGCCATCTTTCCTGAAAGACACTGTTTTGAATGGCTGGACAACAATCATTAAACAAGGCATTTTAAAATTTTAAAACACATTTCTTCTAGAAAACAGATAGGCTCTTTTTAATTTATTTTAAAAATAATGTGCTTTATAGGAGCTTCAAGACACAGGAGAAGTGAAATAGCGCTGGCTCTTAAATGCAGCTGAAATTGGCTGATTTATATCACATTAAATTAAGAAACCAACACTAATGTTCAGAAAGAAAAAATCTGAAGACTAAGTTCATGTGTTTGAAAGGATCCTTTGAAAGGATGTAACAGGACTGTATTTTGTTCAGTCCCACCCAGTGATCTCTTCTATGACGACTGTCATCTAAAATGCCTGTACAGTGTGAAAAAAATGAACTTTTACTGTTTAGGAAGAAAAGCCAAGCTCCAATATCCTATGCAATATAGTGTACTTACTGAAATAATGTTCATGCAATGGCACAATTTGTTTCAGGTCCAACCTGGCACATTCTCTAAGCCTCTCTGGAGCCTCCAGCTGGTAAATTCAGTGGTCGGACACATCCCTGCAAAGACCAAATTAGCACTAAGCAAAGCTCCAAGGTTTGCCCTGGATCTCACCAGGCTGCACATTTTCCTCCATGCCATGTTTTCCCCAAACACCACACACCTCTGCTCTGTAACTGCACTTCATTAGAGCAAAGCTCACCTCTAAGACAAGTTTTTAAAGGCCCTGAAAAGAGAAGAGCAGTTTGCTCAAAAGTAGAGCAGCTGTGGGGCTCACCAAGGGCTTCCAGCTGCTTAAAGCCACGGGGGCCTGAGGCACCTGCCATGGCATTAGCTATTTCAATGGGCATAGCATCAGAGCCCAGCATTACTTTGTTAGCTGCTCTGACTAGTTCAAAGGCAGGGGGGTTGCTTCTGCAATGGCATGTATGGTATCGTGAGCATGGCTTGAGCTCTGACCCTGTGCCAAGGAAGCCGAGATGTGTGGCCCTGTTGCTTTATCCATCCCTGCCTAAGCAAAGAAAGAAGGGATAATACTACAGAATTTCAAACTCGCTGCATGAAGTAAACAGAAGTGTTAAACCCCCCACATTTGATTTAAAAGCTATATTCCACAATGTATAAACCTCTCATCCCATGCACGTGTGTGTGCAAAACTATGGGGAAACATAGCTGAATCGCAGAACGGTGAGGGTTAGAAGGGACCTGTGAGGATCGTCTAGTCCAACCCCTCTGATAAAGCAGGTTTGCCTAGATCAGGTTGCACAGGAATGCGTACGGGCAGGTTTTGAAAGTCTCCAGAGAAGGAGGCTCTGGGCAGTCTGTTCCAGTGCTCCGTCACCCTCAAAGTAGTTTTTTCCTTATGTTTAGGTGGAACTTGGTCTGTTCCAGTTTGTGCCTGTTGCCCCTTGTCCTATCACTGGGCACCACTGAAAAGAGTCTGGCCCCATCCTCTCGACACCCGCCCTTTAGATATTCATAAGTATTGATCTCATCCCCTCTCAGCCTTCTCTCCTCCAGGCTAAACAGACACAGGTCTCTCAGCCTTCCCTTGTAAGAGGGATGCTTCAGGCTCCTCATCATTTTTGTAGCCTCTGCTGGACTCTCTCCAGTAGTTCCCTGTCTCTTTTGAACTGGGGAACCCAGAACTGGACACAATACTCCAGATGTGGCCTCACCAGGGCAGAATTGAGAGGAAGGAGAACCTTGACCTGCTGGCCATACTCTTCTTAACGCACCCCAGGATACCACTGGCCTTCTTGGCCAGAAGAGCACACTACTGGCTCATGGGTAACTTGTCCACTTGTAGTTCCAGTGCTGTATTTCTAAATTTTGACATTTTACAGCATAATCTAGCTGTAATTATGGAGCTACATGAGCAGAATAGTGGAAAATGTTCTCCTGATGAAAGACTGGATAAATAGCCAGTATCTATTTTTTATGTATGTGGCTCATGTTGGCTGCCATACTGCCTTGGACGTGGGGTCCTTCTAAATGAGTATGTTGTCTCTGCCAGCAGCCAACATGAAATACTGCAGATGAAAGTGTAAAGATCCTGCAGGAAGCAATTGTAAAATAATTCACCCTTCACACTAGGTCTCAGCCTTCCCTTGTGCTGTACATTCTTGCTACACAAGTTTTATATGAGCAAACGATTACAGCAAGTAAACCTCAGGCTTCTGGTGTGACATTGTGTTAACAAGAGACTCTTTCAACTTTTGTGATGATACAAAAAAAGTCTGTCATAAACTGCCAGAAAAGAGCTGCTTGTCAACAACCGGGCTGGCGTTTGCCCATAAAGCCATTTGAAAAATTCTGAAATAAAGCATTTGCAAACATCATGTGCTGTTTGCTGATGGAGATCTCTGAAAAAAAAAACCCACCACCACACAAAGGAAGATAATTAGACCAGCGCAGGTAGTTCTTCATGAAAGGAGAATAAGAAAACAGTAACAAAGCCGGGCAGAAGCTGGAAGCAGCAGTTGCTCTTTGTATAACATGCAAAATGTACCAGTTAACCTAGAGCGAAAAACACATTTGCATTTGCTTCATCCTCTGTTGTAAAAGAAAAATATACTATATGTGTGATTTACAGAAGTGTGGTTTTACACAAATGAAAATACGGCACTCATCTGGCAAACCTAAGCATGGCAATTTTTGCAATAAAGAAGGAAAGCTGGAGAAGACCGTACTTGTAGGGCATAAGATTTTGTGAAACCTCCTCTGGGATGCCCAATCGTTCATAGTTAAGCCAGAGGTTGACCTTTATTGCAGCTGTTTTGCTTTTTACTACTCGAGTAAATGGACATTATAGGGAGTTGTATAATGCAGTTAGCAGAAGCTGATGCAAAGGGGTGTTGCAGGAGGACTGTTTGAGGGCTTTTGACACCTAATCAGCTCTTTAATCACAGACCTGAACTTCTTCCCTGGAAATACAATGGGACCAAACTCAGCAAGAGCAGAAGCGTTCCTCGGATGGGAGTAGTTTATGGGTGTGAAATGTTGAAATCTCACCTTGCCCAGCAGGAAAAGTCTTGTATTTTTACAGACCCGTGTATCGGTGGAAAGTAAAAGGATTCCTTTAGTCAGGAGCTGAAATACAAAGTTTATATTCCGTGAAAACTGTTTCATGAAACTGTGCTTTAAATGGGTTCTTAGAACTGTGCAGCCCAATAAATAAAACTGGTAATTCTACCCATACAATAAGGAAAGGAGTCAGTGACGGTATGAAAAAGTAAAGGAATGACAGGGAAGCTTCATCACGGGTGTGCTGAGGGTCTTCCCCACTTTGGGCAGGGAAGGGGACCTGTCATTTTGTGAAGCCTGATGAAATGGAAACTTAAACCCAGCATAAACAGAGCCACTCAAAAATAATGAAATGAAATTTGAAAAGGCTTTATCGCAGTCCAGGTTCAGCACCAGCAGCTGAATTTACATATTGCAGAAAAGCAGCCGCAGAGGTGGAAACTAAGAAAATGCTGTTAGAGATGTGAGTGCAGAGGCAAAGAGGTCCCAGGGGAGCGATAGCAAAATCAGAGTTGCTGAATGTTTCAGGATAATCCTTGAGGACTTAGAGTTTCTCTCAGTCCCTTCCATGCAGAAAGAAAAGAGTTAATAAATATTGTTAGCGCCTGGGGAATTGTTCACAAGGGATCTTTTGGAAGAGTAATTTTCATATTTAGAAGTATTTTCTCGTTATGGATAATAGGATGATGAACTGAGAAATGGTCTCAGCCACTTATGATTCTAAAAGCCCGTAGCCTGAATAATCTATGCTGATTTAGAGATAATAGCATCAAAGACATAACTCATTTAGCACAATGTCCATTTACTTACTCTGAAGACTTTTACTAGCCTGCACCTATTTTATAGGCACTTATAAAAAGTTGATAATGATGTAAAAAGAATAACGTAATCAAAAAGAAATGACAAGTGTGCAGTGAGAACTACTCTGTTCGGGACTGTATTACAGACATACCAAACCCGCTTCGAATGAAGTGCCATACAGATACTAAGAGAGAGAAAAAATAGAGGGCACTCCCACTGTGGTGTCCCCCATGGGAGACTGTCCTCCATGAACTTCTCCAACATGAGTCCTTCCCACGGGCTGCAGTTCTTCAAGAACTGCTGCAGTGTGGGTCTTTCGTGGGGGCACAAGTCCTGCCAGCAAACCCGCTCCAGCATGGACTCTTCTCTCCATGGGTCCAGCAGGGCTTCCCACAGGGTCACAGCCTCCTCTGGGCCTCCACCTGCTCTGGCTCGGGGTCCTCCACAGCCTGCTGATGGATCTGTTCCACTGAAGACCTCCATGGGCTGCAGGGGAGCAACCTGCCTCGCTATGGTCTTCACCGTGGTCTGCAGGGGAATCTCTGTTCTGGTGCCTGGAGCACCTCATCCCCCTCCTTCTTCACTGACCTCGGTGTCTACAGAGTTGTTTGTCTTATGTATTCTCACTCCTCTCTCTGGCTGTAGTTGAACAGGTGGTTTTTTTCCCCCTTCTTAAATATCACCACTGTCACTGATGGGCTCGACCCTGACCAGTGGCGGGTCTGTCTTGGAGCTGGCTGGCATTGGCGCTATTGGACATAGGGGAAGCTTCTAGCAGCTTCTCACAGAAGCCAGCCCTGTAGCACCACCCGCACCCCGTCCCGCCCCGCTATGAAAACCTCATCATGCAAACCCAATACACCCATTCTGCACTCATGAAAGTAAACCAAACTGACAGAGGGGATGGTGTTGTGCGCAAGACGCTGCAGCAGCAGTTAGAAGATGAGAGTTGCGCACTCTGTGCCAATGAGACCACTTGCTGCTTCCCTGCTGGGTTTCTGTTTGGCAAGAAAGTGATGCTAAGCCTTGACTTCACTGCTGCACCTGCTTAGAGTCCGTGCTTTTGGAGGCAGAAGTCATCTTACAGCACATCTCTGTGCAGGGTCCAGAAGAAATGCATCTCTGTTGTGGGCCCTACGTTTTCATATGACACACACGCTAGCACACTAGCAGAGGCAGCTGTCTCTAATTGCTCAGGATCACAGCCAACAGTTTCCCCATTTTGCTTCCAGTTCCTCATGACTGTAACATCTTATTTTCAGCGAAAGTGTTTTCCCACGCACAGGACAACAGATGTCAGGCTGACCTGAGGAGCACTCTCTTCCTACATTTCCCTTGGCTTTTCTCCCCTTCAAAAGGTGACGATGAGCTCTTTCAAGTGCCAATTAGATCATCATAAATCATCTTTCACTACTTTTTTTTCATGTCTTAGAGATTGTGCTTCCATGTGTCCCATTGGTTTTAGGCAGTTTTTGTATCTCCTGAGATGATCACTGCAGGGGTTAGTCATGAACTGTGTCATCCTGGGTGACTTGGGTACAGGGAAATGGACAATCGAGTCCACACTTGGGGCACAGCAGTAACAAAGACAAGTGTTTGTAAGGCAGGAGGGCTATTAAGAAAGGAGTCTGTGATTTATGTCTCCGTTTTTAGGACAGAGCTGATAATACAGCTGAGCCAATACGATGCTGGTTGCCTCTCAAAAGGGGCAGTCCTCACCCTTCTCTCCTCTGCTCCCGAATGCACACTCCCAGTGGAATACTCAATTTCAACAACACGCTTGAAAAATCTTGGTCCCCCTTCAAACTGATTCTTTCAGTGTGGATTTTTGGCATATTTCTTTCCCCTAACCAACTCTTCTGTCTTACGAACACCGCCTTAATCTCGCAGATCAGAGGTGAAGGGCAGGCTGGTGGTGCAATATGTGTACGAGCAGCTGTCGATCTCCCCCTCACTTAATACCTTGAGGTCTTGCATTCTTCCACTTCATTTTTCCCTGTGCTGTTTCCTCCCATGCTGAGGCTTTCTGCAGTTAGATTCCTGTTTGATTATGTAATAAACCCATGAATTATTAACAGTGTATAAAATATTGACAAACTGTTCTCTGAGATAGAACAGCTTTACAGTATTGATTATGAATCCAGAGAATTATAATTAGATTCTGCTAAGACATAATCAAGTTATTATTGTTTCTCTTTTTTCTAATATGGTGATGGTTAGAAGGTTTTTATACTGAACTCTGTGAAATCTTATTAAAATTAAGGCAATAGGTTTATGAACACTCAAGATAATGGGAAAATAAAGCATGATGGGGAAGTGTTTGTGTTTTCAAAGAGCTCAGCTAGCAACATCCCCTCGTTGTGGGAAGAAATCATTTCAGGTTTGCTCTGAGGAAACCACTGGGCTCAGAGACGTGATCAACTTCAGCAGAGTCCGAATCTCCTTTCACTTTGGTTTTGTCAGAAATCAAACCAACACCACTGTTCTTTGTGTACTTGTGCACATTTTGATTGTAAGGGCTGACTTCAGTCAAATCTGGCTGGGGGGGTCTTAGAGATACTTCATTTCTACATGTTTTATAGAATCTTGCTGGCAAAACCATCAAAGTGTTAGTTTAGCTCTCATTAAGCATCAGAAAATTCATGACACTGCTCGGTTTCAAGCCAGCATGGCACTGGTGACTAGTTTTTACGGGTTCTGCCGCACCGAAGTGATTTGTGCATCCTTGAAGTTAGATGTTTTTGCCACGAGGCTATGCCTTATGAAAATTTTATGCAGTGGAACTTACCATATGGGCAGAGTGTTCCCAGGCAGAACCAGGCAGCAGAGACTCCTCCTGCCTGACTTGGTGTGTCTTCAGTGCTCTGCTGCAGAGCCCTCGGCTAAACTCCCTCCACAGTAACCAGGGAGAAGGGCTTCCTTCTAAGGTATAAATTGTCTGAGCAACTTTGGGTAGAGACAAATCACCGCAGGCATTTGAAGTTAGGAATGGCGAATGGTGAATCCCATCCTTGGAGTGTGGTGTTGCAGCGGAGTTAATATAAACGTCAGGTATGAGAAGCAGCAGGCTCTGCCAGAGGAGTGTCTGCCGCAGCTGCTCCAGTTCTGCTCACCCACCTACCGCTACTCTCTCTGCATTTTCCTCTGCTGTTTGTAAGGAAAGGACAAGCTCCAGTGACATGCAGTAGTTTAGATCCAAGGACTGGATGAGAACAAATATAACGGTTCCTGGGACATTTTCTCTTTACAAAGGATCTCTTGATGCTCCTTAAGAACATACTTAATCCAAAGAAATAATGCATTAAAGAAACTGTGAATAGAAGTGCGTAAGGAATACATTTACAGGTCTCTAGAGCTGTCTTCAACAACCCAGAAAATAAATACATGAACACTGTGAGGGACCATGCTGTTAGGATTTCCACCAAGTTTGTAAGAAGTGACTCTTAAATCCCACCTTCTAGGCCAAATCCTCTCTACATCTCTAAAAACTGCCTGCTAATTGCAAACAAGCCTTGGATCCAGGTCTTGCTAATGTAAGAGGAGCCTGGTGGAATGGCTGAGCCACGCACACGATGAACAGCTCCCGTACTGTGAACCAAAGTTGAAAGTGCAGCTATCAGTCAGGAAAGCGGGTGCTACGGTGCTCTGTCAGCCAGTAATAGGCATGTGTGGCTGCTTCCATCATTTAACATTTGTTTGAAAGTACCTCGCTCGCTTTCGTGCGGAGATGTGAGCATCCTCACAGAAGGCACCGGTCCTGCGCAATCACCGTCTGCCTACAAAACAGTTCAGATTAAATTGTCTCTCCACCCCTCTGAACAAAATAGGGCACCTAATTGAAAGCCACGCTATGAGTGCTTCTCCCCCTCCGTCCTCCTCCCTCCCCAGCACTACATCTTCATTGCATCTTTTGTCGGCTCCACATCAGATGCGCCTTTCTTGCTCTGAATAAAAACAATCCTCGCTTCCCTGCAGTGAGCATGAAAACCTCTTCACGGAGCATGAGCACTAAATGAGAGCTTTGCTCGCTCTGTGTACTTTGGAAGGCAGGAATATTTCGAGGGACTAAATTAATCCCTCACATTTTCACAGTGCATGGCACAGATTTGAACTTCAGCTCTCCCAGCAGTTAAAGTAAGGGAGGGGAGATGGGGTCCCCTGGGTTTAACCCCCACCGAGCCCCGGTGTGACTCGCCGTACCGCTCGGCTCTGTTCAGGGCTGTGGGCAGGGGGTGGCAGGCAGTCATCCTGCGGGATGTGTCCTCCAGCTATCGCTTTGGGGAAAGTTTTTTCCCCAATCCCCCAAATGGAAATGTCCAAGCTGTTGTGAAAAAGGATTACGGAGGAAAAAAAAAAAATCTGCACAGTGTGATGTTTTGGGAGTACGCATTACCTCTCGCTCCTCCAAAATGTGTTGCGTGGGCAAAGAGTGCAGCTGTGCTGGGTTGGAATTTGCCTGTTGGTGCTCTTGCCTTTGAGCCAGCAGCATTGATGGGCTCAAAGAGGCAGGGTCTGCCGTGGCTCGGGGAGAACAGTGGCCAAGAGACAGAGACATGACTGCAAAAAGCAGCTGTGTCCCGCCTTTGCCAGGCGGTAGATGTCCTTGAGGAGGACAGGAGCGAGCTGGAAAGGCACCGATTCAGCGGAGCTGGGTTTGCCAGGCTGCCTCGTATGCAGGCACTGTTTGCTGGTGTGCCAGCCTGGCTCCCACCCTCCTGGCCACGAGCGGAGCCAGCAGCCCTCGCCTATGTCCAGTGCCACCTGGGTCTGCCTGGTGACTGACTGCAGTGCCCAGCTTGAACACGCAGCCCTGAGGAGAACCTGTGTTTAGTTTCACCCTGGCTTTGCTTTCTCCAGCAACTGTTTCTTACATGGTATTCCCAGCCCCTTCTTTCACAGCCTTTCAAACCTCTGGCCATGTAATTAGATGAGAAATTCCAGCTCTCCACTCCCAAATAGGTTGAGGGTAGTGAATCCATTGAAAATCAATGTCCCCTATCAGCAGCAAAATTGTTGTTGTAGGAAGAAAGTCACTCGCAGTTGCTGGGTTTGAGGCGTCCCTCTTCCCTGGCCGTTCACCTGCGGGGCTCAGCCTCTCCCTGAGGGGGAGTGGTTTTATCCCAGATGCAGGTGAGAGCACGAAGTGATGGTTCCGGGAAGGTTACTTTGAAAAAGAGAGGGAGAACCTTCTTCTCCAAAGACAAAGAGGGAGTTTTTGATCCAGTGTAGACTTCTCTCCAGGCTATCACAACAAGCTGCTTCTAATTGGGGTTGCCCGTGCCCCTCGCAGAGTGCGGTGTCTCTCCCTAGCAAAAAGGCCGAGAGATGCACGGCTTCAGGGCAGCTGTTATTTGAAGGCAACGAGCAACCACGGTTCCTACTGCATTTTTTCAGCTTTGGGTCCAAGTACAGTATCCTCTGCATCTGTAGGCAGAGGACACACTTGAACAGAAAACTTTGCATCCCACAGTGCCGCACAATGCATTTTACATCATTATTAAGCCCCCCCAGCTCTCATACTAATTACAATTGCCGGTTTGACTGTAAATGATGAAGATGGGATCAGAAAACATTTACACCAGTAGTATTTTTGGAAGGCTATAATGTGTGAGTCGGGAGGTAAACGTACTCTGATATCAGAATTGAAATTCCAGCGTGACACTTGCACTTTGGACAAGAAAAAAAATAGCTCCTGTTGTAGAGGGGGTGGACTTTGCTACATTGGTATAAACAAGGTTTTTGGCCGCACTTCTTTCAGACACATTATGGAAATGAGTTTCTTCCTGTCTTCTTCTTCCTTCTTGAAGATACACAGATGCATTTGTCTTGATGCCATAAAGCCAAAGCTCAGTTAATCATTGTGCCCAAAATATGCATTTTTGATGGGCTGGTTTTTATTAGATTACTCACCTTGTAGATCTTTACCATGTATAGATTCTTAAAAATTCCCTCCTGTACTCTTCCTTAAAGCAGGATTCAGCAGCAACAGTTGGCACCTGCTTTTTACCAGCGGTCTTTTTCCTCTCTCCTTTTCAAATGCTTGACACAACTGGGCAGAGCCGACTTTCCATTTTCTCCATGTGTGACATTGCTCAGTGGCAGCTGCTAAAAGAAAAGCCCCATCATAATCAGTGTGTTTTGCCTGTAGCATAAGGCATTTCAGAAACATTGAAAAGCTGAAAGGAAATAGAAGATAAGTTGGAAATCATGAGCTGAAATGTGCACTTTCATTTTAGAGATTAAATTAGAAAAATGTATTATCGTGAATTTAAAACAGTATCATCAGCCAGCTTGACAGCTCATCTGGGCTCACGCTGGGCTGTTATGGAGGGAACTTGGGCTAGCGTCCAGCCTTAGGATCCTCATACCTCTGATATTCAAAGGCTGGATCAAGCTTCGGGGTGGTGCTGCTCGGTGGGGAGAAGAAGAGGTTTCTGCTGGAGCAACCTGCTGACTGGAGCACTTTGTAAACTCGGTGGCAGGCCAGCATTGCCACGTTAAAGTGCTGCTGACCCATCGAGAGCGAGGAGAAAAGGAAACATAATGCTGGAAAATTTGCACAGCTGGAATAACTGAGATAAAACAAAACAGTCCCATGGAGAATATAACAGGCAGGTCATCAGGAGCACTTCAGTTCCATTGCATAGGTGACACAGCTGCACTTTCGTGGTTTTAGATGACATTCAGACAATCCCCAAGTGACAGCACACAGGCAGAAAAGTGGGGGATATCTTAGATATCTCAGATTATGTATCTTCAGAATTAAACCAGGGATCAAACCCAAGGCTTCCTGGGGAACACATGCACGCCTGCAGTGGGTTTGGACCTCTTTGTGGCTTCTAGCTTTGCTCCTTCAGTAGCCCCGTGGACAGCAGGGACTCTCAAAACAGCTTTGCAGAAACAATGCTAAAATTTGGGAAACATTCTGTGTTCCCTCCTGCTAGTGGAAAAGATGAGGACTGAATTTGTTTCTTGTCCCTGTAGGCTATTCCACTGCCTACGCTGGAGCAGGAATTCCTCCATGGATTATCTTTCTGATGTTTTGCCCCTTTTGACCATTTTCTCCACGTCGACAATAGGTGACTGGTGAATAGACTACCAAGCAGAATCCCTCTGTTTGGTGAAAGCAGGAGAAAACTGAAGCAGAACCTGTCTTTTATGAGCCATATTAGGGAGATTTCTTCATTTCATCATCTCTAAAATGTGGAAAATGGCCTGGCCTTGACTGATAGGGCATCTCATCTATGCATAGCTTTCACTGGACCTTTCAAGATGCCCTGTGTTCACGTGAAGAGCTGAAAGTCCTCAGGAAAAGTTCGCTTATACATTGATGAAACAATAAAGCTGCAAGGCTGTGCAAAGAGACTGCACCTTCAAAGCAGTTGAAGCACCGGACTGAGACGTTAGAAACACAATTAATTAACCATGGCTCAACAGGTTGCTACTGTGCACCAGCAGAAAAAACTGGGCCAGCCATAGTCTTTGGCTACTATATCTGTAAGGTAAAATACATAAGCTTAAACTTCTTCATTTCTCAGAGTCTTTTCCTCCAAGTAGGAAAACAGTGCATGCAGAATATGAAAATAACTTTTAGAAGTCGAGCCAGACCAAAGAAGTGTAACCCAGGGAAGAGGCTGCTTCACAGCTTTCTTGGAATGAGACAGATGCTGTTCAAGATGGTTTAACAACGAAAAAAAAAGAGAGATGTCAGCTGGCTGTGCATATGGAATAGGGTTAGTTGCCTTGAGAAAAACTAAAAATAAGTAGCTTATTGGGCCAAATTTTCCTGGCTTCTATCATAAATGGTCTCAATATCTAGCTAGGAAACCACTGGGAAGATACCCAAACCAGAGCAGCAAAGCACCACAAAATGTACAAACAGGATCACCGAGTGAAGGCCATATTGAAGATCTGAACCTCTGACTGCTGGTGGGGATCAGAACCTGGTCAGAGAACAGCCAGGGCTCAGACTTCCTTTCTTTCATCAAACATAGCTGAAGAAAATCCTTTCTTCTTTAGTAGTATGACTTTTGGCACTGGCTCCACGGTACAAAACCATTAGAGAGTTGTTGTCCCCATCCTGGCAGGACTGCAGGGGTGGTGGTGATACCCAGGGTCTGCATTCTCATGGATGGAGACACGTCACAGGGGGAGCTTGGCATCTGCAAGTTACACAATGCTGACATAGATACCAATGCTGAAGTGAGGTGTCTATGTGCAGGATGCGGGCTCGGATACCAGCTCCGGGATAATAAATTGAAGTTCAGCTCTCACAGAAGAAGCAAGTAAGAATGTGAGATTCGCATGTTGTGTGAAGAAAGAGATGCTTCTGCCTGAATGGCAATTGCAATTCCTATAAGATCATTGCCATAACCAGAGAGGTAAATCCATTCGTACAGACAACAGACTTACCCTTCAAAAGTTCATTCTGTTTTTATTTTTATTGAGCCCACCAAAAACAGTGTCAAGGCTTTCTATCATGGCAGTTCCAAACAAGTTGTGATGCCATATTAGCACGAACAGCTGAATTTTGGCTTTTCACAGCTAGTAGGAAAAGTCACTGCAGGTCTTTCCTCGTCAAGAAAAAACATGGGAACTCCAGAGAACATTCAATCAGTAGCAAGACCCACAGGAAGAAACCCATAGTCCATGCAGGACTCGGAGCTTGGCAGCCTTTCAGTCAAGAGCCTGTGCTGACCGGATCCATCACTAAACGTGATGACAGATGGCTGGCGATCATGAATTTACATGTAGAAAATATCACTGATTCTTGCCTGTTTGCCCACTGTCCAGGACACGGGCTTTTGGGCACAGTTAGAATCGAGATGATGGGGGAGGTGGAGCTTAGATGAACTTACTTATTTTTCTACATAAATGAATAAAGGGACATTTATTTCAGAACTGCATATTGCTTATCATCAAGACAAGCTTGACTGGAACCACCTAGAGCCCAGAAATGAAGCATTTTCTCCTGTCAGCTGTCTCCTAAGTAGAACCAAAACAACGGCTTTGGACATGCTGATCCAAGTTGGGGCATCTGTCATTCAAAAGAGAGAAGATTAAAGCAAAGGATTGACTACAGGCTTGATTTCACCGAATTTATTTCTCTAGAACAAGGACCCCGCGGTCCCCTCTGTCGGGCTGCCGAGCAGGGCAGCACGAGGAGGGTGAGCAGAGCTGGCACCAGCTCAGTGCTGTATACACCAAGCGCACAGCACGGTCCTTCTTGCAAGAAGCTCACAAGGACTAATTACAGCTTTCATCTGATTGATTTTTCTTCTTTGTCCATTTCCTATTTTTCCAGTAGCGCTTTTAATATTACAAAGCCCCCTGGCTCTTCGACTTTCCCATTTCAGCTGCACCCTGGGCTCCATTCAAAATTATGATACAATCCCCAAACCTTGAACGTAAGCCAGGCTCTCTCTTTCCCAAACTGGCAGGCCGCATGGGAAGCAATGAACACGTTTTTCACAGTTATGCATCTTGCATCTGACTCAGGTTGTTGTTATTATGCAGTAAGTGTTTCAGTCTGAACATTAAAGAAAAGAAAAAATGTTCAGGTCCTAAGGGGGGAATAAATCCACTAATCCAACATAGGCTTTATTTGCTTGTTGACTACCAATTGGTGTTGAGAATGACGGGACTCCCAGAGCTTCAAACAAGATTAGAGAGGAGGAAATAGAACATTTATTTCAACTCAGATTCTTATTTAAGTCTTCATTCTAGCTGCACAGCGAAGTATTTGGACATCTGGTGAAAACTCTCGGCTGTACACAAGCCCTGAAAATGTTGCTGATCTTTAAAATCAATATTGCATTTAGGAAGTAGCTCACCTACCTGTGTGTTTGTGACTGCTAATTCATCCATGTGCCATTTCTCGAGTCATTGACTACATAGGAAAAGGCATTACTTTATCACTCTTGGACAACTTTTACCACCCCTATATTCATGGATGTGTAAAATATATTATTAATATTTACTCTTCTCAATTGTCATATTTAAAAAAAGTTTTGGAAGTGATTTCTGTAACTAGGATCCAAGTGCTGGTTAAAAAGTACCTGAACACACCTAACTGATGATATGAGAGTTTGCCGGGCATCGCCAAGTTTCAGGGTAGTTTCTCTGATCACAAAAGACCAGTTGTCCCACCCATAATCAATGCTCTCAACCTCATACTCTTAAAAAACCTAAGGTGAATCTTGCTTTGCTTAAGAATTGGAAGGCTTGAAATAGAGACTGTGGAAGTCAAACAATGGGGCGGTTGTTTTTACTAGAGCTGCTGTATTTGTTTTGCCTTTAACTTGGTTGAGCATCTTGGCAAACCTTTAATTTGAAATCTGTGGAGGCTAAGCATCACACCCAGCTAGGCCTATCAACAGATGGAAGAATTGCTGGAGGCAAAATGTATGTCTTTATGCTACTTTCTAATTTTTTTTTTTCATCATTATACTAATCATGCGTTGAAATTATTAATAACCTTGGAGATTGGCAGGTTTATTTGCAGTGGAGGGTACCCCTGGAAAAGCGTGGGACTAACAGGTGGTAGGGGTTTTCCCAGCATGGGCTGACTTCTGTTGTAGGAAACCTAAAAGCTGATGGTAAACGAGGAAATCAGGTTTGCATCCCAGAGAGCAGAGAGTTTGGGAAATGTGAGGATGTCTGGATTGCAAATAGGCAGTCGAGCACGCAGCGTGAGCTGCGCCCCGAGCCCTCCCCTGTCTCTCGAGTTCAGACGAGTCAGCCCCACCAGCCGGGTGTGACGGACTAGGGGGGAGGTTGCAGGGATGTCATGCACAGTCTGTGCCCTTTCTGGAGGAGATGAAGGCTGTCGTTATCCTTGTGATGCTCTGACACCGAGTCCTCCAAGACTGGACCACTGTGGCAGCCCTTCTCATTCACACTACTGCACTTAGTTCTTAAAAGAGATCCTGAGTGCACCAGGCTCAAGATCTGACAAAGCCAAAGGAAAAATAACCTTTAAGTTCAGCCTGCTTGTCTCCAGTGTGCATATACTGCCCAAACAGACTGGAAGGAAATTAAATAAAGAAGTCCATGCATTTCTCTTTACTTAGCTTGCTAACCTTGCCTTCATTAATCATTAATCTTGGAGCTAACTAAGTTACTAAGCTGGTATTATTTTTTTCCTGCCAAATAATGCTGCTTTGTGCAGGTGCTCACACATTGTTGGAGTATCCAGTGATGGCACTAGCCGAGGTTCTCTCCTGCACCCTCAGGTAAGGTGTCAGGGCTGTAGGCAACTAACATCCCCCATGAAAATTCTCTGGCTTCCCTCTGGCATAGTGCATCTCATCCATCCTCCCCAAAAGGCCTTTAGAAGCAAAGCTCTTCAAGAGGAGGCACATCCCAGAGAACTATTTGCTTCAGTTGCCCTCTGTGCTGATGCTGTTTTATTGAAAAAATGCCCAAACTTTCCAAAGTAGTCTGTAGACTAAAAATAAAAACCCACAAGTGCAGGTGAACCTGAATATACAACATAGATGTGAAATGAAATTCAGTCATGCAGAAAAGCACCAGCGACTTGTTACAGATGAATGGGATGGGAAGTACATTTTGTCTAATCCCAAGGCATTTTAAAATAACTGTTCAGCATCTTCTCACCTGAAATGTATCATCTTATTGATTTTGAGCTGACTTTTGCAGATTGACTCCATCTGCCTATTTGGCTTTCATGCTTTTGAGTCCTCAACTGCCCAGAAAACGGTGCCACTGCCATTCCTGAAGATGTTTTTAGTGTAACTGGTTTAAGGTGAACTAGAACAATAGCCCAGAGTGAGAACAGCCAAATAATAATGTCAGCCGGCTGCGAATAATGACCACACAGCTACAGCTGAGCTCTTCTGCTATAGGATGGAAAATCTGGGTCTTTTTAAGGATTAACCAGCCATACAACCAGAAGAAAATATTTTCAATTGGAACAGAATTTTGTCGATTTTCACTGTGCAACATGGTCAAACACGAAATGTCAGGTCACTTATTACAACGATTTATCTGCCAGCTAAATTGTTCCTTCTCAGGCCTTCTGACAGCACTCAAGACTTCCTAAGGGATCTTTCAGACTGCCCCCAGATTTTCTTTTATCAAGTATATAATTCTTTGGAATGAAAAACAAGCCCCATCAGGGAAAAAGAGCAGGGCAGAAAAAGGGAAAAAAAAAAAAGCAGCAAAACTGCGGATATGGGAGTAAAATGAGAGCGTATCTCACTTTCAGGACTGGAATTGCATTTCAGGGTTGGTTCACTGAGTCATGAACCTGGGCTGAAAGGGCTCCTTGTCTGTACACTTAGCGAGTCTATTCGAGTGCACATGGGGGAGGGAGGGCTGGCTGCACGGTTTCCCTATGCGAGCTTATGTTTAACATAATCTTCAGCCCTGACAAATTTATGCAGAGGGAGAACGTTTCAAACATTGAATGCTATCCAAATACCTCGCTGTTTGACAAACAGCATGGACAGAGTTCAAATATATCTTGGAGAAACAGAGAAGTTTGAGCATCGCAGACACCTGAGCTTGTACGGCGGGTCCCTGGTGCATGCCTACACCCAGGTGAGATACTTGGAGTGTCCAAGCGACTGCTTGGAGTGTCCAAGTACCATGAAAACGTGGTTGAAGAGCAGGATGCAGAAGCTCACTCTCCTGCCAGCAGCCCCCTTGCTGAGGCAGGTACTGGGGTACCTGCGTGCCTGAGGGAAAGCGCTCTTCAGCAAAAGGCCAGATTTCGCTTTCAGTCCGAAAGGTGCGAACTGACCCCAAACACTTGCTGATCTGGAAATATCCACAGCAGGATTTAACTGTCATAAAGCTACGTTAGAGAAGGGTCTCTACAAAATTCAGTGTATCTGGGACTAGAATTGATATTCCAGCCTTATGGGCCAGTCGTGCATTAGACACGCACGGGATTCAGATTCGTGACCCCAATATGCTGCAAATGCTTGGGCATAAAGACACAAGAAATGCCAGTTCGGGTTTGGGAAAAGATGCTGACAGCCCGCCCTGATTGTTTTATAAGAATTTTTTTTTTTTCTAATTAGGCAGAACAACTTCCAAAGGTCTTTAAAATTCCCCCCTCCTCCACTCAGTACATGATTTCTGAATTTCCAGTGGTCCACAGGTACGTGGTTCTGGAAGGAGGACACTTCTCAGCATAGCTGATTGTGGGGGTTTCAAAGCTGCATGGAGGACTCAAAATCCAGGTACTATGGTTTGAGGGCTTTTTAGTTACTTCTTCTCTTATTCCAGGAAGCATTATATCAGTGGAAATTCACATCTCTGCATCCATCACGAGGATGTCTTCCTCGTGCTGCTGTGCTGTTGCCCCCACCTATTTCTGTGGTCCGTGCTTGTGACGCGAGCACAAGGTGCGGATGGAGCATCTTGCTCCCAGCACAGACCTGTGTCAGCCCTCAGCCACCCGCCTGCTCAATGGCTTGATGGGTAGAGGGAAAAAAAGACGGGTTCAGCAGCCTGTTAGGACAGGTCAAGGCTTGGGGTGACCGTGTGGATAAACTGATTTTGGCTGACCTGGCCATTCCCTCTCCCCGATAAGCTCTCAGCAAATACCTTCACAATAGAAGATGAGGCAGAAATGATTCTAGCTCCTGGCAAAACGAAGCAGGTGACTCTGAGAGCTTCAGCGGCGAAATCTCAAGCACAGATTCCCCAATTTTAGCTCGCCTGATGCTTCCTTTCATCTCTGCTGGAGAGGATCCAGCACTGCCCAGCAGCTCCTGTAGCTCAGCAAAATGAGCTGAACAGCATGCCAGTAATTCTGACATAACAAGAATGACACATTAATCTCACAGCTGGGCATAACTAGCGATGGCCAAAACTCTGCACAGGCAGAAATCAAAGGAGCGTTGCACCTTTTATAGGTCTCACCTATAAAGGGAACCCAGGGTACCGGTTCCCCAAAGGGGACCGGTGCTTTTGAACGCAACGTGGTTCATGCAATGCAGAGATAAAAAAATGGAGCATTTCTTTAGTCTAAATTGTAGCTTTGGTTTTTGAAAATTAATCACAGCAGGTTAGAGGACCAAACACATTTTTAGAAAGATATAAAACCATAGTAATCTTTCTGAAAAAATGAAAAGAAAATAGCGTGTGGTAACAGTAACACTGCCAGCATTACGTCTAATGCGGAACAACAGGGGCTCTGCTAAGCAGGCATCGCTTCACCTTAAGTATTAAGCTAATTCCCCCATACCATCAGGAGACAACTTTCCTGTCAGTCACTTCTGGGTGCATGACAGCTTATGGCTTAACTGCTCCTATCTTGTCTCATTTAACCAGATAGTATCTGTTTTGACATTCATGACTGAGATACTTGGCTTGTAATTGGGAATGAGTACAACAGAGCAGAACAGAGTGATTTCCTTTCCCAAGGATGGTTGTTAGGGTGATGTGGCGCGCCGGTGCTTAACTCACTGCACAGCAGAAACCCTCCTAGTAATGCTGCAGAGCAGGGCAAGTGAAGACTCATGCGTTACTGTAAACTCCTTGGAAAAAAGGGACATGCCCTGGAGGTACGTAACACTGACTGGGTGCCAGTGGCCTCATCCATACTCGAGCATTGGGGTTTGCATTAGCAGGATCCAGAAATTTGGATGGCCTTTGGACAAAGCCAGGGAACACATGACTGCTCGGAGGCTGGCAGGGTGCCCGCTGCAGAGGTAAAGCCCGAAGCATCAGCACACCGTAAGGCCTGAGCAGTGCCTTATATGGTTGTGTTTTATAATATCCAGGACAATTTCTGGATTATAAAAGTATGTTCTCTCCTGCCTTGGTTGTTATTTGACCTCCTCCATTTACTTAACGGTGGTTAACATGCAGACATCATGACGAAAACTGCTGCAGTGGTTTCTGCTTTCAGCTGAAGGGAAAGAGTGGCTGGTGTCTGAACAAGGTGAGCCAACACTGCCCTGTTTCACACCAAGACCTCTAGATTTTTCTGTAATTCAAATAAACCAACTGAAAAACTGATACTGAACATTTGATTATCATTTAGATCAGAAACAAGATGGAGAAAGAAAGGATTTTACATGAGCATGTCAGAACACCACTATTAGTCTTCCTGAATATGTATGATATAAGAAAACTGATAATGCCATTGACAAGCACAAACCAGAAAGAATTATGAGACCAGAGGAGATTGAGTTCCTTGAGCTGTTTGATGTAACCATTACTGCCAGGTGAGCATCCTAATTAATGCAGGTATCTCATTCTAATTGCATGGATCAGGCTGCTTTGTCTTTTCAATAATCTGTAGAGCTGTACCTGGCATTAATCTTATTAATGGAACTATTACACTGCTTACAAATTAATTTCGAGCATGAGATTATCTGCTGGATGTGCTTGTGTGCAGAGGGATTTCTTTACTCGGAACTGCAAGAATGGGAATCCCCCCAAAGTTCTTCAGATTTGAAGATTGACACTTTCAAAGTTGACCCCTGATGTTGAGGCTTTGAATGTAGGTTTTGAACATCCAGATAGAGGAATTGAGTTCTTTCATTTCTGCTCTTTAAAACAGAGCTGCTGCTTGTATCACACGGCATGTCGTATTGGGAGCAATCCTGTTGATTACATTTGTGATTATTTCAGATTAAATGAAACAGTGCTGCTTGGTGGAAAGGTTTTGTAGCCTGGTGTCTCTGAGAAGGGGAAGCAGCCTGTGGCACCATTCATTGAAGCCCAAAAAGGGTTTTGGTTTTAGTCCAAGCAAAAGGAGTCTAAATGGGCATGAAAAGTTAGGCTTCCGACCCCAATTTAGTCACCTCCAGAAATGGGCTGCTCTCTAGGTCTCCGTGAAGCCCCCAGTTGTCAAATTCATTGCCGTGGTGAAGTTGCTCCCCTTCGCAAAAGGAGACTTGCAGTGTAAGTGGCTCTACCGGGGTGCTAGGAAGCAGAAGGAGAAACTGCAGCAGATGGAGCTGAGTGTCACAGTCAGGAAGAAATGGACACATGAAAATAAAACGAGTGTGAAGGAAATTACTGATGATACCGATAGCATGTTTGGATGTAAACACCCAGTTCATCTTCCTTTAAAAAGCAGAGGGGGAAAAAAAAAAAGTAAATTGAGTTCTACTCTGCATTTATTATTGAAAAAGACAAAAAGACAAACCAGCAGCTGCCATGTGCATTCCCGTATTTTTGTAAGTAGGTGTTTAGATAGGCCATCTATTTTTTCAGGATTTATTAAAAATTATCCATGTGAATGTCATATGGAAGAAAGTTCTTGTTCTGAAGGTAATTACGCTTCAGGTGCTGGTTCCTCTGTAGATACGTGTGTGTACCTTGCACACTTAGTGGCACCCTGTTCCTACAGGAATGAAGGAGCCCGGGCAACTGCGAGGTTTTCACCTCCATCTCCACATCTTCTGGAAATAAAGGCTACAGTGGGTTCTCCTCCATTTAACTTGGGGGGTTAAGTTTAAGAAGCCCCTTTTCTTATAACTTCCTTGCTCAGGAGCCTGCAAGATGAACGAGGCAGGCATTAGGATGTAAACTCACTCAGAGGCATCTGTTGCTGCTTAGTCTCAGTGACAGCAACAGTCTTGGCTGGGATAAGCAAGGGCACACAGCTACAGTGGTGCCACGAGCTGAGTATTCACCCCTAAACAAAACAGTAATCCATCCCTTCCTCTCTGGAGATAATCTGCTCAGTGAATGGGAGGCTGCTGTCAGCCAGGGAGAGACAAATAAAATCATATAACCCAACAGCAGAAAGAAAATCTCCTCTCAAAAAATGCCATTTCCAGAGTGCTATACCTTAATATAGGCAGTTGTATTTTTTTTCTGCCTCACATTGATGGAGCATGAAAGTTAAACATCTAATCATTTAGATTTCTATTAGAAACACAAGCAAAAATTGAAGTGACAATAAGATAATAGTACTATGTTTCAGCCACCGTTGCCACGGATGTCGGAAGCTTGGAGCTGTCAGGAAGTCTAATAAAATGAAATTGAAATGACAAAAAGAAACAATTCCTTGCTTAAAGCTTTAATTTCTGCACATTTCCTTGGCTGTAGCTGCTGTGTGTCAACCTGGGCAGAGATGGGAAGTCCCCGCTGTGCGGAGAGCCTTGCGCCTGGGGCAGCGTATGCCTCTGCTGGACCAGGAGGCGTTGAGCCTGGCTGCAGCACAACCCGCAGAGCAAACCCATACGTCTCCGTGCCACGAAGCAGAGGTGGACGCAAGCTGAGTAAGTGAAGGCACTTAATTTCAGCCTGAAAGTCACTGTGTGTTTAAGACATGTATTGATTTCCGTACTGTGCTGGTACTTTATGAGTGATTTCTTATGTAAGTGTCAGGTAAGAGACATGAATGGAGACCTAATTAAAGTGTATACAAAGTACACACAATAAATCTCTTTGGCAATGTCAGCCTGCTTTAGAGCAGCCCAGGAGAGCAAAGAAGAGGGCATAAACGAAAGATAAAGAAATACTAACAGTCTGTGACATTATTCCCAGAACAACAGCTTAGCTGGTGAGACACCAACGTGAAGCAGCTGGGGATACTAAAGGAGAAAAACTGCTATTCCTGGGACACGTTCCACAGCCCTAAACCACAAAACAATGGGAATTTTGCTCTTAACTTAAATAACAGCCCCGTGTTTCTCCCCTGAGCCGCAGCCATTATTCCATCACTGTTTTAAATTAACGCTGTCTCTCCACCTGCAATCCATCCCAGTAGATTTTTATACCCGCAGGAACACCGCAGAGACAAAGAGAGTGCAGAAAATACTAGGGAAGTGAAAAAATAATTATTATTTTAGTATTAGAGATCCATCAGTATTTGGACAATGAGCTTTTGTTTGTTCTATGACAGTCCCCAGCAAAGCCGGTGCTGCCGTCCTTTGAGGATGAGCGGACCTTGCTCACAATGAGCTGGGTGAGATACCAAGACCCTCACATTCAGCTTTTGGATGGGTTGAAAGGCTCATGGCTACAATGAATTAATAGCTTTATGGCAACATTTTCAAAAGCAAAATGTTTTTGGATGTGTCTGTCAGGATGGATGAAAACAGATGCAAGTTTTCCCTGCCTTCAGTCCCGGCTAGTTGGAAATTCTGGTGTGGAAGTCATACACAGCTGCTTTCTGCTTTTGGGAAATACATGTCCCAGGCAGTAAATACTAGTGGAAATAAACACCACGGTATATTGGCTTGGGCATAGCACTGCATTAATTTATCTCTACAGCTTCTTGGACTGGAGCCAGCTTGTGTTTCTGCACAAAGGAGCTAAGGTCCAGGTCAAGGTAATGAACACCTGACTCTCCCAGATGACTGTCCAGAGCTGAATTACAGCGGGTTTGGGGCTGCTGTTTTTCACAGCTTCTCCTGAAGATGATCAAACTTCTCTCTTCTAAAAGACTGGTCCAGAACCTGCACCATATTCCCTCTAAACTCCAGCAGTCGTCCTTGGGCAAGGAGAACGCCATTCCCAATCTTTTATCTTGGCTGCGTGGCCTGGGACCTATTTAAATTTTACTCATCCATTCTCTTCATTAAGTCTGCTTTCGGGTGAAAAACTTCTCTTTTAACCTCTGGGTTTCCTTATGCTGTGCCTGTGCCCCTCCTGGATAATGTGATGGAGCAGTGCATGCTAAGAAAATCTGCTCATTTGTAAAGCCAGTCATTAATAAGAAGCAAGATGGCTTTACCACAGGGATGCCAGCATTACT
Organism: Bucorvus abyssinicus; assembly: GCA_009769605.1. Classification (NCBI taxonomy): domain Eukaryota; kingdom Metazoa; phylum Chordata; class Aves; order Bucerotiformes; family Bucorvidae; genus Bucorvus; species Bucorvus abyssinicus. The sequence continues at coordinate 17,612,273 of CM020040.1, forward strand.
TGGCTGACAATGCCCCTTACGATCCTGGAGTGATTTTAATGGATTGAACAGGTTGATGTTGTCATTTTCAATTTGCTGAACCATCTGACAGTGTTCCCAACAATTAGATCGTACAAAATATGGAAATATGTTACCTTTTACATTAAAAAAAGAATATGGGAAGCTGCCTGGTCTCTGGAGTTGTATAACAACTCATTATTCTGAAGTGCTTGCTTTGACTTTAAATAGATTTCAGTACAGCAGAGTCACCCTAACCTTGGGATAAATTTAGCTGTCGCCTGAGTCACTAGAGGGGTTTGGGATCATTAAAAGCCGATCAGGAATTAGCACGTGCTTCCTGCGGTCGGGGCTGTGGGATGGGCAGTTGCGGTCATGCAACCCAGTGGTGGGCAGCGCTGGCAGACACAAGGCGATGAGGGGGCGTGGGGGCATCACTGCCAAGACCCCTGTGCACAGTGCCCATTGCTTCACCTCCTCCACTTCTGCGACTCCCACCCCACTTTTACACAGCAAAGCACGGCAGGGAGCATAGTGACTCACCCAAGGTCATGAAGAGGGATGGACTCAAGCTCTGGTCACCTTGTCCCCAGGCTTCTGCAGTGTAACTGAGAGACAGGAGGAAAACCAGGACAAATCAACCCTCATGAATCAGGAGGTGCTGCAAGAGAGGTCACTCACCCTGGCTTGCTGGGATGAAAAGGTTGCTTTTGTTTCTGGAGTGGACATGAAACCATGAAATGCAGCTGTCAGCTAAGGAGAGACTGAAAGGAATGTCTAATGTCAAAAACCTGAAGGCAGCAGACATATATATTAATGCAATGGCAGCTGCAGTAATTTTAGTCCCTCCACATCATATATTAAAAAGAAATAAATTTTCTGGCTCCTGACAGTGGGGCTGTTGCTTGTACCACCTGTGACATGGGGTGACCTTCTAAGAGCAGGGCAGGTTGAGGAACCATCCAAGCTCTCCGACAAGCTGAGGGTTTCTCATTGAATTTCTACTGCAAAGTGGTAGCAGGTTCCACTTCTGAGAGGCAGGGTTCAGCCCCAGCTTTTCTCTTCCTGACCTCCCAACGCACAGGTCTGCGTTGGGATGCAGTGTGATGTGATTTTGGGTGCATCCTCTGCTTCCAGCCTGCTTTTTTATTTGCCACATCAGCTGAGGAGGAGAAGGGATTTGGGGACCCACAGGAGACTCATTCAGAGTGCACGTGGCTTTTGTGAGAACTGCAGATTGAAACCTTCCTTTAAATAAAGCAGCCAGTGACATGTCCCCACCTAGGACGAGGGCAGAAGTAAGACCTTCTCTCACAAACCCCTGTCAGCAGGGAAGTGACCCCTATTTTTCACTGTATAGCAACAGATGATGAATAATGGCTTAGGTTTTGCTACCTGTGGTAAGGCAGGTCCTGTAACCCGGGAGGTTGAAGCTGTGCTTGGCAGGCTGCATCCATCTTGGCGCTGAGAGCAGCACTCAGAAACCACCAGCCAAATATCTCTTCTCCTTGCTGTGCATAGCCAGCCTGGCTTGCAGCCAGGAGAGGGGAACAGACAGGGCAGAGTGGAACCCCAGAACTGGTACCTGACCTCCACGGGCAGATTCAGTGATGTTCTGGTGCCTGCAGCTTTCCATATTTTTAACCTCTGGTGACTTCTCCAGGACTTTGGTGCAACCACCCATTGGTCATAGGAGAAGACAAGCATAGCCAGAAGGGCTGTGCTGCGTCAGCCAAACATCTGAACCTTCCAGCATCAGCCTCGTGTCTGCACGTAGCAAATAAAACTCTCCTCCTCAAGCATCCAAACCCCGAGCCAGAAGTGTAGGAAGCTTTTTGTTTCTTTGCAGATTTTCATGCTGCTTTTCCTAGAGACAGTTTTGAGAAAGACTGTCAGAATATCTTCAACAAAATACTAAAGAAACACACTGGGAACTGTGAAAGCTCAGATTTGAATATAAATATGAACTGACAAGCTGCTTCATGTGGTATCATTAAACTTCACAGTTAGACTTTTTTTGAAAACCAAATTATCATATAAAAATATGCCTGCAATGTTAAACTTCAGATGAAAACTGCTTATTTTTGTGTTTAGTGTAATAACCAGTAGAAGGAAAAATTTCTGTGGTCTAATAGGGGTTTGATTTATTTTTACATTTATAACAGCTTAATTATTAATAATATTCATGATGCTGCAAACACATGGGAGTTATAAAATTCAGGAAAGCCAGGGTGATTTTAAGGTTATTTTATACTCTGAGGTTTAGAACAGAAGTTGACGGCCCGTGCTGATGGAGCTGCCAGACCGGAGGCAGCTGCGCTTGAGCATCCCGAGGGCACCCCGAGCCACCGGGAGCGGCTGCACCCGGCTCAGCTGCTGCTGCTGCACAGATCTCCCGGTGTTTCAGAAAGAAAAGGGACTGCGCGAGTTTTCCCGGTCGGGCCGGTGTCGGAGGGACCGGGGTGACCGCTGGATGTCACTGTTAAGTCACGCAAAGTGCCCCGTGCCGGGGCTCTGGGCTCCGCTGCCCGCGGGCTGCGGGCGCTCAGCCTGCGCGGGGTCCGCGGCAGCGAAGGCTGCGCCTGGGCTGCGGACAAGAAAACGGCTCCTTTTTTTTTTTTTTTGCTGTTGTGTTCTCATTATTTTGAAGAGTTTGGCAAAGTTCAAAGTGCTGAGGCAAAGCTATTCAAAGGTGGGGTGAAATTTAGGACAGCGGGAAAACCAAGGGAGATTTTGGCTTTACCCTTTCTTTCAAACAAATCTCTGTACCCAACTCACCGTAGCAGACAGCGCCTAGGACATGGGGTATACAAGGAGTGGGGATTTGTCGGCGACTTGATATTGCTGCTGTTAATGCTGCAGGAGTGAAAAAAAGAAAAGCGCTTTAATTCATTGGCACAAACAGACGGGCTTAATACTAAATCGGAGCAATGAATCCTGCTGCGACCTGGGTATAGTCCTCAGGTTAGGTGTCTCAGTTCCTTCCATATCTTAAACACACACTCAATATTAAGCAGATGTTTGGGTAGTGTTCTGCTAAAGGAGGATATAAATGTCTTTCTCCAGGGGTCCCCTATTTCTCTTCATTCACAGCTTTGACAACATGTTTGCTTTCTGTACAAACTGTGGACAGAGAGCACTTCTCTGTATTTTTAATGCCAAAGCCATGGAAAATGGGCTCATATTATCAAAGCCTCACTCAGGAGCAGGCCTGCTCGCTGGCCATTTTTACTAGAAAGTGGCCTGTTTTTCCTTAATATGCCATCACAGAAATTTCCTTTGAAAGAAGGCCTGTTCTTGAATTCACAGTGGGCTGTGACAAACTGTGAATTTCAAACAGTTCCACGTTTTGTTGCAAAAATTCCTTGCCTTTTTTCACACGAGCAAGTCAGTGTAGATGTTTGCTCCAGCCCCAATATATCTCCTCCTCGGCACTGGGGAGCTGGTTCCTGTGCGTTCCCACTGATGCTGACCCAGGGAAGCTCCCCTGGTGTCAGGGGCTTCACCACCATATAACCAAGTTCAGCCTCCAACCCATCACATCTTGCTTTACATTTCCCCTGCCCTGTGACACCTCTGCGGTTGAGGACTGGTGTGTCATGACCCCGTTCTGACTATCCATCAAGGTCAGTCACTGGTGCGTTGTAATGTTTTCCTCTTGCTTAATGCCACACGAGGATATTCAGAGGTAGTTTACAGCGGGAGGGACGGGTACCACAGCTGCTGAAAGGACAGGGGTTTCTCTTACCGTCGCATAGCATCTTTGTGACAGCTCTGTTGTTGTATACTAGTTAGTAGAGGGGGGTAATGACTTGCTGTGGACCATAGGTACCACCTCAGAACAAACATACAATAACTTAATCCTTTTGGGACCAGACTCATAAGTGCTTATTCTTTTATGATGGACAAGGTCATGGTTTCTTTTTCTCACACACACCACACACACCACCCCCCAACACGAGGTTCCCATGATCGTGGCTGTGTTTTGAAATCCCAGGAACAGAGATGGTACCAAGCACTCATCCTGCCACAACAGCTTTGTAGAGGCTGCAGAATCCCTTGTAAACCAGCCCATTGCTCCTGAAGCACAAGGTGTTGATAAGATAAACCTTCTCCTGGGACTTACTAAGCCCTTCCATTGAGCTGTAAGTCCAGATGCTCTTCGCTTATTCCCTTTGTTTCATGGATCCCAAAACAAAATTCTCACTTTTGTCTGTTTGCCTTGATTGGTGTCAGCTGTAATAAAACATCGCTGTGCTTCAAGCTAAGGAGAACTTAGCAAAGGTGTTTGAGGCTAACCAAAGTCTTTCATTCTCCCCAATGGCTGTCAGCTAAAGTAATGACGAAGTAGATCTTCAGAAAGGAGAAAACACTCCCAAACCATGAAATATGTTTTGGGTGGATGTATAAAAACACAAGGTATGAGGAGAGCTGAGATCGCAGCTCATCTCACGGTCATCTCACCAATTTATTTTATCACCAAACCTCCTTCCCACTGCCCCAGCTCTGCTCCCTCTTGTTTCAGCCTTCTCTTTCTCCCTCTGATCTCTGACATTGCCGTGAATAGTTCAGTCCGTCACGCTAAGAAGAAAAAAAATCATCTCATGCTATTCGGGCATTGAAAGCAGCAGAGTTACTAATGTACTGAGAAATGTCTCCTTTTAAGTGTAGGGTACAAGTATCTGATCCAGTACGTTTTCCAGATTTGTGGAGGAAACTGGGGAGACATCAGCTGCAGTAATTGTTTCTGACTTCAGCTGAATTTCACTCCATTAAACCCAGCTGAATGTGAGATGAGCTGGGGAGTGAGTTGAGTTAATTGCACTGTCTGGGCTGCCTTGAAAACCGGGATGAAGTGGGAAAGCAGGGTGATTTGATAGGAGAAACCAGGCAGGCAGCAGGCAAAGCCCCGTGCTCCAGGGGTCAGAGGAGTGGGCAGTCACACCAGGAGAGCCCAGTGGAAGGAGTGGTTTCCTGGTAAAAGAGCAGGCATACATGGTAAACAAGGGTGTAAAGGTTTCCCAACAGATGAAGAGGAGACGGAGAACAGAAATAGCACCGTGGTTGTAAATGACTGGAAGCTAAATTGTGATGAGGAAGGAGACATGGATAGTCGTGGTCGCTAGCAGGAGATATTCAAGGAGAACACCAGGTCCCTCTGTACAGAGAAAATAATGGAAGAACTGAAAAGCACCATCAATGGGAAGCAAGCACAACAAAAGATATTTAGAATAGCCCAGTGATGGTGAAATGTAAGCGAATCAAACTGAGAAAGGGTAGAAACACAACAGTAGGAGAGACCAGATCAATCACCCAGTGCAGCTTGCCACCACTGCAGATGATTGTAAGCTCGATGTTTGATAGAGGAGAGTCTGTGCAGTGTATACACCGTACCTCCAGCTGTGAGTTCCCCCCTACCATGTAACAAATGCAGATTTGCAGTGAAGGATGGAAAGACGCAACTATAAAGTGCCACAGACAGGGCAAGAAAGATCACTTATCTGGATGCTAAGACCATACAACATCAGAAAGAGATTGCACCATGTTCCTAACAACTGGACAAGAAAATAAACCAGAACAAAATCCTGCCACCCTGCTCCGGAGGGCAACTTTCCTTTTGGCTCCAAATCTAGCACTCAGCTTTCTCCTGAGTGCCTACAGACACACCAGCCAGGAAGCAGCTTGCCCATCACCTGTGCTGAACGCAAACACTAAGAAAGATAAAGATATTTTTCAAGGGAGGATTTCGTAGATCAATATAATTCAAAGTAAAGGGGCTACAGAGCTGACTCTGGGATGCCAAGATAAAAGTTGCTGAGAGTGTTAGAAGCATTCAGCATGGGAATAACACAGTGAAAGACAACCTAATAGTAGTAATTTTTATGAATATCGCAGATTAACAGTGGAGAGATCAGATGCGGGAGTCTGCATAGATGGAGACAATTCAGAGGTCACGCTGCTGCTGCTGCTGTAAAGGTTTAGGGAGGGACCTGCTGCCAGGCTGGTTTGTGCGTATTACCCCTGGAGGGTGGGGAGAAAAGCTGTGGATCCTTTAAGCTCTCAAATGCTTTCAGCCATACAATGCTGGGATTAGGATCCACTTGAAGGTGCAGAGTGCACACGTGCTGAGTTCAAAACCGGCGGAGATTTGCTGGTGCTTATTATAAGGTAAAAAGGAAAGAGGTAATGTCCTTGTTGCTCAATCAATTACACACAAGTAGAAGAAAAGAGGAGATTCTGAATGGGAAATGAAAATTATTATGATCTGGATAAAGCCATTCCTCCCAAAATAATCGCAACGGGGATAAGATAAGTCGGGCTGCCAGGAGGAGGAACACAGACCTTGATTTTGAATTAGGAGGGGTCAGGGGGGCAGGTGGGGACAGCATACAGAAAACATGACACCCCGGGGTTGGGTGTTAAAGATCCCTCATGGCACGATGCTGTGTCACCCGCAAGGCTCCCAGCACTTGGTCCTGCTCATTAGTGCAACGGACTGGAGGGAGCTCCCAGCGGAGCTCCTGCACTGCGCTGATTAGGGGGCAGGAGAGATTGATTTATATGATGAATGAATAAAGAGATAAGATTAAAGCATGGCTAAGTGGCAAGGAAGGGGGAAGAGTCTGTAAGTATTTGAAGGGTGTTAATAGAGAGAATGGATAAATTAAGGCGGAACAAGGGGTTTTAGCGATGAGCAACAGGATGAAATTAAAAGGGAATATTCAGAGTTTATGTATGTGGGCTTGCCTGGGTAAGGGGCCAGGCAGCCCAGAATAGCTGCTCCTCACTCGCTCCCCAGAGGATACCTTGTGCTGCACAAAGGCTGCTTTGAGCACTGTGCATGTGACGCTCGCCATGTGAAATGAGGCATTTCTACAGAATTGACAGTGCCCTTCACACTCACTTCAGTCTATTCCTCACTAGCCTCCCTGTGTAGACAACGTGTATTTAGCAGTGTAACTTTCTTTTTTTAGTAGTGAGATCTAAGCCTGCGAAATAATCCCCTCATTGGACATGCAGAAGGAGCCACAGTACTTGGCAGATGTGAAAACAAATCGGATGACAGAGAAAGGGGATTTAAGCAAGAGATCGTAAGGAAGGTCAGCCCCTGAGGTGGCAGCCCCAGATTCACCACCCTGGCGCGGACCATCCCCCAAAGCAGCCTCATGCCCCCACGTGTGTGGCCACTGCCTACACAACTGCCGACCAGGAGAAGTTCATGGCATTTCCCCCGGCATTTTTCACCCTGGTGAGATCTTCCCATGAGAGGACAATACACTTTTACAGGACTTGGCAGAAAACAATCTAGTTAGGCACACATGGACTTAACTCCAACGCATCCATCTTAATAGGACTTATATAATTTTCATTGATGGTTCTGATTTTCTATCCCATTAATAATAAAAAAGCTTCTCTGCTTATATATAATGCAATTCAACAGTAAGCCTCAAAGGAGGATCAAGATCACTTTGGCTTTCCATCAATCTGATACTGATGCCTCTCCTGTTAAATAACTTGAGTGCGAGAACAGTGAAAGGGACTGGAGATTCATCCTGGCACACACAGCTTTGAACCTGAATTTCTCTGGGGACAACAGGAACCTTCTCTCCAGTGTTGGTAGACTTTGCATCACCTCCCAAAAGGCGTATCAAGGAGATTAAAACCTCCGTTTCCACCTGATGTAAATCAGTTTGCCACGCTGACTTTGGTGGAGTGGGGCCGATCTTGACTACCTGAGAACTGAGCCCAGACGATACCATGTGAAGGGTCTGTGATCATTTTTCTGACACACGTTTCAAAGTGGTGTCTGGAAAAGGGCTTGTCCGTGTTTGCTGAATGGAATACTTCATGACAGCACTAATTAAAATAAATGAAACTTGACTTTTCAATATGACTTTTTTTTAATAGCAAAGTACAGTAGTTTGGAAACATCTTTAATTTAATTGCAAAATACTTTCTCTGGTTATTTACTTAAAATTGTCTCCCATTGAAGAGCTGCACCAGTATTTCTGGATGCACACTCTTGATTTCGACATTTTACATTACATTATCAAGTTAATCTACCCAAATCATTAACCCCCAGCAGGAAAGATTTTTAATTATGTAGATTCACCAAGTGTTTTTCAAGAACTGTTTTATTTCCATGAGTTCAACCATAACGTACGGTGGGGAGAGGGAGGCCACTGTCCTACTCTTGATTTCATGAACCAGCATCTTGTAAGAGGCCTCTGAACACGCTGGAAGTTTCAGAAAATATATCTTATCCACAACAGAAAACAGCGAATGCCCTGGAGAATCCTTGCCCTCCTGGAGAGAGGTATTGATGGGCACTTCAGCAAGTAGAAGGCTAATTTAGACCAAACTGAGCCTGTGTTTTCTCTCTAACATAAGCCGGTTTTATTGCAGTGTATCTCAGTTCTGATTTACATCGCAGGCTGTGGTAACTGAATCTGGCTAAAGCTAGCAAAAAAGTGGTCATGAGCTTATAGTCGTGGTTACTCCTGCTCTTATGGAGGTAAGAAACCACATCAAAATTGAAAACAACATCAAATCCCGTTTCTTAACATCAAGGGGAAACCACAGCTTTGGGAAAACGATGGAGGAAAGACATCGTATTAGCTACTAATGGTTAGCACTATTAATAAGTGTTAGTTTGAGCCCTCACCCCGTGCCTTACCTCTCTCATAGGGCTCCCCAAGGTGGGCGCGACAGGGTGGGGAGCGTTGGGGTGTCAGCACAGACTCAGCTGCTCTCTCTGGGTTTGGAGTGGTGCTGGGAAAGGCTTCTCGCTAGGGGACAAAAACATTGGTATCATAAGTGCTGGAAAAATCAGTGAGTCACAGCTGGCAGAACTCCATAAAACTGTGCTGATTTGCTCATCCGAATCACTATCAAAAGCTGAGCAGCAGTTGGGAGGAAACAATTGCACGAAAGTGTGGAGCTGTCTCTATTAATGTCATTGGTGGGCTCAGGAGAGAGGATTCATACCGTCAAATGTACTGCATACACAGGATGATGAATGATGACAATAATCCTACAGGAAGAGAAACATTTGAAGTGCCAGGGTTTGTCCTCCAAAAAAGATGGCAGCAAATTCTTCTGACTTGTGCAGCTAACCCCCAAACACAAACCAGAAATTAAGTCCTTCAGAAAGCTGAGTGCATTTTAATTGAGCCTGGAAGACGCGTCCTGATCCTGGAGGCTCAGAATGATGAAGAATCAAAGGACAACTGGGAGGAGCGAAGCATTTTGTGGGCACTTACAACTTTAAGAGTGCCAGAGTACTGAAATTGTTCCTTCCCTTATCAGAGAAACTTCATTTCAAGTTTTATTTTCTTTATTCTTGTACCTGAAGCCTATGAAATCTCGAATCTGTCAGCCTGTGTGATGTTTCACGTTGCTGTATCAAAGTTAGTAACAGCATCTCTATCTGCTGCTGCAGACATCATTATTTATTGGCCCTGTGCTGCACTCAGAAGTCGCAGGTGCAATGAGAGTTATCATCGAGTCTGTACCTAATTTAAACGTCAGTCTAATATCAGACGAGCCACTGTACTGCCAGTGTAAATATGTGCTCTCTGATCATGGGAACGGACCTGCAACCAGCAGCCTTTCAACACGCTGCTTTCTTGGTTCACGTCTTTCCTGCATTTCCAATTGCCCGGGATCTTACCAAAGACGAACCTGACACCACCACCAGGAAAGACGCTGAGTCTGTCCCCTTCACTTTCGTGACCTGCCCGTCGCTAGCCCCAGAGCTGTGGATGCTGGCTACAGCCAGCAGACATACGACTATCGAACACGGGGAGAGAGAAGAACAAAACACTTAGTTGCAGGACCTGCTAAGAGCAACGGCCAAGGGCATGTTGCCTCTGTTGGGTTGTGGCAGAGATGTGCTGGAGTTTTCCTCCTGAAGATCTCCGCAGGCAGCGTAGTCTAGCCATGGCAGTATGTCATCGTACGTCTGCAGATGGGAAGACAATATCGCATTTAGAGAGCACAAAAGAATGCAGCCTGTGTAGTGGTACGAGGCAACTTTCCCTGATAGTTCGGGCTGACCCTCCTGAGGGCCTTTAGGGAGATCGGTGGATGTCTTCGGGAGCTGCTGGATGTGCAAGCTTTACAACATAGTCAGCAGGAATGGAGAGGGATCAAGACCTCTGGAAACAAGCAGTTGCTTGGATGTACTTTCTGTATTGCCTGATATAAATGAGGTAAAGAGTGTGGATCTAATGGGGGGAAAAAAAAAACCAACCTTGAACCCATTATCCTTTTGAACTGGCATAAATCAGGAATGGCTTGGAAATCAGCAGCGCAAATCTTCAGCTATTACCAGTCTTCCTGGGGTTTAAATGAAGTCGAAAGAGCTCTGCCAGTTTACAGGAGCTGAGGATAGGGCCTGATGGAATTACACAAGCGTGAATATACTGTAAGCCAGAAGAGAATTAGACCCATTATTTTTAAAAAAGCAAAGCTTGATTAAGGATGTTCGGTAGAGGTTTAGAAAAAAGAGCACTGTCACGCCTCACTAACTTCGCTGTTCTGCTGAAACATGACTACCGGGGAGATATTATACTGCACTGGGAGTTTCTGCAAAACCAATCAAGGACGTGCAGTTTCGGGGAGCGGGGGGAACAGCGCTTTTGTCAGCACTAATTGCAGGCGTTAACGGGAGCCCTAACACAGCTAACTGCCTGGTGCTCTGCCGAAGTGGGAAGCACAAGTGCACTTCAGTTTAGGGGTGCAGACATCCAGAGGTAATTTCACTTGCAGAATGGCGAGGCAGGATCTCCGCTCGAGAGGAGAGCTCGGCTCCTGACACGATCAGTCAGGGGTTCAAGAGCTGCAGTGAACAGAGAGGGGGAGTTTGGAAGGCATTTCTTCAGACTGAAACCTAATTAACGCGGATGCCTTCAAGGCTTGGTTCTAACATTCGTGAAATACAGAGTGAGAGCTTTATGATTTTTAAGTGCATTGGATAAAACACAAAGACTAAGTTCTCAGCAGAGGTGCATCTGCAGATGTTTAACAGTAAAACCCAATGTTGGCATTACAAGTTGGGCATATGTTGGGAAAAAAGGTGGGCGTGACCCCGTAAAAAAAGACATTAAAAACGATGGAAGATGGCAGCCTGCTGAGATATGGGTCCAGACCTGACAGCAGCCACCACCACCACGTACATGCGAGGACTCTTACAGGACAGTCACTGGGATGGGCTGGCCAGGTACTGTTAGCGCTTCTGTCACTATCAGAGAGGAGGTACCAAATGTGTCCTACAGCTGCCCTTTACTTCAAAAGTCTTCGTGTTATTTTTCTTAGTTATATCCCACATCAGAGAGTTTCACAGATCAACATCATACCATCCAAAGTACCGTTGTGTTATCACAGGTATTTAAGCAGTTGAAGTAAATTCCTTTTTTTTTGTTTCTTTGTGTTTTTTTTTCTTTTTTTTTTTTTTTGAGTGAAAGTTCCTACATAAAATATTGGACAAATGATACCAATGTAGAATTTGACCACTGACATTACCAGGACCTCTATAGCAATTCTCCCTTTTTTGAGGCAGTATAATGAAAACAGATCAAACAATCTTTAAATATGGCATTTTAAGTTACTTACCACATCTCCTCTTATTCCTGTTTCTATCAAATAATCTTGAGTATTGAAAGATTCCTCTACAATGGAGAAGTTTCTTAGAGGCTAATGCCTCACTGCACCCTTGCATCCTCCTTCGCCTCCGCTGATGCAGCTCCTCCGGGTACTACATGCTCTGTCTCCTTTCATCATCTCTAGATAGAGAAAACAGAGGCAGACTATTACAGGTCCCATCTCAGGGAAGTCAAGCACTGCAGCTGCCAGGGATTTCAGCTAACACCACCGAGCTCCTCAAAAGTCAAGTGTCTTCAGGAGGGGCAGCCGTCTTCTTCCATCCCTACTGCCACGCACCCATATTTTTTCCGCCTGTTCAGATTAACTGTCTCTGTCCCTCTGCACAAGTTGTTTGCTGGAAAGAAAGCCAGGACTTAAAGGTGTTTATACTTTCCAACTCTTTCAAAGGTGGGATGGGGGGAAGGCTTAATATAGTCTGAGAAACAAAGGCAACAGCATGGGTAGGTAAGAAAGCACAGGTGTAATTTCTGGGCGCAGTAAGAAGTCTTTTAAAAGCTCTTAAATGAGTAGAGTGTACGTGTTTACCACTACTGCAGCGGACATCTAGCCACAGGAGCCCTGCACTACAAGGATAAAATGAGAACTTGTGGAGGGCTATTGAGCACTGGGAATTTTCACAGTAAGAGCAACAAAATTATTTAGCACTAGGGGGTTCTCTAATTTTGGTACGGTGGGAAAATAAAGCGTTGCCTTTGTCCAGGACTAATGCTTGCTCGCCACTGGCCAAACCCGTCCGCTGCCTTTCTCAGGTGCGACCCGGGATATGAAGGGCAACATTTGTCATGGGGGCTGTTCAAGAAAATGCGCAGAGATATCCACCCAAGGCTTACTAAAGGCCTTCTTTAATTCTGTTTTGGTTGTTTTGCTTACCTAACTTGTCTTAATTGTCCCAGGGCTTACACTTTGGCATATATTTAAAAATGTAAACAGATTTTCAAGGCTAGCTTTGAGCCTCGGGGAGTTTTCAGAATTACAAACAACTGAGCTGATTAAACACTTGAAACATCAGTTGTGAGAGCAGATGAAAACACTCCTGCGATGCAAGTAACTTTGGCCATGAGAGCAAGGCCATCACGCCCTGCAGACGGGTTTCACTGTGCTTGCTCATAAAAGGTGCCACATCCAACAACCTGCAGCCCAGCACAGGTTTCGGGGAGGACAAAGCCCCGGTCACTCATCCAAGTTGTCCCTCTGGCTATGTCTGTCCATCTGGTCTACAGACCCACCACGTGCATTTTGCAGTGGGTTAGGGCTCTTGCCTGACACCTCGAAGGGCTTCACCCTGCTACCGCTGAAGCTGCTGCCAGCAGTACCATTGATTTGAAAGGCCGTAGCAAGATGCCTCACAAGATGATCCCGTTTTTACGGCTGAAATTACACTATCTACAGCCATTAAGTACCTTTTTCTCCTCATTAAATTTTGATCATTTTCTCTGATAAAATATGGCTCTGGAAGATTGCTGTTCCAGGTTCCAGCTTTTGCCTTGCTCCTGAGGCTAAGGTTTTAAAGGTGCAATGCTGCAAATTACTCCCCGAGTAAGGATTTTTATGCAAATAGTCCTGTTAACTTTACACAAGAAAGAGTTTGCTGGATCACACCATTATCCCTGGGCTTACAATGGAAACACAACTGACCTTTAGCTGTAACGAGCACCAGTGAAAAAAAAAAAAGTGTGACAAAATTGCCTGGATCTTTGCAAGCTGATACAAGCTGTGTGGTGTGCTGGTTGGGGACAGACCTCCGAACGGGCTGAAGGAGTTAAGTCATTTCACGGTGTTAGATAACAGCTAATTGACAGCAGATATAATGCATGTTGATAACCAAATGCAATTCGGCAGCTAAGAATGAAAGAGCCTGAATATCTGCTACACCAAGCTGTATGGGAGTTATTATAGGAACGTACCCAAAGCTTTTGCAGCTGCAGCAAAAAAAAAAAAAAAAAGAAAGAAAACCCATCACTGCGATGTAATACAAAAGCAAGAGGAATCAAAACAGATGGTGCAGTTGGTACGTAAGGTGCCAGTGCGATTGCACCTAAAGTGTGGCATGCTGAGTGCTGTGATCGCTGCACAAGGTAAATATGCAGCTGGCTGTGGGAAATGCAGCTGAGCACAAGTGTGATGATGCTCTGCTTATGAGATTACAGGCAGGATGAACTACCTGGGTGACTTGCGCGTGAAAACAAGGCAGAGAGATCTTGGATAGTATATCAAATTAAATTCAGCTGTCTGGAGGTGAAGGGCAGTGAGCCAAATGTCCTCTGGCACGTGGGCAGGCTACCAGCACCAAAGGAAAAAGTGCAATCTATAGGTGGGTTGTCAGACCAATGGGTCTCGGCATCATTTACCTCTTAGTGCTTTCCCTCCCCTTTCAGTCCAAGGAGGATGTGAAAAAGGCTCAGCATAGGTCAGCCCACAGCACTGACCAGAGGGTGGCCCTGACACCAGCTAGCCACGGCTCCCTCTCCCCTCGGGTAACCAGGCATTAGCGCTATTAACCCAAACACTTGCCATCACTCTGCAGCTAAAAAAATCACCAGGTCACCAGCATCGTTGCCACTCCACACTTCCCTTTCCTTCTTTTCCACTCCATTTCTCCTCCCTGCTTGTGCCTGCCCGTGACTCTGCTCCATCATTCAGTGAGTGCCTCTTCTTCATTTTTCTTGCACTGCTCTTGCTCTGCCTTCTCTTCATCTCCTTTTTGTCCCATTATACAAGTGGCTTTTTTTCTTCATTTCTTTGCTTTTACCTTTTCTCCTTGTCTTCTTTCTTTCCTTCCACTCTCTGACAGTGTTTTTGATGCCTCCCCCTTGCCTCTCTTTTTATTGTCCAGCTGCATTGTCTATTGTATTACTTGCCATTATCTCCAAATATATTTTGATAGGTTTTCCCCCTTTTTCCTTGTTCCCTTTAAGGCACCAGAAAGCACTAAAGGTTAGAGAGGGAAACTGAAAAGCATTCCAGTAGTTTTCCATCAGCCTGTGTATAAAGCGTTTCTTTTTCCACTTGATGAGAAAGCAATAATCAGTTTCCCCCTGCATCAAGCTCTTTTACACAAAGAGGTTGCTGCAAAAAGAAACCAAATAGATTTCTAACTGGCCTCCCCCTTATCTCTGCCTCGGAGCCCGGTGAACCCGCAGCCTTTTCCTTTGCTGCGGCTGCTGCTGCCCTGTGAACCAGACACCAGGTCGAGGGGGATGAGCAGCATCACGGCTCGTCAGCGCGGGTGCCCGGCCGATCTTGGCAGGGCTTGTGGATTAGGCACTGTGATTTATTCCCCACCTGGAAAATTTAAAGCCTTGGTGCGATAGCAGGGAAAGGAGATCTCGAACTTTGCAGTGCCTGAAATGGTGGCAAAATGGAGGGCACAGGAGGAAATGCTTCGGCACTAAAATTAAGCTTCAATTTTCAGACTAAACATCACCCAGTCCCTTAAGTACCCACCACAGGGGTCCCAAAATGGCAATATGTGTGCAGAGAACGGGTCCGCTTTAAGGCAGTATGGACTGAAATGCAGTTTTCAATCTGTTGATTACAGCGTGCTCTGCTCCTCAGCGTTGTCGCTACAAGAAGAAGTCAGAGCACGCTCCGGACACCACTTGCTGCTCCTAACACACATGCTATGGGCTCCCTTACTCTTCTGCACCCGCAGCCACGGACCCAGCTGGGACAAAATGTCCCCAGCAGAGCCCTTCCCTGCACCATAGAGCCCCTGATTTGGGGGGGCTGGTTCTGTCAGAGCCCACCAGATTTGCCCCAGACCAGCGTATCCCACAGGCGAGGGGCTGGGACCAGAGACTGCCCCAGAACGGCTCTCCCTGGACCCTATAATGACGGGGTCAGAGCCCCAGAGCTGGCCAGTCGCAGGTGTCCCCTTGCCCACAAGCTGTCCCCTGCGGTGGGGAGGTGTGTGGGCTGCAGTGGCCCACAGCAAGCCGGGTACTACGTCAGTCGCTGTAAGCATTTCTGCCAGTTTAGGAGATGAAACAAAACACAATCCTGAAATTACGCTTAATAAGGCGAAGGGAAAATGAGAACGTACAGCCAGAAGGTGAGAGCCCCATTATGAAAAATCTGGTCCTCTGTTTTTCTTTAAAATATAATTTCAGTCAAATGGATCTTATTTGCACAGTTGCATTTGTCATTCTGTCTCTTTTCTGCAACCACACGATACTTTTATCTCTGATGAGGAAATATTGTAACTGCCTTTGTCTCATTCTCTACCTTTCCTACGGTTCTCTGCTTTCTTCCCCAGCACAAAAAAAAAAAAAAAAAAAATAGATATGAGTCCCTCATCCAAGGCACAGTACCAGAGGTTTAATGTTGACAGTGTACTTTGTCACTTTGGCTCTGGAAAAGGCTTACAAAAGCTTTATTAACAGGCTCATTAGCACGGCCTGATTTACTTCTGCAGACTTTACTCTTTTACTAGTTTCCAGGAGCATCAGCATCAGTTGCAGGGCTAATGAATTCACTCAGATTTGCATGCTAATGAAGCTCCCATGACTCTCTGTGCTCTCTACTTCAAATCAATCTTTGCTGTTAGTTGAGGAATATTAATAGAAATAAAAGTACAGGGGAGCACCAGACGTTTCAGTTGGACTTGCTGTAATCCCAAGCTGCTGTGCAATTCATATTTCATACATTACACTGTTTCAGATCTTATTTCTTTCGTGCCTTATTGACTCTAACTGTGCAGGAGACATCACCTTGAAGAAATTCCTAGTATAGTGGTTGGCCAGCAACTCAGGGGACTACTTACCTAAAATCATACTTGAGCTCTCAATAAATAGGTCAGTCACCTAAGTGCTTCCATGCACCAGTGCAGTTCCAGGTATTTTCCTCCAAACATATGAATTTCATTTCCTTTTGACAGAAGGAGGAAACCTTTTGACTTCAGTTGCCTATGCTGCCTGGCTGTGCAGTGCATCGCACACAAATGAGGTGAGGAAGCTCCCCTTAACTAGACCGTAAACTCAGCTGGGGCGAGGGACCCAAGCCAGGGGCTCTCTGGACGGGGGCTGCAGCCAGACAGGGAGCAGAGACATCTCTGGGGACGTGACAACAGGCTTCCCTGCTAGAAGCAATGAGGGAGCCAGCACCAAGCTCATTCCTTCAGCTTCTGAACTACCTGAGCTATCAATTCATTGTGCTGCAGCTGCCGATATAGGCGTTAATGTATTTGTACCTTCCTGGAGCGTAATGACATAGGCTGAAAAGTCAGTCTGTGCCTGGATGCCTTTTTAACAGGGACTGCTTTGTTTTGGGCTGTTGGAAGAAAAGCAAAAGGAATTTGGAAGTGCAAGGAAGGATTCAGAGCCCCAAATCTTCTGCTCTAGTAGGTCTGTAGGATGCCTGCCTCAGAGGAACAAACTCACAGACCCAACCAAAACAAATAGATAAGCGATGCGCCTCTGTTAATTGGAGAAGTTGCTCCTTCACCCCACTTTAATTTTAGCAACGCTGAATGCTGGTAGATGACTGAAGCCCTAGAAAGAAATCCCATTGTGCAATCATGTTTTTACAAGAATATTTTTGGCTTCTTAAGTTAAGTGCACTTAACACATCCAAATTAATGGAAAAGAGGATTCTTCACTGAGCAGCCTCCTGTGCCTGCTCTTCTTAATTTGATACAATAGCAGAGCATACATTGAGATTAAAACGCTCTTTTGGATGCTCAATTGCAAGAAATCATTCAGCAAAAAATGGGGCACCATTTGCATGATATCTCTTGCGAGTAAGGATAATCAAACAGCTCCATTTTCCTTGCTGCAAAAATAACACAATTCCTACATACTTCTTTTTTTTTTTTTTTTACTTTTTTTTCTTTTTTTTTTCCCAAAGAGAAGTAAAGAAAACTAAATAAAATGAAAAGCAAGCTGTGGACTAATTATCCTTTTCTAAATGACTTCATATTGTAAAATAGCCTATTGAATGCATAATGAACATCATTACCACCAACTGCTTGCAAGTGGAGGAAAGCAGAGCGGTCATCCCATCATTACGAGCGCTTGTTTCATGAGTGATGCAGAGTGCCAAGGTAAAGCCGATGCTTCGTGCCCTGGCTGCCAAAAAAGCAAGCCGACAACCTCCAACTTTTACTTACGTTCAGTAGCACCTCACCCTGCCTCCAACTCCAATCCCTCACTGTCCTCTAATGAGCTTTGAGGGCCTCGGATGCTGGTTGCAGCACGGACATGCGTTTTGGGGATTGGCAGCTCTTCCACCAGCTTCCCAGCTGGAAACAAAGGGCTGGGCTGTATCTTCTGCTGTGGGAGGTTTGAAGGGGAAATGAGCATTAGGGCACTCACCAGGGTGGAGGTGACAACCTTGTGAGCATTTTTTAGTATTTATAGCAGCATTCCCTGCAAAGCAGAATCATTTCCTGGGAGAGGCTGAAAGAGCCCAGCCCTACAGCTCCTTTTTCCTCCCAAGCCCCAAACCAGCTCCCGCAGGCTGTGAGGGACCATCCCCCCTATCAGTGAGTGCCTCCTCTGCCCGACACGCACACGCTGCTGCCCCTGACCTTGCTGCAGACAAAACTCCCATTCCCCCTCTCTTCCTGACTTTCCAGCCAAACGGAAATGAATGCCAAGCACGCAGTGCCTGGATTACACTTGCACAGAGATGAAATTACTCGGAAAGATTAAAATCCTCCTCCTGAGTTAGGAATGTTCCTAAATGGCATGTTCTGGATGGTTTCCCTGCTTTCAAGCAAGTCCCAGTTGCATTGTCCTCACGGGGGCTGTGCGACAGAGGTGCGTGGCCATGAGGGATGGCCACTCCGCTGTCTTCCTTCCAGGTTCACCCTTGATTTAGCAAATCTGTTTTATGCTCTAAGGCTAAGAGGTCATTTGTAACAGTTTGGCCTGGATCACCCTGAATGAAAACATCCAATCAAGCCCTAATTGTGACAAATTATATTAGTCTGTATTTGTGCAGTTTGCATTGCAGCAACTTAATTCGGGCTGTGCTTAGGTTGTGGAAAGCAGGCGAGGCTGAGGAGGTCCCTTCCACACGCAGGGAGGTGCACACTGGAGACCGGAGCTTCCCCGCTGGCTCCATCCCGTTCCCCCTCCCTGGCTTGACCATGAGCATGCTCTCATCCCAAAGTGCTGCTGTACTGCCACTGAGATGCTGTCTAAGGGTTTTGAAAAATCAGGCAGGTTAGTCCCACTCCACGTTCAATGCTGGCTGAAAGTCCTGAGAAGAAAGAGCATCTGGCCTGTGATTCAGAAAAGTGAGGTGCAAGGAAGAGGAACGTGATGGGATTGCGTGTCATTGCCCCACTATTCCCTGTCCCTATGGGGAAGGTTCACTGGACCTTCAAATGCTTCTCTCTAGCCCAAGACCTGACAGTGAAGCTAACCACAAAAAAAAAAAAAAAAAAAAAAAAGGAAAGAAATCCTAAAATTAATTTTCCTACATGACATATTTTAAAGGGCACTGTCAATTGGCTTTATAATTACATTTCTAAATCACTGGAAGATTACACTGAAGGGTGAACTTTACAAAACCTGAATATTTTTATTTTTTTAAAATTGAAAACCTTTTTGGGGATTTAAATACAATCCTTCGGTGCTGTAACCCCATGTAACAGCAAGAGCAAGGAAACGGCTAGAATACGCTACCCTTGTTCCTGCTCATTTGTACCTCTGATTTCCCACTGAGGCCACTAAACCTCCTGGGATTCAGCGGTTCCTTGTCTAGGGATGAGCAGCATGGTTAATCACAAGTGCTCAGGTCTCTCTAAAATTATGACACCACCCTCATTCCTCAGGATCGTGAGAAAAGGCTTGAAGTGTTAATATTTAAGGCAAGAGGTTTATTTTGCTCTCTGGTTTTTGAGCCTCCCAGATATCCCCACTTCATGCCTTCAGGCTTTTCTCTGCAATGAGGAAAGCTCGGAGTATCTTAACTGAGAGCTGAGCTTCTCGCCTTATCAAATTGCTCCAGGTCTGAGAGAGAAACTGGGTGTCAGGAGACTCAGCAGAGATATCTGCCTTTGGGGAAAAATTTGTTCTGGAAACACCGAAACGAGCCAAAGAGATGAGATCCTGCATGGGTGGGCACCCTCCCAGTAACCCCAGCCTAAACTCCACCTTGTTTCCCATGCCCTGTGGAAAAAAACCCAACAAATCTTGGCTAAATTTCAGGGGACATTCGAGAAAGGCATCTGGGTTAAACAAAAATGTGATTTAAAAACATGCTGGCTCAACCGCGGCGGATTTCAACATGACTGCTCCACGCTGAAATCGGGCTGCTCTCACCTGAGCCCCCTTTGCTGCGAGAAGAAATCCAGTTTAACTAGTTAACTTTGCCCTGTGAGCAAACTCGCTGCCTAGTCTTAACAAGGCAGAAAAGAAGCAGCACAAAGCAGCTCGACTTTGTAGTGCTCGGGCTGGCCAAATGCACGTAGGAAATGCTGGAGCTCCCTGTGCTCCTCCACTACAGGAATCTATGGGAAGTTTCTCAAAGTCTTACAAGCACAATAAGCTAATGCAGCCTCTCAGCACAGGGAAGATTTATTTCTCTCTCTGACATACATGGACCCAGATTCTCTGCTTGTATAATCCGCTGGCTTAGGTGGATTTACACCAGATATTGGCATTTGATCTATGAGTGGTCTTGGTCTTCTGGCTCTAGGGTGAGTGAAAGAATAAAGTTCAGAGGACAATTAATAGAGAAAAACTAGTCTTACGTGTGTTGAAGACAACAAAATTGCAGTTTGATATCAAATAGTCATCTGAAGAAATAACCTTGAGAAAGCCGGTTACTTACATACCGGGAAGCTATTGGCAGAGGTGGGAGTACGCTCCTGCCATGTCAGACCAAAAAGCCAATATTTATGTATACGATGGGTATCTGGTGACTGAAACACTACTGCACTTCACTGATTGTAATTAAAAAAAATAACAATCGGAACTCAGGATAATCCCGCAGGCAATCAAAAGCTGCGTCAGTAGCCAGTGCTGGTGATGCGCTGTGGCTGTGCTGGACGGGCTACAGAGAGCCCTGACCGCTGGAGACGGGAGGTGACAGCGTGATGAGCCTAAAGGAGCGTGAGGTAATCGCCTGGAGAGTCTGGGGAGAAAAGCAAAGCGACATCACGTAAACTACGCAAATATGTATGCGTATACAGCACCTTTAAATGAATTTACAGGTTACACTGAAAAGCCAGCTTTCGTGGCTCTGAACAGACAAAAAGCATCAAGTGATTTTGCATCTAAGATGAGCATGTTGGTGATTTTAACAGCATTTGGTCTACTGAGACAAGAGATGGCCTGGAATGATAAGCAGCAGTTCAAAGATCTATCTAAATATGTTTGGCAGTTCCCCCGCCCTTTGCCTCGCAGTATGTATGTACCACAATCGAGACTATACCCTGGAAATTACCACTCTCCGTGGGGTTCTCATGTTAAATTATTTCAACTAAGCAAGGCCAAATGCTCTCAACTTAGCCAGAGATAATCAACTAATGTAAAGTAATTTCCAACAGTTATATTTTTCTGCTTCAGGCTTTAAAAAAAAAAAACAAACCACCACCACAGAAAATTGGGGTGGAAAGGAATAAGCGGCATCATCTATCGCTTGCCAGTGCTGGATACGGAGCCCAAGCCATCCTCTGTGATTCAGCAGTAGCAAGATGGGGCTCAAAGCCCCCCTGTGCTTGACATCGCTATGGAGACTACGTGGATGAGATCTTTCTCATTAGTCCATCCCCTAGCGTAAAGCTGCAGGAATTAGTCTCACTTCCAGAGCTTTTTAATTACACTCAAATACAAGTGCACCGGTCAGACAAAGAGGCTGCATTACCTCCGAAATTTCAGCTCGTGGTACTCCCTCCTTAAAGCATCATGTTTGCTGTTTGCATGGACATTCAATTTACAGTAGCCATTTCTTGTAGCAAAACACAACACATTTCACTGTATATTCAGAACCTCATTGCAACAGAGATGAAATTTCATAATTTGCATAATCAGGTTCTGAGCTGAAAGTTCTGATTTTGGACGTACCCCTGAAATAGAACAGGGTTTTCTTTTGCCTCGTGTTTTGTGAGATAGGACCCATCATTTTTTAAATAATTGTGTAATTCTGCTTTGCTTTTGCCAGTATGCCCCATTATCAGTCAAACTAATAGGCCTGGAGAATGAAAGTCCCAAAAGAAATCCTCCAACTTAATAAAATAAATACAGTTAATGATGATAATTAAGTCACTGGGGATAATTGAGAGATTATCCAATTACTATCTGTAATTCTTTGGCTTGCAAATAAGATAAGAGTGTGTAGAGCTAATCCGTTCTAATAATAATAACAGTGATTTAAAAAAGCAGGGGGAAAAAGCACAAAAACTCCCCAACCCAGGAATTATTAGATTTCTTCACGACTCGAGGTATTTTGCCAGTTTAATTGCCTAATTTGAGGTTTTTCGAATCTGGAATGATTTTTTAGGCAGCTGTTCCAACAGCGGGCTCTTGAAGAGGTGGAGATCCTGAGCCAGGTCTGAATTCCCTGCTGCAGGTCCTGAGGAAACCCTGCTGTCCCCTAGACCCAGCCTACGACGGGTGCGCGTGCTTCTAGCAAAGGTCTTGGAGTAACCACAGGTGAACTGCTTACAGGTAAGAGGTGGGTTCGATCTAGAGTTGCGCTCTGAATTCTGACAATAAATTCAGAACAGAAGCATCACGCCAGCAGGCTCTGCGGGACAAAAGATCCCTGAATCCCCCAGCAACGGCAGTCACGCGCTTTTGTGGTTGACTTTGCAGACATTCACTGCCACGTGGTCACCTTGTCACGGCGCTAAGGAGAGGTGGTTGATCTGCTGTGGCCAGGTCGGGGAGTAAGGTTTTGTCCTACGTGTTTTTCAGTCTGCGACAGCCTGTGTCACGGTGGTTAGAGTTTTCTAATTTAGCAAGTGGACTGGGGACATGAGCCAAACCCCAGGCAGACACAATGATGCATGGGGTAAGTTTATACGTTCAGAGATAGGCACCGTTTTTGGGGAGGTTGCTACACTTCTGTTACAAGTATTTGTAGGGCCCTGTTTGGCACTGGTGATTTAAGGAGATCTAAATACGGCCCCCAGCAAGTCAATGAAGGTTGTGTTTAATTTTAACATGTGCATAGTTCCTTTGGATCTCATCCACAGAAATCAATGGCAAGGCTGCTGATGGCTTGATTGGCTTCGGATCAGAGCCAGAAAATTTTGATTGTAGAGATCGAATGCTTAAAATTAATTATGTGACTAATGCTTCACTGGATTAGGGAATCAATTAATGAAAGTGGGGTTCTTGTTATAAGATTTCCATTAACTTTCATGCAGATTGTTTTTTTCCTAGATGTAAATGGTATATTCATTGCCCTTGAATGCATCTGGGTAACCTGGGGGGAAAAAAAATAGGGTTGATATAACCAGAATCTTCTAAAGAACCTATTACAAGGAGTAGGTGATTCTGTACAGGAAATTAAATCCTTGCATTGAAAGACCTCGTGCCAAGACATCACACCAAAAAGGTAACTACCAGAAAGCTGTTCCAATCCTATTTATGCCAAAAGCTCTTCAGAGCAATCTGGGATTGACAGAGCTGGAAGGCGATTGCCTTCACAGGCAAAAGGATCAGAAATGATATAGTAAAGTGCAACTCCTTCTCCGCACATCTCTTCCCATCTTTGAGTAGCTGCGGGAGAGGAAAGCATCCTTCAGCAGCTCAGTTCCTCCTTAGCAGGCTTCTGTGAGAGCAACCCTGCTCCCAACCCCATCCAGTCCTACCAGCCCAGTAATACTCAAGGCTCTCTGTGAACTCGGAAAAAATCCCTGAAATCAGGTGCTGGCCGGGGTAAACCTCCTCTGCTGAGGACCAAAAGCTGCTGTAGGAAGGGATGGCTCGCAGGGAAGGTCTCAGCCTACGCAAGTAGCACAGGCTTTGACGGGCTGCACTTTATGGCAGCGTGTTTTTATTCCTTGGCCGCAAAGGATGCCCTGGGCAGCCAGCTCAGCTCTGGAGAAATTCCACTCCTCATGGTCCCCAGGTACAGCTGGAGCCCTGAAAGGGAGCTGCCTTTGGCCAAGGGAGCCGGTGCGCGTGTCCGTACCCACACAGGCGGCTGTAATGGCAGAGCAGCACAGTAAACCGCAGAACGTTTCCGAAAATATTGCTTCACGCTTGGGTGAGCAAAGCACGCCTTTATCTGAGAGACAGCGCAGGGTGTAAATGACATTTTAATTGAGAAATTGCAAATGCCAGCTTTTGCTTTTTTTGGTTTTTATTTTGTTACTAAAAAGGCCCGATTGTTTGTGGGGATAGCTCTGAGTGAAGCTCCCTGAAATGAGCCCACTCTCATTTTTGCAAACTTTCGCTCCTTCCTTCTGGCTTTGCTTGCCTGGGTTCTCCTCCTCCTTCCCATTAAAGATGTCTCTAGGCCCCCAAGCATTTCTGAGCCTCGCTCGCTTGCAGCTTGGCGATCTTCCCCTGCATCATTTGCCGGCTCAGAGGGGTGGTCTGGCTCTCCTGCCCCTTCCCTCCTTGCCGTTGGGCAGGTGTAAGTGAGGCTGACAGTCTGCTGAGACGCAGCCTTGTCGCCTGGCGGTGGAAATCAGAAAAAAAGGCTCTGTTGAGAGCCTCAACGTGAAGCGTTTTTTGCTGGGCAATCTGTGAGCGCGATTTCCCCGTCCCCAGAGCAGCTGGTAGTGTTGCATCCATTGAGGGGCTCACAGGAGGGTCTCTCAGGTTCGGCACCTGACCGCCGCCATCCATTTGGGCCACGGTGTGCTGCAGGTGTTCTGTCTCCTCCACCCTAAAATACCATTCCTGGAAAGTTGCCGTTGCACCTGGAAGCATAAGGAACACCTTAAGACTTTGTGCATCTTCACAGGTCTTTGCCTATTTCTTACATGTCACTGTCGCGCTCCAGAGGACCGCCATTCACCTAAGACTTGTCAGGAGCATGAGATCCTATGGGATCTCTCTTTTTGCTGCTGATGGAAAAAGCCACTAGTTTGTAGCCTGAGCTGACAGCATCCTGACTGCTGCAGTCTCAGATGTCCCTGCTTGCTGGAAAGCTTCCCTTTAGGAAGGGGAGCGGAGCACAACCTCATTCCTCAGGACAGTCGATGAGCCATCAAGCACAGGAGTTGGACGTGGCCAGACAGGAGGTGAGGGCAGGAAAGGGAGAGGATGGAGCCAGCTGTACTAAATCACTGCTTCTCATGGGCAGCTTTATGCTGGCAGGGCTCCGAGAGAGCCCAGGCTGGAGGTGCAGAGCTTCCCACCCTGCCGGGAGATGCAATGGGAGCAGGAAGCACTTCCAGCTGGGAACTCAAAACCGCAATTGCAAATTGCACCCTCCGTGCTCAGGGGCGTGAGTCGAGCCCATTAGCCAGCTAATCCTCACAACAGGCTTTTGTGAGGCTACTATTTTGTTCTGGGGAAATGTATGATCTACTGATTACACAGTATCCCAACATGCCAAATGTACGCTTGAAACCAGTAAACAATAAATATTTAATTAGCCGGTCATTTTGACAATAACAACAGGCAACAATTAAACTGGCTTTTCATTTCCCGTTCGTTTAGTTGTCAGTCTTGTGCAGTTATAGTTAAAAGCCAGCTCCTGCCTTGACCACAACCTTTATTAAGATTGTGAAGAGAATATTTAGGTTTGATCTGAGCTTTTGATCTATGTCTCTGATTTCTCCTGCTGTTGCACAGATTGTGGGCATGACTCAAATAACCAGTAATATAATGTGGGTTGAATTGGAAACTTAGAAGCTTATTCATTTGAGTCTAAGAGTGCTAACCAGGATTTCAGAGAGTGCTAACCAGGATTTCAGAGAGCAGTCACGCTTGGCAACGCAGTTATGATCCAACCTGAAACTGCTGAGCCACTCCATTCCCATCAGGACTTTGCTCACCTCATCTGTCCATGTACACTCTACTTCTCCCCACTGAGCCCTTCGTACATCCTCACCCCTCTGTGCATTCCTCTTTACTCCACTCCTGTTTGTCCACAGCCCTTCTGCTGAATCCCAAAGATGCTTGCCAATGGGATGTCAAATTTCTAAAAGGAAAAGGGAAGAAGAAAGCCATTCTCAAGCACTAAATGGAATTTCCATGACACCTATGTTTGCATCTACCGCCTCTATATCTCAATTCATCTCTCATTCAGTCTGCGTCTTTGCGTGGATCACCAGAGTGTGCAGGTGGACTCCCTTCTTCGCAGGTTTGCTGGAGAAGCCTAGGGCTGGAAACCAAACTGTTCTTATAGCAAATCTACCTCCTCCCGCGTTAAACACCTATCTCCAGAGCAGACACCTAGCTGTGTGGGAGTAGGATAAAGAGGGACCTTCTCCCACTGCAGATGAAGCCCCTCCTGCCCCTGACAATGATGCATCTGCTCTTACAATTTAAGCAGGGCTTCCCTTACACAGCTGTCAGCCAGGGCACACAGGTATGACCTGGAAAAGAACGAGGATTTGGGTTGGTTCTGCTCAATAGCTGTCTGACTGCAGACAAGTCGTTTCACATCGGTTTCCCTTTCCACCCTTTCCTGTGTTGTTTATATGAATGTGAGATCTTTACAGCACATTGATGTCTCCCTGCTGTACCCAAACGGCGTTTAGCCCTGTGCAGCCATGACACTGTTGGAGACACCAGAGCACTGTTGTAGACATACACACCAGACACACATTCACTTACAAATATTGCCCCTTTTTACATATATCCCTTTCACTACCGCAATGCCACATCCTGCCCAAAGTCTTCACGTAGCAGCAAACTTTTAACTTAACAGTTTAACCAAGCCTTGTTCGATTTCAGTGAATGTCAAAGTTGGTTCCAATTTAATTTTGCCTTTGATGAGAAATGAAAATGGAGCCCTGAGTCCCTCCATACAACAGAGGTAACGTCCTGCAAAATAAATGGAATTAATTGTAGAAGTCAGCTTTGAATCAAGTCTGCTGTGCTTAGAACTACTAATCAGAAAGCATTTACGGAGTCACGAGGAGCTGATAAAACGTGTACACAGTTTTAAATATCCCATTGTAATGCGTTGTAAACCTTAATTTAAAACAAGACAGCTTAAAAGCTTTATGGATTTGATTGATGATATCCCCTCTGTATTGATGGCTGAACCCAGCATTCTGTTATTTCTGCTTTGTCTTGCTAACAACAAAGTTCAGAATGATAATATATTTTACAAAAAGCTTTACTATTATGCTGCTGCAAAAGTGACATTAAATAATGATAATAAGCCTGAGCCACAACTTCACGTAGAAACAGTTCTGAAGACGACAAATTTACATACCGCAGGCACAGAGGCTGCTGGCAGCACAGGGATAACGCTCCAGCTCTCCAAATTATTAGCATGAGAACATCCCACAAAGCAAAGGGTGAAAGAAGGGCTCATTTTGGAAGTGGAGAGGTTCAAACTCTCCTGCTAGAGCAGTGTTGACGGGGAGCTCATCGGTCTGTGGCTCTCCAGCCGGGCTGGCAGAGGTCTCACCCCAAGAGACCGAACAGCCACAGGGCATCTCCGATAAACCCTGCTAGAAACGCTGAGTCGTTTTCTCCCTGTGAAGAATTCCAGTTCTGCAGGGGGAAGAGCAAACCCAGCATTTTGCTTTCATAATGCGACATTAGTACTTCATTTTCCTCCACTGATCCCAGCTTTGTACCGCGGATAAACCAGAGCCAACAGCCGGCAGAGCAGAACAGCAGCTTATCCACAGGAGCTGCACAAGGTGCTGCATTGCTGGTCCATGGGGAGGGAGCAGGGGCTGATAAAGCATCTTCGGCACCTTTGTTCCTTCTCCTCAGACTTGTACTCATGGCATCAGATATGGGGGTGGGGAGCCACGCTTTGCCACCATGGTGCATTAATTCCTGCTTAACTGAGGGCACTTAACTGCTTTAAGATCATCTGAAGAAAGGCTATTTAAAGCAGGAAAAATTCAGTTTCTAGAAACAAACCCTGTCTGACTCTCACAAACATATGAAATATGCACAAAGAAGAGCAGGGAACTCGCAGCTTTGAAAGGCAACGGCTTTCCCAGCAACAAGAGATGGTCTCACGGGTCTCACTCCAACAGCGGTGAAGACCCGGTGGGACAGTCATCTTCACACACCCGAGCGGGATCACAATTGGGTTGCTGCATGATTCAAGGGTGCACAAATTCTCACGCCTCTGTTGCACTTATATGTCAAATGCACCCTCACTGTACAGATCAGCAATGAAAAATTCAAAAGTTGTATTGATGGGCAGCCACTCCCGTGCAAAACTGAGTGGCAGCTAATCACAATCCATTAGAAGTAATTATGGCAGGAGAAAAAAATCGACCCTGAGAAACAACCACAAGGTTGTTGCAATGGAGCATTGACAGCAAAAAGCATATTTACATTTAAAAAAACTCTATGATTTATTCAAGCGGACCTGAGTGGTGGATTGCAAATTTGGAAATGATAGAGGTTTGCTGTTTGTATAAATTAATATTACGATTCCACAGGGCAATATAGTTCAAAAGTCGACAATGACTCTTGAAATACTGTTCAGAGACTTAAATGAAACAAAAAAAGCCTCTGCAGTTAAAAGAACTTGTTCTAAGCTTTATGGGAAATGCTGTCCGACAATAAAATATTGCGTGCAGTCGCCAGAACAGCCAACAACTTCAAGTTCTATCTTCAGTCTTACATTTACAGTGGATCAAATTTATGCCTATTATCACCAGGAAATAAAATATGTAGAAAAAAACCGCACAATGTCAACAGCAGCTCCAATTGTTACGCAGCCTCAGAAGTGGGACTTCCTAAATCTACCCTTGGAATTTGTAAGTTAATAAATTAATTGTAATTAACGTTTACATGTCTTTACATTTAAAACGCAAGCAAGCATTTACGTTCAAATTTACCTCACAAACCCCATAATTACAACACTTGCGTGCGTGATGGGAGTAGCTGGTAGTTTCACTGTCTGGCACAATTCTAGAAGTCGGATTTTATGATCTCATGAACTTGCACATCGTAGCCCAGATTCCCTGCTTGAAATGAAATCAAAACAATTCAGCACTGTAAAATTATGCAGTTTTACCTGTGCCATTAGGGGTGTCTTTTGTGGAATTAGTAACAAGGTTGAGATGGGAAGGAATCGACGTTTCCTGTTTCGTATGCACACAGATGCAAGGAAATGCAGATTTTTTTCACGAGATATACACCTATACGTGCATGTATAAAGAGCTGGAAGTCTACCAGTACCAGAAATGCGTTTGTGTGCAAAGATACAGCAGGTTTCCACTGCACGGAAAGAGGGCTGATGGAGACCTCGCTCTTCCCTGAAAAACAGAGCTGGGAGTCAGATAGAGGGGAGCTAAAATCTTACCTCTTCCATGCAGGAGAGATGCTGTATTACAGAAAAACACGTAGAAACGCGGGGAAGGGAAGCAATTACAGAAGCTGGGCTGTGTTTGGACCCAAAAGAGGAGGCTCTGAGGACATTTACTAGGTTGAGTCTCAGCAGAGAAATGCCAAGTTTCTGGCTCTGATGAGGGTTAGGTGTTGGATAAGTATTATTTCCAGCACTTCTAAGGTTAAAAACTACCCCAGGGCTTATTTTAGGGTCTTCAAGATCTAAAAGCGTGGATTGAAGCAGCTAAGACCTACTTTAGGCACCGAAGTAATTTTATGCCTGGAGAACATATTTCAGAACCGCGATTATTACCATTACTGTGCTAAAACTGTGCTCAGCAGTTCATGGAACAGAAGACATGCCTCCTGTCCTGGCAAGCTGGCAATCAAAGGTGCCAATCTTGCAATTCTGCGTACGCAGGCAGACCGCAGTGGGAATACAGCGGTGCCATCCGAGGGTGCGGTGGGCTGCGAAACCCCGGACAAATGTAAAATCCGAGTGCGAGGAGAAAACTGTAGGGATGGGAAAGGCACAGCAGGACCCTGGTATGGAAATAAGCTCCCTTCAGACGCTGCTCCAAGTCAGAAAAAATGATCATAATAGTCTCTTCTTGTATTAAAATCTATGAATTTAGGAGAGAGGAAATATGAGGGAGATAAGAATTTACGATTCAGGCTTTTGATTTTACACATGCATGCAGACTCCAGGAAATCTGTACTGCTGCTTTTTAACTCTTCCTCAGATGGACACTAAATATTTCAGTCCAGTAGCTCGTCGTTATTTCCCATCTTAACAGAAATGCTATTACCAACCTTTTGCATAAATGTTCTGTACTGAGCCATGCAATTTAGGGAAGATTTTCCCTTTTTCCCTTCTCCCCTCTGGTTCTTTCATTTATGAATCTCGACAGTTTGGGTTTTTGCTCCATTCCCCCAATGTCCCTTCAGTTCATGTGCATCTGTTGTCCCAGGACACAACACATTTAGAGAATTGATCGTTAGCATGTTAAGTTTTTTCCCCCTTTCCTTGTGGAGAACAGAAAGTCATTTTTCAGGTAGCAGCTGACAGATCTGCAGGCACCTCTGGATTGCTCCATTTTGCTAGATTCAATGAACCACTTGACAAAAGTTAATTGGAGTATTGCTGTCTGGGCTGGGAAGGCCCACTGAGAGATGGTGGAAGCATCTCGTTTCTCACAGCAGTTCAGCCAGAAAGCTACCCACCATGATTTTTCTTCTTATTATTAATAAACCATACAATAATTGCACCCTTTACAAGCAGCATGGATTTGAATCCATGTTGTTAAGCCTCCTGCATCGCTCTGAAAACAAGTTGCACCGTGCCCCAAATGCTCAGCCAGGAGGTGTTGCATACGTAAAAATGCTACTGGTGTCCATAACGACGGCAGCAATAGAGGTGCGAGTCCACTGCAAAAACTCCCTCGTGCTGGGACAACCTGGTGTGCTCCTACACGTGCAGCTTCGTAACACATCAGCTGCTTAACTTGGTAAGCAAAGAGGGCTGGGAGAAGAAGCCGGATTGGTTCCCCATGTCACACCTTTTGTGGATTTTCTGCTCTTTACTCCTTTCCTACCCACTGTTCAAACTGGCCTACGAATGGGCCAATTTATGGGTCAAACCAATATATGAACAACTCAGAACGGCCCAATAAGTAAAAACTTGACTCAGGCATATGTTGGGTGGTCGTTTTCCCTGGGGAGTTGCTTTCAGGTAATGGGAGACAGCTCCATCTCCCAGGCTGGCGCTCCGTGTCATTAAACAAAGCAAAAGCGATCCTGACACCAACTTCCTGACAAACAACTTATATTTGCCACTACATAGATTAATCTTATTATATACGCTAATTCATTTCGATGAGGAACCACAGGTTGGATTACAGTATCTCCTGATGACAGGTTAGTTCTCATGAATATCTCAGCTCTGAGTTTACTAAGGCTCCAGAACCCCATTTGCGGCCCCCACACGCTACCAAAGGCTCGATCAGGATTTGCAGTCTCAGGGCTTTACAATGCGCAGCAGAAGGATGGGGTAGAGCTGCACAGCTGCGATGTCCTTAGTGCAAACGAACTTCATCACTACTCTGCCCTGGCTCCCGCTCTCCCCTTCTTGACCACACATGAGATCTCCGTGCTTCTACCTGTACTTTTAAATGACGCAGAGGAAGCCTGTCTCATTATCAGCTTGCACAGGTAAAATCTGGGCCCCTCACTCATCCCGTTCTTTCAGAGGAACAGCATGTAGCTCCGCAAGCCAGCACTCTGCTTAGCTGTAGCGTTCAACAGGAACGGAAAGAGAGCCTCAGTCCAGAGGAGGATATTTTGCAGAGGCAGCTAAAATTAGGATCTGGCCCTGGGAGTGCGTTTGCAGACATCTGGATATGCTGCACAGCAGCAATGCTTCTGTGGATCAGCAGCGTAATTGCAATAAATAATTCAAGAAACAGCAAATGATGCTAAAAGTGAACCCTCCAGCTCGGTGAAACAGCTGATCGCGCTCTTGCCTGCAGCAGGGATGCCTGCCAGGGTGGGTAGCAGGTATTAGGGAGCACAGCGGGTCCCCATGGGACTGACAGCGATCAAATGGGGCTGCAGATGGACAGCCAGTCCCTCTGGCAGCCTGGTTTTAGCCTATAAATGTGTGACTGTAGTCTTTGGGTCCCCGATGGGCTCTTCTACTACCTTAGACTCCACGATTTTCCCCGAACTGAAGAACATCTAGAAATCCAGAGCTGCTCCTGCACCACCTCTGCCTCCAGCTCCTTCCTGGAAAGTCCCCATGTCCCTAAATACCACAGTCTCTAAAAAAACCCCCAGTCATATCTCCTAACAGCTCTCCAGGCCAGTGAAGATGAGCTGTGAGAGCAGAACATGTTACACGTAACTTAGCAGGATGGAAGGATGTCGGTCCCTTTTCATTTTCTGTTTCTTCCCAACCATTTCTGGCTCTGCTGCACTGATGCTTCACAGCAGACACCACACTGCAGGTGCCTAGAGCCAGCTCTCATCTACCTTCTCACATTTTACATAACTGGGCAGTTGATCTTATGCAATATTATGTGAAAATATGGAGCTATGAGGTAACCAGCAGTGAGGATGCTACACTGGCTATCGGCAGGTTTCAAGATTTGCCACTACTGAGTTGTGTGACCCTGGTGAATCACCTCCCCCTTCTCTTTGTGCTAGATCTGCCTTATTGATAGAAGTCTTCACAGCATGAACAAGCCATGAGTGGTGACCGCGGTACGGAGCGCGCAGTCTCAGGACAGGGCGTTAGCTCTGACGGTGACACAAGTGTCAGCAGTGGTAATTACGCCGCGAAGAGGGTCAGAAAGAGTGAGGCGGCTTCTCAGCTTTACAGAACTGCACCATATGGGATTAAGAGGTGAATTTATGTCGAGAATTAAGCCCTGTGTTTCATTGTCTCGCGCACAGCCTGGGTGGATATTTTGCAATAGCCACCTTCTGGATTCCAGGGTGAAGCTGGGTAGGAATTCTCCCTTATGCCCATTACTCTTTCCTCAGGCAATCAAGACCTTGGCCAGGAAAATAGGCAATAACTCACAGATACAAAGTATAAACACAGAGGGAGTGGAGAGGAGAATTTCTCTCTGTACAGGTGACACTCCGCTATCCATCACAAACCTCGACGCCTCAGCACCGGCAGCCTCTGCTCTAACGGAGGAACTTGGCTTTGCTTCTTACAAAATAAGTCTGAACGCAGGGCTGTGAGGAAGAGACTCCTTCCTCCGGGAATGCAGGACCTTCAGTCACGTAAGTGGAGCGGCAACATCTCTTGCTTGCTTAGAATTCAAACCAGCAGAAAGTTCTTTAGTTTATTTAATCAAGACAGAAAAAAAAAAAAAGATATAAGCAGGTCAGATGGCACTACCTCCATCAATACCAGGATCCCAGGGGGAGATGGCACTAGCAGAATAAACACGCAGCAAAGCTCATTTGACCTCCCCTTACCCGACGCAGCCACCTTCCATCTGGGAGGGCTTAGAAAAAATGGGGTCTTAGAGACCCCCCCTTTTCTACCTCCTTACCTATAGCAGAGCAGAGCACGCCTTTGTAACAAAGTGTGAGCTGAAGCTACTACCTCAAACCTGGCCTTTTTAAATGATTAACAGATTAACATACAGTCATTTGTCCCACTGATGCATTACAATCTTCGCTTCATAAAAGTCTGTAATTGTGGTTCGTTCCTTGGAGCACTCAAAATTCTGACTCACATTTGAATTACAGTCTTGCAAAGACTCCTGATACATATAATGGGCAAGACGAAATCCGTCTCCTTCCTCCTCCGCCTCGCAACCTAGACGATTAAAAATCTATACACAAAATGTGGCAGGTGAAGCACATTTGCAGTGAAGTATAATTATATCCAGAATAATGAACATATGCAAAACATTCCTTCGTGAGCCAGTGCCTACCTTTTGTGAATCTCTGAGTCATGCTGGCCTCACTTTCTTCACGGCGGGTTTTTTTTAATAATTATTACTATTGCTGTTAGGCAACTCAACTGTGGAAAAAGGGCTAGGTTTTACTTTACATCCCCTCTTATCACCAGCAACATCGCCAGCTAATCCGCCTTTGGCAATGACCTACTTCAAAAAGTGGAAGGAACGCTAGGCGTTCTCAGATCCTGAGTTGGATTTGTTTCGATTTGCGCTTGGAGACGTATTTGCCTTGTAAAATGATAGCATTCCATCCACAAACCATTGAGACACACTGGAAATGGGAGCTCACAGAGTTTATCGAATTCCTTCTTCGTGCCTTGAAGAGAAAGGCACCAGCTCAAAATTTGGATTAAATGTATTTTTTTTGCCTGTCTAGAAAAAATACTTCAGGTCAAATCTGTAAAACATCCAGTAAATTTATTGTTACTGGTCCTAACTTTTCTCCTCAAACTCTTTGCCTGTTCCAACAACTGTGCTGATCTCCTGAAGCGCTGCCCATGTTATGACAATTCCTCCACAAAAACACAGAGGAGAGGTAGTGGCAGTTTCAGCAAAGGAATCGCAGAGAAGCAGCAGACAGGAATATTACTGATCAATGGCAAAAAAGATTAAAGGTAATAACATCTTTACGGCACTCTGCCAAGCAATGAGTGAAGAAGATCAAAGGAATTATGAAGTGCAAAGAGAGAGCTTGTGGCTATTAAGCTGACAAAAAAAAAAAAAAAAAAGAGTAAAAAATCCCATGGGAAATAGGAACAAAATCCTTAGCAAAAGGTAAGAATCAGATTTTCTTGTTTTGCAAAAATGAAGATGTTGGAAGGACAGGTGTAGTCTTCAAACAGTGCTTTCAGGACAGGGAGTTGGTCCTTAAAGTGCAAAAACAGAGGTGTGAATCACGTAGGAGACATCACGGAATGGATAGAAGAACTTGCAGGCACGGGAATGCAAAGGCTTCCGTGAGGCACACAGCTCAGGTCTGGCAAAGGAGAAGGAGAACCACCGTCATACAGACAAATTTTAAGGCTGGAATTGTATTTTATGCATTTAGACCTGACCTGGCTAAGAATAGGCGTAACAGCATCTACCTAAGTTTAAGGTCTTTTTGCTGAAGATGATTTAGCAGGTTTAAAGTTCAACATATTTTAAGTATTTTTTTGCGGGTAACTTGAAGCAGGAAGAAAGGGTGAATGGGATTATGAATCTTCTTATACCCTTTTATAGCATTTATAATTAACTCTAAGTCTATTTATTTTGCTACTGGGAAGCAGTCTTGCTATAATCTTCTAATTAATAAATAGCTCAATAAATCACGAGATCTTTTGTCCATGAAGAAACTTACACTGTCAGAAATAATACACACTAATATTGGTAGTAGACAACCACCTTTTTTTTTTTTCTCCTTCACTTTTTTAAAATTTATACTAAATTTGAAAATGTTAAATTACTAAATTAGTCAAAGAAATTATCCAAAGAGGGCTGGATATAGCGCCGGTTAAAATCTGTGTGAAAACTGTCATTGGCACCAAAGGGCTTTGGTGATCCAAAGTCCTAAGAATGGTTCAGCAGCTGAGATGATGCAGTAGCACAGCAGTGTCAATAGAGACCCCCTTCCTGGTGGCTGGGGGACCGGGAGGCTGCGGGAGGGCATTCCTGCAGCACAGACCTGTGCAGGTGCTGCTTGGGCTGCATTCCCACCAGAAATTCAAGACAAAATCCTTAGATGAAAATGCAAGTCTTACAGTAGGGTTCTACTACGCCCCCTCACGTGTAGTTGTCCATATTATGCATCACTCTCAATGCACTGACAAGGACCGTCCCACACCACGTCTCTGGCCATCACTTCACTTGCATAACGCGTTTCTGGGGAAGAGCTTGGTGCAATGCATACAGCAGTGGAGAAAAGTGCAGGAGACGTGGGCTTTGCCCTTTGCCTAGCTCCACGGGCATCCTGCTCCTGGGTCTGCTGCTGCCACTTTCTTCCCCTTGACTTTTTCACCTCTTGCTCAGTCGAACTGAAAGGTCTCTCAGACATAGGCCATCTCTTACTCTGTGCTTGCAATGTGCAGATTGCTGCAACATAAAATTAAAGAGCAATGAAACTTGCCACAGAGCAGCAGTAACTGACAGGGACCTGGACTTTGTCATTCATGAGCCAGGCTTTCTTCTTGTCATCACCTCAAGTCCGCTTCTGTCCTCCAAAGCAACATTAAAATAAACATTTACCATTCTGTGTGTCCTGGTACTAGACACACATAAATAAACACCTTTCACTGTTCTCTCAGGAGGCAATTGAGGATCCTTATCTTCCTTTTCTGAGTGCGGATGTGAAAGCAAAGACAGACAGGGCAAGACTTTTCTGCTAAAAACATGCATCCTGTATTTATCTAGGCAATGGCTGCGCCTTGACAGCCCAAGGGTGCATCAGTGCCTGAAGAGTGGTCCAGCATTTAGTAGCTGACATGAAGGGTAACCTGCTTGCAGCCCTTCCTCTGTGTTTCTGCTCTCATGGCACAAGACATGGGGAACCACAGCATGATGCAAAGCTCAGTGGTTTGAACCAGCTCAAAAGGATTGGAACTCCGATAAGACCCTGAGAACAACAGGAAAGAGCAACTTCTTGGAGGAGATGCGCTAGAGGAGCTCACATCTGGAGGGCTCTTACTTTCCTCTGGTGAGGGCCATGGCCAGAGCAGATTTGATGGGCTCCCAAGCTGCCCCCACACGGTGTTTCCTTATGCTTTAGCATCCACAAAAAGACAAGTCTTTATCATGAACTGTAGATTATCACAGCCATGTCTGAGAGCTGCAGCTGCTGCAGTCGGCTGCGACTCCTGGGGGAAGGTGGTTACAGTGCCTGTGGAGATGGCAGGATGCACAAGGCAAAGCAAAACAAAACCCATTTTTGTTGCATAAAATAAAAAGTCTCCTTGAAAAGTTGCTATAGTCAGAAAATGATAGCACATCCCCTAAATGTCGAGGGACATCAATCATCCTCTTTGTTTACACTGGTAAAAGACGTAGCCTCCGATATACATGCTGATTAAAAAGAGAATGTGCAACTGTTTGTTGAAATCTTAATTATTCCAGAAATCTTTCAAATACAGCTCATCAGCTGCATATAAACAGTGTCCTAGCTGCAAGCACAGGTGTGAGAAAAGGGAAGAATTCCCAATACCAAAGTAATCTGCAGCTCTAAAGACTATCGTTTCCTGCACCAGAAAATTTCTAACTGTTCCTCGTGAGTGATGCTGGCAATATTTTAGGAAAGTGGATGAGTTCCTAATGCGGGATGTAAGGTATTCGTTAAAGACCAAGTAGAAGAACATTAATTTACCTTTTAAATTATATCGGGAAACAAGTAAGGCAATGACTTCATTAGTATGTATGCATTGCCTCTGCTGGATCAAGTCAGACAAGCTCAGCTATGCCTCCTAATGCTTGCACTGCAAAACACTGCTTAATAGTCTTAACATTTTACTAACAATAATAATAGCAATAACATTTACTGATAGGCAAAGGCAGGACGTGATTCGTTGTAAGCAGAATTCTTGGTTTTCTATCTGGCTTGCAAACAGGTTCACACCGCCTCTATGAACACAGCACTTAAGTCCTAAAGCCTGCCTAAAGCCAGCCTAGAAAAGGCACAGGGAGTCTCAACAAGTCAATATTGCAAATGCCCTGCACGAACCAGGAAAGCAGCAGAATGGAGACGAATAAAAGGAAGGGGACAAATTGTTTTGTTTGGTATATGCAAGAAGTAAATAAACTATTCCCCAAATAAAAATGAGTGTACTTGCTGTCATTTATATTTTACTGCAATCCTCCCCTCTAAGCTTCGGCCGAGACTCCTGCTGGCAGACCCTTCCCTTGGCCACACAGTCACCCAAGGGCAGCAATAAATCACTGCTTCAAATGCTGAGTTATGCTCTGTTTTGGGGTCTCCAATCACAGGGTGAGATCTTTCTTCACATGTTGGCTGGATGCAGTACTAGTGCAGAAGATAAAGCAATACTTGAGTGCTCTTTGATCTGGGTATTGTCATGGGGGAAGCTGTGTCCTATGAAAAGCTGCTGTGGGAAGGGCTGGGTAGTAATTACCTGAAAATACTTTAAAGTGAATTGCCTGCTGAGATTAAGCAAGAAAATGCAACAATATCTGCATATTTTTATTCTGAAAAGAATAATCAGGAGATGTGAGGAGTTTAAAAAGTGGGATCCTAGTCCCCTGAGCCTAAGTGTGTAAAATATGCTGTTGCCAAAGAAGCTACTTCAAAGGCAAAGTTCTGGGGAACAGATGGTAGAGGCATCAGTGTGAACCAGACAACAGGGTGGAACCAGGCTTTAACAGCTAATTAATGAAGGGCATTTCTTCACAATACTTCCAGGATAGCAGCCCACGACGACACAGGGCAGAGCAAGACAGAAAGGCAGAGAATGAAGTCATCACCTCCGTGGCTGGCTGCTCTCAAGCCTCTCCCCAGTCCAACAGCCGCTCTTACACATCATTAAGAGCCAAGCTCCCCACGGGGATCAGTGGTCTCATCGACACGGATTGCAGCCCTCTTGCTTTGCATCACTGAAGTCGGGAATATTCCCACATAGCCTCTATCTGAAGCACCACAGCTTTTTAAGGCAGCTCTGGGATTTTCATGCCCAAAATAATACATCCGGAGAGGGTCAAATCAAGGAGATTCCTCTTGTTCAGGGCAGCCTGGAAGCCAGGTGAAAGCACAGTCCAGTGCATGCAGCGTTGGTTCATCAAGGATTTGTCGTAACTGGCTGGGGGATGCTCAGAGGGAGCCCTACAGATATGAGTTTTAATTGAAATGAGATTGCAGGGGATATAAACCAACATAAATGTCAGGGCACTGTTGCTTCCCCTAAAGGTCAGAACAAGCATACTGAAACCCTGCCTGAAAATGATACCTCTGACAGCACTGTTCCAGCCATCAGTGGTTACGTAGCATGGCTCATCTCTTCCAGCCTGCAAACTGGCTGGGAAGGATGGGAAAACAGCTTCACAGAGGGCTGGGGACTAGAGGGACCTTCCTGGATACAGCTGCAATGAAAGACTATTCTGATGCCTTCCAAAGGCCCAGCCCAAATTATTACAACAGCATTAATTTGCCATTATGGCTTACCAGAATCAGAGGGGAAGATTTTGATCTCTAAAAGCAAAGGCAGGCATAAGTGAAAGAAAATATATTCAGTCCTTTTAAAGTCTGTCCTAAAAAACCTTGCAGTGTAAAATATGCACTAAAATATTTATGTCAGGTTTCTGTGGTCATACGTGTGTATACGTATATGATACAGAGCAAACTCAGCCTCGCTCCTACTGGCCTTACACACTGTGAGGCTCAAAGAGCGCTTCCCCGGTGGTCAGCGGAGAGGGCTGCGTTAGCCGTGTCCATGAGCCGAACGGGACAGCACAGCTACTGATCATAGTCCCCTGCCCCAGTGAGATTTTGCTAGCGTGGAGGAGAGCTCAGGGCATCTCCTCTGCTCTCCAGCACACGCTGGGGATGTCAGGGAGCTACCACGGGCTGCCTGAGCATCCGAGCTGTAGAGGCGGTTCACGGCAGCACCTCTGGGGATGGGGTGGTTCAGCGCGTTCCCTTCCCCTGCAGCAGCCCATGTTTCTGGAGAACTGTGCTCATCTTACGGACCTGGTAATACAGGCTGAACCCCAAAACAGATGTACAGGTTACTGCTTCAACGTTAACTCATCTTCCTGGCGAAAGTAGTCCCATGGACCTCCACGAGCAGCCCCGTAATTCCTATGTGTGAAGGGCCCTGTGCACAGCACGTCCAACCAGAACAGCGCCAGCGAGGAAAGGATGGATCTACTGGGCGAAACTTTAACAGAGGCAAGAAAGTTTCTTTGCTTTATACCAGCAGAAAATACCAGCCCCCGGCCCAGAGGAAGGATTCAAGTTTCCAGAAAAACAACAAATTCTTAGTTCTACATGGAAACAAAGGGCCAGATTCAGACCTCATCCATGGAGGGGAAAAAAAAAAAAAAAAAAGCTGGAGTAAAGCTTCAATGTTAATGAGTCGATTCACATTTCAAGCAGCGTAATGGAGCTGCGCCTCCATATGAGTGTGCCTCTCGGTTTCTAAGGAGCCGGCTGTTATTTATGCAGTCTATTTACACGTTCTCTTGGCTCTTTACGCAGAGGAAACATTTTATAGTGTAAGCTCCCTCTCTTTTTTTCCCCCTTGTATATACACACACGCATGCACTACAAACAGAAAAGATAAGACAAGGATGTTTAGGAGAACCACACGTAGGTATGTTTTAAAGAAAGAAGATATTTCAGGTTGTCAGTATGGAATTGTCATCGAACGTAAATTGTTATTGTCCGTGCGTTTCTCCCTCCTAAGAGGATTGTGCTAATTAAACAAGAAGAGATTATCAAACTTTGTCTGCAGCAGATAAAATCCAACTACAAATTCAAATGCATGTTAAAGCTAATCCATCACAAACTGAAAAATTAAGCTAGTGCATTTACAATGTTTTCAGCATCCTTTGTCCGTCAGACACTGCCCAGATTCTAGAATTCGGTTGAATTTAATGTTGTGCACTTTCCTAGAGATTTAGAATTGTACATTCCATGCAGTTTCTAAAAGCTCATCTTCTTTGCATGTTTAAGATTATGTCAGTAATTTGCATTCCCCTTTACAAATGGAATTGTAAAAGAGAGGGGAAAATGTAAGCAAGCTGGATTAAAATAAACATTTGCCTCCCTCCCGTGCCAAGAAGTTTTGAAAAGTTTCCTCTCGTTGTTACATACCTCTTGATGATTCATAGCAGCAGAAATGCCAAAATGCCACCAAAGAAGGGCTTTTCCTTTTTTATTATTGGAACCAGCAAGAACAAGAAGTTCTAGAAATTCAGAGGGAGACACATACTTGTGGGGTCCCAGCCCTGCTTGCACGTAGGTGCCTGAGTCATTTTCGCCGTCATTAACCAACTCACAATGATGAGGGAGTTGGTCCAAAGTGGCACACCCAAACCTAAGCACTGCTGAACTAAGTTTAAAGCTTGGGGGTGCTAAACCAAAGCCCCCGATCTTCAGACATCCATTTGACACTTCATAGCTAAAGGGTACTTTCCTACTGGCACAAACCCAGTACAGTCCAAAACGGTGCTGGGTTTGAGTGTGACAATAGCTGAAGGGTGAAGAAACAGATCTGAGCAGAAAAGATAACCAAGAGGCCAAGTAATATGAAAGAAAAATCACTGCTATCAGCCGCAGGACCCAAGGTCGGTTCCTCGGTCTGCTGCCTGCTCGCTGTGCAACCCTGGGACAAGACACGTCACCTTTTTCCTTCTAACTTTTTTCTCATTCTCATCACTTGACATTTCAGACCCCTTTTAAGCAGGATCTTTGTTCCACTAGAGTTGGTGATACTGAATACTAATCTTGCTAGTAACCTTTAGGACCTGTGATGATTCAAATAGTAGCACAGTGAAGAAAAAATAAAATATATGCGGTGTCTTTCAACATAACAGTCTGGTACCTTTGGAAGGAACTGTTTAAATGGCTTACTCATTGCTGAAGTATTTACTGTGTTAGTGTTTTTGTTCTGGCTTTTATGGATATCATGACCCCGATGGAATCAAAATTATTAAAAGCACACACTCCTCCTTCTAAACCGAGGACACACCAAGCAAACTCCTTGCAAAATCCAAGTTTGAGAGAAAAAGGAGGACACGGGTGAAATATTTTGCCTACAAGTCACCCTCTTCATTTGCTAGATGACATTTGAGCACTGCTTTTGTGTTTGCCCACCTCTGATCTCCTTGACTGAACAATACGCTGCGCTCACATCCTCCCCAGCAGGTGAGAAACTAGAACAAGAGGTGCCTTCATTCTGCAGCTCAGCTCCTGGAGTGTCCTCATCTCTACCTCCCAGACCTCACACACTCCTTCAGCTTCCCAAAAGCACCAGCAAATCCACGCATTTAACAAACCTGCCTATGCCCTGCGAGCTCAGCTGGGTTTAAGCTACTCTTACGTAGAAACCTTCATACACCACGACTGTTGATCCGATGTCGTGGGGAATTATCCAGTTAGCTGTGCAAAGGGAGCCAACCTTTCCATGCTGGTTGTGTGCTAACCCAGACCCCACGGTGAGCCAGCATGGCCAAGAGACAGGTTGGCACGAGCTGCTAGATGTCTTATCTCAAAAACCCACATCTTCAGGCCAGTTGATTTGTTAAGACCTGCTCCAGCTTCTTGTGTTTTCTCCCTCCAGACGGAAATTAAGATGCTGCTCTATGTGAAAAAAAACAGTTGCAGCTTTCCAGCTTTTCTCCAGGTTGAAGTGGAGTCAATTACTCATAGTTCTAGGAATCAGAACAACAAATTCCACGTGTCCCTGCAATTGCTTTGACCTTGCACTATGATTTGTGCTGGAGTAGGGTCCATTTATACTGCAAAACACAAGGGTAGTATTTATTTAACTGATTATGCTGCATTCTTGTCTTATGAATCACTCTCCACAGATGGTACTTATACCATGTCCTACTTTCTTGTTTGACAAATGACTGCTCTAAGACTCTCTTATATCGGCTCTCGCATGAACGTAGCCGCATTGAATGCAACGGATTTAATTTTTACTTATATTGGTGTCAAAGGGGTTGGACACAGAGCCTGTAAAAGTAAAAAAATGCCCCAAGTACCTGTAGCATTCAATATGGCACATTATTTATCAAATAATTGTTTCTGTTGCAGAACATTACTGATATTGTTATTTTATGAGCTTTCCACATGTATAACTAGTACACACAACTGTACATAGTCAATACTGCTTGAGATTAATAAGACTGGTAGCAGGTTTTTCAATCAATAAATATATTCTCTCCAAAGAATATGCAACAGTGTGTATGGGGGAATTGATTCCATTTTCACAGAGGTGTAAATAAAAAACAATTCTAAGAAGTGAAAGGAATTGTAAAAGCAGGAAACAAGAAGGACATATGTAAAGATTAACATACATTTTAAATACAACTTTGTGGCACTTTGGAGACCATTTTGGGATTATAGTAATTTTATATTCAGTAAAAAGCAGGTTTCAAATACAGAGCCACAAATTACTTCTAGTGAGGAAAAAGAAAAAAAGAACTTTTTTTCCCTGCAAAAGAGTTTGTCAACTTACTCTTGTGATCTTTACTCCGTTAAGGAGAGTCTGTTTACTTGAATAGTACCCACCAGAAGTAGAAATCAGTGAGAACGAGCAGTCTAAAGACTATATGCATGAAAACCAGTCTGCAATGTTCAAGGAATGATTTCATATGGCAGAAGCCCTTCCTTTCTCCGTGGGACGAAAGGAGGCGTAACCGCCCCGCAACCCAAGGAGAGATGAGAAGGGCTTTGGACCTACCGTAGGTTACCCCTGCAGGTTCCCTGTGATGAAAGGAACTTGCAATGGCTGCGAAAACCTGACATTTACTACCTTTATTTTTCCTTGATGATTTCCTTCACTCATTCTGCTCCGATTACAGCTTGTGGAGTGGTTCTTTGACAGAAGCAAGATCTCCTAACAAACTCCCACATCGTTGAGTTCCTCTGACCCAGCATGGCCGGGGGGGACAGGAAAGCCTAGGCACTGCCCGTGAGGCACTTCTTACAATGAATGCATGCACATCACTACCATGCACCTCTTTTGGCTACTCCATCCAAGGAGCATGTTTCCATCCCACGGAACAGTGAGGATCTAAACCCCGTACCTGTTACACAAATTTAAGGATGTCATGGATCCCTGCAGCCACACTGTTTTGGGCAGCTTTTGCAAGCTAATAGGTTTGGGTTTAGACAGCTTTGGAAAAGGAGGCTGTTAAGCAAAATGAAGTATTGCACAAAAGATGCTGAGCAATTGAGTTGATTATACTTGTCCTTGGATGGTGAATTAGCTGTGCTGAGGGAGGTGCTATCTCTGGAGGAGCTGTTAAATACATGTCCTGGACACTGAAAAGAACCGACAACTTGGTGGCATTTTATCCTAGATATTTTTGGTGTTCTGGCCAAACTACAACTTGAGTAATTACATCCTGCCCACCTCTGCTACTGTCATACTTTCAATCAGATGCAATATTCTTCATATCCTGTCCAAAACAACTGTGTGTTGTAAAAATAGCTATTTCATTTTTTCACAGAAGTGACTTTTTCAGCTGTGGCTTAGCGCTCCTTGCAGATGTCAAAAACAAATAAACAGGACTTCCGGATAGAAATATTCTGTGCAGGCTGTATTCTCTTTTCATATCACCTGTAAGACCTGATCTTCACGCATTAACCCCGGACCTTCTTAGTTATTTCCTACCCAGTGTCCAGAAATGCAGAATCACTCAGGACCTTTGCTGCTCGGCGCTGGGTGAACCCGCAGTGACAGTCCCAGCTGGGGAGTGGTTGCAGCCTGAATACCTAAGACAGTCCATGCAAAACACAAGCCCTGCAAAAGCAAAGAGACTTGGCCAAGGTCATCCACATCTCCGCAGCAGCCTGGGGACCTCGCCGGCTGTTCAGATTCCTGCAACTTTTGAACAAAGTCTCTGTTCAGGGTCTCTGTTAACTTTC
Organism: Bucorvus abyssinicus; assembly: GCA_009769605.1. Classification (NCBI taxonomy): domain Eukaryota; kingdom Metazoa; phylum Chordata; class Aves; order Bucerotiformes; family Bucorvidae; genus Bucorvus; species Bucorvus abyssinicus. The sequence continues at coordinate 17,656,393 of CM020040.1, forward strand.
CTTTCCCCCTCGACTGGTTTATATCTTTACAAGTTGAAATTGTTTTTGCTTTTTAATGATTTTTAATTCCCTCTTGTCTTCCTTAAACAAAAGCATGAAGTCAGTGAAGTCTATTTTTTACCTATTGGATGCATTTTTAAAGTGCGCATTACTAGAACAGATGCACAGAGTGGCTGCTTTAATAGCATTGCTGTTTCAAGTTGCATTGCTCTGGGTCTTCTCCTGGCGACTGTCTGGAAGCCCTTTGGTAGGGGTTAAGGCTGCAGCTCATTTAGCAGCAAACCGAAAGGCCTTGGGAAGTCTCTCTGGAGGCAGGATGCCATCTGGAATTTGTGTTGCTCCTTGCTGTGAGCGTGCCTGGTGAGATGGACGGGGATGGGAGACTGAATCCCTGCCCAAAGCGCCTTCAGCACAGGGAGACAAACATCACAAACCAGAGACAAAAAGCCCCAGGGTTCCCAGAGATGACGTGATATATAGTTCTGCCTTGTCTCCTTTCCCTTTTCTCTCTCTTTTCCCCTCTCTATCTGAAGGGCTGGGGTCAAGGTTGGTGAGCTTCCCGGCAGCAGTGTGAGCTGAGACGGGATTGTGAAGGTGGGGTGGATGGTGAGCACTCCAGGCTGGTGCGTTGCAGTGGGCAGATGAGATGGAGAGAAAAGGAAATTCCTTAAAAGCAAGACCCTGAAGTTCTGACAAGTTCCAGCAGATCTCAGGGAGACCTTTGCCTGACTCAAGACTAAACAAGAAAGTCGAGATCTGACTCATTAAGAGCGCTAAACAGTTAAGATTAAACTTATGGCTCCGTTAAAGAATTTTGCTATATGCCTCAGACACCAGCATTCAGGCTGGGGTCGGATTTGGCAATAAAGCATTAGGTTCGCTCCTAGGCTTGAAAATACGCTTTTAAATTGTATTATTATTATTTTATTTCAGTGGAAATAGTCACATGGTTGAATCCAAATATACGCTAATATCTTGCTGAATCAGGATGTGTAAAAACAAAGGAGAGAAACCTGATAGTCAGGATTAACCGTTTAACACTAGACTGGTTCCAGTTAGCAAACGGGAGAGCACAGCCTGTGTAACCCACAGCTCCAGATAGAAATGCTACTAGGTTCGAGGGAGGGTATTATAGGCTTGAGGAGCTGTCCCAAAAGCTGCACCAAGGCCACTTTTTGACACAGGTGCATTTCAAAAACCTACAGACATTCCCTAGGCAATCAGAGGGGCAATATTGCCGCTCTAAAACCCGCTGGCTGCAGCACGGCCACAGATCAGTCCTAGCTCTGCTGTGACCATGCTGCAATGACTGGTGTTCAAAATAATTTGTCATCTCCTTTCTCCAGTCGCTATTACCATTTCTGTGCATGAAAAGTAAATGGCTGTTTCATTTCAGCTGCTACTCGTGGATCTGAAGTGCTCTTGTACGTGCCGTGCTCCCAGTCTGAGGAGTTATGGTAGAATACAACTTGCATTCTTAAGCTGGGTCTATATTTGAATTTTTGCTAGCCCAGCTCTGACACATAAGAGTGTGAAAAAAAAAAAAAAAATCACACCCTCTAAGTGGTGTAACAGCAATGTACAAAAATCCTCATATATCTTTTGCCAAAATCACTTGGAAATCTGGTTTAATTTATCAGTAAAGCACTTTTTTCTTCCCTATTTCTTGCTAGGGAAGATTGCTAGGTCGGTGCTGGCTCCATCAATATGACTGCGAAGACAAACTTAAATTCTGAAGTAGTCAGCAGCTCTTAGAGGTTTTGGACCCAACATCTGCTAAATGCCAGACTGGTTTTCACCTGCGTTCAGCCTGCAAAGGCCAATGTCACACAACAACGGCTGCCACCGAAGCGAGATGAGGACACGGCATTTCAGTACAGCTAACACCCACGGTTTCTTGCTAGACAGACAAAGGTGGAAGCAGAGATATCAGCTTCTATTCGACCAGCTGCTGCAGTGGGAAGAAATGGATCCTGTATGGACACACGCTCTGATGTTCCTTGGTTTTCTCCCAAGCTATTTATCAGTTTGCTGATGGGCAACACAGAAACCTATGAACCATACTCTGAGCTTTGCTACCGCCTCGCTATTGTTTTCCCAGAAATCCCAACTTGCCTTCCCTAGTTGCATCCCAGCTGCAGAACCCCAAATCATGGTTTATACAGTGTGTGTATCTATATATATACAGACTTCTGAATACAACCTGAGCTGAGCACACATGGAGGCGCTGTGGCCGGGGTTCCCCCTGCACTGCTGCTGTGGCTTGTTGGGCTGTCCACGCCTTGAGAAAAAAATCAGTTTGCTCTACATGGGCTGTGCTGAGAGGAGCATCATGTCACCCTCCATGTCACAGTCCCTGGGGCAACCCTGTGCCAGTGTCTGGCTCCGCTGCTTGGGAAAAGCTCTGAGCATTGAGTCAAAAAACAACGCAAATGGAAAAATTAGCACGATCACCAGACAGGATAACATCTCCCTATGTTTCCTTCAGAAAGTCCACGGTTTCTTCAACATCATACACGATTAGCAAACAGAAGAGAGCTGCTCATTGCTGCCCGACTCCAGCTGCAGAGGCTTTGGCGGAGCACAGAGGTTCAGCAAGGACGCATTCATCTGCGCCTAGCACGGAAAGGGCTCTCCGAAGTACGCAGCCAATTCACCAGTGCACCACTGGGCTGCTAAAGTTTGCACTCGCTGGGTAAAACTTCTGAAAATAAGCTACTCTTTAATATTAAGCTGAGAGCACAGATACTGCTTTTGGCAATTTGCTCGCTGCGTTACAGCTGGAAGAATATCACCAAGAAAACGTTTCCCCCGGTCTGTTCCTCCAGTTCCCTTTACACGTACCACAACAGTAACAACAGAACGCTCCAAAAACAGTGACAGGAAAACACTCATGTTCTGCAGCTCCTTTCTTAACGGATCCTATTGTGCTTGGATATTACACCTCCTGTAGTACCGCGTGTGGGACAAGACTCTTCTTAAAGAGGAACGAACAGCCTCAATAGCTACCAGGAAGGAGACGGGCAAGGTTGCAATGAAAGGTACTTCTAGCTGTATGCTACAGGTAGAAGCGAAGTCTTGAAGCTTCAAGTAGGTTTTGCCTTGAGTTCTTGTTTCAGGCTGGACTGTATCATGTGGACATCAATGCCAGAGAGCCTCAGATGCAGAGACAGTGATTCTAAGCAGGACGACAGAGGAAAAACTGGAAGAATCTGTATTTTAAAAAACTGCAGCTCTCCAAGGCCACACAATTTGAATCTTGGATACAATCGGTCATATTCAGAAGTCATCAGTAGTGGATAAATCTCTGGAGGTGGAGGTAGATGAGCTACAGTTACCCTTCCTCATGAGAAGCAAAGCATTAGTCGTTGATTTATTGCTGCTACATTCAAATGAAGCAGCATGGACCATGTATCTGGTCTACCTGTGTAGTTTAATCATCCCTATCCCCACCGTCCCACCGCTTCCACCCATTGCAGACACTACCTCTTCCCAGAGGTGTACCTTGCAGTGCATCAGTTGAGTTTCATGAGTTAGGTGACATGCAGAAGCTAGGCTGGAGGGGGCGAGAATTGATGCTCACCTCAGTCTCACACAGAAGAAAACCAGGAAGAAGCCTGTTCCATTTAAGCTTAACTGAAGTCCAATTGACTAGAGGGGAAAACTCCTGCCCTTCCTTTCTCTGGACCAATTATCTTAGTAAATATATTCTCTGGCACAGGTTCATAAAAATAGATAAAACAATTTGTTTGGTGAGTAGGTAAAATCACAGTCAAAGTAAGGAAACAACAAGAGAGTCACACAAGAACGCCACAAACATTATCAGGGAGAAAATGATCAAACGAGGTTTCCAAGGGGTTTTAAATGCCACGCTCTGCTTTGAATGCACATGTTTCACCAATAAAATGCTAACACTCTCCTTTTTCTCAGCATGAAGAAGCCAAAGGTCTAGTCAAATCTCTACTCAAATAGGAATTTTAAAGACCTACCCCATTAAATACCCACACATGCACATACACACTGAATGCTCTCCAGCCTTCCTAGAGTTCTCCATTATTTTTAGAAGAACAAAACACTAATTGAAGACTTGACTTCTAACTAGAATGATGAATTTTGGTCCCCTCACCACCAAAAATGTCACTTCAAGTCAGACAAATCTGTGTCTGCAAGTAGTTTCTAGCTTTTGACATGCAAAAAGAGTTGAGCTCATTTGAAGTGCTCTCTTTCAAAAGCATCTTTAAATAAAATGCATTGTAAAATCTTGAGAAATTTTCTTTGTGGATAGGGGAAGAATTCTTTTGTGGGGTTTTTGGGGTGGTTTTTTTTTTTTTTGAGCGGAAATTTTTTTTTTTTAATCTATCTGTTCACAAAACAAATATTAGAATTTTTGCTTGGCCTATTTAAGAATACACAACTACCAGAAAATCAATGAGAAATGTGTTTATTTTATTAGACATGTGTCATCAAGACCACTTCTGAGCAAGATACCAGGTATTCCTACCTGCAAAGTTTCCTTTCTACCCCTTCCAGCATGTAAATAAAGAAACTAGCTTTTCGCACTGCTCTGATGAATTATTCCTCTGTCCTACGCAACGTGCGATCACATACAGGTCTGTACCAGTAAGGACCTTAATTACAGGTGTCAGATTTGTTATTAGTGCTGTTTGCTGGTGGACTGCAATGCACACCATAAAATTACCTTCAAGAGGACGAGCACAAAGGCAAAATTTGAACTCTGTAACATCCAAGTTTCAATGTAGTCAACAATAAAATTACATTTTCCACTTTGGCAAATCATCCCAGTTTGGCCTCACTTACTGGAAATGTTCTGGGTGATGTCACAAGCTTCAGAAGTGTCACAGACATCGATGCCATCACCTCACCAAGGGAGGTATTTTGGGATATTGCCCATGAAGCAGGAAGGATGAGGGTTGGGAGAAAAGGATAGAAAGACAGTATAAACTTCAGCTAGCTAGGTTTTATTTTCTGTACTAAATACTTCCAAACCCAAGGCACCGTGCAGGGAATTTGACCAGGACTGATTTTCCACACCTCACCCAATACAGGACAGGGCAAAGCTCCGGCTGTGTCTTGAGCATCTCTGCTACCCTGGCTTTGGCCAGCTGCTAAAAACAGCAACGTTGTTCCTTTTTACTTCTTTGTGCTTATTTTTCCATCAAGCCATTCATTTCAGCCCCACAAAAATCAAGGCAATCATAACTTGCCTTGGCTCCAGATCTGCCAGGCTGTGGGAGTGAGCCAAGGCGGCTCACGAAGACTTCCTGGGAGAGAAAGACATCCCCTCCCCTGCTGCCTGGGGTTTCCTCACAGGGAGAACTGCAGAGCTGAAGGCAGAGGGAGCCTTTGCTACAACAATTAATTGAGGTTGAGAGATTCCCTTTTTCTGGTGCTGTCAAAAATAACATGACCACTGGTCTGTCCTGGGCTTGCAGACTGGCACTCATCGCACCAAGCAACGGGGTAACCTCTGGTACCCGCGCACTTGGCTCAGCAGCTTGGTCATCACAGAGCATTGCGAGGGCAAGGGATGCTTTGAAGTGATGAGCTTTTGTAGCAGCTGAGTAGAAAGAAAAAATAGTATAATCACTGAGAGACTGCCTGTCCTGATGAAGTGAAAATATATGTGCAAGAGGAAGGGGGTCCGTTTAACTTCACATACGTGGGAGGGGATTAAACTTACAGTCCTGACATGGCCTGTTTATCCAGAACGGGTCTAGTGTGGGCAGTGGGGCCTGCTTTCAAGTATTCAAACATTCAACCCAGATGGCATTTTTTTGGTCAAAAAACCCCCAAACAGACAAACTCTTCTGTTTGTTTTGTACAAGCATTGCTGGAGGCTCAAAGGTCTTAGTCCAAAGCTGAGCACATGGAGAAGGCAGGAAATGTGCTGTCTCCACAGCTGGCAGGTCCATCCGTGCCTCTGGCGGGGACCAGGTCAGGCTATCCCCTGACTAGAGGCTTCTGTGAGAGCCACCACTCATCCTCACCTTCATCCAGCGTGTCCGCTTTTTTGCTTATGTTAAGGGTACGACCACCCCAGCCCACACCCGTTCCAAATTCCTCCCAATTTCCAATGCATTAAGCACTTGCGTTGTCTTTAGGTATACCTCAGGAGACACACATTGCATGGACGTTGATGGCAAACTGCTGCGTGCGTTCTAAAGCTAGACTAAAGGCTTGGAACAATTTTTTCCCCAGGGTAAAATACTTGGTTGATAATTCAAGAGTGTGCAAACATAGCAACTGTTTAAAAGTAATAAAATCAAAACCAACCCTATCTAAAAAAACTCTTTAAAAAATTTTTCAATGATAGTTATTAAAAATGAAATGGTGTTTCTAACTACGTCTTTATACTGTTTTAAAGCTCAAAAATAACAAAAAAAGGCAAAGCCTAAACAAACAGAACAATTTCTGTTTTCAGATGAGTGAAAAACTGCATGCTTTCCAAAAATTTCTGATCAGTCTTTTTGGTGGAAAAATGAATATTCTTTGTCTCTGTAGCATGACGTAACTGTCACCCCGCCCTCGTTTTTGTCTCCTTCCCATTTTCCAGGTGAACCTGCAAATCAAACCAAGGGAAAAAAAAACCAAAATCAATTCTCCAATTTTTTGCACTTCTCTAACAAGGACCAGGCTTACCTGATGAAATACCTAGAAAGCATAACTGTAAATTTTATCGTGTGCCACACGCACTGGGTCGATTGAGTAACAGCTACGAGCTCTTAAAAATCAATCTACATTTATCCCGTAACCGAACCACTCTGAACAAAAAGCAGGGCACATTTTCTAAAGGCGTTACGATCTGGGTACGTGTGTGTGTGCGTGTCAGTGTGTGCATGCTGGAGAACGTTCTGACCACAACCGGAGCTGATTATCGATATAATTATGCTGCAATCACACTCGAGGAGAGTATCCAGTAAATCAAATCCAACTGTCCGCCCACTTGCAGCGGAGAGACTAAAACCTGTCAAATCAGGGAAGGAGGAACAGGTGGCCTCATTTGCAAAAAAAAGGCTGCTCCTCGCACCACCGAGTGCCATACATCAGTACTCACACGCGTTTATTAAATACAGTATATCACCGCTTTGTGTGCAGCACATTAAATATGCTGCTGGTGCGTGCACCGATATAAAATCTGACACGCAGGTCTCTTCACACACCAAGAAAATAACCTGGGACTTACTAAGTGCTGCCATCAGTTTTCACCTTTTTAATTTTTTTTAATTGCTGCTGACAGCAGTGGGCAGCCTTCTGTGGTAACTCTGCCCCGTCTGCATCCCTTCAGCTGGAGCAGGTCCATCGGCAGCTTGGATGAGGCTCCTGCTGTGCTGACATGGAACATCCTCTCTTCCCACTATGGGGAATAACTCCCATTTTTGGAGACTGCTGTCTAGCCGGGCCTCTCATGCTGGACATCAAGAAATCCCTGGTGTCCCACCCGAGTGGTAGTTATTGCTTCTCCAGATTTTAGAAACTTTGAATACAGACAGCAGAAGTTTCCTTCACCCTCTCTGATCTTCTGACATGGTGGACATCAGCAGCCAGGGCACGAATGGGAGGAAATACCAGACTATGCTGAGCAGGGTGTAAAGGAGGAAAGTTAGAGGATGTATTTTTGTGCAGTGCCGTGTCTCACTCCATGGAGAGATCTGGAAGGGCACTGTGTGATCTAACCATGGTTCATTATTTACTCATGGCGATAGTACAGTCAACAGCTAAAGACAGACTGAAAGACTTCAGTGTTTTGTGCCAGCGTCACAAAACAGAGGGCACTAAGAAAACCCAAACCTCATGAAAGATACCCTCAATTCAATGTAAGTTACCCTTAATTTGGAAGGAAAAGGCATATAGGGCATACGTCAATCAACCTATTTTGGTAGCCAGCGGCTAGCCAGTGGCAACAAGGTACAGGAAAATATTGCCATGAATTGGGATGCAAGCAGCTGCATTTGTCTGCTCACACAAGACTGATCTCTAAGCTGTGGATATTGTAATGACCAGACTATGAATCTTCAAACTCAAGGTTAATTCCCATTTTCAGTAATGGATGGGAAAAGCTGAAAATCCATCAAACCTACAAATAGGAGAAAAACGCCTCTGAAAGCAAATGTCTCGAGAAAGTACTAGGCATTAAATGAAACGCAGGTATGACAAATGCTGTGGTCTCTGAAGATTCAAGTACGCTCTCTTTCCAGAGTTACCCAAAGGAGAAGATTAAAATAGCTGAGATGTGTTAGAAGGGAGGTTATGGCAGCTGCCCTCTAACAGGAGCTTCTAAAAGGCTCCAGTCTCAGGGACGCCTCTATCGCATAATATCTAAAAAAGGGAGAAAACGTATAAGATTTAAAAGTACAGAACACACAAGACTGTTTGGGATAGACAGGCATTGCAGTTATGAGCCCAAGGACTAAATAATAAGCCAGAAGGGTGATCTGTGGAGTCGTTAAGTCCTTGTTTTCCTAGTTGCAGGTGATCTTGTCTTACAGTTTCTTTCAGAAGCATAAACCAGCTGTGTTCAAGCCTTGGTACCGAGAGTGTAACCCCAGAGATCTATAGAAACATGATAAATCTGGCATGTATGTATATCCCTTATGGCCAGGGCTAAAAGAATACTTTTCTTCTGAAGGTGGAAAACTCCGGGAGAAAAAGCTCTATAAAGAGGTTTAAAGATCCATCTGAAGGGGGAAGAAAGCCTTTGCCTCGACAGTGAGTCATTTTGAGTTGTTCTGTGTGATTTCAATGGACACAAGCTGATGGAGGAGAGAGTAGTCCCTTCGCCACGTACCCTTGGTTGGTAGCAGCGTATGCTTTACCGTTTAATCTGCAAACCGCTTCTCATCATACCCTGTAACGGATTCCTGCGCTCAGCGGGCAGTTGCCCACGTAAATCCCACACGAGATAGGTGACCCCTTTATGACCCGGCACATAGAGCAGATGAGAGAGATCCTGCTCCTCTCATAAACCCAATCATTCTCCGCTAATAGTCTACAATTTGCAGCTATCATAAAAACACCCTAACCGTATTTAGCAGGCAGGGACGCAGTTCGGAGCTTGAAGGTTAAAGACCTGCACGTGTCCATCCAGTTGGCTGGACTGCTAGCAGAAGTCAGTAATTCACAGCAAACTACCGCCAAGCGGCACTGAAAAATAAGAAGCTCTACATACAAGAGCAAAGGACCTCCTGGAAGTTGAAGAGTTATGTGCCCCTGGCCTGTACAGCGCTGGGGGATGTTGATAAACTTCGCAGCCAATACACCTAGGAGTAGCAGCAGAAACATTTTCTTTCCACAATAGTCACTAAAGTCTTTAACGCAGAATATAATGTTTTCGGCCAACTCAATGTCTCGCCACATTCCTCTCCAAGGCAAGCCACACTGATGACATCTTCTTTATCATCAATAAAAATGATGTACAGCAGACTGCGGGGCTGTTCAACAAACAATTTCTAAAGATCACCTTTACTACAGCGTATAAAACAGATCTAGGACTCCCTTTCCAGGATGTCAGAATTTTATGAAGCATCAACTCTACACTTGCAGCTACCTGTTCTGAAAAGAACAGCGCTTCGGGTAGATATACAGGGTTTTGCTTGCCTCAGCACATTCCCATGACCACGCAAAAAGGTTGCCTGTGAGAGGGTTTGTTATTAAAAGCACCACCGACGTGATAAAAGAGATGGAAAAGCATTTGCAAAAGGCATCTAAAAAGAGCTAAGCAGATCTTGCTGTCTACCTGCTCATCTTACCTGACCCTAAACACCACCCTCTACACAATTGCTCCACCAAGCACCACGACCACAGATAAAGCTCTGCTGCTGATGCGCTTTTTCCTAATTAATGTTGTCAGAACTGAAAAGATGGCCCCGGGAATTGATTATGTAAATTCCTCAGATGGGTAGAAGATTTTTTTCCCCAATAAAAGTGAGCAACACAGAATGATTATTTCTGCCATCAGTCAAAACACTTCAGAAGGTGGCTTGCCATGAGCCCAGCAGCAGTGAGGGCAAGCTTGGGGCTAAGCACAGACTGTTAGAGGCATTTCTGAATCCAGCAGCGAATCTCTTTGAGGGTGCGGTGTTTATTTCCAACTGTCGAGATTAGTCACGAAGAGTGAAGAGACAGGCTAGAAACGCATTTGTTACTCTGCTGGTCTGAAGAAGAAATATTTTTCCCACCTTGATATTTCACACGCATCTTCACTTTTTCCTATCAACACCTCCTCTCCCGTAGCTATGTTTTCAAATCCAGGGACATCACCATTATTCAGGAATAGGCCCTTTAGCAAAGATGAAACGAAAGTATAATTACCAGCACAGCACTGACCAAGCATGTTAAATCCTACTCTACCTGGAACAAACAACCGCCTTCGGGTGATTTCTGTATCCTGCGATTTGCATCTTATTTGGAAACAGTAAATATAAGAAAGTTAGCACAAAAGAGTCAACACTGGATTAAAAAATAGAGTACCATAACAATTATATTCTGCATTTTGGAGTGCAGGTAGTAGAATATACTGCGTGGGAGAAAAGGCAAATGGATTTGCATTTAAGTTTCATCACTTTTAAGGTCCCCAGTATCCAAGTCTCCGTTTAAAAGAGCCCTAGTGGACAATAAACTCTTCTAGAAAATATACAGCAAAGCAGCAGTGCCTGATAAACAGACATAAAATTAGGCTGCTGTAACATGTCAGCTGTTCACTTCCTTTCATACAGGCAGCTGGCAGCAAGATGTTTTAAAAGACAGAAGAACAAATAACTCCTAATGGATAAATATATATTTTTTCCATACCATATGTATTTTAAACATACATAAATGCACACACTCACACACATGTACTACTAGGATAAATGCACAGGGCAAACAGAAGTGAACAGTCACCAACAGAGACACTGAGCTACCATTAAGCGTTTAAAATAATTATAGCTTTCAAACCATGGAAACAAGAATTTTAAAAGAACTTTTCTGGTATATTTTCCTCGAGAGTGAAAATTTCTCAGCCATTTCTTCCTGAATGAAATCAGAATTTACCAGTGCCAGTATTTTATAAAAGCAAAACTTCCTGCTGAAGATTTGCGACAGAGGTGCCTCCAAATTAACCCCCAGAAATTGCCCAAGAAAGCGATTTCTCATAAAATCTCCGTATGCAGTTAGACTTTTTATTAATAAGGGGATGCGTTTCCACCTGCTGCTTTCATGTGAAGCCCTGGCAAGGCATTCTCCTCTACCCACGGACAACACTGACTCGCAGGAGGAGGGAGATGGCAGCTGCCCCCTCTTTCTGCACACTCCATTTCTTACACAGATATGTTCTTCCAGGTCTAGGTCCCCGTAAAGCATCACTCACTTCAAAGGGAAACAATTGGACGTACAGCTCTTCACATGAATTTCTCAGGAAAGTACTCGCAGGGGAATCAAAGGGTATTCATTCCCCAGGACAGCCAGTTTCCCACTGTAAGCATTTCGTTCAGACTGAACTGACCCGTCTTTATGTCATAGTGCTCAACAGCGAATCACTAAAGAATAAAAAACCCTACCTAAAATAAATGGGAAAAGAAATAATGGTCTTGTTTGTGTTAACCCCCCCAGTATTCACCATAAGGAGCCATTATGCTTTATGCCATAGGTCTTTGGCCTTGCCTTCCTCCTTCCATCACTCGAGCCCTGGGAGGTCCACACAGCCTGGACCACCCCAGCTTGCCTCCCCAACCCTGCAGGATGGAAGAGTTTTAGGATGGTCCCCAGGAGCCCATCTCCTCCAGGCCTTCCTGCAGAAGCAGGGGAAGGACTTTGTTTGCAGTTTGTTACCCAGCTCTGAGGTGCTTTACTTTCTCTCTGGATTTTATGTATTTATTTTCATAAGTGTTTGCAGCACCTCTCCGCTTTGCAGCAACCCGCGTTGCGTGCCAGGCAGAAACATCGGTAAGTTCTCTGGTACCAGGTGTCAGTCCTGAGCCTGGATCTGGCTGCAAGCCCATCCCAGATCAACTGAAGTAGTGAACATGTTCTAGAAGGAAAAAACCCATAATCTGTATTCAGCCTGAAGGCACAAATGGTTCTGTGGTTCTTTGGGCACCTGGACGTATACAATAGGAAAAAACCCTACTTTCTCATGGATATGGTTTCTTCCCTCCTCCGAAACACTAAATATATTTTTATCAGATGTATACCATAAAGGTACAAGTCCTTGAGGTCTTTCCTCATTTATAACACATATCCAGCTCTCATTTTTGAATTTGTGCAATGGAAATAAACAAAATATATTTTTGCATCTTTAATAAGAACAGATACACATTCAAGAGGATGAGAAGGCACTAATCAACACATGCTGCTGTCCCACCGCAGCTCTGCAGGGCAGGAGGAGTTTATTCTGGTGCTCTGATTAACAAGCCCTGCCCTGGCACCTCCCATTCCACGAGGCTGGAAAGGACCTCAGAGGCTTTGAGCAATGGCGGTTATTGAATTAACTGCTCCTGATTAACAGAGGTCTAAATACAATATTGAAATGCCATATCGGATTTCCTTATTCTGAGAAACGTGCCTCAGTAGCCATTAATGGCAGGGCAAGCCTGAGGCGTGAACGGAACACCCACAAGCACACAAAGTATCTGCAACTCACGTTATCAGCAAGAATCACAGGTATGAAAAAGCATATGATAAAAGAATTAAAAGATCTGCTAAACTAAAAGCACACGTGCTCTGCATAGCTTCTTAACCTTTTTCTATCGATTTCCATTCGAAAAAATGTTCCTCTTATAGTGTTTAATGTCTTATGGCTTTGCTTTAACACAAACTACGGTTCAGAATAATGAAGCACCGAGGGGACCACATTGGCTCGGAGGAGACCGACACCTTTGTTGGTTCTGATGATGACCTGAGAAACCAGGCAGCTCCACGAGGGGTGGGAGAAGGCTGCTCACGTGTGACCCGCAGTACCACGAAGAGAAGACTTTAGGGCATTTCAGGTGGACCTAGGACTTCGCCAAGACACCAGATGCTCTTTCACACATTTTGAAAAGCTGCAAGGGCAGCAGTGCTGCTTCCTACAAGGAATCTGCAATACTTTGTATGTTCCTCAGGTGCTGCTGTAATTATTACTGCTCTCTTAATCACATTATGCAAATAGGCTGAGAGGGAAGGAGGGAGAGGAGGGAGACAGAAAAACTGAGGAGTAAAGGGTGATACGTTTGGATGGTTGCAACTTTGCTCCCTGATTGAAATTCCTGGAATTCTCAATTGTTTCTTATCAAAAGGAAGATTTTTCTTTTAATAAAAATAAATGAAGAAAAATGGATTTCTCATTTCCAAGGGATACAATGGAGATCACCTTGTAGTCTGGCAGCAGAATTGATATGATTTGCATTACCAAGGCTGACTAAATGGAGTGTTAAATTATCTCAAAAAAAAAAAAAAAAAGATGTAAATTGATATTCATGACATCAACAACGTTAGAAAGGAAATAAAAAAAGCTAGTGAGTCTGTACATGTATTCTTGTACTATACAAGCATTAATCTTATATTCCATGGGCACTACACTGCTCCAAAAGGCATCTTCTGCTTTTGCATCGACACCTCTAGGATATTATTTGCAATTATATAAACCAGTGCCAAAATGTGATCCTGCAGCAATCAGTGTCGGCTATAAAAACATTAATTATTTCTGATAAACTCATTGTCTGGGCGCATTCTGAACACACACAAAGTTTAGCAAGTTGTAATTTTGATTTTGTAATAAACGCATTACATTTTAAAGGTTTCTGGCAGGAAAGGGTTATGGGAGGAGACAGGGGAACTGCCTCTTGTACCTTGATACTGGAATCTCAAAAATATTTTTTAGCAATACTTAATTTCTTTTAAAAATCTTTCACTGACTGTTCATATAGATTCCACCATCATGCATGTATTTATTTATACATACACGGACATACATGGAATATTGCAGGAACATGCAGAGGAGATCTGCTTTGACCACACAGCACGTAAGACATCTCCTAGACAAAACATCTGCAATTCTGTGAGTATAAATCCATATTTCATCCCCATAGTATTATTAGCTTGGGTTGGCTGTAGACCATTACTATTCCCAACTTGTAGTCATCCTAGAGCATGGAGAATGGAGCTCGTGCGCACCGAAGTTTTTTTGCCACTGCTTGCAAATATACCTGGGACCAAACTTTAAAAAAACTCAAGGTGAGTTTAATTGAAAAGAAAAGGTTATTACCTCTGACTAGCATTTCCCAACTCTTTGCTCAGCTTTTGGGACTTTATTTTGAGCCTTGTGACCGTCGAAGCTTTTTAATGAAGGCTTTGCTCTTGGAGTCACGGGATAGCTTAATCTTGCCAGTTTATGATTTTATGACTGCTCAGAAGTTAATGATTTTTAATAGTTCAAAGAAAACTGTTTAGCGTTAATTTTAAAAGTTACAATTTTAAAATCTATTCTATATTTCTGTATAATTTAAAAATCTGCTCTATATTAGGTTTGACTAGTTTCCAAATGCTTAAGACTCACAATAAAGTGTAAATTTGCACACAACGAGTCCCTTCAAGTTCACAGTCCTTAAAGACTGCAAAGAACAGAAAGCTATTGTGCTACTAAGACACCAGTTCTTACCAAAATGCTTGCCAATGACTGTAAAATCATTGTGCATTTGCCTTCTAGACCAACGGACGGTGGTGACGCACTGCTGGCACCACAGCTCTAGTTCTCCGTGGCCCAGATGCAGTAGGATTTCACCCCTAGCACAGAAACCCCTCCCTTCTCAAGCAGCACAAACCAGTCCTTGCGTCAAGTATCTCCGTGGCCAGTGGTCTGCCCCTGCGCTGTCTTTCATGGTTTGTGAAAGGTTTTTCCCTAGTTGCAATTCGCACACATTCCTATCGGTCGTCTATTTTGTCAGCTTTCTGGCAATAGCACACGTCTGACAATGTTTGAGGTTTTTCCTCTCCACCGTCCAATACTGAGAAAAATTAGGAAAGGCTTTAAGAATTAGGATACTGGCATTTGGTTAATAGCTCAGAAAGATAATTGGTGGTGTTGAACGTAACCCTGAAGTGCCAAAACCCATTAGGTAAATAGCATTGTCTACTTGTTATGCTTTTTACAAAGAGATAAATTGCAAATATATACCTATATAGTGAAATAAAAACCTTTGAGTGCTTGAGGATGGCAATACTGAGTCATACTCAGATGCCTCCTTCCTCATATCCAAACTTGCTGCAACGCCACTGAAATACATCAAGCCCATTAAATCTGTTGCTCACCTCACTGCCAAGACATTTATTTATAAGAGCGGATTGAAAAATGTTTTTTTAATTCAGAATATCAGTGAAAAGATTTATTTCACCTCTTTATCCTCCAATATTTCTGTAGGGCTGTTTATTATTATATTTTACGTAGATGCTACCTTTAGATTTGCAGATACAAAGTTATGAATAAAATATTTTGCAGACAAGATCATAGATTAAGGCTAACAAATGCAGTAGTGATTTTTTCATTTGTAGCATCACAGTGACCTTTTTTGCATTGCAAATTTCACTATATTTGGGTTGGGGTGAGGATATGAAATATGTACCATCAAATAAGAATATAAAATAAACCAAAAGTAGATATCTGAAGAACAAAACATCTGAAATTCTCCTTGACTTGGATTTATCAATTTTCAATGTTCCAGTATCATACCACCCTAGTTTGGTACTTAATGAAACCCAGAATTTATCCCCTGATGTCCTCAGATTACCTCTATGTGATTGATGGGTTTGATGGAAGCAATATCTGACAGTTCTACACCATTCACCTCACGTCAGGAAGAGCATCGTTTTCCGCAGTCTGTTCACACTGGTGGGCATTGCTGACAGTCTGCCCCGAGAAGTTTTCAGCAGGGCGGTGCGGTTTGCAGTGAAAAGTAAACCGCCGTATTTAACACGTCCATTAGCAGACCCCAGATGAAAGTTAAATTAAACACGTGCATTCAGATTGTCCTAAACAGTGTTTCCAGCTGTACCGACAAATCATACCTAGTTATTTTCCAGGAAGGATATTGTCTCTTTAGAACAGATCTGTCAGAGAGATCAGTCCGGTACTCTCCACCCATGAACGGTAACACTGTTGGAGCTAGCAAGCGAGTGCCCTTCACAGACTTAGGGGTGTCCTTGCACATTGCTGTCCCCAGACGTCACCACTTCCTACAGGCATCAGCCTCCAACGTCTTCTTAAACCCCTCTCATGGCAGAATAACAGCAGGGATTGAGAGAAGTGCAAACACTCAGAAAGACTCAAGAAAAAGTGAAATTATTGCTTTGCATCTGGGATGAGAAGTGTTTGCTGTCAGTGAACCAAAATATACTCTAACTCTTGCTCACAAATATATATCCAATTAATTTCTACGGAATAATTGAGACCAGAAAAATAAAAAAAGGGAGTCCGCTTAGACATTCCTATATTACAATCTCAAGTGTCGTGTTCACTGGATTTTAAAACCTAGCACTTCTTTTGAAGAACGCTCCTCAGCTGACCTTCATCCTGGGGAAGGACTTTGAATTGCAACCTCTCTTTCGCGTACTGTTTCTTCACTGCAGATGTTCCCCCCTAAGACCTTCCTGATCCGCGTTTAGCACTGCAGCTTTTGGTGCTACCTACAGATAACCGATGCTTAAGCGATTATCCAGCCAAACATCCCAGCAGCCACTGTGTGGTCAATTATTTTAATATTCTCTTGTAAACGAATCGCTCTAATCATTCTGGCTGCCTACCTCTGAGGCCGAATGAACTTGCCAGCATCTTTTGTATTTTAAGGGTCAATTTTAGAAAGGTCTCAGCAATGGCCCAAATCTACTCCCATTGAAATCAATGGCAGAACTCCCAGGATCCTCACTGGGAGCAGGTTTTGGCAAGTACGGAGCGTTTATGAAAATTCCAGCCTTCAGGACAAAATGTCCTCAATATTTAACGGTGCCCTCCTCTGTGGCGTTAAAGAGACATCTACCCGTGACGCTTACACACAGAGCACCAAACTGGGGTGCCGGTTCTGTGCTCCTGCTCTGCATGGCAACATTATTCTCCTTTCGCTTTCTACAGTTGCCTGAAGTTATAACTGCTTCCCTAAATCCCTTCCCTCCCCAACTGATTCTTTACCTCTACAATTATTTCTTTTGTGGTTGTTTTAACTGCATAATATGACAAAATGAATTTTACTATATTGGCCAGGCTTCTCCCTCCTTCCCCCCCACCTTTTTTTTCTTTGCATTTATTCTTTTTTTCCAAAGTGATGCAACCCTTCGCAATTTCGAAAAACCGTGCATTAATCGGCTGTTTACCCCACCTTTCAGTTCAACAAATAAAATTAGGCTTAATGCCAATCCCAAAAGTACCCCTAATAACTATTTCTCTCCGGGCTGACACACCACTCTTTGTCCCCAGCCAGTACGGACATCGCGTGATCACGCTCACCACCAGCTTTCCTCTGCACTTCTTTTCCAAGCAGGATTTTGTGAGGCTCTGGAGTCTGCCTGTTATAAAATGTAGAAGAATTATAGGTACTGCCTTCCCTCTAATGACCGGGTTTGTAATTTTAATAGAGAGGCAATCAAGCTAACAACGGTTCGGCAAACTTCCTCTCTGAGGAATCCAAATTTCAACCTTGGGTGCACAAGGCTGGAAGAACAGGTCTACACGCAGAAAGCAAAGTGTTTATGTCAGCCACCTATTACCTCTCACATATTTCGTAGCAGTAATTAGGATCCCCAGACTGGAATATTGTGCTATGTGCTAGGACCAAGAAGGGAGATCCTGCCCAATATTAGTCTTAATAAACTTCTTAAAAGTCCAAACTACATACTGGGATACACAAACTAAAGGCAAGACCAGGGTTTATCTATAAAGGAAAAAGAACTTGAAATACTTGTCACACCATATTGCTTCATATGAAAACCCTTATTAAGAAGCAGTGCTTGTTTACATGGGCAGTAAATTCAGATTCTGGGTGGATGTGAAGTCAAAGCAGAAAAGCTGTTCCTGAGCAAACCCCCAGCTGTGGACATTCCAAGTTTCAATTTAAATTTGTTTTCTGAATTAGCTTCTGAATTTTAGTTCGCTCTGGAAACAGATCAATTTAAACAAAAAGGTGCTCTGCACAGAACTCTCCACACACAAAGTTACTGCAGAACATTAGGAAGTCAGCTGGTATCTCTGGAGTGCGTATCATGAGTTACTTTGCAGTTGCCTTACCAGGTAGCCAAGCCAAAAGGCAGCAAAAATTTGAAATTCAGGCTCAATCTGAGACTTGTGAAAGCTATCCTAAATGTAAGAGTTTAGGTCTTCCACGCTTTATATGGCTTTCAAGGTACTTACAGATTTTATCATGCCAATATTTCTTACGTTACTTCCGCAGGGACTGAAGATTCAGGGTTACTGTTACCCACTTGTTCAAAACATTACTGCCTCATTTATTCTTGAATTTCCCCTTTCCTCATGAATTAAGCTAATAGCCAGGGGTGGGCAAGTCAGACTTTAGGGAGCTGTTGGAGCAGCTGCCACCTCGAGCTGCACATGCTGCTCTGTGTGTATGGGATTAGCAGCATCCCGCAGCATCCTCAGTACCTCCCACCATTTCTGATGGAGCCATCCGAGGTGGCAAAGGCTGCCCAAGGCAGCCCCATGCCCTTTGCCATGGTCATCTCTGTTAGAGAGGGCAAAGGCAGCAGCTGACTCTTCCCTGGCTTTGGGTCTAGAGCAAGGAGCTGCACCTCATGGTTCTCCACCAGTTCTTTGCTGTCATTAAAACTCTGAAAGACCTGAATCTGGACCTGGTCATCACCCAATTAGCACCTTCTGGACGGCCTCTTAGTTTTCCTGATAAGAAACTACCATTCATAACCTGTGGGCAACTCCACTCATCTCCTGGCAGATATCTGAGCTGAGAAATCTCCCCTGCCCTTCAGAGCACACTGTCTCCCGTTTTCCAGTTCGTCCATAGTGGCTCCATGAATATCTCACCCTCATGCTTCCATAAATACTAGGAAATACTTGGGGGCTGTGCTGTAAAATGCAGCTGGCAACATTTAAATCAACGTGTCGGGCAAGCCAGAAGCAGTTTGCCTTCACCAGAGAGACGGAACAGCCAGGAAACAGAGTAGAAATATCACATTGGATAAAAATAAATAGATAAAATTTCCCACTATTTTTAATCCTCATTATATTTAGTCCAAATATGGCAATCCTCTATTTAATTTCTTTTTCTTTACAAAAAAAGACCACTCCCTACCACCACACAGAGCGAAAAGGCAGGCGATTCATTCTTTAGCATATTTTTCCTGAACTGACCATGACCTCGCTAGGTGTGTATTTCTCTCCACTTGACATTATCACAGGGTGAAAGAGTAGTTTTACCTTGCACATAAGACTTAAAAAGAGTAAGTCATTGATCTTGGTTTTCATTTCTGCCACAAAGGAATGCAAAGGCTTTTTTTCTTCCACAAATGCGGGTTTGGGTAAAAGCCAGCTTTATTTCCCTGGTAATATACACCACCAGTTTGTCTGTGACTGGCAACTGATGCTCTTGCCTATGAAACAGGAGGGCAGCGGCATTTGTCATGGCGTGCCTTCGACATTTTCCACAGCAAGGGGCAGATAATATCAATCTCTTGCTCATCCATTCAACTTACTGGGGAGAAACATGCTTCAAAAAAATAAACCCAAGGAAAAACAGACTGTTAGACACTTGTCCTAAATGCTGCAAGAAAAAAAAGAAGTGTTTATAAATGCATCGAACTGCAGGAACGGAGTTTATCTTTGATTTGCCCTTGTCAGTTCTTGTCTATGCAATTACACACCACCCTCTGCCAGGGCAAGGTTTGGCCCCAGGGTCCTGGTGGAGCAACAGATTTGGGGTTAGCCCTCCCACAGACACCCCCAACCACATCTCCACACTGAAAATGAGATACAATTTTCAAAAGCTGTATTGCGCCGCCTGTTAGCATTGAAAAGAAGCATCAGCAAAAGCAAGGCTGAGCATCCCATGGGGTCCATCTGTCCCTAACTCCCCATACACCAAATCCCCTGGGCAACTGGAAGAGCCAGAGGCTTCACCAAGCCTTTAAGCGCCCAACAACTGCAAGCTGTGCTACAGAGAGCACCTGCTGGGGGAAGCACCTTGAACCAGTACTGAAGGTTAATTCCTAAAAATGCATTGATCCCCCGCAAGACTGACCGTTCAGCCTGGGTAGCACCCTGTGCTCGGGATGTTCAGATGGACAAGCAGCATTTTGTGTGAAACACTTGCAATATTGGACTGTCTAAGCCGGGGCTAGATCACAAACTCATCCTAAAGCTGCTGCTGAGCCTCCTCCTGAGCCAAAGGCTGGGGATGCCAGTGGCAGCGCTTGGCGTGCCTGGGGTCGGGTCCACTGACACAGTGGGATCTATCTGGTTCTCTTGATGATTCAAATAGTATTTCTTTCCTTTCCTAAAACATGATGCTATAAAGCAATTATATAGTACCAATGAGCAATAGAGAATTCTTTTATAGCTAAGGCACCATTATTTTTATTAAATCTCCTACAATTCATTTTCTAATAAAGTACATTTTACTCTGGGTTGTTTCAGTTTATTTGTATACTTACTTGACAATTCACAACAGTTGCAACTTGAAGCCATAATTCAGCCATATAAACTCATATTAAAATGATAAATGCAGAGTCTCTTACTCTTTGCCCTAACCCTCTGTGAGTTCAGGATGTATTTTTTTTTATTCTCTCATTACCATCACCTCCTCCTCCTCTCATATAGTGCATTTAGTCTCTAGGCTGCAGAGCCATAAAGGTTTATACCCATGCTAACCTTCACGTGCTGGAAGAGCTTTCACTGAAGTCTACAGTGTGCAAAGCTAAACGCGTGTGTAGCCTTAGTTTGTAAACTCTGCAACAGAAATTAATTTTTAGTGTGCTTGGACACTGTTGTATACGTGGCTGTTGATGTCTATGAGTATGTAAAATCATTAAACTGTAAAAATATAATTATCAAATAGTAATAATCCCTCATAATCTGCCTGTGTGGTGCATGTTCAAATATAGGATATGCAAATATAATTTAGTTACCATATCTAAAAGTAGAGAAACCAAGGTTTAAACCGGAACCTAACACAAAAGATAGCTGTCAAGAAAGGGAGAAGCGGAAAATGACCCAGAGCTGAACCTTGATGACCTCCCCTCTATCAATATAAATATTAGAGGATCCAATGCCAGAGTTTCTGCATAACAGGTGAAACAAAATGCCACAATAACAGAGAAATAATAAAGTGCTAACCTATGGTAAATCTAATTAAGCCTTCACCACTCGAACGTGTTTTGAATGAAGGCTGTGTTTTGCAGGTAGTTACTTGGCATTACAAATTTAACTTAGAGTATGTTGCATATAAGCACATCCATATTTCATGAACCTCTGTGTAGCTTCATAGTATCACATAAGTGGTATAGATTTCTTTCCTGGCTGTAATGGCAGTAGGTTTTCATTTTAATGATCCTTAATACTATGCAGACTACAGGAACTCTTAAGATCATCAGAACTCGTACCTCAGAAATTTCCTCACCGTATGTTTTCCACCTCACTGGATGTTCTGCGTGGTTTTGTCTTGACTTTTCACATGGTGCCGCCATATACCTCAGCTAAACTTTACCTCTGATACGGGCCAAGTCTGTAGCACCTTTGTAGGACCATGAATTGTGGGTAGATGGTATGTCATGGGGAAGAGCGCTGGGTTTCAGCTAGTCCATAGCTACTGGCCTTCAATTAGTCAGTACTGTGTGATTTACCCCATCTGTTCTTCAGATGTCTGAGTTTTCTGAGAGAATAAAACCAACCTTGATTGACTGTAAATAACATTTTCATATGGTAATATATTACTTGGCTTGGACTGAGTGTGCAGTGGCACAAGGTGCATTTGAGACATAAAAGTAAACAAAAATCCTTGCACTGAGGAATTTATAGCCTCAAAGAGTGAGCCCTGGATTCTCTCCAAGGGAAAAAAAACCCCTTGGGAATCTATCCCAAGATGTATTTGCGAGAAAGATTTTCAGGGTATTATGTCTCACAACGCTAACATCTAGGAAATTCTCAAGCTCCCACCACATCATCTGGGCATAGGGCGGTGCCACTGCTGGTGCTCGCAGCCTTCGCGACAGCCCCGCAGCAGAGGCTGCGTGGGTCGCATCGTGCACGGGGGAGACGCGCAGCTTACTTTAAAACCCTGCTGAAGCTTGGAAAGGGTTGTTTGTGGAAGCCAGTGCTGAATCTTTGGGGCTTTTTTCCTCTGTATCTTCCCAGTGGGATGTGGGTCAGAGACAGGGACCCTGAAACGCACCACACCTTGGGTCACACTCATTACACAGCACAGATACTTAAAACACTCCTAAAAGGGAAAAAACCAACCACAAACCCAACCAAAAAACCCACTCTCCTTTGTTTCCAGGTCTAAATCAATGCAGCATTTGGCCTTTGTTCTGCAGCCTCTTGGGTGCAAACCTGTCTGCATCCACCTTCCTGCAGTAACGTGCTTCACGCTGGGCATTTGTTTTGCTCAGGTGTGAAAAGCGGTTTTTCTTGGAGCCTTTACCATGCTACTGTTTTATGTGTGGTATTGCTGGGTGAAACTCCCTACAGGAGGGTGGCTGCTGCAGGGTTCATGTGCTTTCTGGGCATTGATGCGTCCCACTTCCACGTTCAGAATCTAGCAGAGTCCGTCTTTGTGTCAAAATGGTAAGGCCAGGGAATAATTTGGCCAACAATATCTATAGCACTGTATATAACCTGCGTGGAAACCAGACCCAGCTCAGTGGAGCTTGCGTTATTAGCTAATGAGATGTTATATCCCATCTATTCGCTTTTACCATCTTTTAAAAAACCATGGTTGTGCCAAACGCATAGTTACTAGGCTGGGATTTGCAGGAATGCTCAGCCTAATGTCTCCCTGTCAGCAAAAGCCTTACCTGCAAGGTTTCAGTGGAAACAGCAACACACTAAAATAAGGGTTGCTGGAGAGGACAAGCTGTTGAAAGGATGCCCTCTTTATTACCGGTACGCTGAGCATGTGCTGTCAGTGTTTTATGTGTGACTACAATGGTTTAAACAAAAAGGAGTCTGGTGTAGCGCAAAAAAAGCTGACAAAGAATGATTTAAGATGAACCGTCTTTCAGCAGCCACTTAAGGGCTGTTCGGAGACAAGGGCTGCGTAATTGGATTGCAGACTCCACCTCGAGCCCCCGCCGAGCAGCAGAACTAGCTCTGGCCAAGCTCACAGCCAGGGAACTCAAAGACCAAAAAAAAAAAAAAATATATCAGCAAGGCTTAAGAGGAGACGGGGGTCCTGGTATTAGATGAGTTGGATCTGAACACAAGTGACTTATCTGAGACAGAGAGATGGTTTTAGGTGAGACGGATGCGTATAGACTGTGGGTTGTTTTAAAAGCACTTTCTAAGTTTTGTTCTTGCTGCAAAATATAGAGAGTGCCTCTGTGTTAGCGTTTTATTGCAGATCAGCAGTGCGCTGTTGGACTCCACCTCTCGATCATCCCTGCTGATTTGGTTCACATCAGAGAGTGATGTAGACCTTAGGATGAAACGACCCTGGCAGATACGCTCCAGAGGCAGGCGGTGTGCTCCCAGCACTAATAGACACGCAGTCAACAGCGCCAGAGTAGAGCTATCCAGGAGCAACATCCCTTGAAATTAGTGTGGATGGTGGGTCCTCAGCAGCAACTGCTTTACTCAGTCTGCTCCATTTGGGCTGCGCTGTTTCCTGATGTAACCAAGTTGTACGGATGTTACAAGAGTCCATCTGGTAGTCACGGATGTCACCAAAATGGACTTCTGAAGGGAAGCAGCTCACTTGCCTGGTCTGTTAGACACGACATAAAACCGGTGCATTCAGAGTAATATAGTCCCTTCTCTAGTCTTAACCGGTGGTGAATAATCAGAGAAAGGATACAAGCGTCACCTCGTTAATCCTCTTAGGTATAGTCTACCCGACAACAGGATTACCCCTGCTTGCCTTTGGAAGAAACTCGCACAAGACCCAGCTCTGTTTGACACAAGAGCAGTGATGGAAACCGTGGGGTGGGCTCAACCATAGCTTTCTAGAAGGGCTACGGAGAAGCTACAAAGCCCTTTGGAGCCAGGATCTTTTCTGCAGCCTACAGTTATATGTCTCCACTATGACAGTTTCTTGGATTTCACAGTAAGAGTACCCTTCTGGTACGAACAAGCATATCGTTTGGTCAACAGTGAAACTGTTTGGTGGAAAGCAACCACCTCCGGTAAATGAATGCTGCCAGCTCTCTCTGCCTTGTAGCACAGAAGCCAAAAAAAATGTTGTCTAGTGCAACGAAGGAACTCTAAAGGTGAAAATAACTATGTACCTCGTGTAAGGATACCAATGATAAAAAAGCAGGTGCTCATGAATAACTAAAAATTGTTCTCGTGCACTTTATGGTAAGTCTGCACCAATCTCTCACTCATTAGATTTAATTAATATTGCTGCATTAACTGATCCTACTATCCAGGGGTGCACCTCTAAAACAGAAGTAAAAATTCTGTTAAATACATTGTAGGACATTTGTTCTTGAATAAAGCTACCTTAATTACACAGCTGTACTTTATTAGTAAAACCAGAGCCAAACATGTAGCATTACAGATGTAAAAAACATTAAGTAGATCCAAAACTCCACTCTGGATCCCAGGAGACTCTTGGCAACACTAATTATGTCCTGAATGAAACAAAGAAAAAGAGAGAGAACTTCCCTGTATTCTCCTACGAGCTGAGGCATATGGCACATGACATTAAAACAGGAACTGCTGAGCTGCTCAAGCATCATGATTTGACTCCATCCCTCCCTGGCCCAAGGGCAGGAACCCTGCGCCCACCTCCAGGGACACCTTTCACAGCCTGTTACAGCCACCTCAGCCTAAAGCAGCAATGAGCACGTGTCCCAGTCTGCTGTAAAAACTTCCCCAAAACCACCAGACATCATAAAGAGGAACGAATATCAAATGATAAAACTGGTTATGACACACAGGCTCTACCAAGTTTAACCACAGCACCAGGAAGGTAATATTTGAAGTTTACAGAAAGCAAATTCAAGTAAGCTCTAAGTCAATCAGGAGTGACTGAAAACTGCTTTGGTCCAAAGCTGTGTTCAAAAAGGTCACAGTTGGTGTAATTATCCTTGCTAGACTTAGCATGTGTTCAGCTGCACGCTTACGACTGCCAAGAACTGAAGTATGCTCCAAATGCCTGAGCGACTGCCACCTTATTGAAAAAATAAAATAAATGAGGGTCATTTAAAAAAAAAATCATAATTTAATGATACTTCAAGTCCGCATGCAGGAAATAATTTCTTTGGGAAAGTGGCTGGAAGGTTTTTCAGAACCAAACTCTTTCCCTCACAAGTTCCTGTCTGCAGAGACAACCCCGGTCAGAAATGTAAATAAGAATTCACATTGAAAGGGATCATGTGTGAATAACAAGATGATGGAAAGGGAAGAAGAAAAAGCCTCCAAAGTGTTAATTATACCTCAAAGAGAGTAAAATCAATAAATGTGATTTCTAAAATACATAGTACCCAGCAGCAAAGTTATCTGATATAAAAATAAATGAGCAAAATACTGTGTTATGAGAATGGTAATTTCAGAGCCGCTTGCTACTGTTACGGGAACAGGTTCCTTTTATTCGTTGCGATCTCCACATCAGTCTTTCCCCATCTCTTTGCAAACAGTACACGTTATCGATAGTCTCCCCCAGTTACACCCTGTGCTACGGACAGGCAGCCCCAGCAAACTGCAGCGATGTGACAGTGCATGACTCTGAAGGCAAAGTCATAAAGATTTTAATGGTGACCTCCCAGTACTCCTAAAACAGACGGTAATGAACTCAGAATCTATAGGGGTAGAGATTACTTTGGACAGAGTAAAAGGCAAGGGGAGAGGTTAGTCTGAAATGTCAGGAATATTATCTGCAGAGAAATACAGTAAGTGAATCAATGAGAACAGAGCTACCGGGTAAAAGGATTAAATGGCTAATAAAAGGGATACACTACTGACCTCCAACATAGGAAGGGGTTGATAATGAGATAAGTAAAGCTTATGAAGGTAATAAGGGTGTAATTATGGTCAAGTTCAAACCACTAAGTGTGTATTAGGAAACCTCCAAGATATATATAGATATAAAATTCTGGATAGCCAGTAGTAAATGATTACCTTTTAGTCCAAAGTTTAAGAGGCTCAAACAATACCAAAAAAATGTGGCTGGATTTGAGTTTAACCTATAACCCAGCAACGCGACTACATAAAACATTTTACAATTTTTTTGAGAAACACACAAAAAGGCACAGAGATGATGCAGGAACTGATCCGCTGTGATTTGTCACCACCTGGACACACCAAGATGGGGACCATAAAAGCCCAGGGAGTAGTGGGAGACAGCCTTTGCCTGAGGAATGCGTAATCCAGAGACCCAAGCGTGCTCAGGGAAGGAAGGGAAATGGGACGGGGTGAGTTTGTTGCCCAGTTCTTGTCCCAGGACCTGTGAGCTAACTCTGATAGCTGATATTTATTGTAGGGCAACAGCACATAGGGGGCTGAATCCTGTAAAATCACCCCTTAGCTTGCTGCTAGCAACTTCTCTGCATCCTCACCGATGTACATTTTATTTGTTTTTAAATATGAAGCAAGGGATACCATCCACTGCTGACGATGCCAAATCAGACAGATTATCCAACAGTGTGTGACAAATCCCGTGTTTACTGGAAAAAGAGAACTAAGCTTCAAAGGTCAGATCTTTAGAAGGGCTTCATCTCAGGCTCCCACATCAATCCTGCAATCAGCTGACGCTGCCAATAGCAGGGTTTGATTTCTTATCGTCTAATTTGTGGGTGCAAGAAACAGCCTTACACCGAGGAGCTCTGAGCACTTACAGTTCCCATCGAGTTCATTTATACTTGCCATTTGTGCTTACAAATCAGGGAGATGCTTGATCTTTAAGTTCTGTAATTTCCTCCTGCAATTGGTTGCACTCACAAAATTGCACCTGCAGTTGATTGCTGGAGCAGATTTATGGGCTGGTTCTGAAGATGCCGGCTATGATTTCAGAAAAGCTAACTTCCAAGGGGTGTTGGAAAAAAAAGCAAAAGCAGCCCACATAAAAATGGGAGTCATGGTTTAGCAAAAACGACAGGTACATGATTGAATAAAATGGAAGTGACAGACAAGACAAGGGCTTAATAGATACAGTATACACTTCTAGCCAGAAAATACAAACAGAGCCCAGAGAAACTCTCTTCTGAATAGCTGTCAATCAGAGTGTGGCAATAAGTAACTGCAATCAATGCGGATCTCAAATATTAACATCGAAACTCTGTGTGTTCCAGCCAGAGCATAAACAACTGTGGATGCTCTCACACGTGCCCCTGCTCATGCAAGCGCGGAACTTGTATGGACAAACGACGGCTCAATGCATAAGCTGTAATTGTGTCATTTGCATGTAGTCTCCAACTACATTCCATGACCAAATTAGGTATATCACCAAGTGCGTGATTCTGTGTTTATACCGCTAAAATTATCCATCCTTCCATTGTTTGGTGTGGCTATAGCACCAGGACAGGAGTAACTAAAAGATTAAGCAAAGTTTTCTCCAAAGGACTTCTTAGGTCATAAAAAAAAAAAAAATAGGAGAAAATTGGTGGTAAAATGACTTAAATGTAATGCTGTTTATCAATGCAGTACAAGTGTGTGCTGTGAAAGAGGCAGGTGGGAGCTTATTGGGAACACAGGGCAGTGAATTATTTAAGTGAAGTATATTTTAGGACCATGAAAACCACAGCTGAAAAAAGCTCTCAGGCCACTTTGGCCATACTCTGCCTCCAACCCAACAAAACCCCTTAGTGCTGAGCCAGATCATTCATTTTTAATGCTTTCTTCACTGTTCTTAGATGTTCCAAATGGTGGAGCTTTTCCCACGTTGGGAGGCAATTCTACTCTCCAGAAAAAAAAAAAAAAATGCCAACAGAAGGAACTTAAGTGCACCAAATCTCTTCTCCTGCCAACATCCCATGGCTGCTCTTCCATTCCTTCTGAAATGACACACTGCAGAGATGCCTTCAAAGATGTACAGTGAGGAACTACAAACTGTAAAAAACCCCTTATACTCAAGTACAATCTCTCAGCTTACCTGCCACATAACTTACTTTTCCAGGTAGCGGCAAGAAAAGAAATGAAAGCTTAGAGGAAAGAAACTTCAGGGAAGGTGAAGGCCAATTTATTACAAAACCTGAAGACAGAAGCGACACACAGGAGACCAGCACTAATTCTCTCAATCCACGGTATTAGTTGTGCCCTGTTTCCAACTCAAAAGCAGCTTTGTGTGCCAGATCTGCAGAGCGCGCTTTGGGTCCGAACCTCACGTTGCCACCTTCTCCCATTGGCTCTCTTTTTCCTCACTTACTCACAAATAGTAAAGGCATTTTCAGTCAAACCGGGCTCCCAAATCACCGATTCACCATTTTTAGCAGAATCCTACAACGGAAACTCATTTGAGCTTGTGCCTACAAGAAAAAGAGCACACATGCTGCAGGGAAGGTCCAACTCTTACCCCGCACTCATGGCTGGTCTCCATGACTGAGCAATAAGAAGGGAAAATACACTGTGTTGCTGACCTGCACGGACAGAGCCCAGAGCACAAAGAGATTTTCACGTTTTGCCAAGAGTTTGACTTTTCAGAGGAAGATTGTGCCTTAAATAAGAATACCAATGAGAAAAAAATTTCACCGTGCAATGGCCTGTTGGGTCAGTGAACAAGAATGGGCTGAACTTCTAAAGGCTATGGTCACCTGGGAAGTCAAAGAAGTGGGGCCAGTGGTCCATTTGGTTTTAGAAAGCTAATGAATTGTTTTGGCCCAAATTTTGTCCTTGTGTACAAGACACTGTCTTGTTTCCGCAGTGAGATCACTTGGCATGGGGAACACGTTGCCTCCTCATTCAGTTGTGTGTTAGACAAATTTTGCAAGCTGGGTCCCAACTAGATTTGGTTAAGAAATGAGTATTCTTTTTTGGGGGAAAAAAAAAAAATCCAAAAAAAGACTAAATAAACATCAAAATTATCCCAGAACATTTTTTTGTTTCAAGAAATGAATAATTAAAAGTAGCTGGGAGAACTCAGATGAAAACTGTTTTTATTTTTTTAAAATCAGCTCCACTGCTAAGGTTGCTCATCAAATAACACCAGGGAGAGAAGCACAGGCAAGGCTTTTGTGGGGCTTCCTGCCATTTACACAGCTTAGCCTGCTTATTTCAAGAGGGCAGTGAGCCAGCGAGCAAAGCTCTTGACCATGTAAGAGCTTAGTCCTGAGGTTGAGAGTCAGTTGGGTTCTTAATAACCTGGTTACAAGCAGCTGGGTTCAAAGCCCAAACTTAAATAGTCAGGCTTAGAAGATCTTTATTTTACTGTATCTATCAGAAAAACCCAAACAACAAAATAGGGATGTGGATTATTCATGAGACTTAAAACTGCTGTTCTTTGCATCTTTTTATGGGCACAGAAAGGGAAGCGTCTTCGTCTTTACTCATCTCCGTATTCTGCCTTGCACTTTTGAACACCGCACAGTAAACCCCCAGGGCTGAATTTTCTTTACTCCGCATGATGGATCACCAGACATACAATTCCCATTATTGTTAATGGCAGCTGTGTGTCAAATTACTACATGTGGCATTTAGATGCCATCCTCTGAGCTACCTACTTTCCTCTTGCAGTACAAGCGTGTAGGAAAATACACCAGGATATTGTTACTTTTGAAGGTTTTTAGATGTGAAAGTTTGTGAAATAAAAAATTTGCTGAAAGTTGACATTACCTTAATACCAAGAAACTACATGCAATTTTCACTCTTTACTGCAGAGCCACCAGTGCTTTATACTGTGAAAGAGTCCACAAGAGGCCAGAAAACAAAATTTAAAGTTGATCCATAGGCCAACCATCAATGATAATTCTGGGGAACTCTGCTAGAGGTTAACACCAGTACATAAGACATAAAATGTTATTGAGAAAGACTTTGGATTATTATTTTATTTTATTCTAGTAATACCTTCCACAGAACAGCCTGGCCTTGAAAGTGCTGAGTAAATGAAACAGCAAGAGTCACGGAAAGGGCAATCACATCCTACTGCGACCTTTGACATGGTGGAATCAAAACCGCTTGTTTGTGTATCATAAGCAGCACAGGGGACAGCGCTTCTCCTCCAGCATCACACAGCAGCGGTAGCGCAGTGGGACAAGGCAGGACCACTGCCGCAGCGAGCGCACCCCAGGTACAAGGCAGAGGCACCAGATGAGGTCTGTATCAGTTTTTTGATTATGTACCTTTCTCTCTTTTGAGATGAGAGAATTGCTCTTAAACCTTCAAAGTCTCTTCTCCTCCCTTCTTCCTCTACACTGTGCAATGTTTTCATCCTCTGCTCGTGCAATTTCAGTCAACTTACTGATGTACAAAGGAAAATTTAAACAAACGTACATCTGCTTATAGCTACACTCTGCATTTTGTTTAAAGCATAAGTAGACATCTGTAAGGGGAATAGACAGGTTACTGCTCTGAGCTATGAAATATTCATAAAACCACCAGTGCAATGCCTCACCTTTGCCCCTTCAAATAGATGATGCTTTGACTGCCTCCCCAGAGCCAAGCTCCAGTCTCAGAGAGGACAGTAAGCAGCTTATTGTGTCGTTAATATATGATTAGGTCATCTCTCTTAGCTCTCTCCCATTAAAGAGACTAAAGCCTAGATGTCTGAAAATCCCCAACTTGAAACGAAGCTGGGGGATTTCTGTCCATTTGTAAAGTGGCTCAATTGTAAGATGAGCTGAATGGAGATTCACAGGGAAAAGGTTCTGCAGCTCTTTTGCCGAAATCCTATTCAAAAGGCTTCAAGAACAGGAATTCTTCAGCACAGTTCATCTTCGTGCAGAAGGAGGGAAGAAACCCCCCTACCACTGGTGCTCTCCTCTGGATCTTCATAAAGACAGTGGTTTAGGCAGTACTTGTTTCCAACAATCATCGCTTTCTTCACTGGAGCTTCACTGACAATTGTACCTGCTGCCACCTCAAAACCACAAACCTTATGGCTTCTTCCCTCCTGAAGTGGGAAAGAAACAGATCATTTTCTTCCACAATACACTAATGAAACTTCTGTAGAATCTGTCTGGCTGCTGGTCCCAAGCCAGCTCCTGATATGACCAAGCCCAATTCCTGTTTCCAAGGATTACATCAGGTGCAAGTCCCCTCCCACCTGGCTGCACAGCTAGAAATTACAGGTAGTAAGAACCCAGGCCAGACCCCAGGCAGCATTTGAGATCTGTACATTATCACGCAGGTCTTGAAAGATCTCCCAGCAGCAATAAATAGTGAGACACAGAGTCTCTGGAGGCTCTAAATCACATTGGCTTCTCAAGAGGATGGTTGAACTCATTGTTCACTGTCCAAAAGTCCTTGGGAGTTTACAATCCTACATTAAAATCCAAATCTTTTCATTTGAAGAGATACTTCATGATATATAGTTAACTTTAAACTAATTTATACTTTGTCAGTCAGAATTCATAATACAGATAAATTTAAACAATTACTTTTTAGGTGTCTGAGTTAACATTTTTGTAGCTCCTCCCCAGAACCTGGGAGAAATAAAGGTCTACTGGCAATTATTTTCCTACTTTTCATTGCCCAAGTAGACTTCTTTTAATATTACTATTAAGATCCGAGGTAGAAAATATCTGATTTATCTAGCTGACATGGCCACTAACGTGCGACTATTTTTCTTTCTTATTTTATGAAATAGATGCTCTGAAACCTGTCAACTCTTGGTTCAGGAACAGACCAAAAAAATCCTTCTAAAAGTGTTTTCAGACTTGAGGAACTGTGGATTTGATGAAGAAAAGAGCAGAGAGAATTCTGTTTCAAACTGTTGGCCTAAAAATGGCTCTCAGATGAAACCATCAAGTCTCTGGTTCTCAGTTGCTTCACACAGATTTTCTTGAGTCATGTTTTTCCTAAAAATATCCAACATCAAGCATTAGCAAAGCAGGTCTCAATATTGGCCACTGTTAATCTCCTCTATTTCAGACGAGTCACTTTTGACTTTTATTAGGAGGTGGGAAAGTCTCTTTCATCTCATTCCGCGCATCTTCATTCATGCATGACAACTTGTTGCCATTCTCCGCCTCTGCAGTATGTGTGAAACAAGATGTCTCAAAGTCTAATTCTAGAATTCAAGTACTGAGCTGAAAAAATTGCTGAAGTTTCTCATATATTTTTGTAACAGAGGCTAGAATTATTAATAGTCATAAAACACAGGGCCCTTTGCCCACAGCTGCTCTGCAGGTGGAGATAGTGAACTTTACAAGAAATTGGCTTCCAACTACTCTATTTGAAGTGCTAGAGAAGAATAAGGGGTCTAATCTTTCAAGGACATACATAACTTCAGCCTTGTGCCTGCCAGCAGACTTCAATAGGACGAGCTAGGATGATAGATTTAATTGCATGCCTGGGATGTTGTAGAATCAAGGCCTGGACTCCAGCGGTTGATCGATGATCTACACTGTTAGAGTTCATGGAACTGGCTAAATAGCTCTTCCCAAATGCAGCCTGACTTCTGCCTTGTAAGATGATAATGGCAGTGTCAGTTAGCATTCATGTGTCTGCAAAAGAGAGTTGGAAAGGAAAAAAAACTCAGGGCTGAGCAGAAAAGAAAATTCACTGCATTGCAAAGAGGCTGAGAATGTGTTTCCTACCAGGACTGGCTGCCTCAACATTCCTGACTGCCCAGGTCAACCTGAGACATCTGCCTGGGCAAGTCCTTTCAGTCTCTGTGAAGAAAGGGCAGTGCTTAAGGACAGACCAGAGGTGCTCTGGAAGTTTAAGGATGTAGATCAGTTCCATTAAGTGGCCACCAAAGCTAGCCGAGGACTTTTGATGCTCAAAAATGTTACTATGCCAGAAAAAAAAAAACCACCCTTTACAGTAAATTCATCAAAATACTTGTTGGGGAAGGTTTCTAACCTCCAGAATGAAGCATCTTAAGAAAGAGGTAAACAGCTAATAGGACCACTCACCTGAGAAGTGGGAAACGCCCTCTCCTATGATCTTGAAAAGAGAAAGCTGTTCTCCCACACGAGAGGCACTTCCCTGCCGCTGCCCTGGCTCAGAGCTTCTCCAAGCTCTCTTTTGGGACTGCTCCATGTGGAAAGGCAGCTGGGATGAGCACACGGTAGCTCAGCCCAAGCCTGTCTTCAACTCTGATCTCCCACATCCTGGATGAGTGCCTACCATCACAGAACTGCTCCTTCTGCAGTCACATTCCTTCAGCTCTTATTTTGGGCAAAACATACCGGAACTACTGTACTTCCACTAATGAATTAATCTATAAAGGATCGATGGACTAGATAAATTCTCTCACCGTGTTCACTGCACATACAGCTATCATCTGAACACCTGCCCTTGAACTTCCTATGTTCAACCACTCAGAGGCTTTTTTCCCCCTGCAAAGGTCTGCCCCCTGCATTCATATTAGCATCTTCTCAAAGGACCTTCCTCCTACTGCATGTGCAGGCTGTGACCTGTCTCTGAACACGCTACAGCCTCACCAGTCACTGCTGGACCTACTGGGCAGCCCAAACTACACGTGCACTCAGGCCACTTGTTTGGCAAGTGATTAATCCAGAACCTTCTCTTACTGCAGAGAAAGTAAACCAGAACACCATAAAAAATACCCCATGCTCATTTTTGCTTTCAAATACTTCTATTCTGGAGGAAGAGGAACCTGCTAAAAGGTTGGCTTAGTTGTGCAGCTGAAAAACAAGCAAGCCAAAATTCCTCTTTGTATGTCTAATAGATTTCAGTGAAGCCACACATCACAAAAGAATCTGGCTTCACTTTCTCCCTCATATGTGGTCTCAACTTAGAAAATTTGCTTAAGTTCTGGAAAACCTCTGCAGTTTTGGTAAACCCCCAATTGTTCTCCTGAGGGAAGTTTCTGTTAAACGACCTGTCTCTATTCACCTCAGCTGGAGTTTCTAAGAATAGGATTAATTAGTTTTAGACATCCACTAGCAAAAAGGTTAAGTTCTTCTTCATTAGGAACGACCTCATCTTGTCTCCGATCTCACACTGCTATCATCTGTAACGACACACCAGAGAGGCATCAGTTGTACCATAACTGAAAAGGCTGTTGGATGACTTGTTTATAACCAAAGCTTTAATTCATTAAATAATGGAGAAAACAACTTTTTAATGTGAGTTGCATTACTGCTTTGCAGACTGAGCGCTCATCTCATTGCTGCTGTCACATTGGGGGCTAATTTAATGAATAATTAAATAATTTAGCTTTTAACTAAATTAATCATTTAGTTAATTCATTAATAATAATCCATTGCACTTCTTTGGTGCCTCCCAGGCTAAGATATCAAAGCATTTCAGGGGCATTATGGGGAAGTTCACCCTTCTTCCTCCCGCATATAGCCTGAGTAAATGGGTTTTATATGATAAACTACATTAGTCAGCTTCAAAGAGAGGAGGACTCCAACTCTGATTACACTGGTAGGGGCAAGGAACAGCTCCACCAACCAGTCTGTCATTTTTAGCAAATGCAGACTTTCCTCTCCAAAACCCTTTTCCCATGCTAAAACAGCACATGATGGGAGGCAGGATGGGGTAACACTGGAACATGTTGTGGTGCAGGTTTGGTTCCTGGCTCTGCTGAAGACTTTTGGGATGCTCCACCATCCCCAAATGCCTTTGCTGTCCACGCACACAACAAGGTGGGTGCAAACAGTTTGTTATTTTAAGAAAAACACCTTAAGGCTGTGAGGTTTTTGCACGCTATGCTAAAGCCACCAAGCTGCAAATTTGCAAATACCAGCTCAAACTGACTGAGCATCATCCTCATGACCCAGGGTTCTGCATCTCACCTCCTTGTACCAGGGAAAAACGAGGCAAAGGTCTGCTAACCTCAGCCAGCAGGTCACTGGCAGAAGTTGGCACAAAATCAGCACTTCTACTCCTTTGTGTGCCCAGCTGATCCATTTTTCAACCCATATCTGAGCCAGGTATCGACTCTTCCCTATTTCAAGCCAAAATCTACCTGGGGACTGTTAAATTTTCAAGCCATTAGTAATAAATTTCCTCATCAATACTCCATTGTTCCTCTTATTTTTCTCTCCTTGGTACCTGAATAGCCTGTGAAGGTGGTTTCCATACATTTGATATCATCTTTCCATTTATAATAATTTTACTGTCTCAATTTGTTTCAACAAGGTGCTATTTTTAAGACAGAATGGAAATACATTTTTTTGTATATATTGAAAGAGGCTGATTACATAGAACATTGTGGCCTGTTGCGCAGGAGCACAATCATGAATCACTTTGCTCTCATTTTTATTTATTTTTTAGGCTTAAGCAATGCCGAAATTCTTAATGACGCTCCATAGTGACGATCTATCTAAAGGAAAAAAAATAATTAGGTATTCAGGGGGAGTAAACTGACAAGAAGCCAAATGGATTTAACTGTGTAATTCTGGAGGAGAGAGAAACAGAACAGCTTAAAAGAGCTATTATGTTCTTAAGTGAAGACATGGTGATGTAGTGTTTAACAAGAGAAGGGTGGAGACTGAGCTGGTATGAAAAGGGGAAGGGAATGCCATGCCCCAGAAAGCCTTGTGGGAGATGCCCAGAGTAAGAAGCCTGTTCCCACCCTCCCAAGCAATGTGATGGTCAAGTACACAATTCAAGGTCTCTAAGGGGAAAGAGCTGCAAAGCAAAGGCAACAGAGCACTTCTGACACCTCCTTGGAAGGACAGCGCAGGGGGAGACCACCTCTGAAGTGGGCGGTGGCAGGGCTTTTCAGCAGCTATGGTGCTTGTGAAGACAGTAGCGCAAACACTTCTGACACTGCAAAAGGTAACTTTGAGAACATTCCAAGCACCTCGAGGATCTCAGTGACGGGAATTCTCATGCATGCAGAAATATTAATGTGGGATGCTTGAAGGTGGATGGAAGTGTTGTACAAAGAACTGGAGAAACAACAAAAAAAAAATACCCCCAAGTGGCCTGAGCATCAGCCTGATTAGGGAGGAAACGGCTCAGAGATAGATTATGCTGATCCAGTGAGAACCATTACATACTGCTTCAGGACTGGTACATGTGCAACTCCTAACACACTCTGGAAACAAAAGCCTTTGGCCTCACATCTGCACCATCCTCCTGTTCAACTCTAGACCCACATGGGGAGTCACCTCTAGATGGTTTTTTTCAAGGAGATCTCATGGGAAGGACAGAAATGATACAGATCTTTGAGGATCTTGCAAAAGGTTGAAACAGTACAGCTCCTGATTGCAAGGGAAGCGCAAGAGGAGCTGGGTGATCTACAGCCAGTAGCTAAGGAAATACTGACAGAGAAGAGTACTGGCTTGTCTCTTTAAAGGCAAGCATCTACTTGATGCGAGGCTGCTATTACCCTGAAATTTAAGCATTTGCTTAAGTGCTTTGCTGGTCAGGAATTTCATCACCCTCAGGCTTGAAGCTGAGCATACGTTGAACTGCTTTTGCTGAACAGAAGCAGGGCTTACACAAAACTTCAGCTCTAGCAAGCATCCAGCCCACTTACACAGGAACCACAGCATATCAGCTCAGGTATTTCTTGAAATTAAAACTGTCAATCATAATGGCTCTAAATAAACACCAGAGTTTACAAAAAGAGGATGATACAGGAGCACTCACTGCATGCTCAGTCCGTGCAATCAGTGGGCAAACCCACTGCTGGCCTAAGTTTCCATAGGTCAAGGAGGCCCCTGGTCCTATGACATCACGTAGCAGATGAAGATCTACTTCCTAGAAATTCACTTAGGATTCTCACCACACTGTTGTATTTTTGCCATCTGTTACAAATACAAGTCATATTTACTCATTGGACTGCTCATGCCATTCACCTAGCGGCAGTCAATGGATCGCTCCTTCCCTAATAATAATTATAGGAGAATCAGAAACACAGTGAAAAAAGGAAAAGAACCTTTTGGAAGACACGTACTGTCTTGCCCAGAAGATGACTTGGTCGTTTATTAAGACAGGAGAAATAAAAGGCTTCCAGGGCATATTAGCATGCTTTTATCACTGCACTCAGAGTAAGAAACGATTAACAAAGTGAACCTCACGGAACTCTGGCTGGTCCTGTGAAACATGCCGTGTTAGTTGTCTCCAACAACTGCCAGGAAGGCCTGTCAAATTTTTGTTAATGCATGTTAATGGATTTTTAGTAGCACCATTTGCCACTTCAAAGATCACGCGTGTTGTCTATTTAACCTTGAAAAACCCACTGGCTGAAAGTATTTAGGCATACGAGGTGCTTTTCTGCCTAATTTGTTCTGTAAGTATCCAATGGAAGATGTGTCATTTGGAAATGTAATTTAGCATGACAGCCAGCGGGACGGTCCAGCAAAGGAGTTTTCCAACAATTGTTTACCTATCAACCTTCTTATCTACTGACCATCCCATCCAGAAGTTAAAAAGTAAACAAAATTCTTTATTTTGAAATACTTTAAGGTTTTATATTACTGCAATAACTTTTGAAACTCCGAGTTTAAAAGGTAAGTGCATGGACAAGCTCATTTAGCTGCTCATTTTCACACCAATGTTATTTGGAAAAAATCCTTAGTCATGGAAGCCAAGTCAAAATATTAGATGAGGCTTCTATTTGTACTATTTACACTTTGATTAACAATTTAATAAGTGATGTATATTAATGTTTGTTAAGCTCTTTGAAGATTAAAAGCACTCAGTGTTAAATGCTATTCTTCTCACATTCATGTACTCTAATTTTCAATGTTTTTGCACACAAAATATGTTTCTCTCTGATCTGGAGGATGCTTAAAATTAGCGTGTTTATACATTTTGAGGATGCAGTTAATTTACGTAGGTTAATGACTCCTGTGGCATATTGAGGATGCTGCATGGCAAACAAATAGGAGTTTGCAAGCTGACTCACATCAAGTAAATTGAGGCTTCAGGATTCTGTCAATTCTCAGTGCCAGGAAAAATCTCAGATGAAATCCTACTCCTGGGGAGAAACTATAGCAAAAGTCCCTTGGTTGCACAAGTGCCAGAATTCCACCCCTTTTCAGGTTGGACATCTGTGCGTTTCTCAAAGGAGCCAGCACTGCCAAAGCAAAGCTCTGACATGGAAGCCCTCTCCCAGTGAGGGGGAGCCACGAGACCTCCTGTCCCACACCATCAGGATTAATCATGCTTGATACTCATGCCCTGGAGGTGGTCCAGAGGACACTTCCACTCACCCCTGCTTCAGAGGATTACTTGGCTGAGATGATATGAAGAGGGGAGGATGCATGGGACCCTGCCTGCTAATTTCTGTGGGAGAGGGGAAAAAAAAACCAAATCATGACTAAAGAGATTACCACCCTCCCCAAATGTTAAGAACAAGTGGGAAACTCCTTGAAGGAGTGGTAAAAAGATACTTGTGAGGACAATGAATTGCCACAATTCCCTTTGCTGGAGAAGAATCAATGCTTAAGTAGATTTACCAGGATCAAGACAGACATTTCACAAAGGTGAAATAACATGTTCTAAGCTCAAGCTTAGAACATGCAAACACCCTTAAATCAGAGCTCAGTAAAAATGTGACCTTTTTGGGTCAGGAAGGACAAGCAGCCATTCAGCTGCTGAAGGCAAGGGGGCTGCTGCCCTTTGCCCAGGCTAGCTCCTAGCCTGCTGTACTGGGAGCTTTCTTCAGAGGCGTGAACTGGAACTTCTCCAAGAGTGAGGAAGATACAAAAGCGGGGAAGATACAAAAGTGGGTTTTTAATTTCCTTCCTAGGAGTCAAATATTTAGATTATTACTAGCTGGGGTAAATCTATTATGTACATTTAATCTGCAAGTGTGCTGGTAAACATTCCACTGTGCTTCTGCTAAACAAATACGTTTTCTGCATCAAGGAAGCTTTGTTTTCCCAACAGCAGCTCCCTCCCACCCCAGTTCAGATACCAATGGATATTAGTGAAAAAAGGTTGATGGGGAGATCTGTTTAGTTAGACCATTATTTTCATAACTCGGATTCACTGCAGAGTGGCTGATCTTTCACATGAACCATGCTTCTCCTCAAGAACATCCCAGATAAAATACTCCCTTCTCACATTTCCACACTTCCATACTATGTCCTTAAGCTTCAGCCATGCAGAACCTGCTGACAAACTTAATTAAAAGTACAATTCATTTCCAGCATGCACGCTACGCAGCTTAAGATTAAAACTCTTTTCTCCTTCTCTTTTTGTAGCACGTGAAACCTCTGATTTTCTCACTTTTTTCTACCTTGGCTAGCTGAAAGATAAACTTCTGTTAACGTACGTGCATGTTCATCTGTGTTTGCATATCTTTAAAAGGCACGTTCCTGGCAGCAGGGAGAACATTACCAGGTTGTATGAAGAATGTATATAGCATTTAGAAAAGTTTTAACCGGCTTAAACAAAAAAATAGAGTGGAGAAATACTCCTTTTAAAGCTACGTTTCAAAAAGACTGTGAATACAATTAACACCTGAAAGTCTATGCTTGTTGCCATGCCTAGTTCAGCACTTCCCAGGGACCATATCTCGACAGGAGAGCAGAAATACTGTGTACCGCTGACTGTACCATGCAACTGTAACTGAACAGTGTCCCAAGTCATTAAAGGGTTAATCCTTTGCATCTCATGAAAGATAATGGATCTTGATTAAAGAGAGCACATTAGCAGCTTGCAAGCCTAAAGCAGATGCACGCGTCCCAGCTCTATATTTAATTTAAAACCAGCACCCTCAAAGAGGAACATAAGCCATTTATACCACCAGCAACTAATCCTAAAAATGTAACGCGACTGACCTCAGTGAAATGGAAATGACGACCATGGCTTAGCTGTGATAATTATTTGCATAAGGTTTTAGTGGCAAGTACATTTAGAGAACAGTGCATGGATTCTTAATGAAAATAAGCCCAACTTTTGGGAGGAGAACTCAGTGTGCTTTTTTCCAGGTGTGTTTTGAGGTAACAGACCCTCCCCAACAGCCAGAAGTTTGCATGCATGCCCGGACCAAGCAGGCAGGCAGCCAACACAGCCTTCCATGGTAGCAAAACAGGTAGTGGAGCCTCAACCACTTCACTCTCGGTTTTGTCCACTGCCTTGGATCTACAGCCAGTTCAAACTGTAACTAAATTAGTCTTTACTCACTAGCTGGTTGGTGAGAATGGGATTCTTCACCATCAGCTCCTCTGCCCAGTGACTCTCCACACCACAGGAAAGAAATTGAGGTTATTCCCATGCGATAGCAAACTCCCAGCACAACACAGAGACCTCCTGCACAACTGACGGTCACTCAGAGCTACAGGAGATCAAGCAGAGGGATGAGATAAATGTGTCAGGATGAGCTTGCCAGACCGTGTTTTCAACAGAGCAACAAGCAAGTTCACACAGCTTTTCACACCGGGGCACTCCTAGGGAATTTGTGTACATAAAGTCTCAGTTACACGTGATAGCAACTAGCATTGCACTGGCCTGAAAAACAAGAGTGGTTTTTCTCCACGTAGACAGAATTTTCATCCGCAGCTCAACTGGCCCTTTCACTGAAGTTCTTCCAAAGTTCAGACAAACTATTGAAGGTTATCCATTGATAATAACTTGGGGAAGAAAAAAAAGGAAAACCCCAAAAGCCATCCACAAGAGAAAATAAGCAGATGTGAAATATGTGGTCGGCAAGCAAAAGGCCACTCTTGTTTTCGATTTTAATTATGAAAATTTTTCTCTTCTGACAAGTGAAATGAATGTAGTCACTTATGCATGGTGTGAAAGTTGAACTGTTTGAAAATTAAATCAAAACAAAAAATGAAAACTGCGAACAGGGCTTTCACTGCTACCAACAAGGGAGCCATCCTTCAGAGGTGACATTTTACAGCAGTCCCTGAGAAATGTGATTGTTCATAGCATTAAGTAAATTACGGTCCCTGAACAGCATGGAAATAATTGAAAATGTTTGCTGTTTTTAAGTAAATGCTATAAATCCCTGAAGGCTGTTTGAGTCCTGAAGTCAAAGAGAGTAAAACGTTTCAAGCAGGAAAGCACATGGGTAAAACACCTGAGGGTTTGGCTGACTATTGTAAAACTTCACCCTAAATATCAGCTGGTAGTTTTCCCTTTTCTGCTAATGGGCTCAATTTTAGAAAGTTTTCCTCTTCTCCCTCCTCTCCAGCCACTCACATTTGAAATGGCAATACTTAACTAGACATGCCTTCCGCAGAAACAAAAATGTCAGTGCCTAAGCCCAAACGTAACAGAAATAAAGGCCACGCACCATGTAATGCCACTCGTGTCAAAGAGGCAGAAAATACGATGCCCTGATTGCTGCCCAGTGGCCTCCCCCGTCACTCCAGAAGCGAGGGCTGCGCTAGGTTTCCTGATGCTTTGTTTGTAAAGAGCTTACACCTTTGGCCATGGGATTCTGCTGCATCTTGAGGCAGCTTTTTCTGTTTGCACATAACCTGCCACACTTCATGGCTCATCAGTATCTCTGGATTTTCTTCCTGAAATGCTCTTCTACCCTCATTATACTCTATCTGCCATTTCTTCGTCTCACTTCCCGATTATTGTGAATAAAAAAAAGCTTTTACATTTTTTGTTGAATATATGTAAGATTGTTGCTTAGAGTACACTTGTCATTTTGTCTTATCACAACAGCGTAAGACTTCAGCCTCAACACAGATATATTTAATACATCCAGACTGCGACACATGCTTTCAGAAAGAAGTCTCTAACACATCCACCCAGCACTTTTCCTGACGCAGCCTCGCATTAACCAAGCCGGCTAGTACACGTCTACCACACCCAACAATTGTGTATTTAATGAACCATTCTTAGGAACCCAGGGTACTATTCCCCGGTGCTCCACACAGGTGTGCTCCAGCAAACCTGCGTGGCCCCTCTGTATGTGCAATGCACTCTTGGACTTTTTCCAAGCAGCAGCAGCAGCAACAGAAGACGGAGAATTAGATCACTTGGCTCATCACCAGCCATGACCCCACCTGCACAGAGCAGCTGCAAGACACGGCATTAGCTCCTGACAAGTGGATTACTCACAGCAACAATTCTATTACTCAGAGGAAGGAGCAAAATGTCTCACCAAAAAGTTTAAGGACCATGGAGCAAACATACAAACATTGTTTAGGCACCTATTTATGCCTAGATGAGCCTCGTGGGATTCACAAAAGCACCCGCATAAGTTAGTCACCTCATTTGTACCAGTCCTAAAGGTATTCAGAGCCTAATTGCTTAAGTGTTTTTGAAACTCCCGGTAGACATCAAAAGACCTTTGTAAACCTGCTCCCCTGTGCCACCAGATTTTTATGGACACAGACTATAAACATCGATTTATAAACGCCTACTCATGCAGTCACATTCCGATCTTTTTTTTTTAGGGACTATTGGGTGTTTCTAGAGCTTTATGTGGTCCTTGTCACATGTGGGTTCAAAGGAGTCCAGTCCAATCACAAAATTGTTACTAATCAGCATGTAAAACTCGGCTGTGTGTTGTATCATTGTTTTACTGTTATGCTTTAAACAGCACTTTGCCAGAATAGAAATATCACTCCATCCTTCAACTCCAAGTGTGGAGGCTCCCACTGAGACAGCGTGACTGCTCCTGTGTACTTATATGTGAGTTTTGATGTCAAAAGCAGGCTTTCCTCTTCACTGCTTACAGCTTTTTATCCCTTATGTGAACTAAATTCCTTTACAAACAACATACATCTTGTACACAACCCGCTGAAATAAAGAAGAGCCTCTCCTTTTTTTTTGTGCAAAGATTTGTGTGGATAGCCTGACTCCATTAATTTCAACTGGATTGACTCTGCACCATCTGTTTTCTGTGCAGCTGCTTTATTGTGGGGAGAGAGGAAGACAAAAAAGCACCCTTCTAAGCTCTACCGATGACATCCAAACCTAAGACTATAATTGGTGGAAAACCTTCTGAAGTCTGCTGTAATCATAACAGTCAAAGGGATTAGAGTGTGATCTAAAAGAAGAGATGCAGATTAGGGTTTGTTTTTTGTTTTTAAAGGGTTTGAAACCTGCCTACCAGACCCTTTCTGGACTCTCATCACTTAGAAATAAAATAAGGCCACCAGCATGAGAAGCAATTAAACGCAAATTTATACACACTTGTGTTTCTCACTGTTCTGCAGCACATAGTAGACAGGTAGTAATCCATCAAACAGTGATTAGGGTGCACGTAACAGGAAGGCGATACACTAACATATGCCCACTGCACACAGTCATTAGAAGGGCAGTACAGTGATTTTAGGACACCACAATCTGCTTTTGAGAAATCGTAATCTCCACTCCTGTACCAATGATCTTAATGATATGCCTGCACAGAAGCAGAACAGACTTAGTTCAGCACAACCATCTACAGAAGGAAACACAAACTCCTAATTTCAAGAGGGTGAATCATTCCCAAACAGGAGCTGGGAAAACAAGCCCCCAAAGCAGGCAAGCGATTGCACGACAACAGTGCAAAAGATGCGTTCAACTCATCACACGCAATACATCACCACCAAGCAACGGGCACTTTGTTCTGCTTTCCATCTGTGCCCCCGTGTTCAGTCTGTGGCACCCTTCTGTTCAGCATTCTCAGCACTAATGACAGTGCCTATTTCGGGGCTACCCTCAGGATCGCTCATTTCATGATCTAAACCCCACTGCATCTTCATCGTAACACCGCCAGTAGCTTCCGTCACATTTGTGAATGCGTTCTTGGTGCCAGAAACGATTTATTTATGCCTGAACTTTTTGTGATAAGAGCACTGCCTTTGCAGGATTAACCGGTGTTGCCCATGTATTTATGACTTGGGTAACTTGTCTTTCCTTCCCAGCTTTAATAAATAATGAAGCCCGCATGGTTTTGCAATTGGGTTCTCAGCCTCCTGGAGCCATGATGTGAGCCAGAACAGAGCACTGATGCCAGTCCGAGGCAGAAGCTCATTCCTCCACCAAAGCGATTCTCAACAGAGCGCAACAACCCCGCAATACAAACTGCTGCTATAAATACAGCAGCAGCCTGGTAAGGAGCAGTGTGGGAAACGTGGGCTGTGGTTCAGCATCTCCCACCATAATGACTGCCTCTTTGGAGACTGCCATCTCCTCCGAGACGCTGAGCATCCTCTGCTCCTGCCCACAT
Source organism: Bucorvus abyssinicus (assembly GCA_009769605.1). NCBI lineage: Eukaryota > Metazoa > Chordata > Aves > Bucerotiformes > Bucorvidae > Bucorvus > Bucorvus abyssinicus. The sequence continues at coordinate 17,700,693 of CM020040.1, forward strand.
CAAATTCTGCCTAAAGGACAACTATGGCCTTTAAGTGAAGCAAAGCTTGATACATAAATAATACCTTAATAAACCAGACAGCAAAAATTAACTAAGGATGCACCCATCACATACAAGATTTTCGGATTTGCTGCATGCAGCGAAGCTGAGGATGGATTTTGCTGTTATTAGGGACCAATGATTACAATCTTTACCAAATACATGTTCTGAGGGAAGCAATCCTTTTCTTCTGAGAAGGACAATCATTGTGACTTACATCAACAGATCGATAGAGAGGTGGGAAACATCCTCCGACAAACTACGTGTTCACAAAGATGTTTTCCAAAGGGTTTTTGGTTCTCATTGTCTACACAACTTTGTGGTCAATAAGCTTACACTGGTGATGGTCTAACAACCAGCCTGCTCCCCCAAGCCAGTTGTCTGTATGGCACTGTTGGAGCTCTCTAAACAATTTTGTTTGAATTTCAGCTGCAGAGACTTGATAAAAACTGAAACTCATTTCTGAAACTTGGTCCCTGAGGTGCGTGAAGTCCGGCATGACCCTGACACACTCGTTCAGCATAGAGTCTGCCTGTTCTCTGCAGACTTCACTGGCAAACTATTAGCAGAACAGAACACACCTCTGCCAACACAGCCCTGCTACCTCCTATTTCAGAGTTTCACAGTTTTTAGTGCATTTATCTCAACTTTCATCAGGAATGGCAAAGTCTTTTCGGCTGAACAGAGGCACTCACAGAATTAAAGCAGATTGCAGCAGAGTGAAGAATTCAATCAGACTCTCCTGAGCCTCTTGCTCACACCATACCAAGCAAACACCCACTGCAGCTCAGCGGCGTGGCACCTGAACACAGCCCACCTGGGCGCTCATGCAGGCTAGACAGGCTTCAGCTTGGGAGAAGGGAATTTTTACTTCTTCATATTCATTTTTGCAGCTATTTTATACTTAATCTACCTCTATCAAAAAAAGCACACATTTGGGGGAATGGGACTTCAGCTCTGAGTACTTCAAAAGGCTTCTGCCATAGGTGTTTACGTGTGGTACATAGCAGAGTACCTCAAACATTGAAACTCAAAGAGTTTCAGATACTTAAACATGTGCCTTAAAGCAAACACTGTAAACACCTTGTAAAAACAAAATTCCCAAGCACTGGCAAATAAACAAGCTTCAGGGACAAAACAAAGAAAACACACACAAAAAAGAAACGTTGCAAGATAACAGCGAATGACTAAAACACAGCTGAAATCGCACAGTGGAAATTCAGGAGACTCTTCTAATGGGTCATGTCTTCCTAGCCTGATTGCGCAGCGGACCACATACCCTCCTTAATTGCACCAGTATAAATCCAGAGAAACTCTATCAAAAGCCTGAACTCACAAAACCACGTGTGAGAGCTGGCATAACTGCTCTTTGCATTTATCTCCTCCCTTTTCTGGTTACATATAGCACAGATAGCAATAGTTCAGGCTCAAGCTTTCAAAACCTTTAGGACTGTATTACTCCAGAAGGACATAAAATTAAAGCAGCAGCATGAGGAAAGCAAAGGCTATGTGTTTATCACAGAAAACAGACCAACACAGAGTTCATTGCCGTCATGAAAGGAGAAAAGCTAGACCCTCATAGCCCCTCCCGCGCCAGCACCCCTGCGCAGCCGTTGTTACCTCTGAACTGCTTTGCCAGCATCAGATGCAGCATTGGAGATTTTGCTCCAGTAGAAGGATGGGACTAACTGGAGAGATGAAGGCTGCCTGTCCTGCCATGGTCAAGAGAGGAAAACTGCTTCCCTGTGAGAGCACCAGTATATGCTGGGGCCAGAGAAGCTGCAGCTGTGGGAGGTGGTCAGAGCCAATGAGGGGCTGAGGCACAGCTGGGGGCAAGCTGGGGACACCACCGAGAGCAGCCGCAGGGGCTGGGGCAATCACACACCCGCAGAGCCTCTTCCTGAGTGTGAGGTCTCCTCCAGCCCCAATGGCACCAAAACTGGCTACAGTGAGAGAAACCTAGAGGAGAGGTCCCAGTTTTGGAGGTTGCAGTGAGCAGAGAGGAGATGGGGTTACAAACCTCTTCAGTTTTCATGCTGGATCCTTCTGAATATTTTTCCCCAACAGCTGAGGATCTTTTGGTGACTGCAGCGCGCTCATGAGCAGGCAGATACCCTCAAACTTGTGACCAGCTTAGGGAGCCCCTCACAGCTTATAAATGTAAATTATTGGCACTGAATGCTAACTGAAATATGTGCATGTGTGTATATATGTATGCAAACATATACATGATTTCGTCATATGCCTGTGTAGGGTAATAATTTCCTGAATTTGCCCTAAAACCTTGATCCAACAGAGCAGCCAAGCAGAGGGAAAAAGTCACGTAGCCCTGTGCTGTGTATACACACATCCTGACAGTTAGAGAAAAGTCCTTGTTGCAACATGGATGGGAATGACACCACAGAAGCGTTTTCCCAGGGTTACCAGGCTCCTCCGTGCTATGCAGTATGGCAGCATTTATGTCTCATTTCCTAACTCCTGGGAGCTCCCGCAGGGGAAGGGTTTCTACTTGGAATTGTCAGTGGCTGTTTTACACCAATCTGACTTGATCCAAAACATTTGCTTAATACATCCAGCATGGTGGTCCTACTGTGCATATTAAAAAGCTAACTTGATTATCACAGTGGCAGTGAAGCGACTTTACAAGCAAGAAGACATACATAAGCCTGGGTGCATCTAGACTTTGAATAATGTATGAAATCCAAATTTTAAGCCTGGCTTGTAAGATAAATGCAGTCCCCAAAAGCAACTAGAATTGTCTGATCACTCTGGATCATTGCTCTTCAAGGGTTTTACTGCAAATACTCTAGTCCAAGACACTGCCTTTCTCCATTAAACCTCCTCTGAAAGAGTCAATCTTCAGAGGAATTTCAAGCTACAGTAAGAGTATCACCGGCTACTCCAGCGGCTCTAACTCCTGCAGAGCTTTCGGGGAGTGAAACAGATGCAGAAGTGCGAAGCCACTTTTTGGTCACGCAGCTAAGGACCCAACCTATGATGCTCTCCCCTTCCTCCAGGCTCTCAGACTCCTGTTCTGGCCTCAGAGGGAGTCCCTTATTTCATCTGATTTCACACGAAATGCAGAAATATTCTTGGTTTGGAACATCTCACCCTCTTAGCTACCTTTACTCCTAATGCCGGGGCAGAGGAGGAGAGATCCTGGTTTCCTGCAGGGTGCCCGTGGCAGCGCAGACCCCCCGACGATTTGCACGGAGCTCGCACGGGGCTCGCACAAAAGCCCGGGGCTTGCACCAGCCGCTGATAACGATCGGGCCGGTGCCCCGGGGCTCTCTGGTGCCTCGCAGTCTGGGCTCCGGGCCTGCCTCCGCTCTGGCTGGCCGCTCGCAATGCCCACAGCTCCCACCCCGCCAGGGGACACCGGGAGCCCTGTCCCAGAGCCCGGCTGGAGCTGGTCCTCCTCGGAGCAGCCGGGGATGCTGCCGGAGACCCTCCCCTGGGGCCGGGACTATCCGGGGTGTCCCCCCGGGACTCCCCTCGGATCAGGACGCTCCGAGCGAAGCTCCGGGACCGAGTGAGGCTCCCCCCGGCGTGGGTGAGTGACCTGCGGGTACCGTGACTGGGAGAGTCTCCGTTGTGTGGGTGAGGGTGTGCACAGCGTGGCTCCTCTTCCTCAGAGCGTGCTCTGGAGTTCGGGGATCGGCGGCATAGCGGTAGGTTCCCCAGTGCCGGGCAAATGTCAGTGCGATAAATCCCCACATGTCGGGTCGCTGCTGCTGTCTGTTTTGTGGGGGCCTCCGTGACCGTGCTCCAGCTCAAGGCTGTTGCACAGATGCTGCCTTTCATCCCCCGGGGACTTTTCTGGGGGCAGCAAGGGTCCCTCCTCTTACCATGGTAGCTCTGGTGATCCTGGAGCAGACCAACGGAGAGCCGCAGCTCCGAGCGGGGGCTCCACAAAGAACAGCACCGGCTGCGCCGTTGTGTCCCCTGTGTTGGGGGTTAACGCCAAATCTCCCACCGTTCATAAATGGATGCACCTCTGCAGCAGTGCTGAAAGGCCAGACGAAAATCTTGGTATAGCAAGAGGCAAACAGCTAAAATTTAGTGCTTGGGGTCTTCCCTGCAGCTCCCAGCACACCTTACACGAAGGGTGTGACCTGTGCTGGGAGCTTACCCTCTTCACAGGGCTTTGGCAAACCTTTCAAATGCTGTCCTGAGCCTCTGTGTCAGCCTTTTGGATCTGTGACTACAAGTTGCTCCCCACCGTGACCGGAGGGTACAAGGCAGCGTTTTTCCGGCACAGGTACCAGGAGGCTGTTAACTGGCGTTTGCTGATACAGCTCCTGTGCTGCCAGTTGATGTTTCCTCGGCTTAGTCATCCATTCATATTCATTTCGTGGGCTTCCATAAGCAACATTCTAAATGTTTAGATCCACATCTAAAAATGAAAAATAGTAATTAGTGGGAAAAAAAAATCTGTAGAAGTCCTTTTTTGTGGTGGCAAAAGAATGAAGATTTTAAATTTACTTTACAATCAAGTGCTTAATGCGGAGAAACTTCTAAACCCGTAAATGCCAAAAGGAATCTCTCCATCCTTTAACCTGGGCTGCTCACTGAATACAAAGAACGGAGTGATTGCCTCGGTAATGGGCAATCAAGCTGTGGTCAGGCTTTTGCTAAAAGCAAACCAGCGACGGACTTCAAAGAGTTTGTCATAAATATAAAAATCAGAGCCCCATGGATCACGAGGGATGTAAATGGTGTTGATGTACTGGAGGGTTTTAACTCCTAGAAGTTTTTTTGCTTCTAATAAGAGAGTAAAACGTGATGGACAGCGCTGCTTCAGCCACTTTTTCCAGATCACTTGGATGAAAACAATTACCTTGCCCACCCCGTTACCAGCTGGAAGCAGCACATCTGGGAGAGCATCTGATGCCTTTCTGGCAGCTACTGGCTTAATCTGTGTGCTCCAGGGGCCTGACAGCGAGCTCCTCCCAGACATCAGGAGAAGCATCTGTCGAGAGATTTGTTTGCAATTCCAGGTCTTGAGCGAAGGGCTGACATTGTGCCCCAGCTGGTGACGGGAGGTGGGGAGAGGCAGGGTAGTGGGAGGGCAGCCCATGGCCAGTGTGCTGCTATGGGGCTGCTGGGGTAGAGAAAGGAGAGACACTATTGGGCCGTGCAGAGAACCCACCCAGTGGGGTCTAATTTCTGGGGGCTTCCTAGGTGATACATATGCTTACATGGAACCCTCGGGACTTCTAATCATCCACATGGTGATCTGAGTGGGCATGGGACAGCCTGAGAGGCACGTAGAGCTGCACCAAGGTCCTGCTCACTGTGATGGCAACATCTGGATTCTTAGGGAGAAAGGTGGAGAGGTACAGAGGTGGTGAGATTGCTTTATAAATTATTGCCTGTCTTCAGGTGACACATTTTGAACTACAAAGGAGCCACAATCACTACTCATGGGTTTAAGCAGTAAATCTTTAAAAAAAAAAAAAAAATCCTTGAAAAACAAAGGAAGACAATGCCAAAACTTCCCTCCCTTCATTTATATTTTATAATAGTTTAGCTTGTCAGTGGGATGTAATTTGTGATCCCGGCTCAGAAGATGCTCAGAACTGCCACAAAACTGCCAAAAGACACCAACTTTTGTTTTATTTTGTCCTTGCTGCTCTATACCCTTAGAATGGGCCAACAATAAACTATATTTAATGTAAAGTATTAAAAGTAAAGTTCTCCCCAGGCTGAAATCCAGTGCGTGGACATTCAGGTCTTCATGATCATGTTATAAATCAACTGTGAATTAAAACTCTGTCAAAACACAGGATAAAATGGCTCTTCTGGTTGATGCTATTGTTATATATTGTATAATATACCGTGACTAGTTTCAGAATTGAATTCTCTGTGCTGCTAACAAGAGTGTTTCCCATTTGAGGATGATGCCTATTAACAGAGATACTTTTATATAACGGCTCACGCAAACAGCTGCCCAGTGCTGATTTTTCTGTTGTTCTGCAGTTTAATAGATTTAGAGATTTTGGGTTCATTAGATCATTGTAGCCGATTACCTCTGTACCACACATCGTAGAGTCACTTTACAGCATGGCTTCTCTGTAGTTGTGCCGTCGCGAATGCCCTCTAAATTTTATGTCCATTACACTTACAAAAAAGGAAAAAAAGAAGTAAAAATATGGTTGGCTGGAGGTTGAAAAGAAAATGTCAGGGGGACATCACGGTTTACCTGTTGCCAAGTGAGAAGACCCTAGTACTGTGGGAGCATTAGATGTGTGATAAGTCACCATGCGTCTGCACGTACATGTTTAAGAGATGTGTTTCCTTCTAGCCACTGGCTCATCATGCTTTTGCTGAAAATATCTGGGGCCAAATTTCCATTTAAAAATGTCAAAAATCCAAGAGAATACTTTGAGGAAAACTGCATTTTAATATGGAACTAATGTTTATTTTAATAACTACTGCTGTCTCCTCTATACATCAAAGGTTACATTTTGCAAGACGGATGCTTAACTTCTACCTGAAAAATATGCGTATGCAGATAAGTACAAATAGATTTAATTACCCAGCTGCAGATATTCTCCATTCACAAGTCGAAATGCTGAGCAAAATGCAGGTGGCCAGATTTGGCTCAGGAACTGCATATGAAAACAGCAGTCCGATGTATTGCTGTCTACCTGGGTTCTGTTCTTCTCCCTGCGCCGTTTCTCGACATGCAGTGATGTGCTTCAGAAGGCAGGACATCCAGGACATCAAAATTAAACCCCAGGGAAGGCAAACAGCTTGTTGATAAGTTTGCTGTCCATGAGGCTGAGTGCATAACCTCAGCTCATGCTGGTGAGTACTCAGCCAGTGAGAACTTCTACCAGGATCAGTAGAGCAAACATCAAAGCTGCCCACAGCACGTACAAGATAAACTGAATTACAGCTGCAATTTGTTGCTATTGCGGAGAATTTTACTCAGATTTCTTGTGTGTCAATAGTCACTATTTGCATGTGGATATCAAAGACCATGGAGTGACATTTGCATATGCAGATGGAAAGGCAAATTAAGCTCCCATCTTTGACAACTGTCCCTTTAGTGTAATGAAAGTCTTCCAGATCACAGGTGCACACAGCTGTCTGAAGTCAGGTAGGGAGGACTGCGATGTCCGAGTCCTCGGTTTGCAATAGACTAATTCTCTCCTACTTGATATTTCGAGCTCAAAAATTCATCAAATTTACCTCATAACTTTTCATGATGTAAGAAAATGCAGTTCAATAATTGTCATGGTCTGGAGACAGTGAGGAGCACCATCCTGTATCACCACATCCTTTCTCACGTTCTTGTTTTCTGCTGCAGCAGTGCATTGGTTGGTATAAAATAAAACAGGACAAGTGAAGATTTTGGAAATTATTCAGACCTTTTTTTCATCAGAAAATGTCCTTTTCCCAAAATGAACCAGGTTTCATATAAATGCATGGGGATTTGGTTCCTTTCTGTCAGTCTTTGGCTGACTGCTGAGGTGCTGATGTCCCCAGGTTGGCAACATGGGAGCAGAAAGCCCTGTCCAGGCATCCTGGCTCACCTGGCAGCCTGGAGACCTCATCTCCAGTCGCATACCTGTAACACAGGCCCTGAAGGAGCCTGCAATTTTGAGCCTCCAAATCCTGAGTGCCTTGACTCAGTCCAGGGTTGTCAGACTTTGGGGTCCATCCCTCCCCTGCTAGCCCAGATTGCTTCCTACAGCTGGGCAGCTGGCTGCTCCCTCTTGTGCTGGATCATCAAGCTAACACAGTCTCATTTATCACATTGTTTTATCCAGGGTTTTCCTTCTGATGGGAATTCTTATACGCTTATTTGTTTTGTTCTGATTTTGAATAAAACTTTTTTGAACTACCAGAATGGCCAGAGGAAGGGCTTTTCCAAGCTTACAACCACCTCTGTCTTTGATTTTTAAAAGAACATCTTCATGCCTCTTCACATTTAGCCTGGTCAGTCTTTTGGTTTGTTGTATTCTCATTGTCTGCTTTCCCCCATTGCATTCTGCTTCTGATTATCATTGAAATTAAGCTCAAAACTGTATCCCAAACACAAAGACTTTTCTTGCTCTCTCCACTGCTCTCATTTCCCTCCACCCCCAGCTTTTCTTTTGTTTCTTCAGCTGCAAAATCAGTCTGCAGCTGAAATTCAATTCTTTTGGATGCCTCTGCTCTTCTGATCTGGGGACTCTTGGATCCCCTACTTCCATCTTGTTCCTAGTGTCAAAGCTCCAGACTTTCTTGTAAGCGTTTATTTCTTATGCTGAAAAAGAAAAGAAAGCCAAGCAAAGGAACATGCTCTCAAATAGGTCATTCTGTTAGCAGAAACTGATGGCAAGAATAAAAATAAATCACACAGCTCTGACACTTGCTCATTTTAAAAGGACTGATGGGAGACAAGCATAAAAAACAAAAGCCCCAAAGCAGATTTGAACAAGAGGTCGAGCAGCATAGATCTAAAAACCTAATAAAGCCTCAGCCAAAACAATTTTAAAGAGGAGAGAGTTCCAGCAGAAGGGAACGTACGCTTGACTCAGTCTGATTAGAAGAAATAAATAGAGACACAGCCATCCTCTGCAAGGAAAACTTCCTGAGTCAGCATACACAGATCAACCCAGGGACAAGACTAGGAAGGAGAAGCACGAGACTCTCCGTAACCTTGTATATGCTTAATTTGGGCAGTTTTGTGGCAAAAAAAAGAAACCTCAAAAACAGACAGAACCTAAGGAAATGCCAAAAAAGGAAAAAGATGGAAGTAGGTGGACCTGCAGTAAAAGGAAGCATTCAAAATTTATTTATTTTTAGAACAGAAAAAGAAAAACAAGAAGAGGTTATCTTACCGAATGACAGATGCCACAGTGTAGGCCAGTCAGATGATCTTATTCACCATTTCCCATAACAAGATGACACTGAAAATAATGAAAAATAATAGGATCCTTTGTAGAATGTGTAATTAAGCTATGTAACATATTCTAACTGGATTTAGGGGAAATGCACGTCGCTGTGAGCCAGCACCATTACTGGGAGTTGCATGTGCACATTGATTCCAGTCTTACAAGAATGCTCATTTTGTAAGTTTTCAGGCTTTTTTTTTTTTCTTGTTTGCAAACAAGCCCTGGATGACTGTTAAGATGTTAATGAATTGCAAAGTAAACCAATGAATTAGTCCAAAGGGAAGGTTACTAAAGTACAACCCCTTCCAGCACACGCTCAATACGCTATCGAAACCGGAGTTTAAAATAGGCACATCTCCAAGAACTGAAACGACGTTGGTTGAGGCTGGAAGAAAGATTTCCATTGACTTAATGGATATTGGATCAGGCCTTCAGGAGGAAACATAATGATCACATTTAATGCCAAGCACTAACCATTAAGCAAGTGCCAAGTGTGGGAGAGCACTCCATCCAGGTAAGGCTGCCAAGTTCAGTGTGCCCCAGCGCATCCACTTCTGTGGGGTCCTGAAGTGCTTGCAAGAGCTGTACTTTTTCACTGCGTGTAAGTCCATCAGAAGCCGTCAAGCCCTAGGACAAGCTGATATCTCTTCGCCGTAAAAAGAAATAAAAGGTGAAAGAATGGTTTTGCAGGGGCCTTTATTTGTGCACATGAACAGCAGCTTGAGGACATCCAGTAATGGCTGTACACAGAGTAAAACTACTTTTTTGCCCCCGTGAATGTTTTGGGCTTTCCAGCTGTATACTCAGAGCACCCCGAATTTCTGACTTAAATCCATGTAAACCAGAATCTATTGATGTGAGCATCAATTTACACTGATGTAAAATTAATATAAGCAGAGGGGCAGATTATTGCTAACAAACTGGATGGGAGAAGCAGGGAATGATGAGTTCAACACCAGTTCTGTCTTATCGAGTTGACCTGCACAGTGTAGATGAGCCTGCAGAAATTATAAATCATATAGATGAACAATTATAAATCACACATCTCTCTCTCTTTTCCTAGGGTATTGTGTTGGGATTTTTTCTGGATTTTTGAGGTGGTTTAGTTAAAATATTAATTTTTGGTAGCAGGTAACTTTTTATGCATATGTATGTATGATATTTAAACAAAAAATGAAGTCGTTCAAAATAAAAATCACCCAAAATGAAATGTGTAGAGAGTCTATCCAAGTATACGATTGGATAAACACACTATCTAAAAACTGTAGGAGACACATCTGCAGCTAAAGCACCACCTAAAGCTGAAAAAAGCACCACTCTATTCTTTTTAAAGTCAGCTTCAGCTAGCCCTTAGAGTTTCTATAAAGCACAATTCACAATTCAGAGGTTTGCTGAGATGTTAAATTATACTTTCAAAATATTTAAGATTCATTTCCCACTAAGTGCCAAGCTACATTTCAGGAAAAAAGATGTAAATTCGTAGTGAGAATTTAAGTAATGTATTCTGTGAGCGAACAGCAGAGTGCCACATTTCTTTTATAGTGACACATTAACCTCCTCATATCAGTATGTTGAAAGGAAGAAAAATCCCTTCACTCAAGAAGACCAAAAGCTTTATTTTTACCCATTACTGTTTGTTTGCGTTTTTAAGATTCCTTTAAAGAAAAAAGCTTAATGCATCCGCAGGAGGAGGGCTAGATAATTTCCATCCCAGACTTCTGAGGGAACTGTCAAGACAAACCACAGGTCCGGCAATAAACTGCTTAAACCAGTATGAGACCCGTGTGACTGGAGAATGGCAAATAAAATATCAGAGAGGCAACTGTAGGTCTTTTTATTTAAGCCAGGATGGCAAACCCTTGGTTGTCCAGTCAAGTTTGGCATGTGGAGTGATTTGGGATGTCACCAGGGAGAGAGAATTACTATGCTTAAAAAGAAATAGATGTTTTTGTCACGGCATACCAAAAAGGTTCCCCATTACTGGTACAGCCGCTGTGTGAGGTTCAGAGTTAATCACAGTGGAAAACAACATTTTGGTGAGTGGAAAACAGAAAATTCAACTAAGAGTCACAAAAAATAGCTCACGCCAAATGATCTTGTTTGAAAACAAAGTCCCAAAAGCAACAGATTAAGTAAGAAGAGGAAATGCAGCTGATCCTATTTATCTCAGTGTCTGTAAAGCAGCCGGTATGAAGTGTTCTGGATGCTGGAGAAAGTGAGGAGCTTTGAAGTGGCACTGATTTGTCTGACTAAAAGCAGTCATGGGAGGAGGTGGGAGACTAAAAATCATGCCTGCCATGCGTCCTGCTGAATTTTCCCATTAATGATACAGGCATAAGGAAGAGAAGTGTATAGATTGTATTCCCTAAAGACACACGTTGGGAGGTGCTGCCAACATAGAATGTAGGGAGAGGGCTGGAGGATGCTGGGGCTGAAGGAGGTAGAAAGAAATAAATTCAACCTTCTGCAAGGGCACGTACATGGAAATTAATAAAATCTTCTGCTAATAGCTAGAGGCTGCTGTTTTAGTGTTTCATCCAAAGGCTTTCCTAGCGCAAGATGAGAGCTTGGTAACGAGAGCACATTCACGGTGCCTGCAGCTGCCATGTGTGGCTCTTCTTCACCTCCTTCTCCCTCTCGCCCCATAGCCTCTCTCCTCTCATGTGGCCTGAAATAATTTCTCTTCATGATCAAAGCACAGTTTCCTCTTACCGTTACACCTGCTGTATCCCTCCTTACGTAATGGAGGGGAGGGAAGCATGATGTCCTTACAAGCAGCTAAGGCTCCTCGCTTTGCAGGTCACTGCAGAAGGGAACAAGCTACTCATTCTATTTGCCACCCCTCCCCTTGTTTCCCTTCTCCATCTCTGACCCCACAAATCATCTTTGTACTGTAACTCCAAAAGGACAAAAGGAAAGTTGCCCCTCAATGTGTACCCTCCTGGAAAGGGAAGGATGTGGTTTTGCCTCTTCAAACCTGAGGAGGAACTCAGACACAGGTTTCCAGCTTCCCTGGCATGTCTTCTAGCTGCTAAGCTTCTATAAAGGGTTGCTGCAGTTTTTGTCTCCACTTCCTGCTCCATCTGGCTTCTGACCTTGGCATCAACAGCAAGCAGAAGTCTTTTACTCAAAGTGACAAATTAATTCTGGAAAGGGGTTATGGGCTCTGAATCCTATTTTCACAGCATGTCCTATCTCATAGATGTGGGTCAATGCTAAACCCAGGATATATGGAGGATTTCAGATACACCCCTCTCTTTAGTATTTCCTAAGGCAGGCTTAAGTGTTCCCTGCCTTACTTGCTGCCTGCGTTGAATCTCATTCTGAGGCAGTTAATCCTCTCCATTTACCCCAGAGGGAATTGAGGCATCTCGCTCAGCTCTGCAAACTCTGCTCCTGGAACAAGGCCTGCAACCGCCAGGCATCGCTCGCTCCAAAATGCCTATTTCTATTTATGAGGGAGAGTTTTGGGTCCTGATGGCAGTAGTCATCTGAGAGGGCATGTACCAACTGCTTGCATGACAAAGCTCAACCGTTGCCGTGGAACCTCGTATTCAGCTCTTGAAGCAAAAATGAGGGATAAGCACTTTTCTCCATCAGAAGCTGCTCCTCAAACCATTTAACCCAATTGAGGTTCCTAAAATGAGCAGCATTCTTAGAGGCAGAGGAGGAACAGAAGAGTTTACCTGTGCCAGAAACAGGTTTTGAAGCCCTGAAATGATGTGGGGTTTTTCTCCTGAGGATAATTCCAAGTCTAAATACTGTGTAAACAAGGTATCCCTTGTAAATAAGTAGGAAAAGGAGGTTATTCCCCTTCAGAACATTTGGACCCTGGCACAGTTTCTGAATTCAGGCAGTCAAACCACAGCAACATGAAATGCAGTCAGACAAGACAGCAGTCTTAGCAACACTTCAACCAGTTCCTTCCCCACAGGAAGACAAGCATGTACTTTTCAAAGAGCATAACACTTAAAGGGGAAAGCCATCACCAGCCTTGGAGAGAAGTCTTGGATGAGCCCACAGCATCACCCTATCCAACTGAAATACTGTTTGACATATGTGGATCACTGTAGCCTGAAGTCCGTGTTTTCCGTATCTGTGACCTGGTAGCAAGGCTACCAAGTGCCCTTTCTTCTTCCCCATCTCCCCCACATTCTCAGCAGGGAGCTCTGAATGGTATTCAAGTCAAGCAGATGGGAAATACTGCAAAAGTATAAATAGTCATATAATATAAATAATGATCTGTAATGCTACTTTTCTTTTAAAGTCAGCATAAAGTGCCCAGCCACGATAAATAAATATTGCCTTTGCTCTTCCTCTGCTTCACTTATTCCCACACTTTCACTTGTTGCACCTCACAGGCATCTGCCCTAGGGGAACCATGTGTGAATGTAGGAGCTTCAGACTCCAGAGTGTCACTTGCAGAACAAAGACACAAAGACTTACCAAGCTGTGAAATGTTTTAGCTGTTCATCATAACAATAAGCGTGGGCAAAGCCCTTCCCAAATCTTCGTCCACGAAGCCAAGCCATGATGATTATCATAACAAAGACTAAAATAGACCTGCTTAACGTCATGGATAGGACCAAACAAAGTCAAATCTAGGTGGCTGGGGGTTCTTGGGTTCTCGGGTTCTCAACATTTTCACTCCTGGTAAGGAAGACTTCTTCTTCACATCCCTTTCACTGGGATTTTTCAAAGATTTATTTTTTTAATTACTGTTTTCTCTTCTGGTATCTTCCACCTGTCATGAAGGTTTAACTGCTTAAACCTTTTCAGAGCCTCTGCTCAACAAGTACCTGGATTCATGGGGCATTGCTGCTCTGCCAAGTGAGAAGTGGGAGCATCGCCCTTCCCTGGCACTCCCTTCCCATTGCACTGACTGTGCGTCACAGCTGCACACCAGTGGTTCTCTGGCGGTGCACATGATTGTATCTATCGGTCATCTCATGAGCCCTAAGAATCATCCCATTGTCCTGGCTTCGGAATGCTTTTATAATTAGTTCTCCACTTCGCATAACATCTCCTTGTCCCTTAGTTAAATGGGCTAAGTGGAAGTGCCAAGAACCCAGCTGGGTGAAGAGAGCAGGGCTGAGACTGAATGGAGAAAACCCTGGGAGCCATCGATCCAGTTATTTCCCAACATATTTCACCATGCAGCCCAGCCTTTTAACACCACCTAGGAACACAAGGCCTGACTGATGGCCACTAAAATTCAGCACTGAAGTTCTGATAGGATTTATTTAAATGAATTCTCCTTGGCTTTTTCTTTACAAGTGGTAAAAAGCCTCTCTCTTGCTTCACTAGTTACAATGCGTATATTCTCTTGGCCCTACAAACTCATTCTAGCTTGTTTGGATGACAAACAAATTTATCTCCAGCTTTCATCTACTTCAAAAAGGGTTTTTTGTTTGCTACTGTTAGGTCTGCTGTACACACCAAGACTGTAAAGGCTTACCAAGTGTTAACAGTATTTATCTCTAATTTTTTGCAATTGTTTTCAGACACATTGTAATGTGTTTTTGTCATGTTCAACTATATTTCCTTAAAAGAATGTTATGGGTTTTATAATCTTTGAGTGCTAGTTTTAAGATAGATGTATGCGAGTATCTGTCACATTTAATTATCTCCTCCATCAAATTCAGTAAGTGGCCTATTAAGAACGAAATGACTGGTTCATATACTCATTAGAAAAGGAGGATTTCATGGTACAACAAAGAGGAAACGAATTTTTTATTTCTGATTCTACAAGAACGAAAGGAATCACAATGCTTAAAAAGGAATGTTTCATCTCTTGTATGAGCTAAAACAATCCAGAATATTTGCTTTATGCTGTTGGTATGAGTTATAGATCCTTTGATCACTGGTTCCAATCCAGCTATGTACGTGGAGAGCGCAAGCTATTACAATTCCATCGCTAACTGGTGGCCTATTGTGCCGGTTTTGTCTGGGATAGGGTTAATTTTCTTCACAGTATCTGGTATAGGGCTGTGTTTTGGATTTGTGCTGAAAACAGTGTTGGTAACAGAGGGATGTTTCAGTTCTGCCAAGGAGGGCGCACACAGAGCCAAGGCCTCTTCTGCTCCTCATCCCACACCACCACCGAGCAGGCTGGGGGTGCACAAGAAGCTGGGAGGGGACACAGCCAGGGCAGCTGACCCCAAGTGACCAAAGGGATATTCCAGACCGTTTGACATCATGCTCAGTGGATAAAGCTGGGGGAAGAAGAAGGAAGCAGGGGGATGTTTGAATTGTTGGTGTTTGTCTTCCCAAGTGACTGTTAGATGTGATGGAGCTCTGCTCTCCTGTGGGTGGCTGAACACCTGCCTGCCCATGGGAAGTGGTGAACGAATTCCTCGTTTTGCTTTGCTTGGGTGCACAGCTTTTGGTTTATCTATTTAAACGTCTTTATTTCAGCCTACGAGTTTCCTCACTTTTGCTTTTCCGATTGTCTCCCACAGCGAGCGGCTGTGTGGGACTTAGTTGCTGGCTGGGGTTAAGCCACGACACCTGTATAAATGAGTTGTGTTCAGTTTAGTTTTCAGTGGTTAGGCCCCCAAATCCACTGGACTCGCTCCTCACTACACAAACCAGGCATGATTTTACACTATGATTACTTACTGGAAATGGCTGAACTCTGTGACAAGGCACCAAAGTAATTTTTCCTTTGCAGTATAATCAAGGACAGCATTATATTCCCTATCTGGACTTGACCTTGAGCGGCTGAGAAAGCAGGCTTGCTCTCCACTAAGTTATTCTGTGATGGATATTTTTGCATCAGAAACACAGCTCACTCTTGCCGCAGACGCACAGCATCACTGGTCATGTTGCGTTGATCCTGACATCTTTTCAGTTGGCAGATGCTGAACTTCCCTTTCTGTGCTGAGACTGTCCCTGGAGCCCAGGGCAGTGGTGGTGCGGCACACAGCCTCCTCTCCCCTGCCTCTCCTTGCAGTGCAGTTCTTCTGGTTGCCACATTACCTGCCTCCTCTGTAATTTAAGGTCTGTACTACATTACAGCTCAGGGGTTGGGCCTTTTTGCCTCTTGCACCCTCTTCCCCTTAGAATCTGTCCATGCAATATGGAAAGAGAGGAGATAGTGCCCTGGATCATTTTATAGAAGCCATAACTGAAGTTATTAGTATTTGCCACTTCAGGTAATCTTATCGTCGGCCCACAGCTACTCGTGACTGACCCCAAACAAGAGCAGCTGGGTTATCACTTCATTATTTTTATAACCTGATACTTTTCCAGGATGCTAAGTTGTTCTGTTGTTTTCCTACTCTACACTTCCTGCTCCGCTTTCCTTCCCTCTGCTGGACTTCTGGGAATACCCTGGGTTCTCCCAGACTCCTCTCTTGCCCCTACCAAACAGGATTCAGTTGAGGGACAGATCAGGGACCAGTGCACTGTGGAGATGCCTTGAGAAGAGAGGTGTGGTGAGATACACAGTTCTGGGGTTTGTGAGGGGAAATTAGTCACTTTTAGCTTTATTTGTTGCAATGGTGCTCCTCCCTCCTACTTTTCTCTTTCCTTTTAAGATCTATGAAAGTTCAGATGTAGAACTTCCGTTATTGTCTGACTGGTACCCCAAACCTCCAAACATCCATTTTTTGTGGGAATGGTTTTGTGCACTACATGGTGATGCCTTCCCATCGTTTATCCCCATGCCGTGAACTGTCACAGATAAAGAAGCCATTTGCACCCATATCCTTCTTTTCTAGTCCAGTTTTCTTCTGTACCTCCTGATCTCCATGGCCCAATAACCCCCATCTGTCCTTCTGTTCAGTCCCTTGGCATAATACTGCAGGTGTTTCTGCAGGCAGATAAACTCACTTTACAATTTGGGCATCTGGGTAAAGTGGATCAAGCAGCGGTTTTGCTGCTGAAACCAGTGAATACTTTTTCATCATCATCAACAGCAAAGTGTGTTTTCAAGTACTAGATTTGCTGCTGTGCTGCGGAGTATTGGATTTATAACCTTAGAAAATCAGGATCTGAGGATGTACATATATTATCTACAAAGAGCATAGCTATCTGTAGTAATAGGAAGATTTTTCCACAGATAGCTCTTAGCGCGAGACTAATAAAGGTTTCATATAACGAAGCTACACAAGGCTTTAGAGCCAGATTTCAATACAAGTCTTAATTTATATTTCACATTCAAATAAATGGCCAGATTTTCAGAAGTCTTAATGCAAAAGTTTGCCTGTTTTGGGCTAATGAGTCAGGTTCACTAGTGAGAATATGAAAGAGGCAGATGGAGAGCTTGCTTGTGGGAGCAGCCCCGTAGGGGCAAGATTACCCATCTCCTTCCCATTTCTCATTTTGTGTGTACAAAAACCCCGATAACTGGTTGGTACACACACACACACACAAAAATCTGTTCCACTGTCTCCCCTATCATTTTATGAAAAAAATTGAAAGCTATCTGATATCTTTATTTTTTTTCTAAATACAATTCTAACTGTCTGAAAGAAATTAGACATAATGGTTTATACAGGATATCTACCTGCTGCTTACCCTGATAAGACAAGACCTATGTGTTTGCAGGTGTTCCACAATCTGCTTGGGAATTCTGTAAACAAGTGTCACATGCTTTATTTAGCTAATAAGAGAGGGAGAAACTGCTACCTTCTTTAATTTCTTTATTGTTTGATCATTTGATTGTTTTGCAAAACTTACACCATATGTTGCTAATTGACATACAAAGGATGTGCGCTCTGTTGTCCTCATTAATTTGTAGAAACTAAATATTCTGTCTTTCACTTAAACTCACTAAGATCCAGTCTGAAGAAGTCTATAATTAGGCTCATACTGTTTGTGAAGTGCAGCGAGGGTGTCCTGGCTCTGTCAGCTGGCGAGGAGGAGGAGAAGGAAGTGAAGAATGAAACCGTGTGAATGAAATCTGCAGGCAGAAGAGATCCTGGCATGAACAATTACGTTTTGCAGTGTCCCCCAGCTAACAGTCTGTTCAAAAAGGGAAAAATCAAAGAAGCTGTTAATATACCTTCCCATAATGAAGAGGTTGCTGAAAACCCAGCAGCCCAGCTTACAGGAACGCAAAGGACTGGAGCTCTCGGGGTGCTGGGACACACAGCCGGTGATGACACCCTGCCATCGGCATCGCTTTTGTACTAGAAGGACCTCAGTCAGCCTCAGCCCCAGCCAGCCCAGCGCTTTCTGCTTGTATGTGTTAATTCTGGTAGCTGCCACAGGCGGTGCTGACCACTGCTGATGTACCACGGAGCACAGACCTGAAACAGCTACAGTCCCAGCTTCTGAGGCGCTTCAGAAGATTAATTAGAGTGAGGTTGAATAGACGCAGTCCCTTCCCCACTTTGGCTCCTTTGGCGTAATCCGTGGCGGGGGGGTTTGGCACACACAGCAAAGGGATAGAGCCTCAGGAAGCTGCTCTTGTTCTTCCCTTAAATCAAGATGATTTAATGACTAGTTTAAAAGATTGCAACTCTGGACTGCCAAACTGTTACCCAAGCTCCAGTTTTGCCCTCAGCACTATGACTTTATGCCACACATCTCTGGAAAGCCTGATTTCATCCTCCATAAGAAATTCAATATCACTATTATGTTACAAGGCCTCATTAACATGAGTAAAATCCTCTCGTGAAAGGCACCATAGAGCGACAGAATTTTATCTTTTCCCTTTCTTGCAGTGATTACTTTTCCATTCCTGTCAGTCAGTGGAAGGAACTTCATATTTATTTAGAACCTGGAAATTCAGATTTACTATGCAGAAAACTGCAGAGTTGGCGGCTCGCTTTTCTTCCAGGTGCTCAAATGGATGCACAGAGGCTCTCCACCAACTTCTCCAGTACCAATTCTGGATAGTGTCCGAAGTCCTTGTGAATTATTGTCATCTTTTCATGCCTTAAGAGTAGGAAGTAAATAGTGGTCTAAAAAAAAGGGAAAAATTGACTACCTAGCTCAGTGGCTATATATATCCAGAAAAAGAACTGATCACAGCAAAGCAATAGTTGAAGTTTATCAGTCTTATGCGCTGTGGCACTCACAGATGTATCCTCCCAGAGATGAGTTTTCTGTCACAAGCCCAAACCACTAAAGCACGAGGAATAGCAGTAGTTGAGACCGCTGACTGTAAGAAGCAGGAGGCTCTGACAGATATCTAAATATCTCATAAAAAATGATTATTTTCTATCTCTAGGCTTGCCTTCCAGGTAGAAATGGAACATTGCCTCTAAACTTTATTAAGGAACAGATGGGTCTTTACTCCAGATCAGCTTTTCTTCCAATAGCAGCAATGCTTTTCATCATTGAAACACTGAGCATTTGCATGACGCTTATGAATTACTAACCCGTGCTCTGCTCAGGAAAGGGCTTTGTCAGTAGATCTCCAAGAAATAAAACAAAACCTCACAAATAATGTCCCTGAAAAGCCACCCAGCCAGATTTTTTGATAGTAGCATGAGATTACAGTTAGAGAGCTGACTTTTTTTTCTAAAGGAGAGCCAAATCAGCTCGCATTTGTGACAGCTAAAGGACACTGACTTAGTCAGCAGCAGTAACGTACAAAAGAGAGCAACAACAACTGTTGTAGTTGGCACTTTTGCAGAAGTTTCAGCTGTGCGCGACTGGCAAATCTCTCAGATACGCTTGCCCTGGCAGATGAGGCAAAGGCTGATTTTGCTTTGCATTGCCTACAGCTTACACGTGCCATGCTGAAGGTGGTAAGTGTGTAGCCAGGTATCCTAGACCATGGCTGTGGTGCCGATGCAACATAACTTAAGGCAGTGCTGAGGATACCATGAGCTCTGTTGCATCATCGTTAACCGATACTAAAATCAGACAAAAGGTGCAAGTTCTCTGAGTTCTCCTAGATGTTGGTTATCCAAAAAAATCTTATGGCTTCAAAAATGACGAAAGTCTTTGCAAGGATGTATGGCAAATTATATACTTTAAGATAGATGACTTTATACCTGCTTCGGAGAGGACACAGGGAGCACACTTAGCTCCTGTTCCAAAGCTTGTGGAGATTAATGGAGAAACTCCAGCTGGGATAAGTAGGTGTCACTTAATGAGAAACACCTTTCCTCATTTTATGATCTTTCCATTAGCCTATTCTAAATCTGTAAATTGCTGAATCAGTTCTTTATCAATTCACATAATGACTGTAGTTCCTCCATCATTAGACATATCAGGTGAGTTTTCAGACACTTCTCTGAGATGATGAAGGAAACAGCATTTGTTATGTTGCAACAATACGCTGTGTCTTTGGATGTTGTCCCCACCTGTATTTTGTTTCATGACAGTTTCTCTGATTTTCTTTTGCATTCTTTGTATAAGCACCAGTTTACTTTCTTTGGAGTAGTGTACAGTAGAACATATAAAAGTTACTGGTTTCTGGACAGGAAACAAACTTGCTTCTCAGTACTAGACGTGCACCCCAGTTTTGATCAGAAGGAAGCCCTAATAGATGTGTCATTGGGTAGACAGTTTTTGGTCTCTCAAGATGTCTATTAATTTAAAAGTTGTGCATTTAAAGAAAATACTCATATAAGTCCCTTTATAAATATCCCTGAATTCAAAAGGTTACAGTATCCCCTATGCTTCAAAATTCGATTTTGAAATGAATGGGGAAATTGATTTAAAGTTCAAATTGAAAGCAAAGTCTTGAAACTACTCAAAAGCCTGGCAATATTTCAGCCCAAGGCATGATGTTTTAAGGGCCTCATTCATCCCATTGTGCTGGACATTTTGCGCTGGACAATCCATTAAGATTTTTGCTGTTCTCTTCTTCCCATAAAAACATCAGGGCTTTCTCCTTCTGTCTATCTTTAACAAAAAAAAAAAAAAAAAAAAAAAAAAAATCCCAAACCCAAGGATTCCTCCAGTTAAGTCACTCTTTGGCACTGGAACACAGGAAGCAATTTCTCACTGCCAGCTGTGAAACCATAAAGTTTGACTAGGTCAAGCCCTTAATCCCTCTTCAGCATCACCGATCACATTACCACCATTACAGCAGTGCTATATATAGGAGGAGGACAGGAAAGATGGTGCTAACATAGTCTTTCTCCCCTGACAAGTGGCCTTAGACAGCTTTGCTTTCAGCTCTTAAAGCTGAAGGAAAGAATACACCTTTTTCCCCTCCACAGTTAAGAAATACCTGGTAAGAAGAGCTTGGGAAAAAAAATACGATTTTGAAGTCCTAAGACCAAATGTCATTCATTGAAGTACAGTGTCAGGTAAATAAACGAGCTGTACAGTCTGCAGCACAGGGAAATAATATTGAAAAGTTGAAAAAAATAAACATTTTGACTTGTAGGGTCCATTTCATGTCCAGTAATTTCTGTAGCTCCTTCTCCAGTAACTCAGATCCCACCAGCCGAGACTGACAGTCAGTGTTTTACACACCACAGACTTTAAATATCAAAACGTCACTTTCTCACATGTTGTTGTCCATCGGTAGGAGCCGTGATTGCTGTTTGGAGAAGATGCGATTGCCAACCTGTGGCCGGCGTGACTGCTCTTTGCAATCTGCTGCTCCTGAATGCTTTTTTGGGGGGGGTGCGGGGGAGGTAAGTGGCTGGGCTGGAGTGCACTTCCCATATTCATGTTTCTGTCCTGGTTCCTCACTGTAATGCTTACGCGATTGTGTTCTGTTCTGTTGATCTATTGGTCTCTTTTAAACATTTTAATCTCCATTTTATACCCACTAACTATTCTGATAGGTGTTAAGGTCCTGTAAGTTTTCTGTGGGTAAACGGGGAGAATAGAGAGACTCTATTAATATTCCCACTGAGGTAAGAGTTACCGTGTGTGACCAGTGTCCAAGAATATTTTTCCTGGGGTATTTAGCTTTTTGGAGAAACAGAAGGAAAAAGCCCTTTTGTGCTTGAAGAGAAAAGTAGTATTAAAAGAGAATTCACACAGCAGCTCTGATTTAGAGACAGTTACACGAAGCTTCATTGGTTCCATTCTGCACAGAGCTATTTCTTTCCAGACATTGTCTGCTATATTGAGTATATATATGCAAACTTTGTTCCACCCTCCAACGTAAGTATATATCTACAGTGAAAAGCGCAGCTGTAATTGCTGGAAGAACACAGGAGTTATTGGCTCTTTAGTCTGCCTAGTCTGGAGGAAAATGATCCTAGGGAAAAGTCTTCTAAATCTTATTAGTGGCAGTTGACTTATGACCAATATCACAGTAATTTTTACTTGATATGAATAAAACCAATTGTGTTTCTCTGTAGTGTAACTATCCACTCTCACAGCATTTGCATATCTAATCTGGTTTTGGATTGAATTTAGGTTTTGTCCTCAATGATATTTCATTTTGGTTAGTGCCGCTTTGGATCATGCTGTGTTTTCTTTTTTTCAGCTTTTACTTTGTTGCCTTTCAGGTCAATTGATTGTGACTTCATTAAGTGAGAGGGTAAATATTAGTAACAGATGTGTTTTTTCCTATCCCATTGAATTTACTTGTCTCCCTCTGTCCCTTTCATGGGGTTTCTCTTGCCTCCAGATTAAACAGTCTATTCTTTTTCTGTCACCCTTTAATTGGAAGTCTCTCCAGACTGCTAATCACTTTTATTGCCTAGATCTGCAGTGTGTCTTCTCTGAGATAGGGTGGTCGAGTTCATAAAATTTTGCAGAGGAGAGCAGGAAAGGATGTTGTTGAACTGACGTTAATGAAGAATCTCATAGGCGAGTGGTTCCAATTCAAGCTACAATGTCACAGCTGAAACAGTGTCAAGACCCATCTCACAGCCTATTACAAAAGAAAAACCACGCAACAACAGAAGCTTATAACCCTTTGGATGTTGCTCTGAGACCCATTCACACAGAGAGGTTCTGCAGGATGTTGGATGTTCTCATCTCACTGAGCAGAAATCATTTGGTGTTTCACAGGAAGGGTTGGGCTTCTTGGAAGTTTGAGCCCCTTTCTGTCACTGTAAAAACAGTTTGATAGAAGGTCCAGAGTCTTGGCTAAATGCCAGGTGAATAGAATGGAAAAAGCAGAAGGAAATCTAAAACTTACTGCATCCAAGCAGTGGATTTGAGCCCTTTCCACGAAAGAGTGTCAATACATGTGTGTTGGACAGGAGTGTATGCTATGCTTTCTAGCAATTTAGAGTAACCATCAGATATTATTTTTACCACTGAAAAATAATAAATATCTGAATAGCAAAGACCTTCCTCTTTCGAGAGAGTGAAAAAGATTCTTAATTGCATTGAACTTATAACACTTTTCATCTACTTTTGGGTTCTTTCGGCTAACAGGCAGAGCTGTAGTGTCACTGGTTGCTTTTCTGTGCACATTCACATATTGATTAATGTCCATCTTGATTTATTTTCAGAGGGCATAGGCAATGTCCTCTAACCACACTTGCACTAAGTAACTGTTGATTCATTTTGGACATATGATCAAAACCGTTTGAAGGCTTCAAAGCGCTTTCTTTCACATTTCCATGCTTTTTTTTCCTCTCATTTAGTCCTTGGGGGGAAAAAAAAGGCCGCAAAGGCATGCAAATGCAATCACTCTAGTTTCAGATGATGAATATTAAACCTTTGATAGGTTGCAGCTTTTTTCTGCTTTATGTTGATGTATATTTGTTGCCATGGGTATGTGTGGGCAATGTGTAGGTGGCTGCTTTAATGCTTTGTGGCTCATCAAAAAGTTCATCTGTTTGAAGCCAACAATGATTATTGTGCTTGTCCATGTGATATTTACTCATGTCTTAACGTTGTACCCTAATTAAACTGATGTAAGAGTGAATAGGTCGACACTGTAAAAGTTAATGGCCCACTGCTTTAGAACTCCAGACGTTTGTAGGGGTCATATTCATAGTATTAATTTTGAATGTCAGGCTGTTTGAACTCTGCTGCATGCACCATTCAGGGTTATCTTAAAGCAGCATCTTAACTGTGAATTTAGTACTAGACTATTCCCCTCTTGTCTACAGAGAAAATCCACCACACAAAGCAGGGTAAGTTAGCACAGAGTTAATTCTTGAGATGCTCCCTATGACTCTGGTGTTCTGAATTGGAATCAGTATCTGTACCATGTTAACGCTGTAATTAAATTTCATTAGATTTAAAGCTCAATCTTTTCATGGTGAGTTAAAGAACATTCCTATTATTGTTTTACTGATCATCGCAGTAAATTGCTCGAGAAACTAAGACTTGAACATCAAGATCCTCAGAAGGATATTGAGACCTAAAAGGGATTCTGGCAGAATTCAGGTATTTGGGTTCAAGACTGCAGCTCCCCATCCTCCTGCCTGTCTCCTTAGGTGCACTAGTATAGATGCAAAGGAGGGGAGAACAGAGAGCTGTATCTCCCCTCAGCGTTACCCATGAGCGTGACACAGAGTTACGCTGACTCTGCAGTCCCCATCCTCAATAAGAGTCTTGTGTGGTTGTGGCACCGTCTCTTGAGGGTTTGGAGGGCAGTTCAGGACCCATCCCCTCCTCAGGATGATAGGAAATATTGTTGCAGTAGTAGAGATGCGCACAGGCTAACCTGCTCTTATTACTGGCAGCCTCTGACCTAACGCAAGGCTGTGTGGATTCCTGAGGGTCCCCAAAAGCCAGGTTTTGTGTTAGCACTGCAATGCCTATATGCTTTTGTCTCTCTTGTGCTTAGTTAACTGCTACTTAGACCCTCACTGAAGAAGCTTTCTGTTGACACTGATTGTCTCACTGGCTATTAGCCTGTCTCTAACCTCTGTGTTTATTGGAAAAATTACTGAGACAAAGGTAACAAGACAATTTGGGCATCATTTGACAGGTTCTGATTTCCAGCAGCTCTTCTGGGCAGAGCTGGCATAACACAAGTGGCGAGCAGAGGTGAGGAGTCCATGCTGATTTAATTATTATGGCTATCTGTATGGCCCTCAAATGTTTGAGGTGACTTCCAGATCAGAAAGGAAGATGAGCTCGTAACCAGACAGGTCCAAAGCCTTCTGAAGACCAGAGAAATCTTTTCATTGAATTCAGTGAGTTGTGGATCAGAGCCATTACAAGAGCTTTGACAAGTGAGCATACAGAGACGCTAGAGATTCCTGCTCCCCCCAACCCCGAATTAAATAGAGATGGCAGGGGTGAACTGAACACAGTCATCACCAGTACAGCACATGCTGTGTTTCTACCTAAAGAAAACAGCTATGTATTCTGTATATATCCTGTTGGCCTCATAAACTAAATCCCACAGCTCTTTCCCTTGCACTCTCTAATACCCTACTGTACTTTGTAGGTGAATTCTCAGAAAGAAAATATTGTAATTGCAATTAATCAATCGTGCTGTGTTGTAATTAAATGACTATATCAAAGAGGAAGAAATTAAAACTGGATCCCTTAAAACAACTATTCAGTGATATAATTATAGCATACCCTATGAGCAAATTAGCTTCTGCCTATGTGAGATCTGACAAACTAATAAACACCTTGCTGTGTAAATTGAGACCAGGTATATTTTCAGACTCTTAATCACCAAAGCTTACAAGAGTGAAATGGCAAATCATTTTTTTTTTTCCACTTTTGTGAGCAAAACACTCATTCAGTGTTGTTCTTACTTCATGTATCTTCGGCTAGCTTTTTCCACATCTTCCTAATATTATCCTCTCTTTCTTTTTGTCATCAGGATATTTGCCCCCAGAAGGAAGTGTCCCTTTCTCAGTGCTGTTTAGAGAAGAAACACATTCCAACTTCTGTGAATGCATCAGCGGTGTTGTTAATGGTTAACAATACGCACAAAGAAAAGAATGTTCAACAGGTAACCTTACTTTGTTTCTTAATATAATTTTAAAGATCTTAACATATATGAATTATCCTACTACAGAATAAAAGTCAATAAAATGTTGGAAAGTAATTATGCTAGGAAATGAATGCAAAAAGAGAAAATGAGAGTTCAACGGATCATTTTAATTTACTGTCACGAGAGACATAAAGCTAACAAATGAGAAGATACCATATTCATGTTGAAAGGTGCAGTAAATATGACAGACCATCATAAGAAATGTTCTGATATAATTCACTTAAAGCTTGTTCAAATTAATACACTACTTGTTGAAAACGTGTAGGAGCTGTTAAGTTTATTTTAAGGAAATATATTGGCATTAAGGAAGGAACTGTCACTGTGACAGACATTAAAACACTAGAGTGAATTAGGGACGTTATACTGAATGTATAGCAAATGAAGGCATGATATCTTTGGAAGGGTTTTACCACTTTAATGAAGCGTTTGAACAGCTCTCATAGCCTTTGGAACATGACTACAAAGAAGATATTGATCTGTAGATGTTATCCGATCGTATTCCAGATTAAAAGATGACAAAATCTTCAGGAGGTAACTGAGAAGATTAACCTGTCAAGGAGATACCCCATAATGAGATTATCCCAAAGTGAGACTTTTCACAAAGGGGGAGATTATTAAGAGGGAGAAACAGTGTTAAAAGGGATTTTTTTGTGTGAGCTGGTTTCGGCATATGTGTGTGTGCACGCGGGTGCATGTTTTTGTGCTTCAGTTTGACAGCAAGGCTTGAACTGCGTAGAGGGAAAACACTGCTCTGTGTGTCAGGACATACAGAGATGAAGCTCTGAGAACGCTTCTCTTTTTAAGGTTCATTACAAAGCCCACTATTCACTCTCCCTATGACGCCAAGCTCCACCATTGCTATATTAAGCAATATGTATTTTACAACCTGAGAGCATTTCTGAGAAATAATCAGCTCTGTGTTTTTTTGACTAGCTGCAGGGGCTACAGCTCAGTGGACTACAATTACTCCTCGTACTTGACTACTCTTCCAGATTTACAGGAACTGAATTGTACATTTAATGCATTCTTTATATCTATTTGTCTATCACTGTACCTACACACAGGATCAGTTCTTATATGGGTGGGGTTAGTGAGCCTATCCACTTGTCTACTAATCTATCAGAATATTTATGTCATTTGTGCTTTGTATTTACTGCATATGCACGTTTTACTCTGATCTTGCAAACTTCTGAGCAGGTGTTTACCTTGTACTAGCTTTGCTAGATTTTTTGTGTATTTTCAGGCTGCTCTCAGGTACAACAGAGTAGCTCCTATCCTGCCTCCCCTGTTGTTCCCAGGCAGGAACAACTGCACCTAGCTAGTTGCATTGTAATGGTTGCCATTAAAAAGTTATCAATCACCAAATTCAGACCAAGTGTTGTGTTCTGAGTTATGCTATAGCACCATATCAGTTTATTAATATAGCGTGATGAACTGATTAGGTAAATGCGTTTTCCTAGTGTGTCAGGACATTTTGTCATCTTGACTCATGGCTTTATGAGGATGAGCTTGTAATATAGATCGCTCGGCTTTCCCGATGTCCGTGTGCTGCGGTAGCTGTTCAAATGTTTATTGTTGAAACAGCATGAAGGTGCTAGAGAAAGACAGTATGTTTTAACAACCAGGGCATGTCAAGGAAGTTACATCAAGGATTAATCAGATCTCTTTGCTGATTTGCTGCACTGTAATGAAGCAATATAGTACGGAGTTAACTTTGAAGCTGGAATGATTATCGCTCTGTGTCTGCCCTCTTGTTCCTGACCATCATTTATACTCTCAAGGCTGAAGTCTATAATTCACACATTGAACGATCTTGTGCTGTCTGGGGAGTCCTGACTGCTCGCAGATGGCAGTGCTTCCAAAGGCACTACCACAAAGCCAGATCTGGAGCACATCCAGCAGAGTTTATTAATTGATCTTCTCTTTTTGAAAGATTACCACCTATCTTTGTTCCAGTTCCCCCCTGTGAAAACTCTGTGTTTCTGCTGGTAAAACCTCAGAAGACTGGACCCGATAGCACCAAAGAATAAAGATGCTCTAGCTTAATTTTATGGATGCAAAAAAAGGCCTGTCAATCTCAAGAGCTACCTGGAAGTATCTGATGAGCTCATGAGGTATCCGGCCTTTCTGGTTCAGTTCTCAGAGGCAGCATGGGAAGGTCAATCTGCTGTGGTATCCTGACAAATGTGCAGCTAGTGCGATGATGAAATTCCTCTCAAATTATCTTAAAATATTCGATTTGAAGGTCTGCTTAGCTTTGGAGCATGGTTTGTGTCATGTCTTGCTTGCTTTCATTTAATCCATCACAGCACTGTCAATCCTCCCTTTTCCTCTCCCTCTGAAAAACAAATCCTTCCCTAAATATTTGGTATCTCTATTCTGGATTTTTTTTTTTTTTTACTTTCTCTAGTAACGAGGTGCAGTGATGTTCTTCCCATTTGTTGTCTCCAGGCAGAATTAAGGGCTGCCCCACAGGACAATCCTGGGGACGTGCAGCTGAACTCAGTGTGCAGGGCAGTTCTCCCCCCGCTCTCCCGTGAGGGGTGTGTGTGACATTGTTGAGTACGTCAGCGAATTAGCAGACAGAGGTGAGGTAGATGATATAAATTATGCAAATTTAAATGCCATACCACACAAAAGGTTAATCTACAAAGTCAGTGTACCTGGTAAGTGGGGAAAACTCTATTAATTTGGTTCCAGAAAAGGCTGCTGAGTGACAAGAAATAAGCCACAGGCAATGTTGCAGAAGGGTAAGTGAGGCAATAGGATTGGTCCCATCAAGGATGATTTAGGGACTACTTTTTCTATTACATAAGTAAGCTTGGCAGCAGGTCTGTTTTGAAAAGAGAATAAATTTATGGGAATCAAGGAAGAAGGGCAACAAATGTGATGGAACAAAGCCAACAATTTAAAAATAATTTGACGAAATTAATTAGGCTTATGTGCAAGCAAATGTGTGATATGCTTTCCAGTAGGGAGTATAAGGTAATGCAGCAGGAGACAGAAAATAATTAGGCGGCTATACTCTTAGGAGACATTGATTGTGGTGGGGGCTTAAAGATGGTTGTAGATGATACAGTAAAACAGTGTGTTATTTAAAAGAGTAGAGAAGGTCCAGCAATAATTTAGAGAGCATATTGACTGAAACATGTGAAATGTAAAAGGTGAAAAGGAAAGTAGGTTGATGCTCATTTATTGATATTGATTTGCATTATAGTATCAACTCTATATACCAGCCAAGTTCAGGATCCCGTTCTGCTAGGCACTGTATCAACACACTGTAAGAGACATTTTATAATCTAAATAGACAGGAGAAACAAAAAGATAGAAAAGAATTATAATCCCAAATGACAGACAGAGAACTGAGGCATAGAGATGGTAAAGCTTGAGCTGTTTGCAAAATGTGACCTTTTAATTAATAATACAGCTGAAAATGAAAAATATTTAAATTTTGTCAAAATTCTCCTGGGAAATTTTGAGTTGCAGTGAAAAACCTCAGTGTTTTGGGTTACAACAAAAAACAATGAAAATATTCTTGCATGTCTTCCTTTACCGCCGTCCCACGGAAAGCCTTTTCAAAGGAAGCACAAGCATGAATTTGTTAATATGCACAGTATTTCTCTGCAAACCAAGCTTCCAATTTAAAGAAACACTAATTTGAAAGAAAATTTTCAACCAGCTTATGTGAAGTTATGTGATGTCTACCCAACTGGAAGTGCCTGCAGTACTTGGATACCACTCTCTTCCACGCTACTATAACCACAAGAAAATCCTTCTTAGAGACAGGGAAGAAGCTGCTTAAGAATACAGGACCCCTCTGCTACAGGAGGTAGAGAGCTGTTATGGATTTTCTCTGCCCTAGTTACTACTTTCTAAAGCCCTGTGCACATTTAAGTTCATGGTGGATTACTCCACGTTTAATAGTGGAAGAAGTCATCCGCTACTCAGTGTGCCCTTAAAATGTCTGTGTGAGAAGGTAGGAGCTGTAAATTCAAACCTTCCTTTACAGTGCACTAGTTTCTTGGGGTAGACAAGCCCACAGAATGTTACAGTTATTTTAGCATTATAGGGAAATAAGATAGAAAGCGTTAACATTTTATGAGAAATTTTAGTCCTTGAAATACAAGAGAGTCAGCAGAGATTGATCGGTAGTTCTGTAGCAACACAAAAAAATAAGGGTTCAAGGGTTTGTGGAATGTGGGTCAAAAGGAAAGATTATCTAGTCATAGGGGATTATCGTAAAGACGTAGATAATCTCTTGACAAAGGTGACAGATTCATGCCAATAAGTTACCTGCACTACTAAATAATTGTAGATGATGAGGGCAGGGACTGAGGCTAGGGGAAATGCTCATGCAAAAGTAGTTTCAGAACAGTCTAATACAAAACTTTAGCTGCCCAAATTTATCAGCAGAACTGAGAGTTAGAAAGTGATGCTACGTGAAGGAAAAAAAGAGACCAAATTTCATCCTTAATAGCTTTTAATGAGTAAGAAACAATTTAAAAACAGCTCACAAATGCTCCTGTTTATATGAGGCAAGTGACCCATGTCATGGCACTGGGTATTTCAGGCAGAGCTCGTCCATTTTTTCTACCTTATTGTGTCTTAGGTATCAATTATTCCACTGCATCCCAGTGCAGTGACTTCTTCCTTTTTGCAAGCTCTTCATCAATGAGAACATACTGCAGGAGATATTTTGTCTCTTTTTCAGATACAGCACTCTATTCTGGAAAAAAACCCATCAAAGGGATATTATTTTTATGAGGGGATGTATCAGAAAGCAAAATCAGTGGAACTGTTGGCTGAATTTTTCCTTTGCCTTTCAAAGATGTTTTAGTAACATCTATCAGTGTCCATCAAATGCTAATAATACTTTAGAGTAAACAACTTTAAATTGCAGCTACCCTTCAATAAACTTTCGACTTTCAGTGAATGGCTTATAAGCCTGAGAAACTTGGTGCGTGATATGTTTCCATCTCTGGCCCCACTGAAACCCTCATTTTTAAGGGTTTAGAACATGACAAGAAAACTATATCAATAATAAATTGATCTCTGCTTCTTCGCTTTTTTCCCCAACATCTAAAATTCTGTTCTTTAAAAAGCACCTAGCAAAAACATTTTACTATTTGAAGACTGCAAAACTGAAATGAGGTAGAACATATATTAATTGAGGGCCCTATTTTTAATTGTAACAGGCTGAATTCCTACTTCCCGACCTAGTTACTAGGCACAGAAAGTGGGATATAAAGAAAGAACATCTGAAAAGTAGGTCTGAATTGATGAGACGAATTATGCTGAAACATTAAGAACTGCTCTGGAGTTAAGTGATTATAGAAATATAAAGGGTTACATTAGCACTCACTGCAAGATGCAGTAGATGTTAACACCTTCCATGAATCATCGGAACAAGGCATTGTGCCTGTGCACATTCAAGGGCACCGTGCAGCAGAGCAGTGACGTGTTGATACGGGAGCTTATTAGAGTTCTCCATGTGAGCGTCTTAGAAGACACAGAGTCTGTCCTGATGTTCAAAGCAGTAATACCTGTGAGGTTGCTCCTCCTTCCAATCATAAGCATGGTTAAGGATTTCCAAGAACATTGATATGCTACTTAAAAATGACAGAAAATACAAAGAGCTTCACAAGTACAGGGAACAGAACTCTTTTGGGAATGGTATCCTGTGCCTGTTTAAATATTTAAGTATCTAAAGATGCAAGCTGATTCAGGAGGGGATTTTCTAAAGACTTCTAACAGAAAAAAGATAAAACTGGCAGCAGAAATAACCACTGTAGCACTTCCAGACCTGTCTTGTACTGTCTATGCGAGGAGCAGTAATTTGCTGCCCATGAATCTCTATTCCA
Organism: Bucorvus abyssinicus; assembly: GCA_009769605.1. Taxonomy (NCBI): domain Eukaryota; kingdom Metazoa; phylum Chordata; class Aves; order Bucerotiformes; family Bucorvidae; genus Bucorvus; species Bucorvus abyssinicus. The sequence continues at coordinate 17,732,282 of CM020040.1, forward strand.
ACATCCCAACGTTCTGGGTACTAACATGACACCGTGAATGTGTCTTGGGGGAGGTAGGCAATAAGAGAGGCTGGTGCTTTCTATCCATAAGTACTTGCTGTACTTTCTCCTAAAATCTTACAATTTGTTAAAGAGAACTAAATAATGCTTATTCTCTCATTGTGTGTATTCCCTGTACTAAGATGTGAGAAATGCTGCCACTCATCTATGTGTCAGACCTCACTCTCAGCTTAACAAGTAAATAATGCATATTTACACCTACATACTTATTCCACTGTGTATTTAGTAAAGGAACATGAGGGATCAGAGCTCACATGGGACGAAAAAAAGTGGTAACCACAATATATTCCTCTGCTTGTGCTGATTGTTTTGGTGCAATAAATCATCCCAAAATGGCTCTCTGTATTCAAAATGATGTTTCAAGGATCCCAGTTAGGAAGTCAAGAGCTCACCAGATGATGACATTACAGAACAAAACCAAAGTTCTGTCTCCTTGAAGAAATCTTCTATATCTATACAAGCATTTTCTGTCTGCCTTTCTCTGCAAAAGAGGGAACTGGCACAACTCAAAATGTTTGGATGGCTCAAAACCGCAGTGGATGTAACGTTGTGCAAAGCTTCTTTCGCACACATACACATCTATCAGTCTTACAGAGCACACTGAGCCACAGTCAGTCTCCAGAATTTGGATTTCAGATGGCAAACAACATGGAAGAAGCTCTGTTGCCCAAGAAATGGAAAAAATCAGCAGAAAAGGCTAATCACAAGTGGAGCTTTATAAGTTCTACAGTGTGCTATAGCCAATTTGTGAAACAGCTTGTTTATTTTTATCATCGTATCATTAACTTGGCTACAGATGACAAGCACAACAAGGATTATTATTGCTTTGTTTTGATTTGGAAAGATGTTTGGCATCGAGTCAAGAGTTTCCTATCCCATGCTCTGGACATATACAATTTATATCTTCACTAAAAAATTATACATACACATATAGTAGAAGAGCAGATTGTTCACTCTTCATGAATAAATAAAAGTGCTGCATGTTATGTTATAGTAAAAGACTCAGCTTCTGCAGGCGGCAGGTCATTGCAATACTAGGTACATATATAATAAATTCAAAAGGACAATAATTTAGTCTTAACCACAGAAGACAGCTCAAAATGGTTTCTTTATAGTTTTGAGACGTGCATAAATGAAAAATCTTCTGCAGCACGATTGGCCCTTCACATGCATCCTTCAACGAGACTGAACACAGAAAAGAGCACCCAAAGAGACTGTTTCTAAAAATCATGCAGTGCTGTCAGTGAGGAATTCATGGCACAGCACCAGATCCATGTCCAAGCTGACTTCAGTGGAGAAATCCAAATATTTGGGGATCCATGTGCAGCAGAAAAATGCATTAAGGGTATCATTCGGGCCCACGAGACACACAATGACCCTGTAATTACTGGCTTCACTCTCCAGTGACTCCTCATCAGCTCCAGGACTGCTACTTAAATTCCCAAGCCTTCTCCGTTGGCTTTAGCTCTGCAGAAATTTTTATTGTGCTCAACTGTTCCAGATTTTTGTTAGAAAAAGATAAACACAGCTGCAGTCACAGCAAGTTGAACCTTTTTCTTCAATATTTCTCCTGCAACTTTTTCAAATGATAACCAAGCCCATAACTATGCAAAGAAGCTCCTTGACTTTTTGTGCTTCTCCCGTGCTCTACAGAAAACCTGCCAGTCTTTCCTGTTACACAAGAAAGATTGTTACCTAAGCATCAGCTTATTGCCTAGATGTTGTCTCTAATCACATGCACACTATTTGAGGCAGAAACCTGGGGTTTGGGTGTTTACAAAATTTAGCTTACAGATTGGGCTCGGCCAAAAAGGAAGTGAATAAAACTAAAGAATCTGGAAGCTCTATTAAACCCATTAAGGATGTCTTTCCTGGTCATGTTCAGAAGGAAATAGTTCTGTACTTATTTCACCGGTATTTATGTTTGTGTCGTTGTCTCCCGGAAACCAAACAAAACAGTGCTCCCAGATCTGGCCCTTCCACCTAGAGGCTGCAGATTCATCTACAGGAAACAATCTTCAGCCCAAATAATTTACAGTGAAAGCATAAACACGATCCAGTTCATTTGAATTGCACGGGTGCAGAATGCTGAGTTATTAAATACTAGTCAGGTACATTTTTCTTGGGGCTTGGGTTGTTTTTGAGTATTTTGTTAGATGCTGGAATCTGCTAGAAAAGGGAGATAAAAATCACAGAGTATTTAACTAAAAATAGACACCTCACATCCCTTACGAACCATCTCCTCTGCTGTTACCACTTCATGCAATATGAAAATTGCACACGTGTGGAGGTAACTGGCTCTTTAACTTAAAATAATCTCTTACTGAAAATCTTGCTTCTTTTTACAAATACGTATATTCTTGTTTTTCTTTCTCTTTGTAATGGATCCTGTCTTTGGGAATTGGGGGCAACAGTAAGATCATTGGGAGTCACCAGATGGTGCTATTGTACATTGTCTGTCTGGTTCTGTTCATCTGGATATCAAGGGAATCTCCCCATGAAATGCAAAGCATCAGCTGTGGTGCAGTTCCTACCAAAATCATTAGTAAAGCTTGTCTCTTGCCTGAACTTCCCTGATGAAGAGTTATGTTCACAGGTATGAAAGCCATGAGCCCCTTTACTTTCTGTGTAAAAGGAAAGAACGTATTCTGTGAAACCAGCTCCCCGGTATTACTCACGTGAGTAATGGTCAATGCTAGGAACTGACCGCTTATGCTGAAGTTGTGCATTGTGTAAAGCAAATTCAGAAAGTAAGAAATAACTTCTGTAGAAGACGTAACTCTAGACAAATAGCACCTGCTCAGGTTCTCTGGTGGGGAATAAAAATATTTTTGCCTGCTAGACCAGGATGCAGATAAAGACGTGATGTTTAGATGCTTTATAATACTTGGATAGTTCTGTCATCTGAAGCAGCTGCGTACATATTGTAAAAGGCCTGAAAAATGTATCAGCCTAAATGTGTTTTCATGCTGCTCGTTTCATAGCAGAGTAAGGAACGAGGCAACCTGTCGTCTCTGACAGCATCTTACTTGCAGGCTAAGGTTAGTCTATTTCTTGGTGTGGAAGAAATGGTTTGGGATAAATTCCCTATAAACTGGAAGAGCGAGGAGCTAAGCTTGACTGAACTTACTGCTGCTAAAGCCCATGAAACCACATGAACTCAGGCAAAATTCGTGTTCACCAGTGGGTGTTTGAAGCAGCAATGTCTCACCAGGCTTTTGCGTAACCACAGAACCATAAAATAAGAGGTATGCCAAGAAACAAAATCTGGCATAAATACGTGACAGCATTGATTTCTTTAATCAATGCCCTCAGGATGTATTAGCACTTTGCTTCCTTACTCCTCTGTGGTTAATCAATAGAAACACAGTTTCCAGTTAGGGCAAGTATCACCAACAGACGCAGTTAGACCTCCAGGGCTTTTTCCTCAGTGTACCAGTCAGTTTTGTCTATTCTTGTTATGAGGTTTATGGTCTGTAAGTGTTTTGCTTAAAAGCAGCAGCAGTCAGAAGCCACTCTTCTGCTGCAGGTTTGGGTTATGCTGGGGAGGGATGGCTAAAAGAGGTGGTGGCTCTGGACATTGTCACATCAGCTCTCACAGAGCTGGCAGCTTGCTCCAGTACTCCACTTGAAAATTGACTCCCCAAACCCCAGAATTTTAAATTTGTCCAATACACCAGCAATATTAGGCCAGAACTGAAAGCTGTGGTTGAAAGAGAACAATATTACACGTTTGCCTGCTTCTCTTTTTGTGTCATCATCCGAGTAATGACACTATACAGAAGAGTTCATAGTGAGGCAGTGTTTGTAGGGAGAAATTATACTTTTTTTTTTTTATTGTTAACCAATTGGAAAAACAGGCTCTAAGGAGCCTGGGTTCAGTTCTACTTTCACTCCTGCCTTGGTCAGTGCATAGCTTTCTCTCTTCCACTTCACCTCAAAGCTAGAAAAAAGCCTGAATCAACTCCCATGTTAGCTGGCTGCGAACCTGCACAAAGACAACCCCCATCTAAAGTTGCTTGAAAGTTACTGATCAACAAATGCCCCTCTATTCATTTCTGTTTATTAAGCAGAAAATATTACTAGTATTTTCTTTTTCTGTATCAGTGATTCAATATCCTGTCATGGTAGAATAGGGCTCCTAATTTGTGTGCTGACATCTTTTGAATAAAATATAAAGCTGAAATGTTGTCTGCAGCTATTCTTTGTGACTGTTTTTAAATGTTGAAACAGCATTCTGTCTACATTCGAGTTCTGTTTCGTTATTTTCTTCCTTCTTAACTTGATCTATGATTAAACCTAACTCTTCTCAGCTTTCCAGGCTTAAAAGCTGTTTTTCAGGAAGTTTTTCAACAACCATTGTTTTCTACTTTAAGGCTGACGGCACCCTGTCAACATTATAACTACATGCTTTGAAATGGTGTTAGATAGACATATAATGACACTTCCCAAAGAGCATACAATCTGATTGCCTACTTCAGAGACCAGCTTTTATCACTTTTTAGTCAGCTTACTTAGTAAACTCCATTAGCTCTTGAGATCAGTAGATACCCCAAACATATTTTCTGCTGAGTTTACTATCTCCTTTTGCATCTGTTTTGACTTGGATCTAATCATAAGTAAGTTTTATTTCTTGTTGTTGGAGCTTGATTGTGTATGATGATCTGTTAAGACACTTGGCATGTTTAATAACATTTGATTGCTATTATTTTATATCTCTGGCCCTCAGGGTTCAATAGACTGAAAGAGTTAATTCCATTCATTGCATCCATTGAACCACTTCTCTTATCCAAAGTGTACCTTGTACCCACTGGCTAGCAAACTCATCTGTGCCCCTTCATTTCAGTCTATCTCACTTAACGGCTTAAATTCTGGTCTCAAAGGGAGGGAAAGCAGGGAAGCACTGATTCTAATAGCTGAGTCAGCGTTCCCACAATCTCGCTTCCAAAAATAAAACAGCATTTTAGTTTGTACGTTCTGGTCTGGAGTTTTATTTTAATCCCTCTTTACTTAAAGGGAAGAAATACAAATAAGCTATAAAAAGATGCAAAAAGCTTGAAAAAAACAATTTCTCCTTTACCATGGCACAAAATGTTCGCATCTCTTTTGAGTAGGCTGGGTTTCAGGCATGGAGCCAATACCTTAAGCTAAATATTTTAGTGTGAAACGTCCTTCTTGCAGTGCCCTGTATGCACTGGCTTCCCAGGAAGGGTGCAACAGACTTGACAAACCGTTCACTCCTTTTGCTCCCACAGTAGTTTAGAGGCCCAGGGATTGTGCCCATGCTGTCCCCACCCCAGCTGTTGCAGAGTGTACTTGAAACACTTTCACCTCAGACTTCTAATAAGAGCTCTTGTTGCCTTGATGCTATTGGATCTTTTTAACACCTGCTGAAAAATGGAAAACTGGCACCTCTCAGAATCCCAATACCTTTACTACACTCCCAAACCATGATGCACAGCAGCTGCTTTCCCTAGAGCTGAAGCTGGACAGTCTTTCTGCACAGGGTGTGGTACATGGGGTTTAGGAGCTCATGTTGGCCATTTTTTGGAACCAGACGTTGATCACTCTGAATAATCTCAGAAAACGGTTTTGGTTTCACCAGATGCAAACTGCTGTCAGAAAAAATTATTTCTTTTATTCTCTAAATGAGGAAAAAATTTGCTTCTTAGAAAATACCTCTATTTCTATAGAATACTTCTAGTACCACAGAATAATTCTTATTTCTTGGGATTTTTGTTTTCCTTACTAAGATCTCTTCAGTACCTAACAGAAGAACAGCTGTACTGGCTCCATCCATCTCACCAGCATTACCTGGGCTAACAGCATCCTGACAGGAACATGGCTTTCCATTGGCAAGGGACAGTCCCTGCCTGGCAGCTGCGCAGACCCTTTTGTTTCCCCCCTGTGCAGCAAGCTGTTGGTGTTAGCTGAACTGCAGGGAGGGGACAAAAGGACCCTTTCCCCAATTTAAAAAAAGAACAACAAACAAGGAAAAGAGCAAAATGATGATCACCACCAGGTAAGAAGGGTCAGCCTGCCCACCTCCTGCCCTTGCATGGGGAGGGACTGCTACATGCAAGAGTTGATCCTGCCTTCTCTTCTGAGATGACCACCTCTGCCACATCAGCACTGCCATACAGGTACACTACACCAATAGCTCCACCTCCTCACTTCAGTTTGCTCTGCCCCCTCACCTTCTTAGGAATTCTTTTAATGGTTTTTAGGAATGCATTTACACTTGCTTCCCACAGGAGACCAACAGCAACAGTGGCCATAAACAGATGCCTAAGAAAAAGCAGGAGCAAGCTACTCTCATATGATCTTTCCCCTGAGTGCTTTTCCAGCTTCCAACTATTTGCAGCTCAGGGGATTTCCTGATCTGATGTTGTTAACCACAGCGTAAGGAGGAAAAGGTATTGTGGAGCTGACTGTGGCTTGTCTGTGCTGGGTTCGGTTTAAAGTAGAACATGCCCAAAGCTGCTTTAATATATGCCGGTTGATTGCAGCTCCCAGAAGACGACCTGCTGATACTGGCTGTATGGCATGCACGAGAATATGCAGCACTAGATTTTATCAAGCCTGGCCAGTACAATTTCTTAGATTTGCCAAAGTCCTAATTTGATTTAAAACATAGGGAAAAAAAAGGAAATTAAATACCTGGATGTGGGTCATTCTCATGGTATTCAGTTCCTCTGAGTTAAGCGCTTTCTTCCTGTATCAACGAAAGCAAATTTCCAACCCGTGCTCTATCACATGAGCAGCTGACAAGGGACCTCAGTACAAGAGCTATGTGATGCCTCAGAGCCCTAGAATGACCCGCTGCAATCTGTTTTCACCTCCTCTGAGAGGCCCACTCAGCAAAAAGCATGTAATTTTATGGTCACAACCTGACCAAGGCAACATAATATGACAATATTTTGTTCAAGTGCTAGAGGATCCAATTCCATCAATTCAAAAGAAATTACTTGTTTCACTTCGAGGCTGAGCCTAGCAAAACGCCCTAGACTGCCTCTTTCTTGGAGTACTGCATGCATTAAAAACTAAAAACAGCCTGTCTATGTTTAGCCCATATCCATGACTAAAGTCTAGCAGTTGCTTTATCACCCGATGATCCCTCCCCAGCCAAGAAAAGGGATCAGGAAAAGAAGAGGAGACCCACAGGGTCTGAAAACAGATGTAATGAAACAGCCAAGCTAATACCAAATGCCAATATAAAGTATACAGAGCTGTACTTAGCCCAGCAACTTTTGGTGGTCACAACAAATAGGAAAGCCGTCCTCAGGAAAAGGAGCATGGTCAGAAAAAGTCCAAGAAAGAACCACCCCCCTCTCCTCACCAAACTTCATCCTTTATACTTCGCATGATGTTTATGGTCTGGGATACACGTGTAGCCAACTTGGGTCAGCTGCCCTGGCTGGCTTGAAACTGCTAATGGCCTGCAGACCATGGCAGTCTGTCCTAGCAAAACCAGGATGCAGCCAAGCAGGAGGCAAGGTAACCTTCTAGAATCCTAAGGGAGAAAGCAAAAGGAACTGTTTTTTGCCTCATATTTACAAAGGCTTAATGAATTTTACATAAGAAAGGTACAAAACTGAAGACAAACAATGAAATACAAAGAGATCTCAAGATACATGGTGAACCAAGAATTCATGCATAATATACAATATTTCAAAGGCATGTAAAGAAGCAGTGTAAGAATCAGATGTTTTTGGTGTATACAGAGAATTTGAGAAGTATTCCTCCTTAAGCAGCTGAAACTTGAAGACGCATCAGGCACAATGCACCTTCTGGATGCAGGAGGGCAGAAAGGATCCCATGGTTTAGGTTGAGTTCTGTATAGCTGTACATGTTTTGAGGATCTTTTCAATGTGCTCACTAATAATCATGTCTAGAAATACTTGCATACGTATTACAATGGAGTACTCAGCTAATTTCAAGGTAATTAATGACCTATTAAAACTGAACCTAGATGGTTTTAACTGCTCTTTAAGATGTCACTAGCTTAGGTCTAAAGTAATTGCATAATAGTATAGTGCTGCATTTTATCCAACTGATCATCAGGCCTTCAAACATTAATTTTTTTCCTCTGCATCACAAGGACTTTTTTCTTATGTCACATTTAGATCTGCAGAGACGAATTTCCTCTAAGGCTACATAGTATCAAACAGCTTTGTCACAAATGCTTTGATAGGTGTAGAAAATTCCATGAGGGGGAAACCCAGAAAATTTCCCGATGTAATTCCTACTTTTCAAGACTGAGAAAACTTATCATTGAAGAGGATATCATTACTTTGAGTTGGCAAATCTGCCAATGATAAGGAGATGTATCCTAAAATCAATTTTTGAAGCCAAACATGTAAGACTAATCACTTTATTTCCATGCTTAACAGGTGCTGATACCAGAGGGAAAATACTAAATAGCGTATGACACCCTTGAGAAGGATGTAAGATATTTATCTGCCTAAAAGCCATGACAGTTGCATAGACAAAATGTTGTGAATATAAATGGGGAAAAAAGAGTTGAAGGATGGAGGGTGAAATCTTGATGCTGCTGAAATCTATGGCATTTTGAGGTCAGTGGGACAAGGATATTCCTTAGCTCACACTAAGCTTGCACCCATCTCAGAGCTCAGGCTGCCCAGCCTGTTCGTTCAGGTCAGGTTGTAAATGTACCTTTTCATTTTATAAGGAAGGTTTTTTCTTTTTCTACAACCGTGTCTTCCTTCTGGAGCAGCTGTTAGGACACAACCCCCCCTGTATCTGGCCCCATTTTTAACGCCGGACAGTTTGGTTGCTGCCGTGCCCAGGGCGGATACAATTGTGATTCTGATGGATGGACCTTGCAACTATGTCTTTATGATAACAGTATGTGAAACACAGACCTGCACTGGCCAGGGCAAAAATAGCAGCTGGAAATGACACGGAACAGAGCAGTGCACCACACTCTTAACACATACAGTGCAAGCGGCTCTGCCCAAAGTCGGGAGGTTTAGCAGCTCTGGGCCTGCGTGTCAGCTGAAGTCCTGTGCAGATATTCAAAGACTGACACATTCTCCCTCTCTCTCTCTCAACCATTTTATTCCCTCTAAAATATACTTATGCATCTGCTGTTCCTCTGTGAAAAGATGAAAGATTAAGCTGGCTTCTGGCTGGGTAAGAATGGTGAAATGTGCTACCCGTAAGTAAGCTGTATATTCATGGTAGAATATTTTAAATGACCCTTATATCATAAGAAGGGATTTAAAAAAAAATCCGTAACTGTGGGAATTAAGAGCATATCTCTCACATTTGAATTTCCTAGCTGATATTTGGTTGGGCTGTAGAAACTCTCACACAATGAAGCTATTAAAATTCTGTGGTTAATTTATTCCTGCAGTATTAACTTTCCCATAACTCATGATGAATATCTTGAGTTTGGATACATCTTAGAAGAGCCTCTGACAGTGATAACTTGCTTTTTCTCCCATTTCCTGTGGAAATATTTTTTTTAGTGTATAAGAGTAACTTTTCTAATAAACTTGCGCAGTGAATTTTTAAATAATGACTTTGACTTTGTATAGTTGGTACCAAAGTAGGGAATGATAAGCTCTTTTGTGCATTTATTTGGTTAATTACTCTGATTTATATTTCTGGGCAAAATTCGATATAACGGAGCCTTGGAAAATACAGATCCCATTGCCAAAACAAATTTTCTCACTTCTATATCCATTCATTTCCTAGACAATAGGTGAGGTCAGAAGGGAAAGAAGGAGTCATTCCCTTAATACAGACAAACCACTAATGAGCCATCGTGCATCATATTCTGCTCCAACTGAGCCATAATTTCTTCCAGAACACCTGTATTTAGGCCAGAAACAATCATAAGAAAGGGGGGAGGGCAAAGGAGTAGTGATGTTAAAATGAGGAGGGAGAGGCACATGTGGGGAATGGAAACAGATAGCCCAGCCAATGAAGACTTCTAAAACTAAACTGCTTTTCAACTTTGTTTTTTTACAATAACAGAGGAAGCTCCCAGGTCCCCCAGGAAAGCTTATAGGTTCTTTCAATAGACGGAAGGGCCACTGCCTAAGGCATTTAGTATGCAGTCCAGTTTTTAGCTCTGTGTTTGACCACTTCTATGATCTTAATCAGGTCCTTTTGCATCCTGTGCCTCAGTTTTCCTCCTTCTGTAACTCTGCAGGAATATTTTGCAATATCCCTATGCTTTGGGAAGGACAAATATGCTAACGCATGTGAGGTAACATTACTGAAAAGTAGGTATATAGAGGGCCAAAATTCAACTACCTGCCCATGGGTATGGGTGAAGGATTACAAGTTATTGAATTACTGTGGACTCCTGCTAAACCAAAATGCCTGGTTGGTTTGCAGTTGCAAGCTCAATTGCTGTGATTCAGCTGGGAGGAACAAGTCCATAACAGATATGGGAAAATCCCTACCACCACTCCAGAAAATAGTTAGATGCTGGAGGTCAGCTGAGGAGCAGGAGCTCCTTCCATGCAGGGGCCCACTGGGAGAAGGGGATAGAAACAAACTCATTTCCCTGAAGCAGATGGTGTGGAGCACCCTGCCTACCACATACCTAAGGCTCTTCTCACTCATTCTGCTCTTTAGTTCAGATGAAGGTTGAATGAAAGGAACAGCTTGCTTCTGGTCCAAGTGAGGATTAGAAGATTAGATGGACAGCATTGCAAATTGTCACTCTAGAATGCTTTACAATAGATCAATTTTAGAAGGTGAACATACGTTTTGTTTATGCTTAAAGGGCTCAGGGATGCAAAACCAGAAAGTCATAGGTTTTTTGCTGTATGGATTGAAGAAATGAATCCTGTGACCATGATAAACAGGGATTATTATTATTTGGAAAGAAAAGGGTGTGATGGTCTCTTAAGGGTTTTTCTAAAATCTAAGATTCCTGTTTGACTCACCAACTGTTTTTAGTCCTCTTCTGACAGTGAAACACACCCCATTTCTTTTCACTGAAGTATCACTTTGTTCTAGTTGCCTGTGATTTGCCTGTTAGCAAGTAAGAAAACAAAACCCATTTACTATGCTAGAGCTTGGGCTGGGATGTAGGGAAACAGTAGGCAAAGCATTCAGCTGTCCCACAGGTTTTAGAGAAGGCTGCACTAATGCCAAATTTCCTGCTGCCACGAAGATCCTAGTGTAAGAAGTACTGGTAGGACTCTGCGGTATTATGGAGGTACTGAGCTGGGTACACAGTGAAAAGCTGTGGCCTCACTTTCAAACTGCAAAACTCTTCTATTGGTGTTTTTGTGAATCTTTCTTAAAGCAACTTCAGCTGCACTGAGACGAAGAATCCCTACCCAAGCCTATTTTGGCAGAACTGCCAAGCAGAAAACCACGGTGCCTGGAAACACATTCCTTAACTCTTCACTAAATCAACTCTGTTGCAGTCTTCTGAATCTTCATCCCCCAGAACAAAACATTATTCCAGCCAGTTGCTTTGTTTCTTCCTGCTGGAGAACCTCAGGCAGGAAGAGAGGATTTCACTCCTCCTACGGATTCCAGCTCTAACCAGGTACTTTTACTACAACTTCTTACCCTCGGTGGTGGTGGTGGCTCTGCAGGCATAGCAGGAGGGTGACCAAACCGGACAGACACAGCAGGTCAGGCTTGCTTTCTTCTGTTCTCTGGCCATTCTTGGAGCGAACCCAGTAGGATTTCAGAAAGCCCTAACCAGCATGTGTTTTGCTAATAACAAGGACAATGTTAAATACACTGCAGCTAAATTTAGTGTTTGAATTAGTTTGCTTGAGCAAGTTTCTGTTCTACTATGTACTGGGCCCATCTGCCCTAGAAGAAATTCCACTATGCCTGTCCTTTAGGGGCAGATGCTGATCTGATGAAGTTTGAGTTGTCTTGGACTGTATTATGTTCCCATATTGGGGGTGTGCTCATTTTGTCCCTTCTGTCCTAGAAACATGCCTCTCAAGCTTACGCATCCCCAGTTGCTGCCCAGTGCTAAAACCTTTTTTCCAAGCTTGAAGGAGTCAGAAACTGCAGTGTGGTGTCGCAGCCAGGAGTATATAGATTGCCAGTATTATGGCAGGGGAAATTAGTCCCTTCTCTCTTGCATCCAGGTTTCTTATGTGACTCACTTCAATGTGAAATTAAACTTCCCTTGTTCTGATAGATTCATAGCAGCTAATCCTCAGCTTTTACAAAATAGTCAGGGCAAATCTTCTGAAGGTCAAAAGGCATTTCTGGCAGCACACAGTTACTCTTTGTCTGCTAATGGGTCTATCTCTGACAACACCTTATGTGTTGCTGGCAATTAATACCGTTCACATTAGCCTCAGCTCAGCATTGGCCTCTACTGCCAGAATATGTCATGGAGCTGCGGTGTCAAGCTGCTCAGGGTTTTGTAGGTGAAAATGATGGCACCTTGCACCTGAAGACCGCAACGCTTGTTACATCCATCAGATAATGTAGGCTTGGATCTAGAGAAGGTCTCGGCAGCAGCTTCCTTTGTTCGCAAGCCAAGACCCCTCTCAGTCATCCCCTAACCTTACTACGCGTTTCACATTCGCAGGCAGCGGGTAAGAGCAGCACAGCTTGCCCTGAAAGGGAAGGCCTGCACCCTGGGGCTTCTCCTCTGACCTTGCCCCAAACCTGAGGCTGTTATTTCTGTTGCTCCATGCCCCCACAACTTCATGTTTCGTTGGTGCAGCAAAATTTCTTCAGGGGAAGGATTAGAGAGCCACCATCCTCCACCACCTGGAGCCTTGCCTCCCGGCCTGCTCCTCGGAGGTGTTTTACAGAGTTTGAACCTCCTCCTGTCACCTAAGGCTGAGGAGGACTGAGGAACCAACTCTGCATTTCTAATTAATAACCTACCAGCTTTTCATTAATAATCTAATTAGCAGAGAAGACTCTGCTCCTGACCCCAGAAGGTACAGCCCCTCTGGGAGCCCACCTGCAAGGGGCCAAAGGCTTTTCCTGGGCCTCGGGGGCTGATTTGCAGCAGCTGCCCAACTTTTGCTGCTGGAGGCCATGGTTAACACCCGCTCTGCATCCAGGGCTGCTGTGTGCTGGGTTTTACCTCACCTGAGCAACACCAGCAAGGCCATTTCCCACAGGCAGCCAGACCTGCCCGGTGAGCGCTGGGGAGGGACGCAGCTGCCCCCATACTGGTGGGCCAAGCTGGGCCTGGCAGCAGCTGGTGAATGGTTAAACCCTGGGAGCTGCTAATTACCCCTCCAGGAGTGGTTAATTACCCCTCCAGGAGTGGTTAATTACCCCTCCAGGAGTGGTTAATTACCCCTCCAGGAGTGGTTAATTACCCCTCCAGGAGTGGTTAATTACCCCTCCAGGGGACAAATAGGAGCAACTGCAAGTAGAAGGCCAAGGCAAGTGGGACGACTGCAGCAGGAGAGGCAGGCTACGAGGGACTGGAGGTAAAAGGTTAGTGAATTAGGGTTTTTTTTGAAAAAACGCTTTTATTGATTGTTATTAGAGGGTAGTTGCTGTTTCTGGAGGCAAAGGGCTGTGGTATGTGTCTGCCTTTGGCTGTGAAGGGCTGGCTGCCTGGGGAGGGTCCCTTGGGGAGGCAGACCCTGCCCTGGGCCTGGCTGTGAAGCCTGGCCCCTCTGTGGTGAGGGGGGAGGCTGTGGCAGCAGGCCCAGCCCTGCTCCTTGGGGGGTCCCTGTGGGAGCACAGGGAAGCCCTCCAACTCCTTGTTCCCCTCTCTGCCCGTCCTTGTGGGGTGGGCCCTTAGCCATGCTGCGTCTTGTGCAAATTAATTGCTCACACTGGCTCAAATCTCATGTTACTGCAAGCACTAGCTTGGAGTGAATCATCTACCCCATGACTTTTTTCTTAATTTGTTTTGTTGGTTTTTTCTTTTTTTTAATGAGTCCCTTTCCTGTGAAACAGGATGCAGATATGCCTTTGTTTCTTCCAGCCACCACCTACTTCCGGTTGGTCTGCTAACTTGTTCAGCTCTTTGGCCCCTGTTTGTGGGGTTTAAGAGGCTGTCCAAATCCCAGTGCTCCCAGACAAAGGCTGGGCATGCTGCGGTGCAGCTGGTGCTGTTGTCTGCAGGCTATGCCTTATGAAAACCAGGCAGCCTTGTTTATAAACTTCTGAGATGCTTCTGTTAAGGTTGGGACTGACTTTGGTGGAAAGCTGGGAGTCTGAAGGAGCAATAGGAGATAATCACTTATTTTTAATCATAAAGAGCTCTTAAGCTTTTTTTTTTTAACTTTGCTAAGCTGGCTTTCTGACTGAAGAAAAAAGATGAAAAAGAAAGCAACCTACCTGAATTTTTATGTATAAGTGGTGAATCTTTTGCTGTTATATAGAGCATTATAATAGCTACTGGTAGTTCATGCTGTGTTCAGTTTGAATTCTGATCCATCTTCAGTACTAATCCATATTCATGTATGATGAAGGTACTGGAGCAGTGTTGTTGCTGCATATGAGAGTTTAGACTTGGTAGGACAGTGTGTTTCCTCTGTTTTGGTCCAGTGTGTAAGCAAAGGGAGCTGTGAGCCATAGACTAGCAATGGTTGAGGAAGCTATCAAACAGTGTTATTCACAGCAGGCAGCTCCTGCTGATGCTGAGGAACTCAAAGTGGTTGGCAGCTCCTTTGTATGTGTATTCCCCTGTATCTGTTTACCTGCCTTCCCCTCCTCAAGTTTCTGCTCATCTCCACCACTGCAACAGCCACCCGTGGTGGGGCGGAGCGGAAAGTGGTGTCAGCTGGCTCTGCAGAATGAGCAAGCAAGGGAAAAATATCAGTCATGAGAGCTGAGAAGACTTTTGATCCTATTGAAATTGGGGGAAGGCTACTGATAAGTAACCCTGGTGACTGCAAAAAGACAAGTCAAAAAAGGACTGAACTGTTACAATAATGGGGAGTGGCAAGAGAGGTGGAGCTGGGAATGCAGCTGGGGAAATAACTTATAATCTTTAGTCCATCTTTGGTGTTACTTGCTGGGTTGCAACATAACCTATCCAGAGAAAGCAGGTTCCTGGACCATCAGGTCACCTCTTCCAAACAGGAGAAGTTTATGTGATTGAAGGGCATGCACCTTTGAAACTTTGTCCTAGATTCAAATTCATTGAATCAAAAGCCAGTTCGGCCATTACCTGAGCAGTTAATAAAATCTATTGCCTTATGACGGATTTTTTCTGCAGGCTAGAATTGATCTGTCTTCATTGTGATTTGTGAGATTGAGGGGAAAACACAAAATATTTCTGCTGCACTGAAAAATTTCACTGTGCTCCTCTTCTAGGGCTTAGAAGTAACTAAAACTGCAGTGGTCATTTTTTTGATTTATTGAAAATAAAGCATACCTTATTAACATTTTAATAAAGAGAATCTCTTCGCAGCGGTGCTCAAAGTTGCTCTTATTTATCTCTGCAATTCCATTCCCTAAAAGGGAAAATACTATTGAGATTTGTAAGGCAAGATTTGTTAGACTGAAACTAAACACAGAAATACACCAAAGCAAAATGCTTTCTAAAGGTGCTGTGTTTGCGAGAGGTGCTTGCCCAATATGTGTGATGCAAAATGGGGATGCTTTGTGAAGAAATCATCCTTGTAAAGCCATTGGTTCTGGTCATCAGACTCTATCCAATGCTTTAGTGATGATGCTGCTGATCTATTTGGGAAGTTGGCTGGCTCTCAAGGCAGAGTCTCTTCTCAAAGGCTGTTTCACAGTGAAAATATGCTCAGTGCAGCTGAGTGCATGAATGAAAAAGCCTCTGGTACCTTCTAGTCTGGCAAAATGCAGCACAAAACTCAACTTACTCTGTCTTTTCTGCTGTCCCAGGTAAGCAATGTGTGTTTTTTCCTTCCTTTCTTTCATCTTCCTTCTCTTGTGCATTTGGATTTGAAAGTATTTATAATTCAGGACTGATTTCTGAGTAATTATACGTGGCTTGAATTACTGTTGAAAGATGTGAGATCTCTGCTGTAAGCCAGTTGCTAGGAATGTAGAATCTCATAGTTCCTTGATTTACAATTACAACAAATTTGCTGTGTGATATATAGCATTTTTTTGTTTCCCTTCAGGAAGGGTGGTGGGGGGAGTCTTTCAACTGTCTTGGTTGCAGCTGCAGCAGCAATATTTTCTGTCATATCAAATGCTGCAACTTTGATTTGCCTCTTCCCTCTGTGGCTCTTGCCGGGTAGAAGGCTTATAGGTTGTTATAGGCAGCTCACATTATTTATTGCTTAAAAAAAAAAAAGGGGGGGGGGGAAATATGGAGGAAAAAATAAAATCAGACCTTGCAAAAGGTTCCCTTCCCTGTACTCTCTTGATAGATGTGTAATACTCTGTTAGTTGACGCGCTATGTAGCCTTTCTCTTATTAAATGTAATAGATCCCCCTCTGCCAGAAAGCTGAGGAAAAAACACCCAGCTTTAAAAACACGGAGCTGCTAAAGCCCTGCTGCTGCTGTCTGTCAAAGCAGAGGGACTTGCTGGGCTTTGACTTCCCGATATCTTCGGGTTGCTCTCTTTTCCTCTCACTGCTGGTACAGGGTTCACTTTTGGGAAGCCCCGGGGAGGTCTGAAAATCCTTTGTTGTTGTCCAGCTGAGATGTATCCTGCCTTCTTTTGTCTTAGGAGCTCTGTAAACTCTTGCACTTAGTGACAGTGGCACTGGCATCCTGTGCACTGAGTAGAGATAAAAGTTAATTCCTTTTTGACTTGTGATTGAGTGGTTTTGTTAACCCTTAGGGGGTTGGTAGGTTTTAGGTGTCAAACTAGTGCTCAGGTCACTGAGTCTGCACTCATGTTTGTGTATCTGCAACCTCCAGCAGGCGTTTAGCCTGCTTTTTTCAAAATAGCATGATAAGGAGAAAAATGGTGAAGGATCACTGTTGGGAGAGCTTTAATGCTGAGAGGAGATACACCAAGAGTAAGTAGGAAGCAGTAGAGTGAACTGAATGCGTATATGCTGTGGATCAAGGCTTGGGTATTTGAGTTCTTGGTTAACCTTATAAGGAGTTAGAAGCACAAATGTGGGTAGCTGAAGTTCTGGGACAGTGGGAGACTCGGCGACTGGGGACTGATGTGAACAAGCACATAGGCGTTTGGGTGGGTTCACGATAGCAACCCTGCTTCAGGGAGCATAACAAATGAAAGCAGCTGCCTTGGGACATAGGTGTGGTGGCTGAATGTACTGGTGAAGTATGAGTTTGAGGAGCCGGAGCAGCATGTGCTGGTGATAAATGAAGAGTTTCTTGCAGGGCTTCCCTAACAGCTGAGGCTCTGGACTGTGTAGGAGGGCTGGCCAGTGGGCAGCTCAGCTGAGACTGGCTGCAGTCAGTGGGCAGGCTGCTGCTCCTGGGGAAGGCTGAGTGGCTCTCGGTGGGCTGGGGATGCCCAAAGGGCTCCTTGGGGGGAGAAGTTGTCAAAGTGGGCTGAGATTCAGCCTGGACAGGCAGCTGGGCTGGCAAAGCTGCCAGTGAGAGGTAGTGCTCAGGGAGCAGAGGGACTGGGAGGGAGAGGGCACAGACAGTGTAAGGGTAACCCGTGGGTATACTGAGCTGGGGCTCTCTTACCTTGAGAACTGCCAGCAGGGCTGCAGTTTGCTTGGCTTTCTCTCTGTTTTCAGTCCTTTTCTTGTCCATATCTCTACTGAATTAATCAGCTTGAGTTTGGATTTTCTTTAGTGGTCCCTTGTAGGAAAAGCAGTGTGTATGTGACAGAGGAGGGCAGACTTCTAAGGCCTATTAAACCATGTGGTTGGCATTCTTTTAATGTCAGTACCTACCTAAAACCTGACAAGGTGCAGAACACCTGATTCTGAAAACAACTGTGCAATTTATTGATAACTTTCAGCAATCTTTAGAGTTTCTTCCCTTGCTGAGATGACTTCTTGTATACTGCACAGAGCTGGGCTTGTGGGGCTTTAGCACTGCTCTGTAGTGAAGTGCTTAAACTGCACCCCACCTTCTTAATTAGCATATGTGGCTTTATCCGGCAATGCCTCTCCCTGGTGGTTTAACACATCTCCAAGTTTACTTTGTAGATCAAGTCTAAGGGTTAATGAATTAGGGAATGTTTTAGACTATACATGAGTCTATCTTCAGGTAAAAGGTTGTTGAGTATTGGTAGGTTAAAGTATGAACCAAAGATGACAGCGTGCTAGGGACAGAAAAGGGAATTACTGAAATGCTGTTGGCTTTTCTTTCCGACACACCACATGCACAACTTTCATGTGACAGGAAAAGTAAACAGAAGAATATGAGAAACAACATATTAAACAAATGCAGCCATCTGGCTGTGTAGTAGTTGTAACATGTTTTGGGATTTTTCTCGTAAGTTTTCTTTTTTTTCCTCCCTTAGCAGTAGCAATAATGCCTCATACAATACAATCAGCTAAGCTCAGTTTTGATGAAATGATTTCTAAGCAATAGCAATCGACTAATGCAATCCTTTCAGTGGAAGTAGAAGATAGGAGTAACTTCATTTCAAAGTAATGATCACAAAGTTGACAGTGCAGAAAGAAGTTTGATGAAATTTTTGCATTCATAGGAACATGAACTGAAAGTTTTATCTTTTGATAAAAGATGGCTTCTAAAATTAGTAACTTTGGGTTGGTGTTTGTCTGCATTTGATTCAACTGCACTTGTTAAAAATATTTTAAAATTGCCTTCTGAGGCATTAAAAGGATGAGGATGGGGAATCACTTCATTTCAACAGAGCAGCCTATTAACTATGTTTAAAAATTGTGGTAAACAGGTGGGTGATAAATGACTTTTTTCTTTTGCAAAGATTTACTCTACTACCAGCTGTTTGTCCCTTTGTCACAATGTTCAATGTTCAAACTGAAGGTTAGCTGCAGTAGCTGAGGA
Source organism: Bucorvus abyssinicus (assembly GCA_009769605.1). NCBI lineage: Eukaryota > Metazoa > Chordata > Aves > Bucerotiformes > Bucorvidae > Bucorvus > Bucorvus abyssinicus. Next base: position 17,751,180 of record CM020040.1, read on the forward strand.
AGATGTTTCAAGTAATCCTTTAACTACAAAGTATATCTATAATCTACAGATTTATTGATCTGAAGCAGACAATAAAAACTAAGTGTGCTCCAGTAGCTTGTGTAGTTCACTATACAGTGTACAGTAAGCAGTAAATACCTACAGGTTTTTAAATCTATCTGATTAAAGTTAACATTTTCCACAAAGGATATTTTCCAAGGCCTACATAAAAAAGTTTGGTTTACAACAAAAGTTGTTTACAGTCTTATCTTTGCATGTTATGCATTTCATGCAGACAGATGAATCAACATAATTTGTAAGAGAAGCTTACAAGATGAGGGGAAAAAAATCATTTTTTAAATAGCTTTAACAATCATCATATTCCCCTGGGTTGTAACTAAGTCAATTGGAAAAATGTGTAGATTTTACAAGCTTGTCATTATAGTGAATACAGAAAATTAGTCCTAAAACTCTTTCCCTAAATGCATAGCCCATACTGCTGCATTCTTAGCTTTCATTTTTTCAGATTTCTCCAGAAGAGGGCTCCATGCACAGCTTGAAAGTCAGCACCCATATATTAAAAGCAAAAGAAATTTATCAGCTTCAAGAAAAAAGAAAAATCTTGCTCACACAGTCTTTTGATATAACATTAAAGATTATGCTCAAATTGACCAAGCATTTCCCTGTTTTATTGTGTTGCTGTAGGTCTTGTTTTAAGACTGCATATTATTTGAGAGTTCCAGAGAAAAAGTCCTCTATCTCTTGTGCTATATTGGAGTTGTAAAAATGCTTTTAAAATGTTAGGGAAAATTGCCAATTATTACATATAATTATTTGTACTTATGAGCATTCTGTGAGCAGGCTGACACTTACTGCTGGTGGTTTCAGGCCATCATTTTTGGTTATTGTAGTCAAAAAGATGTTCCACTTGTAGCTCTCACTCGTAAGATGGTGTCTCTCAGAACACAGAGCTGTTCTAGCAGTCATGCTGTGCTATTTGTCAAATGCTGCCTTGGAGGGAAGGTTGGCCCTGGTGGATTGGTATGACTCTAGGTAAAAGCCCTAACCTTTTACAGATACTTTTACACAGGACCTGACCAGACTCCGTGCTGCTAACCGAGGGGGATTTGTTACAGTAGATGAGCGGAAACTGGTCATGAAAATGCTCCCAGAGTTATGGCATTTCAGTTAAACCCACTTTGTTGTGCACCACTTGAGACACTGTGTTTCAATTTAAGATGTAGCTCAGGCAATACGTTGGGACCTGGCTTCTGTTTCTGATGATCAAAAATAGAAAAAGGTCATTCTAGCACATATAATATCTTTGTGCTGTAATCCATTGGGGTTTATTGACTTCATTTTTAGTGACTTGTCAGCTAGGAAACAAGTATTTCTAAAAGGTATCTCAATAGACCGGTGCAACAGGAACTATTAGAACTCTGTAGATAGCACCAGCGGTGCCTGTTCTAGAAGGTATAAAGTTCGGCCTTTCTTTTTCTTCCTGTTTGTTATTGGATAAGTAGGCTCTTCTCATTCTATTAATATGTACGGACAAGCTAGGTAACAGAGCTGTCACTGTTAGACTCTTCCTGCTTCACTGCTGTAGTCACATTTCTGGTAAAATCCAGCAGCTGGAGATTAATGTGCTGTGTGTCAGGATTTTGGCCTCAGGTTTCAGAGTTTCTATGCCAGCATAAGCCTTTTGGGAGGAGGTGGGGCTTCATGTGGGACTTAAGGCAGAAATGCGAGGTTAGTGAGTTTTTTAATTGTTTCATGGAAATAATTTCTTCATTCTGTCTTTGACGGGTACAAGTATCAAATTCACTTTTTAATGTATTGCTAGTATTCTAACCAGCAAAGTTTCATCTGTGCAGGAAAAAAGACAAATCTACCATGTCCACTGGGGAGGAGAGACAGAATGAGAGGGATTTATCATCCTTAGGAGACTAAGTGGGCTATAGCTCTTCATCTTAACTCTGGATGATATTAGTGGGTTCTTGATCATGGCCATATGGTAGCACTGTGCCCTGCCCTAATCACCAGATGGATGGGACCAGCCCAGATGGGACACTTTTTTTCTGTCACTTCATGTGTCCTGCAGCTAGCACAGTGTTAGTATATACAGATCTGTAGGATATTAAATGCCAAAGAGGAGTGAAAAATAAGACTTGCTTTATTAACCACTATTTCATTATTTAAATGTCTTGGAAATTTGCCCACTGCTTTTTTTTGTGTTGTGATGTGGACTGTATTCTCTGTCAAATGAGAGAATCTAAGTCTTCGAAAGCTTTACTGTTTGGTATGAACTGAACTCATTCCACTACTAACTTACCCAATATTCTACTGTTTTGCACCATTAAATTTCTTGGCTAAATAAAAAAAAAATTAGGCATTTAGGATTTGGTTTGATGGACTTGGTTAAAAGAGTTCTAAGGACAGACTAAAATAAATATGAGTTACTAAGAGTGGAGTTAATCTTTTCAGCATGCAGCAGTTATCAGTATCTCTAACCACTTGGAAAAGCTGATTAAGGTGTTTAAATAACTTCTGATATCTCTGAATATCCATGCATGGATGTCTAATTTGGTATCTTTACGGACCTTGGTTTTTTTGGGAGCTGAACATCCACCTTCAAACTTTTGAAGTATCTCAAAACTGGGCACCCATATGCAGCATTCTGAAACACGTTTTTATTGCCTAAGGTTCCTCAGACTCTTATTTGATAAAGGTTCTATTCCCCAAACTACAATTTTTTTAAAAACCACTGATTTTTCAGTCTAAACTCTTTTGTTCTCTTGCTAAGAACAACTAATGCTAATTCCTTATTGGTAGTGACAATGTATGTATTTCTGAAAGCTAGTATTTAATTCCCAAAGACTTTGCAGTCAGGTATGTAAAGAGCAGCAAATAATTCTTGTGTGTATGAAGGCTGTGTTAATAGTACAGACAAAGTGGGTTTCTGAATGTTTGAAGAAGTTTTTGGCAAATGAGTAATCACGGCAGATGGACCTTGTGGTACTTGTGTGTAACAAGGACTCAAAATGCTGAAACCACAGGTTCTAGGCCATTTAAGCTGTCACAGCACTGTTAATAAGGCTGCATGCAAAGAAATATGTAGACATGCAACTTGAATTTGGGATAAGGGATGCTCACTTGCAAATGTCAATACCTGTAAGCTTTTCTCAGCTGTTACTGCTTGTGTGCTGAAGACACCCCCTTGTTGAAGGTTACCCCCTTGTCCTCCCAAGCTGTGTTGAGTGCTCCTTACTTGCGCCAGGGCAAAGCTGTCAAGCTTGGCTGGAAACACAGCTGGGGCAGCACTGGTCCCATACATTAATGGCTGTCTATGTTACATGGACAGTAACACATCTGTGGCAGAGGATGAATAACTTATCATATTGCTTCAAATCAATCCATAAAACTGTTAATACTGAGTTTTGTTTGAATTGCTGTGGAGAAAAAAGCATGTTACAACATAGCACACTGATAATTGGCTCATCTACTTTATAGACACTTAATCTATTTCTTTTTATTGTCTTGGCATAACTTGGAATTGCAAGAGAGGTTTCTGTGCAAGCTGTCTTTAAAGAAGAGTCTCTGAGTCAAACGTAGGGGATTTTGAACCCACAAGAGTAAAAGAAAAGTGGGCAGCTATCCATGGAGTCACTGCAAAAGGCAGAAATTCTAAGCTGCTGTAAATTCATCTGGATCCATTTGGGAGCTATTGCAGCATGCATGAATTGGGAGTATGATCCATAGCTCATACAGAGACCATACAAGGATGGAGGCAGTGGGAAATCGTGTCACATGGCCCCTTCTCCAGACTATAGTAATTTTCTTGATGTAAGATTCTTTGAAGTGTGTCTATTATACTTTAACTTTGAACCAACTGTTGTTATCTGCTTAGGAACAGCGTTCCCAAGATCTTGTGTTTTTTCTCATAGACAAACTTGCTGGCTTTCAGTTCCTTTACTGCCAAATAAGGTGTATTTATACATGTCTCTAGAGAGAGCCCTCTGTTTTCCCTGAGGAACCACATTTTATCAGACAACAAACAGCTATATCAAAATGTGAGAGCTGAACATAGCACCGCTCTGTCGCTGACAAAGCAGGAGATCCAGAGCATCTGCTACTTTGCTCCCTAAGTGAAAGGAGATGGAATTAGCTGTTAGAATTGGATGGGCATTTCCTTCCCAGTTAAACCTATTGTTTCAGAGTTCTGTCAGATGAAGCTGAGCCACTCTCAACTGTGCTGTGCAGCAGGAGTGGATACCTCAGCTGCGGGTTTGAACTGTTCAGTACAGTTAGGTAACTGGCCAAATTAAAAGGTGTTCAGTTTGACCTTCTGCTGAGATAAGATAGCTGGTGTTGCAAGTGCCAGGTAGTCATGGATATTATCTACCATTCTTTTTCAGGTGAAATGCAAAATGAAAAATCTGTAGGTAAAGATAAATAAGAATGAAATTAAAACAGAACAATACACAAAAATCAGTTTTAATTTCTGGGCATTTGTATTAGCCCGCTACCTGAAGGTTGTATTGTGTGTCAGGCTAAGTGGTTTCATTCTTTTCCAAAATGTCTTTTGTTTTCATAATTTGTGATCTAACTGAATTAACTGGACTCTGAACTCTATAAATCTTGATATATAAATATCAATAATCCTTTCAATTCACTGATCTGCAGCTCTGACCTGAACACTAAAGGAGTTAGGCCCATATTTGATCACCTTTCCTTAGTATGTGGCAATATCACTGCAGGAGACATTATTCAGTGGGACAAAGATGTAAAGATGGTCATTAAAGCTTAGCAGTAGAGAGAATTACACCACCCTACATGCACTGACGCTACTGATCAGAAATAGATAAGGCTCTGACATTTGCTTCTATTTGTGGAACAATTACTTTCTTCTAGTGATTTTAATTAAAAGATCTTACGTAAAAATGAAGAACACCATCCCCCTTTTTAATGTTGTCGATAGCTTTCTCTAATTGTTGGATCTATGCAGGTTAATTATCAATGCAGAAGAGTGGCATTCTGTGCAGTGGGGATATTGATTATTTTAATCTGATAAAGGTGCATCTCTTTGGATGATAATTTTGGATAAAACACCTACTAGGAAATAAGGAATGCTAGGAATAATCACAAAACTCTTGTCTTGTGGAAATGACTTCCGGTCTCGCACATCTCAACTTCAGTTTTCTGGGTTTGCAATGGCAAAACACTGTTGCTCACACTAACAGGGGAGCAGGTCTGCAGTGGGCATGGATTGATTGCACTGCCCCGCTTTGCCTTATCTAGGTGAAGGATGGTTAGTATCAATGCCATGTGTATTTCTACTGTGTACGTACTGGGAGGCTTACATGGCTTGTATTACTGTTATAGCTGAGCACCCTGCAAATGGTAATGAATTTATCCTTGCTTCCCTAAAATAAATGCTGAGTTACGACAGGAACATTATTCTGAAATGGGAGACGGCCTCCAACATCTGCCTTTTTCAATGACTTTAGTTCTGTTATCTTCGTTGAGTAATGATGTAGGCTGCTGTCACTTTTGCTGCTGGTGTTGATTCAGTAGTGACAGTTCATTGTACTACAGAAAGATTAATTCTGATTGGAGGGAGCCCAGAATAAACTCAGTCTTTAGGCCAATCAGCAGCTGGGGTATGTAGTACTATTTTAATAATGCAGATCAACTTTCAAGAATAATTAGTTATGATTTGCCAAAGAACTGCCTGTTTCTATACAGCTAGTATTTTGCATATAGAGGAAACTAAGAAGAGAAAATGTTTAGTTAGTCATAATTGCAGAGTCCTTTTAGGCATAAGGAAAATGGAGAGTTCTTGCTTATAACTGGTGTTTGTGATGGCTGCTGGCAAAATGATCTGTTGGAGCAGAGGAGGAGGATGAGGCTGGCAGTGCTATATATACACTCACAAATATATACCAAACTAATTTGGGGTAGGGGACAGGGGCAGGTAATGCACAACTGACTGATTCCAGTGCTTGGGTAGGGAAGTGGTGCTGGGTATTTCCACTGTGGTGTGAGATGTAGTCTCAATGGCAAAGTATTTCCCAGAGTCTGTTCACTGGTAAAGGTTCCCATCTTTCTTCCTTTTCTCAGATTGGAGGAGACAGAGCTACAAAAAGCTTGGACTTCTCTAGTAGGAGGTGAGCTGCTATGCCACTCCTATGTCTAGCTTCTGGAAGTCTGATGTTGCTGTCCTAAAGTTCATCATTAGTGAGATGCACCTGAATGTTTGAATTCCTGGGGAGATGATGACACATGAATGGACCATTTGTTAGAAGCCCGAAACAACATGAGAATGTGTAGAATTGTATGGACTATTGAAAGCTAATCTCTGACTGTGGAAAGCCTCCTCTTCCTGTATTGTTCTATCCCTTTGAAATGAGGATTCAATCTTCTTACACTTGCTTCCCAAGAATGCAATGTTCCTTCATGAGTCAAAGGCACACAAGTACATTGGTTATGGGTAGCTGAAGGAGTTTGGTTAAAATAGAAATAGACTTTGTTTTCTGCCATAACTCTTGTTGAATATGAACAAAACCATTTTTCCAAGTTGTTCTTGACTTCTGATTTCTGCAAGCTCTGTGTTTGTGGAGTCTAGCTGGAATATGAAGGAAGAAAAAGCAATTGTGCACAGTATGAGAGGTTCTCCTTGCCTTACCTCCAGGCTGACTGGATACATCAGCATTCTTCTGATTTCCTTGTTCAAATTACTTTTTCTCTGTTCCACTTCATCTGCTCAAAAAAATTCAGAAAGTCTGAGTCCTTTTCAGTTTTTTCTACTCAGACTTTGTTCCAGAACTTATAGTGTTAGGGGAAAGGATGAATAATTTTTGCTGCTGTAGTTTAACTTCTCTTAGATGGGCTTCAGCAGGCCCTTTGGGAAAATCCATCCCTGTTCTTAAGAGATGTTTATCTTTTGGTGATAGATGAGAAAATTATGGGTATTTTCCTGCAGCATGAAGAAAAACGGACACGCCCAAGGAGTTGCTTTCCTTTAGCACTTAGCATAGATGCTGGTGATTTTCACTGGGTAGTCTGCAGATTGCCTAGAGTTAGTGTGCTGCTGAATGGTAACATTCAGCTGATGTTGTAGGTAACTATGAGCATTGTATGGCTGGTACTTGTGTATCTGGCCCAATTCTTGTTCATTTCATGTGTTTCCTTTCTCCCTCAAGTGGTCCCCTAAGGCCATCTAGTTCTATCTGCATATGTGATAGAGGACTTAATTTTGCTGCCCCGTGAATGGTTTTAAGTTAGTGATCTCTTGGAGATAGAAGCGCTGGGATAGTTATTTAGCTGCTGAATTTCTTGTCCCTTTCCTTGGCTGATTGAGGGGTACAAGAAAGAAGATCAAACCTTAACACACAAAAATGGAAGGGAAAACAAAACCAAGGGGAAAAGAAAACCAAAATGGTATTCAAAGTCCTGTAACTTTTTGCAGGTGTCAGAATTTGGATAGCAGCCTTTTATCTTGGCGATACAGTTAACAGGTGTATACAGGAACGGAGTGCAGTGTCTAGGCTGGCTTTGTTTGACTTCCACATCTTCGTTTACACACAATCTTACCTGATAGTTTAGGCAGACACCCATATCCAGAGCTCTCAGGATCTGAAGTTGTTGGTACCAGGACACAGCAGTATTTTACTCTGTTTTATGCACATTTGTGTGTGTATCAGCATGCTGATTTACGAGAGGCAGGAAATTTAATCCTTTGTACAACTCTGTTTCCAGCAGTCATTAGCTGCCCAGCCGCAGAACTCTACTCTTCTACATTTTGTGTTTTGATGGGACTTGATTATCATTTGCTGTATGTCTTAATGGACAGTATTCATCTGTGCTGCTTGATGTTGTTTTGTTCATGATCATTAAATCTATTCTGTGATGCTTTGGGAAGCTTGTTACCACACAGACAAAACTTAGGAGATACCTTGCTCTAAGTGACTAGTGGCTGGGGTGGGAATGGGAGAGAACAGAGGACAAACTGGTATGAGGTGTGAGGCTAAAGCAGCCTTCATTGCAGGAGAACACATCGCTGTTTCTTCTGAAGCTATTTGCATGCCACTTCTTTAACAAATGCCTGAAATTATTGTATGTATATCAGAAAGATTGCTTCCCACATCCTCTGTGTAACACAAGCGTGGTTTTTAACTGCGTACTGGTGGAAGTGAGTATGTTTCAGAGAAAACGGGATAGGCCAGAGAACCTGGTAGGGGAAGGACAGCTCTGTTATGGATTTCCAGCAATAAAGATGAAGCAAGCCAGATACCAGGAAAAGCTGGGCAATGTCTGGCTGAAATGAGTATAATGTATGGGGCAGCTGTTAGAGAAAATGCTCCCAAGTTTTGTCAGATATTTTGTAATTTCTCTTCCCCTACTGCTGTTGCTGATGAGTAGTTTCACAGACTTAGGGAACTTAAAGGAAGAGAACCTGATTTCAGGCATGTTTGTAAACTAGCTGTTAGTTTTCTGCAGGTTCTTTTGTGCTTAAAATGGAAACAACCCTCCCCTGACAGCTGGGCATACAGTTCATGTACAATGGATCCACTTCTCACACTATTTCTGGGGTGTTTGCATGACTCCCCATTCCTCTGGCAGTTCTTGAGTTTAAACACTGATAAAGAGAACACAGTGCAGATGCATTTGGCCTTTCAAAATATTGAAAAGACAAAAATAGAAAAATAGGTTTTTTTGCAGTTTATCTTTGTACGTGTGTAATGGCTGCAAGCAAAATAGCATTCTCATTTCTGCCTTGAGAGCCTCGGTGGCACAGAGGCTTCTAGGCCTGAGATCCATTGTTTTATACCTGCTGTTCCCAGGACAGTGTGTGTGAGCTGGCCTGACGCTGGAGTTAGATGAACAAGTCAGCTTTGATTTTGCCAGTCCAGCAAATGGCCTGTAGTTCAGGTCTGTGGCATCCCCAAATCTTTACTGTTTGATAAGCTGTGCTTCTGTAGTTGGTGTGTTGATCTCGGTTCACTTGCCTGATGAGCAGGAGTCTGTATTTCCAGTGTAAAGTATCACTGCAACTGTCACTTGAAATCAGTAGTACTAAAACAGATATAAGGCTCAGGTACCAGTGGAAAGTTTCTGCCAAAATCCTCAGCTAGTTACAGCCTTAGTTAGCTTGGATGAAGCCACCTCTTAATCCTGCTATGAGCAACTCCAAAAGCAAGTAATTCCATGGGTGCTGCATAGTGTAAATATCCTGTTCAGCTGGTGCTGCAGTGGGCTGCTGCAGGGTTCAGTCTTGCCTGGAGTTAATTTCTCTGGGGTTTTTAAATAGCAACAGGGCTGAGTCAGGGTCATGGCAGGCCTGTTCCACTGTCCCTCCCCATGTCATGACTGCTCCAGGGGAATCTGTGTAGTACTGATCGTGGCTCCAAATATGATGGGAACTGAAGAGCCTCCCTGCTTTTCCTCATAAAATTGTTGATTTGTGAGCACATTCCTTTGCTTTACAAGCAGTAGTAGTACATGCAGTACATCTCTCCTAGCCTATGTGCTAGAGATGTACGCGGTGTGGAGAATTTTGTGCCAAGCTCTGGGGGCAGGGGTAGGTTTTGGAATGAAGTGATCAGGGCAGGTTTTTCTCTTATGTGGCTTTGGGGAAGGGAGGGAAGGCTCTGATCTGGTATGACTACAACTATTTTTGGTGTTTCTATAACTACTTTGTAGTTGGTGTACTGGAATTTGGATGTGTGTGGGTCTGAAGCTGCTTAACTGTAAACAATAGCCCTTCCTTGCTTTGTTTGTACTGTGCTGCTGCCTGTCATATGCTGGTTGAGTCCTGTACAGCAGGGAGAAATGTTTTTCCCTTCTCATCTCACTTTCTTAGTTCCTTCCTGGTTCGCTGTGTAGTGATCTCCTGAGACTGTGGTTACATGAATTTCATTAATAACAAATCTTGGGCAATCTGCTTTAATTGGCCTGTCTTTTAATTTGCCCTTCTTCCATACATTTGTAGTGAATTGGTGGACTCTCTGACCGGCTGGCTCCCTTAGCAGCTGTAAACAAAGCTCTCTGGTTTTGTTCAGTGCTGTTGGCAAGGCTGAAGCAGGGCTGCTGGACTGGAAGGTGTGTAGTACTTGTGGAGCCTAAGAAAGAAGGGACACTGACTGCAGTTTAATAGGTAGAAAGCATCCTTCAAGGAAGGGATTCCTTGGTGTTCTGTCTTATTTAGTAACTCCTTGCTGTAAAATACGTAATTAGTCCCTGGATAAGCAGCACTAGTTCATCATATTCACCAGACAAGCTTTTAACTGTTCCCTTCAAAGTTATGCTCCTTTTTGCTCAGTCTCTTTGTGGCCCAAGGCATCTTACTTGTGTAACAGCCTAACTTTGGCTGGACAAAAGTAGAGCAGGGAGCTTTCTTGAGCAGTAGCTGTAACTTCAAGTGTCCTTAGGTTGAGGAGGGTTTTGAGCTTTGCCCTTCCCCTTGCCCAGGAAACTCTTTGTGGACTTTGATATCTTTTCAATATATTTTTAGCCTCTCTCTTCAGATTGTGCTGGTTCATTAAGAATCCGAACTGTAAAGCAGTGCCTTTTCCTCCCAGCCTACCAGCTGACCTTTGGCTTGAATACAAAGTTTGGTGTCAGCCTTGTCCCGTTACCAAATATAGCATAAATCTTACTGACAAGGTCACCAGGCAGCTGTGGCTGGAGGGATGTAGTCAGTGGATGTGTCTGTATGACAGAAGTAACGTCTGATCTCTGTACTTAGCACCGAAGCACATGCACCAACAGGCTGAGGAGAAGAGGGTTGTTTCTTGCTCTGTTGCTTGTCCTGTTTCCATGTGGACACCCATCCTTGAGCTGTGGCTTGCCTGGCAGTGCTTGACTAGCATGCCTGCAGGTCAGAGCCTGTCCCTGGCACCAGGGATCCACAGCTGCTGGCCCTGGTAGGGATAGCTGCACCCACAGTGCTTGGAGCTTTGCTTCTCTCTTAACAGCCTCATCCTTCTTGAGCATCTTGATTTCAAGTGTCTGTTGAAGCACCGTAAACAGATTTCCTTCGGTTCGGCGGCACTGTGTGCTGTGTTGCAATATATTTTGTCTACTTCAAAGCTGTTAGTGATTCATTACTTTACAGTTCCAAAAACCAATTCCAAAGGGATCACTCATCTCCCTAGAGCAGTGAAGAGATTTTCAAGCTGGCTACACAGTGCAATGGCAGTGTTTTTGAGACTTGCCTGGTTCAAATCACGTGGCAGTGATACCGCCAAAGGCTGCCAATTCAGCAGAGGACTGCACCCAGATTCCATGGGTGGGAACTTCTAATATTATTAGAGACAGCTAATAATAGCTCCTCTAGACTTCTGAAATGTCAGAACAGTCTTGTAACTGCACTTTGGAGAGCACTAACCTTTTGTTTGCCACCAAGAGTAGTCCCTGACATGTTCAATGCTGCATTAGGCCTGTAATACATAAATGAAGTGTATTGGAAATCAGGAGTCTTAATATATCTCTGTAAATGGACTAGTGTCAAGATCTGAGTTGCAGCATCAGCCTGGGGGCTCATGACTGTCCTGTGTGCATACAATGGCTAGAAAGACGAGCTTCTTTTATCCAGGGATTCCTAAGATTGGATGAACGTGCCCCTGCCTCATTTTCCACATCTGCAAAGGGCTTTGAAACCTATAGTGAGAAATCTCCTGGTGTACTCTTAAAAAAAGAAAACTATGCTAGCATAAAGAAGTAACTGTTTTCTTTGAGAGGGGTCAGTTACTGTCTGACAGACTGTCCTGGAGTCAGATCTCCAGGATTTCTGGAGTTTCTGGGTATATCTCCCAGACTGATTGCTTTAGAGCTGGATATTTTGGGAGGGAAAAATAACTCTGCTTTGTAGAAAAGTTCAGGAGTTTTCGATTACTTTAGAACCAAGTGAAACCTAAAGTAAAAAATCTAAATGCTCTGTGGAACCAAGTTAGTACTTTTTCTTACACAAACCATTTATTTTTTTGCTGTCTAGTGCATCCAGCAAGGTACCAGCAGTATGTCTCCAGCTGCAGGATTTACTGTAAGATATTTATGGACTGCTGGAGGGCAATCAGTAAGGGATTTTGATATGTTGGCTCCAGAGCAACAGAAACTGCTAAATGAAAAAAACCTACAGGTTTTTAATCAAAAGATGCATTTAGAAGTGAGAAATTAAGCCATGAGCAGTTGTGTCCTTTTGAGGATATATCTTAAAAGCGTAACTGAGGCACATGAGCTGAGTTGCAAGGGATACTGGTGGACACTTGTCTCTTCTTGTGATTTGACTAGGGTTGGGGCGCTTGTCTCTTGCGACTAGAGATGCATGGGAATTGCTCGAAGCCAAGCCCTCAGTTGGAGAGCAATGTAAATACAGGGGAAAGGCAGATGACATTTATTCAGAGTGCTTCTCCTTAATTGCCTTTTACAACTATTTATTATAGTTAAAAACACTTTGTGGATGCATCATTCAAGGCAGAATTGCATCACTGGGGGCTATGAATAACATTACATAATGAAGGGACCTCACTTTCTGTATGCTACTATACATCTAACTTTTTTTCCGGCTTCTGTAAGAAGTTAGAGAATATCACTTCAGAGCAGGGAAAACTAAGATACAAAGCAAGAAAAGAGCTTGTTCAGAGTGCTGTAGGATGTTCTTTAACAAGTAGGATGCAGTTACAGCTCAGGAGCCCCAAACTGCCCACCAGTAGATATTATCCTTGGTACTGAGAACCCAGAGCAACAAGCCTTGTTGGGGTGGAATCTTGGAAAGAGTCTTGCACTCTTTCTATTTATTAGAGCTAAAACTTATTACAATAACTAGTTTATATCTTAATGAAAAATCTATCCCTCTATATTTGCAGTGCATCTAACTGCCAGCATTTAATCCTTGTCCTAAAGAGACATTGCAGTCTTCTTGTGACCATGAAGATGTATTTTTAGTGCTTTTGGGGAATTGCAGTTAACTGAATGACTTCACCCAAAGGGGAAGCTTGCCTGTTGTAATTTTGTTCTTGTTCAATAATCCAAAATACATCGTTGACATCAATGCTTTACTAAAACAGGATTAGGATCAATGGGGTTTTAAGAATATTTTCCTTTATCCTGAGTTGTTTGGTTTTTTTTCTTCAGGAGTACTCTGTCACTTCCTTTGCTTGGCATCTTAAATTAAATCTTGCCTGTGAGTATTTAAAGCACGTTGTGTCCTTACAAATGTAAGAATAAAAGCAGAAGAGATTTCTCTTGTAATAAGTTCTCTTAGTCCTTCTATATTTACTATACCTCGTCCCCTCTGCCCTCTAAATCCTGATAATCAGACACTGAAAACATTTTCTATGAGAATCCATGCGAGTCCTGCTAGGTGGACAAGGGAGTCGTCTCAGCTGCTTTTCACCATTGCTGGAGAAACCCCAACTTTCAGACTCACAGAAGTCTGCAGGCTGTCCTTCATTTCAAGTTCATCCCTCTTCATCATCCTAGTAGGTGCTAATGTGCAAAGGCATTTGGGGAATTGTGGAAGGAAATGGTAGGTATTCATAGAGATGCAATGTCAGACAACTCTGTAGCACGGGTGACAATTGCTGGATCCATGTTTCTGTCATGCTTTAAACTTGTTGAAAGAATTAGGTTCCTATTCTCTGTGTGCTGTCTGCGGTTAGCGGTGATCAAAGAAGAGAGTGCAGGTGGTCTGCTACGAATGCTTCTCTCCTTCTGCATGAAAGAACAAATTACTACAGTTTTCTCCTTTATTAGAATAATGTGTTCTCATCTACCTACTTCTGAGCTCAGTCAGCAATTCTTTTGGTGAAGTATTGGGGCAGACACTAAATTGTACTTGGGCTGCTCGAACTGCCACATAAATCACTCTTTCCCATTGTTTGCAGCCTTAATCTGAGATGATCTGAGGGAGGAAACAGTGAGAAGTGTTACCTGTCCAAACTTCCCCACATAGCAAGTTGGTCTCCTTTCTATGTGTAGTATCCTGTGCAGCCCAGGAATATCACAGAACAATCTTTAGTGTCCTCAGTGAAATATTAGCTAGACATCTTTCATCAAATGATTTGCAGCTGACTACTGCAAATGGTTTTTTATTTCTTTATAGCACAATTCAAACCAGAGTCTAAACCTAATAGCTAAGAATTAGTTAGTTGAATAATAGTTCATCAGACTCCTGTATGTGAAACACTTACTAAGAAACAAAGTACAGTTGGCTAATATGAGTGATACAATTTAAATATGAATTTGCATTTATGGCAGCCATATGCCTATATTAGTTCAATACTAGCATTCTTCAGACTTTTTAGGTGGCACGCAGCATTTGAATTACAAGACCTTAAAGTAATGTTTGATTTTTAAACTTTGTCATTGTTTTGGCTTTACACTTGAGAGCAGTAATTGTGATGTCATTTCTAAAAATCTGGGATACGTATCTGTCAAGTATCAGTAACACTTGAGCATTCTGTTTGTTTTATGCTTTTACCTTCTGTAAAAAAAAAAAATAAAAATCAGATTTTCTTTCTCGAGGAATCCTTACAATTCAGTTAAGCCAGGATTTTGTAAACTGTGGTTTGAAAGAGGGTAAACTTCTCTGAGCTTTTAGGGAACGTGCATATATCTGAATGTCCCAGCTATTCTTGTAACTCCAATCATTGTAAGCTGTAAACTCATTCAAAATATTATCTAAGCACTGACAATATCCTCAGTGTTTGTACAATGCATTAAAAAAAGTCTTTTGTGCAAGCTCTGTGCTCAAGGACAAACCACCTAATTAGCTGACCTGCCTGAAACACACACTGATGAGCTTCTGTTTTTGAAGACACAACAAACTGCAGAATTCAAATTTGGTTTTGGAATCCAAATGATCTGGAGAAAAGCATTTCATGGTAGAGTGGGGAGATGAAATGAGAAGGCATTAGGTACCACAATCAAGAGAATGCTAGGAGTATGCATAGTGTATGTTGTAGTATACGTGATGTGTGTGCATATACACATGTGAAGGTATGTATGAATATATGTAGGATCACTAAACATAGTGTAGGTCAGGCAAAAGCACGGGTAAGCTTTGTGGGTTTTGTCATCCTGCAGTGGCTTTTTTCATTCCCAAAGGTAATATTTGGTTAGTAACTCTGTTCTCTTAACTTGTATTTGCACCTTAAGATTGAAGCTTCTGAACTTAAAAAAAACCAAAAAGTGCTCAGTTGGGGCTTCATGTCAAGTTCCTCTAAATAGAGCCCGAGATACTCATATCAAATCCAGTCAAAACACAGTCCTGACTCTTTCTCTTATGTTTGGAACCTGTGTGTGTATTTTTGAACACACTCAAATTTGTGTCACTGGCATGAAAGCAAGTGCTCAAATCAGCTGTTTTGAAGAGCAAGGACTGAGTATCTTTATATCTTCAAAGTAACCTGGTTCAGCTGCATAGTAGAGTTGGGGGTTTGCTTGTTGAATTCTTATGATGAAAGCAGGGATAAAGAAACAGCAACTGTGGACCAGAAATGTGCGTGGAGTAGTTTGGAGGACCGGTCTATAGCGGTACAAGTGAAGACCTGCAGGATTTGTTAGCCTTTCAATGTCTGGTTCTTCCTGAAGAGCATCGTTTGGAACCATGTGAATTCTCTCCTTTCTGTGCAGTTTTAGCAGGCTGGATCTGCTCACTCTTAACCACAGCGGCTCCCTGTCTAAACGTGCAGCCTCACGGAGGGAGGGAATTCACGTAAATCCTGCGAATTATAGCCAAAAAGGACTTGGGCCTGTATAAACCACTTTAAGATTCTGGAAATATTTGTTCACAAGAGAATACTGATGTGATGTTTTAAAAAGCTTGAAAGCAACATGTCAAAATATGTGCAGACCTTAGAGATACACCAGGTATAACTGTATGCAGAGCAACTTAGAACAGACTATAAAATGGTGTTTTTATTTCCCCTGTGTGATGTTATAGCAGAGAACTGTGTATAAAGGAGGAAATGGAATGTGGTTCCTTTTTTCTGTGGCTTTTAAACACAGTGACATGTCCTAATTTAGACCTAATTTTCATTTCTGTACCATTACTTGTAATAACATCTAAAGTCCTCAGAATTAATTTGACTGGAAAAATTCCAGAAGGACTTTCAATTTTTCTCATTAAAAACATTATAGATGTCTTAATTAGGCACTGTTATTAATGGTAATATTACTCAATTTAGAACTACACACTTAAGATGTGGTTACCTCTAGTGTGATTAGTCAGAGGAGCTCTGCTACGCAAGGATGCACACTAGAATTTTGAACAGTTAAATATTTGGAGCCAGATGCTCAGCTGTGTAAATTGTGTGGCTACGTGACCTCAGTGGAGCTAGACAAGTGTACGTTAACTGAAGGCTTGATACCTGAAGCTATAAACAATTGTTTCTGGCTGATCTCCCTCACTATTTTGCCTTTTCCTTTCTGGTGTGTGTTTAGTGTTTTTTCTCTAAATGATATACTTACAGTAGAATAAGTTTAAGAAGGGATACATATACATTCTTGTCTTTAGTACAAGCTGTTTAACTGCTGAAACTAAGCTGGAGCCACTCTGCACTTGCATTTCTTTTTTCCCCATGTCATCCCAGGGGGATTTTGCTGACTTAAGTGAACTTTCTCCTGATTTAGAAGACAGTTTGAGGACCTTTTCACAGTGCCGTTGACTCTAATGGGCTCTGTTACAAGCTTCACGTTGTGGTAATTTACTTGGTGAGGACCTTCTGCTGCTACATGCGAGGGTAGAATTAGGTGGAAGATTTTCTTTGCTTGCCTAGACACAGATTTATACAAACTTCTAAAGTACTCTGTGGACCAGTTAATGTGTGTATTTTGCTGTTAGAAGATTGAAAGGAGCTATTTAGATTTACTATATTTGTGCCTGGCTTCATTAGTACATAAGGATTCACGACAGTTTTCAGTTCCATAATTACTGGCTGTCACTCCTGTTTGATGTTACTTATGTTTATTGTGATAGTGGATGGGAAGGGCTGTTAGCTACAAAGGCTGTTGCATACTGCTCTGTGACTTTAATTGGGGAGCTTGTGCAAAATCAAGCCTGTACTTTTGATTATCATCATAAGACTTCATTTAAACACCCCCTCCCCACCCCTCAGAACAACAACAACAAATGTTCCAGCTTTTAAAATTATTTCAGAAGTGAGGTGTCTAAGTGAAATTGGATGTAACACAGCAAACTTAGGTATGTTCTGTTACTCGATAAATCCCAGCGTTTAGATTCCAAGCGTCCTCAATGTGTAAAATGTCACTTCAGCTGCGTTCAAGTTCATTTGTGCGGCAGAAAAAGATAGTCCTTATGTGAACTGTGTAAACCCAGACTTGTGTCATCTTGCAGGTAGTTTAACCATGAAATGAGCAGTCATCATGCACTCAGGTTAAGATGGCCAGATGTGCACGAGGCTGTTAAAGCAAAAGGCATCTGGATATATAATTGGTATATGGGGTAGTACTGAAACCTCAAAATGGTGCAGATATTTGCATCTGTTCACTGATGTATATAATGACAAGTTATTTGGGGTAGTGGGGTGTGAAGCTTAAAAGGAACTTAATGACTTTTCCTTTAATCAGTCATTTGACTACAGCAGTGTCATCTTTTATTAGCTTGTAATTTTGTAAAAGTTAAATTTGAGCATAATGTTGCATATAATTCTAGAACATCTGGTAGCAATATTTAGTAGCAGCTGTTTAGTACCTGAAATATAAACAAAACATGATTTTATCTGTAGTTGTCACAGTTAATTTTCCTGGAAGTTCTAGTTTTGGAGTAGATGCACTAGAAAATAGGTCTGGTTGGAAAAAAGAATGGGTGGAAAAGAAGATATTGTTTTATTTGCACAAATTTTGAACAGAGGATTGCATAAAATCAGGACTAGGATTAGTGATATTTACTTTTTATTTCGACTGAAATAAAAGAAACAACTTTAGAAGACTTCCTATGATGAATTACAGTCCTTAAATAGACAGTGCTTTGGTACTGAAGAGCATCCTATTAATGCAATTTTAACAGATCACATTTTTTGTATTTTTTCAATGCCTGCTCTGATAGAGGAAATCATCCAGTACTATGAATGTTGATATACATATAATTACATTACTGTCCCTTGAGCACTAGAAGGAAAAAAACCCCACAAACACAACTGGAGGAAAAAAAAGTAAAAATGAGGTGACAGCAGTGTGTCTTTTTCCCTTCTGCAGCTCTCTTGCTGCTTTAACCATCTTGGTCTAAGCTGAGATTCAAAGGAAATGTGTGGGCTGCATTGTCACATGGACCGTAGAGCAGACAGGGATTATATGCCTTTGGGCTGCTGCAATTTGTGTGGCAACCTGTCATACCCTGTGGATGCCCCTCCGGAAGTTTCATGTTTCAGGCTTTCTCTCTCTGTCCCAGGGGAGCAGATATATGTTCTCACTGAGGACAAGAAGATCATGTAACATCAGTTGTACCTGCTGAGGCTCCCTTTGACATGGGGAATTAAAGTTTTTGGTTTTGACATGGGTATGGCTTGTCTGGAGTATTTCAGGCACCCCTAGAGATAGGAGTGTGGTGTATGGTGGAGCTAGTATTGTGTGTGGTGCACTTGAATTGTGCACAATAAAGTAGCTGTTCATGTGGCATGGCCCTACAAACTGTTTCTTTTAAATTTTACTGCTGTAAGAAGCAGAGATGTTAACAGAATAGTCTGACTTTCATGTTACTTGTAGCAGATTCTGGTCATTCTGGAGTCAGTGGTGGGATCTATACGGAAGCAGATTAAGATCTCAGAATATTGCAGCATGTCAAAAGAAGTACATGTGGCACTAGTATCTTTTCCATGTCTTTTGTTGCCCCTTTCCTGATTCCTCTGGGGCATGAATTCTATTTAGGGCACCAATATTCTAGCAATCCAGTTATCCAGTCATGTTTAAACTGCCTGTACAGAATAGTACCACTTTGAAGATAGAATAATATTATTTGACACATGAATAGATTTTTTTTTTTTCCCCCCACTGTATTTGATAACTGTTTGGCCTCATCAGGGTTCCTTAACTATGATACTGGCTGTTTGGTATTCTTTTTCACTCCTCCGTAAAGACACAAGAGGACTCTTTAAGAACATGAGCACAATGAAGTTTATTTCTGTCTGGGGCATTAGTTTTCTTTTGATGTTTGTTTATTTGCAGCAGTGATTAAAAGTCACCCATCCAGCATCTCAATCTGTGCCTACCAGGAATCTGAATATATGTGTTGCAGAACCAGTAGACCTGTGGCTGTGTAGGCACAATTTTTGATTCGTTCTAGGCACATTTAACTAGAAAAATTCCTTATTTTCTGTTACAGTGAAGTGACAATTGTAATGGATGATTTACGTGCTTTACCTGTAAGTTGATTTTAAAAACATTATGCAGTATGGATGTTTAAGTGTAAATAATTTATAATCATAGCCTCATGCTGGAGGATGCTAAATATCAGTAATTTTGTATTATAATTCATTATGGATGACATTCTGGCTCCTAGTGTGCTGTTTGTAAAAATTCCTTGGCCTCAGTAATATCAGGATTTCACCATAAGTGTTACCTAAAAAACAAAATTATGACATTTCAATACTTAACTGCATAATAATTTCATATGCCATTTTATTCTAAAGGCTTGGAAGTGCACCACAGTGTGACCTAAATACTGCTGTTTTAAACTCATCTATAAAGTATAAGTTCTTGTATGTGCGTATGTTGGGTACTTGTATTCATTTCTAAGTACTTACAGGATCTTGGCTTGATTGTGTGCACAGTGCATTCCTTTGTGACTAAACCTTAGCTGTTGCTGTATGGAATATGATGCTCTTTCAAACAGCAAATGTGACAAATTATCACCAAGTTACAGCTACTGCAGCTTGAACAGGAGAGTTTTCAGTCTGTATTAAGTAGATTCCTGAGAGGGAGGAAAGTGTGGATTTGAGTCAGCTTTGGATGGAGGATGAAATGGAGTGAGGGAATGCTCTTGGCATTAGACAAGGAATTAAAGGGAATACAAAACCATTACTTTGTTTTCTCCATCTGTCACTTGAAAAGATTGACCCCCTAAATGAGAAGGACAAGGTCACAATGAAAAGGACAAAATTAAGTCTTCAGTATCTCAAATAGAAGGAGCTTCATCCTATGGCTCTTGAAGCGACATTTGCTGTTCCCATACATGCTTAGGACTGTTCTAGCGCTAGCCAACTATCCTGCTGTTGTCTGTGTATATACTATTAAACTGTCTCCCTCTGCATGTGGAATGCCTATTAGAAATGGTTTCTGCCCTCTGTTAATTTCCAGATGTGCCAGGGTGCTGTTGTTGGGAGTATATAGCCCTAGCCCCAGAGCTTTGCAGGCAGCTGGTGCTATGCAAAACTTCTGCATGCTGTGCAGGCTTTTTATTTCCTCTCTTTGTGCTGGGTCTTCTGAACCCAAGTTGTGCCTGACTTCCTGTGTAGGGAATAGAGACCACAGATGCCTCGGGGGCTTCTGGGTTCTGTGTTTGTGATCTGAAAGTTAATGGGACTCTGAGGTTTTCAGTTCCTTGCAGCCAGTAAGCTCACAAAAGGCAATAGTTGCTTCACCTGAAGTTAATTAATCTCAAACCTGCAAGAGAAGCTGGTTAAGATGGCAAAGATTTATTTTGTGTAGAGCATGCATGCCAAATATCATCATGTCAAGAACACTTTATGGCTGCTTTTCTAATCTATTTTAGCCAACATAAGCAAAACTCTCACTGTAAGTTGTGTGTGGTGTTTTTTTTTTAACTTCATCACAAGAGCTTTGTTGCAGGTATTACAGTTTCTCTGTTAGAGAGGAGGAGATTTTTGGTCTTCAAAACTCAACTGGAGGAGGGCCTGAGCAATGTGATCTGACTTTGAAGCTTTGAGAAAGAGGTTGGACTAGCTGACCTCTGGAAGACTCTTCCAACCTCAAGTGTTCTGTGACTCTGTGGTGATCTCATTATTTGTAATATTCTTCTTGCAAAATACTCTTCTTTCTCCTTACAGACATTCTTACCTTACAAACTTAAATTTGCTTGTGGTCTTATTCTACCCTTTAAAAATGGGAAGAATAAAACCAATATATTGCAAAGGAAATGATGCCCTGGTACAAATTCAAACTGCAAGTAGGCTCTTGATATCTGATAAAGAGGAGGAAGAACATCTAATACTGTCAGCTTTTCTGCTTATGACTCTCATTGCCTATAATTCATTCTGGCTTTTGACAAAATGTATCAGCTGCAACTTCAAGAATTTCCCAAGCGCTGTTGGTACCTTGTGTCCATGATATAATAGCAACTTATGGTTATTAGGTTTTGAATTTGACGTTCTGTTCCTAGCAAGCTAATACAGGCTTTCTGTTTTGCTGCATCTGTGCTTCAGTAAGTGGGTTGGTATTGTGGAGGACACTCTATGGTACTGATATTTGTCATGATATTTATTTTCTGAAAGAAAAGAGTAAGTTCTTCCAGCGTTAAGTGTAACAGGGAAGGGGACCTTCTTCATTAAACTCTTGGAATTGCTGTACCAAGTGAGTTGGACTTGGATGGTGCCTGTGTGCTGAAGAGGTTCAATGGCTTTGTTAAAGTTTTAATATCACCAAAGAAAGCGTAGAGATTTTGACAATTCCAGCATTTGGTTACTTTTTTCTTTAATTCCAGCAGAACCTAGAGATTCTATATCAGAGACCCGGTATATTGCTTATCTTTTAAAAATAGTTTTTGTACTCCTGATTGAGAGGAAAAGACAAGGTATCGATGGGGATGGCACAATGCAAGTACTGTTGAGTGCAACACAGTCTTTTCAGCTTCTTAGCAGCCCTTGATGCCTGTTGCTGCAAGCATAGATGAATTTTGAAGAGATTTTGATTGAGTAACATAGTGACTTTGTACACTTCTATTTTTAGATTTATTTTAAGGGGGCAGCATCAATCTTCATTGAATATGGGCTCTTTTATGGCCTTTTACAGTCTCTGTTCCTATTTGTTGAAATGCTGGCTATCTCTTTTATCCCTGACGCAAACAGTGATACAGATACTTTGTCCCTTGCTGCTACTCTGACCTGGAAGAAGCTATGTGCAAACCAATTTATTGTCCTCTTTCAACTGTTCTTTAAAATTCTGCTCTGTGGTCATTGGCAAGTAACACTAATCACTATATCTTACACTCCTCTCTGAATTATTTGTTCTAGGCTGGATGCCTGGAGTGTGTGGATTTTTTTTTTTTTTTCACTTCTAAACTTGTGTGCGGACAGGCCCTGACCCAGGGAACCTGCTGCTATCTGTATAAACAACAAACACTAATGCAAATCCCAGAGAGCTTGTTTAGGCAGTAGATGAACCTGAGCAAGCTTAGTCTGAAACATTCATGATATGGACTCTGCACCTGGATCTCTTGAACACACTCATGACTCTTCTTGTATTAATTCTCACAGGCAGATTTGCTAATGCTGTTTCTTGTTTTGTTTCCTCTGGCACTTACCAATTAGTGAATAAAAGGCAGCTTTGAGAGCAAGATAGGAGAAGATGTATTCATACCACCCAGATTTAGAGCCTAAGCTAGATACCTAGGCTTTCTGATGGTAATTGAGCCTTTAGAAGGCAAATGAAAGCATCTAAATTAGGAGCCTGCTTCTTTTTTTGACAGTGTCATGAAGCTGTGTGCCTAACTTTGACAAGTTGTGTAGTGTGAATAATCTAAGCTACAGTCTCATTTATTTTTCAAGGCCCTATGAGCATGAAAAGGGGAGATTGAGCTGTGGAGACAAACCTCTGAACTTCTTCTCTGGGGTCTTTAGAGTGCCTCTCTCTGCATGTAAGTTTTGAAAGAGGGGATTGCTCTCTAGTGCAAGACCCAAGAGACTGGTTATGCTGGATGAGAATGTTGCTAGAAGCTCTCTACACTGTTTCCCTTTTTGTGAGAACTGGGCAGATACCTAACTGGAATAATGCAGTTAATGAGTAGGAAAAGTAAGAGTTTAGCTAATTGGCTTGCAGTGTTCTGCAGGCATCTGAAGTGTCCGAGGAGAGACCAAGCGAGTATAATTAAACTTTCTTCCCCTTGTTATAATTATTACACAAATGTCCCATGTAGTTTCATGATTTCTCTCTGTATACTTTTCTGATATTTTCTTGTTGGATCTTGCACCATCTTTTATGGCTCAGATAAACAGGCTGGTGTAAAAATGTGGTGTGAGGGTTTTTTGCCATTTGTATGCTATGCTAGGGTACTTAGAGGTGTGAGCCTTTTTTGTTGTGTGACATGGAATGCGCCTCTGGCTGATGTACTCAGTCAAACTGCTTTAGGGCTGTCAGCCTCCATTAGCCTGTAACTTCAAGGAATGCAGGCCAAGTGGAGACATTATACAAAACTCTTTAGTGGCAAAATGATAGAGAATTCCACAGCTTGTCTGCTACAAGCTACAGTTATTTATTAACAGTTAGATGCATATTTGTTTTTCAGAAGGAAAAAATAGACTTTGAACAGGGAAAGTGGACAAAACGACTGTCTGTTCTTTGCTGGAAAGCTTTTCTCACAAGACAAAAGTTATCCTTGCAAAAGACACAAACTTTTATGGGAACCCCTATGAAATTTTTCATAGTGTTCAGATGGTTTTTGCTAGGAAAGAGCTTGTATTTCATCTGTGTATTTCAGCAGTTATGAGTGAGCTTGTAGAGGTCTGATTTTGTGGCAACAGCCTTGTAGCCATGTTTGGCTGGGGTCATCAGCTTAAATGTTTGTAACCAGCACCAAAACCTAGCAGCTTCTACTGCAAAGGTGAGTTGCTATACGTATACAAAAAGCTGTTAAGCAAAATGTGATTGCCACCGTCCTTAGTGCAGTTAAGCATCCAGCATCCTTTCCTTGGTGAAAGAATGGGGCCACAACATGTATTAAAGCCTACCTTATGAAAGAGTCTGTGTTTCTCAGAATAATCTTAATTTAAACTAATTAATTTTTGATATTCAAATGTCTGTTTTTCACCAAACACTGTGTAAGACTTTACTATTAGTCCGAAAAGCCTCTTCCATCTTAAGTCTTTGGTCTGTTCCTCTAGTGAGATGTCTGTTATACCAGTAGGAAGAAAACTAATGCTGGCTTCTGGAAAATAATGAGCTGGGTTAAAGGCTCAGGTCCCTTGGGTTGATGAGTGTGGGCAGATGCTGTGGGGAGCTTTGATATCAGACACAAACCTGTATCAGTGGTGTGTGAAAGAAGGGAAGACAAAGCATTTAGTGTAATGCTCTCATGAGAGTGCTAAGAGGGATCCTAAGCTGATTCCATATACATGAATGAATGTGACCACTTGTCATGATTTGGTATGCGATCTAGCCCTTGTTTTCCATCAGTTAACTGAGATTTTTTTTTTTCGAAAAGACAAAGGTTTACACTGTGACTGCTCTGGTACAGTGGGAACACAACAGCTTTTGCTCATTTAATGCCATAGTTAGGCAAGCACTCTAGTTTGCAGTGCAGTTTGTTCTTAGAGGATGACAACACCAATGTATTCAGGCATGTGTGCAGTAATGGTGAGACATAAACAGAAACAGCACCTGTAGCTAAGCAAATGTTAAAATCATCAAGTAAAAAGATGGTTCCAGTCATCCCATTCTTGTTTCAGTCACTTCAAGCTCATGGAGAATAACTAAATCTGCCATGCATACACGATTTAGAGAAATAAATTGGACTGGGCTTGAGACTTTAGCAGTGGTGATGGTGGTGTCTCCTCTACAGCACAACCAGATGCTAGATGAAAAAAACTGTGAAAGAGACAAACATATGAAAGAGTAGGGAGAGAAGAGCATGTATGCAATAAGAATACCATTGATATTTGTGAAAAACTATATAGTAAGAAGGGGCTAATTCTGCAACGAATACAGATTCAAAGGCATCTGACCAGCAAGGATTTATTCAATATCTCTTTACAATACAGAGATTAATACCACGCAGCCAACCTCTTTCATACCTCCTTTGTCTGCTGGTATGCTGCAGATAAAGAGTCCTCTCTGCTTTTACATCACGCACTTACTCCAGCAGAAGTGATGCTTACTGTCCCCCAGGACAAGCTCTGGGCATCTGAAGTACAGGCAAGTTCTTGTAGTGAGTGCAGGATGTAACAATATTGCAGAGTAGCTGCACTCGTATGCCTCTGCGTGTGGTTTGCCTAGCTCTGGTGGTGACAGTGTGGCATCTATTAACAAATGTTGACAAGCCACAGGCTTTGCAAATCCTTTTGCAGGCTTGCTTCTGATGCTCACACCAGGAGTGTTCTGCTCTGCTGTGCTCTCACCAGCGAGAACTTTAATAGGTTTTTCCCCCATGTCTAACTGCTCATTTGACAACTTATCTCACTGGTTTCTTGGCATCTTTGCTCACTATTTGTTCACATGCCAAATCAACTAATACCTGCTCAGATTTGGCTTTTGACCTTGCTGCCACAAATTCAGCATGTATGAATGACTAATTGAGTGCTGGGTACCCCAGGTGTGAATGTCGGTGTACGCTACAGTGAGTCTATGGCAGTCGAGCTGCTACAATTTTGCTTGTCATGGATGGATAAGTAAAGGGGCATGGCAGCTAGGGAGGAGAGGTTGCTGTTTTCTATTTTACTTGCTTGGCTGAGATGGAGCAAGATGTTGCTGATATAAGCATCAGTTGGTTTAAAAATTGAAGACTGAATAAAAAAAAAAATATACAGGCAGTGTTCCCTGTCAGAGTTTTGAGATGTTTTCTTTAAAAGCTTTAAAGGGAAATAGCATCCTTGTGCTTGCTTCTAGCTCTTTCATTAAACTGTCTTTAAAAGTTGATGTAACCTGGTATAGGGTTTGCCCTGGGAGTTAGAGATGACTGCCTCTGGTGTTTGCTTGCAGGCTCTCTTACCTCATATTCCACATATCAAGATGTGGAAAATGATGCTGAGCTTTCTTGTAAATCATGTTAAGCTCTAGCAATGCACTATTGAGACTCTATATAAGAGCTAGCTATTACTGTTTTATAACCTTAACTGTAAAAACAAAACATCCGGGATGTTGCTGTTACTAGGCTGGGTGACAGGGTAATAGTTGCTCTCAAATTAACTATTTACAGTGGATTATAGTAAAAGGTTTCTACAAATGGAGCTACCTGGAAACACAGCAATGACAATTCTAAATAAGAAAACTACAAATCCTTTAGCTTCAGTGCTTGGAGATGATAGAGAAGTGGAAATGATTCCATCCTTTCACATGACTCAATGCTCCCACTTTATGTTGGGTGCATCCACAGAAGACTTATTTCTGAAGGAATTTGAATAGCTGTTCTTTTCCTGGTTGTACATACAGTGTTACATGTGAATGATTAATTTTGATATAGGTCCTAACAGATGTGACCAGTTGGACTCAACATAGTGCAAGATTAGTCCTTATTTTTGTCATGTAATTTTGTAAAATCTGTCATTGTAACAAGTTTACTTTCTCTTTCTTCAGTGTACATGACACTGATCACTTGCTGCATGTGCTCTGCAGTTTTGCCCTCTGAAATATTTCTTTGTCTAAATTCTTTTAATGAGAGAAAAGGGGTCTGAAGGGTAGAGGAAGATCAGTAGTCAGTCTCAGACTAACATGGCTGTTGAAACATTGACAGAAGTATTCTTTGATCTTGTTTTCTGAAGTTTTCTTCTTCAGTGCTGAGCATGTTAGCCTGACTGTTCCTGACACAAGCAGTTTGTAGTCCATCCCATTATCTAATATTACTCCTTTAAGTTCATTCTTTATAGAAACCATAATTAATTTCTTGAAACTTCATATGTGTTGCCAGACTTTTCTGCAGGTTGGAAAGTTGTCTGTCAGGTTTTGTTAACATTTAGTCTTAAATCTGTGCAATTCATTTGAAGACACTGTTAGATTTCTTCTTGCTGTAAACATCTGTAGTTCAAAGTTGTAGATCTTTCTGCAGGAATCCATAAACATGTGTGCCATGTTGAATCTGGAAATGTAAAATTTGAAGCCTGTAGAGAGAAGGGTACAGCAAGAGAGGTAGAGCTCCTCCACCTTTGCAGTGACCTCTAGGAGCCATTGCCCAGTGGTAACGGAATGGAGTGTGGGAGTGCCTGAGACAATCTCATTTCATCTAGCTGCCTACTTAGGGAAGACCAGGACTTTCCTATTAGTTGACTTCCATATTCTTGGAATGTTGGGCAAATTGACCCATCCCTGTCATGGGCACATTTGTGCTGGTAGGGAAAAGCTGGGAGTAAGAACAGGAGACTGTTGTCTTCCTGGCTGCTCATGGTAGCTGTGATGTTACTCCCAGCAGTTTATATTGACAGACCAGGAAAGCTTTGACTGTCAGTTTTCATAATATGAAAATTTAGATAAGATGATGAAGAAAATTATCTGGATCTGATGTTTCACGTAGGAAGAGTGTATAAAACCAGAGATGAGTGTATGTGACTTTCCCTAAATCCTGATCCCCTCACATTAGCAACTTCAGGTAATGATGTTCAAGAATCAGTGAAAATAGGGGAGCACACATGTGCAGCATCATTTGTCTGCTCTTCATGATGCTACAACTACTGAAAAGAAAAAAAAACCAACCGAAAACTCTGATACAGAGTTATCCAGGAGGTGTTTGAATTTTGTGTGCCTGGCAGATGCCC
Organism: Bucorvus abyssinicus; assembly: GCA_009769605.1. NCBI lineage: Eukaryota > Metazoa > Chordata > Aves > Bucerotiformes > Bucorvidae > Bucorvus > Bucorvus abyssinicus. Next base: position 17,778,812 of record CM020040.1, read on the forward strand.
TGTTTTAGTCTTTCTCTTTTTTTGTTTTTAAGCAGCTCTCTATATGTTCACAAGAGATCTATCCTATCCAAGAATCCAGAACAATATTTCATAAATGTCTTAGCAGCAGGTGCATGTTTTGCACAGAATACTGAAAGGAGATGGTCAGAATATTCTTGGATAAACTAAGGAAGTAATAAAAATATATGGAACATGCTAAAGGATTATTTGACAAAAAATTAAGAAGCTATTCATGAGCCAAGTTAAACTCTCTAACTAAGAGAATACCTTACAAAACACTCCATAAGAGATGTTACAAACAGAAAAATCAAATTCATATGCTCTGTGGAAGCAGGTTGGAGAGGCAGCTAGGGAGTTCCAAAATAGCAATTCAAGGAGAAGAATTCTAGGATTTTAGGTCTGTCCTAATTAGACAAATGTTTAGGGAATATTTGACTACGTTCGTTCTTTGTATCACTAGCTCCAGTGCTGGTGGGATGAGCTGATTTTTATGTGACATGAGGTAAAATGGATGGTTTATGGTATTTGAAAACCTTTAGCTGCTCTAGAATTTAGTAGGACCTGTGAAGAGTAAGCTTAAAGCAGCTGAACCTGATTTTTTTTTTTTTAAATCAGGATGAAGACTTTGGAAACCTATAATATGCTCTTGTTGAGAGACAATTAAAGTTGAATGCTGTCTATTTGCTGCTTTCTCTTTCTATTCTAATTGTCTGTTTTCAGAGAGGATAAGTCTGGGTTTGCCTTGTTTCTTGTTTCCTGTCTTGATGCTGTGATTTCCACCCTACTCTGCTATGTCCAGGTCACCTGGCTGTATACTGAAAAAATGCTTCCCCTTCTTTGGCACGAAAATGAAACATCAACTTCTGCTATAAAACCCAAGTATCATTCCTACAGCTGCGTTAATACCAATGAAACTGGAGTGCAAAAGCACCACTGGTAAGAAATGACGGGAAGTTCTTCCATTGCCATTTAGTCAGGCTATTGAATGGAATTAAAGTAATAGTTTCTTCCTTACTCCCCAGAAGGAGTTTGTATGGGCTATGCGGTGCTTTTGTATTTCTTACAGAATTGGAGCATGATGAGGTAGTCACGTAGCAATTTAAAACTAAGATACTTTGACATCTTTAAAAGAGTTCAGCAATACTACAAAATGAAGTTTTTCAGAATCAGCAGGGAAACATTCAGCTGCTCCCACATCAGAGACTGACAGACCATGTCAAACCTTGCTCTGTGACAGTTTCTGACTCAAAACACTGGAGTCACTCAGGACACACACAGTGTCAGTCAGTTTGGTATAGAGTTTATAAAAAGACTGACTTAATCCCTTACAGTCTTTCTGTTGTCTACAGGGTGGTGTGTGTAGTATTCTGTGCATAGTGGTTGTATTTGCCCTAGGTAGTTGTGAAAGAGTTGAGGTTACACTGGACCAAACCAGCTGGGAAACTTTTACTTTAGCTGCAGTCCCATAAATCATCAACCATGGAAAACTATAATCTATTTTTGTTATTTGAAAAACTTTCAGAAGGAAAATTTGTCTTAACTTTTAAATAATTGGAAGTACTAGAGATGACTTGGAAAGACTTTTCTGTCCATGTAATTAAAGCCCACCTTCCTCCTGGAGGAAGACTTTATTAAGCAAGCCTGACTTAGCCATGTATAACTTCTGGGTAATACTACTTACAACTTTTGAAGTGGCATGATTTGTATCTTTTAATAGGTTGGGTACATTTGTATGTATACACACGAAACCTACCAGGATTAGTCTTTTTAATACTTGCTTACAACTGCAGCAGTTGACTGATTCTGTGACTGCTGTATCGGATGATTGCAATTGAAAAGGTTTGTCTGAACGTTAGTAAAACGTGACAGATTTCACAACTCGCAAGTTAAGAGCCACAGTGTTTCAGCTCTGGCTAAGCGGGCTACAAGATGAGTAAAAGTACAGGATTGTCAGGTCACTGGAGTACAAATTGTACAGCCGTACGTCACGCTTTATTGCAGCCTATGCAAAGAGAAGTTTATTGGGAGATTTATTATGCAAATAAAATGTCATAAGTGGTGCCACTTCAAAGGCCTGTGCATGCGTTTTCCATATAATTGCCTGAAGATACAGGCTGTTTTGGATGTCGAGCCTTTATTTGCATTTGGAGGATTAACATGCTGTTTACTACCCTTAGCATTTTAGTGCACTTAAGCTCTTTTTCCAATAGTGCTGAATTTATTCAGTGCTAACTTCTTGATTGACATAGCGAGGATATTAACAAAATGTACGGGACCTTGCAGCAAGCAGCCTGTTTCATTTGCGACCTTGTACTGTGTCATGGGAACCAATGGATTTGAATTTAAAAAAAAAAATACAAATTGTAACTAGCATTAGAGATTTTCTAAGGAAAAAATATGCATAGATGATGATAAAGATTAGAGCTGACAGAATAACGTTTTTTCCCTGTTAACTTTACTGTATCTTAAAAATATTCAGTGCATATAGTTTATTTTTATTTTCATTATAATTTCAGTTTAGGTGCAAGGCCCAGCTTCCAGAGCAGTTAATGGAAATCTCTGTATTGACTTTAGAGGACTCTAGATCAGGCTCCAAATGACAAAAAATGAGCCCCAAATATTTATGCATATTTATGAACTGAATGAAGATTAGTTAATAAAATGTTCAGACACGATTCATTCCAGGCTGGCTGTGCATTCATCTAAAAAAGCCCATAAGTGCATTTCTTCTAGTATTCTGTTAAATGCTGACCAAAAAGTCAATGGGATTTTGCCAGAATGAGGCATTTGGGATTTGGTCAGTGTTCATGTACATAAATCTTTAATATTTATTTCTAAGGATTGGTGCTTACGTGGTGAACAGGCATTTTATGCATGGGAGAAAGATATGTAGCTTATAGCTTGAACCAAGCCATGCTCTCTGTTTCCAGTGTCATAAACCCTGACCAGCCCTGCTTTTGGCCCTCATCAGGAACTCCAGGATGTCTATATTGCTTCTAACCTGCGAAACATCTCCTATGAAACTTAAGGAAAAAGGAGGCACTTGACTCTGTCAGTTTAGCAACAGAGCAGCTTATTTAGACTAATTCAAAGCTCTAACATACGAGAATGAAACATGTGGCAGCTGGTAGGAAAGCTCAATTCTTGCTCTCCAGGAGGCTGGATCTTCCAGGTTGAGCAGCTGCTGTCAGGATATATCAATCATTGTGCCAAAATATCTTGACAGTTTCCTCTCGATTGTCCTTTTTCAGAAGCAAAAATTGGATTAGGTGTGATAAATGGATCTCTTCTGTGGAAAGACTAGTGTGCTTTAGCCCATGCAAGTGCAGTTCCTTCATTTGATACTTAGTCTGATGACAGCAGATTATGAAACTTCCCTCTTCATCTAAAGTGGAAACAAATGAGCATTTTCCCTTTCTTGTCCCTCTAGAGTTAATCACTGAACATTTAATCAAACTACATCTATTTGCGTCTTTCCACTTTCCTGACTTTGAGGGTCTGCTTTGAATTGTCCCTTGGTGTCAGGATTGATTCCATCCTCCCCTCCGCTTTTATAGCGAACGCTGCAAAAACGAACGTATCCTTATTTTGGCAGATGAGAAAGAAGGCATTGACATGCAATGCCTAATTGGGGCTGACTGGGGTAGAGGAGGTCACTTCTCAGCCTTGCTATTGCCCGAGGTAGATCGTGTCCATATTATCAGTACCTAGCTGTGGGAATTGCTATAGCATTAGCGAATTACTGTTAAAAGTAGAGATAAGCAATTGCTCTCAGACCTGTAGCTTAGTTCCCTCTGTGCACATATTTCAATGTACCTGGACCACATACTGATGCTATGCTAATTTAGGCCCTGTTTAAAAACCAAAAAACATGATCTGTGCAATCTTGCTGAGGATTAGTCTGCTGTGGTAAGGTTAAGTTAGAGCCATTTTGGCTTGAGAGCAGGGCACTCATCTGAGAGATGGTGATGATTAATTCTTCTCTCTTCAATAAGAATTTTAAGTATATTAACTTAGTTAACTGGTTGTACATGATTCTTTATCCTAGAGACTTCTCTCTGTCAATCTTCAATTAAATGCATTCTTGCTAAAATTTACAATATTCCTTACTATAGAGTTGAAGGAAAGGGCCCTTGGATTCAGCTTGTGAGACAGAACAGTTCCGTTTGAACAGTCATTACTGAAACATGGCCCAAATTTTTCTATTAACAACCTCTTCTGATGTTTCTTGTGTGCAAGCATTGGTGGTACTATTAGCTTGTACTTGTTTTGTGCTTGCAGCGTGAGCATTGGCAGGGCAGATGACTTCTCTGATAGCTGTAATTGAATGGGTTCCAGATAAATGAAGCAGCTGCTTGTTTATATGTCAAATCTGTAATTTTTACCAGTCATGAAATGCGCAATTAAGAACATCCTTTTGGAAAGGCTGTTGATGTATAGTTGCTTGTGCCTTTGGTAGTCCTTGAACACCTCGGATGTCTATTGACTAAAGAGGAGGGGATGTTTTGTTTAAATATAAACTGAAGGTGTTGAGAAATGGAAAAAAGTATCTCTAGCTCTCAAACAAGCCTTTTGTTACCCTGTGGTCAAGAGGAAAGAGCTTGTGAGAAGGATAACAGCTCTTATAACCTGGTACCTTCCCATGTGCTATTGCTCTGGGTAGATTTCCCCAACACAAAGCAAGTTGTTTCTTTGAGCCTGGGCAGCTATGTGCCTGCAGGAGTTGTGATTTATGTGTGCAGTATACTGGCCCTTTTCCCATGAGCTGGTACAGCCTTCTGGAAATCCCCCTGAGATCCTGTATAAAGATACTGTGCAAAGCTGGAGGGAATAAGCTAAAAGGGGCAAACCTAAACCTATTTATGTTACTGTTAGAGTAGAGCCAATGCATGTGAAGGTTTCCTTTTTAGCATTGGGAAATGAACCTTGAGCAGGTATCTCCTCAAGGCATGAGTATCTCACTTGACCTGAAACACTAGAGTCCTGTAGAAACTGCAACAGCTGTATCATCAAATTCTAGATGAGATCCACCTCTTTCTGGAAGGCGATGGAGCATCTTGATTGCTGTTCTCAAGTGCTGAATGCCAAACTTACTTTATTTTCAACAAGCTAGGAATTGCTTTTGATCCGGCCATTGTTACCTTCTACTTTGGACACGCTATGAAAGTGTATATTCAGCAGTTATCACACCATGACCAACAGTACACAGAGCGTAACGTTTGTCACTTTAGCAGTCTACTGAATCTCTTAGAGGCACAGTCATCCTCAGAAGGCTATCCTTGCTGTTCCAACAGGAAAAGATGACACTAGGGCACGTTCTGTGAAAGGATTAATAGATACATGAATAGCACTGTGTGAGTTATGACATCTATGTTCTCTCACTTGAAAATTGCCTTTGCTGATGTAGAAGTGCAGTGTTTTCCCCGTGTAGTTTATAGCTATTATAAACAACTTCTACCAGCATCTTTGCTATCATGTCCTGTCTCACCTTCTCTTCATCCCTGATTGTAAGAGGTAATGTGAAACTGTTTCTGTAAAGCCTCAGTATGGACTTGCTTGCAGAATCCCAGGGCTCTGCAGTGAAAGCATAGATCTTCTGCTGAGTTGCCTGTAATGACAGATTCTGGATTTTTACAGACACACAGAGTCGCTTTTGCTGACTTACTCTAATTTTAATTTAGCTGAGTTTTATTTGTTCTGGTAACTGTTATTCAAGGTGCTAATATTTCTTGGGCGTGAAGGGAAAGAAGAGCAAGAGCAGCTCTCCAGGCTTAGCCTTATTAAAAATAACTAAGGTGAACTTCAGAGAAATGTATAGCTTTGACCTGCCTGTACCTGTCCTTGGTTTAGAGCAATCAGGAATTTCACATGCTTATGGTACTCAGTAATTTAAAATGTAATGCACTTTGTGCACATATCACTGTGGTGCTTTTCAAGATCAAAATACAGATCCCTAGTCCTTTCTTTTTTGAGTATGAATAGATTGGAAATGTTTAGATGCCTCTTGAAAAAGATAGTGTAGTGGTGTTTTTTCTTTTTGGCTACACTGTCATTGAGTCTCATGCTTGTAGTTGCCCAGCCTATTTCAAAGCTTGTCAAAGAGTTGAGTAGGAAAAAGTAGTTGATGATACATGCTGACATGAAATTTCTGTTTGTGCTGGCTCTAGTTCTCATTATCAGCTTTTGTTCAGCAGATGTGTTTGGAGTTGAGACAGACTTTAAGTTTTCTCAGTCATCTCTGCCTTGAGTTTTATTTCTGCTCTCTACTTCATAGGGTCTTCTTGCCTTCCAGAGTCAGGGGATAGCTTGTCCTAATGCTGATGGCAGTTGGAATGTGCAAATTCAATTAGTGCTAATGGGAGATAGTCCTAGGAATTTCTTGTGCATCAGTACACTTTAGGAAATCTAGCTAAAGGGATGCTGCATGAGGGTCTAATTTCCCTTTTCGTGGCATATTGCTAGGTTCTCTATTCTTTGTACTTCTTCAGCAGTGAAGCAAAAATTCCGAGTTTACTATGACTGGAAGAGCACGTTCTGACAGTAGAAACCTTGTTTTGTTGAATTTACTTGATCACTTGAAGCTAGAAACATGAGCTTTTATCACATATACTATATGATACAAAATGTTCTAAGCTTTTGGAAGGGCAGGAGTACAGCAGGATAGTTTTAACTTACCTAGCACTGCAACTGATTAAAATCTATAGCTACCTGGAATGTATTCTTTCCCTATAATGTCAGAAAATTTTATATAACTTTCATTCTTTTCAGTCAGAAATGTTCAAATGGAATTTTATTTTGGAAGAATTTTTGTGTATTATTTTTGTCATGTATTCTTAGTCTTCTAAATGGCAACTGAATGCAACTTCTGTTGTATTGCTTGAATTTGTCTTTTTAAAATTTCTGTAGGTATTCATCCTATGCAATCTTAATGCATTTTCCATGCTTGATAGAGCAATAAACAGAGCTGACAGTACAACATTTTGTAGAACTATAAATATTTTTATTTGCATGGGAATGAGAACATAGCTATAGCTAAGACAGCAATGAATGTTTTATTTACTAAACAGAAGTGATGGCAGGTTTAAATGGAGTTCTAATCTTCAGTTTCTGTGTGCATGATGTGTGTTTAACCTTACGTTTTAAATAAAACAAGCATAATTTAAGGTCTTCCCATAATGGCTAGCAGTGGAAGTGTAACTTCTCACAAGATTCAGCAAAAAGCACTTGGTCATAAATTGTAAAGCTCAGGTCAAAGTACCTTTAACGTGGGTTTTCTTGGGAAAAATTTTCTCATGAAAATGTTTGAGATTTTAATGGCTTTCCTTTGGCATACTGTTATGACCCCAAGTTCTTCTAAAGCTTTTTGGATTTGCTTCTGAAATAATCAATACAGGCACTCTTGAATAGCCAGTAGGAAAAGAAAACTAGCAGAGCTTTAACTGATCTGCTCTAACCATTGATTTGTTGGCTGCCCGGGAGAGTGCCTATCTGTACCTACCGAAGATGTACAGCTAAGGAATTTTTTTCTGACAAAACTTTAATCAAATCAGCATATTCCCACAGAAAGGTTGGGGTTTAAGGGCTGTAAATCATTCAAAAGGAAATGAAAACCTTCTGGCAATTCTAATTGCATGTTATATATGATAGATGTGAGTGGCTGCTCAGATGAGTCTAACATAGATGGAGCATCCCCATAACCTTGCCTGTGGGTTCTCTCAAAACATGAACTCCAAAACATTTCTTCCTTGACTTTAGATGCCATAGAAAAATAATAATATTGCCTGGTTTGCTGAGGAAACAGAGCCAACTTGAGCCAAACTTAGTCCATCATTTTTCAAGTTATGAGCCAATCATTAAGCGTCAGTAGAAACACTAATATACTTTTTCCAGAAATCTAGCCTATCTATCTCTAGTAGCAAGATTTAAATGCAAAAAATAGAAGTTTAATGCTTGTACTGCAGTTATGTGTTTTAACCCTTAGACTATCACGTTCTCTATAGATTGCAGTGTTTTACTGAATGTGACTACATGCAAATATTATGCTGGCAAATGACAGAAGGAAGCATCAAAGTGTCTTGTGGGAGAGGATTAAAACATAACATAAAATGTATTCTTATAGTCAGTGTCCACTTAACATCAGTGTGATGGCATTAGCACATAATACCTGCTATTAATTCAATTCAATTTTATTCTACTGCTCTTCCTTGAAGAAAGGAACAGTGGCTGCCTGTCGTGAAAATCAAGTAGAGAGTCTGTTTGAATAGTTCAACTTCTGTCTCTTGTTAACATCAGCTTCAAATGGAGACAATAGCTCCAGGATTAATTCAACTATTACAAAATAGAGTGCCTAATTCAAATAACATAAAAATTAGTATTCTGTTAAAACTGGGTCTGCTGTAACTTTCATGCTAGTCAATAGGAAACTGTTCAAGTGGAATTTAAGTCCAGGTGATGGATGACATCTTATTGTCACGAAGCCTCAGGTCAAGGCTGCTTAATCTGGTTCTCTGCCATGGCCATTATGGGAGAGAACTTTGGCTCATTCCCTTTTTTCTGTGAACCCAACTACAGCAGAGTCCAGAAGAGTGAGGGGAAATTCATTAAAATTTCAAGACTCCCTTTTCATGCATATTATTTTTGAAGTTACAGGTTGTAATTTTGGCATAGATTGCACTTAAGGCAAAAAAAAAAAGTAGTATCGGTGGTGAACAACTTAAACCTGAAGTATCTGTGTTTCCTGATTTATACTTTATGAAACTTTGATTAATATGTCTTTTTAACATCTAAGCAAATTCTCTGTCTATTAGAGCAGGGTTAGAGTGGCTGTAGAAGCCTAAGCAATTAGTTTGCTTCTACAGGAGTTAACTTTAGCTGCCCTTCAAACCTGGTATATCAAAAAGCACAATGGCCCTCTCAAATCTTAGAAGAAACTCCTCACTTTGCAGTGAGGAAATCCTGACAGTGAATTGTGTATGTGATTTGAATGAATTAGGGTGGTAGTATCCTGTGCATGTCTCATGAAAGAGTGACCTTCATCTGCTCCTTTCTATGGATCCATGGAGGGATCATAAGCTTCATGCTTCCTTTGATCTCCTCAGCGTATGCTTGTGGGAATAGAACAGCTGATCGCTGCCCTGTGATAGAATCTATGTGCCTGCACTTGCAAAGGCTTTTTTGTCATATCTCTTGTAATAAGATGGTTATGAACATTTCAGAACATGAGCGAGAGGTAGTAAAAGGGGAGAAAGAGGAATATTAGAGTCTATGCAGCTTCTAATTAAATTCCTAGAGAGCAATAGCTGTTGAGTAAAGAAACACCCAATAAAAGCAAGCAAACAAAAATCTCCACTTGATCCTAGAAAGCACAAAGGCAGGCTGCTTCATTTGCAAGGCTTTCTATTTCAAGCCACCTTATCGTTGAGACAGCTTTCAGTTTAAGATGACAAAAAGACCAAAGGAATTCTTTCCCTATTCTGAGGGAGAGACAAACCTTCTGTGCGGATGTTTGGCATGTTTGAGCTCTGTCCCATACTGAGCAGTTCTACAGGTTTATACCTCGCTGTGATTTTATGATACTTCCAAGGGATTAACTTGACAGGGTGAAAAGCAGCAAGATGTATATTTGAACAGAGATTAAAAATACAACACAGAACATTCTTTTACCCTGTCAACAATTTCAAGGTGAAAAGCCCAACATATCAAATAATAAAAACACTTCGCAGAGGTTAGCATAATGTAATAAAAAGTAAGCGAGAACGTGGAAAAGAGTGAAACATCTTTGGTATGCTTCAAGCATTAGAGTACTTCGCTGTGGTCTGAAGATCAATAAGGCAGAACATTCTTTTCATTATATATTCATACAGAGCAGAAAACCTAGTAACTACTAGGATCAGGCAACTGTTGCATATACGTATTTTTCCACTTTGTCAGGTACAGTTTAAAATTTCACTTCATAATTTTGCATATAGTTAAAACTCTCAAGTCAATGATGAGATTTATAAACCTTTTTTCATAGCAGTGTAGAAAAGAATAAAGAAGGGCTTGTTGCATGTTGCTGTTGTCCAAGCAACCAGCTGAAATGCTTTCTAATGTATGCTTGTGAGAGACGGATGGTGAGGTGTTAGAGATGTGTATGTAAAGGAGCTTCTGAGAACAGCTGCATGAAGACAAAATTCCTAAGTTAAATGACCCTGAGAGTTCCATAATTTCATCTTGCTGTCAAGTCTAGGTTTTTTTAATAAAGATATTGAGCCTTCATTTAAAGAACTCAAAGGATGAGGCAGAATCTATCGCATCTGCCCATACTCAGCAGCTGACTGAGGATGCTTGAAAACTCATTGAGATCTGTTTTCCTTTAGAATTATGTTTTGCTGCAAGCTCCAAGTGGATTAGAGCATGCTATTTAATTTGTATGCCTCTCCTTTTCAGATGTGCCTTTTCTGCTTACTGCATAAAGCAAAACTTTACACCTCCTATTCATTATCAACAATAAAACCAAAATATTTTCTGTAGAAATAAGAAACTTGTCTTTTTAAAGGTACAAGGTTCATGCTTTAGTACAGATATTCAAAAGTAGTTTGGTGATAAGAATACATCTACAAGAACGCTATCTGTAGGGTTATTGAAAAGCTAATATTGCAAAGATTTTTTTTTTCTAATTCTCTTAACAGCTGTTAGCATTGCTATACTGGTTAAGTGGATTGTGCCTGTAACTTAAATTGTGCAGTTTCATATCACTAATTGTGGTTGTTTGAATTACACTTCAAGACCCTGCCTGCAGCTGTCTGCAGCACTACTTCTGTTACACTCTTAAAAGGAAAGCTAAACCTTTATCAATTAAAAGTCTGACATAGTCTTTTGCAAATAGGTACTAAGATGATTCTGTGTATTAAAATGTTCATAGACTTGACAGGTGCATTAAAGCTAAAACTTGTTTGCTAAGGTTACACAGCAAAAAAAAAACCCCCCATTATTGCTACTTGTATTAGAGCTGTGAAACTAAGAATTCATCATATAGTTAAGTAGGTGACTTTCTGTACTGGAATTAGTTTAAAGCTATACTGTTGTACAGGTATTTTGCAATGATAGAACTGGTGACCAAAATGGGAATTTCCGTACAGCGTGTTAGGAAAAACTTGAGCAGAAGGCTGGGGGTGACACTGCAGAAAGCATGTGTTACTGCTCTTCCTGTGCAGCTGTGGAAGTCTATAATAAAGCTCTTTTATGTTCCTGTTGTAGCAGAATTAGGCTGATAATAAATACAAGATGTAGGCTAATGCAGAATGACCTCTTAAATGGCATCCTTTAATATGTTGTTCCTTAATTTCTTGTAGACTACCACAAAGCTCTTCCGCTCAAACCTGGGACAATAAAGTGTTACGTTAGCTACTTATGACTTCTACAGCACAAGCAGTCATAACTTTTATCTTGTTTCTGCTCTCTGTAAGACAGTTGAAGCCACCTTTTTGAGCTCAGAGTGATTTAAGAACTGATTAATTCATGTTTGCAGTGCCCTTGAAGATTATCAAAGGGAAAGTGCCACAGAAGAAACTTTTTTTATTGTAGACTGTTGGCATAGCTTCTAAGATGCCTCAGTGTGGTTTGTCTTCTGTGCAGCACTCCAGATGTCATCCTGCATGCACACTGCTAGTACCTGCCTGCTGACTTCATGCAGTTCTTCCCCTTGCAAATGAGAGATTCATCTGTGCTCCTTTATAGGAACAGTGACAACACCGAACACCTAATGACAATGTTGATTTGATTTTTTTCTGCTGCAAACAGTTACGAAGTTCAGTCAACAATTTTATTTTAGTAGTAGCTTCAAGGGGGTTTCAGAGTAGAATGAACTCTGGGGACGTATGTGGTGTTTCTATAGATCTGAATGGCAATTTCTGTCTCAAGTCTTGTGACTGAAATACAGCTTATCTATCTATAAATCAATATTCAATGTCTTTCTAAAGACTGCACTGATGGTCTAGTCACTATATCTCTTGAAAAGCTGGGGAGCAACACACTTAAACTGTGAGCCCATTTCCAGTCAGGCATTTGTAGTTTGAAGTTCTAGCCTGTAGATCTTGTTAAGATTACAGATTAAGGGTTTGTACCTAAGCATAGTGGAGTTCAGGGGAGTATTTCTATTGAGCTTGACAGGCATAAAATCAGCCCTGTTCAGAACATGACAAATCACACTTGTAAATCTTTGTAGATCAGTATCAATCATTCCTTATCTCTTGTGAATGTCTCCTCATTATTTCCATTGTCAAAACCTGAAGTTTTTCAATTTCAACCCTCTTCTCTTGGGTTGTGTCTTGATAAAACATATGTAAATTCATTAAAGCCATGTCATCTTCCTATTTCAGATAGTGGGGAAAAAAACGGAGGGAACTGAATGTTGTGCTGCACAGTATGTAGTGTCAGGATGAAAGATTCCTGTAAATTCTTGTTTTTTGCATGTTGTGCTTTTGTTTGCAAGTACAGTAAATTCTCACTGTGATAAATCTCAACACTTTATATTTGTGGAATAAAAGATGCTTGTGTTCTGAAGAACAATTTATTTTTACAGACCAAAAGCTGTAGATCATCTGTAAGTGCCACTAATGTATCTGAAGGTTCCTATTGTACTGATTATATCCAAAGAAAATTTTTGTTCCTCTCCAGTGACATCTGTAACCTGTTTGAAGCTGTCACGTGAAAGCGTACAAGTTGGCCAGGCAGACTTCTGGCAGGTTCTGCTTTTTAGGTGGAAGGTAGTGCAAGAAGCTTCTAAATGGTAATGTATCAGCTAAGAAGTAACTACTGTTGTGATGGGCTAAGTGCATACACATCTCAAACTTCTTGGAATGCACAGTCCCAAATGTTCTGCACATGTGTTTGAGATCGCTCTTTCTGAGTGTGTTAAGACAAAATTCTCATCTAGAATTAACAGGTGTTCCTCCATTTTTATGGATTAATGTTCTTTTATCAACCCTCTTTCCATCTTTCAAATTCAGACCTCTGTTTCACTACTAAGTTTTCTACTCACTCCCTGTCTTTTGATAAATCAACTGATATAACCTAGCAGCAAAACATGAGCAGAAGTCTGGGCTCTGAGGGGCGTTCTTTCTCATTCTGTTCCTTCTCGCTTTCCCTGGATTTCTGGATGCTTCCTATTCAGCTTGGGCTGTTTTTGTAATCTCCAAAGTACCTTGTTTTTAACAAATCATGAGGTGGATTAAGTTCACTGAATTAATGCTAATGCCACGGATGGTTATGTGGCACTATGCTGTTTTAGTCCTTGGTAATTGCATTCCACTTGTGGCACTGTCCAGTCAACCTGTACGAGCAAGGGCAATGTTAAAGTCCTCTGAGTCAAAAATTGCAAACACTTCTGTCATCTGGAACATGATAGACCTCATCTGATGTACAGGTTTAACTTTTTAACACTATTGCTGGCATTAACATTTGGATTTAGTCCCATAGAAATAGCATGTTATTCACTGTAAATGCCTAAAAGTCTTGCAGAGACAACTCCTGCTGAAGTAGAATGATTGCTTTGCTAGAGTGGCACTTAGAGGTCATAGTAGGACATAGCATCAGCAACCTTCACACTGGGTAGGAGTATTTGAATGAGAATACCAAGTTGTACGTTCATTCCACAGCGTTACTCAGTTGTAAACCTCTCTGAAAAGAGAAAAAAGCAATCAGTCCTCTCACTTCCAAAATAAAGATGGAGTTGATTAAAATGTTGGTTTCTCTGTTGTGTGAAATGGTTTAGGTGACTTTCAGTCTGGCTCAGAGTCAAAATAATCCCATCTATTAATATGTATCTTCAACTACTTAGATGAGTCTTGGAGGTTTTGTGAAATGCTTCTCCTGGTGTTATAACTATTTTTTCCTTTTTTTTTTCCCCCATTCATTGTTGAAAATTAGTGCACTGAGACACTGAAGTGATTGAGACACTCATAAGTTTATGCAGAAATGAGTAAAAAAAAAAAGTAAAAAGGAGTATTCCCTCCCAATTCCTTTTTGATAAAGTTCTTCAGCAATTTTTTGTGTAAATTTTATTAGTGATATTTTCTTAAAACTCTGACAAAATAGGCGGGTTTTCTTCTTAATCAGGAAGCTCTCAACAATATTGATGAAACTGCTAAGAGTTCAATTGCTGTTTGACTCACACTAGAAGATACCTGAGATCTTAAACTCAAATATTTTGACCTTTCACAGCTACCACATATCTAAGCTTCTGGCTACATGAAAGGAAAGTGTTAGTTTATTCTAACAAACACAGCACAACAGGCCCACACTGTAGCTAAGTGGCTGCTCATAATTTGTGATGTATTGGAGGGATCAGCAGCTGCTGTATGGAATGTGTGTTGCCTGGCAGGCTCCCGTGTGACTTCAGTCCTTAGACATGTTTGCACTGAGGAGCATTGCCAAGGATTTGACTGCAGCTCTCCTGACCCACCAGCATGCGAAGAGACCAATTTGTTGAGCAGCACTGCTTGGTCTCTGTAAGAATGTTGCTGGGGTGGGGAGGGGGTTGCTATGTGGTACTGCTGTTGTTGTTGGGTGATAATATCACTGGATCAAGCTCTGTTTTAGTTTGACGTTGCCATAGATCGAGCACTTGATGTCAAGTGCGACAGTGTAGGATGTGCATAAACTCCCAAGACCTGTGCTGTTGTGGCTTATTTCATGGTTTAACTAATTTCTATGATCTGTTGTAGTAACCTGAGCAAAATGGATTATTTTAAAATTTAACTGTCTTTAAGTCATATTTTTAACAAGGCAAGTATAGAATTAATCATACTTCCCTTGTGAATACCCCTAGATGCCTCTCTGTTTTAAGCTGAATTCTCTCATTTCAAGTGTGCCACTCTACTTAAGCTCTCTTCACAGCACCTATGTCAGGTTCACAGCTGCTGTCAGTGGATGTAGCTGTCCTACTGATGCCACATTTATTTACAACAGCTTTTTGTTTTGTCTCACAATTCCTAATATTGTGGAATAGACTGAAATGAGGGGAAGAAAAAGCAACAGGCATCTTCCTGGGTAACTGTAGTTTTAAGTAAACACTGAAGAACTTAAATCATCTCAGGGAAAGGTGTGGAAGGCTCTTGGTTTTAAGAATGTGTGCAAGAGGATGGAGTGGGGTTTTAGAGGTTTGTTTTGGGGGGGGGGGGGGGGGGGGGGAAGGAATGTAGCTACCTGAACTTTCATTGTTCAACACATAAAAATATGTCTAGCACATAGCCTCTACCTCTTCAGAAATTCAAAACTAATTACACCTTAATTTGCATATCAAAGCAAATTACAACCTAATGAAACATTTGCCTGCCAAACATTTCTTTATCTTAATGAACAGAATAAGAATACCTATTACATGCTGATTAAAATGTCTTTGTACTTGTCCAACAGGTTACACTCTGTATATATAAAAATATTGTTTCACTGTCTTACTGGCAACAGGAACAAAACAGATTCTAATTTACAGCATAACTTTTTATTGTTTGTATCCATAGATATAACTGAGTGCGGTGGAATGCTTTGGGTTTACGTTGGAAGTAGAGAGAGAAACAGTTTAATTCTGAACAGATATTAATCACACTATTTGGAGTCCTATGAAATAACATGATAGTGTGTAGAATCTGAAGAACTTTGGTACTCTTAACTCATATTACTACATGCATATACCATAACTTTATTTTCCAACAAAATTCAGCTTATGAAACTTTTTTCAGTGATATTTGAGGTAATTCAGATAGAAAACAAGCTAACACTAAGAGCTAAGCCTTCAGGGAAAAATTTCTTTATGTATTATATAAATTAATTGTACCAGAAGTTAAAGGTTACTGTAACTTTGCCTATAAATACAGTACCATAAACCTGTTTTGCTGTGAGTACATGTATTGGGGGAAATATGTTTTATTTAATTAAAACGTCTGAATTCTGTAGCTGTTCTGGGTTATTCTCACTACTCTTTAGTAATTAACCAAAAGCTAAAAGAAGTTTGCTGAGCAGCACTGTTCTTAATACAAATGTTAAATCACTTCCCCCCAGTGTAATTGTACCTGAATGGATGCAACAGTAACACGAGCCATAAAAGGAGATAAACCAGCAACATAATGTACCATTTCCTAGTGCATAATGGTAACTCTGAATAACACATGCTCCAGGAAAAAAAGTAATTTAAACTATATTACAACAAATGTCATATTTCAAAATGGAAACTATCCATCATATGTTGAAAGAAAGTGTTGGTGAACTACAATAAGTCTTAAGGAATGTACTTAAAAATTCTTGTAAGAGTCCATTAAAAATAAATTGCTTGACTTAATTTCAGGACATTGTAATAAATTGTAAGTGACAGTTACATGCGTGTTCCCTCCCCACCATGTGTAAAGCTAATAATTACAAACTTTAGTGGACAGCAGTTGTACAGAATAATCAAAAGTGACTCCTAATCTATATGGGATAAAACTTTCCTTTTAGGAAATGATTAGTGCATTTATAACTCATGTTGGTAAAATGCCTAATATTTAATTTAGATTTTTTTCTTATGGGTATCAGATTTATAGTAGTGCAGTAAGCTTTGACAGCGAAAGGCAAAGTGTGGAAAGTGGTAGTAGGCATTTTAGAACACCCACTACAAAGCCCAGGTACATCTAAGAATAGAAATTGGAAGGTACACTTATTAAAGCCTTTTTCACTCATAGATAATTCAAAAAATATATGTATATTTTATGGCTTTAAATGAAGACTTCCTGAAGGAAAGGAAAAAAAATCTCTTTTTTGTAGTGCTTTTTAATATAAAATTGAGATTGCTGAGGAAGGGTGGTTGGCACCCTGCTGCCATTAACTCGGGCTGATGCACATCACCAGAGGAGATACATGCTTTGGAGATCTGTGGTGAGCACTGGGGAGAATGTTTTGCTACAGAAGTGCTGAAACTCAGGGAAATAAAGGGTCTGTCCCCATCTAAATATTGTTTCTCAACCAAAGGGCCCTTTTGTTTCCTTCTGCAGTTCTTTGAAATGGTTGAAAATTTGCAGAGGTCTTTGTGCCTTACGGAAGGGAGTACTAGGGAGATGAATAGTGTCATCCTGGAGTTTAGAGGAGCTTTAGTTCCATGATTGTTATAATTGAGATACTTTGGGTTTTGGTTAGATTGCTATTTTTCTTGCCCATTTGCCATTCCCCATGAGAGATGAAGAATTCCATTTAGTACTCCTGGATTCTTCTCCTTGTTCATAAATGGTAGTTTCTTGTCCTCCCTTTATCTACAGAGACAAAAATGACAGAAATTTTCTTAGAACTGCAGCAGAGTTAACTATTCAAAAAGCTGGGGAGTGTAGCTAGAACATTCAGAGATATGCACCCAACGCTATCATGGACTGAAACTTGCTGTATCCCTACTGGGCCTTAGCTTTACCAAACAATAAAGGAGTTTATTTGTTCAGATGGTTATTAGTAACACTAATGAAATGCACCATCGTTACATGACTCAGTAGGAAAAAATCTTGCACTCCAAACAAGGCTAAACAAAACCTGAGAAATGAGAGAGACAGGAAGAAACCACAGTTTGGATGAGATGGTTTCATATGTATGGAATCTTGCTTAAATTTTTTTTCCTGTGGGAAATTTTGAGTAAGAAATATTTCTTATTTGAAATCGAGTGCTGTGTCTTTGGCTGAGTAGCCCATGTTTTTTGGCAGATGACTGGCAGAGCCTGAAACTTTGTTCTTCAAGTACCTGCATGTAATACGTAAGGAGTAAAGATAGAATTATGTCTCACATGAGAATTATACTATATGGCTCTATATAATGATTATTGTAAAATTCATGTATTGTGAAATATCTTGATACTTGCTTAAATCTGTCAGTGTCTATTAATTGCTTATAGAGTCTGGAAAAGTGTAGTTTATGCTTAATGGTATTAAGAAAATGAAAGTTTCATATTTCTTAATGTGTTGACAATTTGCATTACTAGGTGTGAATTAGCAATTACAGCTTTCATATATCTGACCTCCCTAGCTTATCAATTAGCATCTTTTATCTGCCTCCTGGAAAGTGGCTGCAGAAAGGAGTGCAGGTTTGCTGTTGTAATTATGGAGGTAAGCAGCAGTAATGTCATGTGAGTGATTTGAGAGAGGTAAGACTAATTCTGCAAAGGCAGTCTTTGTATCATTTGCCACAGACTGAAGAGCTGTTTTACGGAATAGTCTGTTTTGAGGTTACTGGGTTGACAGCCTGAGTTTATTCAGTCTGTAACTTGGGACAGAAAAGAAATATATCACTTTGATAAAGACTTTTCTGTCTGTCTGAGCAGGCCAGGAAGATCTGTGTTCCTGTTTTCCTTTTTTCTTTCTCTTTTAAACAAATTGTCACATTTTCTTCCCAGCTGCAAGGAAGTATTTTGAGAATAAATTCATAAATTGAGAAGACTTCCAGATTCTGCAGTGATTTAGCCCATATGGAAAAAGAAAGATCTGAATAAATACTAGATGTTCATAATTTCAGATATTAACAACATGTTATGGAGACAGATGCTCTAGTTAGAAACAATTTTAGAATATGACTCTTTTTTCCACCATTGTTTCTTGCCCTACCTGTACTAATACTTGAAATGCATCTTTCTAAATAAATTCAATCCTGTTAATTGGAAAGTAATTTATTTTTGCAGATGAGTGAAAAATAAATCTGAATATTTGTTAACCTAGTTTGGAATACTGGTATAGTTGTTCACTTAGCCTTTCTTCTCCTAATCCTTCACAACTGGTAGTTGAAAAGGTAGCAGGCATAGTAATTTCTTGACATTTGAGTTGTTTAGCCAACAAACAAAGATGGGGTCATATGTCTGATTTTTTAATTCATGTGTTTCCTATTCCAGATGCAGTGTATCCTAGAGCTACTTTTGCTAGATGAAGTGAATCCTGATATTATGCCTTTTAAGCAGCAGTCTTAAGGGTGCTTTTAGCTCACTGAGTCTGCATGTTTCTGGCACAGCCTCAAAGTACTAAGCTTAAGACTCTTCTCATGTCTTTCTCTTGAGTTGCAAATGTTTTTGCTGAAGTTGGAGATCCAGCTCTGCTTGTTCAGTCTTCAGCTTAATTGAGATCCTCCAAACCAGGTAATTTTAGCAAACTAGCGTAGCTTCGCTTCTGTGGTATTCCTGCGTGTTGTTTCATTGCTTTGACCTCTGATGCTTGTTTTACTTGGAGACCAATAGATGAAACTTCATAGAACTACAAAGGAATAAACATACTTATTTTACTCATGATTAATGAATATTCAACATCCAGGGTGGCTGCAAGTGACATGTGGTAGATGTCTACCTCTACCTCCTATACAAATGACTTGATTTGAAATTTTAGCCATGTTGCCTTACTCTGTTTTCAAATACTTAAATACTTTTCAATACTTCCATGCTTACATTTGGTTGGGGGAAGCTTCTTCAGTACCAGATACAGGATACATCTACCATTTCAAGTGTCAGCAGAAATGGCTGCCTCTGACTGATTAGGAAGGACTGAAAACCAGTGCAAAGTGCTTTGTTTATCAAATGAGTCTTTTTCTGCTCATATTTGCATGCACATAACTGTAAAATGTCATAATTCAAGTGGCAATTACGGCAACATGTGCAAATTGGGTGATTGGGTATGCAGCTGGCCAGTTGTGCATGCACAATTACCCAAATTACAAATGCAATCACAGTTATTCCGTGCACAAATAAGGCATATAAATGTGCCTTGGCAGTGTAAAAATTGCTTTGATCTTGCATCACAAGATGATTTCTGGGTAACGCTGTAATTAACCTGAGGCTTGGTATCTTCTGTGATGGTCAGGAAGTTATTTGGTGGTGAGGGTGTAATTTAAAATTGTAAGCTACTGGTTTGTCTTGTGGGTTTTTGGACAGGCTGAGATATGGTTACAGATCAGAACTTTCCTTTTACAGGACAGTGTAGTTTATCTGTTAAATTCACATACAGTAATCTGTTTTAAATATTCATGGTGAAGGTGGGATATGTATTAAAGAAGTTATCTACTGAGTTTATCTTTAACCTATTCCTTACTGATTCTGAGTAGTTATGTGTGTCACTTTGTCACTTGTGCAAGTACCTGAGTAGTTGTATTAAGCTTGAGATGAGGACTGAAGTTGAACAAGGCTCTGGCACAGGACTTAAAACAGCTGCAATATTTTTAAAAAAACCCCGTATCTTTGATGCATAGCATTTCTGTTTTTCCTTATCAGTCTTAGAAGTAAAAAGTAAATGTATCCCCAAATGTTCCAAGTCAGTAATAAAATATAAGAAGGCTGGGAAAGAGCCTTTGGGAGGTGCTGTAGAATAGCAGCATGCAAAGAAATCCTGGGAAAGTCAGAGATTCTCCAAGGTGAAAAGATAGAACTGACATCTGCAGTAAGAAGTGTAACTTACAGCTAAACACTGCCAACGTACTTGTTATAGAAGCAGTTGCTTAGCTTGCTCCTCCATCAAAGGATGATTGCGTCGAGCTTTGTAGCGTTGGGAGGTTTGTATCCCTCTAGTAGTGAACTGGCCACAAGTCAGCAATTTTCAGTTATGTAGATATCAAACTTATATTCAACTTCAACACTGGAAATTACTTATTTCTCTGCCTAGTTCCCTTACAGGAACAATGGAAAAATACACACACAGTAACATATACAGCTCTGCGTCAATAAGAGCCACCTTTTTCTCTTCCACTGAAACTCTCTTTGAGTGAAAAGTTTCACATTGATAAGAAAAACACAAAATAATGAATGAGTTTTAAAGTTATTCCAAGTAGGCTGACAAAAAAAAAAAAAACCTTGTTGATGACAAATGTCTGCAGGCATGCTGTCAGTAGGTTTGCTGAGGAGATGGGACTAGCTGCATTGCAGAGACTAACCATGACTTGCTAACAGTGGGTCTAGTGATGGGGAACATACTTTAATGCCCTGAGACTCTTACCCGCGCTAGGGGAGGGGGGGAAGCAAGCTAATGGAGATTTACTCTTTGGGGTAACCCTGCTTAGAATAAATGAATCTCTGCTGGAGATGAACATCCCAACTCACAGGTGCACAACTTCAGAAATTGTCAGCTTGGGCATCTCAGCTAAAATTAATTAGCTGAAATTATTATTGCTATGTGCACTAATGTAGTCCCCTCTGACTATCTGGAGAGGATGACGCTGCTAATGAAGAGAAAATGCCTTCCAGTTTGTAGTCAGTAATGCACGCCTTTGTGAGCTATTCTGGGAATGCTAAGTGTAATCTCAAAGATGTGTGACAGAGACAAAACATCCCTCAAGGATACAGTACTCGCTTTGCTGGACACACTTGCGTATAGGTCATCCTAACATTCAGGGAAAGGAGTTAAAGCTGACTAAGGAATTATTTCTTCTCACAATTGTTATAATTGACATGCATTTAAAGAAATTTTCCTTCAGCTCTACCTCAGATATTAGTCTTAATTTTTCTTCTATACCTGGATGCAGTCTAACAGAGCTGCTACTTCAAAGCATTTATAACCCAAATAGTCCTGATTTGAATAGTAGATTTATGTTTAAAATAAATCAATTAAAAAACCCTTGGTGTGGGAGAGTGAGGGATGGGAAGATGGGATATCATGACCTTAGGTTATGTAAGTCTCTATAGAGACACCAGCCATTAACTCTATCCCCTTTCAAATTTCTTTTTCTCCAGCCACAAACACCATCCTTCTTTTCTAAGCAGTCTACTCTTGGTTACCCAAAGACTCCTTTATATATTATGTTATATTTTAAGTACTTTGGACAAAGCAGGACAAAAAATAGCTTTTGGGGGAAAAAGTCCATATGAGAATGTCAGGAAGATGAACTCTGATTACTTCTAAGCCCTAACAGTGGACAAAAAGTGGAATGAACATCAATTAAAAAAAAAAATCTGATGTCTATAGAGATTATTTTGTTCATTGGAAGGCAGACTTGAATCTATCAGCCTGAGGTACAGAAGGACAATTCCTATCCCAAGCACAGTTACTTGAGCAAGATTTTGAGGGCTCAGTAAATTGATTGCCTCTAAATGGTATCTACTGTTCATAAAAGGGAAATTGCTCTTTCTCCTTCTTTTTGGCACCAGATTTAACCTTGTTTCGCCTAAAATATGATTCCTTAATGCATGCCATTTTTAAGTAGATGGGCTAACTGTGAAGGCTAAAAATGTGTATCGGTGGTAAATGTGATTATAAAAGGTTCTTTAATAGACTCCAAATGATACTTTGTAATGGCCTAAAGCTGATTCCAGCTCAGGAGTTTGGGGCTGGGACTGTGCAGCTTTTACTCCTGACTCTCCTGCAGTGTCATCATACCCTGATTTGTAAACCCCTCCAGTACTTCTCCTGTCTCTGAAGGTTACAGACTGCCTGTGCTTATTTCATCCACCCAGGCAATCTCTTAAGGTCATGCAGGCGGTGGCCTGGATCCTAGTCAAAGAGTTCACCTGGCTCTACTCCTTCCGAAACTGGAAATAGCTGATATAAGAGAGGGATGTAGTGCTGCCGGTAAAGCAACTAGTCTGACTTGTACATATTGGTATGTCCACTACAGACCTTCTCAATTAATTTGTCAGGTTAAACAGTAAGCAGAGATGTTCTCTCTTCTTTAATGGTTTATCACTGTAACACAGGTGGCGTTTCAACTGACAGTAGGTTCCTCTAAGGCCAGCACACTGTTCTTCCTGAGCAGGTGATTCACTTCACAGCAATTTAAATGTGATCTAAAAAATAATATGACTTTATTTCTTAAACTAGAACTTCTTTGGCAATTTCACTGAGCTGAGCAATTCTCTCAGTAGAATAGTAATTTTAAAAAAAGGCACTTTGTAGCACAATGGCTTGCAAAATCTCTCATCCCTGGTAATGCATTTACCATTGACTAGTATTAACATCGCTTCTTGCACACCGTTTTGTCTCTTTTCCACATTAAATGTTAATGGTTCCTGCATAGTTCTGAACTTGTCTGTGCTCTGCCCTGTCTCTAGTTCTGTGCGGATTGTCTGGGTCCATGTCCCTGAGCAAGCTGTTATGACGGCAAAATGTTAGCTGTTTTCCTCTTACTCAGCTCTGGTTAGTATTTTTATGTTAAAAATTATGCTGGATGATCATTAAAACACTGTAACCCTCCCTAAAGTGAGTATAGTTGTAGGAAATAAAAATGATTCAGAAAAAAGTAAATTTTTACAATTAACTAATAGTGGAAAAGATTTAAGGTTGATTTAAACTCTCACCATGGAATCACTGACTGCAGCATTAACTGAGTCTCAGTTCTGTTCTGGTATTTTCCCTGTTCTTGGGAGTAAGCAGTTGTGCAGCAGAAACTGTTTGGTAGGTTGATGCTTGCTACATGTTGTTGGCTGCGTGTTATTGAATGGGCTAAAACCACAGTGCTCAAATGGAATGGGATGATCTGCTCCCAAAGCAGCTTTCAGTGTAACTGTAAGGTGAGGAGTGCAGAGATGGAAAATAGAGGGGAGTTAAATTCACTAATTAAAGACCATTGCTCCAGTATGCTGGTGACTTCTGTTTCTGCTGGTGGGTTGTTTTTTTGTTTTTTTTTTTTTAGTGTCAGGGTGGTCTGTAAAGAGAGAAGTGAAGGAAGTTGAATGGCTTTGTTGGATTAAATACATTGACGTTTGAACGTGAACTAGTCCATTTAATAGTTGAAGGAGGTGACTACCCGTTTACTGCAGATGAAGCTTCCCTCTGTTTGGGATTCCTCCCTAAGGAAATGTGTGCACATGAGTTGGATGGGAGCTGTTGTGGACTCCAGGAGACCTGAGGACACTGAGATCACCAGGACTGTGGGACATACTGTAGTGCATTTGTACTGTGTATTGTAGGTATATATGGCCCAGGCAAGAAATTGGTCTCGTATTTGTTGCTAAATCACTGTAAAACTATCATGGGAGAAGGGATAGCATGGGTTAATGGGGAGTTGCTTTCTAGTGTATGAAGCAGCATGTTTAACAAGCATAGGTGAGAACCTGATGCTCTGAGTTAATCAGAGGCTAACATCAATCTCCTTGTGTGAGTGCAGAAAATAAAAGTTCCCTCTAGATGTCAAAAAATAAATGATGTTAGTGAAACTATTATGTTTCTGTAGTTTTGAGTATCTGTTACGAACACAATTCCAAAGATAAGTTCAGATGGCTTATTGGATTTGCTGCTGAAGCAGTGTGTCATTGCAAAACCAAAACAAAAATCTCAACAACGTTAGAGCTGTTTTAATTGCCTCTGAGTGGTGTTACCAAAAGTAGAAACGTGATTAGAAAGAGCCAGTTTCACTCTCAATAGTATCTTCTTTCATTAATGTTATAATGTTCCCTTGAATGATTTGATTCTTGTATTCAGACAAAAATAACTGGCATTGATATAATTTTGTTTGGATTCAAGTGACCTGTTGCTTCACAACAAAGGTGTCTCTGTGTGTGGGGGTGGGGGTTCCTGATTTAGCTGGCTTCTGAAATGACCTCAGGTTCACTTATCTTTGAAATTATCTTTCAGTCTACCAATTGGAGTGTTCCTAACTAGAAGAATCGGAAATACTTTGGTAAAAATGCCTTTATAATATTAATTTTATTAATGGCATGCAAATGAGTTTAGTCAAAAAAAGACACAGACAGATGGTTTCTTTTTACCTGTGCCATTGAGTCAGGAAATGTGATGTGAAAGAATGATTTAAAATGCTCTTTAGACTGCACCAGCTCTGAAAATAACATAGGCGCTGTCTGAGCTGTCACAGGTTTTTGAACACTGACAGAGTTAATGACCAGTGTGGAGCCATGAGGAAGTTGCAGGTGCAATAGAGCTGTGTCCTGGGTTTATTATGAGCTTACTGAAATTGCAGTTCTTGGTTTACTTTTTTCTTCAGACAGAATTACTTAAGCCTTCTGCACTTTTATAGATTTGCAAAGATGACGTGTGGAGGGGGAACAGCTCTTAGCTGGGAGACTGTCATTCTTCTGTCTCATCCTTCAGGACTTTAAACTCCTGAGGGCACAGGGCATGTTTCCTTGGATGTTCCTTCTGCTTAAAACAAAGGAGCACTGATGTCTATCCATGACATAGAGGCACTAATGCCGAGCTGGTAATTGAGCAAACGACTGCAGTGCAGAAGCAAATTCTGCATCTAATTCCACCTTCGCACCCATATTGAGTTGCTTGGGAAATGTTTGGGGACAGAATTTAACGCTTCATGATGATCTGTATGAGGAGAAGTGCAGGCTGTATTTTTGCCTGATGTTAGTGTGGCCTTAAAGGAAAGTTCTTTCTTGACTAACTACAGGTATTAATTTTTTCAGTGTTTAATTAAGTAGTGATATGAAAGAGCTTATGCTTTCTTATTCCTGATATAGCTTCAAAGGTATTCCAGTAACCTTTTTAAATATCTCATAATTTAATTAAGAATGTAATTGCTTTTATAAAGCTGAATCTAATTTTTTACTACTGTTAATTACTGGAATGCAATATGTGTATATTTCATACTAAACATCAGGGTCCTCTAGTACTTATGTTTGCCTGTATTGCTTTGATTTCTTTCATCACTTTTGCAGTACAGCTGCTAAAATGTAATTTTTCATCAAAAGTTAATCTCTAATGAACATACACACTTAAACACACTGTTCCTACCTAGACCTGTTGGTTAGGAGTTTACTTTTTCCCTTATAGAAACTGATTAATTTTCATTTTCAGTAGCCCTGTCCTTTTGGTCTTATCAGTTCAATACCTATAGCTGTTGAGTGATCTATTTAGTGTTAATTCAGAATCTAAGGAAAGGCTTTCACTTCAGTGTTCTCCTGTTGCTAGAAAAAAGTTTCCAAAAGAATTCTCTAAAATGGGAGACAGAAGAAAACATTATCACTTGTAATTCTTTTCATGTATGAGCCAGATAAGTAGGAAAAAGGCCAGACTTTGTCCCACAAATAATTGCGTGCAGTGTAAGAACAGTCTTGCTGGTCAAAGCATGACCAGAAGACAGCATATGCAGGTTCAGTTACTTGGGTTAGGTGCCTTTGTAGCATAGAAATGTGGTATCATTTTATTGGTGGGGGGGAAAGTCATGTAGATCTTGCAATTCAAACTGAAAGGCCTGGTGCATGCCTTGGCTTGAAAACCACTTGCTGACCCACCTTTTTCCTTTTGCCTCTTTTCAACCACGTAGCATTCCTGTTTTTAACTGGGTAATAAATTGAATGGGAAGGTAGCAACAGGACAAAAAATAATGGATTTTTAGCTATTTGCTAAAGAATTTAGCAACAAGGGATGATGCGATGAATAAACTTTCATCAAGACCCAGGTCACAAGCAGCCAATCAGTGTGCCATGCTGCCTATCTAGTAGGAGCCTAGTGAAGACGTTTTTGTGCTTCTCAATTCTATCTGTAGATCTACAAGAAAATACTCTTTTCCTAAGTTTTTTCATTAACTCTGTGCTATGTGACATCTTTGACGGTCTGTTGTTTCCCTTTTTGTACTGGGGATTTGCTTTGGTAGAAGGTGGTCTTTTTCTGAAGTGAGATGAGTGAAGGCTCTTGAGCTTTTAAAATAATTATTTAATTACACTGTGGTTGTGTCTTAATCTTTCCCTGAGACCCCATCATGCTAAATGTGATGCTGAGCAAGGAGAACACCTCCTTAGAGTTTTCCAAGTTAATAGCTCATAGCCAGCCGTATTGGCAGTTTTCTCACGGGGTTCTTGCAGGGACTGATGATAAGGGTCTCCACTGATGTTGTTTCTGTGGTATGTATGCAGGTATTTTGCAGCTGGGGGCTACTGTTAGTATGTTAAAAGGCTCTCAGAATTTCTCTAAAAGAAGACACTATGTGATCCTCAATAAAAGGATCTAAAAAAAAAAAATCAATCTCCCCCCACAACTAGAACTTTCTTCTGTTCCCTGAAATATAGAGGTATGCTAGAAGCTCCTTGTGGCAAAGACACTCTTGCATGTCTTCATTTTAGATTTGAGTTAGAGTGAATGCAAAAGTGTAAATATTTGGATGTTTTATGCAAAAGCGTAAGTCTCTCTGGGTGCCTATGGAAGATGGAGCACTTAGACAAAGTAATGAGAAAGTTTTGATGAAAATGTTCTCCTTTGCCACCCTGCGGTAATGAGGAATGGATTCCACTATTAATGTTGAATGTTGGCTTCACTGTCTCCTATTGCAACTTCAGCATTATTTAAATTTTGTGGGAAAAGGTTTTTATTTACTGCTTCTGAGTGCCAAAACACAAATCAAGTGGGTTAGACAAGTCTGGAGAGAGGAGTATCTAATTCTAGAGACAAATAGGGATGCTGTGGATGCTGAGCAGTGCTGTGTAGGCACTTTGTTATGATGTCTTCTGACATCGCTTCTGTGTTGCCACTTACATGCCGGGCTGTTCGTTAAGGAGATAAAACAATTTGTTCATATCAAAGTAGTTTGGCTCAGTCCTTCAATGATGCTAACAGTGAAATGTTCAGTTTTCAATTAGGTGGAATTATGCCCAGTCACAGAATTACTTGAAACTGTTTTTTTTTTAATGAACTGTTTAGCAATCAGCAGTGCAAGAGAAAGGTTCTCAGCTCCTTATGCTCTGGAGAAGCAGGGAGATTAGATGGGAAGAGCCTCTTCTTTCCAAATGTGGATTAATTCTGCTTCTCATAACACCTTTCCTTTGCCCATTATCTATTTACAACTCCTTCGGGCAGGATGCTTGTGACAGGAAAAAGGTTGTTTCTAGTGGGCAGCTGTATATAAATACCTTGTTACTCCTGGGATTAAACTTACAGTGCTTTAGACTTCTGTTTTGCTTTCTGCCTCTTCACCCTGTCACCCTTTGGCCCCTTCTCAACCCAGTGGGAACAAACTGTGAGGGGCATTCTCCTCTGCTGTTGGCGGCTCCACTGCCTGCTGCTGTGACAGTAATGAGATAGATGCACAAGGATGCTTGCAGGGACGAAGAGCATGTCATTTGCCATTGTCTTAGTGCAGGTGCCCTGCTGTGTGCACTGAGCTATTGCCTGTGCCTGCCCCAACTCTACCTGTGTCTGGAGCAGGCACCCTCATAGCAAAAGTACTCCAGTTCTCCCCATCTGCTCTGCTGCTTTCTTTCCCAGCTCTTCCCCATTCAGATGTTCACTTTGGATTCATCAGGGCTGTTTTTTCCCATGTTAAATGGGACATCCCCAAGCAGAAACCTCTCAGTGAGATCTGAACCAGAACAGGAACAGTTTGTTTGTATACATGGTGAAGGAATAAACAAAACTTTCCTGAATCAACCTTCTACCAAATCTGATCCTTTCTTATTTCAAATGCAGCTCACCGAGTACCATTCTAGTTCTGGTCTACATGCATGACAGCTATTTCCATAGATCCTGCTATTGTGTGGCATGAAGTTGCTTCTCTTATCTCAAACTTCAACATATGTAAATTTGATCTGATAATCAGAGCAACAGACTCTGGATACTTGCAGCAAATGATTCAGGAGGGGTGATATTTAAAGTCACAGGTCGCAGTGTAACTGGTTACAGATGCCTATTGTGAGTCTTGAGAGGAATGGTGGCTTTTAGCCTTTGAATATACTGAAAGAACGTGCTATTTATTTTAGGCAAGACTGCATCCTTTCCAGATGAGTCACAGGCACTTCTGCCCAGCCCCAGCATACTGGCAGAATTAGTTGCATTGTCTTGAATGGTAGGGGAAACATTTTCAGATTTTAAAGGATAAATAGTTATGTGCAGCAGTAATCAGTTGTTGCAAACATTATTCTAAATCAGACTGATTAATGATTACATTATGATGGGTTCTATTTGGACACAAAGCTGGATGTTATGGTTTTGGCAGCTGAGCAGAGACCACGTGGTTTGACTGCTTAGTGTGGTTCAGAAATCAATGTTCTCTTTTGATCAGTTCCTGTAAAATTCTGACTTTGCTTTCTAGCCGCCTGAACTAGTGCAAAAGATGCAAAGCAATCTTACTACTTGTTATGGTCCAGACATGAAAACTGATCAAATCTGAGACTTTTATATATAGGAGAGTAGGTTTAGATGCACTGACAGTTTTGCAGGGCGTCTTTAACCTCAGAGATGTTCATGCTGTCTTACCTGAATATTCTTCTCTTGAACGGGCTTATCCAGACACCAGTCAAAAACAACCTTCTGAACATCTGTGCTCCTAAGAAAATTTTCTGTTCTTCTAGGTCATGAGTTAAAATGATGCAGATCTGTAAATCCAGCAGAATGAAGTGTAGGCATTCTGGGATTAATGGGTTGATTGCTTTGTGGTTTTTGGTTTTGTGGTTTTTTTTAACCTTTTGGTATGTCTCTGCTCCAGAGCTTGTCACAGGAAAAGGCTAGGGTTTATTTTCATTTATTATTTTTATTAATCTTTCTGTAATTGAATATTTTCATTTGTATCTTCTGCATTGCAGCTTAGTACCTTCAACTGCCAGATGTTTGTCAAAATGTCATGTTACCCTTTCTTATCTTTTCCCCTTTTATTGACCAGATGAATGACAACAGAATGAGCATTCAGACATAAGAAACTACAGCTTATTGTTGGCATAGAAGAGAGATATAAAGTCAGATTAAATGATGGTTTAAAGCCATAAAATCAATGACTTCTGCAGAGCCTTTTTATCTGGGAAACTACACTTCTCTGTGTTAGAAATGCTGGCGCTTGTGTCACTCTTGAAGTTTGGTTATATCTGTAGATATCAGTTTCTTTGGCTGGCAATCTTGAACTATGAAATTTGGAGAATTTTAGTAAATCTTGAAAACAGTGTTTAATGTACAGCTCTAGAATCAAATTAGTATGTAAAGCAGAGTAATACACCTGATGTCCACAGCAGGTATCCGCAACACAAATGGAGTCACAGGTAAGATAAATCACTTGGACTAAATGTCTAATTAATTGTACTTCAAATTCCAGTAACAGATACTGTCTTTGTGTGGTGAATAACTTCTTAATTTCACATTCAGTTCTAGACTGTGGGTAATAAGCAAACCTCCCAGTGCCTGTGGGTTGACTTAAAAAAAGCTTTGATCTTATTAGAGAACATTTGATTATGGACTGATTTGCTATGCATCTCTTAGAATTTGGATTGATTCTGAGAAATGTGGGCAACTGTAAATGACCTCTTTGTCAACTAGAATATAGCCTTGCACCTCCCATGCGCTTATGCCCTAGTGATTAATGAACACTTTAATTCCGTCAGCTTTTCAACAGTGACTTTATCTTGGCTGTGCTGTTGTTGGAAGTAAAGCATTTAAAAAAAAACAGTGGAGTTTCATTATGACTGTTTTCAGTAAATAAGGAAGGATAAAAATATATACATTTAAAAGCAGCTGAAGATAGCTTTGTGGCTGTAATGGGAACTGAAGAATCAGATTTCTTTGCAGAAGGGGACTTTTTACCAACTACAGGAACAGTTGGATCAGACTGAGTATATTCGTGCATGTAGGAAGAAAGTTAACTGGATTCTCATAAATGACCCATCCTTGGATGCTCCATTACGTACATCTCACCTTACTTTAGGCTTTGTGTGTGTATGTGTCTGACCTAGATCTCCTGGCTATTTTAATAGTGAAGATGATCAGGGTTTTTTGGAGTGTAGTTAATCTTTATCTGATGTATAGCCCTAAAATTAATCTCAATAGTGATATTAAACATCTCTCTTCCCATGGATCAGACTACTAATGATGGGTGAATCACATTCTTAGGTGTGCATTTGTGTGCAACTGTGAGTAATGGAATATCAAACAGATGCTTGGCATTAGTTCAATACTGAGATTCAGCACATGCAAAGATTAAGTACTACAAACCAGTGGTACTCTCCAGGAAGTATCCACACCATTTCATACTGGATCTCTTCAGATTTTTTTCCACAATGGTTTATCTGTACAGTTGTATCACTTTACAGCTGTGTGAGACTGATCTCTATTTCAGGAATGCAGCTTCTACCAGACACTGAACACAGCTTGAATATCAAAACTATACCAAAAAGATCTTTCTGAAGAAGTTCAGGCTGTATCTCCATGAAAATCTTTGGGTTTTAAGATGGTGGATTATTATTTCAGTGGAGATTTAGCTCTTGGATGCTGCCACTGCAGACTTGAGAAATAGTCTCTTTCATTTGCTTCAACAGGTGATTGCTGTCTATGCTTATCTCACTACAGCTCTTTCTCAATATATTTTATTCTTCTTTAGACATATTGCAGTTATGTTAAATCTCTAATGAACTATTCAGCTGTGCATGAAAGCACAGCTGTTAATCCAGAGATTTTCAGTAATTAATCAGGATTATTTCTGTTACATAAACGTGACTGTAAGGTGTATCTAGCTCCATGAATTGGTGACCTGAAGCATTTGGAAGGATGGATAAATAAATGCATGTAACCTCCACTCACCTTGTACACATGGGTACTTTCACCTTCAGAAGCAATCTTTAAATGGGCTTTTTAAACATTTCTCTGAGAAGATTAGACGGTAGGTGTTTGAAACAATCTAGCCCTCAATATAAGTTATGCCTACCTGCATTAGCAACTGTATTTATTTCCCCCTTCTCTTTTTTTAAGCATACACCATTATCTACTACACCAGGGAGTAAAAAATAAGTTAAGTAAAAGGAAATCATACTTAAAATCAGAACTTAACAATTAGCATTCAGTTTGGGGGGTCATTGAGCACAATGCAAAATACACTTTAGTGAACAAAATAATGAGACTTACTTATGAAAAATACAATCATTTTAGAAAACCTTATATACAGTGAGTAATAATCAGTTCTCCATAATATTAACCAGAAGGGGCACTTAAATTTTTTTGACATCTCTAATCGTGGAGCCTGGGGAGTGCCACAGAACATTTGCATTCAATTACTCCTCATTTTCCCAGCCCTGTCTGCCCCTTCCACAGGTTTTGCTGCCAGTATTTGTGAATTTGGCAGAAGCCTACAGATTTCATAGCTAATATTGTTGTCTCCTGCCAGGAATATCAGAGTAAGGTGCATTACATGCTGCATGACAATTAAGGGTTGAGGGAAATCATGCTGATTTTCAGATGTGGCACCCAGGTGTCATCGTTTGTATCAAATTAGTGAAATGGTGTCAAAGATGATACTCGCATGCACTTCTGATGCCCTGTATATTTCTATTAAGAGTTCAGGTGAACTCTTGCAGGAAGGTGGTGAGCCTACAATTTCTACAACTGCAGTGGCAGGAGGGATGGAGTAGCTCTGCCTTTGTAAGATGTGTGATTGCATGTGCATTGTGTGCTGCTTTTCATTTGATTACACGCTTCCCTGGGTACTGCAGTGAAGGTTGGGTGATGTGTGCTGCCACTTTCTATTGTTGTCTTGTATTAGCTTTCCAAGTGCTATTGTTTGGGCTCCCACCTTAAGTGATAAGTGGACTTTTCAGAAGTGTTCATTCTTGGCCTAATTCTGCTTTCATTTAATGCCTTGCCAATACAACAAAAGTTGTGCTGGTTTAGCTATTTCAGCAGAACGTTTCTCTCCTGGGGTAGATACAGCCCTGTAGGATTAAACCATACCTGTGCATGCTAGCATTGCCTGTTAAAAGCAGGCTGGTATGCATCTAGCTTTTTTACTCATATAACTGCATTGAATAGAAACAAATCAAGTAGAAACTTGAGAAGTGGCCTTGTTGAACCTCATGAGGTTCAACAAAATAAAGCGTGGGATCCTGCACCTGGGTCAGGACAATCTCTAGTGTCAATACAGGCTGGAGATGAAGGAATTGAGAGCAGCCCTGTGGAGAGGTACTTGGGGATGGATGAAAGGCTGGACATGAGTCAGCAATGTGTGCTCACAGCTCAGAAACCATCTGTATCCTAAGCTGCATCAAAAGCAGCATGGCCAGCAGGTTGAGGAGTGTGATTCTCTCCTCTGCTCTGGTGAGACCCCACCTGGAGTTCTGTGTCCAGCTCTGGAGTCCTCATCAGGAAAAGACATGGACCTGTTGGAGTGAGTCTGAAGGAAGCCATAAAAATGATCAGAGGGATGGATCACCTCTCCTATGAGGACAGGCTGAGAGAGTTGAGGTTGTTCAGGCTGGAGAAGAAAAGGCTCTGGGAAGACCTTATTGTGGCCTTTCCATGCTTAACGGGGGCTACAAGAAAGATGGGGATGGACTTTTTAGCAGGGCCTGTTGTGACAGGACAAGGGGTGATGGGTTTAATCAAAGAAAGGGAGATTCAGACTAGATAGAAGGAAGAAATTTTTTACAATGGGGGTGCTGAGACACTGGCCCAGGTTGTCCAGAGAGGTGGTAGAAGCTCCATCCCTGGAAACATTCCAGGTCAGGTTGGACGGAGCTCTGAGCTGCCTGATCTGGTTGAAGATGTCCTGGCTGCAGGGGAGTTGGACTGGGTGACCTTTAAAGGTCCCTTCAACCCAAACCATTCTACAATTCCCTGTAGTCAGTATTAATGATCCTAGTTAATCTTGGGGAATAAGCTAGAGTTGCATAAACATGTTTAAATGATGGGAGGATTTATCAGCATGCCTTGTTTACAGCAGACTATAAAAGTCCCAGTGTCTTTAGAGGAGCAGGGTGACTGCTTTTGAAAATCAGATGTAGATGCCCAGGAACTGGGTAGCAAACATAAAAGACAATTCAGGTGCAGATGCGCACATTGAAAAGGTATCTGTGAGGCTTATAACCGAGGTTGGTTTTGCTGGCCATGATGCTACAAGCTGAGGAACCTTCCCCTGCCTATTGAATTAACAGAGGTAATGTGTGTTTCTTCTCAGGGTTACAATTAGAGATGATGCTTCTAGGAGATAGTCAAGTTTAAAGCATCTGGGTTGGGATTTCTGAGATTAAGTGAAACAATTTCAGTTAAAGGAATTGGATTAGCACTGGCTGATAAGCGGAACTTTCTAGGGGAAAGGAAAATACTTCAAGAAAACTGTGTTCTGAATTTTTCCCAGGAAAAATTACTGTGGAACTTCAATGTCAAAAACAAACAAGCAAAAATCCTCTGGAATTGTTTAAATGCTGTTTTCTCGTTACTGAAACACTGTTTCTTGATTTTTAAATGTTAAATATTTTTGGCACTATATAACTCAATATTATGCAGGTCAAAACAACATTAATTTCTTTTGTCATCACTGAAATCAGGTTTAAACAGAAACACATGCCCTTGAAATGTTTTATGCTTGGTAAAACTGCCTTTTCAGATAAAAAGCTACTGTGTTGAAAACTAACCGGTCAGTTCTGTATTTCATTCAGCAAGGATTGTCCCATTTGTGTATTACTCTCTGTTCCAAGCAGATTCTTTTACCAGACCCTCAATTTCTGTTTTCTGATCTGCAGAGTGGATAAAAGTTTGGGTTTGCAATGCATGTGGTCATGCATGCTGTGTGAGGAGAAATAAATACCTGCTATGGGCTCTGTTTATTACTTCCTCAGCTGGTATAGTTATATCGGCAACTTAATATGGTATAGGTTTATTGTTAAAACATGCCACATGATGAAATTATCATGGACTACTTCTGAATTATTGTGGGCGTTGCCTGAAGCCCCACACCATGGAGAGCCCCTCTGGGCTGAGGTAGGTAGGCAGGCAGGCATCACCTTCCAGTGAGTGGGAGGAAGGTGTTAATATTATAGCAGTTGCTGGAGTTTCAGTGACACTGGCTCTGCTCTGTATTTAGTGTTTCCATTGCATGAGGACACTGATCTAATGCATTTACGTTCCTTGTTAATTAAGTCCTTAAGTGGGCTATTTCAATGAGGAAAAAACCCATCATCTCAACCTTGGCACACAGCTAGTCATTGGACTAGAATTACTGAGGAAAAATATTTGGCATTTATGGTGTAGTAGTTGAGACCTGGATGATCACTGTGTTTTCCTTGAATTTAAAATCTATGTCATCTTAATGGTGGAATTCTAAGATTTGTGATTGATTCTTTGGAAATATTGCCAGTGATAATATCACTGCAACAGTTAAAGGGATCCAAAGTAGTCTCAGAAGTCATGAGCCTTGTATGCCACCTAAGACTTCAGTCTATTGAAGAGCCCCCTAAGTAGCAATTTTGGGGGAAGGAAATTAAAAACGCAGTCTGAAACTTGGGTTTTCAGCTGTAATAATCCAGTGAGTTCGCAAAAGCAACATCTAAACATACCTTCTTCTGCTATGCCTTTCTCACTTATTACAGCCCACCAAGGGGGTTCTCTTTAGTGCTATCCATTCCCCACCTAGCTATTACATCTCCTTATAGTGATCATGAACCCAAGGTACAGAAGCAGCGCTGTTGGATGGGATTCTCTTTTGAACAGCCGGGGAAGCTGCCTCAGGAGTGACGTTACCAGTCTGATAATTTTTTTTATCCACGTTTCCTAGTTTCTTTTACCAAAGACACAGGTAGCACAGTGGGATTGCTGAGTCCGCAGTATGTGGAACTGAAACCTTGGCTAGCAAAGGTAGCTCTACCCTTTGACAGGTGGTTTTTGTTTGCCACATAAGTAGACTTTATATTGAAATGGGCTTGTGAAAGTGAGTTAGGAGAAGGAAACTCCCTTACTGCATAACAGGTGGGCAACAGGAGAATTCATGGATTAGTGAATGAGCCTCACTAAAGCATCTTGGTAATGACTCTAGTGGCATAAAAAGAGATGGATCTGTTTGATGGTTGCTATTAATGTGTGCGCTCACGCTGTTTCAGCTCAGAAGACTGTCATCTCTGGTAGTGGGTACATGGGTAGCTATGCTCTAAGTGAAAAATAAAAAAATGAAATGAAAAATTGATATAGAATTGATATAGAATATTTTCATAACAGAGAGCATTGAAAGGAGTTGGCAGAAGGATGGGATGGGTGAGAAGAAAATATTTGGAGCCTAAGTAAAGAAGGCATTTATTGTTTGTGGTTTTTTTTTATTATTTTACTTTATGTTAAAGGCCCTCTAAATGAAAAAGTCCTGTAACTTTGTTCTTTATACAAGTGAAAAATATTGCCTGTGGAGCTGCTGGTATTCTGTTATTCAATTGACTACAGTACCTTGTTTCAAAGACTGTTCTTGCAAATGATTATTCTCTACTTCTGTGAGCCTGTCCTTGCACTTGGGGGACCCTTACTGAGCCATGTCATTTTTAAAGTCAAAAACCCAGTAAGTGTGAGGTTTTTTAACACTGAATATAGTAGCAAACACATCATTGGCATCATTGCTTTATTTCTTAAACACTATGTTTTCTTTTTGTGTAGATTACTATAATGCTGCTAGTGCATGGAAATAAGTAAAGATTTTTCTCTTAAATCCTGTTTTTAAGGCTATGAAAAGAAACTGAGAGGACTGGGACAGAAGAGAGCTTAAGGGACTCTTAAGAAGGAAATTGTTTGATGTGAATGTGCTGGCAATGGGAATAATACCCAGGGTTCTCATCTGTGCCCTGGAAAGTAGTGATCTGATCCAAGAGAGACTTCAGTTTATGTTACTAGACTTTGGATCAAGTCAGTTATGGTTAATGTTGCTTTGGCATAAGTGCTCTGAAAAAGATGAGAATTTCAAGAGCTAATATTGCCTGGCTCATCGGTGTGCCTAAGCATCACCAGTGTGCAGATGTATTCTAGATGTAATCAGTTGGGTCATCTAGTACTCTGTACCCTTCCTGTCTCTTGTCAAATTGTACCAACAATAGTAAAACCTGGTCCATGATGAAGTAGGCATTTTGAAGCATCTACTGTTGATTTGGGGCATAGTTAAATAAAACAGAACAGCAAAGAGGAAAAGGAAGGACACAAACTGGTGTCACTTATTCAATGAAGTTTTCAAAATCTCAGAGAAAGAACATAATTTTTTTTCTGTAGGTCCTGACTTGCTGGGATGAAACATAAGATAGCGAGAAATACTTTTCTACAGGAAATGAATGATCATATGAGTATAAAAAAAATTAATGATTATATTAAAGTCTTTTCAGCATATAGTCTATGACTCATTTTAAAATACTCTGTCTTTTTCTTGTTTATATTTTTCTATTGATAGATCCTACACTATTTTATCTGTTTCTATTAATTTGTTCTTTTTCCCTCTACATAGAAGATATCATGAAACCCTCATTTCAGTGGTGCATTGACGTAAAATTGAACAGCCTGGGTTATGTATGTACTGTTATCCCCTGGCAAACACTATGACAGATGTTAGGGATACTTATTACTCTCACTTCATGATCTTATAAATGTGATCTTTTTTATTACAAGGAAATATTTCAATGTTTCTCTCATCCAAAACCTGTTACAGTTTCTGGACAGATTCCCATTGATTTCCATAAGTTTAGGAATAGTTCTTAGAATCTTTCAGTTCAAAAGCAGCTTGTGTCAGTGTAGAAAAAGGAAGATCATAGGGACCTTGGTGACCTTCTTCCTGTATTCCCTTGGAGTGTCTTTCTTTCCAAAGTCAACTCACAGCCTTCTCTGCTGCTTCTGTCATCCAGAAGTGCTTTCCTATAGCTCTCTGCCTCATTGATTCTCCATCTGTTTTAATGTGAACATCTTTCTGGTGACCTATGTTCGCATCTGGTGTAAATATGCTACTATTCAAAGTGGTTTTACTCTGTCAGTTACCATTTCAAGGAATGATTTATGATAACAGAAGCTGTGTGCTCTGTGTTGTAGAAAAAAGGAGAAAATCAAGACGTTGCCTCAGGGATCTTTATGTCTTGCTTGACTGAGATTGGGAAGCATTAAGCTATGGGCTGCCAAGAGACGTAACTGATAATCTGTCCCCCCCAAATTACCGGGTAAATAAAGGCGATGGGGATGAGGCAGGCAGAGAAGGCAACTGTTATCCACATTTCCTTGAAGTTGTGAAGGACCTGAGCCAAACCTCATGGATGTCAGTCAGAAGTCTGCCAGCCACTGTGAAAGACACTTAATAACAAATGCTGGAGAGTTGACCCACTTTTCTGAAGTACAGGGCCTCGATTCCAAGCCAGTCCTCTTGCCCTTCTGCAGTTCAAAAAACAATATACTTCATATAGATGGAGTACCACCTTACCACCTAGTAACAATTTATATTCTCAGGTTGTACAGATTTTTCTCTTATTTCAACACTTAATTAGCAGGGGAAGGAATTGCAAGAGAATTATTTTTGAAAAGGAATCTGAATGTAGTATAGTAGCTGGTTAATTTTGCTTGCAGTGGTTAGTACATCTAACAAGGGAGAGTGCAGTCTTCAGTCAAGTCTCTGGAAGAACATCTCTATTGCTGTTTAGTATCACTGCACGGCTTTGCATTTTTGCCCACTTTCCTTTGTGCTAAAGTCTTTTTTTCCAAAACACTAGGCAAACAAAATAGCATATGGATGAGAAATGGCATATCTGACTAGCTGTGTATGTCTATTAAATGAATTGGTACAGAAGAAAAGGATGTGTCATCATGCTTTGATAACAAGCAAATCAGAAGCAATTACTTTTTTCTTCCAGAGAAAAAGGGATCACTTACAGTACTTCAAAATAAGATTTTTTTTTTTTTCCAACAGCCTAGAGTATAATAATTGTTCTCTGTGTAAGCTGAGACACTACCATTTCTTTCCGTCTCACTGAGTGCAAGCCCTTTGTGGTGTGTGAATGCATCTCTACACTTAGGGAATAGATTGCTGCTGTTAACTTGGAAAAGTTGTGGTGATGCCATTGCTTAAATATCATTGTCTCCTAGTTTGGTTAGATCAGATTTTATCTGTATAATGCATCCTCTATTCTGAAGGAGAAAATGAGTAGAATAGATTTTCTACAAGGTTTTGGCAAAAAGGAATCATATTTGTGAGGTTGTAACATAGTGATTGCTCATGTCTGAGTAATTGTATGAAGAATGGAATTCTGGATTGTCACACCTGGTAACTGCATTACCCATATAGCAAGTGTCTTTACTCATAGTTGCTCTGGGCAAAGCATGATGTGCTTGGTATGGGTGGTAACTTGTTCTGGGGCAATGCTTATTTTCCATCTGTGTGTGAACCTATGTGAGTCATAGCCATGGAGAATAACTGAGCACCTGCAGCCTCCATTGGTTTTAGAGAGAACTGCAAATGCTTGGCAGTCCTGTGAAGCAGCTTATTAGTTATGTTACATACTATGAGGAAAGCTCTTTATTTCCAAGGAGAAGCTCATGGTTTAAATCCCCCTAATATCTAGATAAATACTGCTTAAACATTGAAAATGATGGGTGGGGGGGAAAAGATATTGCTATTGGACACCAAATAGCCTTTCAAACAATGTAAACTGATGTTAATAGCAAAGAACAATGTAAATCTCAATCTGTTAAAAGCATTTCTACATGTAGACTTAAACAGCCTCATTCTTCTACTGTTCTTCTTCCTGCATGGCTTTATTTGCATATGTTTGCTATTTTCCAATGGGATTAGAAAAAGACTTCAACAGTTTCATGACAAGGCTTATTTCTTTAATACTTGTAGAAGCCAGATGAAAAAGGCACATTACACTGATTATAAACACTAATACATTATTAATAAAATAAAACTAGCTTATTAGTCAATGTTAATACGTACAACAGGAAAAGCTAATGCCTGGCTTGTTAGTAGGGTTTATTTGAGAGTATTTTCTTTCAAGTAGCCTTACTGCAACCTGGCAGGCAACAGATAGGTCTGTGTACCTTCTCGGGCTGCTGCCAAAGTCAGTAGAGCTTCTTTCTAGGTCTTTTCCTCAGCTGGCAGTAAGATTCATTCTGGCTTGGCCACTCCAGCTCCTTGTCTCTGAGCCCTGCTGTCCCTCGCAGAGATGTTCCTGCAGGTTTACTGTCTCTCCAGTCAGTGTAAGTAGAGCTAATTTGTGGCACTGAGATTTGAGGTACAAAGAGTCTACAATTTTCTTCAAGCCTTGATTCATTGAATCAATCTCTTTCATCTTTTAAACAGTCTTTCAATAGCTCAGAAGTAGCTTAAGTTTACCACCTTGTCCAGTACAATTGCCCTCTTTCTGCAGCTGTTATGACAGACCCATAGAGTGTTGGAATTACACTGGCTTCTGCTACACCTATCAGCATTACAGGAATCAACAAGGAAGCTGTAAACCCTATGCCAAGAGGAAGCTAACGATGGGAAAAATACTCATAATACCTGTCCTTTGGTGTCAGTCTTATAGCAGTTGTTGTCTGCAAGGCACAATGAAACATCTGGAAGTGAGAGCCCTTTTCTATTCAGGTAGCTGAAATTACATTAGCTGCTCTTGCATAAAGAACAGGATTAGAATGACAGACCTCCCCACTGAAATACTTGTTTTTGAATAAACTTGTCAAATGCAACAAGGAGTGTCATGGCAAAACTTTCCTGCTTCTGCTGTGAGGAGAGCTGCTGTTTATATTGTGCCAAGAAGGCTGTGTTTAATTGAGTTGCATTTTGGTGCTGTCTGCTGTAGGTAGATACAATGAAAGGGGACAAAGGGCAAGTTCAACTCATTGTTCTCAAGCTTCCCTCCTTCTAGTAGCAGGTAACAGCAAAATAATTACCACATGTTTTAAAAAAGTTGTGGTGTGGAAAGAATTCATAGGGGAACAAGAAACTACTGCAATAGCTTCACATTAATTTATGCTCAGGATAGATTCACTGTTTTTTATGGCACAACAGGGAACCCTAAATATAATGGGGAATACAAACAAAGGAGGATAATAGAGAAGGAAGGCATCCTGCAATACCTTTAGAGTTCATGCATTATTCCTGCTTGCCAGAATCCGCTTTGGTGAGCATTCGCTTAAGCAGTAATGAAAGCATAGCTTACAATATAGCTTTGTAGAAACTAGGTCAGGTAAATTGGAGATGCAGTTGGAGCTTTACTCACTCTTCATCTGTAGATCTAAAGTTCAAATAAAAATACTTTTAAAAGGGTAGTTGTCACTAGTAACCATTGCAAAACTGTCATGTGATTCAGTATATTGAAACTGGGCAAAGATGGCAAGTCTGGTTTTCAATACTTTAGAAAGTTCTATGTAGGCAGCTTGGCTGATACTTAACTACTTCAAAACATAGATCTGACTTGGAAATGCCTGTCTTCACTCCTTAATGTTACCATTTCTTCTCCCAACATTTATTTCTTTGTTTTAGGTCATCCTGTAGGAAAAAATATTGCCAGTTTCACAACCCTGGCTGGGGGTTGGAAAATGTCTCCAAGGCTGGATGGTGCTTGACTTCATCTGTGTTACTCAAAGGTGTAGTTTGGTCACTAGAAACACTTGTTAGATTTGACCAGTTTTCCTTGTGGGCTTAAAGTTTCATCCTTCCAAATAGAGTCATTCAGCATGTGTTGAGATGTCTTTCTAACTTCCTGTATTGCTACTTGTGCCAGGTTGGTATGTCTATAGAACCCTGTGCTGAACTAATAAAGGTGTTAATTGCCACTACAATGGCATATAGAAATGATTTTAAACAATGACAAAAGTGATGAAGAACTAGTGGTTCAGTGAGTCAGTAAAGTTGAGTCAGAAGCAACTCAAAACATTTTATCTGTTAACTTTTGTGATATCCTCTATAGAACTTTAGCTTTTTTCCTCCTCCACTTGGAAGTCAGAAATGGGAATGTGTTTTTAATTGTGTCATCTCTACTTGATAGACCTCAGTTTTGCAAGATCAGCAAAGAAGAACTCTTGTGCCAGTTTAATAATCTGTGTTTCCTTGGTGATATGTGACCACTAAGGCTACAGATCAGGTGCATTTGTGGACCCAGTTCTCCTGTATGGATAAATTGCAGAAACGTGTTCAAGAGTTGTCACTCAGATGGAGACCCTATGGCACAAGATGAGAGAGACAAAATTACCGGCTTCCAGACCATGCAGCAGCAGCTGAAGTGTAGTGTTGAGCTAATGTGAATGAAATCATATGATTTGGCTCCTTAAAAATGAAACAATTGGATTTGGGAGTCTTTGTTGCTCATTTTGTTCAAAAACAGTAAAACAAAATTATTCAATACTTCTAGAATGTATGTTTGAGTTTTTTTACCTTGTACTTCTAAATTTAAAAAAACTTTTATTTACTGTTCCAATGTACCCCTCTAAAACAGTAATATTGCCCAGGGGAGGGAAGATAAATCACATTTCAATTACTTTTATGGAATATTTTATGTTATGCATAATGACATTTGTTGTCAGCTGTTGATATTAACATAATTGGATAGTTTTAATTTCTGCCTTGCGAAGTCTTATTCATCTCCGTGCTTGACAGAGGGGAAAAAACAGTTTAATTTCTGGTCCTAATTTAATCTTTACTAGTCTCAGATGGTCTTCTGCTCTGCCATCACAGTGCTTTAGTAGTGACCTACCTTAAAGATATTGACTTTATTGTTTGTTCCCTAGGCTTTTCACAGGCTGAAAGGTGGGTATCAATTATTCAGCAGAAATTTTCTCCCTGACAGAATTTTCCCATGATATCTCTTCACTCAAGACAGACCTTTCAACACTTTATTGCTTCATTTATCCTTCAACTTACTTAGAAACAGGCATCTGCTAATGAGTTAAATAAGCTAATAATTTCTAGCTCTTCAAGTCTTAATGTGTTGCTGCACTAAGCTTTAAAATGAGTTAATATTGTTGTGGAGGTAAAGGTTATCAAGTATATTAGCTTTGTAGCCTGTTGTCTGTAGCACAATTTCCAGTGGAAACTTGAGTTAAATATCGTGATGTACTTATTTGTAAGCAATCCTCTCTAAAGCTACTTACTCTAAGTACAGAGACCACCTGCGTTTTTATAGCTGGCAACTGAACCCTGCTTAGAGTGAAATGGATGCTCTTGTCTGTCGTAGCTGTGAAGGGAGTTCAGGCACATGTGTCCCTTTCAACTGTCCAATAATCCTGGCAGCCTCTGGGTTGTAGGATAAGGGAGCTGAAATGAAAGCCAAAAAAGAGAGAACCCAAATCTAGGGCATAGCTAATGACAAGAAGTGAATTGCCAAGTGAAAAGGCATGGAGTTTAAATAAAAATAAGTGGGATGGGATTCTGGCTCTGTCACAGATGAGACTTTCATGAGGGGTTAGGATTTTGCCCTTGTCAGTTGGCAGGAGAATTCTTGATCCTCTAAGCTGACTAGAG
The DNA here is from genome assembly GCA_009769605.1 of Bucorvus abyssinicus. NCBI lineage: Eukaryota > Metazoa > Chordata > Aves > Bucerotiformes > Bucorvidae > Bucorvus > Bucorvus abyssinicus. The sequence continues at coordinate 17,821,856 of CM020040.1, forward strand.
CAAGCTATGAAAAGAGAGCAATTATTTCTCCTTCCTTACCCTTTTGTAACAGGTTTTGCTGAGCATGGAAACAGTATGAACTCGGTTAGTGAAACTAACCACATGCCAAAACCCACTGATGTGTTTGTGTTGGTTACAGAAATAGGTTGTGTAAGATGTTCTCTCTGAGATGCTCGGGGGTGCTGAGTACAGAACCAGCATGCACACAACACTGCGTAATGTCTACTGTGAGCTTTCAGAGCAAGCATGAAATTTTTGTACTCCCCCCCATTTCTCCTTCAAGTCCTTTCCATTGTGCTCTGTTTCCCCCCTTGGGCTAATAGATTTTTCACTGAGTTCTTCCTCTAGTTCTTTACCAGTTGATTAAAAGCACCCAAACCCTTCAGGTGTCTCACTACATGGGAATAAATTATAGCAGGGAACTTTTGCTTTTCAGGAACTTTTCACTGTGCCTATTTTTCTGGATTTCACTTTTGTTTATTTTTAAACAAAAGTAATAAAATGAGTTTCCCTGACATCTGATCAAACATTTTCTCATTCTCTACCTGCTCTATATAATATTTGTCCCCTTCCTATATGGCTTTTATTTCTGTAGCCAATGGATACAGTAAGGAATTGTAACTTTCCTGTTGCCAGAAGCCACCATAAATGTCTCATTTGTGTTACGGCTTTGTTTTTCCAAATTTCTTTTGTCTTTTATAATATAGATCACTACTTTAAATTAGAATTCTTAAATTAATTATGTCCTGTGTGGATTTGAAACTTAGTATCACATTGAGCATAAAACTCTTGCAAGAGTTTTATTCTTCAATTCTGTATATTAATATTAACTCTATGTTAGTTATTAATGAAGGCTTTGCTGTTATCAAAGCACTAACGAGGGCAAAAGGGAGCAGGTAACACTGTAGTATACATGAGCTTACTGGGAGGACTCTTCTAATTGCTGAGGTGCATTTCATCATGTATAAAAGGCATTCTTCTGGAACCTGTGGACAGTTGGTTTGCTTGTTATTCTTCAGTAATAAAGAACCTTCTACTAGTGCTGGAAACCACAGAACTAGAAGTCAGGCTTGGTTTTAATTTTAAGTGGTGCTGAAGAGATCATAATGCCTGGATGTTTGTCTTGAATATCTCTATATAAACACACCTCTTTAGCTGGAAAACTAGATTCAGAGTTTTGAATTTTTAAATCTTGTGGTTTTCGTAAATATTTCTTCCATCCTCTGAAGAAGGCATCTCTCTTCAGGGGTGATGAATATGTGTAAGAGCAATACTGATCTTTGATATGACCCTAGTGCTTGTTGGCTCACAATGGTTACTGAAGTTGCCTCAAACAGGCAATATTTGTCAGCATTTACACTGTACTTACTCAAGATTTCAAATCTCTTTAAAACACTGAAGTTCGTCACAAAGCCTCCCTGCTATGTGTGTTAAGAGCATTGTTTTCATTTACAGATGGGGGAACCCAGGGAGGTTAAGTGGTTTGCCCCTGGTGTGCACTCTGAGTTTGTCTCTTGGTGTGGCTTAGAATGGAGGAAGGGAAATCCCTATCTCAGTGACTGGGAATATCGGGACTAACCAACAGACCTAGGGTCACAGCATGGAGCCTGCTTATCCCTTCTCCACTTAAATGGCAATAAAACCAAGTAAAATACAGGTGAAAGCATTTATAAATGAAAATGAGGCACCACATGACCCAATTTGCTGTGCCTTCTCATTTGCTCTTGGCTTAGTTCCTAATCTTGTTTCTCACAAGAGAAACTCCTACTGTGAATAGCTGCTTCTTAATAATAGAATATTACTTTACTGATTAATATTTGTTGGACACTTAGGCTAATTATGGCTTCCTCACAGCTTCTTTAATTACTATAATATGAGGTTTAACTTAAGCAAAACATTTCAGATGAGTTTAGCGATGCTTTGCAACTTAATTCCATACATGGAGCACATGATGACTATTGGGAGAGAAGAAAACAGTCTTTCCTGAACCCAGGACACATGTTTTTGAATGATAAGAAATGTTAGTATTTTTGTTTCTGAATCAAAAGATGTAATACTGAGGATTTACAGAAGCTATGAACTCTGAAAGCTCAGCCTAGGGAATAGCTGTAGAGAACATGATTAACTGGATAAAGGGGAGCTCTGTGTAGCACAATTGGGGATGTCAAGTGTTTACTTACTAATTGAAATTGGAAAGACAGAATTAAAAGCCTGTGATTAGCAAGGCATGCCAATATCTTTAAGGACTAGCTACTATCTTGTCAAATGAGGAACACTGGGTTGTTGGTGAGAAATTCTCCTGTTTCTTCTATGTCATTTGTGTTAAAATGCCAAAGGTGAAATACAGAGACAAGGCTTTTGAAGAAATTAATAGCTTTTTTTTTCTTTTTAGGATGTCACATTTTAAAACAGAGGTTAGATAACATTAATTTTTGTTGAATATCTCGGTGGGAAGTAAAAATACTTGCATTGGATTCTTGTTTGGTAGTAAATGAGGGTGTATTGGCAGAGTTATTAATGAAGGATATCAGGTGGGAACAAAGCAGAGGATTCGCTAATAACGTGAGCTGTCCGCCGTATTTCTCAGCTCTCCATTTGTACATCTCCAGTGCTATTTTCAAATGTCATACCTTAATTTCCTCTCCTTTCATATGGAAATGCTTAAGAGCAAAGCATGCTCTTGACTATTGAGAACAATAACTCCATTAATCAAATTAAAAGGAAAAACCAAACAGCTTTCTGCATATCAGTCCTGTTAAATCAGGAATGATGTCTCTGAAGTCCAACCTGAATTTCCTACCAGATATACTTAATATTTACAATAAACTTGAACCAGAAACAGTTGAGCATGCTGTATCTATGCTGCAGAGGACTTGAATGTTTGTTTGACAAGTCAGATGCTGTGGGAATAAATTCTCATTTTTCATGGACTTGGAAAACTTTTTTAGACTTTGTACTCCTTTGAAATTTTTTAGTTATTTATTTCAGTTTAGAGAAGTAGAAGCATGTAGCTTCTGAAACACTTATGCTTCATAGTAAGTAGTAAGAAATGGGAGCTTGATTATGGAAAAAGGGTCTCTTACAATATTTAAAGAAAAAATAAGTTTCTGATTTTGCATAATGCTGATTTATTTTGAAGTGTAATGATTTATGCTCTCAGCCTTGCAAACTGATTCTTATTTAGGAGATGAAAGATTCTGTAAAACATAAAATTCTTGTATAATTTAAACTGCCTGATAATGTGCTATAGCCTCCCAGAATTCAGTCCCAAACATAAAGCATTGATTAAAAAAAGGCATTTAAATAATTCAAAATTGTTCAGTGCTCAGTATGATCAGAACCCCAATCATTTCCAAATAAAAGTACCTATAAAGAATTGAAGCAGTTGAATAATTTTAAATTGCTTTATACTGTGCAAGCACAGAACCTAAATCACTTCCATGCTGAAGCACTACCAAAAAAAGTGCTCCAGTAAATTTAAATTGCTACGTACAAGGAAAAGGGTCTTTAAAATTATTGGGTACTTGAATTTTTTTCTTTAAGATTTCTTGTTTTTATGTACAACCCAAATGGCTTTACTTTGTCAAAATGAACCAAAAGAAATCTGATTGTATAAACCTGCAAAAAAATAAATTAACCCTGGTTACAAATAGTAATGGTGGGACATTCCATGATCGGTTGCATATAGCCTGGTGTAGGAATTCTCAGTACTTTCATTATTCTATGTAGCTCAGGCAAAATAAAAATATATCCCTAGAAAGAAAATAGTTTAAACACTAGAATTCTTCTTTAGCCTGTCTCTCTGATTAAAAAAAAAAAAAGACCTCTTCAGATCCCCCAGACCTGAATTTTGTTAGGCCTTTTTACCTGGTCAGTGTAGACAGATGCAAAAGCATGTCCTTGCATGCTGTCCAGGAATTCTAATCAAAGATGTGACTCTGACCTCTCTCAGCTACTTCAATGATAATATTCATGTTTAGTGGTAGATAGAGGTTGCAAAAACGAGATCTGAGGCAGACTGGATCTAAACTAACAAAGCAAATGTTAGTTTATTGTAGAGTTTTCACGGTGAAGTTTCTGGGATACAACCACATGTACATCCTTATGCCTCAGCACTGACAGCTGTCCCTTCATGTAAGAAAAAAAAATGTTCTCATGGGTATGGATACCTTTCTGTGGTGATTGTTTCTACAATCAACCAAAAAACTCCCTGAAATATTTAACAATTAACTTGCAATATTTCCCAGCAGCATCATTCTTTGATGGTTGAAAGAAAGTTCTACTGTAAAGAATTAAGTAGTGGGTATTCAATAGGGTGTTACTAAGGCATTCTCCAGTACTCGTGAGGTCTCATTCTCAGCGTGTCAGGATTTTCTATAACTTCCTAATACATGCGGGGTCGGTAGCTCTTATCTTTTACATAAAAGATTTCATTCAGCTTTTAAATGGCAAGCAATTATAAGAGAGAGGGTTATAGACCAAGGTCTCGGTTTCATATTATTTATGTTCTAATTAATTTACCAGGCTGATATTTCTTTTTTTCCCCTCCTGCTTTGGTTACTAAGTGTTGATCTTTAATAGTTATCGTGTTCCTAGTGTTAATGGGTTTTATTTCTTTGGAAAGGTCATTCTTGATGTAATGCCAGTGTTAACACAAGGGAGCCTGTAAGCTTTAGAGTTACTGCTTTATTGTGATGTGCTCAAAAATGTTCAACTCCTTGCTGTCTTTCCCCTGGGGCAGGCTTTCTTTAAGCTCAGAAGAGTGTTTTTTAGATTTTTGACCATATTCTTGAGATTCATTAAAGGTACTCCTCAAGTAGCAGCTGGTGCTGCCAAAAAGACCTGGGTCTGTTTTCATCCTTTTCTATGTGTTTCTGGATTACTCTAGGAACTTGAAAAGTACTGCCTATTGTAAACAAAAGCACGAGCCCTGGAGTGGTAAAGTGAGCAGTGATACAACAACTTGGATCATATCAGTGCATTGAATTAAATATCTAGGGCCACTAGCCTAGGAATTATATGGTACAGTTAAATGCTCTTTAGTAAAAGTAAAATTGCTTGAAAACCAGCATTGAACAAGAAAATACAGAAGTCTATAAATAATTTTAATAATCAGTTTTGGAATTGAATTCTAGTCTTAAATAATGTAAAACTATACTGTAAATTCTCTGCATCTGTCGAATAGTCCCCGTTAAAACAACTTAAAGATGTATGTATGTATTTAAAGATATACCTATTCCTGCATTGCATATATTGCATGTAGTTTTTCCCTATTTCAGTCAAGTGTCTTTGTTCCCCTGCTGTAGTTATTTCAAAGTTGATTAACTTATTGTCTTTCTATTAAACTCTGATAAACTTAATGGCTGATCAACTACTACAAGTTAACTGGGGATAGTGGTGCTTTACTTTGACAGGCGTAGATGGTGGGATAGGAGCACAAAAGGACTTCAATGCAGTTCCTGCAGTGTAATTATGTAGCTCAGCTTAACAGGTTGATCTTCTCTGATCTGTAGAAGCATGTCTCTTAAGGTTGACCAGGCAGGTAACAGCTGCTTCCCTTTTCTTCCTGGAATTTGTTCTTTGTGTTGGGAGAGAAGGGTGAAAGAGGTAACATGTCTGCGTAGGGTAATTGTCTGCAATTTCAGTGACCGCAGGCTGCACCTCTAGTAAAGGCTTAAATTACCTCTTTTTTTTTTCCTACCTTTTTATCCACTGCACTATATTTTAAGGCTTTCCTCTTGTGGGCAAAAGTTAACATACAGGTGAGCAGTTTCTGGTTTGTATTTTGTTCATTCTTTGATTTGATCAGTTCCCCCTCCTGTAGGCATATCTTATGTGCATGATGTGACAATATTTTGTCCTCTTAGCTTAAAAGAGATTTCTTAGACTTACTTTACATCCTGGAATTATTTATGTCCCTAAACTTTACCAACTGGAATATACCTCTTTATTTCCTGGAATTCACAAACAGGACAAGCAGAAGCTGTACTGTATGCCAGTGTGGGTTTGGTCTCGTTTTTTGGGACTGTGTAAGCCTTATTCTCATCTTGCTTAACCGTAGCTTTCATGATTCCCCCTCATAACACTCAAAACAACTGGGCAGTTTGTAATGTCAAGAGCTGTGATGTCAAGCCCGTAAGAGTTTCATGAAAATAGCACTGTGGATGTGTTTAATACTCAAAACCAGGCTGTTCTTTGCAAGGTTATTTTCAACAAGCTCATTTTTGGTTTTAGCTTACTAGAGCTAAAGACAAATGTTCAGTGTTGGACTAAGTTCAGTTTTGTGGTGTAGTAATAATTGTTTTATACTAAACTTTGTGGAATAAAAAGAAGATGATAGGTGGAATGTTGCACTTTTTTTTGATAAGGATCACACTGTTGGGAAATTAAACATGTATCATATTCCTTGTAGTTTCCAACCATCCTATCAAAAAACCCGCTATCTGCTGTAAGAAATATGATTTTAATTTTTTTCTCTATTGGCTTTTGCCACATCAGTGTTTTCCTGTGTGGAATAAATGACTTTGCCCCATGCAACTACATGGGAAGGGTTATAAATATGTTTAAACAATTCTTCACTTATTTCCCTTTTTTAAGAACAAGAGATCCATATTTTCATTCATCTAAGTGTTTCATGAAGTCATTACTGCTGGAAAATAGGATCAACCTGTTTATTTCATTAGGTGATAAATAACTAAAATGTTTGGTAGGAGCAGAACTTCGAACAGGTTATTGCAATGCAGTTTAGGTTTCGGTAATTCCATACCTTGCAGTATAACCAGATCAGAACTCTTGACTTCTAATGTTTCTTCTTTATGCTTCTTTCAGTGGTGCAGGAGTGCTATTGAATGGCTCTTTTGCATTATTCTGTGCCCTGTAAAATGAATTTATTATGCAGCTTCTCCAAATAGGCTAACCAGTTGTAATCTCATTCCAGTGGTGTATGGGTTTCAGCAAAATATGATTACTTTTTTCATAATGCCTAAAAATAAACAAAAAATTAACCTTGGAGCACAATCTGTCCTTTTGTCTGAGGAGTCTTTTTCATTAACTGGAGTTACTCATCATGATGGGTAGGAATTTACTTGTTATAGTTGAGTAATTTAAAACATTAGTTACTTTGAGCCCAAGTAATGTATTTTGGTCTCTGTTATTAATCATTAAAATACTGCTGTGACCCAGCAGGTTGAGGGAGGCAATTCTCCCCCTCTGCTCTGGTGAGAGCACACTTGGAGTACAGCTTCAGCTCTGGAACCCCCAACATTAAGAAGGACATGGACCTGTTGGAGCAGGTCCAGAGGAGGCCACAAAGATGATCAGGGGGCTGGAGCACCTCTGCTATGAGGACAGGCTGAGGGAGCTGGGGTTGTTCAGTCTGGAGAAGAGAAAGCTCCAGGGAGGCTATATGACAGCCTTCCAGAACTTAAAGAGGGCCTACGGGAAAGCTGGAGAGGGACTTTTTACAGGGCTGTGTAATGATTGGACAAGGGGTAATAACTTTAAACAGAAAAAGGAAGAAATTCTTCACTGTGGGGGTGGTGAGGCATTGTGAGGAACAGGTTGCCCAGAGAGGTCGTGCATGTCCCGTCCCTGGAAATGTTCAAGGCCAGGTTGGACAGGGCTTTGAGAAACCTGGACTAGTGGAAGGTGTCCCTGCCCATGGCAGGGGGATTGGAACTAGATGATCTTATCCAACCCTGCACTCTGAGCCACATGGGTATGAGCCATCTTGATCTTGGAAGCCATCATCTATCAGCAAATCCTGAGTCTCAGCTAACAAGCTCTATTCAGAGGGAAGGTTAAGCTTGGGCTCTCATGCCGCAAGATGTCTGCCACTTGTGAGCAGAGTTGGCTCCCACCTGGTCAGAAAGGGCGTAGATTTAGCAATGCATGAGGCTTTGCATCTGTGTCTGTGTTTCATAAAGATTAATCCTGACTCTGTTTGCAAAAGCTGCTTAACATTTTTGTAGCTAAATGGAGGCTGTATCTCTGTCGATGTCAAATTTTTCATCTCTTTGCGTGGTAGTTAATTTTAGAATGATGGTGATCCATCAGTATGACAAGCCTTTAAAAAAGAAAAGTGGGATTTTAGGATGCATTAGGCGACATATTTTGGGCTTAAGGAAATATGAGTATCACTTACCAGACCCTGGAGAACACTTATTTGGAATTCTCTGTGTATTTTGCATATGCGCAAACTTAAGCACAATGAAAGGTGCTTAAGATGATCAAAGGAATGTATTCTTCCAGGAGGAGATTGAAAGAGCTTGTTTTTTCCTAGCCTAAAACTTGAAGATTTAGGGGAAAGGTTAATTACATTATGAGACAAGACTTATACAAGAATAAATGGCTATAAATTGACCATGAAAAAATTTATTCTGAAAGTTATGAAATTACCATCAGAATAAGGATCCATAGTTGTGGACTGCAGGAATAATTATTTATGATGGGGATCAAGTGATCTGGCCAAGAGACTGTATGTTTTGCCTACTTGTTACACCAAAGGTGGTTCCCTCCAGGCCTGTGTAATGGTTTTTTGGGTTCTCAAGTCGAGGGAACTCTAAGCTAGCTCAAGTTCTGATGCATGGAAGGTGTATTAATAAGAGTTTATTTAAAAAATGAATTTTAGAGTGCAGTTTCATGTCAGCTTAAGCAGATTGTGGTGCAGACTGTGGTCTTGCACCCGACAATATTTTTTTCAGCTACTATTCTGTGGCTGCTGGCTTGCGCAGAGCTACCAGGTGACGTGACTTGGGGAGCAGATGTGACTGGAAGAAGAGCAGAAAAAGTTAATGATTCCCAGGCAAGTCAGTGCCTGGGGAGAGAGCAATCTGTAGTACTTTTCCCATACTATGTCTGTACTCCCATACTTTGTAGTACTCTTCCCATACTACCCTTCAAGCAGCGTGGACTCCAGAGTTGCTCTGGGCTCTGAACAGGCACTGGGGTCATACCTCAAACTGATAGTGCCACTTCCAGAGATCTTGAATTTCAGAAGGAAACTAGCTGTCTGTTCCAACAGTAGTGCTGGTAAATTGCTTCTCGAGTAACTTAACGTTTCCAGTGTCATGGAAGATGCATGCTTTTTACTGAATATGGGATAAAATTCTTATAATAAACATACATTCACAAGGAAAGTGCTCATAAAAAGAAAGCTCCGGTGCTAGATAGTCTCACAAGAGTTTGTAATATTTTGTTTCCAGTTAATGGATGTCTACCGCAGTCACATCGCTTAGTGACAGGAGAACTGAATTCATTTGAGTCTAAGTCATTTGAATTTGCATTTTCATAGCCCACTCCTCAGTACTCCAAGTGTGACTTTCACTTTTAGGACAGAGCTATGCAGTAAATGGATACGTAGGCCCTTTAAAAGAGTATTTGTCATCCTTAAAGAATCTGAGTGCCAAATCTTAATAGCATGTCTTACAAAAATGTCTGGAATTCACTATCAGATTTAGAGGTAGAGCTGTAGAGATTGTGTATACTTTCTGAATCTCTTTCCTGATAAAAAGGAGAGGTTAAAGCCTAAAACAGTGAAAACTTTCTCTCCAAAATAAAAATATTGAATAAAAAATTCCCCAAATCATGGTGCTCTAGAAATCAAATTAATGCAAAAGAACTGTGTGTTCTTTAATTTAGTCACTTCCAGAGATAATTAATTCAGTGTATCTTTATGCAATGTTGAAATACCTTTTGTTCATTATGCCAATCAGAGCATAAGGTATTCAGGCTTTTGAGTTGTTTCTGTTCCAATTGGTGTAAAGAAAAAAAAAAATACAGAAGACAAGCAGATCTTCATGTCCAGTGTGTATGTGATTTGATGAAACAACTGCCTTAGGACCTGCTGACACTCTAATTGCAGTCTGCGTAATCAGAACTGTACTTAGAGCAGTGTTCTTTATTCTGTTTAAGTATCCCTCTGTTAATTTCATTTAAATAATTTCCTCATTTGAATCTTGAGTAAAAACCTAAAATCAATGAATAGGCTTCAGTGAAGGCAAAGATTTCGTCATCTCTGCAAATTGTTGTGCTGCTTATCACTTATTTTTCTCCTCTGATGGCTTCCTCCCTACCCATCTTTGTGGGTCTAGTGTTGCAGCACCTGAGATAGAACAGGTTTTAAGATTCAAAGATCTTGGTCTGCAAGATAAAACTACTTTGTCACATGCAGTTTAATTTGCTGTTGGCTGTTCTCATTCTGGTTAGTTTTTTCCCCTTTCGGTTCTCAGCTTCTAGAATCACTGTATTTTATATGAAAATCTGCAATTTTCATATGCAAAAAGCAAATTTTTAGCTCATGTTTTCAGAGAGAAGCTCAGAAACAAATTTTCACTACTCCCAAGTAAATGAGTCAATGAATGAAAAAGAAACCCCAAAACCATACTTCAACTGCCCCTGCAAAAAAAAAAAAATCCAAACCCCAAACCAATCAAAACCCGAATTTCTCAGCAAGTGACTCAATTTTTAAACTTTTGAGATTTTTACTATTAAAAAATCAGTGTGATTTCTACTTTAGCTCTTCTTTTGTAGGCTTTTATATTGGTTTGTTTGCATTTCAAATTACTGTTCAAACTACTGTCAAAGGTAGCACGTGGTCCTACAGGATATTGCCCTGTGAAATGAGATTTGTCTGCATTTATTGTGTTTGGAAAAAAAAAAAACCCTCATGTCTGGGCAGATGGTTTTCACAGGTGTCTGCAGCATTTACAACTCTAAATAACACCTTGCACAAGGATGAATTTCACACCATAAGAATGTGTGTTAAATGCAATTAATATTCTGAAGCTGGTATTTTTGTGATAGTTGAGCTCATACAGGTAGGGCTAGTGAAGATATGAGAGTGTTCACAGAAGAAGGTAAGAAATTTAACTTCTCAAGTGAGGACGTGATCAATCAAACCTGATTGAAGTTGCTTGATGTGCTGAAACTGGGCAAGTCAAAAAGGACATAAAGATTTTTAAATTCTTTGAAAGGTTGTTTCTAAGACTAACTTTCAGTCACTAGCAGAAAATGTAGAAGAACCCTGGTTTTTGAGATGTGATAATACCCAAAGGTACTTGAACATCAGGGGCTTTAATAATTTCCTCTGCAGTATGCTATAAAATTGCCATCCTCTTTTGCTTTCCAGTCCGTGTTCAATATGAGCAGCTTTCTGTGCAAATGTTGAGGTCAGTCAAGGTCACCTACATGTGTGTGCTCTTTTATTAACTGAAAAATAAAAAGGTGTTTCATAGGCTTAGGACCTCATCAGAAGTGTAGTTCTAGCCCAGTGACCAAACTTGCACAGAAGTTACCTGAACTAGTGACATTTACTTATAGTGACGGGTAATAAATTGAGAGAGACAAATTGTCAGGGTATTAAAAATGAGTCTTCACTTGGTATGTTTCTGAAAAGCAGTAGGTTATGAAAAACTTTGATTCTGCTTGTCAGTGAATATGGGATCTGCAGGTCTGAGTAGTCACAGCTCTCTGGTTTGCTTTTCAGACTTATACCCCTTTAGACTTTCATGTTCAGGTGATGTTTGCTGCAAAATTGTCATTCTTTCAAGAATGTGTTTTTTCTTAGCAGTGTGTGAAGGATCCTCTTGTACTAATTGCTCAGTACTTACCTGACTAGATGTGTGAACAATATTTGTGTTCTGAATTCTACGTATATGACATTTAAACATCTTTTTCAGTGTATTTAGCTGAAGTCTTTCTTCAGGCAGCTATCAGCCCCTAAGCCCTCTTATTAAATTCAAAAATACAAAATCTACATGGTGCTTACATTCAGAATGTACTCTGCTTTGAACAACGTTCTCTGCCTTCCATGTGTATCTGCTTGGCTTATCTTTTCAGGGGATTTTAAAAGACTCTTCCCCCCAAAGTGAATAACTTCAACAGAAATTATTTTAATGAAATAGACATTTAGTTCAACAGAAGAATTTTCTTCATGAGAGAAATTAAAAGAATAATTGTGCTTTTAAAAGATAATTAATTAAACTCTCAGTGTGGTGACAAACGTAAAATCTTGTCTGACACGTTGAGAAAAAGAAAGTGCCTGGAATTGCACAACTAGAATAAAATGTTCCATTTCACAGCAAGGCCAAGCCCAAGTCTTGTAATGATTTTGAAGGGAGTAAAGGTCATTTTCTAGTTGCTACATCTGTGTTATGTGAGACTTCTGTATCGGGCTTACAGAAGTTAACTCATGACCTATTTAGATTGCCCAGATTTCAAAGTCAATTTAGACTGTCACAAATCCGATCAAGTAGACATATTCCCTTCTCTAAGGAGTGACATAGATGATGTCCAAAGCAGGCTTTTTATTTATAGCTCTGTAAGACAAGAGTTTCAACTTTAAGATGCTAGTAGCTGGAAGATCAGAACGTGTTTTTCCTCTTACTTGCTAGGTTAATCCTATAGGGGAAGAGCTGTTTGTGGTTAAATTTCAGTGTATATTTCTTGGGCTATTTTTCAGTTATATAACTGCTTCAGTTGTTGCCTGCATCTTGATCAGAAGATTTTTTCCTTCTGCTGTGATTGCATTTTTATGCATATTTGTTCATTTACACCATGACTCAGAAATATAGGTGCTTTAAAAATTCACTGTGTATACAGAAAATGTGTGAGAAAATGCATGTGCCTGTCTTTCTGTGCATGTGACCACTTAAATGCATAGAAGGCTATTTTTTTATATAATCTGTAATCAAGTTTTATGCACAATTTTGAGAGCAGGCTTTGAATAAGTCAGTTCACATTTGCAGACATCTCATACTGGAAGGCCAAAGAGACCCATCCAATTCTCCAAACCCCTATAGTGTCCAGAATCTCCAACAAAATCATATCAATAATTGAATGAGGTATTAGGCACTGTGTTTCTAAGCCTTGGTGAGAAAGGCAGCAGGTATGTGGGTATGTAAAAGTGGGTAACAGTCAAGTGTATTGCACCTTGCTTGGGGTATTGCTTTAAGCCTTTCTCTTCTTTCTTGGTTAATCTTTTGAAGGGAGGAACAAAGAGCAGATCAGGGTAGAAGGCACAGTCGTCCATCTGCTGTGTTTGACTACCACCAGCTTAATTGTCATAAAATATTCTCACAGTCAGCTAGTGCTTCTAGCCAAGCTTTTATAGCGAGTGTCAGGGACCTGAAACAAATGATCTAGCAGTTGGTTTCAATAAGAACTAATGCAGACCAGGTGGGGTACTGCTGCCTTTGGTTTTATAAATAGGATCACATAAAACTTAGTGAGTGAAGCATGTGAAGAGAGTGAGCAGATACTGTAGTACTTTGAGCGAATGGACTATGAGTGGCGGTTAAGAGGGAAACATGCAGATATTAAAATTTTGCAGAACATCTCTCTAGGATCAGGATCAGCATATCCAGATGATAATGTGGTGGAGATAGAACTTGAGAGTGTGAGGTGTTGCTGTTGGGTTGGCAAGGGAGAGGCAAGTTTGTCACCTGCACTGGTGAAGGAGAAAGGAGCCTTCAGCATTCACCTTTGCGGTGTAGGGGAGAACTTGTCCTCACTTTACAGCTGAAGAGCTTTATTTGCAGAATTGTAGTCATGTGTTGAGGATGTCTTGAGTAAACAGACCCATTTGATTAGGGCCACTTGGAAGTTTAGAGCCAATATCATTCAGAACCTTTCTCTTTAACCTTTTAAACTCTTCAGTAATTCTCTTTTCTTACTGACTTTTGTGGTCATTCTTCCCTCCTCATTTAAAAGCTGCCAAGAAAAGAGCCTTTCAGGTTGTCTCCATCCAGGGATAGAACACAAACCTTCAGCGGTGGAGATTAGCATTGTAACTATTTCCAGCCAATTTTATTTCGCTTTTAAGCTTCCTCCTTTAAGGTGTTTCTGTGGTGACAGGTGACTTTGATCATGTACTAACAGTGACACAAACTGTATTCAACTTTAACCTTCAGATCCACCTCCACTATGAGGCACATGTTTCATTTTCGGTCTTCCCTCAGTGTAAACAAGCTTTTGATTGCAGGGAAAATGGACAAACTGTGTCTCAGAGACGGGGGGGGAATAAAAAGGCAACAGTTTACATTTGTTAGCAAAATAGCTCTTTTATAGAGGAAACTTGTGAGGTTAGACTTTTGACCCTTGAATAAAGAATTCCTTCTGTAACTCTTATGATCTGCTTTCTGAAACTAGGCTTTCAGACCCTAATTTAGCAATTACTTAAATTACCTTAAAAGTGCTTAATTGAGGTATATATTTAAGCCTAGCTGTATTCACTCATTTTTAGGAGCAAAACTACATCCTATGTTTTCACAAAGACCAATAACATCCTTTATTGGTAATCCGAACTGAACTTCACCTTGAAGATTAGTATTTTGTAATTCCCATGCCAACCCACATATATAAAAGTGAAAAAAATTTTACATTAAATGCTGTTTAGCAAGATTTGCAAGGGAAGTCTGATGTGATAAATATTTTGTTAAGCATAGAGCCCAACATTTTTTTTTTGTATAAGTACTGAGCCTAAACCAAGTATCATTCCCAGAAGCCAACATGATGGATGAATGAGTATGTGTTAAAAGTCCATTTCTTTCTTTTTTTTTTCCCCCCTCAGGTTCTGCTGCTCGCATGTGCAGAAGATTTAGAATGTGTCCCTGGATTCCAGCAAAAGGTTTTGTATCTTGAACATCCCTTTGAATTCACAGAGGACCAGCCAGTTCTGAACCGTATGTTATTTTCATATATTACTACTGTGCAAAAATCAGAATTTCGTATATATTCATATCACTGCTGCTATTTATCAGAAGGCTTTTGTTTTGTATGTAGGATTTTGACTATTGCTGTGATTCTGTCTGGGTTCCCCTGCACTAGTTCTGTATCTCTACAGACTTTACTCTGTTCCATGTATTAAAGGTGACAAAGTGCTATATATAATCATTTAGGACAATGTGAATATTGTGAAAACTTAGAATCATTCACTTTTTAAAAAGCAAATTTACTCTTTTTATAGCCTTTCCTATAATCTTGGAAATCAGGGCTTCTGTATCAACATTTCACTGTAAATTCCTCTTTTCAACTCAGATTTAGTAACTTGTATCTTAGTTTCATTCAAAGCTTGTGCGAGTCCAAGCCTACGTGAAATTCAGCGTAGGCTGGATGAAGGTTGTGATCATCAGTGACAGTAAGTTTTACCCTATGTGTCATACAGCTGGGATATTCAGTAATATTTCCAGTGACCAGGTGTCACATGATAAAATCCAGGCTGGGGCTGTATACTCAAAGCATTGAACTGAGGGAGATTTAACTGTCCTTCAGTCCTGGAGTCCGATCATTCAGACACTTTAGAGAGCAAGTGTTACAACTTGTTTGTTCATTTTTTTTGTGGCTTTGGGACTTCAAGACTGTCAAACTAAAGCACTGCCTTAGCCAATGATTTGGAAGGCTTACCCTAAGTGCTGCCATCTTTGCATTTTTGCATGTGATATGCATAATAATAGTTTTCGTCATGCTTGGTTGCTTGCTGTTGAACCAGGAATTCTTCTAGGTGTGCTGCATGACAGGGTGGTGCTTGGCATCTACATACAGTTATCTAGATCCTACAGTGGCATACACTGGGATAGTTTCACTAGCAATATTCTCATTAAACGCACCTGAGTCCCCTCCAGATATTACTACTACATACTGATATATTTTCACTGTTATGCACGTTTGGGTGAAGGTATAATACGTGCACACTTGTTCTAAAATAGCATTAACTTTTCCAAATGAAATGTCAGATTAGTTGCCGCAATCTATTGAAACAACTCTCTTAGCACCTGTTAAAGGCTGAATGATTTAAGTTTAAAATAAACCCTTAGGTTAACATTCTTAGTCAAAGCATTTTGGTAAGTTACTTAGACTGAGTTGCATTTCCAGAGGAAATTTAGATCATAAGCAGTAATGCTATTCACAGAGAAGTGAAATCTCTCTTCTAAACTGAAGAGGAATCTCAAACTTCTAATTTCTTTAGGCAATTTTATTTGAAATTTTTATTTTAAAGAGTTGACAGAGATGTAGTTCCTATGTGATTAAAAGTAGAGATTCTTAGAATATAGGAAGTATAATGGATTTAGTAAGCATGCGAAGTTGAAGACCTATGTAAAGAAAAGCAATATTAGTGCGTTAGTGTCAAGCTGAATAAACATCACCTTTGTTGTATTCTTTAGCTGCTTTGGAATTTCGAGGCTCTAGCGTGTCTGGCCAGTTCTGGTGATTTGTGCCTGTCCTTCCAAACACCTAAAGGAGGAGTTGGTTAAGCCAGAGTTGATTGGGCTGCTCTGTGGTGACCAAGCAAATTGCAGTGGTGTGAAACTGGCACGATAATTAAGATGCCATCATTAATGTGAAGAGGAGGGAAGAGCAGGAGGAGATTTAGAAATGCTTGGAAACAGTCTTCGGAATTAAATTATTTTAATAAGCAGACACTAAATTGGCCTAATATGTAATGTTCGACAAAGGCAGGCTGTCGATGCGTGATTCTTGTTAATTCAATCACTCGTAAACAGTGTCCTTCATGCAGCAGCATTAAACCTCTGCACAGTTTCTTCATTTTAGCTGTCTACAGAATTGATATTTTTAATCGTCTGTTAGAATACACTTTGCATGCTCTTGCATCCTTTTATACCTATTACCCAAGAGTGGTGTAATTTAGCAGTTGCATTGCAATGTGAGGCTTACAAGGGCTATGTAAATTAATAGAGCGAGTATGCAAAGCAGGCCTATAGCAGTGATTGTTTTTGTAGTCCTCGATAAGCAAAGGAGCTCCTTAATTCCCTCCTGAAGTACAATAGAACAGTCTCTTTTTTTATTTTTCAATTTAAGGACCTACTGTACATTTTATTGCCAGTATCTCCCTTGTAATTAAATATAGGTTATGGCTGGTTCTTATGTATCACTTCTACATGCAGCAATGTTAATTATATTTTGCATTTACTCATGGGAAGAAGGAAAAGCCCAAACTGAAGGTACAGAATTGTAGCTTGCTGCTTATTCTAATTTGTACTGCGTCTGAACAAAGCTTACTTATAAGTTGGCCATCAGTTACATCAGTCCAGTTTATGCATATCCTCCTTCCTGGAGGAGAATTTCACTGGAATTCTGTTGCTATTTCTTAGTGTTTTGAACATTGTGCTCAGGCTGAACCACTTTTTAAAAATGGTTTATCATTGCAACAACCTCCAGACTTGGACCATTTTATTTTCCTAATTTTGTCATTTGTTTTTCCTAATCTTGACTTTTTTCCCTTTATCTCCCTATAACTTATGTTTTCCTATGACCATAGACAAACCTAGGCATTGCTTGCTCTCCTACTTCTGGTCTGCCCAGTTCTTTTTCCCGAGTGCAGTTTTCTTAAACCAGATGCTCCCTTGATGTAGTGAGAGAGGGATTCATAGAGTCACTTTCTGGAAATACTAGAGGGTCTGTCCACATAATTACTGCTTTAGCAAGCCATTGGGTTACTTGAATTTTCTTCCTTATAGCTTCTTTTAGTTTAGACCTAGGCTGCAATCAGAGACCATAACGATTGCTATGTTCTTGATAAAGTGATAATTGACAGCATTTCATTACAGGTTTTACACCTTTCTTTAACGCTTGTGGCCATGAAATGCTTCCCAATCAGAAGGCTTGTCCTCGGCAAGGGTGACAGGTTGCTGGTAGAGAGAACGCTCCGTCATGCCAGGCTGGTAGAAAGTTCCTAATCAGACTCATCAAATGTGGAAATGTAATTGTGTTACATTAATCATGTTTATACTTAACATACATGAGTCTTAGCTTTTGGGGGTATTTTTAATTGACAATTAATCAAATAGTGCACTTGAAAAATTGAGGCAATTAACATAAAAGTGCTAGGTGATGCGTTGTGCATACTAATGGGGGGAATACATTGCTGGTGATCTAAATGTCAAAACAAAGGAAGTTCTGACCCTTACTTGAAAAGCTTTAATTTGGATGTTAATTAATGGCTGACCTCCTCTGTCTCTTACGTGATAGATTGCATGTTTCAGAGCTTGGGCTGCTTTAAGATCAAGGCTTTGTCTGTCCATGTTTGGGTACTTTTTTATTCTGTGGATTTTAACAAAGACTTTTCTATTCTACCATATTGAAAATCTTTGTTTGCTCATATGATGGGAAATATATTAGTCTGCTTATCATTAATGCTTCAAGGCAGCTCTTCTGTTGTCAAGCAAAGCTGCAGCCTCCAACAAGATTTCCTTTGTTCAAGCTGAGTAATGCCTGTGGAAAGATCAGAGAAGACCATTGTTCCTATTATTACAATATCACGTGTTTACATGGATCATGGCGCCAATCACACTTGTATCAAAACATTCCCTGATGATTCTGTGTGAGATTTGTGATTTATCACATCCACTCTTCCTCCTGATTACTATGCCATTTGACTGTGCAGATGGCCTCTTTCTGTGGCTGTTTCATGCTGTTGTCAATATTATTGCTGCTACTCTCGTGTTTATTCTGATCCACAGAGTGTATGTGGTCACTCACACTTGATCCATCTCCCCCTGCTTCACTGTTCCTGCAGCTTGCATAGAGCCAATGTGGTAGCCTAATTCAAGATACTATAATATGCCAAACCCTCTGTGCAGTTCTAACATGAGGTTTATGTGCTAGTGTTAACTCTTCATGCTGAATATTGCAGGTTTTAGGTAGTTGGAACTACAGGTGGATGGTAGTTGTAGCTTGCAAAAGAACATGTTCAGGAAAAGTAAGAGGTTTTAGCTTAGTAATTTCTTGCAGGGAAAACTGTCTGGACTTCAGGGTAATAGCTCGATAACCACGGGTTTTTCATCTTTTCAGGTGTACATATCTGTAGTGCATCCTTACTGAAACATAGTTGTGGCTTTTCAAAATAATGAAGTCTTTAATGGATTTGAATTCTACAAACATTTTAAAGTTACTTTCATTTTTACATGAATCACTCACTATGGTAAGAAATGTACTTCAGAAAATGTGGAAATCTTGCTTGGTTCCTGTTTGGCGTGTGATAGCAGGTTCTACAGAAATGTGTCTCAACTTTTTTACCCAGATAGCGAAATGCTTTTTGTATTTGATGTGCACATACCCATGTGTGGAACTTGAATACTAGAGCTGCGGTTCTGACACTTGGATTAAGACCAGGTATCTGGGACTCTGTTATGCCATGTGGACAGGAATATTGGTCAGGATTTGAAGCCAGGCATTAGGGGTATCTTTTAATCACCCTATTCCTATTTAAATGAATTGTAGGAAGACAAACTCATGTTACAAAAATTCGAGAAAATATCTGTGGGTATGCAAAATGGTTGCAAAATTGTAGAAGTAATTTTTAAAGTGGGAGATTGGCAAATTTACAACGTGTTTATGGAGACAGAGGGAACAGGATCTTCAAAGGGAAGATCCTTTTGCACTTAATTACCTATGGCATTGCTTTTTAATTGAAGTTTGATGGCTAACTCTTATGCAGAGGGAGAAAGTTGTCTGCGTGTGTATTGTGACTAATATAGAACACCTTGGATGTGTCTCTGAATAGGTGTATGCAGATTGATGCTGCAACACATCAGAATATCTTAGCTATTAAACTGCTTTCACATGCGATTAAAGCAAAACAAAATAGGAAGAAATGATGGTTGAATGCCAAGTGGTCAATGCCTCCCAAACAGTGCATGTCAGCTTATTCACAGGACCTGAGGGGAAGGGAGTTTAAATTAGATGGTTTGATTTTTATGCATGTACATTTAATTAAACTAGTTTTTGCAAAGGTAGGATGTTAGACTGAACAATGTAAAAGAATTATTTCGACTCTAAAAAATGTCTTCAGAGCTAAGTCAAAATCTCTCAGGGATGTAGTCAACTCTAGTAAGAGTAATGGAGGGAATGGAAAAGCCATATGTGTTGGTGAAACCTCCTTTTGACATTGGAATTTCAAGGTGGAGGAAATTATGATCTAAACCCGGAAAGTGTCTTGACTTGAGGAAAGCCATGTAACCCACAAAGCGGGTGAGGATCTTTGCAGTGAGAGTGAATGCTCTGTAATGGGTTGGTCTGGATTTAGGAATATAAAAATAGCAGACTACTTGGTTTGAGACTTTATTTGTTTCTGGAGACTTTCCAAGAGCTATAATGTTTCGCAGATAATACTTTTTTGAAATATGTGTAGGCTTTGGTTGGCTGAAGCATGCCAGCTGTTCTTCTAATAGTCTAAATCAATGACTAACTGCTCGGTATTAGCAGGATGAGTCTCCTGCTCAGTGCAGTGCAAACCTTGTATTAATAATGTCCCTAGGTGCTGCAGTGGAAGACTCCTCTGTTTTCAGTTGGCAATTCCAAAGCAAAAAATCAGATTAACTATGCTATTACTCCTTAACTGATTAACAATGCAGGCTGAGGCAGCCTCGTTCTCTGCAGGCGTATAAACGTGTTGGAAGGGCAAAATCTGTCTTTTAGGAAAGTGTAGGTAGCTTGGCTTTGGACGTGCTCAGCAAGCAAACAGTCTGACACTAATTGCTTATGGTTGGCAAAATTTAACAGAGTCATCTTCCCAAGGAAATGAGAGGTAGAGGCAGATGACTTCTGGTTACAGTTTAGGGTTGGGACTGTGCTGAAGAGGCTACTGCATCAGCCCTGCTTTTTCAGGTGGAAGCTCTTGTCCTCATCTGACAGACTGATGCAACGCAAATTACTACATGCTGAGATGTTAATGCATTTCTGCAGTACACAGCTTTGTATTTTCACAGACTGCATTTCTGACAGAACTTTTAATTTGAGGATCTTAGAAAGGCACCATTCAAAAGACTCATGGGTAGCCAACCTTTTCCATTACATTTCAAAGTGCAGTGTGAACATTTAGCAAGAATTAATGGGAGTATGTGAGGTTAAATCTTCCTTTAAACATAGAATCCCATTTAAGTTAATGAAATCTTAAAGCATGCAAGTATTCTTGAAAATAATTGTATATGTAGTTCACAATTCTTAGCTTTTAGGATTTCCCTTTGCTAATTCAAATCAAATTATAACTTTTCTAATTATGCTCATGCTTCAACTTGCAGTTTTTCTTTCCCTTTGCTTATTTAAAGCAGTCTTTCCTGGACAGCGCAATCTGTAGACATCAGCTCTAGTCTGCTTTAACGGACACATCTCCGTTCTATATAGCTTTCTTGTGGCATGTGATCACTCAGTCTCGCTTTGACAATAAGGAACACTAGCACACTCATGAAGTCTTTCTGAAATGGATTAGATTGAGTGCTTTTTTCTAGCTGGAGGCTAGCGTTCCTGGTTTTGTCTTATGTTTCTGTTCAGCTTATCCACCCGAACCCTTTCTTCTAGAGAACGGAAAGAAAAAGTAACTTTTTGTGGATTGACTCTGAAAACTCTGCTCATTTTGGAATGACTTTGTGCATGTTTGTATGGCTTGTACCTGCTGCTGCTTCTTGGGTAGACAAGTGAGGCTATAGGTAGTGGAGTAAGTGCGTGTTGTGTTTGGCAGTGTGATTATTAACTAAAATGTTTGTGGGGTGGGTTTTTTATCCCTGAAAAAATATCAGTCCTGGTGAGTGGTAGGATTTGCTGAAACAAATTGCCTAAAGAAACCTGCCTGCAAGGGAGGTTATCTTTAACAAAAATCTGAAATACCTTTGCCAAAGAAATCTTTTCAAACAAGGTGAAAATAAAATTGGGAGCCCTGGGAAGGCCTAAAAGACGATTCCCATAGAGATCTGGGATGATGCTTTCTTAAACAGGAGCTCCACTTTCAACACTGGTTTTGATTTGTTTCTTTTCTTAAAAAGAAAAATCAGTGCAACCTTCTCCCTGTCTCAGCTGTGGAGAGAACTGAAGCAGAGCTGAGAGGCCTTTAAAGAAGGCAGCAAACCAGAGCAATACTGGAGCAGCCTACAGGTAGCCAATAGCAAAAGAGAAAGTCAGCACTGAAGTTGTAGCCAGCATCAGTATTGCCTCTGACACTTTTGAAATGCTCACTAGCGTGTATCAGAACTGAAATTCAGGTTAGACTGAAGTAAATGATAATCTACCTGATGCATGGGACCATTCTGCAGCCAGGGATTTGGGTTTATTTTACTGGAGGGCAAATAACAGGTCTCTTGCTCTCCTTATCCACAGTGGTGTGAACACTTTGGCTAGACCTTTGTGTAGAAACTGAGTTGTCCTGTCTTGCAATTTTTGCCAAAATACTGAAAAGCAGGTTGTAGAAAATGGGGCGATTTTTAATTTTGTTTATATTCTAGTTATAGAGTATAACCTAAAAAAAATTATATTCTCTACTAGACATGCTGATAAGAACCATTGTTTGTGTGTATGCACTCAGGCCTCTGCGTTTTGTTTACCACCTTTTGTGTGGCAGTGAACTAGTGGCAACAGAAAAGGTGCGCTCGCTTGCTAGAAAACCAAATTGCCTGGTTACAGGTAAGACTTCTGCAGACTTTATTTAGCTGGAATTTTAATTACAGTGCCAGCTCTCAACTCCTACAATAAAACAGTAGGGAGACCACTATAATTTGACCTTTATAAAACATTAACACCAACCTATACAAAAATATAACTTCAACTTTAAAGAACAAATACAGTGGGAGATGGAATTCAAGGAATTATGAAAATAAAATTTGCATATATTTTTACTTTTGGGAAGAAAAAAAACAACCTATAAAACGTGGTATTGTGGACACCAAAGGGATGTTTTGTGTGTTTGGTTCCCTCTATCAATCTTCTGGTCCTCATACAAAAATGCTACACTGTTGGCAGAAGAACATTTTCACAGTTTTGTGATGCCTCGGGGAAAGCGGTCCGGCTATGAGGCTTAAAATAAAGGATACTGTAGAAACCATATAGGAAATGTTGATGTCTACGAAACTAGAGTCTGTTTCTTTTCCTGGAAGAATCAGTTCAGGAAACTTCAGGTGCCCACTTGTTTCCTCTGAATCTCTTCTTGTCGCTTTTCTGTCTCCTCTCCCTTGCTGTGTTCCCTGGGCAGGGGACCATTCACCACGGTCAGATGCAGTGAATTGTACCCTGGGCTGGTACGGCTATCTGCTGTTAGTAAGGCGTGCCGATTTCTACGATCTCTGTGTAATGCTCTATGCCAGATATACACTCTCACTCTTTCCTTCTCTTCCCCAGTATATCAGGTACGTGGAAAGGGACTCAACCTTTCACCAACCTAATGGCTTGCAGGCACATTTAAGCTTAAAGGTTGTGTTTAAGGGCTGTTGCACGTGGAGCTGTGTGTCTGTATTGCTGTGGGGAACAGCACAATTCCAATAATTGCTCTGTTTGCATTCAAGGAGAGGCTTCCTCTGCCCTCTTGGTGCTTGAAGAAGGAGAGGATGAAATATGTGCAAGAGAATGGTTCCTCTCTTGCAATGTGCAATGCTCAGCCAGGCAGACCTGACAGAAGCACAAGGGAGTTTCTTTAATTCTGCTGTATGAGTTTGTGTTCAAACACGATGCTGGATGCAAGAAATGATATGGAGGGTGGGAAGGCAGCTATTAAGTATCCTGGTCAGGGAACTTCCCAGGGATTTGTTGTGGCTGAAAGAAAAGCTGTGAACTCGGTTGCTTAAGAGTTTGTGTTTGGTTGTTTAGTTACTATTGCTTTGGGGTTGGTTCTTTTGTTGGTTTTGTTGTTGTTGTCTTTAATCTTGACTCGTCTGAGCAAAAGAATTATTCAGCCTGGCTTGTGTTATGGAAAAACAACTCAAGTGTGACAAAAAAAAAAAGGACACCGTGATTTTACAATATTTTTCTAGAGAAATGAAAGCAGTATTGTGGGAGTCATACAGTGTAATTTACAACCAAGGAGCTTGTTCCATTTAAATTTTTAAAAGTTAGGCTTGTGACACAGGAAGTAGTATAAAATTATCTTAAATAATGGAGCTGATCACTCTTCTGATTAATAAAACACAATGTTCCAAATGTTCCGTAAGATGTGGTATTTCTTCTGAGAAATGTCAGATCTTAGGCAGGTAGGCAGAAGCTTTTTGGTATAATAGAATAGTAACTTCTGTCAACTCTAAATCAAAAGAAACTTTATTAAAAATTATTATTACTTCTGGCACTTGTATTTTAGACTTTGCCTTTAACAGCTTCTCCAGTAAAGTTAAAAGAAGTTGAAATATAGACGCTTTAACACTTACATAATAAATCTATTAATGTGTCTGCAAATATTGGGCATTGACTACTTACTAGTGTTTTTATAAGTCAGCATCATTTCCCAGAACTGTATGATACTAACTACAGTTAACTCTGATAATTTAAATTAAATTACTTGATGATGAAAGAGTGCTGGATACATTTGGCTTAACTCTTTCTGCCCCCAAAGCTATGCTTTACATCCTGATTTAACAAGGTATTTAAGCAGCCCCTTAAATTAAGTTCCTGCCACACTCTATACAGGAATTTGACTTTGTCTCAGTGTTTCATAGGCCTAAATTCTATTAGCTTCAGCACAGTTTTTGTTTATGCAAAATGTTTGCCCTTTGGGAAAGGCTTGGTGACAGCAGAACTGTGAGGTGACACCTATGCAACCATGCAAAAGAAAAGGCATGCAAGTCTCTTAGCATGTGTGTTTTCTGTGCCGGACACAGGTGGAGTGATTATGCTCAGAACCGTAAACATGGCAAAGAAGTTCAGCTTCCACAGAAGAATGCTGTTTCTGCTGAAGATTGGTTTTCCAGCATGAGCCTGTGCCAAAACTCTCATCCTTCCTAGCTGCAAGTGCTACTGGATTTTAGATAGCTGAGCAAACCAATCTAGACTGGTCTTTTTTACAGTTGCTTAATGACCTCTTAAACATAATGAAGCTCTGGACAGGGATGAGCACTGCCAAGAGGTGGAGGAGGCTGGTGCCCCACTGCCTGCTGTACATCAGTGAGAGCTTCAGGAAGTCAGGCTGCTGGCAGGGATCCTGCCAGGGAAGGCTGGAGAAGGCCTTGCTAGAACAGCTGGCAGTGCCCCCATGAGACCTGTCTGACTTAAATGTTTAATAAAGATAGGGGTGTTTGTTTTAAGAAAGATTATAGGCTGGGCTTAATGCAAGATGATTGGAAATGGGAGGTTGCAGGTAAAGGTCACAAAGCTGTTCTCTCGCTGGCTTTACTACTTACAATGGTCTCTAATGCCAGGTTTATAATACAGTATTTCTGCTAAAGCTGGAGCTTTAGAAAATCTGGTGGCAGCCCCTGCTTTTAATTTGTCCTCTGTGCAAGTATCTGCATAAATTTAACAGAGTAATGCCAGTTTAGCAATGGTGGGGGAGAGCCAGTTTCACTTGATGACATCTCGAGTGCTTATTTCCATCAAGGCTTCAGGAATAGTGGCCGCAAAGATCATTTAAAGAGCTTATTTAGACCAAAAGAACCTTAGAAGGTACCCAGGTACTGTATGCTTTGCACACACCTCCCCCCCACCCAATCCCAAATAAAAATCAACTAGACTCCTACCAAAACAAACAAACAAAAATGAACACCACCCCTTCCCCCCCAAAAAAAACAACAACCCAAACAAACCGAAAAACCCAGCAAATCCTGAATCGAGGCCTCAAAGGAAGATTTGGTTGAACACAACATCCTAGACAACAAACCTTTGATTCTCTTTTTCCTCTCCTCTCATCTCTGTGACAGTCTTCAAGAATCTTTGTGGCAATCTTTGAGATCTTATGTCCCACAAGGTGTTTTCTCACCAAGGCTTTCCTGTGGAGCAGAGCTTATGCTTAGATCTACAGGTGTCATGTACCCGGGAGAATGAAATCATTTAACTATGTACATATGCCCCTGCTTTACCTTTCTGTTGGCTCTTCCTTTAGTTGAAACTCTTATACTTCAAAGGGATTAATTACGTGAGGATTAATTGAGTGACTCTATAGCCTGGTAGTTTGCCCATTTCCATATGAGTGAAGGTTGTTGTCTCGCTCCGTGCTCACCCGAGTGCTTATGCTTTTTTAATGCTTTAAAAAGAAAAAAATAAAAACCATGAAAAGCATTAGTGATTTTTTTAAAATAAGTATTTTTATAGGAATTTTAAGTATTCAGAGAGCTGGAACTGGAACGTGCTTATGATGTGTGCAGGAGAGTATTTGGATCTAATGATTTCAAACAATGTAGAAACACTTCAACACCAGCTTCAGCAGGAAGCAGAGGAAGAAAATGCCTTGTTCTCTAGATTTTTCAAGCCACATGCTAGACCAGTGTTCCTGTGATTGGCCTTTTTTTTTTTTTTCCCTGCAATGATTAATTGGATGCAACTGAAATGGCTCTAACAAAAGGGAATGACACAGCTTGCTTTGTTAGGAGAGTTTTATAAGATGTAGAGGGGATGGCACAGGTTCCAGTAGCTTTGAGCAAGCAGAGCAGCTGAACTGGAGCTTTCCAGATCCTTGTGGAATACTGGGGTACATGAAGAACATCATGGATCTTTCTCCTCCAACTTAGAGTTTTGTAATTCTGGAACCTTACTTACTTTTTCCACGCTTGTTAAAAATTCAACCTTTGTTTGAGGAATGCTTTCTGTTGCATTGAACAACCTGGGTGGTTTTGGCTTTGGTTTTTTTTTGGTGAGAAAATTATTTTTCTCTTGAGTATGGTTCTGACGGAATGTTTTCCCTCAACACGTCCTGCTTGGCAGCTGAACCAAAAATGAATTATTTGCACAGCTCTCTAATGGTGTCAGTAAATTGATTTCCATAGAACCCAAGACTGCATTTCCTCTCTGGAATGCCCTAAAGTGATCCTCACTGATGATAAGTGACAATAGAAATATTGCAAAGAAATTAATAACACAGATGTTGCTATGAAATGAGAAAAGCAACATGGATGCCCTTGAAGGATCCTGAACATCTCTTCCTTTGCACATCATCTCCTCCTTGTTCATGAATAGATTATAGGAATGCTATGCTCTGATTTATTTACCATCTGGCTTACTCTAGTAAGAGCAGTGTTATCAAAAGCGAAGAAGGTTATGTAGCTGCGTTACCTGGGCCTGCCATGTTGCATACCAGCAGGAGACACGCATGGTTGGTCATCTGGGGTTTTTTTCAGAACAAAGCTTAAAACCTCAACTTGAAGTGATAATGGTTGATTTTCTTGTGATCAGTGAATTTAGCAAGCATGTGCTTCTTCAACTGGAAAACAATGGAGAAATCTTCTCTTGAAAGAAGGGAATGAAACAAGGATGATCAAATTATCTTTACAGAAGAATTTTTGAATATCGGTATCTCATTTGCTTCTAATAAATTAACCTGCTGCTAACGATCCTTTTCTGCCATGCTGAAACTAGCAATGGTGATTACCAGTTCTACTGTCAAAACTGACCTCTGCAAAGTCTGGTCACTAACGAATCCAAGTACTGTCTTGTGTACTTCCCTCCCAATTTTGTGCTAAAACCATCTAATTAGAAGGATTGGAGGACCTGAAACAAAGTGGGGGAAAACATATATTTCCCCCCACCTCCCCAAAAAAAAAAAAACAAAAGAAAAAAATAGGAATACAAGTGAGTGTTTTGATCTCAAGCTTCCAGGGGTTTGGTAAAAAAACTCCTGTGATATACTCCTGAAATCTTACAGGAATCGTAAAAAGTGCTGAACACTGATCTGTGAATGCTATTTGTAGCTGACTTCACGTAGCTCTGTTCTACTTTGGAAAGCAAAATCAGTTGCAGATGAACTTCAGCAGGGCGGTGTTGAAGTGTGTGACTCGGCACTTGCTCAGCTATTTCTGCCAGCCTTCTGGGAAGGCCAAGAATTGAGATGGTTATTGTCAATAACAGTGCTAGCCTGGAAGTACCATCAGCAAGCTAAGGAACACTTTCTCACCTTGTCCTCCAGCGCTTCATGGAAAAGTAAATTTTAAATTAATATCGGTGTAAAAAACCCTAAAATTTATCTGGAGATTTAGATGGTCTCTACTCCACCTTTTTCTTTTTCCAAAATAATGCTGTCGTTGCTTTTACTGTGTTAGCGGTTCCATTTTGAAATCTGGAACAGGTTTTTTTGTAGTCTAGAGACAGTGTGTTTGGAATGAGTCAGTACGGTGTGATTGAAGCAGTGAGGGATTTCATTGTTTTTATCCATAATCTTTGAGCTACATTTAATAGCCCTTTATAATAATCTTTCCAATATACTGAATTATGTATTGATTCTTTAAGTACTTTCATTGCAGAATTGCAGAAGGAAAATGGGCTTTTAGATGCCAACCCCAAATTTTTTTACACTTTTGAATATACTGTTCCATATAATTCTGTGAGGACTTAATCACATGGGGTTTGATTTGAGTGAAACAACTCTCATTGACTTCACTGAGAGCTAGCTGAGGCTTGGATTGAACTATTGCCACATTAATGAAAGTATAACGACTGCTGTGATTAACTTTCCAATCTCTTTCAAGACCTTGTATTTTAGCTCCGCTGTGCATGTGGTCCTGCTACATCTATCAGTAGGTGGGGTACTGCAATCCCCAACTGCAGCTTTCAGGGAGACACTTGTAGACTTGATATTAAAAGTAAAAATTACTTTTAACTGCAAATTTTGTTGGAGCTGTTGCAGATGCTGTGGGTTAGAGGAGGAGTCTGGAAGATGTTTGGCTCTGGACACATGGGCTCCTTTGGCTGAAGTTCCAGGGGTTAACAGCTTTGTTGCATGCAAAGGTCTCTGATCATTTATTTTTAGTGTCTGCTGTAAAAGAAAGTAAGAGTGGCATTTAAGAGAGACAAAGCACCTTATTAAAGTTAATGCCTTTGATTTGCTTTAAATCATCGCTAATCCATGTGGACCTATCATAATTTATACCTTGCTTGGTCACAGCAATAAGTCTAAAATTGTCATGTAATCTGCATCAACGCTTGTGCACAAGAGAAATTACATGTACCGCTTACTAAAGTTGGCATCACAGTATTAATCTCATTGCTTAAAAGGTTACTTTCAGCTTAATTGGTGTATCTCATTATTTATATTGTTAGGAAAAAAAGGATTAAATACCAGGAGAGAAAGATAACAGAGGTTTTGCTTCATAAGATAAATAAAAATCAATTTCTGTTTGTTTCTAAACATGATAAATGTGCCTAGGTTTTTCAGTCTTCCTTGCTGCCCCCAAAGTCTTGAGCCTCCTGGGGATAATCTTAATAGGATAAAATGGCCTTGGAAAAGCAATTAGCAGATTCCTATGAACTGGTCCATGCATGTGCCATGCTCAAAACCCTCCTGATTAATGCTCATCTTAATTCCACTTCTTGGGGTTTATTTACTCATTTTGTGTGTGTATTTAGTTCCTTTTAACCCTACTCTGATTTGAAAACATATCGCTGCGTTTGGACTTCACGTATAGCTGCGCTTCTACCTGCTGCTCTTGTGAGCAGCCAACAGTTTGGCTGGAGGCTGGTCACTCATGCACCTCTGCTTGCCTGGAGCAGGAGGTTTGAGTCCCAACAGTCCAGGACTATTTCTCGTTACATGGTCTAACTAATGAGCTTGAGTACTTCAGTTTTGGGGTAGGATTCTTAGGTGGACACAATTCTTCTCAGCATAGGAGGGAGAGTGTTATATAGCACTCTGCAGACATTAAGTATCTGAAGATACTTTGAACTGGGATCCACGGTAATCAAAATACCACAATCACTGGTTGGTATTAGATTTTCATAAGGGTATGATGCAGTGGTCACATATGGGCTATGTAGCAATAAAATGTGATCTGAGATCACAATCAATATCATGTCTGAGCAATACCAATAATTAATATTGTAATGATGCTTATGAGAAGTGGGACTGGCAAGGAGTTCACTGGGCTTTTTAGGATGAAATTCAGCACCTTGTGTCAGCTCTTGATTTTATTTCAGAGGATTTGTTTTCTGAGAGGCATACAACTCCCACTGTAACAAAATCCAGTGGAAAGCTCTTCTTTCTTCATGTATGCCTTATGTGCTATATCCATTAAAATGATTGATTTGGTTTTTTTTAATCTTTCCTATGAAAAATTCAAGCATTTGTCACTCCATACATAGTCTTTATCTATGGCTACATTTTGAGAATTCCAGGAAAGCTGGTTTCCTGTTACAGCATCTGCTGGAAGACACTCTGATTTATATTTAACTAATGTTGCTCCTTGAGCACTGTAGCTTCTCTGTTCAGAAATACCTCCAGGAGGCTTTGGAACTCATGTGCTTGAACACCTTTTGTGAGCTGCACTTATTTCTTTTATGTTCATTTCAGTCTTTGGAAATTAGTACAATGGGGAAAGCGAGGTCCCTGGCACCCACCTGCTTCCTTGAGCTCAAATGCTCCAAGCACCAGCCCACATACAGACCAAAAACAAGCAAACAGATCTGACCAGAAGGTTTCAGCAAACAGCATGTCCCTCTTGTTCTAAAATTAAATGAGATGCAGAACCTATCTCAAAACAGCCTGTTTGTGGGGAATAGAGAGGGGAGGCCCATTACTGAAATTGCATCCTATTTACACCTTATACAGAAGCATCCTGTAGCTGGTAAATAATTCTAACTGCTAGAAGTAATATGACCTCTGAGGCAGGGAATATCTTCCTACATCTGTTTTCAGTTAGTGAGAATCTTAGTAGATCACTGCTGGAGATAAATAGATATCAGTACATTTTCCTGCCTTTACAGTAATTAAAATGTTGAAAATATTAAAATAATTCAATATATTATTGAAAGATAAACATAAGCGGGGCACTTAAGGCTTGGAAATGTTGGGCTGTTTCTCAGAGTTATTTGGGGGCACTTTGTCCTGTGCACATGCTGCTGCTGCAAATCTGAGAACCTGATGCTGAATGGACCTTTCAACCCAGATGGTTGTTTTCAGCCCATCATACTAAAATACCCTGAATAGTTATGGATCAGATCAGAACTGAAGTCTCTGTCAGCACCTGTGGTCTTACTCCTTTATGGGCTCTCTGAAGATCTTTGCTGTGTTTTCTACTGGGACTTGCTTTTATTTATTCTCTGTGTATTGATCTTCAGCTGTCAGCTAATTTACAGGCAGTGTTCAGGCAGCACAGTGTGTCCACAGGAATTCACAAAGTCGTGTCCGTGCTGCTCGTTAATGCACTACAGCTACATCTGCAGTAGTAAATTGAACATGCCTGGGACTGCTCAATGGGGCTAGGGCCAGTTGGCACTGAACTGCCTGTATCGATACCATTAAATTCTCTTACTTCTAAAACAAGGGTCGCTGCATGCAAACTGTCTGCTGGGTCAGCTGGATCTGCTGATCCTTGACCCATGCATGCTCTCAAACTGGGTCTGAGAATATAGACAATTAGGCTGCAACAGGGAAGCACAAACAGAAGATGGATGGAGCAGTACTACACAACATCGTGAGTTTGGGTGTAGCTCTTAACAGCATGTGCCAGATGTAGTGGGTGTCTATTGAGGATTCAATGTGGAGGGAAAACGTAAGAGCAGCAAGAGCTGGAAAAAATGCACAGGAGTGTTGGAAGTGTGTATGATGAAGTTAAGACCCTAGAAAAATCACTGCTTTTCCGTGGCCCTGCTCTTGCTTGGTTAAGTCACTGAGACTGCTGGCAAACATATGCCTGTGTAGAATGCTGACTGGAAGTTTAGCTAATGATCTGTTCAGCTCTGGGAGCCGTACACCGATCGTGAAATATTTGCTTCCAATAGTTAACTGTTTTGTAGTTTGGGGGTTTATTTTTTTTATTCTTTTTGTTCTTTTTTAATCCTTCTCAGGCATATTGACAAACATGGCTTTCTGCTCTACTTTTAAAATTGCAGCTGCAAAGGTTCCTTGAGTTATGCCAGTCATTTGCAGATGTTCTTCTGAAAGCAATAATTAGACTTTCTTGATGCCAATAAATTACAGAAAAATGCTAGATACACTCTTATCTCTAAAAAATGTGTGCTGTGGCCGCAATGCATCAAATACTGCTAATATAATGATGACCTTTTAAAAGAAAACACATTATGCTGTAGCTGTCTTCATATTATAACTGTGGAATGCTGGTATACAAAAGTCAAGCTATTAAACAGTGGGAGAAATGGAGTGAAAATAATGTGTTTTGCTTTTGTCTGATATTGCTGTTCTGATAAGTACATTCTTCTCTTTTTTTTCCCAGTATTGAGTCATTCTCTTCTTGAAATCATAAAACACAGAGATAGATCAAATACAAGGTAATATTTAGAAAAGACAAATCCTACTGAGTTTTGAGGAGTTGGGTCAAAACCCCAATGACCAAAAGCTATTGTGCAATAGCAAACACAAGCAGAACTGTAGAGGAGGAGAAGCAGGGTGCTTGTCCAAATCCTCATGGTCAAAGCACTAGGAGATGAGGAACAAATATCAATCTAGAGACCAGGCACTTGCTCAGAACTAAGAAGACTTCTGTTTACTTCCCAGCAGCCACAGATTTCATGTGGGTAGGTCATTTGCAACAGGACCCCCAAAAGGTGTTAAAGTACTTCTGATGACCTGTGCCTAGGTATTCATCGTGCTGTCCATCGTGCAGATGTGGACTCGTATTTGCAAGTTATTTGGTGGCTATGTTGGGAAAGCTAGAGAATAATATTAACTGCAGGTGTTGAGTAGATTGTTGCAGATATTTGCTGGAGAAGCAGGACTTAATTCCTAGGGCCATCATTCTGATGCCTTTTCTACCAGTTTATTCACTTGGAAAAGATTTTTTAATTTTTTGTTTTATTTTTCTTATCTCTGCAGAATAAAAGGCACTTCCTTCTCTTTGGCTATCTGTCTCCTATTAGGGTGGCTGCTGAGAGACAGACCTAGTCTAAAAAGTGTGAGCTTTAGGAAGCTACGTTTAAGAGAAGGTGGCTGTGCTACTTGGCATGGTGCTGACATAACTATTTTAATGTACTTCTGGGGAGGGGAGGGGAGACTTTAGGTGTTTGATATGACTGCTTCTCCAAACATTAATTTTTAGGTTTGATCTCAGTGCATCTCATTGTCAGCTTAGACTCTGTGGTGCGACTACAATATGGAGCAGATGTGTGTGGTATTGCACGTGTGGAGGCTGACAGTAATTTCTATGCCTTGGTGTGTGTCTGGTGGAATGTTCCGTGCAGAGCGAGCAAGAAGGAGGCCTTGCTAACTGCGAGCAGCATGTCTTTTATTGCCACGCTGTTTGCAGTGTAGGTAATGCAAGATTGTGTTGTGTTTGCACAGGGAGTTAAATAAGCACTTCATGCTGTTGTGATTTTCCTGGTTTTCACCACAAAGAGCTTGCTGGTGGCTTGTCAATCAGCTTTTACTTTGGTGCTACTGATTATATAGAGAATCATTAAAAACTAACCAAAGTTTCAAGACTGATATCAGATAAGTCAAAAGGTTCTAAAACATTGTGTTTATTTTCTTGCAAGACAAAGGTTTCTCAGAAGCCCTTTCAACCCGGAGGATCAAAGGGAACGTTCCGTTTGTAATGTGTACCCATCACTGCACACTTCGTTTCACTTTAATTGCCGTTCTTGTTGGCTGTCTATTAACAAAACCCACCAGGCTCTGCAGAGGATAACATTAATTTAAGTAATGGACAAGGTTGTGTGAAATATATTGCTGAATAGAAGTCATTCAGTGTTTGAAGACTTAATCTTAGCATGACTTTTGACTATTATTTGTCCCTCCTTCCTAACACATGCTAATTAACAGCAGTGCTCTGCCCCTGTAGTCAGTAGATGTTGAATTGGCCCCATTGAGAATGGGGTTGCTTTCTTGGGCTGCTCTCTTACAAAGGCTCCCAATCTCTCTTCCAGCTCAGTCTGCCTGGAGGAGACCTAATTTGGAAAGACTATGTTCTCTAGAGCCTTTTTCAAATTAACAGCCCTCAAGCCTCCCAAGTGAGCTCTTAATTTCAAAATACAAATGAAGCATTCCCACATCCCTTACATCTCATTGGTCTGGTAGTTCTATGGACTCCATGGTAGCTGGTGGTGAGACCAAATATACCAGTTTTATCAGCAACACTTTACATCAAAGCTCTTGTTTGCATGCCTGGCAGTTGATTTGAGCACGAATGGCAATGCCAGCACGTGCCAGGCATGTCTGGTAGGTTTCTAATGCGAGGTTCAACAATATGCATGTTCTCAACAGTCAGAGCTACTGCAGATGTGCAAGGCAGCTGATCTCTGCCTGGCAAGAATATTGTGTATGTGAGAAGCCTTGCTGAAGGAACTGGTTAACTGAACTTGCCTGGGCTACAGTGCACGCAGAGTAGGTCCTGAGCTGTGTAATGAGCAAGTTCAAATGCTTGCAGCGATTTTTCTTTTTTTTTTAAACTCATCTGTATTTGTAAGGTTAAGGCTACTCGATTTGAATTAGCTACACTACAGAACCGATGTAGTGAACACCGTTAACTGCTGCGTAATGCTTGGTCTGTCAATAAGCTGAATATGCTGACAAAACCAACTTGCTTAATAATTACAAATGGACAAAGCTTAAGTGTTCTTTCCCTTTTCACAGGCCTGTTCTGCACTTCTCAAAAGTCAATCTTTTTCTAGACAATTATTGTTAGATGGTATAAATTTAGCAGTATCAATCTCTAAATTAGTGTTTAATTTGTAATCCTTGTGAATGAAAGTCATCATTTGTGGGTAACTACATTGTTTGTAGTTGTGCATTCTCCATTCATGGTGTAGAACAGTCTTCTGGTAACTTTTAGAAATCTTAATCACAAGATAAACTGCTGTCATTGTTCTGACTTTTCTTTTTAGCAAAAAGCCTGTTTGATAGAGTTTGCAAATGGACTAGTGAAAAGTTCAGGATTTTTTTTCAATCTCCATTTGAAGCTTAGAAGAAATAAAGTTTCAAAATGTCTACTTGTTTTATGACTTCTGCTAGATGTTTGCCATCTGTGGTAATGCTTGGCATCTGCGAGGGTGAAGATACAGGCTCAAGGTCAGCAAAACTGAAGATTTTTGTAAGACTTTTCTAAATTGGCACTTAATTTCAAAACACATAGGGAAGAACTGCTGATGTTGTTGGAAGTCATGGAACATGATATAAAACTTCAGTCTCCATGAATGTTTTTATCCATTTTATTTTGAAGAAAGTCATGGTTATCTGTCAGGCTAAAGCCAAGTTCTGTTCTAAAGCCTAATGTTGAGAGTGCTGGCCATTTGGGGGGGAGAAAAAGTAGACTAAGCAGAAGCTCATAGGTGTGTGTGTGTGTGGTTTTTTTTTTTTTTTTCTTTTTAGTCCAGAGGGTTTTTCCTATCAATGCTGGTCTCTTATGCAGCTACTTTATTTAATCGTCTGTCCTCATTCAAAATATTTGCTTGGTTACAGAAGTTATTACTGTATATTAGGAAACTTTATTTTTATGTATACAGTAAACCTTGCACAGATTACTTTCCTCTCTAGAAGAGTAAATTACTTTCCTCTGTCTTGTGTACTGGGATGTTGATCACACAAGAATCCTGAACTGTACATTTCCACGGTGTGAATAGTATTGGGTTTTTTATAACAAACTACCGAAAAAACCTCAAACCAAACATCAATATTTAAAGTTTTGTTGGTAAACAATTCTGTGAAGTGTTCCTAAATTATTTATGGTTATAGCCTGTAATTATTAATGTACCTTAATGGACTTAGTATAAGTGCAAAAGTGTAAGTACCCTTAAGGTTGCCTAAGCATTTGTGTTTGACTTACTAGTTTTAACTTCTCACATCTGAGACATTTTTCTCCAGTTGTAGCCTGTATTTTTGAGTTTGCATTTTATTTTATCTTAAAACAAGCCCCAAACCAAACAGAGCAAAACACTCTTCAACTGAGAAAGGAAAACAGGTATTTTTATATGCAGCAGGAAAAAAAATGCCCATTTTCTTTCTGTAAAAACAAATCTTCTGTAGCGCACAGTTCAACCAGTGTAGGAGGACAGCTGAAATTCAGTAATGCAGAATTACTCGTGGTTAAGAAATGTTTTTGTCTAGGTGAAAACTGGTTTTGATTTGTCAGGGCCAGAGGACTTTGTTTAAATAAATAAAAAAATATATAGTGTGTGTTTGTGGC
This sequence comes from Bucorvus abyssinicus, assembly GCA_009769605.1. Classification (NCBI taxonomy): domain Eukaryota; kingdom Metazoa; phylum Chordata; class Aves; order Bucerotiformes; family Bucorvidae; genus Bucorvus; species Bucorvus abyssinicus. The sequence continues at coordinate 17,857,834 of CM020040.1, forward strand.
TGGCTTCATTGGGCGGTGTGGATATAGCCCTCTAGAGGCTTCAGTACTTTATGAGATCCAGGCTCAGGTAAAACTAGCTTATTTTCTTTGTATGTGGCATCATGTCATGGCTGACCCAAAAATACGCATCGTTGATTTTTTTTTTTCTCTTTCAATACAGTATGATTCTAAAATGCTAGAAAAATCTGTATATTATCTGAAAAGTCAATTCTTTCAATAAAAACACCAAATGCCAAGGATAAGTTAACATGAAAACTCAGCCTTTTTTTCCCCTCTAAAAATGTTCTATAATTGCATAGTGGCATCCTATTTGTCAGTGGAAATTTCTTAGTTATGTTTTCTTTTGAGAGCTCGGTGAAATTAGTGTCCATGAAATTAATTTATATCTTAGATGCCTTTTAGAAGGTTGTAGAAAAAACCGTTGCCTTCATATTACTGTGAAATCATTCTAAATAATTGTTCTAAATGGTATTAAAAAGCTCCAGGATAGAGAAGACTGAGCATAAGGATAAAGGTCATATATAATTTCTCCTCTGCAATTCAAGTGAGGCAATTTGACATTGCACAGTCAACTGAAAGGCATCTCTTGCAGTGGAATAGTTGGAGGGTGAATAACATCATTCTAACTGCTTATTGCAAGTCCTGCTTCGAGTGGCAGTTTGTCTAGAGAGACTGTCTGTCCCTCCGACTACTGATGTACCTGGGGAGTGAAAGGTAACCAAAGGAAACACTGCAATTAAGTACTAATTGAGAGATGTCCTGTATCTATGAAACTGCTTTTGAAACAGATGCTGAATGATTTGCCCCTGCCTGGACCAGTAAGACATCTACTGCTCTCATAGTTAGCATTCTTGGCACATCATTTGTCTGTTCATAGCTTTTCCAGCACACGTTGAAATTCGTTGTGATGAGGGCTTTAGACTTTTCCCTGGGTTACTGAGAAAGAAGGAAGGCTCATACATACCAGTGGAGCAACCTGCACAGGACTCCAGAAGGAGACCAGATAATGCAAGACTACAGAAGCACTGAAAAATCAGACCGAAATGTGGTACCTCTGACTAATTTTCTTTATAAATCATTGTGTTAGAAACACGGAGCCTTCTGCCTGTGCAGCATGTCAAGCACAGCGGCAGAAATCAGTCCAGCAGAATCCACTGCCAAGAAGGGATGGGTTGAAAGTGCAAATAAAACAACACCTAGAAGCAAGCCAAACAAGCTGTGCGCTGACCTATGGATCTTTGAGGGTGTTGGATTGCAAGACGAGTGACAAACTGCAAGAGGATTGGAACTGCTGCTAGATCATGTGTTCGTCCAGACCTGGAAAGGAAGGTGATGAAAATAGCATGCCCTTTCCCTTTTTCTCAGAAAGAAAAGAAATCAGAGAAACAGTATTGCCTGGAAACCCTCAAACCATTATAATAGCGATCAGCTTCTGGGGAACGGTCTTCAACAATTTGGGGAATGGATACAAACTAATGGCTAATGTTAGAGAAGAGATCTGCAGGACCAAGCGAAAGTGAGACAAATGTGACAGGCTTGGGAATCCAGCCGTTGTGAGAGCGGAGATGCCCAGTCCTGAGTAAACTTGTCAGGGGTCAGAATCCTGTTTTGCCATAGAAGGAAGAAAAGCAACTGTAACATGCAGTAATTGAAAGAGGTTTCTGGTGGAAAAGGAGGGGGATAATGAATGTTTTGTCCTATCCCAAACATTCAAATGACAAACAGATGCCAAACTTCCAGCTGTCCTAACTGCAACCAGGCCACTGGTTCAAATACCAGTTTGCTGCCAGCTGGCCTCTGGGCTGTGGCTGCAGAGCCCAGCAGCACTTGTATGCAGAATTATTAGGCTTGAGAAACATGATCCCTTAGGAATGCATGGCAAAATCATTCCAAGGCCAATGCATAGATAAAGTGCAGTTATTATAAAAAGCCCAAGTGATTCTCCAGGGTAAGCAAAGTTGGAAAACTTCTGTGACTTGAATGGAAAATGTCCTGTATTTCACAGTAATAGAGGAGAGAGTTCAGCCTGCAGTGATGCATAAAGTATATGAAGGTTCATTAAACAGTATGTGATGCAAGCTGACCTTTGCAAGACAGATATTTATAAACTATTTAAAGAGGGGACAGCAGGACTGATCAGGAGAAATTGTAAAGCTGAGAACCGAGCTCCTGAGTTTCAGATTGGTGTATCTTTGTTTTAACAGCGATTCCTACTGTGTGGGGTTTTTTAATCCTTAATTGTTGTTTCCAGTGTATACTGTAGGCAATTATAGTCACAGATTTACTTTTTTATTTGCAGAAAGGGCTTGAATATACACTGTGCATATTAAACAGTCACCACAGTGCTTTTTTATCAAAACAGATGATTATGAACAGAGTACAACATGTTTTTCAGCTCACTTGTGTTGGATTAGGAGCTTAATATCTTTCCTCTTTATGTTTATTTTAAGATTCATTCTTTAATCTCATTTTCATGGAGTTAAAGATTTTCTTTTTTGCAGCTTTTTTAGTTTCTCTGCTTGTCACCTTTACTGGATATCTGAATCACACAATATTTCTGCTTAGACTGACTCTTACTAGTTCAAAGCCGAGCAACGTGTTTTAAATTGATCAAGGTTTCTGAAGCAATTATAACAACTGCTTTTGGAGGACACAGTTGCAGTTTTCATTTTGATACTATATGAAAGCACAAGTTTCTTCAAAGCTTGAAATGTGAGCCAGTAAAAGGTAGCTGGTAATTATTCTCTAATAAACATAGTAGGAAGTACATGGAAAACCTCAGGGGACATATATATCGCCTGCAGAGTGATTAATAAAAATCTCAGGACACTTAAAATTCAGCCTGAAAATAAATGTGTCTCTATCCGTGTATTTGAGTCCATTCCAAATTGACAGGTTTGTTGTGATCAAGTTGGCTATTTGCTTACTAACTCTTCTTTGCTCGTTATCTTTGAACAGACTATTGCACCTTAGGCAAAAATTGCTATTCATTATCAGTTCTTAACTTCATTTATAAAATACTTTGTTTCAAATATCTGCTTTTTCTCAATCCCAAATAATTAAAGTTTTAATTTTCTATTTTAATTTGTTTTGCTTGTAAACATTTGAGCATAGGTAAAAAGTATTGAATCTCCATGAAATAACCACCCACCCACAAACAACTGGCCAAAAATTCTATCCTTGTGAATGATTTGCATTATATCTGTTAGTTTTTCTGGTCTGTAATTATCTCTTCAGAATGCATTTTGCTAAATCAAAGGTGTTTGTTGAACGATATAAGCAGAAGACAACAACACGACAGCTGGAATCCTCGAGAAAAGAGCAGAGAAACTATTTATTATACAAGAGCCTTTTCCCTGGCTGCACTCAGGCTGCAAGTGGAGCAGCAAGGCGAAGGCCTGGTTCAAAAGGGAGCATTAAACCAAAACTGGACCCTGAGGGGGAGGAAGTGAGAGGGAGTTTACGTGAGCAGTCGTTTTGTTCAGGGATGGTGAAGAACCTGACAAGCATGCAAGGTGACAGTGTGACCGCAGCACGCATGCTGCGGTTAAGTCTTGTAAACCAGAGATGGAGGTAATTGGACCAGGAGAAAAGGATTCCAAACGCAGGAAAAGACTGAGCGCAGGGAGCAGAAAGGTAGACTCAAACTTCTGTAAATTTGGGTTTTCTCTTCGCCTGGAAGAGTAATGAATTTGCTTTGAGGAATTTATTTCTGTGACATCCACAAATACGGACTGTCATGACTTTTCTGAATGGAGAATCACTGTGGATCAGTTTAGTTGGTCTTGTTACTGTCCAAGTACTGAACTCTGGAGTACTTGCTTAAAAGGAGCACAAGATGTTAACAATGCAGTTTACGTTCAGCCTCTGATGAAAATGAAAGTTGTGGTTTTGTCGTTAAAAATGTGTCATTGGTTTTGTCAGTTCAATTCATCTCCTTCATGGTGTAGCTTACCATAGGTTCACGTTAATGCTCTTTCATGATCAGCCCCGTTGTTTGTGGTAGGCTGCCTTGCCAGAGACGCTGTGTCATTGTAGTCGCTAAAATTGTGATGAAGCATGAGAGGTTATGGGTTTTTTGGAAGGCTGCTAAATGTTTTCTAGTTGAGACATGAGATTCAGAGGTGCTGCTAGATCTGTCTCTGCACCTGAAAGCATGGCTAGACTTTAGCCGTTGGTACTGGGGAAATAAGAGCTAATAACTAAGTGCACAGATGCATAGATTGATCCCACCTTTCTCTAGCATTTATTTGAGATACCAAAGTGAGATGTGCCAGGACTTTAAGTTATTGTGTTATCAGTGGAGAGAAAACAGGCACCACCAGGGAGAGATTCTAACCTTCCTGAAATCCATGTGGTCATCTCTGGAGGTGACCCATCCAGCCACTGGCTGTGGAGTGACCTTAAGATTGTTCAGCCCCTGTTGGAGGTGTTTTATCAGCCTCAATTAAGTGGAAAAAGTCTACATTTCTGTGCATTCTCTTTAGCTGTTTCTTTGAGTCTCACTAGGAGGGTGGATTCTCCTGGTGTTTCAAGCTGAATTGCATTGGTTTCTTGCTGGTATGAACACAGCAATCCCCTGCTGACTGCACCACTGCATTGTGGATGCTGTCTTCTGCTATTTAAGGTTATATTAAACAAGGCTGGTAGAGCTAGATATAAACCTGTGTCTGCTAGTGGACGTAAATCATGCTGCCCCCAAGACAGTAAAAATTGCGTGCCATGGCCTGCACCCAGCAAGCCTCTGTGTTCCCTTTCTGATGCAAACCACCCCATTATGAAACACATTGTAGTTTATCATGTACTGATGCTCTTGCACCATGCCAGGTATGCTGGCATGAAAATCAATACCACAGCCACACCACAGCCTTTAATCCTCTGGTTTCTGTAGTTGCGCGGTGAGCTAGATAACTAGTTGAAAATGGCTGTACACTCTATTTAGGTTTTGTGATCTTATTTTATTTTTACAAATAACAAGCATTTTAAAATAAACTGATAAAAAGCCTGCTCCGTGCTGATATGGTAGTCGCATTTGTTATTGCACTGTGCGTGAGGTGGGGGAGCGCTTCTGTTACTAATGGTTTAAGTCATGACTAATGCTATGTGCCAACAACAGAGATACAGATTCAAATTCAAATAAACTACCCAGGCAGTGTTTTACAGGATGTGTTTCTTGTTGGCAATTTGTTGCTCCTGACAGCCTAGGATCCTCAGGCCGTTGTTACACCAGCCACTGGGATTAGAACACACACAGGCTGAGCTTATAAATGTTTCAAAACTGCTACGATGGAAGAGCAGAATTTTAAACTGTAGGAGTTTTTTTTCTTGTAATCAGATATTCTTTTGGAAGTGGTTAATGGGAAAGACGACACATTTGGTGGGGTTTGATTTTATTTTTGATACAGCATCAGTGTGAAGTCACTGTCCAGAGTTTTAATGATAAACACTGGGACAAAGTGAGCTTTGGTGTAATGAGGCACAACATGATGCTGCCAATCCAGGTAAATTTGAAACACTTTATTAATGCATGTAAACAAACCTGGTTCATGAAACTATTCTCACTAGTGGGGAGTATTCTCAAAGCATCAAGCACTTCTGACCACTTTTTGGTCGCAAAAGCTGTGACTTGTCAGTTCATAATGGTTCTGAAAGGTATGTGGATATTTTAGCCAGACCTTACAGAAATGGTTGCTTTTACATACAAATGTTCTATTTAATTTGAGTCCTGTTTCAGTTAAGTCCTATTGTCTGTATTTCTTTTAGAAGCTTTATGGCAAATATTATTTTATAGCTCTGGTGCTCTTGGAATGTTAGAGGGATGAAACTTTCAGGTGGAAACATAATATAATAATCGATATAACTGGAAGAAACAGATGAGCTTCTGGCTTCACAAGCTGGTCTTCAGCTCTGAAGCAGAGGGAGCAAGACTCCTGCTCAGATCTAGGAACAGTTGTTTTCAGTTCAGTCAAGCTTGATTGCCTTTATAAAGAGCTGACTAATCAAAGTTTGTCCATCTCTTGTACCATCTGTATTTATTACACTCTGTTGACCTAGATCATGATTTGGCGTGGTCTGTGGTAATTCGTAGGAGTAGTCCGGAGCTTCTATGTGCTGGATGCAATGTGAACATCAATACAAAGGCAGCTCTTGATTCTACTGTTCACAGCTGCTAGATAGTGCTGTGTTTTTCTTATGCTGCTCCCTACAATCCATCAACTTCTCTTGTCCACTAGAAATGAGAAACCTAAATCAAACCTGGAAACCTACAGAAAGAAAAGCTTTTAATTCCAGAAGACTTTTCTCCTTCAGGTCCGTAAAGCAGCAGGTTTTGTGGGATTGATCTCTTTGAGATAGGCACGGTTAAAATGCTGCTTTGCAGCATCATTTGATCATCAAGAGCTTTCTTCCTGAGACTGTTGCAGAAGCATTCTGTATTTCTCATTGGACTTTATCCAATGACAGGGAAGCATGTTTTGAACTTTAGAGCCCTGGGTTTTGTCAGTCTGACTTTTTTTTTTTATTTTTAATTAGGGCAATTTTTAAAAATGAGATTAGCATATGGAATGTGACTGTTTGAGATGTACTCTACTGGGGCCTTCACCTTTATCACACCAGTGCTTCTGAAGTTCCCCTGCCAGCCTCTCACAACCTCTTTTGTGAAGTAGACCGTAATTCCTTATCTTTCCCTGCAAACGCTTCACAAGTGCCTGTCCACAGACATTCAATTCCAGATCTCCAGATTAAAAACTGTTCTAAAGAAATGCATGACAGAGTAGTGGTTTTTTGTCTCCTGTATCAGTTCTTGACATGAGATTAGGTAAAAGGTATTTTTATACAAAATGGGGTCTCCATTTTTTTTATCTCGGCATTTATCTAAAATGTCAAAGTTAAATTTATCAGACACAAATGCTTTGTGGTAGTGTAACAAACAGTCATCAATCTGATAATGATTTCATTAAATTCTTTGATACTCCTGATACTGCTGCTTACTTCAGTACCTAACATCATTGATACAAAATTTTTGTGTTTAGGAGTCAAATGTGTGTTAGACTTGATGTTTCAGAATAACATGGAATATATTAATTTCATGATTATTGTTTTTTTTACCATAGGTTTTATACCATATAATTATAGAATTAATAGTCTAATGTATCATCAAACTAATACATTGTTGAAGTGACTATTGCAAAATATGAGCTTGTGATAAATATTTACCACCTTATTCTGGTCCTTTTTTTAACAGAGAAGCTGTATGCTCTAATCGGTAGGAAAAACCCCATGGTCTTATATAAAGATTGCACAGGGATGTAAACTGTACCAGTATTTATGAAGTTATACTCTTAATTTGTCCTAGCAAATTATTCTAAATCGTGACTCTGTGGAGAAATATTAAGAACTTTTTTTTGTCATTGCTGCAGAAATACTGTTCTAAGGCTGCCATAGTTGTTGAGTTTTTTATTCAGTGTTTTAATTCCTGCCTGTACAAAGGTTCAGGACAGAATTAGTCACTGCTTTAATTATTGTTTCCTTTTTATAATAAACTCATTTCATTAACACACTCACACCATGAATCCCTACCAAAACAAGTGCTTTGTAAAGCATATCTCCATCTGTTATACACTGGTAAAACACTACTCAAAGTGGTGGCATTGCACTGACTTATAACAGCTGGGGTGCCCATCCTCTCATTTTGGAGAACTTGGATAACTCTTGCACAGGCTTTCATTAGTAATTGTGTTTCTAAGACTCTGATTTCTTCCCTTGCAAGCAATGGCAAAATTCCTGTTAAATTCTGTGAAGTCAAGAATGAGGTGACAGCTCAGAAATGGGTAGCAAGAATCTGCTGGTTCTTGGTGTCATGGTTCCCTTAATGGGACATCTTGCACACAGTCATCTCTGAAGGGATGCACTAAACAAGAGCAAATTATTTTCATAGTTATTACTTCAAATTTGATCTGTCCCAATGGAAGATCACTAAATGAAAAGGGTTTTCCTGTGTTCGTCAGCGTTTGGCTTTGGTAAAAGTTTCCTCCTGTAGTTTGGCAGCAGGTCTAACCTTGCTGACCACGGGCCACAGCCCATGTGGCTTAGTGCTTGAGCAGCCCCCATGAAGGCAGAGGGAACAGCTGGCCTTTTGGAGAGAGCATTTCAATACGCGCTGAGTTCCAAATTAACTTCCAGTAAACCCAGCTTGGGAGGGACCTATTCTTAGCTTTGGCTGAGCGTGAAAGGTTTAGCTCTTCCTAAGCTAGAATTAACCACTAAAATCTCTATTATGGGAGGGAATAGGTGTTTTTAAATGAAGGCATGAACAAAAAACCAAATTCTGTACCATAAAACAGGCACCTTAGCTATATGCAATGCTGCAACCTTCAGTCTTCTGGAAACTTGGATCTGCAGATCTATGGTGCTGGAATCATTGTGATCAACTGATTTATCCATTAGACCTAGGAGGAAGCAATGAATTGTCTAACCATGATTTAATTCATTACTATCATTAGAGCAGAGGCTAATACGCTTATTAGATGTCACAGAAGCACTGGCAGTCCTCACCTCTTTCCCAACACGTAAGAGTGGTGAGCCTGTTCAAGTATTACTCTTTATCCTAGTATAGACAGTCTCTAACCCCTCCTGCTGCGGAAGATACCGTTCTGGGTTGCTTTTGGTGACAAATGGAGGATTGCTGTGCAACATGCAGTGCTCTTTCACACATGTTTTGAAAGACTCATGCTCTCATGAGTTTTGTTTTCTCTGGAAACAAGGTGTTGGTTATTCAGTTATATGGCCTGGCAAGAATAATACAAGGTAAAGCCAAAGTTAGCTTAGCTTTCACATGGAGCTACGTGAAATAGTTGTTTTCTTTGTATCTCAATGCAAAATTATGGTTTTGTGCGTGCTGCGCCCTAGCCAGAATATTAACGTTAATTAATTGCTCATAACAGAGAAGTATATTACTCCACAAACATTTTTTATGGGTAATTAAACTGAAAAATGAAGTTGAGGGACTTAATAATCCCTAGATACAGGAACATTGATGAATATATTGCAAATCTTTGTGTTTGTTTCCTACTAGACGACAAAACCAAAAGGGGACAGTCTGTGTACCACAAGGTAAAAATAATGGGGAAAAAGTTCATGTTCTGTTGCTCGGGAGCACTTGCTTCTTGCTCAGTTGTTCCACTAGTTGGTGTCCAAAGGCCTGTATACCATCCAAACTCCCCAACCCCCAGTCCAAAAAACCGTGCACATTGAGAAAGACTTGTTTTCGTAGTGCTCTGGGGTCATTCCTGGCAGATACAGCTTAACCCTCAAAACTGTGCAGCAGAAGTAACACCTATTTGTAGACTTCAGAATTAACCAAATATGAGCTTATTTGAGGTATTTAAACAAATCCAACAGGTGACAGGAAGCTGAGACAAGTCTTGTCCGCCAAAGCTCTTTTCCATACATTTCAGACTGCTTGTGTTAAAAGCTCTGTTATAATACCTACATTTAATGCAATACTCAGGAAGAAAGCATAATCTACAACAGATTATAAAAAAAAAAAAAGAAAAACCCCAAACCACCATAGCATAAACCACCATAATTTATGTTAATTTATTTTCCTGCAGGTAGTACCTTACTGTGTAGATGTGATTCTGAGAAAATTTATGAATTCACATAAGGAAGAAAGTGTTGTATTTCCCCCCCATCATTAGGCTCTCTTTTAAAAATGCCTTATTATAACTTCGGCAGCACAGCAGGATTTATAATATTGAATGCATTGTGTCAGCTCTCTTGTTTGCGGGAGGATAAAGTTCCATTATTCAGAGCTTTGCTTCGAAATTTTCCACTGTCATACAATTAAACACAGTCCTCTTTTAGTACTAAGCCTCATTTCAAGAAAATATGCTTTCAGGATGAAGTGCACAGGGTTTATGTATTACAGGTAACATACTGAGCTCGTGGTATGAAGCCCACCAAGCCTACGAGAATAGTACATGGCTGAGGAGTCAAGGTTGGGCGCAATTTCGGTTCATTTAGGCTCTTTATTCTTTGCCTTGGCTGAAGACCACATTCAGGTTGCAGAAAGCACATTGACTGTCTGGACTGGAAGGATTTTATTCTCCTCTTTAATTATCCCACTAAAACCATAACATGAGCCAGATTTTGTGATGTAAATAAGTGTTAGTGAGGTGAATTATGCCAGTGTACTCAAGCTATTTACTTGGGCTGTGTGGAAATACAGGACTAATTTTGAGGGGTTACAGAGGACTTCCAGGTCTTAGTATTTGCTGTGTTTTTCTTCCTTATTGAGGGCACAAATAAACATGGTATGTGAGTGTAGGGCTTTTGTCATGTGTCCCAGGAGGGCTGCAAGGATTTGGGTAGTGTATGAAGGAGATAGGGGATTATTATTTGTATTGTTTTAAACCAGGATTAGTCACCTCAAAGGCAAAATCTGTATATTCACTGAAGTTTTTGCTTTGGTCTTTCATCATCTGATTAAACAAGAGGATGAGTCTCAAACACGAATTGTCCACATCTTACCTAGAGCTGGAAAATTTAGTTTTCCTTGTTCTCAGTCTCTCAAGCTCAACTCAAACTAAAACCTCACAGTTCCCTTTTTGATCTATTTGAAAATTATTCTTTTTGGACAATGGGCAATGTGTTACATTTACTTGTCCGTGTGGAATTTGCAATCTTAAAATTAAGTAGACCTGTGACTTGGTCTTCTAATATCCTGAGCACCAAATTTCTGAAAAATGCAAGGAGTTGGATTTTTTTTAAATGTATTTTTAAAATACTTTGTTTTTCTTTTCTGAGCTCCAGGAGCTCTTTGATCATACTGTATTTCTTCTTAAAATTCAAAAATAAACAAGTTCTGAAGTATTTCAGAAACTAGGAAACGTAGAAATGTTCTATCTGACAAGTTCTTTCCCTAATATAAGCCCCAGAACTCAGGCCTGAAGCCCATCTGCCACCATATATAGCTAAAAACAAGCTTGAAATCAGTGGATATTCACAGCACCATAACGAAATTTTGGAGTGCAACAGGAAACCGTCGGTTTTCCGTGGTGTGGTTCTAGCATTATTTATTGTATTAGCATTGCTCATATTCAGGTCATAAAACTCTTTTCTTTTGTCATAACTTAAAAGATATACCTTAGATATTGTATCAAGTGATACGAATGAACAGTGGAAAATTTGCTTCATTATATTTAACGTTGCCATGATTTAATAAGTTAAATTTTTTGTTAGTTTAGAAATCCAAAGAAATGTTGGTTTTCCTGAAGGCTATTTGGTGAACTCTTTTTGTCGTCACTTTTCTTCCACTGATATTCTTGCTGCAAGGGAATTTGCACAATGTGAGGGTTTACAGATTGCTAGTGCTGTAATAAAGTTAGGTGTTCATATGGATTTCAAAAAGTCTCTGTGAATTAGTTTCTCCACAGTAGATCCCTAACGTTACAGTTCTGCTCTGTTGGTTTGCACTTACAGCCAAAACTCCACCGAAGTTGCACACTACCAACCTGAAGTTTTCTAGCTAGTTGTCTCTTGCTAACTAGCATAGTGCGTTGTTTGTAACCAGAACATCAGTTAAGATGAACTCCACTGTGCTGTGCCCTGCCTAGAAGAGTGTTCAGCCTAATTACAACATCAAGCGGGTTTTGCAAACGGGGACAAAGCCACAGGGCAGCTCTGTGCATGGCAGGATCGGTTCCGAGTCACTTATTTCTTAGCTACCACTGAGTTTTTCCTGGCGTTCTGCTGATCAAAGAGGAGTAGATTTATTTTTGAAAGGAATGAGGTGAGGGTGCCACCCTCCCCTTTTTTCCCATTACTGCTGCTGATTCTTCTGTGAAGACTCCGTGACTGCTCTCTCTTTCCGAAAGCTGCCCTTTTCATGTGTTTGTTCAGAGTTACCACATCCCACCTTTTGTTTTCTCTTAACTGAGCTTGATATGTTTGGTGCTCTCAATCATTACCTTAGATCGATGTTTCCAGCTCCTTGATTATTTGTATTTCACCTCAGTGACTTGTCAGTGGTTTTGTGCAGGGGAATGCAATATTCTAGTGCTATCAAAATCACGATTGCCGCCTTCCTGCTCTGTGAGTGCCATCCTGCTCTAACTGTTGCCTAAACACCTACAGTCTCTCCCTTTGCCATGTGGTGGTGTGTGGTTTGCCCCTGGGCTGGTTGAATTCTCGACCATGTTCCTTGTGCTCCCAAACACACTGAGCAGCTCTATTAGGTGAGAGATTTATTTAGATTTATAGTTCATCATTACAAGTGATGCCTACACAGGATTCTTTGGAAAACAAAGCAAAGATCTAGCCCAAATCCTGCTTGGAATAATAGAATTAATTCCCTTTGACTTCAGAGGGTTTTCAGTCAGGCCCCTACTGTAACACTTCAGATACTATTGTCAAGTAATTGTTTTGTAAATTGTTGTCTTTCTCTTGGTACCAATTGCTCTTTCATCTTGGATTAAGATGCGTATTTGGGGTCTTACATGTTAAACTTTCAAAACCAACATGTACAGAAGTTACATCTATTCTTGACTTTTATTTGACTGTTATTGAATATAATGTAGTCAGAAAAATAAATTTACACTTTATCCTTAGGGAAGAAGTATTTCTAGACAAAACAAATCATTATTTCAGGGCTCTTCAAAGATCAAAGGCATGGAAAACTTTGAGGAAGAGTGAAGGAAATATTTTTGTTATCAAAGAGCAGGTTTTATTTTGAAAGACAGGAGAGAGAGAAAGAATTTTTAAAAGGTGATCTTAGGAGATACCATTAAGAGAAGGTTCATTAGTGACCTTCACACACAGTGTCAAAAGTTCATTTAATATAGCAATCACCCTTTTTTACCAAAGCCTTTCTCAAAATAATTTGGTAACCAACTAGTGATCCTAAAGAATGCAGGATTTTAATTAGAGCAATATATAACGATGACCTAGTTAATATTGTTTATTATTATGAATAGATGATGAAATTGAATAGAAAATTGCAAAGTAAGCAGGGTCTATAATTGAAAAGTTAAACTGGGTAGTATCTCCAACATGGAGTCGTCATGTGCCAGAAGTACCACTTTTTAAAGAAGAGAAAACAGAATATTGTTTGAAAAGTCAGCTAATGATGATAGTACACACAACAAGCCAAATGAAGCATAAATTTACCTCTGCTTTCATAAATTAATGCCTGTAAAAGATTGGGACAATAAAATTGGAAGGCTGCATACTTGGCTTGGTACGAGTGCTTAAGCCATCATTTAATTTACCCAAATAAGCGAGCTAATGAGTAGTCCTTTCTAGACTTTATGAGGACCCATCTATTTAATGTTAAATATATGCTCAAGTGCCTTACTTGACATTAAATATTGAATGCATGGATAGATCCTTTGACTTCAGGAGGATTATTAGTGTACTTACATAATACACGGATTTCAGCATTCTAGTCAATTGGGCAAATAATGCTTGAGAGCTCCTTAGAGGATCAGGTCCAAACGCAGCACATGTCTTGCTAGATGTCATTTTTGCAAGTAGCACATGATAGTTTGAGCCTAAGACACACACCCCTCATTGCTTCTCGGGCAGGTTTCTCTTCTGTCAGGTTTTCAGTTGCACCTGTGGAGCTAGTTCACTTTATGCGGTTGGACAATTTGGTTAAAATGCCTGGTTAGAATTTTTCCTGGCTCTGTTTATAAAGAACTTTCTAATGAAGAAGATGGCTTTTTGTTTTCTAATTAATTTCCATAACTAGTTTATGGTTACACTTGTTATGTATACAGAAATAAGGTGCAACAGTTTAGCTTTTCCTTGAAAGATTCTCAGACAGTAAGAAAGTACTGAACAAATCAGCTATGACGAGGTGACCATGTTCTGATAGAGGAAATCAGCTTTTTACTTGAAGGTGAAATGTTCCTGTTCCTGTTGTTTTTTTGTGTGGGTTTTTTTCTTCTTGTTTTTTAAATGATGCAAATCTGGTGGTAGGTTTAAAACTGTATAGCTTTTTCCTAAGGGAATGGTGTTATCTCTTTTGGCTTTTTCTCATGTCTCCTCATCAGTAGCTCCTCCAAATGGTAACTTCTGGTCCTTTTGCTTGCGTCTGGAAAATGGGTTTTGTTAGACATAGCACAGAAGGAATGAGGGGGCCCTTCTAGCTACCAATGTCATTTGTTCATCACCCTAGTGAAAAGAACACTTCTTGGGTGTAATTTGTTTTGGTGGTGTAATTGTTGTTCTCAATAAATAAAGTAATTTCAGAGTGACTAAGGAGGCATGTCGTGCATCAAATACACCATGAATACGTAGGGGATAATTATCTTAAGTTGTGTTATTCCTTATTTAGCTAGATGAGCGAGAGGGGATTGTGGTTTTAGTGGATGGTTTCAAGAACAACAAGTATCATTTTCACTTAACTGTGTGTGCAGTTGTGTTTCTGGGTCTTCTGTTCAATCAATACTTATTGTTTGCATGGCAATAGAGATACTGAAGCAAAAACCACACTTCATTTATGTTCTAAATAAAAGTAGAAGCAGATCTGATCCCTTCCCAGATTAATTTAAAGTCCAAGTCCCCACTTGCCAATTGCTGGGACTTCTTGTTATTATGCTTTAAATTATGCATGTGGATAAATATCCATCCTGCTAAAGTAGTTTAGATGCTCCATACAGCAAAGTCATGGTAATAGACTGACAAATCAAATAAAATAGCCAAATCATGAATCCTGTTAATTGCTTTTTTCCTTTAGATTTTTATCTCTCTCTGATTCAGAAGCTCAGAATATCTGTTATCTCAGTAGAGATCTGAATCATCTCTTTGAATCAGAACATAAAAGTGGGGATATGCTGCTGGTGAATAATTTTAATATAACATTATATTGACTTGTTATTTTTAATTAAAATCTATTTTTGTATCTGAGACATGAGATTATGTAGTGCTGATAACCTTGTTCAAGGGTGAAATTTAACATTAAAATAAAAACCAGAGATGTGAAATCTCCCAATGGTGAATCAATAATGAATCAGTAACACTCCCTAATTAAGTGCCAATCAGTTCTAATCATTGTATAATGTACTGTAAAACTGTTTAGCCTAGAAAAGAGTCTGCTGTCTCTTTCAAACTGTGACTTGCAATATCACAGAATGCATTTTAGAAATGTTTTTAAAATCTGCTGGGACAGTCATGAGGTTTTCCTGGAGAAGTAGAAAATTAATCCTAATATCTTCTAATATTGTTTTCTAATATTAGTATTTTCTCTGTATCTTAACTTTAATACTCAGAATCTTCTGGTTTAAAGTGGATTATGATCCAAGCCTTTTACTAAGAGTGTTGGTATGATTTTGAAAATACCATTGTGTTTTATTTACCCTGATTGAAATTAGTTGTTTCTGCCACTGGCTTCACCTGGTACCTTGTCTTACAACTAACTTGAAAATTCTATTAAACTATGAAATCAGAACACTCAGCAGGTAGTTTAGTAGGTAGTTAGATATTTAATTCCAGTGAGATTCGTGTCTTTCCTGTGGCAGTAAACTTACAACTGGTCTTGTACTTCACCTTCTGTCTTTTGAGATGCCCTGAACTGCATTGAGTTGCTGCAGATGAGTGTCTGTTATACTCCCCCTGCAGCGTAACGCTATTGCTGAAGGTCAGAAAAATGGGTGAGCTTGACTATTCCTCGTGCAAGGAATTAGATTCTTGATTGGAGATTAAAAGTTTTGTCCTGATCAATCTATCAAAGACTTTTTCACTTCAAAGCAGAAACCACTCACTTCCCAAGACCATGGAATGTGTCTGAGCAGTTTCTCAAGCCCTGCTAAGAACAAACGCTGATTCCTGTGGCAGCGAAGTGGTAGGGCTTTATGGAGACTTTAAATGTTGAGCAGTGAATGAGTATCTGGCCTTAAGAATCCAGGATTCAGTGAAGATTCAGTGAAATGTTGTCAGGGCGGGTGGGGGTGGAGAATTGCAAGGAGCTGTGGACCATGATGCTGGGAAATTTTTGTGAAAGCTCGTATTACAGTGCATTTCACATGAGATATTTCTTACCAAACTTCTACCAAAGGGGCTGGCGTTACTGTTACAATTCTTCAGGAACCATTCAATTAATATGTTATATTTTGCCTGAGAAGGGGGCTTTCTCTTGTTACCGCAACATACTCCTTGGAAAATAGGATAAAGTTGTGTTAAAGTGGAAATGTCATGTTTGGGCTAATCTTAAACTTCACGTTTTCTTCTCTTTCTCCTTTCTGTTTTCAAATAAGATGTATATTGATAGTATCAGGTTTGCCTTTGTTTTAATGAGTGTTAAGTCAGAGGAAAAAGATTTGTTTATTGAATTCTGCTTACCTGCCATGTTTTAATGTGATTTGTATTTCTAATTAAAAATTAATGTCTTTCATTACACTGCGATATCAACAAATGTTTCTGTTTTTACTAATTAATATCTTACTCTGGAGGAAACTCAATCATACATCTGGAAAGGACCCCTCTGATCTCCTAATTTTAACCCCAGTATTCATAGATCAGATGACTTTCCTGAACTGGTTCTTATTTAACCCTGAAAATTTCTGTTAGGAGAAATAAGTAAGTAAGTAAAAAATCAGCAGTGCTGGAGAACTGAGAAGCAATTCAATTTCAGCCTTTGCACATAGTGTCTCACTCTGACTTCTAAAGCAAAGCGGGATGTCCATCGTACTCCCTGTATTGCTTGCTTACAGCTTTTATCAGGTTAACCTGTAAACGTTTCTCTGGCAAACTGTAAGCTAAGCTGACTGCTGCCCGTGACTGTCCCTGTAAGGTGTGCCTTGCAGTCCTTGGTCACTCTTTTGCTCCTCGCTGACTACCTCATTTTATCAGTATCTTGCTGGATGTTGAAATGGTCATACAAGCATAAAGCTGAAGTGGAGGCTGTGTGGGACAGAACCTCTTCAGAGTGAAGTGGACACAATGGGAAAACATCCCCTGGAGCATTTCACTGCAATGTGTGTGTCACATACAGTGGAGCCACATCCTGGATTGTTTGTCATTTCCATTATTTTCCTTCAATGCACGTTCCTTTGCATTGAGATCAAACAAAGCACTGACATGCATATATTCTGATAATAAATATTTTTCTTACTAAAGGAGATATAAATTAAGCCTAGTTTATTCTGCTTCAGTTAAACTCTGCTATAGATACTTGAGTCAATTTTTTTCATCACTGTATTAGCAGCAAATAAAGTTGAAAAACAGGAAACGGAACATATGTTCCTCTGCTGTTCTGATCACAGACTTGTAAAATCATTTCAGATAAAATCAACACATAAGCAAGCCAATACAGTGACAGCTTTACATAAGGCATTTTTGAAAAGGCAACTTTCATTTGTTGTTAATTTAGCTGAGAAGCAAATTCTCTTCTGGAGGGCTCCAGCAGGCTTACCTGCTGACATTTGAATAATGCAATCTCGGAATTTCTGTTCTACATCATACTTCTGTAGCACGTAGAAATGATTTCCATCAGCTTTTAAAAGCCAAATTTTCAGGGGAAGTAAATCAGGATCTGTCTATTATAATCACTGTTGTTCTGATTTACATCAGCTGGCCCTGAATATAGCAGGCTTGCTGTAGCCTTTTCTTTTCAAGCAGAACTACCCTGTTGAATTAAATGGAGACTTCTGCTAAAAAAATCAATGGCACAGCAGACCTCACTGACAGTATTTTAAAACACAAATGGTTTTTAGTTCTAAATCTATATACCAAAATAGATTTCCTTTGCATTTTTTCCCACTTACTCATAGCATTAGTGATGCTGTATTTACATAAGTGTGTTGGAGTGCTTCTCCAGCTCCATTTGCAAGAGTTAAACTGCAAGTTTTGTAGCACTTTTCACTGCTGCTTGGTTGCTCTGCAGGAGGAGGTGGTAAAAGCAGTTATGATAGAATCAGTCTTTCAGATGTGCTGCAATATATCACATATATTCAAACGCAAGTTTAGGCTGGGTTCTTTTCAGTTATGCTTAGCAAGCAGTGGAATAGTTATGTGTCTGCATATTCTGCACTTATTCTGAAAATTCAAAATTCATGTAGGTGCGATGTAACCTGTACAGGGCAGAGGATGATTTATCCTTTGCAAAAAGGATATAAAAATATATACTAAGAAACAATTTGGTTTTTTTGTTAATTGGCCTTAAATATGGCATTTAGTGGACCACAGATAAAATCCTTGCCTTTTAGAGGTGATCGCTGTGTCCCTTTTAAGAAAAATGTTTGAGAAAATGTCCGTTGACGTGGTTCTTTGCATGTGGAACTGCTTTGAGTCCATTCATTTTACAGCTGAGAACCTGCTCCAGGTACTGCATTTATGACCAAGAATAAATAAGGCAGCTATTGATGGTTTTCTCTAAAGAGACTGGTTTGATTAGGTTGATCTAAAATAAATATTATATGCCACTTATTAGGGAAAAACTAGGTAGGATTTCATCTTTCAGAAACAGTTTTGAAATCCTATGTAAACTTCCTCATATGCCAATGGGGTGAATCATGTTAAATTTACACCGATTTGTTTGAGCTGTGTATTCTAAAGGATCTTTCAAACTTCTCACTGCGAGTTTCTTGTACTTGATACCGTGCAGAGATCTCACTTCTATGTATTTCAATGCAAACACAAAATTCCAAATGATATATTTGCCATTTGCTGTTCTCAGTTCCACCTACCTGATACATTATCTGTATCCCAGAACACATTCTGGAATTAAGTGGTACAAGGGAAGTGCAGCACAACAGAAATTACAGGTTATAGTAATCTATTCAGTCGTGAATGAATTTTAAAAGTCTGTCATTTGGCTAGTTAACAGTGGGAGAAAAAAGTTTAAAAGGAGCTGAGAAAAGAAAATTTGAGAAAACATTTGGGGTGAGGGGAAAGAGCGGCCTAATGCAAGAGAGAGGAAAAGTGGTACAGGGTTAGAGTAGCTCCAGCTGTGGGGAAACAAGGCTTTGGAACAAACAGTGTTTGAAGAGGTCAGACAGATGTAACAGGAGACTGTCAGGAGAAAGCTAGGAAAGAACAAAGGTGCTGTGTCCATGGGATGAGATTTATATTCATTACAATATGTAGAGGCACAAGGAAAATCTGCATGAATCCTGAATCTGAGGCGGGAATATCATTGCGTTATATCAAAAGGTACTTCAGAGCTTGAAGACCCCTGTGGTTTTTTACTTCCTGCTGGCTATTCTGTCATCTGGACAGTCTTTGCTAGAGTGCAAGAACCAATTAGGAAAATGGGATCAACCAAAAGAAACAATAGACCAGGATGTAATTTCGTTCGTCGTTTTTTTTTTTTCCCCCTCCCCACTGCAAAATAAAGCAGCATGCTGTATTGTGCTAAACAATACCAAGGTAACAGTCTTGCTCTGTACAGAATGTTCCACTCTTGTGCCTATGTTAATTGTTGTGGGAGATACAGCAAAAAACTAGTAACATAAAGTGGGAGTTACACAAGCCACCAGTTTTGTGAGGTTTTCAGTGTTTGAGATGCATTTTAACATCTGCCAAATAGGAGACAGTGACTGAAAGCACCTGTGAGAGGATGTTTGCTTTGCTGCTCGTTTTCAGAATCACAAATTAACAGGTGCTAGATGAGGGGTCTCTCTGGGGGAATTCAGACAGGACAACTGGATGAAAAAAGAAGTGCTGGTTGAAGCTCCGTTGACTAGAGGTAAACACCAGAAGGTATTGCTTTATGTTCAGAAAATAGCATTTACTACAGAACAGGCTGTTCTTAGGTGTATGGCCTCACTGGTAACCAGGATAAAGTCTACACAGTTTCCTTTAAGGCTTCCTAGCTTTAAGGCTTCGAAGCCTTAAGTTCGTATCACACAACTGCCCAGTGTTAAAACGCAGTTCAATAACTCAGTGTTATGGCTGCTGCAAAATATAGTCTTACAGTGCTGACACCTACGTTGTATTCAGCATCCTCTTGTGTGTCTTTGATTGTGTATGTATTTTTATTGGGCTTCAATCGTGGAGCCATGGAGAGGAATTGTTAGTCTAATCAGCTCTCAGTACTTGTACAGTGGGATTAATGCCTATGAGGGCAGCTTGTCTGTGTTATAGTAAAGATCTTCATGCTCTGGTCTCAGCTGTGGTGTTTTTTGTGTTCCTGGGCTAGTGATAAAAGGGCCAACTGCTGAACAGTATCTGGTGAGTGTGTAAGCACTTACCCGGATTTCAAACATTGTTAACTGCCCTGATCCACTGTCTTTTAGAAGAAATACTTTGCTTCAGCAAGTGGGTGTAGTTCAGGCATATCCTGGTCTAAATCTAAATATCTCTAAAACATTGAGCTAGCTGTATTTTTTTTCTAATACAAACGTGGGAGGCTTTAAAGACTGGCCACTGGAGCAATCTCATTTTAATAGAATGCCTTCAATTCTCTTTCTGCTTAGCACTGTCCAGTTTAGGATTGCAGCCCTGGGAGCTACATTTAGTGAAGTACTGAGCGTGGGAATGGCTGCATTCAGTACTAGCATATCAACTCCAGCTCTTTTTTTTTTTTTTTGAGCTAGAGGGTGGGATTTACTGTTCTCAAGGGTTTCAAGCCATTTGCATGTTAGCTTTTACAGATTTTCTCCTCATTTGTGGACTAGGTTGCAGATCTGTTGCAGTACCTCAATGTACCTGTGCTACATGTGTAACTGTTCTTATGGAATCTAGTCCTGTTCTTCTAAATCCTGGTTTGGAGATTTTTCTTCAGAAGCTTTCAGACACTATAGTTATGCCTAACTTCAACTGAAGCTGTTGGACTTCTTTATGAAAGAGGGAGAGTTAAATCAGTCTTTTTCCTTTAAATTACTTCCATTATTTTCTTTTAATTTGGTTCTACTCTAGAGATTTTACAGACCTGAGAGGCGTATGCTTATGCTTTCTGTGCCAGAATCTAAGGCATTTTTAGTGAGTTTGGTCAAGTTGTTCTGGAATACAAGATGAAAGATGGTTGAAGTCTGAGAAGTACCTCAAAACTTTGTCCTTGGCACTGTCTAGTAGCCAAGAGTAGACAACTACCACAATACTACCTGCAACTCTGTAAAACACTAATTGTTCTGCTCTTTAACACTAAGATTTACTGTAAATGATGCTTTTTTCCCTTCTGGATGCTCATATGTTTATAAATCTGTTTTCTAATTTATTTATAGTAAAGTTGTTCTTGAAATTAAAAAAAAAAAATCAACCCACAAAACCAATGAAAAGCAAAACCCAAAGTATTTTGAAAGGAAATCTACCTTGGAATTAAATTGAATTGTTTGCATTAACTTAAAGGTTTCTTAAATAAGAAGTAAAAGTTGAGAAGATATGCTGTCATGAACAGATATACCCTTGTATTGGATCTTTAGACTGAGCTAGAGAAATAGGATAAGATTGTATGTTACTCTAAGCCTTGTGGTTGATTATACAAGCAGACCAACCTTTTCTTGTTACAGTTTCTTATGCTGAGAACATGACCTTTTTGTTGTTGTTGAAATGTAAAATAATTTCAAGGTTAAATACAAGTCTGAGCAGATAGGGTCAATTTATTACAATAAAGCACTGGAGGAGAGAAACATTGATGGAAAACATAGGGCATTTTTTGCTGTTTTTTGTTTATGAGGTTTTGTTGGGTTTGTTTCCCATCTCACGTAGGTATTAAGACCTTACATTAATGGGAAACACTAGGGAGGAAGCTGGCGGGGAGGACAGCTCCTCTAGCTGTTCTCTTGTGTTGCACCTCTGTTTCTGAGCTGAATCAGCACCACCCACTGTATCCTTGCTTTCAGTCCTTTTCTTGAGCTGGTTTGACTGTGTTATCCCATAGACTTAAACAAACCAACCCCCGCTCTCTCCTATTTCAAGTCACGTTATATATTTACTGTGAATGAGGAGGGCTTTGGTAGAAGGCCATAGAATTACACGCTAATGTAAGTGATAGGAGTGTGGGAGGAAGCTGTTGAATGTGTGTCTTTCTGCCTGCTTCCCAAAAGAAGCATGTCTTAAATTGTGTGTGATAGTGACTAACTTGGTCCGAGCTGACAACTAAATTTTCAGTCAGAAAACCACAACTTGTGCCTTTAGACTCATGTTACAGCATCTTTAAGATGCACGCTTGGAGGCGCTCTCACCTCTTCCAGTTCAGGTCTAGGGAAATACTGTCTCTTGCCAAACTTTTATGAAAATTGCCCGAGTATGAGATATCAGATACATTAGCAAAAGGGTAGTTAAGGAGCTACTGAGCAAAATTCATCTGGTCAGGGGTATCTAGGAGATGGAAGCACTGGATCGTGAAATGTCTGTCATCTGCAGGTACAAGGGGGTAGTCGTGTGCAGCAGCCAGTATATAAGGAACTGGCAAACAAAATCAGTTAAATTGTGTAATGCTACAGTTGATTAGAATGTTGATCTCTTCCTGCACGCATTACTGTGCTTTTGTTAGTGATTCCAACATGGAGCCGATATCAAAGCCAGTGGGAACAGTCCAGGTGATGAAATGGCACAGGCAGGTCGTTGTAGGTTTAGAGTTCTCTTTCAAAGGTGAGTTAGTCACAAGACAACTGTTTTCTAAAACTAATAAGCAGCTTTTCCCTGCTAAAAATGCACAAAACAGTACATTTATGGTCTTTCTCGTTGGCTCCTCTTTTCATTTGGCAGCATCTTCTAGTCAGTGCACTTCAAATATCTGGAGCAGAAACAGTAACACCAATAAAGGGACCTGTTAGTAGTTACATGCTTATTTATAGACATTTTGTACTACTTTTTTTCAGAAAAACGTTGACATTTTATGCTCTTCTGTAGCAATATATTTTATGGAATAATTGCTTGGGGCAAAATGAAATTAACTGTTCAAATATTTGATTTTGTTTTCTTGCCCTACTTCATAAAGCATGGCCATGCATTCTTTCCCATCACAAATTCCTAAAAGACAGAATTGTTCTTCCTCTGAGATTATCGAAGTCAGATGGAGGGGTTTATTTTCCTGGTTGTATCCTTTTGTAGGCTAGAGAAAAAGAGGAGCTGAGAATCGTAATCTTCATGTTAAGAGAAGGATTTGCCTTACAAAGGACAGGAGGATTTGACCCTAAGTTTATTTCTCAAGGCATAAAAGTTTATTTTATTTCTTATTCTTTCTCCTAATAGCTGCTATTACCTCGAAACTATCTTGCTATTTTGTAGTCTATTAAAAAAAAAAAAAAAAAAAAGACCAAAAAGGCCCCTTTTCCGCAAATTGCGTAAACTGAACCTAGCAGGGAAAAAGTTCTCAAAACCCTCTGGTCCCGCAGCATGGTAGTGATTCAGCCAAATACATGCAAGTAAGAGCCAGAGGTATTGCCCTGGTATGCAGGGAGAACCTTGAAACCATTGCCATGCTTTGTAAAGCAGGGCTTAATGTTCATTACACTTGCAAAGTGGCTAATAAAACAAGGGGATGATATAGGGTGTTGTAGGTAGAGGTCTCCTCCTGTTTTCGTCTCTGGCCAGCTCCTCTCCTTGTGGATGTGGTGGAGCGCTGTGCATGTGTTTTCAGGGATTTCTGTCCCTTGGGGAGCTGTCCCAGCCTAAGGGAGAAGGTAGCAGTCCCCCTAGGTGAACTGTTTGCAGTTAAAGTTGAAAAGAGAGAAACAGGAGTGTGAATTGTGAATATGCGTTGAGACTTGAAGCAATTAAACCTTGAGAGGCCATGCCAAAAACTGTTCATCTGGCTCTGGTGTGGAGGAGGGTTTAGGAGCGCTCAGGCCTGATACTATGATTCATTTTGAGCTTATTCCTTTGCCTTATTTTCTGTTTTCATAGTCCTTAAGTTTCTCTCTTATCCCGCTGTTTTGCCTAAACTGGCTCCCAGATTTCTGCGTCTTTATATACTGTGACTAACGGTTTAAGGAATATAAGGAAAGTTATAAAGTCTTTTTAGACGTTTTTGTTATTCGTAATTTGTTATTCACTTGTGATAAGACTTCAAGGGGAAAGTGACCTTGCTGTTACTCAGGAATTTCACATATGTGTGAGCTTGATAGTAGAAGAGTGAAATGATGCTGTGACGTGTATAATGTGTTCTTAACACATGAAATATCTTGTTTATGAACTTGTAACTTTTTCGGAGCTTGTGATGAACTCAGGATATAGTATGCAGTGCTGTATAAAGTTTTGTGTTCCCTGGGCCTCACTGGAAAAGAATTATCCCTCGGAAGTCTCCTTAGTTTTCCATTCATTGGTATTTGCCAAGACATCCCTTCTCTTTACATAAAATTTTCCATCATAATAAAGACAAGCATGGCAGATAGCAGTTACCAAGGCAACCTTCAGTAGCCCTCCTTTCATGCCTCAGAGGGCTGGAGGAGTGGAAGAGCCTGTGAATCCACCTTCAGCCATTCCTTGAAGGATGGTCAGTGGAAAAGCTTGCTGAGCTGGCAGGTGCAATTTTGTGTGCATTGAAGTGCTGCTGTCTCAGTCCCACTGGAGGTATTTTGATGAGAGCTTTCCTTTTCTCTTATTCTTTACAAGCATTGCCTCATTCTGGAAAAATGATGCTGTGGGTGGGTGACTTGCTGACTATATGGAGTATTAGGAATGTTTTGTTGAATGTTCTATGAAAACTAAATCGCTTATACTTTTCAGCACAGTTATTGAGATACTAAGCTCTAGTCCATGTGTGGCAAGCTGGTTTGGAATTCTGCTGCAATAATGCACACTTCTGCTGCTGGGACAAAAATCATATTGCTTTTGGGGAGTGTTTTTTACAGTCACCATCCATGATTCTTCAGCCAGCTTATCAGAAACACTTAAAAAAGCAAGTACTAGCTGATAAAGCCTGAACTCTCGGTGAAGCACTGTTATCAAGAAAGGCACTAGACAAAGATGCACTATAATGTGCTGCTCACAGTAATATAGAAAGACTTTGAATGTGAGTTCAAGTTAACAACCCTGAAAGCAGCTGTTGAGTTTATAGAAAATACAGTAATATTTGCACTTAATGCATTACTTACAGAGAAGCTCACAAGAAGCACAAGACAGCTCAGAGGTTGGGATTTTTTTGTTTTGCTCCGATTTTGAAGAATCTGTGATAAAAGTTCGTAAGCGTTTATTTCTCAGATAGAAATTAATAGAAGATGTTTCGTTCTTTAATTATTAATGAAGTGGATTTGTATGAATCTTTTTACCTGGTCCTTAACGTCCAAACTGCGTCTGTTTTCTAGGTTTTAATGACACCTGATCAATTGTTGAGAACGTTACATACATGTAGCGAGCCGGTGTGTTTTTTCACTCCCCAAGTTAATACTTAGAGCGGTGTTCTTATAAGAGAAATACCTATCAGCCTTATCTGGAGTCCTAATTGCTTGTATGCAACACTACCATTAAACTAGTGAAAAGAAAAGGTCTCTTTTTGTTAAAAAAGCGCAGGTTTTCAGAACTCCACACACTCCTGAGTACGTGCAGTTCTCAAAAGTACACAAGAAATTGCGGTAAGTAAATAGACAGTTGATCTATTAGGTACGCAAATATACATCTGTACCTGTGACTGAGGGGAGAGCATGTGTAACTGCTTCAGTAGTACTTAAATACTTTGGGACTTTACACATGATCTTATCAGTTGGCTCAGGTGTTTCCAGTGAGTGCAAGAAGAACTGTGGAACACATGTAGTTTGTACAAGTGTTTGGGCTGGGGAAAGACAGCTCTCACGTTTTGCGTCTGGTAATCGCAGTGTGTAACGTTACTCGTATTTATGCATTCAAACTGCGGCTACTGGGCTAGACTCATGGAGAAACTAGACAAGCAAGATGCAACTGCCAGTCTTTCTGACCACAGATTCATGGGAAGGTCACAAACTCTTTGCTCAAAACTCAGTGAATATTTAATAAGCATGGGGAAAAGTTACAAGTGGAGCCTGTTAGTATTTATTACAAAGGAGATTATTTGCAAAAACACTCCACATTTGGCATCATCGCTATTGAATATTTTTTCTGCAAA
Organism: Bucorvus abyssinicus; assembly: GCA_009769605.1. Taxonomy (NCBI): domain Eukaryota; kingdom Metazoa; phylum Chordata; class Aves; order Bucerotiformes; family Bucorvidae; genus Bucorvus; species Bucorvus abyssinicus. The sequence goes on from CM020040.1 coordinate 17,883,797, forward strand.
ATTGTATGAGATCACATAGCTATTTAGTGGCAGAACACAGAACAACTAGTGTAAACTAGCTTTAAAAACTGTACAGCTGAATGGTTCTGCGGAAGAGATTTCAAAGTGATCCAAACCCAGGAAGATGGAAAAATGTTTCAGAAATGTCTTGTGATTATTCATATTCGTAATTGATTAAGTGGTTTGCATATTAGAGTTGTGCTTAATGCTCCACCAATGAGAGTTCCACCTACAATTTCTAACAAACTTTTATAAAAGTATAGTTCAAGATCATACTCATTTAATGTTGACAAGGTCTTTTCAAAAAGACCACTGAGCTAAATAAAGTGAGAAGAATCTGACTTGGAAAACACATATTAATAAATATCGTATTCCTGAAGTGTTGTCCATAGATGCAGATCCTGGTGACTATGGCTACTGGAGGTAGGACTGCAACTCCTTGGATAGCAGCCACTTGTTTTGAATGAGCAAGCTGTGATAATGAGGGAGAAATCACAGTTTCACTAATTCACTGGGTTGATCTGAGAGAATCCCACTTCTGATGCTATAATCTGGGTCCCCAGATCTAATGAGTGGGATTGAAAATCTGGAATGAGATAGCTTTGCTGTAGTCTGAATGAGAGGTTAGATGTTAAATCTGGTCCTAACATCTTTGCAGATGTTCTTACGAACCTGGGTACAGTTCCTGGTATCTTACTTTGACCAGTTCAAATACCATTCCCAGTAAGGTTGCAGAAAGTGTGATGCGTAATATGGAAACAGTGGATGAGGCCCCGTTAAGCCAAACACGTGAAACTGCAATAGCCAATACGATAAACTCTGATTTTTGAGTTCCCTCAGTTTTATTGCCAGTGCCTTCAGTATCACATCAAATATTTGCCTGGACACAGCTGCAGTGGCCCTCATTTTTTTTAGGGAGTCCAGTGCTATTTAGTGAATGAATTTGTTAATGGCCAGAAGAATGTCTATACATCAGCATTAGCAGAATAACCATTTGTTTTCTTTATCTAGGATGTCAACCTAAGCTGTATTATGAAGCTAGCTTTTATAATGTTAGTGCTATTATGGATGTCAGATTGAAAACTGCTTTGTTGTGTAACATTCATTTTTGTCACTATTTCTGCATGGATCGGTAGTTATTCTTCATATTTCACCCTCTTATAGCCTTGTAATGCTCTAAGAAGCCGTAACACAAAGGGAATCTGGTCTTGGAAAAATCTTTATCCAATAGAAACTTGAAGATTTTGTAAAAACAAACAAAAAACCCCAAAACAACAAACTAGTTTCTTTTAGACCTGGACAAAAATGCAGAGCTGTGAAATAATGGAAAAATGTTGAAGTAGGTCATTGCTGCAAACCCAGCAAAACTTTTAATAGTTCTAATGAGAAAACATTTTGTTGGCGTATGTACTAGGTTCTGAATAACATCACTATTGGATAAGTTTGTGAAAGGTCTACCTAGGACCCCAAAGAGCCTGTTGAAATGGAGATTGAAGCAAAGCCATGCAATCAAAAAAGAGGGAAACAAAACACTCTTTTATTCTGAATTTTCCAAATAAACATGACATGCTTCTGTGAAATGTTTGTAGTTTGATAATAAAAGAAAAAATACTGGATTTTATTTTAGGGTTTTTCAGTTATGCTATGGAGCTTTACATAAGGAAGCATTGCCTTACTGGTTTTATAGGATCATGGATGTTGTCTTTACCCTGTTAAGTCCAAATACAAGATCTAAACATGTTGATGCAGGAAAATTAGTTCATTTAATGAAAAAGTATTATTTTCTAGTACCTTGCTATATTCTTTATTTCCGATGGAAATAATTTGTTTTCCCCAATAAGTGTCAGGAGTCATCAGTGTATTTGGAATGGAGTTTATTTTAGGACTCAAATGAGCGGTGCTCTCAAATGAGAGATAGTTGAGAAGTGTGAGAAAAACAAATAATTTTCATGCCATTCGGAACAGGACCTGACTAATCAGCGTGGTGTTCATGGCTCCTTGCTGTTTGGAGGACAGAATAGTATAATTTAGTGGAATATTTGCACTACAATGCTTGCAAATTTGGGGAAATGGAATTTGGATTAAGCCAGGATTATTTTTGATCTTATCCCGCTCTGCTTTTTTTTTTGTAACTGTGAGCGGTGCTGACGTATGTGCATAAAGAAAATGGCTTATTTTCTTTGAAGTGTCAATAACATTGTCAGGCATTTATCTAAGTAAACACACAGCAGAATGATTAAGTCGGGGTGAAGCTGAATGCCTGAGATACAAATTAATTTTAGCATTGTTTATAATCTGTACACTACACAAAACGCGGAATGCTTAGCACAGGGGAAAAGTCCGGAGCTGTGTAAAAAACATCAGAACGAGATAGGAGAAATTAGTTGTTATGTAACGGGGTTTGGAAAGCAGTTTGGATCGGTAAAATCCTTAGCAGAGACGTTTCCTTCCACCAGGACGGTGTAGTCTGAGTTTGAAGAATGGCATTTGCAGCGCCTCACGAAGCCCTGCAGAATCTGTGTGACTTTGGGGCCAAGGGGGAACTGTCGTCTGCGCTGGGTGTGTCTTGTACCTGGCACTGAAAACTCCCCACTTTCTGCAGCATCTCTGCGCTCTTACAATGTATGTGAAAATGAAGAAAGGTGAGAAGGAAAAACAGTTTTGTGAAGACTGGTATCGTGGTGCAGTTACGTATCAATTCAACAGAGTAGTTTCTAATTACAACCGAATCAAAACCTTCTGACGGCAATGCAAAAACCCCTCTGACGTGAGGGATCCGAGCTGCAGTCGCTTGGTCAGTTCTGTCAGGGGGTACAGAAGGACTTACCTTTTCACGTGAGGCAGAAAAAGCAGAATTATTCAGGTTAACAGATAAAGCCAGACACAGAACTATGTGTCCTGAATCTCCCCTTTGAAGCAGATAAACAAACAAAAAAGCCAGGCTGTGTTTATGATAGCAAAGAGCTTTCCTAGAAAGCGTGTGGAGAAGCTGCTAAACTTCAGACTGTGCTTAAAAAACCCTTTGATGAATGACACAATAATGTTCTATTTTATTGAATAACTAGTTAATGTTGTATTGTATGGTTAATATCTGAGTCGTGTTTGTACATAGGATGGTTACAGCTATTTTGATACCCCTCATTATTAAAAAGAAAATCTATATGTAAAATGTAATGCGGATCTATTGTAAATGTGTAAATGTAATGGGATCTATTTTTAGCTTTAAGTTTACACCATTTATTTAAAAACACACAGTAAAAACAATTTACAAAAATAGAGGAGAAAAGTTAAATTACTTCTTCAAGGAGGCTTCATCCTATATTTATAGTTTGGTAAACATAACATTAATCAGCTGGAAAATGTTCAGTGAAATATAAAACCGTTACGGGCTCTAGCTCAGAAAAATATACACAGCAAAATATATCTAGCTTCTGTACTTCAAAAGGCAGTGCAAAGCTGCAGAACCTGTGGGAAAATCAATTTTCTGCGGCATCAGTGGCTTGCACAAAATTTTGCAGTGCACCATCTAGATTTCCCTTTTTTTTTTTCCTAATTTAACTGATTTACTTCTGCCTCTCTATCTAGTATCCGGACTGCAGAAGCATTCAGGTTGATCCTTCAAGTACTGTTGAAATACTTGTTTGAAAATAAAAAATAAAAGTGTAGTGCTGCTGAAAGAAGTTGTATGAAACGCATGTTTCCACCGCACCAAGGTCGGTCTGACAGGCTTGTAGTTCCCTGGATTCTCCTTCTGGTCCTTCTTGTAGATGGAGGTCACATTGGCTAAGTTCCAGTCAACTGGGACCTCCCCAGTTAGCCGGGACTGCTGGTAAATGATGGAAAGTGCCTTGGTGAGCACTTTGGCCAGCTCCCGCAGTACCCTTGGGTGGATCCTGTAAGGTACGGCTCAAGCCCACTTTCCACTAAAGATCCAGATGCAGTGGTTTGAGCATCTCCACCTACTCCAAAATGGTTCCAGTAAGATGACTCACTGGGTAATGGTCTGAGCGATATCCCGTGTTCCTGTGTGTGTGTTTGAAGAGCGACGGCCAATTCCCCAGCTCGGCAGCGTGTATGCTGGTCTTTGTACCAACAGGTCATTGTCAGGCAGCGGCAACTTGATCAAATCTTTGCTGAAGGCAACAGTCAGAACCTGCCTTTTTTCTGCTGAGAGCAGTGACAGAATTTGACCCAGAACAGTTCTTCTGGGTCTCTGTTCTTTGGCAGGATGGTTTTTTAAGAATCACCCCTTGGGAATAAGCATGCTATATTCCCTTCTTTGATGTGCTGCCCGGGGACTTCAAAGGAAAACTTAACCAAAATGCATCCTCTTAAAAAATGCTTTGTTTATAAATCTTCAGTTACAATTACTAGCGTAATTTTAGGTTGCCTTTCTAGATTACATTAGATTTAATTTTAGATTATATTACTCTTTGTCAGGGTTTTGTCTGTAGCATTATAAAGATGCATTTCTTATGTAAACCTGACTCCTGAAATAAGCAGTCTGAACACAGTACACAATCTATCCTTATTTCACATGATGATACTTTCTTATTTGGATCTTTTCATTTGAGTGCCTTTTCCATCACCGCTGGAGCTTACTGTTTTGAGGAAAGAGGAATGTATTACAGTAAGTTGTGTGGCTTTACTGGCTTGCAAACATTGTTCAGTCTTGTGAAGCAAGAAGATCAGGCTCTCTAATGTAAAATGCATTACTGCTAACACTGGGAGATTCAATTATAATCTTTCTCCTCCCAGATGCATCTTCTGAAAAAGTGATGGGCAAAAGTAAAGTGTTGAAAGTTTGAAAAACAGTGAATTACCATTTTACAACTTGCGATATTTTCTGTAGCTTTGTTTTTTCTGCCTGTCCCGCCTTCTGATCTGGGTCTAACCACATGGTAGTCAGGTCATTTGACTGTCGACATGTATGTGTGACATGCTGGGTATAAAACCATATTTCAGTAATAAAGGTGCAAATGTAGATTCGCAGGTAGCTTTGGAGATTTTGAGATGAAAATGTGATGATCTTCAGTAATTCTAATATCGAGGTGAAAACCTTTTTACATCCACCCTTCCACTTGAGTTTGAAGCGGGGGCAGTGAAGCAGCCGGGAGGACCCAGAAAGCAAACACAGTAAGGGAACTGAAGAACAAGAACGCCCAGGACTCACGTTAGGGGAACTCTGGTTTTGATTTGGTAGTGAACTGTCTCGGTGTCCTTAAGTTTCACCACCTCTTTGTTGACAGGGAAGATTTGTAGGGGCAGTAGTGAGGGCTTTCTGCTGTGCACAAGCATGAGCTTCAGGTCCTGGAGAAGAATAGGGGCTTCTGGCTGGGAGTGACCTCATGGGGTGCCAGGGTGCTTTAGATAAAGTGGTTAACAGCTCTGTATGGAAGTGTAGTCCCTCCTGGGTGCAGAGAATCAACTGATGAGCCAAGGTCTGAACCTTCTGCTTCCAAGGACTGTTACCTGCTCCCCCTTTCCTCTCTTTTGGACTCTTGGGATGTGATCTGCTGTGTTACCCCCTCAAGTGCTGGGTAAGTTTAAGGACAGTTTGAGCAGCAGGCAGCTGGAATTGTTGGCCCCAACCCTACTGACACAGGCATAGGCAGCACCTTTATAAACAGCGGAAAACACCGAGGCAGTTAATGTCAAAGAACTCTTCTGTCTCTCTTATATATTTTGGTAAGGACTTTGGCACTGAAAATAACTGAAATAATGCCACTGAAATGTCCATTGCAGCAAGATATAGCTGTGTCTACACTAGAGCTTTTGTCGGTATGGAAATGTCAGGAAACATTCTATTCAGAGCACAAATTGCAAGTAGAGAACTGACAAAGTAGATTTTGAAGTGTGTACTCAAGTGTAATGCTTGAAACATATTCCAAATTGGCAAGTTGCAACCAATCATGGAACAGAACCAGTGCTCCAAAAAACTGACAGAGCCAATGTTGAAATCTGAATAATTGCAACTACATTTTCATAGTAATTTAAATGGGAGAAGCATTGGCAGAAATTCATGAATAATTTACATATAAGAATTCAGCAATTGGTGGCGAATAGAAAAATAAATGGCAAATCTAATAAATAAATGATTATTCTGAATTATTTGCTCTGCTCTGATGTTTGCTAAGAAGTGTCTTTTTTTGGACTGTCTTAAAATGCTGGATTTGAACTCCTGCTTCTCAGGTAAACGCTGTCTTAAAGGAATAGCAGAAACGTGCATATCTGTCAGGGGAAAAAAACCCAACAAACCACAAACAAAACAATATGGATCTGTAACACAGGTTGTTTTTGAGAGATGCATAGAAAAAGCCCTTATTTGCCATGCAGCAGCTGCAGTCGCAAAACCTGTAGCCTTAATGAGAGATGTTAGCTGGTATAAGCAATGAAGAGTTATACACTGCATCGGGTTTTAATTAATTATGTATAAAGTGTTAAGATTTATGGAGGAGGTGTCATCTGAAAAGAGAAATCCCTAATTCCCTTTTGTGCCTTTAGGAATGTGATACTATTTTAATAAGGGAGAAATTAATTTACACAGCACCGGTACTTGTTTCCACACAAAATGGGTGTTGGGTCCATGTAAAAAAGTGATAGAAAAAAATTGTTTATCTGGTTTCCCTCACACAGTAATTCAAACAAGATAAAGAACACCAACTAACTTTGCTAGTTGGAAGGTGGTGTTGTTTTAATAGGGCACTGTGGTTTTGTATTTTTTTGTAAATCCATTTAATCTCACTGTTTGAAAAATACTGAAATCCTGTTTCTGGTGTAACCCATAAGCAGTATCACACAGTAGTTTGTTAGGGTAACACCTCATCATGCACCTTACGGACCTGTGAGAGCAGTTGCTTTTTGGCCCAGAAAGTCTTTGGTATTTGAATATCCGAGTTTTTTCTTTTTTTGGTGGTGTTGGTCTTTTTTCTTGCTTAGATTAAAAATTAAAATATTCTTAATATTAAGATATTTTGTTTCACCTAGAGTGAAAAATTTTGTCTGAAATAACCTGTGGAGGCAGGATTAAAAAAAGAAAAAAGGGTTACTTTTACCAAGAGTATAGTGCCGGTGTTATCTTCCTCTGGAAGCTCAGCAACAGGAGCACTCATCTTGGATGTGGTTTTTCTGTTGCATAGAATCACTCACTGTCACCATTAATGAAATCTCCATCTATCCTATGGCCTAGGAATTAAAGAATTCCCTCAAACAACCAGGAACGTTTTCCTTTTGAATGTGTGAGTTCCTTTTCCATTTGTCTCTTAACCATAATGTTGTATCAGATTATGGAATCCAGTTGACGGTTCTTGATTTTTCCTATGGATGTTGTTCCATGTTGTATCATTTGTATTAACTGGAGGAGAACTGCTGTCTCCCCATTCAGAGGCTGGTCCATGTTGTATAAATAATGCCTAGCTAAGAATGTGAATGGGACTATGGTATTTGAAGCTTCTTTAGTGAATTTTATTCCATTCTAAATAACAATTCGATACCTTAGGTTGAGTTTCCAAATATATGTCTAGTTATTGTCCATATTCAATGTTTGGATGCTCATGTTGGTACTACAGAATTTTAAATATCCTTACTTAATCCTAAATACCAATTTGAGCATTCCTGTCTAACATTTTCAACAGTTCATATATGTGCTTGCACTTGAGAGAAACTCGGGTAGTTTTTACTCTCGGGTAGTTTTTACTCTCAGATAGTTTCTGCGTCTGTGACTGATTTCTGTAGGTCATAGAATGCATTTTGAACAAATGAATTTTCAGTATTAGTAGCCAAAACTCATTTCAGAGCAAATAAAAAGCTGACAGCTTCTGTACCAGGAGACAATGAAATAAATCTAACATGTCTCTGCCCACGAAAAGCTTTGCTGTTTCTGGGAGTGACAGTCTTTGTGCCACTGTCCGTTGTCAAACGGTGCTTCCAGGTGGTAGTTTACTTTCTGAGCCTGTTTCACGATTGCTGATCAACTGCGCTCGCAGTTCCAGGTTTCTTCCCAAGCAAGCATTGATGCTTGAATCGAAGTGCCCACTGTTCTTCTGGGGTGTGTGCAACTTCATGTAGTGTGCTGATTCAGACCACTAGGTATGAGTAGTGCCCTACAGACCTGTGGCCAGTTGGTAGGTCCCAGCGGTGGAGAGATCCAGCCCAAGTTCTTGCACTGGCTCTGGACCTGACTGGTCATGTGACCTCAGACGAGCAATTTACAGTTACAGAAACTGGAACTCCCAATATTCTTAAGTCGAGATAAAAGTCGGTTTATTTTCCACAACCATAAAGGAAGGTATTCCACATACTTTACAAGAAAAAGAGAGAGAAAAGCAGAATCTCCTTCTGGAACAGTAAATGAATGCAGTAGTAAAATAGCGTTTACTTCTCTGGTGGCTTGGAAAGCTGGAGGAGGACTATAGTGTTGGGAAATAGCCCTGGAAAGGTAACTAAGTTGAGCAAGTATAATTTATTGTCACTGTGTAGAGGCCTTCTGTGGAAAGATAGTGTCAGCAGAAGAGCTGCTGTAATTTGTAAATCACTCTTGAGAGAAACACTTCCTTGAAGAACCGAGCACGCTCATCCTTGGTGCTTGTTCAGTCACGTGCTCACAAGGTGTGAGCCATGTGGAGTAGCCTAGAGACTGAGTATACACGCAGTATAAAGGCTTGGTCTGCAAAGACAGGCAAAAATATGGGTAGATGTAAAGTCTGTGTGTTATTTCTTCATTGCTTGTGTTGATTGACCAGGTAACCAAATTCCACTAAGCCAGGGCTGCTGGGCTTTGATTCCTTCTGTAAGGAAATGGTCCCATGTGTTGGGGTTGGGCTACATCTAAGGTAATTGTTCTGTGTGTAGGAAATGGGCAGTAGGCCATGTTTATGCCAGTTCAGGTTCCAGCTCTCTGTCTGCTGTGAAAGCTTCCGTGGTGAAGAATGTACTCATTTTGGACTTGTCTCTGGCAGAACTTCAAAACTTTAATGGACATCTATGAGGATTGTAATGAAAATCTGGCTTTGTTTAGCCTTCATCTTTGCACAGAAATTTTAATAAAGAGGCTTTCAAAACAAAGGTCCCAGAGGTGATGATTAAGAATTTGCTTTCCTGGAATAACCCGAGGTGAGTAACTTTAAAGTATGGAGGTAACAGTGCACCTAAATCACTCTGTGTTGAAATACAATAGAGGCATTGCCTAGGCACTAACGTGTATCATCAGTTTCAAGACAGTGGGAGTTTGTAATAATAGAGTAGTTATGCAAAACAGTAAAGGGAGAGAGGAGGGGAAGGAGGGAATGAAAGTTGTCTAGCAGGCTGAATACACAAAGCCTTTGGTACTCAAACTGATTTTATTTTTAGTTAATATTCATTGATGCAAGTTCTAGTCTATCGTTAAATGATTCTAGTGAACAATTCCACCAACCACTTTGAGATGTTTAAGACAAGTGCAGAGTTGTAAACCCAATCTTTCGTACTGGAATCATCACCAAAGTTGCGTTGTGGAAACCATCTTGACGCTACAGTTTGATCATATTCTCGGAGTCTGCAGGGCTGTCTGCCTGTTTGCAGAATTGTTTCTATACGTTGTGTTTACAGACATTATGCAACCATCCTCGTTTTCTTGGGAACCATCAGAAAGTGTGCGGCATTTCTGTATTCTCATTGCCTTGGAATCTGTCAGTGTTTGAATGTGACCCATCTGTTGACGAGTGAATGGCAACTGTTTATTCCCGAATAAAGCACGTGCTCAAATGCAAACATACAGCCTACAGAAGCACTGAGCTTGGTTTAATTAGCTATAGCGTTCATTTAAACTTCCCACTACTGAGTTAACTTACTAGTCAATGGTGTTCATAATATATTTCTTGCTAGACAGGGGAGCTGATGATATTATATTTGTTGCTAGGTGATGAATCCTGATAGTCTTTCTGTTCCTAAACCTGTAAGCGTCTCACATGCACTCTCTGATGTAGCATAATTCTTTATTTACACCTCAGTTCCTGGATAGGACTGCTACAAAGCTGCCAGGCAGCCATGTGTATAAATAAATAACAGCGTGTCACTTGAAAACTTCTGGCAAATCATGTTTACTGAGTGAATTCTCAGTTTACCGTGATTGTGGCCATTAGCAAAGTGCAACACAAATGAGGTATATCAGTGTACAGAAGGATGGCGTTTTATTTGTCAGAAGAGACTAATGTTTTGGAAGGGGACATGAGCTGGAAAACTGCATAGGTTCAGTGTTGGGTTTTTTCTTTTTTAATGGGTTTATAACCAGAAGCAAAGTAAAGATTGACTGATTATTATCTTACCTCTTTAAACTTCATAAGCATTGTAATCATTGAGGTTATTCCAACGTGAGAGAAAAGAGACAGTTATTCAAACAGATGTACTAAGGCTTCTGCATCCTAATAGTGCAAAGTCAGGTGATAGTGTAGGAAATCTGTACCACTAATCCTCGGTACAGTCATTAGAACATCTGCAGATAACAGTACCTACACCCTGTTGAAAGAAGGAGAAAGGAAGATGAGAAATCATGCTTTTATCATCTATTTGGCTTGAAAAAATGGAAGTAAATATTAGATTTTGAAAAGTATGTTATGTAGATCTGCCACTGGATGACTGGTAAATGTTGTGTTGGCAACTATGATGGTACATGGAACTTATGTAGTTTTAGGGATATCTGTAATTTATTAAAACTGAGAAAGTACTTTGGTAATAGAATTTTAGTTCCATATTGTTTGGCAGGTCAGTATTGTAGTTACTGTGCGATAGGCCAGCATCTGATCTGTCTCCAGTGATGAGCATGCGAAAACAAATGACACTAATAAAAAGTGTAAGAAATAACATAAAGCTATATTACTTTAAAGAACTATTATTCACTGGTGTCCTCAATCTCCACATTAGAGAGATGCTGTTTTCATTTTTCCTGTGACTTTTTTTTCTGCCCAGTCCCAGTTGTGGGTGTTCATATCGGGGCTGTTGACTCAGGTTTTCATTGCACCCATTTGTTGACTACGGAGTTTAATATAAGGAAAAATTCTGTTTATTGGTCACAGCTCTCTGCAGAAACTGTCAGTTATCAACCTAATCCGTATTCCAGAAGCTGACAAAAAGGCTTGGAATCAAACCCTGTGTTGATTAATCTTAGCTGGTGGCTGCATTAATGCATAGGCTGGTAGCGTTACGCGCACAGTGCTGCATGAGAGCAGATATCCACCTTTGGAGCCCAGCAAGCAGCCCAACGGCACTAACAACCATCAAGTGTATATGAAACGTAGATTGTGTTAAGTAATCGACACAACTTGTGTTTGTCATTTGCTTCTCGTGCAATGCTACTTGTTTAAATAAGAGCGTGTGTAGCAACGCCACCCGTTCAAGTATCAAACGTGAATAGCGGTGTCACCTGGCTCTTCAAATAATTGCTATTGCACTGTACGTGTTACCTGTTTGGGGTTTGTTTCGTTGTTTCTTAGTTATTGAAAAGAGGCAGAAACTTCAGTAGCCTGATGTTCTCTCCTTGGTTTATCTATGTAAACAAATTTCAGGTTGCTTATAAATGCTTCTGACTGACAGAATATACTTTCCTTCAGGTCAGTTCTTTCGTGGCAGATGCCAAAGCCGGTCTTTCTTTAAAGTGTAAAAGTCTCTGTTTGATGTGAATAGAAACTGTTCTGGGAATGGCTGTGCAGTGCAAGATTACATGGTGCAATTTTAATTACATTGTTCTCAGCAGTGCTACTTGTCTGATCTTAGTGTGAGAGTCAAAATTCAAACTAAGGTTATTTGGTTCTGTAGCTGTTAGTCAAGCGCTGATATTGTTTGAAAGAAATGATGATAGATTGAGCAAGCCTAAAATCCGGCAGAGTTTTGAGAGGTGGCTTTCCTCATTAAGCTCAAGTTTTGTGCTTTAGCAGGCTGCAATTAAGCTGTGATTTTCCATGGTTTATAGAATGATCTGTGTGTTGGAATTGGCTTGATACACAAGTAAACCAAAACTACCAACTAATTTTGCAAATTTAAATACTATTTAGATTTTTGAAGGCATCCTGAAAAGCCATTCGTAAACTGTGTCCAAGGGTTGTATTTTAATAACCCAACTTCTAGACTGAGGACTGGAAAGTGCATTAATTTGTGCAATTTGTGTGTTTATTGGATACGTCTGTTAAAATCAACTCTCTACTGGTGGTGCTTTAAAAAAAGGTTGAAGGAACTCGCTTGAGAGAACTTGGTAAAAAGCACTAAGAGAAATTGTTATTTCTCTGTCACGTTCAGTAATGAGAATATGAGAAGGCAAAAGATTTTGCCTGGGAACAGGAAGAACTTTGTTTTGGTTTTTCACTGGGAAAGTCGAACCATCCACTGAATAAATGGTTCGAGCAGATTTTCAGGCATGGCATTACTCATCCAGCAGCTGGGAAAACAGGCCAGCAACCTACAGTATCCATTTTGAAAGGAAAACATTACCCAGTGGATTTATTACTCACTCTCATTTCCTTTTATGTATTGTAAACGATGCGTCACTCTCTATTTCTGAAACAAACTCCTACCACTGAGTGCTCTTTGGAAATTAGTTGCACATGGCACAAGCTGAAAGCTTTATTCCTGGGGATGCCTTTTAAGAAAACATTATTGTACATCAGGAAAGACTTTTATAAAGAATTGTCATTCCAGAATAAGGGCAGCTCCATGTAGATGTCCACATATTTGGGGTTCTTTAACATTTCCTAGCATGTACTGACCAATAGTTTTGCATTTTTTCAGAATGTTGAGGTTTGGAAGCAGCTTATGCAGCTCACTGTTGAATTACAAATTGGCTGTAATTTCACACAGGCGGCGAAACCGAGACCCAAGATTGACGAGGTGGAGGCAATATTACTAGCAGGTTCACTACTGAAGCCAGAGGTTGACAGGTTCAGAAGGGGTCTGAAGGGTTTGGGAAGGCGTTGGTAAGGAGTCGTGTGCGGGAGAGCTGACTCCAAGGTGCCTCCACACAGTATCTGTGGGTAATGTGTAAGAAGCACTTTGTATTGATAAGTTAATCAAAAGCTCCTGCAATTTGACTTCTTGTCTCAATGTTCTGCTAGAGCAAGGGAGAGACATCAAGCAAAATTTTTTTTCTCCCATCTCTGCAAAATGTGAGTGTATAAGGGTGTGAGTGGCTGCTGTGGATTTGGTATAGGACAAAAGACATTTTTTTTTTTTTTGAATACTAATGTCTTCTTCCATTGTCAAATCACTGAGTTATTTGTACTTCCCACTGAAGGAGCGGATGAAGCACTCCTTCCTCCAGACAAGAGCGATATTTAATTTCTGTCCTTTAGTAAGCTTTCTTACTAATGGCCAAAACTTCAGGCAAATGTAAATGTGTGCATAATTTAGTGAATCTTCTGTTCATCTGATAGGATATCATAATTTCTATTAAATTAACTTAAGACTCATAGAAAAATGGTCTTAGTTGAGCATTGACAGAAGCTTGTGGCATTAAAAAAAAAACCCAAACAAGAAGTTATGACAGATCACATTAAGAGATGACAGATCACTGTAATTACAACAAACTGACCTTGAAGACAATCAGTTTTAATTGTGAACTTGAGGGATAAAATCCCCATGACCTGTGGCTAATTGTATAGTTAACTGAAACCCCTTACTAAATAAATTAGGGGCTTCAGAGACATTTTAAACACATACTGGCATAAATAAGGTACTTTCTGTGCTGGCTGCACTGTAGTTATTTCCTGTGAGTGATTGTTTGTTGTTACTTTTTGACATCGGCTGGCAGCAATTTATTTACATAGTTAAATCTCCTGGGACAATGTTTCTCCTCCTGAATACAACCTCAAGCGATGAGTTTTCAATAAATTACATATATCAAGAAATTTGGCTTCGGGAGCACTTTGGGTGACTGCTCAAAGATCAGATGCGTGCTTGTGCAGAAGCCAAGAAAATTCATTGTCATAGTATACAGCCTCCTCGTGCTTTATCCAGCCAGCATTCAAAGGGAACGATCCATTCTATCCCACTGGGAATTCTTGTACAAACGCAGACGTCGTCCCATCTTCCTCTGCTATAGCAGACAATTAATTTCATATCGACAAACTTCTTGCAGCAATTTGCAGAGACACAACATATTGAATGTATTTGAATGATTCTGTCCGCTTGTGTCTCAGACTCAGCCAGTGAAGATTTTGTAAGAACCTAAAGTTAATTTCATCTTATGTTCTCCTGGGGTTCTTAACAAATGTTATATAAATCTGATAAAATGGAATAATATTGATCATTTGCATTGCAATGGGAGACCCTTTCATTGAAACGAACAAAGTTTAAAAAAGTCTTTTCTACATATTGTTTCTGGGTTTGGGGTCATTTGGTCTGTTCAGAATCAAGGCATTGTTAATAGTGAAACGTCGTGTTCCTCCACTGAGGTGACCGTTCCTTTGGGGCTGTAGCTCCACAAACGTAGTATCAGCTGAACTGTCCTCTGCGTTTACAGAGAGACAACAGTTCTATTTAAACTGAACTATGTGGTATGCTCAGAAAATCAATGACTGTGATATAACAGCTAAAGTTTTGATTTTTATATTTTTCTTCAGACACACTCATTGACATCATATTGTTGTTGAAATAGTAATTTTTCTCTAGGGCTTAAAGTGGAAGCTATAGGATTACCATGTCTTATATGCAAGCGCTAACCCAGGACATCAGTCAATGTGTCTACATTGTAATGAATAAATCAAGATAACTTCCAGCCAAGAACAACTCGTTACCACTTCTTCCACTTGATTAGATTTTTGCCCTAAATGTGACAAAGGGCAGCAAAATGATGTGTGAAGGTATCTTGTAGTGTGAGCTGGTGACGTCTGCTGAGGGGAGGAGGGAATGCCTTCAGTTTTGATTGCTGTGTTTGTGTTTTCCTGTGATTTCAAGCAGCCAGCGACTGCTGCTGGTAGAACCGATTTGCTGAAGAACGCGAGATGCTGTTGAAGGATTTTCTTTTCTAGGAGAAAGGAAAGAGGGAGCATGCTGGAAAAAGGCAAGAAGCACAGCGACATATCTGTGCTGAAGAAGGCAGGAATCCTTGAGTTTGGTGCTGATGGAGCCGTTTTGCTCACACAGTACTGTGTGATCTGTGAAAATACTTGCTGGAATCCCAAAGAGCAACCCCAGTGCTGCAGGGCTAGTACATCTTGCTTCAGTGCTGGGGTGATACAAGATGTGATGCTTCTGGTTTTAGGGCAGGGTTGTTCAGCTCCAGCTCAGGATACCTGATGCAATACTTGTCTCTAGCCAAGAGCTGTTGTGATGTGCTAGGAGAAGAGAGGCAGAGCTTGGCATGACGTGAAAAGTTGCCAGAGTACAGTGTTGGGTATAGCAGATGGTGAGGAGAGAGACAGCAGAGCATCGCTAATGTGGCTCTCCAGTGGGTAGGGAGCCACTCCTTCTGGAACCACAATCCCATGACACGTAGGCAGAAGGAGCCTTCAGTCTGATACCACTTAGGGCCCAGGTGAACTGCACTACAGAATTTCAAATCGTTAGCAATTTTTCCAGCTCTCCTAAGACTATTGCTGGTAGCTAGGTAATGCAGGAGAGGGACTGATGTCATTCCTCCAGTAAAAATGTCACACATTTTATTGGCTGCAGCTGGTTTCTGGGTTTTTTCTTGACCTATGGGAAGCTTATCTCCTTTCTGTGGTGTATTTTTGCTGTGATTTTTGACAGCACAGAAACAAACTGTGACTGTTAACAAACAGGTGCCATTTATGCTGTGGAAAGGGTGTTCTCTGAAGGTCAGGTACATACACCCCAGTGCCCACTGGATGAACTGTTGGCCTAATTTTTTCATTTTAACAGCGCTATGCACAGATCTGGTCATTACACATGAAGATGTTTGTCAGTTTAGGTAACACGTTTGTTTTTGTAGACATTCTAAGTGTGTGCAAAGAAAGTCTGTTGTTCAGTACTTGTTCTTCCAAAGAAGTTGAATGTAGATGTGTATTTGTTTGTGTTAAGCAATTCTTGTTATGTTTTGATGAACATTGTACTGGTGCTCATGTTTCCTCAGTTTTTGACTGTCTGGATGCTAAATAAGTCATCATTGTAATTTACTTCAGGGGCACAAAGAAATTATATAGATACGAGAGAATCATAGGTATGTGGGAGATAATAACCTACTACTGTTTGGATTTTTTTAAAGAAATAATTCTGTAGCAAATTCACTGCAGAGCTACAATTTAGCATTAAACTGTTTAAAAAAAAAAACCTTCAAAAAGGATTTTCATAAAATTGATTTTGTTTATTTTCTTAAACATTTGATAAATTTTTTTGTGTAAAGAAACATTTTTGTCATGATTGTAGCTTTATGAAGCCACAAATCCATTATTTCTAGAGCACTTTTAGAAAAGAAATAATGGTAACCCCATATCTTAAGGATAACCTGTCTAACTTAACTGTTGACAGTGTCTCTTCTGGACTTTAGTCTGCCCCCAAAAGTGTCATGGGGCAGCATTGTTCTCTTTCTATTCTTTTTCCTCCTGCTGTTCTGGTACTCTTGCAGAGAAACAGCAGACACAAACACGCTGTGGGCTCCCTGCCAGAACTTAGGATGTTCCAGAGGTGATCTTGAAGGCATCTCAAAGGAAGAGAGAGAAGCTCTTTCTCCTAATTGACAATATCATTGGCTTGAAAAGCAGCATTTCTTTTGTTTCTTGGCTGCCTTTGTCATTAGCTGTTGTAACGGCTTCCTCTTTTGTTCTTGGATGGAATTAGGTTGTCCAGATATGTTGATTCCAGGTAGATTTCATCCTCGCTATGCTGACAGGATAATTCATCTCTTGAAGACTCATGACACTTCACATTTCTCTTAGTTTGTGTGGGACTGCTGTGTGACACCCTGTACCAGAGTCGTGCGTTCAACGGCATGATGAACGCTGTCACGTGGTGGCCTGTTACCATCTCCTTAGTTACTCGCCTGCTGTTTTCAGTCAGCGTCAACGCTTATTGCTCACAAGAGCTGTGCTAGGTCACGGTCCTTTATGAATTTTTATATACAACAGCAGCTCTCGGAAGCATTTCCATTTGCTTCAACCGCCGCTTTTCTCTCTGTGTAGTTAATGAAGCTCGGCTTTGCCAGTTTCTGTCTAATGTCTCCAGTTTGCTAATATCGTTGAGCAGGGAGGACTTTGTAGCTCAGCTGAGGGATTCCTGCTGGGCTGGAAAGTTTAAGTTGCCTTTGTGCAGCTGTAATGTACTTTTCTTGCATGTCTAGACCTCTCTCAGGTATAGCTTCCAACTTGTGGTTTCACAGTAATCTAAATTTATTTGTTAAAAAGGATAAGTGAAATTATACAGGATAATATTAATTTGCTGCTGTAATTCCTACTGATTTGAACGAGGCCAGATTGTATTTACAAAAAGGATCCTAACCTGCACTGCTAGAGTAATTCAGTCTGCGTGTGTGCGTTTGGTGTGTATTTTCAATGTGAAATTTCCTCGCTGAGGAGCCATTTTGTGGCTAGCTATCATCAGCTAACGTAAAAATACAAATACCTGTGCACAGAGACATACAGGGGAAGTTTTTGTGTGCTTATATGTAAATATGTATATTTAATTATTCAGAATACCTCTGTAGAGATTTCATCAGAGAGAAAATTATGGATTCTGTGTTTCTGTTCAAAACAAATTTAACTTCTGAGAATTAAACTAAAAAAAAAAAAATTACTTTGGAAGAGGAATATATCAGCCTAATGTATGCTTTTGAATGTAAGAAATCTATTTCAGCTTGATTTCTCTTCATATAATTTATAAGAAATCCAGCTGCTAACCTTTTAATGTTTTAAAATGGTGTTCTTTAAAACCTCTGTGGTTCATTATCATAAATATCACAGTTGTGTAGAAACCTCACATTTCATAGCAGTGAGAATGGGATGGACTGAAATGATGAATCCCAGGAACTTGAGATTTCTTGCTGAGATCTATATAGGGTAATAATTCCAATCACAACTTCAATTTCCCATCATTACAGTAATGGACTTGGGATCTTGCACATGAATCCTTTTTCCGACAGGTCTTTTGATGATACGAAGCTCAAAGTCAGCAATTAAAGCCTTGGGATGCGTGCAGGTATCACTAATAACGAATATTGCTTGGCGGACAAAAATACTCTGTGCAGTTCACATGTGAATGAGCTTTCTCACAGAAAGAAGTCTAATATAGGAGGCAGAGAAATGAGCAGAGGGCGGTGAGTGACATGCATGTTGTTTTTCGCTGGGAGATGCTTGGCAGTATTTTCATTTTGCTTGCACGGGAGTTTGGAGGCTGTCTCATGCCATGTGGCATATTAAGCACAATAAAGATGTTCATTTGGCAGCTGGAGCATGACTAGGAACATCAAGAGAGTCATATATGCATCAGTAAAAAAAGAACTCTGCCTTCATGTAAATAAATATTAGATCATCGATTTAATTGCTCATTGAGTTTTTGACAATGAGGCACAATCACTGGTCAAGGCTGGTGCAGCATTACCAAAATTTTAGTATAAGGCTATAGCTGAGCAGTTACTATTTTTAATTTTTTGCACTTCTGTAGCACTTTGAGCACCAAACATGAATCGTTTTGTTGCAAGTGCTGTGCAGTGACAGAGTGAATGAGTGGTCTTTGCTCTGAAGAGCTTCCAGGCTGGTTACACTCCTTACGCTCTAACACAAAGGGAGTGTGCAGGAAGACACAGGAGGTCGTACTGTGTGGGGCCACTCCTCAGGCTGCCGCTTGTCCAATCTGTTACTCTGCGGCTGGGCAGTGTGAATAATGTCAGTTGTCCATCTCCCGGCTTTCCTCACACCTCATCTCTGCAACAAATGCATGAACATCATAAAATCACAATGCATTATAAGGATCATATGTCATCATGGTTGCCAAGCAGAGAAGTGTCATGTAGTGGGAGACCACTGGCAGACTGCCAGGAGGTTTGGTCTCTTCTCTCCGTGAACCTCGGCAGACTCCTCAGCATGCGCTACCCATCCAACTGACATAGATTTTGATAACTACTTTTATTTTTTTGGTATCTGGGGATTGTTTAAATGCTAATCTGAAAGGATCTTATTGGAAGAACTCTTAGTAATTGGACATTTTGTTTCTGAAGAGAGACATCCATACCTCCTCCTTGAAACCTGGCACTTCTGATCACTTAGCCTCTCAGTGGAACAGTTTGAGCTGGTTTCTGTTTTCTTTGCATGTGCTTGTTTATCTTGTACTCAGAAGTTCTTGGTCCCATGTGTCCTGGTTTTGCTGGGGCAGACTCCCAGGCCTGCCATGGTCTGCAGGCCATTAGCAGTTTCAGGTCAGCCGGGGCAGCTGACCCAGGCTGGCTACAGGTGTATCCCACACCATAAACATCATGTGAAGTATAGAGAAGTTTGAGGAGGTAGGGGGCTCTTCCTTGGGCTTCTCTTTCTCCTGCTTCCCTTCCTTCTCCTTTTCCTGAGGACGGCTTCCCCATTTGTTGTGACCACCAAAAGTTGCTGGGCTAAGTACAGCTCTGTGTACTTTATATTGGCATTTGGTATTAGCTTGGCTGTTTCATTACATCTGTTTTCAGACCCTGTGGGTCTCCTCTTCTTTTCCTGATCCCTTTTCTTGGCTGGGGAGGGATCATCGGGTGATAGAGCAACTGCTATAGCGTAGCCCCTGATACAGGCTAAGCAAAGACACCATGCCCTAATTTCCTTCAGTATTGGGAGAGTTCAGTGTCCGGGAGTCAGCTGGATGAATAAGCTGTGGGGTAAGACATAGTGGTTAGTTCCCTGCATTTTCATAGTTTTTCTTTTCTTGCATGAACCCCACATATATGGGCCTAATGTAGACCTGGAAGGACAGAGAAATTATTTGAATCTACAACTTTTATGTGTGGAAAAGACTGCAATGTGCTGCCTAGTCCATCCTCTTGGTTTGAAGCAGGATCAGGTACTGAGATTGGTTTGGAGTGATTTTGGATTAAGCTGGTATTTGATTCACCTCGAGTTAAGACCCTGCAGTGGTGGGCATTCAGCATGGCCTCAGCACCCTCTTTTAATGGTTAGCTGGAAAGCTTTCTTCAGTATCCGTCTGGACCTTATGACAACTGGCACCCACAAAACCCCGTCTAGTTTCTTCTTATTATACCAGTTAGTACTTGGAGGACATGAGGAGTAATTAATTAGAGATTTGTACACAGGCTTTGTGTACAAAGCAAGTTTTATTCACCAAAGCATAAGAACTGCAAATCCTATTGCCCTAATTTAATGGGCTGTGCTTTTTTAGAGCATCAGCAATGTGGAGATTTGTTTAAGAGATACATGTAGTGCCACAGACAGGATATCTGAGTACAGCCATGGAGCTGAAACTCCTCAGATCTCTCCTGAGTGCCTGGTAGGGCAGGAAAGTGAGGTCAGTGCCAAGGCCAGCTCCTCAGGCTATGCAGCTGCTACTGCAGCCGGCTGCAGGCAGCTCAGGCACTGTGGATTTTGGATATCTGCATTGGCTTTTCCCTAGAAGCCATGGGAGTTTAAGGAGGCAAACATTCCCCGTGAGGAGCATCGTGAGAATGGCTGGGAATGCAATGCAATCTCGGGTGATGCTCCCTGGTCATCCCAGTCTAGGAGACATCGTCATGCTGATAAAGTTCACATTTGCCCCTATCTTCAGACTAGGGAATCTATCTGAGGCTACAGTTCTCTTAAACTCTCTTAACAAGTGGCTTCAGTTTCATCTCTGTTGGCCCTTGGTCCGAATAATCTTCAATGTTCTCTATCCTTATGATCACTTCATTGCCTTCTACCCACTTCTAATTTTTCTCTTACATATCAGTACTTCTCAGAGCCTTTTCATTTTCTTTCCCTTTCCTTGCTATTAACCTCGTCAAACACTCTTGTTTCTATGTTAGAATTGGGAATTGAAAACATCAGTGCTTTTGGATGAGATGTGGTAAGAAAACAGTTTTCCACTTTCAAACAACGCTGCTTCTGTCATTCTTAGAAGAAGTTGCAGGGTTTCATAAAGCGAGGTCAGTAGATGAACAAAATCTAGAAGGTCTTAAAGTGTCAGATTCATAACTCTAAGGGAATATAGAATATAGATCCATGTACTTCTTCTGATTCCATGTGTCAAATCTGCATGTGGTCCTTGAATTTCACAATGCACGCAGACGGCAGCAACGCAGGAATCGCAAGGTTTGTGAGTGCTGAGCAGCAAGGTGGGAGACGAGTGCTCCCGGCCAGCATCACCCCTCTTTTTGAAGCATGACACAGCCTGACCTCCTTTTGAATGTGACCTGTAGTTGGCTGGTGATGCTATTGCTCTGAATGATGACATTTGGTTTTATGTGATTACTTTATCATAGGGGGGTTTTATGATTTTTTTTTTTTTTTTACTTTTTACTCCTGACATAATGAATTTCTCAGAGAGTGATGCCAAATGTTTTCAGTTGGAAGTTATTGATAGACAGTAGATCACCAACAGTTTTTGACTGAGAAGCATATATTTACTCTATATAACAAGGTACCTTCCTAAGACCCTGTTTCATTGGGTTTATTTTTTTTTTAGAGGGAGGAAAAGAGAATCTACAAATAATTCATCAAGGTTGCAATCTATACAGTGATTAGTATAGAGAATTTCCACTTCCCACCCTTGGGGTGACAGGAGAATTTTGTCTTGTCTGTGGGCTGATAGCTTTAGGAGATTGCAGTCAATCTGTTACGACGCCTGTAGTATCACTGACATAAATTGCAACGGGTGGTTTTCCAGCAGGGGAGCCTTGCTAACAGAGAGCCTTCCATCAAAACCCAACCGCGAGCACAAGACCCTTTCCGCGAGCGGTTCCTGCCCTTGGAGAGCAGCGTGGACACCAGCACAGTCTGAGCTCTGTGAAATTGTGTTAAGCTGCTGCTCTCAAATTCTGTGGGTTCCTCCTGCTTCTGCTGCAGTGTAAAACTTTGCAAGCAGGGGTCTGCGATGTGACAGACCGAGGAAGGTTTGTCTGGAGGGGTTGGGCTGTCTGAGGTGAAAGAGCTTTTGCTTCTTTTTTCTCACCCCTCTTGCTTTCAGTAAAATGCAATGAAATGGCAAACGGGCTGATGCAGTTCTGGTTTGTTATCCCCCTGTGGATCCCAGGATAGTTCTCTTGCCCTCAAGTAAAGCAGAGGAAATGGCTTAAAATTATGTCAGCAAGCCTCAAACTTGGGCAGAAGCAGATCCTTCAGGTGCTGGGATCATTTTTGTGCAAGAGATGGTGGCGGCTGCAGGGTTTGGACTCTTCTCTGTGAGAGAGTCAGGCACAAACCTGCAGGATCACAAGTGTGTTCTTTTAAGATCCCACCTCAGGCACCTAATGCCTTTGTCGAGGTTTGGGGTGTGCAGGGGCTGCAGGGCTGCTGTGGGGGGTGGTGGGGCTGCCCCGGGCTGGACAGAGCCGGTTCCAGCTGGTTCCAGGTGGTTCTGGGCGGTTCCAGGTGGTTCTGGGCGGTTCCAGGTGGTTCTGGGCGGTTCCAGGTGGTTCTGGGCGGTTCCAGGTGGTTCTGGGCGGTTCCAGGTGGTTCTGGGCGGTTCCAGGTGGTTCTGGGCGGTTCCAGGTGGTTCTGGGCGGTTCCAGGTGGTTCTGGGCGGTTCCAGGTGGTTCTGGGCGGTTCCAGGTGGTTCTGGGCGGTTCCAGGTGGTTCTGGGCGGTTCCAGGTGGTTCTGGGCGGTTCCAGGTGGTTCTGGGCGGTTCCAGGTGGTTCTGGGCGGTTCCAGGTGGTTCTGGGCGGTTCCAGGTGGTTCTGGGCGGTTCCAGGTGGTTCCAGCTGGTTGTGGGCGGTTCCAGCTGGTTGTGGGCGGTTCCAGCTGGTTGTGGGCGGTTCCAGGTGGTTCCGGGCGGTGCCGCAGCTGCCCCTCAGGGCACAGCTGGGCTCGTCAGCGGGGCTGGTGCTGCCTCTGGGGAAGCAGCTTCAGTGTTTGAGAAAGGGGCAAAACTGCCGGGGCTGAGGGGAGAACTGGGAGAGAGCAGGGGAACCCCGGGGCTGGAGGAGGAGGAGGATGAGGATGAAGAGAAGGGCTGCAGGCGCTGGAGCAGGGGTTCCCTGGGGCCCCTGGAGCACCCCACAAGGAGCAGGCGGGTAAGTCCTGAAGGGAGCCGCGGCCCGTGGCGGGGCCCAGGCTGGAGCAGGGGAGCAGCGGGAGGAGCTGCCGGGAGGAGCCCTGCGGTACCGACCGTGGCCCTGTTCCCTGTCCCTGCCTGCTGCTCCGGGAGAGGAGAGGAGGAGCTGGGAACGAAGGAGGGAAGCTGAGCCTGGGGAGAAGCAGGGCGAGGAGGGGCAGTGTGGTGTTTAATGTTGCCTTTGTCTCACCATCCAAATCTATTTTAACTGGCAATAAGTTAATTTTCCCCAAGTCAATCTTGTTTGGCCTGTGATGGTAATTGCTTGGTGGTCTCCCTCTCTTTGCCTTGACCCACGAGCTTTTTCATCTCATTTTCTCCCCCATCCTGTTGAGGTGGGGGAGAGAGCGAGTGGCTGGGTGGGCATCTGGGGGCAGCCCGGGGTCAACCCACCACTGTTGATTTGGCAAATCATGTCCCACATCTCATTCTGTGCCTTATTGTGAAGTTTGGGCACTTTGAGATTTTTATTTTTGATTAATTTTTAATCTAAACTCAAATTCTGGATCCAGCAACAGTTCTTTTTCCCTGTGTTGGTTCTGCTTTGGGATTCAGTGCCAGTGAATACCTAGAGAGGAAGGATCTCCGTGAGATCCTCTGGTAGCCCAGTCTTCAAGTTGGTATGTCTGGAAATAAATGCAAAATTTGATGAAAAGGGTTTGGGTGTAAATTCCCAGGAGTGGCTCACCATTATGAGATTCTATCTGTGCTTTAAGAGCAGTTATAGAGATTACATAGTCAGGAAAATCTTAGGTATTGGCCAGGCTGAGAGAGAATCTGGGGTTGTTTTTTTTTTTTTTTTCCTTTAAAAACAATGACCCAATACAGGTAGTCTATGTAGTGAATTTAAACAATTATGCAAAGTGCTTTATTTTCAGTAAAACTCCATTGTCTTTGATCTTCTGTAGTCTGTATCCTTGTCTGTATTCATTTCTGAATTTAAAGGCCCAATAGAAATGAAATGTAAAATTAAAACAGTGAGAGCATACAGGTAAGTGGAAATCTACAGCAGCAGAACTCAAGGAGCATGTAGGGAATACAGAACGGATTGTCTGCAACAAAACACTTCATATGCAAATATATTGTTCAGAGATGTCTAAACCTGAGAAGTTTTCTTAGCACTTACAGATTTGTGGAGAAGATCTCTTAGTCGTATAGCTGGGAGTTACATCACTAATGGTTTTTCCAGTATTTTGTGCAAAGTGAATCTACTGGACTCAGAGAAGGGACTTGAGGCAAAGTCTCAAAACCTTTGTACTTCAGAGACATTTTTCTATTCATGCCAGCCTTCCTAAATATTTTAAATCTTCCATGTAAAGTGAATCCGGATTATTAACAGCTAGTGTTTAATTAAAAGTTCTCAGAATCCTTAGTTATGTTGATAGTGCACTGTATCACAATCCTGGTAGTTACTAAGAAATGTAGTTTGGTTTTTCTGATCTGTAATGCTTTTGCTGCGGTTGAATATTCTGTAACAACCAATTCCAAGCATAAAGAATTAGTGGATCTCTGAAACCATTTTGCCAGCAGAAGAAGAGCCTTTAGAGATCCTGGGTTACGATGAGAAGGATCACAAGGTTTCTACTGCTACTGCCCAATTTGTAGAACGAGGTGTGCATTTTGTGCATTTGATTTGAGGGATCACAAAATTATTGCATCCAAAGTGTTTTGTTTATCTTCTACCTCCCCAGTTAGCATGGTCAATATCTCTTCATCCTTCTGAAAGTGCATATTTGTAAGATTTGTGTATAAATTACAGCCGCACAAATATAAAGCTTCTTTGAAAGTTTTTCCGCTTAGATTGGGAGATATTTCTTCCTGAGATCTGTAGACAAGGCAGTAACATAAAGATGTTTGAAGTCTATCAAAGTGCATACTTATAATTGTGTGTTTTCTTTTTCTCTTTTTTCCCCCCAGTGGAATTTGATGACTGCAAGGGGAATAACAAATTGAACTTCGAAGTTTCTAACCCAGACTTTAAGGTGGAACGTGACGGGTCATTAGTTGCACTAAAGAATATATCAGAAGCTGGCAGAGCCTTGTTTGTACACGCGCGGTCTGAGCACGCTGAGGATATGGCAGAAATTTTGATAGTTGGAGCAAATGAAAAACATGGTGCATTAAAGGTAAGATAAATATAAAAGACAGAAGAAAGTGCCAAGGAGATGCTGCTAGATATTTACACATGCCTGTTAGGACTGTGAGCAGTTTTGATGTTAGCAGAGTTTGCAATCAGTCTTCAATCCAGATACTGCTGTAATGTTGTGGCACGTAGTTTAACTTAATATACAAGTTTTTCAGATGAAAAAGCTAAATGTGCACAAAGAGTTGATTCAGATGAAAGAGCCCAAGTATCACAATTGGTGGTTCTGATGTCCATTATGCCACATAACTACAGTTTTGCCATAACTGAAAATAGAAAACCATAATCTAAACTTGTCACTTAGAATTTACAGAACTCTCATGTTTCCGCCAAGACTAGGTATGTGGGAATGAATTTTATGCTGTGGAATTTAAATTTTCACATAGGTCTGCTTATTTGATAGTTATGTGTTAATCTGTATAAACATATGCACACAAATAGTAACACACATTTACACTCTGTCTCTACTCACTAGTGATTTTTGTCCACTCTGTCCGCTGAATGCCTTGTTCTTTCTTTTCCACTTCTGAATTTCAGTGTAATGCTAACCTCATGCTATGGGGAAAAAGTGCTTCACAGATTGATTGAATTGTTTACCTCACACCACGAAAGTAACAAAAGGACATGTGAGATAGCCTTCACTTCTGTGTCATGGCATTTAGGGGAGAGGCAGGCAAGACACTGGCTTACTAGGCAATTACGCCTGGTACCTTTACAGACCTATAATTTCAAGGCACTATAAAGAAGCCATGATAAAAATGACTGATCTATTGTCTCGTTTTGTTATTTAGACTTTCAACTGGCAGTGTTCTCATTATATCTCCAACAATAGCTTGGTATAACTTAAGTCTTCCATTAAAAAAAAAAAAAAAGCTTTAGGGGACTTCTCTAAGTCTGTGGCTGAGGAAAGGTTTTGAACTGCACTTTAAGCAGCATGCGATGTGCATATAGATTACCAGCAGGAGAGAAAGTACCAGAACATGTAACTGCAGAGAGCTGATCAGAACACTGAAATGGAATTCAATTTTATTTAAGTATGCTGTTTCTTCACAAAGTTAAATGTTAACAAGGTCATACTTGAGGGAGTCTCTTACACAATGGAATTGTGGACTTAAGACCACATGCTGCCCAATTCAGAGTAAGAAGGATACACTTGCAGGAGCTGGACACTTGACTGTCTTGTGTCTCAAACTAGCAAGGCATGCTCCTTCTCGTGCTTTCACAAGAATGTTCAAAGGATTTTGTTTTCACTCCAGGTTTTGAAATCTTGGGAGCAGTTTCAAAACGGGGATTCTCGTTCTCCTGTTAGAAGTTACTAAAACCACAAAGGAGTTTGAGACATCTCTGACAGGAGGTCTGGAGTTAAACTTCAGGGAATTGGTTTATGTGTGAAGATCTGACTCTCCAAGAATCATATTCTGAAGTTTTATTCTGGTTTTTTTAGAGAAGCAGCCCTGTAATGTCTTTGAGGGGAGATATTCTATGAAAGTTACAATCTAGGGGAAATCTTGTCTCCTGAGTAGGAATTAACAGATGTGTATTTGCACAGCCTATGGCACAGCTTTGTCATTGACCTTCTCGTTTTATGTCTTCCCCTCAAAATGTTCCAGCAATATTAATTAATGCCTGGTGCTGAAATCTATCAGCAAACTACAGTGAAAAGCCAAGTCGAATTTGGCCCCGCTCCGGGATTCTGTTCTAACCACTTTGGCTTCAGAGGGAGAAAACCAGTCTAAATCTGTCATATTCTGTCACTTGCCAGTCTTCCCTCATATAGGTGGCTCCTCAAAGAACTGTCACAGCATCACCTCAACCTGCATTCATAGTTTCTTTATGGATTTTGATATTCAGCTCATAACTAGATTACTGCCCTTTTAATGAGGTGATCCTTGGTGTCTGCAGTGCCATTGGGAGTTACGTGATGCATTAATGTGTGCTGGGAAATCCATCTAGGGAGGATCATCCCCTTCTTCAAGGGCAGTATAAAGATCTTTGGGCTGGCTGTCCTGCTCTGGCCTCAGCCAGCACTCTGTAGCTGTTAAATCAATATTTTTTACCAACCATTTCAGCTATTGTTTGCCTATTTTAAACAAAACATAGAGAATCCTGTCTTTCTGTTTGTCATACTTGAGAAGGATCTAAAGATTACAGCATCCTATCTAAAGTGATTTTATGATAAATGTGAACTTAATCCTGTACTTTTGCAGTCTAAATGTGCCAGCGTGGAAACAGCAGAACTGCTCCATCTGTTTATGCAAGGAGTCTTGGCTAAGAAATGCTCGGATGGAGCCTTAGTAATTCAGCACAATTCTGTAGGGTTGACGAGCACATGCTAGAGCACTGCTTAGCATTCAGCACCGAGAGTACAGTACCTTGTTTAATTAGGAGATAAGTAGTTCTTAAGTATTTCCCCACTGCCAGCAACTGCCTTTCTTTTCCGAAAGCATGTAACCTACATCTGTGAAATCCCATTGTTAATGTTTCTAATTGCAGATTCCCAGCATGTTTGGAAATGACTGACAACAATGATCTCTAAGTGCTGCCTGGTAGCCTGAGCCTAGGAAGAGAGAGTGTAATTCCTAAAACTTAATTGCTACCAGCCATACTTTAGATGAAATGGAAAATATTTGGGAGTGCAATCTGGAGTGTGCAGAAAAGATTTTGTTATTCTAGTGGGAGAGGGGTGGGGTGGGGTACTTTCCTGCTGAAGATGTGGGAGGATTTCAGCTGGCCTTGCTGATCAGTCTTGCACGATTAACTTAACTAACTTCATGGACATAGAGCAGTCAGCAGCTGGCAGAATACCGCTTACCAAATACTAAGTTTAACTCTGCTGTTTGAGTCTGAAGGGTGTGTTTTCTTGCTCTACTGCCAGAAGCATGTTAGATCTGCAGAATCTGCAGCTTTCTATCAAAGAATGGCCACAACTACAATATAAGAGGATAGATTGTTCCTCAATATCACCAGCCAACGTGGCTGTTGCTCCCTGATCACAGAATCTTTTGTGGGGTCTAGTGACAGCAGGGCAGGTACAGCACTGCGGTTTTTGTGAGATGACTGGATATTTCTGCAAAATACTCTAACCCCAGGACTGTCTATACCTACAGACATGCACACATGCTACTGAGAGCAAAAATGTGTACACCAGCTTACAGTGACACTGCTTTCTATAGCCTGCTGTTGGTGACCCTTTCCTCCACTGGTTTTGCCTAGATATACTGGTTTCCCTCTGTCTTGACAGAGGGGAAGAGTCACGAAAATGCTGCTGTCGTTTTTGAGAGGTGTGTGGAAAATGACTGCACAGAAGAGTTGCCATGGGCCTATGGAAGGTGAAACATTACAGTGTGTCATCTTTTTAATGGTTATGTATGTGGACACACGTGTACCCTCAGACAATTGAAGTGCTCAATGTCAGAGATGAAGTTCACCTGCATTCCCCGTGGATTAGTGCCGGTGAGGCACACACATCTGTGCTCATGCTCTGCTTTGCCCAGTGTTTGCTTAATACCCTTTCACGTACTCGGGACTTGAGTGCTTGGTGATATCAAAAAAAGGCATGGAAGTGTTTTGATTCACCCAGGATTCCCAAAATGAACTTTGCAATTCAATGAAGGATTCAGAATGAACCTCAAGGTTCAGATCCCTAACGGAAAAATAAATCACTGATAAACCTTAATTGGGAACAAACTGACTGAGCCAATGAGTGGCAATAATTAATTTTTTTAACTTATGTCTTGTCCAGTGCTTGATCTCTGCTTTGTTTTACAAAAATAGTAGGACAACTGGAAGTTGGAAATCTCACCATATCTGAGCATTTGACCAGACTTTAGTGGATTTATTTATTGGTCTGGGTTTGTGGAAGACAAAAAGTATAGCCAGGCTTGTGTAGAGTCTCATAACAGATTGTGAGTTGCAAAAGGCAGCAAGCTGGGAATTGAACTGTGTCCTCCAAGGCTAAATAAAATGGTTGTCTGCTAGTCCTTCTCCCCCTCTTTAATCTGATCCTGGTTTTAACGAATATACCCTTAGGACACTGGGAGCTAAAAGAAAACCTCGGGAAACAGTTTTTCTCTGCCTTTTTTTGTATCTTGGTAAAATACAACCTTCCCCCCCCACCTCAGCGAAGGGACTTATTCAGAACTTTTATTTGTTACAACATTGCAGACGTAGGGTTGCGGGGGGGGGGGGCGGGAAGTGAGGTATCAAGAGTCTGGCACCAAAGCAGATAAGAGGGCAGGCAGATATTCAGAAATTCCAGGCTGGTAGTAACTCACTGCATAGTCCTCAGCAGTCTTCCTTACAGGATGAAATGATGAAATAGCAGCTGTCAAACCCTCAGGACACTTTTCAGGCACTAGATGGAAAAGGCATAGCAGAAAGAAAAGAAGAGATAAGAGGGAGGAACACACCCTGAGACAGTATGTTGTAGTCAAAGTTTAAAATCAACTCCAGCAGTAGCTCAGATTGAAGAAAATGAAGTAGCTGTAGTCCTGCATCTCTGTCCACCCTGCTCCATAACAGCTAGGGGCTGGGCAGACTCTGCTTCTCCTTTCCCCTTGGTCAAACCATTGCTTTTCCCAGCATGAGTATCCTGCTGTGTTTATTACAGTGGCGACAGGAGAGGCAGCCTGGCCGAAAACTTTCCCAGCTTCCTTGCAGACCTGAATTCTGTTTCCTACAAAGTCACTGCCTGGATGTGTATGTTTGTGCAAGTCGCTTTATGCCTGTGCCTCTGTTTCCTAAAGTATCAAACAGAAATAAGGAAACTCAGCTCCATGGATTTAAATGTTAGCATTTCTTGTTCGTGTCCTACTCTCTGCTTTATCCCTGCAGGCTAGAGATTGCAAATTTTATTGATATGAGATAAAAAGTACTTAGAGCCTCAAATCCTACATGTACGACTTTCTGCCTTAGAACAGATGATAAAGGATCAATAATCTCATGAATTGGGATTCTCTCACGGAAAAAATATTCTTGCACAAAAGTGAATAATTGAGTTTAGTAATCTGTCAGTTCAATAATTTATTTTGGAAATAAGATCAAGAATCAGCCTCTCTGATATAGCAAGCAATCATTCCCATTAACGTATATTAACATTTTTTCAGTTTAGAATAGAGTTCCGAATAGGTGGAAAATGATTGTGCAGAGATACAGGTGGACTCTCATATTAGGTATTGACAAACAGGCCAGCAGAGCTTCGTATTACATTTTGCATATAGCAGTTGCTGCAAAAAAAGGTAATGTGCTGCATAAATAAAATCCCATGTTTTGCATTTAATTTTGAGGCACAAAATAGAGTAAGTCACAGGGGTACATCAATATCTGCAATACACTTATGAGTTATTATACTGATCGAGACAGTATATAGAACACCATTTGCAGAAAAGCTGTGGAGAGGTTTTGCCTTTGGATGTGAAGGTGTCCTTCAGGTGTATAAAGATGGGTGTTCCTAAAGAGCAAACAAAAGAAAATTCATCTCAGTTCAGCGTTCGGTTTGGCAGAAAGTTTAACATCATAATGTTCTACTAGCTGTTAAATGATTACTTTTTAGTACTACTACTTAACTTTGTTCCTTGTCATACTGCAAATACCTATTGACTTGGAATTCATGCATAAAAAGCTGAGGTGTAAGTGTCTTTAGAATTTAATACCTGTGTTGATGGCATTTTGGTAAATGACTGTTCCCTGCTTTAATCACTGGTGAAAGGATCTGATATTTAATTTTTTTTAAAATCTGTGATGCTACATTGCAGGTTTCACAGAATCCATCTTAATGTCAATGAAAGCAAGAGCTTGTTCTCATCAATGGGTCATTCTGTAGTACCATTTAGCTGCCTTTTGGGCTATATTTTTATAAAAATCCTCTGTGCACACCACTTGCTGTTGGGGAAACAACAAAGAGCTCCTTTTATACAGGGAATGTCCTTAAACAGTGACATAAGCTATTTTCCATAGAGATTCCAGTCACCTACTTTCCCTTTTTATCCTTCAGTCTGATCCAGAACCTGCTGCAATGGTCAGGTTCCAGTAGACTTTAGATGAAGCCCTTGAAGCAGGAGTTTTGTCTGGCAGTGCTGTACGGACGTGACTCCTGTACCTCTTTGCACTGTTTCCTGGGTGACCCCACGAGTCCCATGGGGGTACCCGGCGGTTATGAGTTTTCAGATATAGCCACGCTCCCGCTTTTACTCAGCTGTGCACCGCAGCCTCGCCTCTGTTGATAGGCTTGAGCTTTCCCTCAGGCCTGGACTGAATTTATACTTCCAACTTAACTGTGCAGATGCCCACCGCCAAAGAAACACGGGTTTCATATACAATGACTTTGGAGTTTGCTCTGACAAAGATCCATTTATCTGAGAATTATTATGGTGCCAAAAGATGTGGCAGTTGCCATAGCAACAATTACATATTGTGTTGAATACTAGAGTAAATAGTATAAAGAACATGAGCCGCTGGTGGTTTTCATTAATTCAATGTTCCTTTTTTTTGGGTAAAGTGTGGTGTGTAAGTTTATTCACTGTGTGTATAACTGCTTAGATCAAACGTGGGGGCTAGCTTTCCTTCTCTTGCCCTCAACGCACAGCTTCAGCATGCAAATGAGAAGCACTTGGCTATTTAGGGAGAGAAAAATGGTCTTATAGACTGGAAACATGAATAATTGACTGTGAAACAAGAAGGTGTTAGCTTCTGTGAATGTTCAGTGCTTTTCTCTGAGTAATCTACATTCAGATTTTATGTGAACTGGGGATGTGTTTATCCAGGAAGAGGGACTTCGCTTTTTAGTAGCAAAGCAGAGCGAAGGCAAGTGTAGAATATGTTTAACAGTGATTCGAAGGTGAAATGAGATGATTTCTCAAACAAATGCAAAGTTTATTAATTATTCCAAGTTATTAACAGACTGATGAAAAATGATGGGCAATAATACTCTAGATTAATTTATTTTATTAAAAATATCTAAAATCATAATTCTTTTCTGATCTGCATTTAGACCTCGCTCATCCCTGCAGTAACAGGTTATCATCCATAGGGCATTTTCACTACTGCTTGGTGTGCTTCTGGTGTAAACCTAAGTTTTTTGTGGAAGCTCAGAACCAAATGTAGTTCTGCAATGCAACCAATTTTATTCTATTTTCTTTTAAAACACATTTAGGTCTTATCCTTCACCCATGAGACTTAATGGCAAAGCTTTCGTAAATCTCAGTGAGAGAGGTTATTCAGAGATTGCTGTAAGTCTTATCTGAGCTAAAAAATTCACCCTGGCTCAGAGTGGCAAGGAAATACCTCCTGCCCCTAAAAAAATTTATGAGAGATTGAATGGTAGAGAAGTTGTGTAAAGATAGTTTGAATTTAACTAGCTTCTTTTTATGATCTAGAATGCTTAACTGTCCTTTATCCATTAAAAAAAAAAAAATCCCCACTAAATTTTGTGGATGAGTGATAAACCGTCATGTATTGACACTTCTTTTTTTCAAGTTGTTATTGTTCTGAGTCCAGCCTGAAAGTGTTCTGATATAGAGAAAACTATAGCAGTGCTATGTCTTGATCTCCAGAGACTGATGGAGTTGTGTGGAAATTTGTGCCAGAGGTGTGGGCAACGTTTAAAGGAACCATTTGGAAAAGGTTTAAATTTAAAACTCATTGTAGTGAATGAGGATGTAAGTGGGAAAGCAACAGGCTAAGCGTGATTTAGTAGAACATAAAGCAAGATCATAAAGGATAAGTAGATGTCTCTTAGGATATGTAATATCTTTCATTTATAAAGTGACTTTCGTCCGCTAAGATCTTTAAAGTGTGACTATTAAGTACACAGAGAAAGAGTACGCGTGTGTGGATGTCTCTCTGTACACATCTGTAAAAAGAGGCATTTGCATAGACGTCTTTATTGCTGATACTTATTTCATAATACTTTTTCACCTCAGGATAGGAACAGAGTCAGTTTTAAATAAGGGGTTTGGGAAAAGGACATGGTGAATTCTATATGGTATTAAAATTGCCGTGATGTCCTTAATGTCCTCAGATCCATAATGAACAAGAGATGTTACAGAAACCCAAAGAGTTGTGTGAGACTTTCCTGTACACAGGAAAAAATGCCCATTTCTTCCATGGTTGATCTCTCTCGTGGCATGCAGGAGTGATGCAGTCATTGTCTGACAGCTGCCCCAGTTTCCCCAGTGATACCTCACATTTATTAAGGAACAGAGACAATTCCGAGATCAAACTAAGCTGGGTTCAAAACTAAACTCAAGGTTCTTTTTTGTGTCAGAAACACAAAATATTGCTGGTGTTTTCCCACTATAAGCTTTTCTATCAGCTTCCAGAAACAGGGTAGTTTTGAGAGCGAGCCATAATAGGAGAAATTATTCACATGGAAAGATGATATCCCGAGTAAGAGCTTAGTCATTTCTCTCCATCAGAGACATCAATAATCATCCCTAATGATTGTCCCAATAGTTCCATGCTGGTTTTCACAAACCTGAAGGAACATTTATTACGGTTATTATAGGAACACCTATCTCAGCATACATCTTAAGCATTTAATGGAGCATCACAGGATAAAAATCTACATTTGTCCTCCCTCAGGAATTGATTCTGCCACTGCAAGGAGCCATGGCTCCTTCTGGACCCAAAATTCCTTATTTGTTGATCATTTCAATTCTGTTGCTTTTAAGAGTATTCCTTTGCATCTTATTTTACATCTAGGTTTCTGAAGTAACTCAAATAACTCAGCAAGTTGGAGAAATATTCAGCATAGGCATGACAGAGTTAAAGCTTAATGTAATTTGATATCTCCATAATAATAAACCCTGCTAACATTTACAGTCATCTTGGAGTTATTAATCATTCAGCTCCTCGCTTATTTCACCACCAAATCAAACTGAATAACCTTTGCATTAAGCAGTCGATCCATCTTAGAAAAACTAATTTTATGAGTTCTATATGTGTACCTCCCTCTCTTACAGAGAGGGCACCTAGGGATAGGGGTTCACAGGAGGAGTGAAGGGGCAGCAGATTGATTTGAACTGGCCAGTAGTCCTGCTATGTAATCAGCTGCTGCTGATAGTTTTGGTACCACTAAAATTCCTTAGTGACCTTCGTTACTAAAGAAAAGAGAGAGTCTTGTTTAAAGTAACTGGCCAACAGATGTATTAGAAGGAGAGACTGAATTTGGCCTCTAGTTTCTTATCAACCTCACTAGGACTGTAGTTTGGTGCATAGCAGTAAACAAGAAGTTTCTTGGTGAGTAGTAATAGACTTGTTAAGATACATTTATTAATTGTTCTGGTGACTGGTTTGACTCAAGGTGTAGCAACATAATGTCATTTAGTCAGTAACTGTTCAAACTACCTCTTGATGCTGTATATGCACATGTTGAATAATTGTGGGGATTTTTTTTTGCTCTTTGGCTTTTTTCCCCATGTTGAACGTTATTGTGCTGTATGAAGATTTATCTCCTAATCACCTGGAAGAAAGAGGGCAGTACAAGTTTTTTAAAATCTGGCTGTACCAATCTTTCATTCTCAGATATCAACACAGAAATTTTTTGTATAGGTGTAAAAGCGAGGTGAGGCTTGAAGCTTTAAGTGACAGGCTTGAATTTAGGCATGATTATTCACAAAACTGTGTAATTAATCTGTCATGGGAAAACACAGAAAGCAGCACACCGAATGCAATCCCCATTAAGTCAACAGGCATCATTCTACTGACTGTAATGAGCTTTGAATCTATTCATAAATCTGCTATGAGGAGTGTCCAAATCAAAATTTATCTGAGGGTGACCTTGATGTTAATTGTTAGTGCTTCCATGTTGTTTAATTGCCAGGGAAACTGAGCGTATTAGTGGGCCTTGTATGGGATAGTCCTTTCTATTGGATACTATGAGCATCAAGTTGATAGATGTGTTAGTTGTGCATAATGTTAGTGGGCAGTCACAGTACACCAGTTATATTTCATGTTTATGAAACAGGAAAAAAAGCCACATTTCTTCAATTATTTTTAATATTGTTCGTGTCTTCAGCTGAATCTCTGCAAAATTAATGCTTTCTTGATTAAGGACCTCTTTAGAGGATCTCAGAAGTTTCACACTTATTCGGTGGCTTTTAATCCCAGATTTTGTGTATTGACTATAATTACTTTAAAATTATATCTCAAATTTGTAAATATCATAATGCAGATTCATAAGTTTACTCCTAAGATGTTTAATAAATTTAACTTCAGCTAGAAAAGCTCAATCATCTGTATCCCAAATGGAAATGTTTCCTGCTTTACCATGTCATGTTTAAATCAATTCGAGGGAAAATATGGGAAATATGTCACGTAGAAGTATAAAAGGGAAGGAGTTCCTTTAATATTTGTCTACTAAACAGAAAAGTAGCTGGTTTACTCAAGGGACATAGTTACCGTATCTTCTAGTGGTATGAAAATATGGCATAGTTAGAGAGTTGTGGGGGAAGTTATTTTGGTTTTGTTAATGACTTTCCTAGTTCCTTGTCACTGCTGGTAATTATTGTGTCTTTTCTTTTAGTTGACACTCAGTGCATTGGGCTGTATGTAGGATCATTTTATTAATTGAAAATGTGTTTCAGAACAGTTGTCAATTAGATAAGTGACTTGATTATGTCTCAGTCTTTAAAACTAAAAATGAGAAAATAAGGTGAGGGAAATTAATCTTGACTCTGGACAATAGGAAGATAGGACTCTGGTTTCCAGTGTAAAGGAAAAGGTGTTTAGGAGAATCAAGGGAGAGAGCAAAAACATTCTGCATTTGCATTATTCCTTCTTCATTATACTGTAGCAATATAGAAGGATTTACAAAAATTGTGGCTTTTTGAGACCTTGTGCGTACATGCAGTAGAAGATAGCACCTGCTCAAGGAGCTTCCAGATAAAACCGATGTCGGACAAATGGGAAAAGTGTTGTAATACTGATAGTCTTCACTTTTATACCTCTCTGCCTCAGATTTCTGTGTATCAAATGGAGATACTCAGTAAGTATATTAAAGGTAAGGTATTCAGATACAGGGTGATGGGGACCATTTGCCTTCTGCTGGCAGAAACCTGCGGTTTGGAAATTCAGGCTGTTACACTTGGTTGTTTGATTTAACTCTATTTCAAGCGATCTACTTGGTGGGTTGCACCTGAGCTCAACTTCAGGGGCACATGTTATTTTTATTGTACTATTTCACACATCTGTAGAAGACTGATTTTTAATCCCTTCTGATAATAGTGTGATTTACATGTGTGAAATGTATTTTCCAAAAATATGTCTGTGGACTTGTGGTGTAATGCTGAGTGGTGTAATGTGGAAGTCCTTTTAGCGGGTGTGTGTGTGTCTCTCTCTCTCTCTCTCTCTCTCTCTCTCTCTCTATATATATATATATATATAGATGTTTTACACAGCTTTTGTGCCAACTAATGAGCATGAATTATATATGCTTAAATGCTTCTCCCATTTATTAAACTTAATGCCATTTTTAAAAATATCTGAAAATAAAAGTAGGGCTTAGAAGATTTTTGTTAACTTCTAACATGCTATAACTTTTATTGTGTGATAACAACTCACTTAATTCACTGTAGTAATTCTCTTATAAAAAAAAAGGTATTGTATTATGTTTTTCCACCAGAAAGGTTCTTTTTAATTCTCAATATTTTATATCTGACACTGTGCTAAATGAGAACAGTTGATATTGATTTGCACGTCACTTTTTCATTTCACTTTCCTGTTCAAAAAGAATCAGTGCTGACAAGTTAATGAACTCCAGCTACAAATACATAGGTAAGCCAAGGGATAGGTTAGTACTGGCCTTGTTCTAATTATGAAAGGTTTTCCTTGGGTGACTGTTTCATGTTCGCTACAGGGAAACTGGGATGCACAGTTCTTATAGGAACTGTCGATGAAGCAGACTATCTGGAGAAGTGACATAGTGGGGCCATTTATAGAAACCTTTTAGTGAGTCTAAATCAATTTATCCCAGTATATTAAGTATTTACACATGGAGTACAATTACTTAAAATAAAAGCAAACAGCCCTAGGGCTTTGCATTTAGTAAAGGTTCATAAAACTATGCTGTATTATATCTTCTATTTTTAAATTAACTTCTTGTATAAATTAATAGCTTTGGACAGTAGCAGTGGAGATCAGGACTGTAGAACCACCGCCCAGCAGATTTTTCCCTTAACTTTTTTTTTTCCCCCCCCCGATCTTTTGCCCCAATACACTGTCAATGAATATATCTGATATCTTTGTGGTTTAGGTGGGTTTTTATATATATCATTCAAATTTCTGGTTTGCTGTTGTTTAACACAGGTAAATTGGTGAATATACTGCAGTTTATCTTTTGGCTGGTGTCTTCTGCTGCTGGGAGTTATGATCTGGTCAAATCTGGTTCAGCATCAGAGAAAGCTGAAAATCCCAGGGTCTGTTTCTTAGTCTTATGGGTAGGGTTTTTGTCTCTGCAAGTTGAATCTGCTTCCAGAAAGGAAGACCTGTAAAACAGGGTGAAATTGAGCTCGAAATTAACCGATCCCAATCTATAATGTGTGCAACCCTGAATTACTTGTGGTGTGTGTATAATTCTCCAGCACCCAGGGATTTTCTGTTAGGCACTTTCTGCGCTGCCAGCAGTGATGCAGATAGTTAATCTGATCA
The DNA here is from genome assembly GCA_009769605.1 of Bucorvus abyssinicus. Taxonomy (NCBI): domain Eukaryota; kingdom Metazoa; phylum Chordata; class Aves; order Bucerotiformes; family Bucorvidae; genus Bucorvus; species Bucorvus abyssinicus. The sequence goes on from CM020040.1 coordinate 17,921,740, forward strand.
GGGAATTTCAGACACCAAAGTCACTTGTGGACTTTTGGAATTAAAGACTTGTTCTCCAAATGTTTGCCAGGTTACAAGACCATGAAGAAACGGAGTGATGGAGAAGAGAGAAGCTGTATATATTAGCTAGCTTGTGAAGTAAATTTCTACGGTGACCTTAAAAGGCAGGGAACAGTATGTTTTGTACTTTGCATCATAATTTCTCTTTTCAGAAGAACAGGGTGGGGATGGTTGTGGCATGGTGCCCTGAATTCCATGTGCACGCCCTGCCAGGCGTTGCTCTGGCAATGGGAATAAACTGTTGTCTCTGAGGAATACGCTAATGGTGTTTGGCCAACCAGATGAGTGGCATAAACAAAAGTTTAAAACTGTGGTTTTGAAGTTAACTCCTGCACAGCTTTAGAAGCCTGTTCTGCTTCCCTGTCGTGCTGCTGATGCTGACAGCAAAGGTGCACTGGTTTATTGACTTTAAAGGGAGCTCTGCTATTTCAGGACGAGGGAGCTAGTTGTGCAGCAGAAAAACCACGTTTTCTTCCTGCTACCCCAAATCAAACAGAACTCAAAACACAACTCAGGAGCACCAGTACCAATATTGTTACTTATCAAGGATGCCAGGTTGAGAGGTCAAAAAGGGTGGTTTTTATTTTTTCCTCAAATTACTATCCTAGTCTTCCAATTGAATATGCAGGGGTTTAAGTCCTGCTGCAGGATTAATTTCTTTGTCATTTTTGTACTGTTCGTATTTTTCTAACATGAGAGAAAGGTGAAATAACATAAAGATTGGTCTTTATTTTAAGCTTAAAGTTACAAAAGCTTAAGATTTGAACTTTACATAAATCTTTTGAAAATGTTTGTAAAGCTATTATGTAATCACATGTTTAATTTCAGCTATAGTTGGAAACAATACTATCAACATAGCATAAAAACATTGTTTTTATCATGTTTCTGTTTGCATTACAAGAGTAAATATCTCTCAGGACTTCAAAACTAAATTTGCAGGCTGACGAAGTTTGTCATTATTCAAGATAAGCTTCAGACAAGCCTATAAAACCCCTGCTATTTGTTTTGTGCAAATGCAGGGCTCCTCAGGTGTTTGAAATGTAGCCCTAGCTGACATGAACAGTGGGGTTACTTGAAGTCTTTGTTGGTTTTAGAGGTAATGCTATTTTCAGTGTTTTTTTTTTTTTTTTTTTTTTTGGAAAGCTGTGGTGTAAGCACACAGGTTTAGTAAAACAGAACTGAACTACATTCCTTCATTATTTAATATAAGAATTAAAGTGCTTGTGATTCAGAGAAAAAGAAAGGGAGTGAGGTGGAGCAGAAAGACCTGTCTGAGCATGATCTGGTTGTCATCCCTGTATCTGTGTGGTAAACATAATCTGAAGCTGCAGACTTCAACTGAAGTCTCTTGAGGACCCAATGCCTGAAGAGGGACATGGCTTCCTGAGATATTGGTGAGATGTTGGTGAGATATCACTGCCTGCCTGCTGGTTCGGCTTCAGTGCCCAGATATTCCGATCAGCAGCTTTAATGGGAGCTCTTCCCTCTACTTAACTGCTGTAAAGATTCTTAACTGTGTTGATAAACTGTTTTCATGTTGTTCTCTTGACACGTTACTTTAGAAGTATAAGCCAAAGTTTCGAGGTCTGCCTTAGAGGACCTTCACGCTGCTCTTGCAGAGTCAGCTACAGCTGGGTGACTTCCTGCCCAGGACTGCCTGTCACCTCAAGGAGGTGGAAATAAATGGAGGTGGTATTGCCAAAATTAAAAAAGAAGAACAGGAAGGAATTCTGTTTGTACAAATTTTCTAGGAGAGAAACAGGGAAGACCGGAAAGGGACAAATGAGAGGAGGGGTGGAGAATAATAATAAGGCAAAAATTGTGACAGACAGAACAGGTCATGAAGAGCATGGAAATAAAAAAAAAAAAGGGGGGGAAAAGTAGATAGATGGGAAATGAGAGCTCAAAAAAAAAAAAGTAAAGAAAGTTATATCTATTCTTACAGGTTTCCTCAAATTGTTTGTGCCCCCTCCGTTTTAGTTTCTCTTTGCAGTGGATCGCATGAGTCTCATAAAACTTTGCTAAGATTATAATGCAATACCTTGGCACCAATCTCTCTTGTTTATGTGTCCATTAGTTCAAAGCCACAGACAGGCAATTTATTGGGTATGAAAAATGTCACCTATGGCACCCTCATTTGCATCTGAAAATTGATTTTTGTCACATTGGGATTTAAGGACAACCTTTTTTGGCAACCAACATTGCCACAAAGCATAATAAATATAATTATGTGACCACAAAAGCAGGTAAGGTTCACTGTAAATTTTAAGTCTTAATGGAACCGCAGTTGGCAAGGTATTACTGAGGAGATTGTGAAAGAGTTACCTGTGGCAATCCTTCCTGATGATTTAATATTGCCACCTAAACTTCAAGCATAGCTTGTGATTGCCAGCTAAGCCTGTAGCAACATAATGGCACTTGATTAGGTTTCATCAAACACTGCAGTATGATAGCAGAATATTAGAAATGCCAGTTGAACAATTGATGAACTATTAATTAAGATTTTTAAAGTGATAATTACTGAGCTATGGAATGTTTCTTAAGTACTATTAAACAGTATTTGATGATCAGTTAAAACATCTGAGCTACTTAATTTCTTGTACTTTTTGATGTGTTTGGCTCTTGGAGTCTACAAGTTTTTGTCTTTTCACTGGTGAAATGGTTAATGATCATGTGATGTCATTGTCCATTGTAATCCTGAGAAATCCTATTAATTATCAATGTTAAGTTGCTCAAACACTTTCATTAGTTATTGTGTCAAAACAATTCTGCAGGGTGTGATATATTTATATAACAAATTCCTCTAAAGCTGAATCAACCATAAATGGATTATGCAAACTGTTTCCTTTCTTGTAGATAAAATGTTGTACAGCAGTGTTCATTATGAGAAAGTTCTTTGCCCACTCCAGTACTTTATCAGCACAGAATAATCTACAGCTTCGATTTCAATGTGAAAAGACACCATTCTTTAATACAAATGTAGCTTTTAATCTTAAAAGACAGGCAAAGGATGGCAATTTATAAGCTCATACTCCTTAAACCAAGTTTCTGTATGGAGCTATGAAGGGAGCAATGTACTATTGAAAAGGGATGAACATGATCTGGGTGAGAGGCATGTTAGAGAAAGGTGGGAGAAAAAACAGTGATTCTTTGGTCTTTAATAAATCTCTAAGTTTATATACAAACATTGAAAGTATGCAGTGGAGAAATTTGGGTTTACTGAAGACTTTGGTTTTGCTAAAATCAAAATTAGTATCCTTGTTTTCTAATAAAATTCATGTTCAGTGTTTTAATACTTCATTAGTAATAACGATTTGACATTTGACTGAATGTTGAGAGGAGTGCTCACTGTGACACCACTTCTGGCTGTTGTTGTGAAATGCCTCTACCAGGATTTATGAGATAGGCCATTAAACAGTAAGCAAGGGCTGTGCATACATATTTCACATTCACTCAGTGCTGTTTCTGCTAGCAGAAGGATTTGATCTTAATCATGGTTTAGTCATAGTCCATCCAAAACTAAGCCTGTTTTAAATCACGGGTGGCACAAATACTTTGCGCTGATGTCAGGCTTCAGCAGCTGGCTGCTCTTGCTGGCATTTGGGACCTGCTGGCATTTGGGACCCACTGGCATTAGTTTCTAGCACAGCTGCTGGCTTGAATGGGAATACCAGGAAAACTAGTCAGACGCTTTACCTAGTTAGTAGTGGGATGAGAGGTTTCTCTGTTGGCTATCGCACTAAAAATCAGACCCAAAACCTTTATATTCCAAAGTGCTGTCACAATTCAGCAAAACTCAGATATATTTTTGTCTTTGCAAATAGTTTTATTGTCTATCAGTCCTTGCTGCCTGGATTTAAATATTTACAGGGGAAAGGAAAAAAAAAGTTTTCTAAGTTTCTGTGCATTGTTTTAGCAGTATTTTCTCCTCCAGGGTTTGTTTGGTTTGGTCTTCATGACTGGCTGTATTTTAAATGTTGGCTGTAGAGTTTGTAGAGGTAGCCTGGATCACAGTCTGAGAGCATGCTCAGAAACATAGTTTTACCATATTTGGTTCTCGTCAACTAAAAGAAGCAGCCTCTGCTAGCAAAACTCTATATTTAGTTCTGAACCAGTGGTTTTGCTGTTATAAACCATTGCTTCCACTAGAGAAGAAAAATCATTACTGTCAGTGGAGAAACACTTAGGCAAACACAAGTGGTTCTTTTACAAAGTTAAAAGAAGCAAAAAGGTATGAGTTTGTGTTCCTCATACTGATAGCATCAGCAGGAAAAAAAATTCTACTGTATTTCTATATAATCTACAATGAAATACTGGTGAATAATTTAAACCTATTGAATGAGACCTGGCTGTAACTATCAACAGGAACAAGACTAATTGTTTCTCTTTCTTTGCTTACTCAAAACTCTGAAAAGGGCAAATAATAATTTATTTTTCTGATCTATGCTTCAATCTAGGGAAGTATTAATCCCTAGAAAGTACTAATCAGTAGAAAAGAAACTCATAATTTCTACGTAGATAACTAATAGAATGAATTATTGCAGAGGTTCCATTTCATTCCACAGCAAGACTTTTCCAAACTCCCATCCTATTCTTTATCACCATCGTGTTTCTGTGAACAATCTTTTCAGCCAAATAAGCTCCCCAGGCCACGCGCTCCACTGATTCTATGCAATTCCTTTTTTAAAGGTTTTTTTTGTTTGTTTTTGCAGTTAATGCCACTAGTTCTCCAAGTGGCACAGGCATTACTTCCCGTCAAGTCATTCAGATCACAGAGATAACCTTTTTGTTTTCATCTTGTGCTCTAAATGTAATAAATCAGATCCTTGCCGAAAGCAAGTTTTGAATTTTATATCATGAAATTTGCATTTCATGCTCTGTTGCTTGTTCACAGAAGCCATCCAATCTGAAAAGAAAAATAATACCACATGACTTGTGTAACTAATACAGACAAATGTTTCTAAGCAACTGCTTGAGCAATCTGAAGATCAAAAATTACTCATCTGAGAAACTCGTGTATAATGGTAGATAATGTATTTGTTCACAGATTTCAGGGTCTGTTAATGGACAGTTTGTAAGCTGAAACAGGGCCAAAAATGCATCAAATTATGAATGCTGCAATTTATTAACCTCTCTCTGAGAGAGAAATTCAGCAAAATAAAGCTATTTTAAGCTAAGAAACTGATACTTCACTCTGCTTCACTCCTCTCCAAAACGGTCAGGCAACAGGAACCAGAACTTTCCTAAGCTCGTAGTTTGATTTTGTTCCAGTGCTACATTCAGATACCAGAGAGGGTGGTGCAAAGAAAGTTGAATAACAGAGTAGAATCAATTTTCTTACATTCTTTGGAAATTCTGCACTTCATAGAAGCTACATGCTGTGCATAATCTGATGTACACAATGGGTCTTTGGTCACATTTGAAAGCAGAACGTTTGTACTTGGCATGTGCGGCAAGAAGTGAAGAATTCATCTTACCAATTCATAATGCCATTCAAATACTGTCCAGTCGAGGTTCTTCTGGGGCTAGCTGCATGATGGATAATTATGAGGAGTAGACAGATTTTGCTGATTTAGCTCAAGCTGTGAGAACTCAGGGTTTTACTTCTAGAATTCTCCTATTTAAATTCCAATGTGCGAGTAAAGGCAGCAGACATCACAGGTCTGACTTTAATGACTTCAGTGACTTTGGGAGCGAGACAACGCATATAGATAAAAATAAAACTTACCTCACAGAACTGAACAAATATGAAATGTGAAATATGAACATAAAAGTGGAAACTAAGGGGTGGCTAATACTCTGTTTTGGTCAGAGCTCAGGTGTTTGAATGCATTTGAATCCATCACTTCCTTCTCAGATAGATGTTGGATTAGAAATCAAGAGACTTGAGTAGAGTTTTTAGATCTGTGGGGTGTAATGCTAAAATAATGTGATTCACTGCAAAGTCTCTGGAAGCAATTATTAGAACAATCCTGAACCTGTATCTTCTTATTGCCTGTGAATGCTTTGACTGCTGGACTAGCTGTCCCTATTCAATCACTCCATGTTGTCAATGAGGAGCTACGGAGCACTCCAACCCTGTTGTGACAGTTTTGAGAGCATGATTTCTTCTTAATAATTTTGGATGCTGCTTCCCACTGACCGGAACCCCAGAGCTGGTAGCCCATGGCCAATGCTACAAAAACAAGGCAGCAGGAGTAGCAGTGGCATTGCTGAGCAGGTGGCATGCAGGCTGGAAGTAAGGTTGGATCTGTCTTCTCTTGGCCATGAAACTTGAATAAAACCTGTTTACTTCGTGTTTGTGTAGGTGGTGGCTGTTCTCATCCCATGGAGACACTCAGTTAAAAGACAACAGGTGTGGAGTAAGGAGTATAAATATGTTTATGCTACTATGGCTGCAGGTTGTTAGGGCAAAATGCTCGGATCTGAACATGAATTTTAATGATATACAGTATTGAACAATCAGTGTCACATTTCATGTATTGTACTTGGCTTCAGTTTCAGCAGTTACAATCCAGAAGAAAAATCCTTCAAACCATTGTAAACTATAACTCCTGCCATTTTAGGCTCCTTTTCCTGAAGTATGTGGCAATTAATACTGTTAGCAGCTTGATGTTACAGCTCATGAATCATTGATCTGTTCTGGTATAGCAATTAATTTGCTCCTAATTCCTGACAGGTACATTCTTTGAATTTCCTGAATTAGACTTAATTTCCAGCATGTGATTAAGGAGAAATGTGAGGACGTGTTGTGATCTCCAGGCCTGTGTGTGATTCTCCATCTTGCATGTTTCGCTTTTCTTTTGGAAATGTTCTGCAAAAAAGCTGAGCTTTGCTTTCCCATCCCAAATAGATGCAGCAAAACCAAAACAATGTTGTTGTTTCTAACTAGCATATTTTACAAGTTCTGTAGCAGCTGGATCTAGAAGTAAAATTTGAGTGAATGACTATTTTTTTTTAAAGTGTCTTGGTAGTTGGTAGTTTTTAGAAAGTTTTTTTATTTATTGTGAGTTTTCAGACACCTCTAAGTCAGAATTTCACCTGCATACTCTCTTCTTCGCTAATACTATGTGGGTCTTTGAGACTGTCCAGAATAATGCAAGGTTTAGAACTAAGGGACATTGTTCTGTGAATTTAATTGGGTCACTATGGTGGGAACAAATAACACAGGGCATGTTCAGGTCTTGTACTTTCATCTTTGACAAATGCGGTCAAAGTCCAGTACCGTCTTCAGTACCACTCAAGTAGTAATAAGAAGCTGTCCAGAAGACAGTACAACACTGTCTCTCTATTTGTATCGCACAATAGAATTAAGCTTCTGGTATCGGACAGTTACTGTCTGTTCATTTGTTTGTATTGAAGAGTAAAAATACAGCCCAAGTTGTGAAGTAGATTAATACCCTACAATTTCAGCTCTCTGGACTCAGTTAATGCCTGTTAATTAATTTGTTCTGAGTAGCTGGACCAAGCAGTGAAGTGGATTAATGCACTAACATTTCAGCTTTTCGACCAAATTTCAGATCTAGCTTGGTGAATGAGGGGCTTTGCTGTAGCCTAGATCTAAGTGGGCATTTTGTCTTCATCACAGACTACCACTTCATTTGTCAGTCTGGCAGCTCCTCTATAGGAAAGCACAAGAATGCCACTCTATAGAGCACCGTGTGTGCATAAAGTCTAACAGAATATATCCAGACTTCTTTGTGCAGCTCTGCGATCTGGACATAACGCACTCCTGCCTTGCAGTCTTATGTGCGTTATTTTTGCTAGGAGTCAATACAGCTCTGATCGAATGGAGAGGGGGAAGCGATGCAGGCGGATGGCTGCAACATTACATTACATTACACTCAAGGGTGTACCAGTCCTAGTGGAAAGAAAAGTATTGAAACTGCTTCCCATTTAAACTGTCCTTGATTACTGCGGCAAGAAACAGACATCTCAGACTCTTCAATAAAAAGGGTCTTGTTTTTCAGCGTGAGGTAACAGGCAATTATTTTTGGCAATGCCCATGACCAGGTCTCCTGTATGTGATCTGTGCTGTGCAAAGAGTGTAACTCCTCTGGGTGTGCCCAACTGACTGCACATCCCAGTTCAAGCTGCCAAAATGTACATGGTTGGGTTGTAGGACAAGTCAGTGTCTGCATTGTGATTTTCACACCCACCCCACCCTCCCACCCCAGGTTTTGTGAAATCTCAGGCCAAAGGGTGAACTCCTCATCCCTTCCTCTGCCCCGAGAATTTTATGGCATGGGAAAATAAGACTTTTCCTGGGCACTCAGGATTAGTGCTATGTTGTGAGAGAAGGAAGACGTAATGTTTAATGTGTATGCACAAGAAGAACAGGAGGATCATGCAGAGTTTACAAAAGAGTAATAAGGTAAACAATCAATGTCTGAAATTAGATGAGGAGTTGTTTTGTTGTGGGAATGGAGATGATGAGGAAATTGAGGGCTAACGAGGAGTATGTGGCAATGGAGCTTCAAAAAAAAAGAAACCAAAACATTGGGGAGCAGGACTGAGAAGGCTTAGTTGTAACCATAGCTTGGAGCTTTGTCGGGTTAGGAAGAAGTGTGTTTTATGCATCCATTCAGACACGGAACTGGGACTGCAGCCACTATATCTATTAAACAGAATACATGACATTATCATACAGTATTATTGCTTTAGGGTATAATGAAATTGTTTTTATGCAGCATGGTTATAATGCAATGAATTCCATAGCACTTGAGCAATCCAGAACATGGGTATAAAATGTGTTAGTATTCTGTATACTTATCTTGCTGCAGGGCAGCCAGCTATATAGCGGTTTTTCCAAGGTATGACAACTTCTGCTATGAACAGGATTTTACTTTACATAATAAATAAATTTTCTGTATTAGAAATTGTCCTTATATCCCATAAGTGAAACTGTAACAGCTTGTTCATGGCTGCTTGTGGTGTTTCATATTTGGAGCTGTTGATTATCTGCTACTGATCCACAGATTTTGTGGCTTTATGTAGGTTACTGCCCCACCAGAAGGGTTTGTCTTTGATTCATTTATCATGCTACAGAATTCAGATACGTGTTCTATGTGTTCTTTCTCCTTCTCACTCTGGAAATCGTGGTGTTTTCAACATGTGTGAAGCTTGCTGGGGTTAAAGGGAAGCTCTCACATTTTGAGTTCCTCCAATGTAAGTAAAGAAGTGGACTCAGTAGGAATATTAAGAGTAAGAACTTAAGGCTTTGTGTCCGTGCTGTGCAATGAATTTTCCATGTGGCTTTAGTTAAGTCTCAAAAGGATCAGGTTTGTGAAATGTTTCAATTGCTTCAGAACTCCACTATGTGTCTAGTACTGTTTTCAGTAACAGTGTGGTATCTTACCCAATGGGAGATGCTTTCATTAAAAACAAAGCCCAAACCTCCTGTTTTCAAGGTTAATTTTCATTACAGTACACACTTCTTAAGGCTTGCATGCCTTGGCAATTGTATCAGCAAGTGCTTTCCTTATTTACCATACATTTACTTAAGATGCTGAAGGTTTTTGGACATCTTCACAATTTTGATTTTTTTCCTGGCATTCTATAAAGCCAGTCTGTTTTTGTTTGCTTTGCAACCAGTATAAGCACAGTAGAGATGGGGACAAGAGTATTTTTAGTGGTAATAAGTGATGTGCTGTTAGTGTATCCTGGTAAGGGCAGAGGCATAAGGTCAACCCTTAAGCCTGTATTTGCAGTGCTGTTTGACAGACGCAGTCAGTCAGAGAATATTTTGTTGTGTATATGTGATACCTCATTATGTTTCATGAGCAGTGTGGAAGCAGTATGAGATTTCCTGCAGGAGGGGGTTATTCACATACGGTTCAAAATGGAAATAGCACTTGGTAAATGATGAAAAGTCTGAAATGTTAATTTAAAAATGAAAAGGGCCTTGGTTGTCATTTCTGTATTAGGCTCAGAACAGGTAACTCCCATAGTTACTATTACACAGAAGGAAAGTTAATGGCATGTAGTCCATTATCATCTTAGAAAAAGTTCTCCCTAACACAGAGTAAAGCAGGTGTGAAGGTAAGCAAAACTTAGACTTGAATAGAAACAGGACTTTTCCATCACCAAAGATACTGCTGAGGTTCAGGGCAATAGTGGAATATATCACTTCACAAACAAAAGTTCAGATTTGTCTCCACTCTAGTTAACCTTTTGTTACATGTGCTTCACAAAAATACTTTAGAATAAAGTAGCATTAAAATACTTCTGATTTACACATGACCAAATTATTTGAACAAGATTTAGATTTTTCCTGATATGTTCTTGACTCCTCTAAAGATAAAAGGAACCTCCATCCTACACAGATACTTGGAGCACAGCTCGCTGAATGGCACAGCGGCGAAGCTGTAGTCAGAGACCACCAAGTGCCCGTGAAGATAATTGGTGTATTGGTTAGGCAGTGTAAGGATCTGCCCCTCTATTTATGTAACAATTATAACAGTAGAAACACCCAGTGTAACTAAATCAAGTTCCACCAGCAACTTCCGTTATCCAGATGTTATATCTGACTATGCGACTAGGCTTCACAAGCCTGGAAGCTTATGTGCTCTGAAACACTCGATTCCCCTTAGCATGCTCGAGTTTAGCTGGATTTGTTCTTCCAAAGCATACAATGTGATTTTTAGGTGTCATTCATGGACATTGAGGACAGGCTGCTTTTGAGCAGCTGATCGTGTGCATGCCATTGACCTTTACAATTCTTAACTTTATTCCGTGAGTTAATTATGTCTTTAAACGGTTGTTCTTTAACTTACAACTCTTAGATTTACATATTATTAACAACATGAGAAAATATTTTTCTGTTTTGGCACATGTTTTAGAAATCATTAACTATTAATTCTGTTGTTAATGACAGTATTCTGATGATAGAACTAACATACATAAAGCAACAAAGTATTACAGCACAGTTGTGAGATTTCAGATGAGAATGATATAAAAACTATTTATTCTTAGGTTGATCCACATGCAGTCAGGTTTTTCAGTTTTATGTAGTGATGTTATTTTATAGGAATACCGACATACCAGTGAATACCACATTCCATTTGCTATTTCAGAGGAGTTGCAACCAGCACCTAATCAGGTTTTTTATTTTTTTATTTGGGACTGACCCCATTTTATACCATCAAGTTTAGTTTATAAACACAACTAATGGCAAGAAACTCAAGTACTTCTCTGATCACCATAGTGGATTACAGATTGCCACTCCAGTGATGATTTCAACCCTTATTGTGACAAATCGATACCTGTATTCAGCCACCTTATTCCCATGACAAGTTCTAATGAAATTGTCTTTGCTAAGAGTAATGGTGCCTGCTCCTGGATAGTGACTGGGCCATTCATTCCAATATTCGAGTACTGCAATGCTCCCGAGAAGCCCTGGGAAAGAGAAACAACAAAACAGAGTGGAGAGTTCTCAAGAGATCTGGGGAAATGGCAACTTGCGTAGCATCATAGTTTGGGCAGACTTTCAATACAGGCCTAACTTAAGTGCTGGGGAAATGAGGAGGGTGTTTGTTCCTTGTTTAATGTGAACAGGGAATCGGCATTTTGGGTGTTGAACTATTGCTGTACTGATTCCACATATAGAAATGGAATTTAATTAAGTCAAAAACAGGGTGTAAAAGCTGGTTATGAAATGATGGATAGTGAAATGATAGTTGGATTCTGATCAGATAATTCGCTGTCCATGAAAATAGCGGCTGAAAGATAGTGATCACAGATGTGATATTGCAGTTACATAGTAAAAATAATCTGGTAGGATTTATTTCCTATCATCATTTTGGTTTATAAAAAACCAAACAAACAAAACCTCCCAAAAAAACCCACAAAACAAAAAACAACCATGAAAAACCCTGAAACCAGAAAATGGGTGTTTTTGGTTTTGGTGTACTTTTCTTAGGACGGCATGTATGTATTATAAATATATATTTAAAATGTTGTTTGTGGATGGATGTTTCTGGACTCACTCCTCAGGTTTCTGTTTGTTGTCCAAACTGCCAGCTCCAGACTCCTGGCATATAAATACTTGTCTGAAGTCATGACTGCTGCAAAGACGTGGTAGGTACTACAGTCTTTGATCAGCTGGTTCCAGCAAAGATGACAGAAAAATCCTTTGCGGGTTTCACTTGTGTCAAGAAGCAAAAGACGACTCCTGTTATAATGCTAGCCTGATATTGTAAGAAAATCTGAAGCAAGGTTACCAACTCTGTCTGGAGTAATTTCGTATCCCTTGTGAGTGTATCTAAATAAGTGAATTCAGTAAAAGTTATTTTATGTGCAATATATCCACCTATGAACGAGAATCTTTTCTATGTTTAACTGCTGAATCAGGTGCTAAGGTCACATTTAATTTCAGATTTCTTGGCTTCTGTCTTATGTGCTGGTTGAGGATCAAACCATCAGTTGCAGCTGCTTGGCATTATGCAAAATGTTCTTCCTTTTACCATGTCCTTTACAAATAGGGAAATCATTGTAATAACCACAAACAGCAGTGAATTATTAAACATGTTGGTGAAGTACTCATGACCTTTTCTTCCGTTCTGCTTACCTGCATTCCTTAGTGATGCTTTTGGCTACTCATTTAGTCAGTCATGTTGCTGTTAGACACTAAAGGATGATGAGAAAGAGCGAAATCATCATGAAGAAATCACTGTTTGAAAACCAGTACTTACATTTCTGTAAGCAGAAGCTCTCTTCTCCATGCAACAGACTAATTGTGCTTAGAAACAAAAGTGACAAACAAATAATACTGTTTTTCCTTTTTCTTTATTCCAAAGTCCTGCTCAGAAATCTGGACTTGAAGGCCTTAAGTCTCACCACACTGTTGCTTTCCTTTAGCAAATGACTACAGTGTGGACTCATTGAATATAATTTGGCTTTTTCTGCCATTTGTGGACCTTCTGGAAAATGTAAGGATAACCCGTCATGAAAAAGTGATGAATTAATTGCTTGTGGGTCTGTGACTACCAAAACTGGGAGATCTAGATATTGAACGATCTGAAAATTCCACTTACCGCTCAAACTAGCATAGAAAGAAATATGAAACATTCAAGGTGAGGTTGGATGGGGCTCTGAACAAGCTGCTCTAGTTGAAGGTGTCATTGCTCATTGCAGGGGCGGGGTTGGACTAGGTGGCCTTTAAAGGCCCCTTCCAACCAAATCAGTCTGTGATTCTATGATACAAAGAGGTGTAAATCAGAATAAATGTCTTGCTCAGTTCCTAAGAGCGTGCCTCTGGGAGTTCTTCCTCACATTTTCATGAGCTGAAGGGCACCCATGAAGGTAGGAGTTGGGCCAAGTGAAAATTGTCATCAGTTGAGCACTGCTGCTGCCGAGCTAAACAACTGGTATTTCCCTTTAGATGTACTGGTAGTCACTTTTGCTCTCCTTAGTAATGTCACAGACGCATGCCAGCCAAACTGCTGTGTTTACAGTGTAAGTGATTTTGAAAGCTTGCTGCTCTGTGCGTTTGCCTTTGGCCACAATTCAGCTCCTTCCTTTTTATTTGATACTTCAAATATTTTTTATCTTGAACTTTCTCATGAATTTTTATTAAGGCAAATTCTTTTGGGAGAGGAATTGAAAGACAAAAATAGGGACCCGAGTGGCCTGCAGACTGAAAGATTAGAGAGAAGTGGTAAAGCCTTTGGGAAAGCTGGGAACCTCTATCAGGGCGGGCCTCAAAAAGTTATGAAAATTGGCAAAATATTTGAGAAGACATTCTCTGCATGGTTCCCACTGCTCTTTGACTTTACCATGACTAAAGCTAACTGCTGAAGGCTTGAGTTTCCTTTGCTGTTAAATTTGAAAAATGACGCCAAAGCTAGTGAAGGTAGAGCAGTGTCTGGTGATGACAGACTCATCAGATGGCAGCAGGAGCAACCTGTGGAGTTTCTTGCTGGATGGATATCCAGATCATGCCACCAAGAAAACTCATGTGGCTTTGCAGTTTTATAAAAATATGGCCTGGGGATGGAGCTCTCCTTATGTAATAGTGGCAGCTATTGAAACAACAACATGGATTCCAGAACTGACTGAGGAACTTGGAGTCTCTTCATTAAGAGTGCAGAGAAAAGCGTTATCTGTAGGATGTAACTGCCTTGTTGGAATTAAACATTTAATTCAACCTATGATTTCTTTTGTAAACCTGTCACAACAACCTGAATGAATAGCAGTGATCTAAATCTCTTTCCATTTCACAATTCCCAACACGGTACAAATGAGTGCATTGTTTTGGTGTTGTTTTGTTTTTATCCAAAAAGGGGCCTGGATCAAGGGAAGAGGTTTGGGAGATGGGGAGACCTTGGTAGTAACTGTGCTTGGAGAAGAGAGCTGTAAAGGGCTTAGGAGGAGAAGGGTGGGCTCTGGGGAACTGCAGCTCATGCAGAGAGAGCACGGGGAGGATGAGAGAGCAGAAGGGGAGGGAAGGCAAAGGTGTGATACACAGAGTTTTCTAGGGGCCAGAGGCCACTGTGAAGAGTTTGCTGTAGCTCAAAGAGCTGAATTGCCTGAAGCTCAGCTGGAAATAAATACTCCAGAAAAAGCAGCAGGAAAAGGAAGGATTGTAGATAAACAACTTCTACTTTTGTTCTTTCTGATATAGTAGCATGAAGTTTTCTCTAAGAAAAAAAAAATCAACAAACCCAAAACACCCAACACAAAAACCCCCTACTAGCTGATATTGTAAGTTACACCTGGGTCTAGTGCCTATTTTTATTGTTATGTTACAGGATTTTGGTGTTTATTGAGACTTCATTAGCTGGGGACAGTCTCAGCAAATTCACCAGTAGATTCTGTGTGATTAAGCCGGGACTGAGAAGTGAAGGAGTATAGATGTGACTTGAGATGTGAAAATTATGGAAGATATTTAAACTGTGGCTTTTTACAGGTATCATTCAAGTATTTGAGGTAGGCCAGACCTCATTTAAGATTTGTGATTTAAGTAGTCATCAGGTTAGGATGGCAGACACTTTCTTAGGTATAAAACCAGTCCACAGGAATACCAAACGAATATGGCCTGTCTGGTGTCACTGTAATAAGTGCAGTAACCTGATAGATTTAAATAAATAGTTTGATATCACTAATTGTGGAAAACATTAGAATCTGGTAGTTCTTTAATTTTGCCTAATGATGCGGGCAATGGAAATAACCGAATACTGTTTTGAAAGTCTTTTAAAACGGTCTTTTTCTTTTCTAGGAAATCTTTAAGACAGAAGCCAGCTTAGGGATTCCAAGACAAAAAAGGGCTATTTTGGCAACTCCGATATTAATTCCTGAAAATCAAAGACCACCGTTCCCCAGATCTGTTGGCAAGGTAAGTCAACAAAGAGCTGGATCAAGTTTTGACAGTAATAGATCTATTCCTCTTAAAATTTTGTAACACCCATCACATTGGTAGTAGTATCTCAGAAAAAAATTAAGAAACATAAAACTGAGCGAAGATTGTTTTTTCTGTCCATATTGTGTAGACATGAACATGGCTTTGTGTTTACATTCTGGTAAAAAGCATTAATCAGAGATGTTTTCAGGCAGCTGCTCTCTGTGGTAGAGGTGGCTGCTGCGCTGTGTTTCTGTGTGAGATTGGGGCTGAAGTCCAGGCCAGGAGCGTTATGAAAAGTTTCCTACTGCGTAGTGCGGGTTATCTTGTTCGTCCTCTCAACACCTAGAAGGAATTTGTAAGGTGTTACATGTAAAAACATCTTTTGTTCATTCCTTAGTTAATTTCTAGTGACCAAAGACAAAATAAGTCTTTGCAGACTTTACTTTTTGTGGTTTGCAAAGGTGTGAAAAAAAAAAAAAAAGTGGAAAGATTTTCCCTCATGTCTGTCTGCAGGCAACCAGGTAGAGAGTTCTACCAGCTGTTTCTACAGAACGTCAGATGTACAGCTTGTATATATGAAATCAATAAAGCTAAAATACCAGTAATTGTTGAAAGGGCCATTTAGTCATCAGAAGTGGTAATTACATGAATATATTTTGCATGTTGGTGCTTTTGAAACAGGGACTCGTATGCATTGCTCTGACTTTTGCAGGTGTGTTAATGACAGGATGGCCCATATAGTTGTGGAGTCTCTTTCTAATTCCTGCCGATACGATCGCTGGAACTAAATGTACAGCTCGAGGGCAGAATTTTACTCTACAATCGATGTGTCATTTAGCCAGCTGGCACCTAATCGGTTACTTTAATAATTAGAAAAGTTTGTTTTCCTATCAGTAAAAAGGAAGACTAATCTATGAAGATTTAATTTTCTTCCCTTTCCCCATCAATAATTTATGCTGATCTCATATATTTCCGTAAGTTGTTCTGTCTTTCTGAAATATTTTTTTAAATGTATTCTAAACTTTCTAAAGCCATTTCTGAACTTTCCCCTTCCCGTTTCAGTGTTTGAGAATAATGATTAGTAACTTAAGTGAATATTGTTGGTTAATATGTTAGTGATAAATAGTTCATTTTTAAGACTTCTGTTGTGCACTTTTAAATCAGTGAGAGAATTAGAAAGGTTACTTACACACAGATCTATAGTCTGTCTTTTTTTTTTATTATTGATGTATTTCTCCCTGCCTCCTTCCACCTCTACTGCTCAAGACCACTGAATTTTTTAATCTGAGCTAGTCTGAGTTGCTCTGTAGAAGTGCCTTCGTTAAGTATTTGTATTGGGAGTTTTGGATGCTCATCAGAGTGATTGAGGCTCCTTCAGCAGAATGAGATAAATTGGGTCCTATTTGTACTTAAACATTTTGCTAGAGTCTCATCACCTTGATTTGTTATCGTTCCTGAAATGCTAGTCAGGGATCACAAGTGCGTTAGATCATGCACAAATATAGAAGCTAAAAACTATCTGGCAGTCTGTTTTTGAAAGGCCCTGAGATGCCTCAACTAATGTTGAAGTTTATTTCCTCTTCCACAATATTTTGGGGCTTATCTTCAGAATCCTCAATGTTGGCACTACATGGAATGATGACTTACAGCTTCTGAGGTGTATGAATTTCCCTTGAACTTAAACTTCGCTGCCTCTGGTCTGTTGTAATCACTGTGAAGGGACATTGCAGATGTATTTAGTAGCTGTGGCTTCTATAGTGTTTTGGGGAAGAGAGAAAACATACAGAGAATGGATCATTTGGATGTTATAATAGAATTTAAAAGGTAAGAAGGAAGGAAAGCAGATTCTGGATCAAACCTCTGTCATGTAACCGCCAGCAGTCAGGGCCGACTACTCCTGTAGGTTTACTGTGATGGGAACAGAAGAGTTTGTCGCATACCTCAGGGGCTTGCAAGGACTACCCCTATCTGCCCAGCACCGTGAGCAGTGTCCTGAGCTCCTCCGTAACGGGTATCCTGGTCAAGTATCTGTGAGATTGAACTGTGGGGCAGTTTATATTTTATTCAGACATAGTAATAAATGTAGCAATAAAATAATTTAGGAACAAGGAATTGCAATACAATAATGTGTGTGTGGAAGGGGCATAACCACATATTTTCCTGTGTGAGAAACAATTCCAACTTTTGTTTTGCTTTCATCTTTCTTACTGTGATCATTTTCTGCTCATCTGGAACATAAAACTTTCCTGACTGAATGAAATACAGGATAGTGATAATTTTGGCTATGACTAGTTCTGTTTGATACCATCATGCAGTCCAGTTTGGATGGCCACATAAAGATTCGGTTTCCAGTTGCACCGAGTGTGGCGTTTTCTCTTTCTTTCACCCCCTGTAGCACATCTCCAGTATAGTTTATTCACCTGTCCTCTTGCTTTCCAGCCCATGCTATGTTGTCTGGAAATGCACAAGGTTGGTTGGGAGTGATTGCAGCATCCTCCAACATTTGAACTGCTCATTAGCAATTTTTGATTAGTTGGGAGGAGGGCAGATGTGCAAAAATAAGAGAGCAAAGAGAAAATGATTATGTTTTATTTCATAATTAGGAAACAATAGCATTCTAAAAAATTGTGGGGTTTAGGAGACTTTATTCATTAAGATTTGGTAATATAAATCAGGAAGGAGTTGTTGCACTGGACAAGTGAAAAAAATTGGTTTGTTTTAATCAATTACAAAAATTCAAATTAGTATTTAGATTAACAAGGAAATACACGTGTAGAGGCTGTTCTCTGTGCAGTTGCTGACTTTCCAGCATACCCACTTAGGAATTAGATTATTGCCTTGCCATTTGCACACCCTTCATTAGGGTGTCTCTTAATTAAATAACTATCATAGACGTGCTGTGCCTGTAGGTAGAGGAGTCTCACCTTTTAGCTAAATGTAAGCTTTTGCATATTATCCTTCTTTCCTGAGGGAAAAGAGTGAGATAAAAATATTTTCATACAATCTTGGTGATATGGGCCTTTGTGACCAGATGGCCCAGGCTACAACTGTTGACTGTTATTGATGTGTTTTGTTTAGCTCTTGCTGATATAGCACAGGGATGTGATATTCAATTTTTAGTCGCTCTCCATATGTTACTTTTCTGGTTTATTTGCCCATACCAAGTTAAATGAAGTACAAAACAGTGGGATGCAGGATTGTCTTGTAATTATAGTGATAGGTTATTCACCACTATACTATGGAAATGTTTTTGAAGACATTTCGAAGACACCCCAGACTTAACAGTGGTGGTTCTATGTAGCTATTTGATGACAATCTCCAGATATACTTTAACTGTGGTGGTGAACTGCATGACAGTACTTAAGAAGTTTAATCCTTACACTAATGCAGAGTACAAAGTGCAGGGAGATAATTGTGGAGATGGCCAACAAGTTCCATCTCTTCTTCCAGGCATTAGGAGAGGAGGACATCTGC
Organism: Bucorvus abyssinicus; assembly: GCA_009769605.1. Taxonomy (NCBI): domain Eukaryota; kingdom Metazoa; phylum Chordata; class Aves; order Bucerotiformes; family Bucorvidae; genus Bucorvus; species Bucorvus abyssinicus. The sequence continues at coordinate 17,940,614 of CM020040.1, forward strand.
AAAGTGAGAGTTTTCATATAGGCTGAAAGGATTTGCTACAGACTTTATTGATGGGCATATGATGAATCAATGATTCTGTTATTTAATTTAAGGAATTATCCTTCATAAGAATGAGTATTTTAATTGTCGACACAAAATCTGGAAGCAGTGAGTGGCTTGGTAAAAATTGGCAGGACTTCTTATGCTCAGTGAAGGCCAGAAGACAGAGTGTTACAGAGGAGACTTTGTAGGAAACTGCTGAAGGAAGAAGCAGCAAAACCTTATTTTTTGCCCCAAGAGGTTTTTTCTTTTTTTTTCTTTTTACTTGGCTCTTTTGTTCTTTTGGAAGGAAGAGGTGTTTGTTCAGATATTTTGCATCAGATACTGTGTATATACTGCCAGCCTGTGATCTGGTCTGATGGAAAATTAGCTGCCAAATGACAATTAGATGGCAGGACTAACCTAGACAAAAGCTCAAGAGTGAAAGTGCTGCAGGCTAGCAAACAGAATAGAAATCTTTAAGATCTATGAGAAGGTGCTTTTTTTCTCCTCTGAGCTGTGAATTTAAGGCAAAGAGAAAACACGGCTTGTTGGTTAATGTGGCAATAGGAAAAACCTGAAGAGGAGAGGAAATGAAAGATAACTTCACAGAAGAGAAGTGTTCAGTACTAAAGATGCAACTGGAAAAAATGCCAAACTTGAGGAAAAAGTTTGAAAAGAAGGTGATAGAAGTGTCAAGAGAGGTGATCATGATCCACCAACCTGTGAAAAGAATCTAGAGAGAAGGATTGTGGTTAGAGGAGGACAAGAACAATAATGAAACAAAAGCTGAATTAAGAAGTGCGTTTGTTCTACTGGAAAATTAAGCAGAAAATGAGAGGGTGGGGAGAGCAAGCCTAAAGAGAAGTGGAGGAGGAAAAGGTCCTAGCTAGGATGGATGTCAAAGTCTGGAAGTTATTGTTGTGTGCTCAGAACAGGATGATGTGCAGAACTGAGAAGCTATACCTAAAAGCCTTTCCAACACCAAGAGAGATCTGTGTGACTCCTTATGAGCTTCTCAGCTGACGAAGGTCTGAATCTCAGTTCTTCTGAATCTTTGTGTCAGTTACTAAAAATGATGCAGAAGGAAGAGAATGTACTTCTGTAGTAAGAAACAGAAGTGGGTCTCAGATGTACAGGAAAAATCCACTGGATTTTTTAAAATTATTTTTTAATATTAATTTGGTTGTTTTTAAATCATCATTGTATCGAGTGTAATGATCAGGCTATTCCAAAGAGTGTGCTTAGAAAAGGGGAGGTGGTCAGGTGGTCATCAGAAGAATTCTGACTTGTCCAGAAGGCAAGAATGTGTCAATGACAGTGGTACCATCAGGGAGATGTTTATTGAGGACCTTTTCAGAGAGTAGATGGGATGACTCAGGTACAAGGAATTCTTGTTTCTTGGATCAAAGTGATGATGGCATATAAGGAGAGCACTCTGCTAAAATATATCTATCATTCTGTGCAGAAAAAGACACACCACAGATGAGGATATAGAAACACAAGCAGCAAAGAGTGGTAGAAAGGTGTACAGAAGAGGGAAAGAAAAACAAGGGTGTTATTGATGAATAGCACATAGGCAGTAAAGACAGTCCTAAATAAATAAAAGCTCTTCTAATCCCGCTAGAAAAAATATTGGCATTACAGAAAAGGCAAGTTATGGTACTAGTACAGTAAAATGGCGCAAAAATATATATGAGCTCAATTTGTTCAGCCCAGGACAGTAAGTGTTTTCTGTAAATCCAGAGTGAGTGTAATGATTTAAGTGAAAGGAATACACTGGCATAATAACTAATGGATATAAATTTTGGCATAAGATTAGAAGAAAAGTTTCTAGTCCCCAGAGAAGAGGAATTAATTTGCAACAGAAGTACTGAGGAGGGAATACAGGGTTTGATAAATATGCAACTGTGATCGTATAATGCAGCTGCTTCTGATCCCGGAAGAACAGACACCTAGAGGTTTCCTGCTGTTCTAGTGTTCTTGAAAACGTGTGAAGTCCTGCTGGGTTGGACCTGAATGGACCACTGGAGATGTCAGAGTTTAACATCTGATCAAATTAATGGCTTGCATGAAGGAATGGCACTTTTCTGACCTTTATGGAAAAATACAAACGTACCTCATCAATGAATGCAATGAAATAAATGGCACTCCATTAAATTAAAGGGCTTTTGATGCAAGTACATGAATTCTTAAACTGCAGTGTATTAATTTTCATTAAAGAATATGTATTTGATGTCCTAACAAACCATTAAGTGAAAACAGCACTTCAAATTCATCTTTTTTTCTGAAAGGTCTCTCTTCAAACTTCCCTTTTTTAAAAAAAATATTGGTAGTCATATAAACAATTCCAGCAGAATACATTTGTTCTCTTTAAGCTAACAGAAATTTAATGAAAGCCTCGTTAAAATACTGCTGTTTACTTAAGATCTCTCAGAAGAATCACACTTGAGCAGCAGATGCCTTGAAAAAAAATAGAAAATAATAAGAATTAACCATTAGTTTTTGGTGTTTGGTGTTGTTAATAAGAAGAATTTTTAAACCTTTACGGAGTATTTTCTGATCTAAATACTATAGCTACAAGTTTGTTGGAGGTAAAGTGGTTCTATGGCAATGGTGGAATTAAATTTTCTGCCCAATATTGAAATATCCAGTACCTAATTTCCTGCTTCATAACAAATCATGCTAATGACCTTAAGGAGAGCACCAGACAGAAGAGATTTTATGCTCTGAAACTCTTCCAAAAAATGTACTCCAGCTTAACGATTACATTGTGTTAACTTTGATCTCAGCAGCTGATATCTTAAACTGTGTCACAGATGAAGGTAGAAGGAAAAAAGCCTGTCCCTGCCAGTAAATTACCTATGTAACGTAACTGAGATGAAATAAACCCCTGGCAACTAGTATTTCATTGGCACACTAACAGGGCTTTAGACTCAAGTTTAAGGAAAATGTTTGGATTATTTTTAGATGTAACAGCTACGTTCTCTAATGATGTCCAGTGTTAGACACCTTTCTGTAATGTTGTTTGTTTGGGTTTTTTTAGTTAAACAGTTAATTATAGTCCTATTTGCAAAAACAAAACAAAAGAATCTTCCCAAACTTCCCTGACCCACCTAGTCCCTGAAACTCATGTTGTAAGCATCGCGTGTGGAGCGTGGTTCTGTCCCTGCTGTTACTGACTGCGCTGTGCATGGAGAGCAGCAGCAGCCAGGAAGCGCCTTCCAGGGGTGGGGAATGGGAGTTTTTAAATTGCCATTTCCCAACTCTGATCTATGGGGTTTTCATGAAACTATACTGGGTTTTTTGTTAACTTTAATCTCTGTCTTGGTTTAATTCAGTTGTTTGAAATAGCTACTTAATCTGTCCATCTCAAAACCTTTTTTCTAATTGAATATATTCTTTTGAGGAAAACCTTGATCTCTGCATTCTTATTAGGGCCAAATTTTGACCTTAAAAAGATGAAGGACCTAATTCTGTAATCTCAGACAGGGAAAACAGGATGTTGGGATCCAGGATTTCTATTTGCTTGGTACCTTTAACTTGTAAAATTTCTTTTTATGAGCCTAGTTAGAGTAACACTGTCTCTTACGTAGGATGACAAGTGCAACAGACTTATCCAGCACTACTTCACGGCGTGCTGTGTTAATATAATACTAGGAGGAAGATGAGGTCTGCAGAATACAGAAGTCAGTGGAGAGAACATGGCCATAGAGCTTCCTTTAAATCAATGAAGATATTTATTTGATAGCTATTAATTGATTTATACTGCTTCAGATGTGATCTGTTATACCTTCTCCTCCCAGTCATTTTCCTGTTTCACTCCAAATTATCCCTTCAGTTTCCTATTATGCAAAATCAGTCGTTAGCAAGTATACACTGTGATATAAAGCAATACCAAAGGAATGACATTTTAGGAAGAAAATAACTTATCCCTGCCAATTTACAAACTAAATACTGTCATACTGTCAACCTTGGTACTTCCATTAATGAAGACTCTAATAACGGCACGTTGCAGACCGGACTGGCAACAAATTTGATATTACTAGCTGTGGCTTGTTAAAGTGATATGAAGGGAAGATGGTTGGCAGAGTATTTCCAGAAGGAAAAATGATATGTCTTATAAATGGCTCATCTGGAAGGTGGAGTAAATGGCTGTCACTCAGGTAACACTAGTAATTTTCTTCCGTCTATTTGCTGGATCTCTTCAATAATTACTAACTACTTTTAACCATTTTGTATTTTCCTTTTGGCTTTATCATACATGGATGATTCTTCTTTTGGATTTTTTCCTCTTGCAATTTCGAGTGATCAAGTAACAGATCAATAGGGAAGATGAAGTATTTTGATGCCAATATCTATAATGGCAGCAGTGTTTTAATCCAATTATTCTCCTTTCCAAACCATCTGTTGCTCGCTTCCAGTAGCCCTCTAAAGGCAATTTTCTTTTTTTTATCTTCCTGGTTAATCGCCTTTACCACTTAGTCTGCAACTCTGTTTGTGAAATTCAGAAGTGGACTAAGTCATTTATAGTCTATAGGGCAAAATCACAGAATGGATGAGGTTGGAAGGGATTTCTGGAGGTCATCTTGTCCAACCCCACTGTTCAAGCAGGTCCACCTAGAACCGGTTGCCCAGGACTGTGCCCAGATGGCCTTTCAGTGGATCGAAGCTGGGAAACTGCACACTGGGCAACTTGTTCCCGTGCTTAGTCACCCTCACACTCAAAAAGAGTTTCCAGATATTCAGACGGAACCTTCTGTGTTTCAGTTTGTGTCCATTGCTTCCTGTCCCATTACTGGGTGCCACTGAAAACAGCCTGATTGGGTGGTCTCTGCTCCCTCCCTTTGGGTGTTTATAGACGTTAATGAGATCAGCGCTGAGCCTTCTCTTCTCTAGGCTAAACAATCCCAACTCTCTCAGCCTTTCCTCACAGAACAGATGCTCCAGTCCCTTAATCATGTTGTGACCATTGGTCTCCAGAGTGTCCATGCCTCTCTTGTACTGAAGAGCCCAGCACTGGACACAGCACTCCAGGTGTGACCTCACCAGAGCTGAGTAGAGAAGTATCACTTCCCATGGCTTGTTGGCAATACTTTGCCTAATGCAGCCCAGGATACCATTAGCCTTCTCAGCAGCAAGGGGAGCATTGTATTTAAATTCTCTGAGTCTGTTTATGAAGTCATGCTAATTATTGGAATTTATATATATGGAATTTAAATACAGGATCCTTGCCCTCCATACTGTATCTATATACACATATGTACTTGGAGATGCATAACGATAAATGAGTACAGGCTTGTACACACTTCTTGGTCAATGCGATTGACTTTGTATGTTTTCTCCCATTTGAATCTGTGAGATGCTGCTGTGAGTCCATACTGCTTCTATTGGAAAGTCTCATCGGCTCCACGTCAACAAGTATCACCTGCTTTGTTGTTCTTCCAAATCTTATTTTTCCTGCCATGTTACTAGCTGTCTCATATTTCTGAAGAACAAGTGAATAACATGAAATAAATATGTACAAATGCTATATAAAAGCTGAAATGACTGTAAGAATATTTGCACAATTTTGCCAAAGTGGGAAAGGAATTTGAGTAGGCCAACCACCTTGGGAGATAGTGGGGAGGGGGGAAAAGAATGCTTGGTGGAAGCATGAGCTAAGCTGTACGTAACCAGATCATACTTTATTTCACTATGTTTATAGGGAAAATTATTAAACTCTGTTTGGAAAAATAGGGTTGTAATCAAGGTTCAAATTCATCTCTTTTTTCTATATAACGAGCATTTTTACACTGCTTCAGAAGTTTTTCTTTTCATTTCTACGATGAATGGACAAAACTATTAAGCTTACATTTTCAGTTGAGTTTGCTGGAGATGAGAATGGATTTGGATAATAGAAATCTGTACAACAATGAAGTCCACAAATTGAAAGTATAGTGATCCCTATAATCCAATAACATGTGTCTTAATATATTTTTTTACTTATTAGAATTAAAAAAAAAAGGAAGTGTGGGTATGTAGCTCAGTGAGGCTACAACTTGAATTCAAGAGCTGTATTAATTTAACAGAAATTCATGTTCAAACCTGATTTACAATATATTACAAGTATTTTCATGAGCAATTGAAGTGCTGAAGGCTGATTTCCTACAAATACAAATTTCCTGCAACAAACCCGGGTCCTCTTATCTGTGATAACACTTCAAGCACAGTGACCCTAAGTCATCCCACACTCTTTCTGGCATATCAAAGTGGAATAAGATGAGCACATCCTGGAGCTATAGGTAGCCTGACTGGCCAGTGAATAGAAACATATTTATAAAATGGAAACTTTTTTTTTTTCTGTCAAATTTGGTTGGAACTAGCCTATAGGCTTAAAGTGGATCAGACAACATCATCACTTAAATCTATTTTTATAGGAGAGCAGACTAAAGAAGCAGGTGTTTGCCATAACAGCCTTTCTTCAACAGATTTTTTTGCTTGAGAAACAAGCCCTTAAATGTTACCAAAGAAGCTATTGTCTCTTGTAGGGTTGGAATAATGGTTAAATAGGGCATATTCAAAGAGCAATGTCTGCAGTGGGCAACTCGCTGATTATGTAAAGGAAGAACTAAGGATCCATATGAATTTTATCACCCATAAAAATTAATGAACAATACAGAGCATACTGAAATTGTGTAATTAGGAAAACATAATAAATCAACTTCATCCGTTATTACTGTGCTGTTGGGCTTTCTAATCTGAATTTGCTAAGGGTCACTGGAACACAGAAATTAATTTGAATTAATAGAATCTATTATACATAGATTTTTTTTTTTTAAAAAAAGTCATATAGTACCATTACTGAATTTCATTATTTTCTTGTGAGAATCTTAGAGTATTTATTATTTAATAAATCCTGTCATTAAAAAAAAACCAAACAAACCTAACATAGTCATGATGCAGTCAATAATGCTTTGGGAAAAAAGTGTAATTATTTGTTAATGAGAAATCTTAAAAAACAGTCATATTGTTTCCTTTAGGGGATGACTGATGAAAGGCATACTTTGTAAGTAATAGAAAATTGATTGTATGTATTTTTTCCAAGATTCCACAAAAATTGGTGATTTCAAATGCTTCAGATAAGAAGACATGGATGTAGTGTAGTGTCACATGCTATGAGGTCTGAACGTGCTGGCTGCTGAATTCATCCTCCAGGGTTTTTTCTTGTTTACAAGAAAATAAGCTTTGACCACGTTTTATTATTTTGAAAACTCTACCATCTTGAAGAGCCTTTGAATTCTGGGAACAAATTAAACACATGTTCACTGACTATAACTTATATGTACACGTATGTATGTAATTTATAGCAGACGAAGACAGGTACAACACATTCTAGTGCAATATTTACTTAGGACAGAGGTAAGAGCAAGATAATTTTCCCTTCACATGCTCTTCAAAATAACAATTTTGTAAAATTATTGTTAAACTATCAGAGTTCATTATATTTTTAGAATTAGACCGAAATTTTCATTTATAGTGCTGTGATAAGTAAACAGAATTTAAGTGTTCAGACTGTCTGACAACCACTAAATACCATTGTATTGTGTTCTTGCTAGTGTATGGTGGACAGAGATGCTGTGCTGTAACGGTTGCAGTTTCTTTGTTTGGAGAATAGTTGTGACTGCTTACAGTAATGGCACAGTAGGGCTGAATCCTCTCAGCACCGTACAGATGGAGCAGGTACCCATTGGACATTTATATTTTGCCAGTTTAAAATGGCACTGGAGACCAAAGTTTCTATTTGACTTCTATTTTAATTCCATCACTCTAGGATGCATTACAAATTTGTTAAGCATAGAAGGATAAAACCCCAATATCAATGAATTAAGGGAACCACCAAAACTGTAAGATGCCAATAGAGCAGTCGCGGGACAGATCACTCCTCAGCCCTGGGGCTGTAATGGGAACATGGCCCTAGTCTTACCTGCATAAACCGAGAGGTTTGTAGGTTTAAATTTCTGAACATAGTGTCGTGTTTAACTTGTGGTACTGCTCTGTAAATTTAGTTTAAGGCTGCTATACTGTGGCGTCAGTTGGAAATTCCTAAGAGACGCCAAAGTGATAGAGCTAGAGAAGTGGTCCTGATTGATGAGAGATCTCTTCTCCTGCTTATTGATTTCTTTGGCTGAAATTGAAATGAATGACTTGTAATTGAAAAGACTTGACTGTTCTTTCTAATACCAATTTCAAAACCGTCTCTGCTCTTCATATTAGCTGGTAAACCTGGGACTGTTTTCAGATCTCTCTGTATTCTAGACGCATGAAGTGTAGCCATAGAAACATACATGTTAAGGTGATTTTCCTTATTAATAAAATTAGTAGACCTTGTTAATTTATTTTTCGAACTCCTCCATGTGTTGTTGACTAATTTCCAAAAAACCAAATAATTACTAATACCATTAAATATTTTCTTATTTTTATTTAAGAATTGTGATCTTATGCCTGCAGCCTTAATTTTCAGTAAAAATTAAACAAAAAAGTCTGATCCTGGGGAAACTAGCTTGCTTCATTAATCTAAAGGTTTGTTTTACATCATTAATTAATTGTCCCTACAGTTTCACACCCGTGTTTGCTTTAATTAGAAGAGAAAATCACATATATTTTAAACATACTGATGAATTCTTTGTGAAGATGGGTGCACTCTTGTGCCTTCATCATTATATGTGTCAGCATGTTATTCAGCGGACCTCCAAATATTTCAATCCTATTTTCATATGAAACTCACTAATTTGAGATAAGTCCAGTCCTTTCTGCCTAGAAGCGGAATATGAATGTTACAATATCAGTACACAGTAAGATTAAACCAGATGCACAATTGTAAGTAACAGGCTTTATATTTGTTATTATTAGATATTTCAGTCATTCTATAACCACAGTTAAATAGAGAGACACAGCAACTAATTGCATAAGAAATAGTGGTTAACTCTCTCATTAGTTCTAAATCATGTAGCTAGAGTGGTAACCTGAACGTTTCTAAGGTGATGAAGTGTGGATTGTGCTCTTCGTTAGCACTAAGTTGAAGTAGCTGTGAAAACTAGGTATAGTCTGGATTTACAGATATGCAATGGAAGTCAAACATGGTGAAATGGAATTGTGTTGTCCTCCTTAGGTGAGTGTTCTCTTTTCTGACTATTAGCAGCGAGCCAGAGCCTTGTTATGACTCTAAGTCCAAGATTTCAGTATGGGCTGTTCTGTGAACAAGGCATAAACCCAAGGCCCAGAATAGTTGTGACTGCTTACAGTAATTGCACAATAGAGCTGAATCCTCTCAGCACCGTACAGATGGAGCGGGTACCCATTGGACATTTATATTTTGCCAGTTTAAAATGGCACTGGAGACCAAAGTTTCTATTTGATTTCTATTTTAATTCCATCACTCTAGGATGCATTACAAGTTTGTTAAGCATAAAAGGATAAAACCCCAATATCAATGAATTAAGGGATCCACCAAGCCCCCAGTTCATTCAGAGCAGACCAGCTTCCAGACTAACATCAGCTTTGCATTTTGGAGCAGCCCAGAGCTGCTCAAAGGCTGCTCTGGCTCCCATAGAGCTCCTGGGCTCAATCAGTCTCCAAGGCCCCGTTGTGCCAGATGTTACAGAGCACAACTCGAAGCAGCTGTTTGTGGTGGGTCCTGATGTGTCTCTTAGAGTAGCAAGGCCAGGCTGTGTCAGATTCATCCCTGCTAAACAGGTTTGAGGAGCTTATTTTAAGACAGGTTTAAAATTGCTTTAGCTTGTTCTTAGGGGATCTAACAGAACCCCCTTGACTCCTGAGCTTTTTCTAATTTTTGTTTATTCAGTGTGAAGACTTCTGCTGCTTGAATGTCTTTTGCTATTCTTGTTTTCTTCCATCTAGTCTGAAGTTTTAAACATTTTTTTCCATGCTAATGGCTACATTTACATTCTGCAAGATGTAGCCTACATAGCCATTATCCCCCAAACTTACGTATGTAACAGGTTAATAATTTAACAGCTTAAACTTTCACAAAATCTTACCATTAGCTTCAAATGGTTTTTTTTTGACATTGAACACTGTTATGGTAAGTAGTTGTATCTGACGGGAAATCATCTAGTTTTTCAGAATTAGAAAAGATAATGCTGCTACAGGTAAGGGGAAAAAAACCTCTTGTATTTAGTCACAAGTGGATTAGGAAGCCTGGAAAAGTTTTGTTTCCTTGATTCTTTTGGAAAAAAAGTGATTGTATAGTAACTGTAATTATGATATATGTATTGATAATTGATAAATTCATGTGCTGATACTAACTAGTAAATTTATGAAATATGCTGTTGCCTTGAAAATAAAAAAGAAGATTCAATCTATTTCTATTGCCTGTAATTTTTTTTTTTGCTTCAGGCGACCGTTGGGCAAAATCAAACCGTTAATTATAGGACCTTTTGTGTATTTACCCTCCAGTTTGTTCTCTAAAAAGTAAATTTCATTCAACTTCAGGAACAAAATTTCTGTTCTTTGTATTATAAGGGTTCTTGAATGCTAAAATTTTAATTTTTAATAGCTGGTGATGGGAGCCTGAAAATAAAATTATTACATTAATGTATTATGATATGCAATATTTTTTCCTGCAGACTTAGATGTCATGAAATATTGGGGGTTTGGAGGTTTATTTGTTATGAAAAGACATAAGCTATGTATTGATGGACTAGGTTTCACAGAAAATTGAAAAGCTCAGTTGTATAAGGGATAAAAACAAAGATAAGTGACCAAGAAAAATGCTTTTGAAGCAGAATTTTTTTTTTTAATGGGGATGTACATAACAATAACACCTTATAGCTAGCTTAGTTATTTTCTAAAAAGGATACACGATAGATAGTATATTACTGGGCTCAATCTTCCTTATAAAGGTCAACGTAAACTTTGGGGATGTTTCGTATCTGGACAGAGCACTTTGAGTTTAAGCCCATCCCTAATAATTCCTGGTTAAAACATCCAGAAGTTACCATGTGTAATCTTTAAGGAAAGGAGGCTGTTACTCAAGGTTTTACTAAATTGTGAGTTTGTAGATTTAGTTTTTTTGATGCTGGAGTCTTTTGCAAAAGTAAGCAATGCTGATTCTGGGAATTACAGCTTCATGTTGTTATACAGTCAGTTTATTTGTTATGTAGTGGAAGTTGAGGGAAAAGTCTTTGTCAATGCACTTTGAAAACTGGGAAAATATTTTAAAGAATCTGTGTCATCTGACTTAAAGGCAATTTTTGCTGTTGATGGTCAAGATACTGATTTGACTGAATTACTGCATAAGGCTTCTTAATCAAAGAGGTTACATAAGCCTTTAAATACAGTGTAATTAATCACTCAACAAAGTTAACATTCTGTGTTTGCTTCTGTGGATAATTTGTTATTTAGTCTCCGTTATCGGTAAATCTTTATAATCTCACTATTGTCTGTTAGAGCTAACAGCCAGCAGTCCTTTCCAGTATCCTTGAAATCGCCTCCATGTTTTAGATGATTTTTTGTAGGAGATTTTTGGAAATGTGTGGAGTTCATTTTCTAAATGACTCAATTAAATCAGGTTAATGTTTGTTTGCCAGTAGAGAAAATCAGTGGCAATTGGGATCTTCAGATCACACTTAATCAGCACCGTCATTGTAAAACATCTCACTGTGTTAAAAGGACAGTTAATAGCGCCTCTATTTTCTGTTACAAATTTGGCCTTTTTTCCAAAGCGCAAAAGCTCTGGTAAACTGAGGTGTATGTCGCTACTGCTTTCTGCTTTACCTCCTTAGCAAAGCGTTTATGCCAGCGGCACCGCAGGTTGGTTTAGTGCAGGGAACTGAAGTGGGGATTCCCATCAGTGCCAGTGGTGAGCAGTTGTTGCCTTGGCACCTGCAAGCCTTTAAGTGTCTGCTATTTCTCTTGATCCACTGGTGTAATCTGAAGTGGAACTTCTGAAAGCACATTAATGTTTGCATGCACGTACATTAAACCGTATCTTAGTATAGAGGTGCCAATTCCTGTATCCAGGTGCATATGTTTATGCACACATAGTCATATAAATATATGCATCAGTGGGGGAAAAGGCTAAAGCAAAGGCACCCTCACTTGGAACAAGGGCAACTCTTGGCTTGCTAAGTCAGCAAAGATAGGTGTTATGCATAGTTAAATTTTATGGCTCAGCTTCTAGTTTTTCAAGGAAGGAAATTACAAAAATTGAATGAATTATCACACTAACCTAGAGTTGTTCTCTGCGTAAAATAAGTTTGGGTAATTGGTGTTGTTGCAAAATTGAATTAAATAGTTTTGCAAATTAGGAATTAGTTATATTGAGTCATCTTGATGCAAATAAACATGAATAACTTTTTATTGTCTGTGATTTTGTTGGAGAGCACCTGTACAAAAGCTACAAACAGGTGAAGACCTTTTTACATTGTATAGATAAAGGTAAAGTTCGTTCTTGGTGGGCATCAGTAGAAAGACCCATATTGATTTCATGATAGCTACCAGCAATTTGTGATTACACTTGATCCATTTCTGGGTTTTCAGAAATTCAGAGGTAGGTTTTGAAACTACACTCTAAAGACCTTCTGTATTTCTGTCAAGGATCTCAGAAAGAACAGGGCTCTACAAACATCTCAATTAGTGTATGTTTAGCATTTTGTGTCTTAAGATACTGCATAGTTTCATCAAAAACTGCTAAGTAGAAATAAAACTGCCATGAAATGAATGGCAAAACCTCCAGGAAGGTTTAGGATCAGAGAGTCATCCTTCAATTTTTCTTTCTACTTGAGTAATGATTCTGTTTTATGAGCTGATTACTGGCTTTAAAAACCACACAAAGGTCTGGTAGATACTTCATCTGTGGTTTTTCAATATGTGCAGCTCTCTCCAATGTTAGTAAGAGTAGTTTTTGTACTAATATAATAGCTTAATGTAATATTTTAAAATCTACCTATTAGGTTTTTAAATCATTGATCCTATCATTTAGTCATGGTAGTCTACTTTTGTTAGAAGTGGTCAAATTTATCCAGGTGTATTTATAACTTTTTTTTTCAGTATATAACATTTTCACTAGCTACTGCCACATTGTCTTTGTGTTAGATCTCCAAACACAGCCTAAGCAGTGAGGGCCTGAATAAACAGAAGTTACAGGAGATTTTCTATCAACTCTAATAGGCTTGAGTTGAGGATGGTCACAGCATGTCCCGTAATGTCAAATTGAAACTGTTTGCTGAAACTAGCTTCAAAATGTACTGCAGTAATACAGAGTAGATAAAGGAAGAGAGGGATGGGAAAATAACCTTAAAGAGTGTTCATCGGTATTTGTTTTTTGAATTTCAATATTCCTTTCACAGGTTTAGGACTTAGTGTTTTCTTATATGTCTGTAAATGCAGCAAAAATAGCTCCTGTTACGTCTGATTATTAGAACATGTGTTTTCTAACCATTGACAAAATCATTTAAGAGTTGTTTGATAAAAGCTATGCAAGAGTGCTGGCTTATAACCAATGCTTAGTTTTCACCATCCTTTTGGAGTTGTAGTTTTTTCAATCTTAGTAGTGCTTTTGTTTTAATCTTCAGAGATTTGGGAATGCAGACCCGTGGTGGCAGGACAGGTTACCTAGATACAGTAGGTTTTTCTGGGTATCTGATTCCCAGGTGAGAGTTGCATTTTTAGTTTGCTGTTAGGCAGCTTTTCAAAATGTATAGCTGTTTCCCTGATTTTTTTTTTTCTTTATTACAGAGTCTTATACTTCCACTTTTATTAAGTTTAGAGTTCTCCTTAGTCCAGGTTTGTCAAATAGAGGACTTGTCTTGGAAGGCTCTTTAAGGTATTGCTGTAAACTGAAAATGTAAGTGTACAGCTTTGTAGCACAGTGAATGAATATTAAATTTAGATAACAATTCTGATTTCTTGAAGACAGTAATAATATACCTGGAAGTCAGTAACTGCCATGCTGGAAAGCAGTGTACCATATGTATTATTGAAGCTTAATTGTTCCATTACTCCAGAAATCTTCCAGCTTTTAAAAATTTAAATCCAAGTTTTAAGTTGTGCATTTTGACAATGACTAGTTTGGAAATAGTGTGTTCTTTTCAGCTAATTCCATCTTGATGGATTTCCCAGCATGATTCCATGAAATAAAATACATGTAAGACTAGTGTAATTATATAGTCATCTGAAAGCTTCTTAAGAGACTAATGTAACTCTGTCACTAATTGCAACTTCATCAAGAGGTTTGCATGTTGGAACCTCTACTTCGATACATTATGCTTCTAACGGTAGCAAGAGTCAAGCGTTCATTAAGGTTAAAAATGGCCCTCTTTAAAGTGGGACAGTGAATCTTAGGGGTAACTTTTTAACCATAAGGTGGTAGTATTTGTGAAACATACCATGGATTTTGAACCTTTATCTTTGGGGAAAATGGGGGAAAAGGAAGGAGAGGAAGAGAGCAAACTATTTATGGACCAGATCATAATAGCAGACTGAAGGCATGTTTGACTATGCTTTGTTGGTGATGCTATCACTGACAAATCCAAATTATTTCAGAGCCTGAATTCGGCATAATCTTGGAATCTGATGCTTTGTTAAGGGAGGCAAAGTCACAAAATTGCTAACAAAGCCACTTTCAGTTAATGCTTTTACTACTAAAAATAGGCTAATCAAGGAATGGTCGTGTTAAAATGCTTCTCAGCTCCATCTGGAAATTAGCAACTAAAGAAAGCTAGTGTGTCCTTTGGAAATAGAAGGGAGCATGAAAGGGTGAAGTTCCCAGAGAAGCAGAGTAAATGTTGCCTGAGCCTTGGCAAATGGGTGAAATTTATGAAAACTTGCACTTTCTGGTTTTTGAGAGAACATGCTGTGTGCAGAGATCCCAGATTCCTGTAAGTGTTCCTTGGCTAGGTGATCATGTCTGTGGCACTCTGTGCAATAAACTGAGCAACACCTCACTTGGCAAAGAAATACCAGTTTGAGACTAGGAGTCATTAAGAGATTTGAAATGCTCTCTAGTGGCAGCAATCCCACCAGCTATGTGGATTTTTTTTTTCACCTCTAGCTAATGGAGTTCAATCCATTAGAGCTACAGAAACAAAGGCAATGTAGTTGGTAGTATCTGCAAAAGATGGAAGAAATATGGAGGGAACTTAAAAAAAAAAAAAAAGGCATGTGGATAAAGAATGTAAATTTAACAGAACAAAGTAGGGAGCCAAAAGCATTTCTGAAAATCAAGTATTTTTGCATCCAATTATGTACCCATCCAGTGATCTAGGGAAGAAAGCAGTCCTGGTTTGTGGTGGTAGTTGTGGGCTTGGATCTGGATGATTGCCTTTCCGTGGAGACAAGATGAACAAGACTTGGGGTAGGGCTTGGGTCAGTCGTTGCACGTTTCTTGAGGTGTGCTGTCAATATAGGCTTCCTTTTCACCTCCCACAGATTAAAGACACTCTGACTTAGCTTAAATCCTTTATTTGATCTTAAGTCAGGCTGAATATTATACTAAATGTGAGTCAGATTGTTGTCTAACTGCATAATTATTAAGCTGTTATTGTAGATGGGTCAGGATAGAGCTGAATAGTGGTTTTGTGTTACAAATGAGGAGGACAAGTCTGGCAAAACTTTCCTCTGCTGCCCTTGAATTCATTCTAAAGAACCCCTATTCAAGTTATGTATTCACATGTATCTGTCTCGTCTGTTTTTTCAACAATGAATTAGTGTGAAATAAGCAGCAGAGTAACAATAATTGTACCTTTTTTCCTAGGGCTATTGCAGTTACATGCAAAATTGTTGGTCTGGTTTATGATGACATTGTTAACTTTAAGGGCCAATATCAGAAAAACAAATTACATTTACCATTCATGACTTCAAGTTAAAATTCCACCTATCATTTCTAATAAGTTGTAACTACTTAGAGCTCTTTTGAATTGACCTCTGATCGTTAAACATTTAAGATAAAAAGTGAGGTGGGCCTATTGTTAAAAACTGAAATGAGTTTAGAGAACAAAAATTAAAATCCTTTGTTCACAGCATAAAGCATCATAGAGCATTTTTACTAATAGAAGGATTAAGTGCTTCATCAAATTAAAATGTTTCGATTTTTAAATATTCTGGTTAGCCATCAAATATAGCTGCCATCTGCCCTTGACAGAAGTGCCAACATCTGCTGAGATGCAGACCTGTGACCTCTAGATAAGTTTCTATACACAGAAAAATATTTATCTTCCTACTATGACCTTCCATGCGCAAGACATGAGCCATGGATTTGTTTCCTAGGGAACTAGTGACTGAGGAAAATCTATAATTAGATCTGTGGGTTGTTTGCTACAAATGGGAATTGGGTGCTAAGCGGGTCCTTAAAGTATCCAGAACATTGACTTCATGTAACAGAAGCAAATAATAATTAAAAAAAGCCCTTCATCATAATATTTCTTTTTTAATATCTTTAATTAAAATTTTTAAATACTTTTGCTAGAGTACTTATAGAGGTTCATTTTAACTGCAACTTATTTTCAAAAGTCAAGACTCAGCAGGTTGCTGGTTAAAGCAAAAATAAAATTAGACACAGTCGTTCAATAATTTTCTTCAAATTAAACTGAAACTTAATTTTCAAGAGTGGTTTTAGGTGAATCATTCTTGCCAGCTCCATTTTTCTCACTTGTCCTATTCTGTTCCTCAGGTTGACTCTGCAGCTACAATGTCTTATTCTGCAGTTCCAATTACTCCACCCGGCTGGAAGTTGCCACTTAATCCAGATCTTGATTTCTTTCTTTGCTGCATGCATGGATCTAAAGATAACATTTGTAGCAAAATCCCATGGGCAGTAATTGTAGCTGCAGGACAGGAAGCCACCAGGTTTGGCTATTCCCCAGACAAGCCAGGGCAGACTTTCTAGACCTTAGCAGCAGATCGTTTTAGCCTGGGCACAGTGCAGCTGAGATGCTGCTGCGTTTCTTCCAGGCTGGTGCTAAATCAGAGTGCCTTATGCTTTCTTGGATGCTGCAAAAGTGGCCTTGAGAAATAAGTTAAGACTTTGATCTTATTTGGGAGAGAGAGTACTGTGAAATACCTGGGAAAAGGTACTGTAAATTGGCCTTCTCCTCTTCTCTCCCGCTTCTTGCAGCCTGAGCTACCTGCCTGGTGATTACACGTTATGTATTCTGCCCTATCTCCCGCGTTTCTGCAGTTAGAAACCATTAAATGTTGTAATGTTGTCTCTGCATTTCTGCCTTTTTAGATCAGTGGTAAGTTTGCAATAGAGCACCTCTATAAACCCAATTAATCTTTTTTTTTTTTTTTTTAAATAACGTATCTTGAGTTCCTCTTCATTTAATACTGTCAATCACAGTCAGATTTTGCCTAACAGCAAAGCACAGCTATGGAGCTGCTCAAAAGAGTGGTCCTCAATTTCCTTCAGCTGCCGGGGTTTGCTTCAAGTTAGTAACTTAAGCAGCAGTTACGGTATGGTGACTGAACGGCTACTGAAGGGTCAAATCTGCCAATGAATACTTCTAGACCATTTCTTTTAAGATTAGAAAAAGTGTGTTGTGAAGAGTCTGTGCTCTCACTAGGAGGAAATGGCTGTGTACCGAGTCCGGAGTTTGCAGATAGATCTGTGAAATCTGCTACTGCTTAGGGAAACGGGAAGTAAAAATTATTTGTAATGAATTTTCTTGCTCTTTATATATTAAGAGTAAGAGGAAACTCAAGGATTACCTGCTAGAAAAGATAATGCACATCTCGATGTGCTCATTGGATCACTTTGATCTATGAGCAAATGCGCTCTGTTAAGCTATTTATATGGGTTAAATCCTCAGATTTGGTGCAGTTGTAGGTGATGCCTGCTGGCCCCAGCGCTGCAGCTGGTTCTTTGAGGGAAGGTTGCACCCACGTACAGTGGTGATAATGAAGCCCAGGCTGAAGGGATCCACGGGTGCACAGGGCGTCCACAAGCATAAATTAAATTTGTTTCCTCTGGACACCCGTGCATCCTGTTTAAGTTTATGCCTAATTATGATAAACAGTCATTATGTGGAGAAGATTTTTTGGTTGATTATCAAACATCCTATTTGTTGATTATTCTAAAAAGACCTCAACAAATGAACACTAGTGGTGAAACAATCTTGCTGATTTTTAATGTATTGTGTATTTTTCAACCATTAAGATATTTTGTTGAAATATTTGTCTGTGGAATTTATTAACCTTAGCAAATACCAGATTTAGAGGGTTTATTGTAGTCGCACTGGTATAAGGAAATAACAGCGGCTATAGTAACTTCTATAGGAAGCAGAGCCCCAGTCCACCAAAATACTTAAATGTACTGCTTGAGATGCACGTGGTATGAGTTCTTATTTCCTTCACATACATGAAGTTCTGAACGTGATACCTGATAAGAGTATTCATGCAGTTTGTTTGGATTGCTTCAGGCAAGGAACGTTTATACCATTTGCAGCCCTTAATCAGTCTTGCAAACATGCATCAGAAATATGCTAGAACTATGTGCTTTAATTCTCACAATGTTGTGCCTAAATTTGACACTTCCCGAAATGTTTTCTGTGACAAAGCTCATAGTTAAGATGCTAAAAAACACACTCTTGAGAATATCGGTGTATGATTTTTCATTTTCATAATTCATTTAATTTAAACTCCTGATTTTTTTTTTTTGTTCCCATGTTACATCTCTGACAGTTGGTATGAAAGCTTCCACATTCAAGGTATTAGTATAGCCCGTACTCGATGCTTCAAAAATAGTATACAGATATTAAAAGGGCTTCAGTTTACAGATGCACTATTACAATAATACATATTTTCCTGTCTGAGGAACTTTTTTTTGTAATTCATGAATCTAAAGAGAACCAATGCAAAGGAAGGCCAACAAGAAGTAGTGGTTAATCTTGTGATAGTATTTTTGCCCAGTGGCCACTGAGTTTTTAATACGTGTTAAACCACTAAATCCAGACACTCCAGTTACATGTCTTGCACAGGTAAAACCGACTCTTGTGGATCTGACAGAGTAAATAGAATTTTAAAGTTTAAAATACCCGAGTTATGGCTGGCTTTGCTGAGTTAAATCGAGTCTGTTGTTTATATACATTTTTCTTCCTCTGGAAAGTGTATATATGTGTATTCTTATTAGGACTGTCAACAGTATCAAGCAAAATGTTTGTAGCTAATGAGGCAGAAGCATCATCTGCTGTACTAAATGTGGTTTTCCTCAGCTTTGGTTCCTCCAGAAACTAAACCCTTCACCTTGACTTTGCGTTCCTTTGCCTTGGCTGTCACGGGAGGCTGGGCCAGTGTTGCACATTCCTGTTGCTGGTCCCATTTCCCGTTTCCTCCCGTGCCTGAGGTTTCTGCAGTGCTGTTCCAGTGCAAGCACAAATATTAGAATTTGCATGATGGATTGACTGGCTGGTTTAAGCTTTCAGTGAAAGCGCACGATCTAGGAGATGTATACAGATTTGGAAATCTTGCCTCATATGTAGACAGGAGATTGAAAGCCCATCTGGAAAAGATTTGAAGTTTTGAACTGATATTGCCTGCATTATCGTGTCGCATAAGCGTCTTTCATTGCTGAAGTTTTGTTTAGTGGTTTACTCGAATTTTGTGATGTTGTTAATAGCTGACTATGTTAACTTAGCTTGTGTTTTAGATAACATGTTGAATGGGCATTTTGGTTGATGATGTAATGAAGCTAATAGCAAGGCTTACTATGTTTGTGAACAAGAAAACGTGGTACCTATCATATATACACTGTCATATATAGTGTGTTGGTTTTATCCCTAAGTATCGTGAGCAAAGGACATAATCGCTTAGAGAAGTTTATAATTTCTGTTACGGTTTCCTATGTGAATAAATCACTTGGATGTTCTTGGCTATCACCTGTATGTTGAAGGAATTCTGAAAAAACTCCCCGTCAGAGAGAAAGCAAAGATCAGGTTTGGCCAACAGGGCTCCCTTCGGCAAAGAGCAGAATTTGCTTCCCATGCTTAACTAGTTTATCTAGTATTTAATTAACGAAGATAGAGGTTTTGAGAACCAATACATTAAATAAATTATTAAACTCAGCAAATTATATAAATTGCTTTCTAACCACAGTTTTTGTATGTTTAGCTTATAGTAATGAAGCAGGTTCTGTTGGTTAGTGCTTTGGAATAATGATGGGAATATTTTGCATTTGTTTTGGTTGAAAGATTATTTGAGTCAGTACAGAGCAGATGGAACCTCTGACTGTAAAAAGTGATTTTCAGTATGGCAGGACAGGAAGAGTCTGTTTAAATATTTATACGATATGTAAACAATGGGCCTAAACTATTGTTTTGCTATTGTGGAGCACAGTGATTAAAGGTAAAAATAGCTCACCTCTAAATATTCTGTGAATAAATTTGCTTCCTAGGGGACTAGTGGAGCAGGGAAACACCAAAAACAAAGAGCCCTCTCCCCAAAATAAGACACACATGAAAGAGTGTAATGCTCTGAAATGAAAAGTACTGGAGTGCAAACCAAATATTCCTGTCTGAGGGTAAGATTTGTTTTCTAACTAGAAAGTGAAACTAATATGCTTCATCTCTAATTCAGATGGTGTCAAGCGCTAAGAATTATGGAAGTGGATGAGGCAAACACGTCTTAAAAAAAAAATGAAACTGGTAAACTGGGACGGTGTGGTTAAGGACAGATTTGCTGGGGTTGCAGAGCCATGAAGTCTCTCTCTAGGAGCAGAGTGGTTTTTTGTACTTCTATTTCTCCTCTTCTCTTGAGAACACTCTGATTTAACTTCTGCGATAAACCCGTAACAACAGGGGAATCACATTGCTGAAATGAGTTTAGCTGGAAGGGATACATAATGTCAGCTGAAAAATAGCATTTAGTAAATATGTTTTGGCTATGGTTCAGCAAAAAGCAGATCCTGTCAGCTAAGAACATTCTGTTTTCTTGAAAGTGTCCTTTTAGTTGAGCAGAATTGTACACTCTCAGGCTTTTTGGAAAGAAAAATAAAACAAAAACCAGTTCTGGTTTGTCTGGGGTGCTGGATATGTGGTTCTGACAGGGCTAGCAGGGACCACTGAGATTTCACTACAGTTATTCTCCCATGTACCCGTGACGTGGGAAAATGTTACCAGGTGTGGGGAAGTGAATAATGTCCAAGTCTACATTTAATACTGTCCTCTGGGTCCTGGGTGAGGAATGGCCTTCAAGAGTGTGTATTATTATGGATGCTCAGCTGAGATCTGTTCTGTGTATGCCATCTGCCCACGCAGTGTTAAGGCTCTTCTGAACTGAGATCAGAACAAGGGGAAATGAAGTAGGAGGAAGCCAGGTGAAGGGGCTGTCCTGCCCATGTTCTCTGTGGACGGGTGCTGGGTCTGTGCTACCTTACTGCACCATTTCCTAACGATGAAGGGTCTTTATACATGTAGCCGCTATCATATGGTGCAGACATTTTCAATATTAGAATCTGCACTGAAGTTCTTAAAGCCATGGACACATTATGGAGATAAGTGTTTCTGTCTGGCCTTTGGGTAGTAATGACTGCAGGAAAATCATTTATATATTTTAGAGCTGTAAAAATGACGTCCCAAAGTAAACATTCCAATTCCAGGAGAAATAATCTGGCCTTGTTTTTTGTCAGCCAGTGAATTGGGAAAGCATCGCAGTGTAAATGCATGGGAAGCTGGGAAGTTTTCATGTGAGCAGTGCTGTGTTGTGACAGTGTTCAGAATAGCAGTCTTGCCAGAGGAGATGTCAGACAATCCTCCTGTTCTTCCTTCCTTCGTCTTGTAGAAGCACCAAACCATATGGCAGATTAAGCCTAATTTTTATTAAACTTTTCGTTGTGCTGATCGTAGAGTGAACTGGGAAATGCACTTTCTTTGAACTACAGCCATTATATAAGCATCTCAATTAGGAGATGTGAATGGTCGTTCTTAAATTCCTGGGAGTATGTAGCTCCCTCTTGTGGCTAATTAAACATTTTGAAGAATCATGCTTCTGAAAATTACTTTTTATGTGACCACAATTGCTCTTGAAAAAATGATGCGGTGGTACATGGAGCCGCTTATTACTGTAACGAGCAGGAACCTGGGCTGCATATTACTGTATCAAGCATAAATCGCTGTGCAGAAACTAGAGGCACAGACGGGTAAATGGACAGGAGAGAAGGGTCTGCACGTACTTGCCCAACTGTGACTGCTTTCTGAAGCATTAAAAAAGCTGAATGGACACATCCAGTCACGTAGAAAAAAACTCTGCTGCCTGGCAACTCTGGCCCTATACGTTATATGCTGAAGAACGGTTTACAGCTGAAGTGAGGATGAGCTATGGGATGTACACCAATGAGTACAAACCTCTTGGGTACCTCATTGGCGTGACTTGCCATCAAACTCAAGGTTAAGATCTTTGCCAGATTTGGAATTGAGAGAAATTTTTCCCTCCAGTCAGGTCTGCAGGGACCCTTATTGCTATTATTATTACACTCCTGCCCTTCTCTCTAGCATGGAGAAAGATCTGTGTATAATTGTCTAGAATTTTTCTGATAATTTCCCTTGCACAGCCCATGGTTTCTTTCGCTTGCTTTCTGTGGCTTGTTACCACTGGGGTATTGTGCCTATAATACATCTTGAGTTTGTCCTGAACAATTAGGAAATGTTTGGTGGCTGTGGTGGAGTGGCTGTTGTATGTGACATCTCTGATTTAGAATTTTGTGGCTGACTTCAGGCCTTCAAACCATTCTTCTTACATCAGATGGGAAGATGCACTTGTCTTGTAAAAAGTCTCAGAAATCAGGGCAGAAGAGGATCAATTCCGTTTTTTTTCCCTACAAAAGTGAGCATAGTCACGACAGTGCAAAATCATCAGCATAACTTTGTGTTAGGCTTGATGTAAAAATACCAGAGATTGGTCCAAAATGAATTGAGCAGCAGGTAACTTTTCAGTAGGAACCGTTAAGTTTCAGTTTCATCACAAAACAAGTTTACTTTGCCCTTTTGTCACCTGCAGCGTTGTCTGCCTCTGTGCCTTTGGCATGGCACTCAAAAGCGCCTGAGGAGGAAGCTTCACCCATTAGTGTTTCTGACTTGGAAGGAGGAAGGAAAGAAAGATGAAACAGGTTTTTACTTTGAAATTACTCCTTTCCCCAAAGGGTTTGAGAATGGGAACTTCATCTCCGAAAATGCTGATTTCCTATTTCATAACTTTATTCACAATTAAAATAAAGGAATAATGATTGTGGAGTTTAGTCAAAAATCTCCCTGCCCCGTAGTCTGCAAAGCAGCATTGCTGAACCCGCAGCAACAGGGCAATAAACATGTTTCTCCTCAAGGATCGTGTTAAACACCTGCATATTTATTACCTCAAAGTGAGCAGGTCCAGATTTCTAAGGCCACTTTTTCCCTTCCTCTTCCTGAGCTGTAATTCAGACCAGCATATAAATATTTGACTTAATATTTCCGTGGAAATATTAATGATATAAATTTGTTAGAAACAAAAGAGCATGAAACAGCAGAGGGAAAGAATGGTTTGGCAAGATTGTCAGCCTTAAAGGGCAAGATTAATTTATAATCCTTCTAGATTCTGCTGTACAAATACAAATTTGCAAAGCATGTAGCTTATAACAAACATCATGTAGCTCTGCAAGTTTACATATGCTACTGTCAGGACTGTGAGACAGCCTTGAAATTGGATTTTTAGGGAATTTTTTCTTAGAGGGATATAAGGTAGTGATAGTACACAAGGAGTTCCGTACACACACATGCGTGTGTGTATATATAAAAAACCATGAATTTGGAAAGTGGAAGAATTCCAACTGTATGACTAAGCAGAGTTCTGGGCAGGATATGCAGATATTTTAATGAGGAGGTTTTTCTCTTGGTTTAAAATCCTGGGAAAGGAGGAATGTAGAAGGCAATGGGGGGGAAATCAGCTTGGAAGTAGTCTATTTTGTAATGACTTTACGATGGCTATATAAAAGGAGTGACTAATTGGAAAGTAATGTGTGATGGCAATCTGGAATTGTGGGGCTGTTGTGGAATAGGTACGGTTTATGCTGCTCCGGAATGTGTCTTTTTTCTTTCTTTTGTAAGTTTGTAGCTGTTTTATCAATTTAACTGAAAAAAAGAAATAGAATTAAATAAAATGTCAAATTCTAGATGGAGAGTGAATGCAGTAGTAATGGTATAATAGAAACTTTAAGTAGTGAAATAGAAGTCAGCGTAGATAAGACAGGGAATTGCTAAGGACATGAGTAGCTTTGCCAGGGTTTAACACAAAAATGGCACAGTGTTTTCTGAATGACTGAAACCACATTTTATAGTTCTATATTATATATTGCCGTGAATCATATTTTATACTTATCTATATTACTGGCAGGGAATATACCTCAACATTAGGCAAAAGATGGCTTCTGTGGTTTTAGAATGATTTTAGAAGTTTTTATATGACCTGTAACTTCTTGTTTTCTGCCATGCAGGTCATCAGCAGTGAAAGGGCAGAGGGAGCAAAGTTTCGACTCTCTGGTAAGGGAGTAGATCAAGACCCAAAAGGAATTTTTAGAATCAATGAGATCAGTGGGGATGTCTCTGTGACCCGAACCCTTGATCGAGAAGCAATTGCTAACTATGAGGTGAGTACTCACAGCAACAGGATCTCTGTTGGCAATATTTGTTTTTTGAATGTGTATTTGCTTCTCAAAGGGCTGCACTTACTGAAGTCTAAATTGCAGCTACTGTCCTATATAATTTCCAGAAGCAGCATTTGTCCTTTGGAAATGGTAAATGTGTTTATTTTTTGAAACTCTACTCTGCTTTCTGCCTGTAATTTCTGTCATTTACCTTTAGTAGAAAAACTGTTTGAACATTGTGTATGCATTTGATTTGCGAATACCGAACGGTGTTTGGACAAAAGGAGATCTTCTCAGGAAGTTGCCACTAAGGTACTACATGGTTATACTTTTTCCTTCCCATTGTCAAGCTGTCAATGGAACATACCATTCGACTCCATTTTTAGTAATGGATATCTTTTAATGGGGATAAAGAGGATTCTGTTAATAAGAAAACATTAGCCGATACACCTCTGTCAGATTTACGTCTCCTACAAAGATCTCACTAAAGGGTCCTCTCCTGGTCAATAAATGCTATGTTTCTCCACATTGAAATTCTTACAAATGATCTCTGAAATCTGCAAAGTATCTGTGCCACAATGTCCTGAGGTGCCTAGAGGGTCTGTCAGTTCATGTTTTCTACCTGGCTCTTGAAGTGGGCAGTCAGAGAAATGGTGTTTGGTCACTTGGGTACAGAGGAGCAGCAGAATTCAGGACGCTAAATGTTTCATACATTTGCATGGGGCACTTCTGCCACAGCACAGGGGTCTGACTGACCTCCATGCCCTCGTGCAGGAAGGGGCATGCGGTGCTCCAGCCCATGTGGGGCACAGGCTCTGGTGACAGTGCTGACTGCCATCCCTGACCTCTTTGTTTTGTTTTCTGTTGGGTAGTAATCAACTCTTGTATGTTCAGTGCTGCTTCTCTTCTCCTCTGGAAGAGTTGGCCATTTAGATGACAAGTCATACTTGCTCAAACAGCACTGCTAAAATTTACCATATGTTGGTTTTCAACACTTAAACGTCTATTTCTCATCTAGCCTACAGTGAAATGTATGTTAACCAATCGCATCCAATTTATGGTAGTTACTGTTGTCCTTCTTAAAAGAAAACCTTGGCAGTTTCTCTTTTTAACAGAGTTCCTTGTCTTCATTTACCAGCTGTTTCTTACTTTATCAGTGACTTTACACCTTAATGTGTTCAGTATAAACCTTGAATATTTCTTTACTGGAAAATCATAGTAATCATTTCAACCTAACGCATCAAACCACAAATGGGCCTCCTATCTGATCTGGCAACGCGTACACTTAAATTAAGACAAAAATCATTGCCCTAGAGGAGCCCTTTTGAAGCAATGCAAGTTACATAGGAATAGCGCAGCGTAGTAGATTATGCAGAGCAATGTGAATGTATATCCTAATAGGCTGTAGTGCTTTCTAACCTGTTCTATGGCACTCTGCTCAGCATGCTCGCTGGCATCCTGCTGTGCAAAATGTAGTTGAAAAGTTCTGTTGGAGAACCCTTAACTTGATTAGTCTGTCTTTGAATCCAGCCAATTGTTTTCCAATAAAGATGTATCATGGTGTCAAGAAGGCAGCAGGATTTTCTCCCTGTTTTCCTTGGTACGCCAAGAGATGAATTGCCTGAAAGACCCTTAAATTTCTCTCAAAAGTGTTTTTGTTTTCTGTTTTTGGATTGAGCTCCCACCTGGCCAGTATTGATATCCTGAAAGAAAAAGTTCAAAGCAAAGGGCAAACAAGGAAAGAATAGATCTTCATGAAAAAATACAAGTTCTTTGCAAGCCATCATACTATCAAGCATATATCACTAGTGGGGCTAGGATAGAAAGATGAAACCTATTTGAATCCTTCCCGCTGCTGAAGGGCTGCGAAGGGCTGCTGTGCTTGAGCACTGATTTATTTCCTACTCTTAGTGCATATATACTCAAGGGATGAGAATTTTAAAAATATTAATGGGGCACAAAATAGAGCTTTGGTGATCACAGTATTTCATAGAACTTTGCAGATTTTACCATCTGTGTAACTCAAAATATTTTAAATTAGCTAAGAATATTTAATCCATTATAAAATATGTTGTTTTTTCTTTCATTGAATGTTTGAAATTCTGCTTTTTGCTGCCCTCTTCCTCCTGCAGGAATATTGAAAAACCTGTGGAGTTTTTCTGTACATGCATTACAAGAGAAACGTAACTGAATTAGAGGAGTACGGAATTCTAATGTCCTGGTTTCAGTTAGAACAGAACCAATCCTGTTTGGAGATTTTACTTTTCAGTTAAGTCTCTTCTAACTAACCTTGACATCGACTGAGACAACTGTTGATTGTCTGAGTTAATCCCCAATTCCTACTGTTTATTTTTAGAAATTTCACTTTTAGTGAGAGAGAGAAAATATTTTAAAATAGAGTGAAAAACGTCTATCTGAGGGTCAGGGCCTGCCAGTCTGTTTGCTGCAGCCCATATTCATGTCAGTTGTGTTTCAAATGGGTTTAGATTTTGTTCGTTAGGAAAAGAAACTCAAGCTGGCAAGAGGAATGTAAGGCAGCTACATTAATGACATCCCACCACCACAAAACAGATTTATCCTCTTGATTTATGAGCTTATTTTTTATGAAATCAGTTAAATTGTTCAAAAGTGAACAAGTACGTGACATTCCACAAAAATATTAATGTCAGGATGATTAATTGCCATCGTAATTCTGACCTAATCACTGCACATTTGAAAATGTGATGGTTTCTATTCGAGAAAATGAAACAGTGCCAGAGGAGGCTGGGTGAGACAATGAAAGTTAGCCATTAGCAATTTTTTTCTTATGGGTGGAACTCTCTAATGAAATCATGTTTGCCAGTGGAATAAGGTAGACGCTTTATGTCTATTTGTCCCTGTAACTTTGTGGGATGCCTCCTTAAAGGTCAGAGAACATCAGTCAGCTTCAGTTTTAACGGAAAGCTGTTCCTGAAGAGCAAGAGGGTGTAGGGATGTTGTTATGGCCAGCAAAGGCAGAGTGTTTTAGAAAACTGTGTAGTATTCCCTTTTTCTAAGAGGGGTTGATAAAGAACATCCTGATAGGAAGTCTCTGGGTCAGAGTAAACCAGTGGATTTACATTGAATGGTTTTATTTTGGCATTTGCTACAGCTTGTCGATGAAACTACTAATGATGCTCTGAAGATGGGCCTTAAGGAGAATATGGGCATGTTATTGAATTGCTTCTGGTTGGTGAGATAAGCAGGTAGCCTAGAGCCCCTGTTTAGTGGGAGCAAAAGGTGTTCAGTTGTGCCAAAAATACTGCCTATGGTTTTCTCTCAGGATATGAATAAGACTAGTTGGAAATTTCAGACAATGGCAAATCATTTATTTATTTAGTATTGAAAAGTGCAGATGTGTAAAAAAAAAAAAACAAATGAACTTGGTGGGGAGATTAAGATGGATTTTTCTAGTCCAAATCAGAGAGGTACACCCCACCCAAAAATTGCCAATAATCTTCGCAATTCAGAGTTCACTTCAGATCCGTAGTCTCTTCTGATTCTGGAAGAGCAGAAATATCAGTGACTTTTCAGTTGCACCTTTTAACAAAAAAACAAGTCTTTCGAAAAAGAGCTGCAGTAACAGGACTGAAGGAGTCCAATGACACTGGAAGTTGAGTTGTTCAAAGTGTTGATAAGAGTAGTGAATTGGGAAACAAAGGTTCAAAGAGAGGGCCAGTGAAGACTGGCTGATCAGCAATGGTTATGGGGTAATCTCTTAATTAAAATACTGAGGTAATTCTCAAAACCTCACATTTACATAGGTAAGGTATTGTAGGCAGAATGCTTTCATGCAAGTAAAAGCAGGAAGAGTTGCGTATATTGATTACCATGACGAAGATGGCAAAAATTGCTAAGTTGAAGACCTGTATTTTGTTCTTCACCTAGGTAAGCTCAGAAGGAATAGGAACAATATTCCACTAACTTCTTATAGTTAATGCATGAGGTTTGGGGTACGCATTCCTTGGGTACAAGCCGAAGCCTGAAGTCCTATAAACTTGTTTCCCATCACTTATCGCTGCACGTAAGCCCTGCAGCAGAACAATCCTGTTCTGTAACCTCTTAAACATCAGTGGCAAAGTGCCAACCAGTCGATCGGGGGGTTTCAATTGACTCTCAAGATTTTAAAGGATATTGTCATTGTTGATGGCTTTTACATAACTGCTTGTGAAGTGTAAATATGTGTGGAAGAGAAATAATCAGAAAGAGATCCTCTGCAAGCATTAAATGAAGAAGCTTGATAAAACTGTGCAGCGACAGTGTGCAAATTAGATCTGTGACCAAATTTACCTACGCAATTTGAACTGTTAATGAAGAGTTAGTTTTAATTATTTTTTAAGTGAAGAGCTTTATTTGCTTTAGAAGCAGAGGTGTGAAATCAGCTTTCAACTTTTTTAATAATGAGAGATCACACTTCTGTCAAAGGATGCCTTGCAACTGGTAGTGACAGACCAAGATATAGGAAACTTTTGGTAACAGGACTGAAAAGGAAGTTGGGAGTATCCGCTCTATGTAGTATTGGTTCTGTATGTTGGACAAGTGGATTGAGAACAGGCTACAGAATTCAGACCAGTCAATGGCAACCAAATCTCCAGTGGGAACTGCTTCAGTTTAGGTTAGTTTAGACTTGTTTCTGTGACTTGTTTGCTCTCCATTTAGGGTGATGGTGCAGTCCTCAAGGGCTCTATTTCTGTGTTTAATATGGAACAAATAATGGAAATGCTTCAAAAGTGTGAGGAAAACTAGCCTGGTCAGGTGCCAGGGAGTATTTTGTGAGAAAGATTTTTAAGTACTTGGATATATTTTTGCAGATACTGAAAGTGTTACTGGACTAGATGTGAACAGCTGTAATTCATCCTGTACAGAAGAATAAATTTCTCTTCTGTGTAAGTCCAGCCACGTCCTTTTCAGCATGATTTATCATCCCCTGACACTGAAGCTCAGTGTAGTCTGGCTGAATGAATTTAAGGTGCTTGATATGAGGCTCTGTATGTCTCTGCCTCTCATTAACAAGTGGCTGTGGATGTCCGTAATGTCCAATAAAGCTGTCCAGAAAACGGCGTTACGCTAGAGAGGACTCTGTGAATCTTACGGAAACTTGTTCTTTGTTCTGACCAACCAGCTTGGTACTGAACTTTGTTTCTGACATGATTGTTCATGGCTTAGCACAGCTTTTCCTTGTGCGTGAAGTAAACGAATCTGTGAACCTAATAAACCCACTTTTCATCGGAAACCTGAGTGGTGGATTAGTAAAAAATTTGTTGCTTCCTGTTCTTCTGTAACAAGTGGATTTACACATAGAAGGCATTTTTTTAGGATGCCATAAACTGGAGAAAACCAGGTATTGTTTGTTAAAAGGTAATTAGTATTTCTTTAATCGTTGGGTTTGGTTGTTTTTCATTGAGGTTATGAAATGGTAAGGTTAACAGGTATTTCATCAAACCTGGAAGCAGAATGGGACAACAGGAAGAAACCCTGCCGAAGCAAAGGTCTAGATCTTTCAGTGAGATCTGTATGGGCAGGCTCTTGAATTCATGGGGAATTTTCTGATGGATTGATTGTTTACAAGGTCAAAACCAAGGCAGTCACCATAACTGTGCATAAATCAAATATTCGAGCATATAAATTTTACATAGAGTCCTATTTCTTAAAAGTAAGGTTTAAATAATTGCTTGCACAGCTGGGATATAAATGGGATTTCCAGCTACTGGAAATATCTCTCTTTCTCCCAATGTTGGTTTGTGGGACAAAAAGAAAATCTGACAGGAAATGAAGTTAAAATTCATGTTATTTTTATGTATATTCTCCCATTTTGTCTTGGGGGAACAAGATATCTATTGTATATAAACTCTATAGTTTACCATATCTTGTTCATTTTTACTGTAAATAGTCTATTCAATACAAACTGTAGATCTTAATGTTATGAGATAGCAGCAGGGTACTGTGATTCATTTCAGAAGCCACTAGCATCCTCATTTCGTTTATGTGGAAAGCGTACAAAAGTCAACAGTTATTTTTGTTGGAGGGCATATACTTTATTCTTAGATCTAACTGCTTGCGTGGCTTTGACGTTCCTGCTGTTCAACGACACTGTCATGTCATTTGTAGGAGGAACGGAGTGAAGTTTCATTAAAGAGAAAAATCAGCAAAGGTTTGTTTATAAGCTATAACTGTCAAGACAAGGTAGTGAGCTCGGATTTCCATGCTAAAAATAACCCAAACTCCAAACACCAGGCAAAATTAATATTTTCTCATTGAAGAGTGGGAGGTGGAAATGCAGTAAGAAATAAAGAAAAATTGGAGTTTACTGAGACAGTAACAAATTACACAAAATTTATTTTCATGGTTGTTTTGTTTATTTGATTATTATTATTTTCTAATAGAACACCATTCCTGGTAAGAATAATGATGTGTTCTGAAAACAAGAGGTGACTAATAACATTTTTGTCACATTATGTTAATAGTCTGTGAAACTACTTTTGTTATTAGATATTAATTGCATTTTAAGGCATTTAAATGTCATCATGATACTTCTTCACTCTTTAGCATGATCAGTTTGTTTCTTGTCTATTCGTATTACAGCAAGCCTCAAAATACCTTGCTTGAAGGTTCACTGTTCTAGGTGCAGCATAAATACCTGGCAAGACGCTGCCCTTTCCCCAGACCTTAGGTTTTCCTCCAGTGAAAGGAAGGAGTTGCCTTGCAAACCTTCATCGTTGGTCCCAGCCCTATGCAGTGATGGACAGGAGAGCAGTTTCACAGAGACTGCTGATGTGTTTATGCCTCTCCTGCGTGGGCATGTCAAGTCTGACTGGAGGGGAGGGAAAGAACGGGTGAGCTCCTACAGCTTAGGTCTGTACTACCTCTTACTTGGTGGATCCCCGTTCTGTACAATTTGCCACATTTTTTGTCTGGGTGCACCAGATTACGGTCATGTAGGCAAAAGTGCAGCTTAGAAGTTTAGCAGAAAGATGGGAACATCTTTTTTTTGGTGGGTGCGAGTCAAACAACTTGGTTAGGACATTTTTTATGCTCAAAAACTTTTCTTGAATCCATTTTGATATGTTGGCATTCTGACAACTAAGAGTAGATTAAGTAGAAACTGTTAATCTTGGCTTTCTGAGTGCCAGGAAGGGTCCTGTTTCATCTTACTAGGTATATTTTTTCTTTGTTGGTTTGGTTAGTGTTTTTTCTGGAACAAGTGCAGAAGTTCTGAGACTCTCGAGCCTTTCGAAGCATGCAAAACCACTGCAGTGTGTGTTTTGGCATAGAGTACCTTTCCTGGGGGTCCAGTCAAAGTCTTGAAGGTCTGGCCTTACTCTTGTTATTTTGCAACACTCTTTTAAGCTTTTTTTAGTCCATTACTAACATTCAGAATATAATACAGAAAATTTTGTAGTTTAGCTGCTCAGATCTCTGTATCTCTTGTTCCTCCCAATAAAAAAGCCTGTCTTACTTAGATACTTGGTCAAAATTCAGAATCTTTATGTTCTAATTGCTGGAAAGACCTTGATTTCTATGGCTATTTCTTCATCTTGGAAACGTGGGTCCATAACAATCTATAGCGTCTGGTTTTTTTAATGAAAACTGAGGAATTGCCTGTAATAACTTTCTTTTTTTGAGAACTAAGGCAATGAATTCATTATATTCTTTTTGTCAATAATTTCCTGTCTGCAGCTTGAGGACCTGCTGTCTGACCTCATGTTCTTTATGTACCTGAAGAAAATCATATTACCTATCTTATCCTCTCCCGCAATCTTCTTTTCATTTTCCACCTTCTCATATGTTTTTTTACCCCTGCACTTTTAACTTCATTCCATAACCTCTCTACTCCCCCTGTCTGTCTCGATGTTTTATGTTATTCACTTACACTTTTCCTACACTCTGCATTTCCTTATTCAGCCACAGTGACCTGTTTTATGCTCTTTATAAATGGTGTTGCTGGAGTATGCATAACCATCATCAAAGCATAAATTTGTTTTGTTACTGTATAGAACCTGTTCACTGTCTTTGCAGGAGCTGTGCTGCTTTATCCATTCTAATCTGCTGTGCTCATAAGCAAATCCCTTTGGAAATGGGTGTTGTGGAAATCCTTGACTTTAGATCACTTACTGCATGACCCTACCTTTTCTTCAATTTGGATGAAACAGCCTAGGCAGTTAATATGTCATGCTAAGAAATTCTGGTGGAAAAATGAGTTTTGTTTCCATTTAATGCTCTCTAGACTGTATCTCTCTTCCTACAAATTAGCGTATTCAAGAAGTATATTGTTGGCTGGAAATTCCTAGCATTTAGTTTATTAAAAATAATTCTAATTCTTAATTCTATCAACACTGGAATTATGGTCTGCTCAAAAGTGGTTAGCCTCAAAAAGGGAGCTGCATAATGGAACACCTGATCCAATAATTACTTCTGTGAATTCAGAACTGTGGTTTTAATACTGATCTCTGTAAAATTATTGCAGACTAATGGGCCATAATTTTAGAGCTGTATGTGCATGTGTTTGTGGCAAAAAGACTAAACAGCTTTGTAATTTTTATGCAGAGGTAAGTTTTAATTAATGGGGAACAGCATGATATTTCTGCAAAATGTGTGAAAAGAAATTGTATAAAATTAAGAAACAAGCATGCCTCAGTGATTCAGCTCGTGGCTTCTGTGTTCCATTGTGCGTGCTTCTCTAACGTCATTAGAGGGAATTAGGCCACAGCAAATCTTATAATTTAAATAACATGGTCCAGTTGAATGTGCAGTTGTCTTCAAAATCCAGTCTTTCTGTATCTGCTCTTTCTTGTACTGAGGTTTAGGAGCCCTAATACGATGTAATTGTTTCATAGGGCCTCTCCTATGGCATGTTGGTTGTTATGTATCGTTTCCATACCTGTAAGGGACTTTGAGGAAGTATAGGGACTTGCCATGAAGCATACAAAAATAGAAAAGGTGATTGGAGTCCAGGATCCACTTGCCTGTGTCATCTTCAAAGCTTTGTGACTGCTATTTTCAGTCCGCTGTAGGATTCATCTGCTTTTCAGGTGCACAGATGAGGCAGATGACCGGCTGTAGGTGGGCGATAGTAAAATTTTCTATTTTGATTTGTGGAAGTGAAATTAGAACTCCTTGTGGGTCGTCTCTCCCCACCCTCAAATATCTCAGCTGTCTCTCTTACCGCACTGATGGCAATTAACTGTTCTTGAGCGGTGTGGTGTGGGTATAGCGAGCAGCAGAATTTGTCCCTGCAGCTAGCCCCAAGTTCACAAATTCACTGATGCTGCTTGAGCGTAAATAGAATCCATTTTCCTCTTGCATCCCAGCTGAACTCTGTAGTGTTTACAAGAAATAAAATGTAGGAAATGCATGTTTTGTGAATATAGTTCTGACTGATAACTTTTGCCAATCAAACGATAAGAGGCTAACTCATATACCAGCCCACTTTAAAAAAATATGGCTGCAGTTCAGCCTGTTTCAGGTTGCTTTTCTGCTCTGCTTTGATTAAATACCTACGGATATGTCTAGAAGTGTGTGTCAGTGCATAAACACTATGATATCGTACATAACCTTAGCATATCCTAACAGATTTATGTACAACTACTTTATCTGTTCCTCTCAAATCTCGCTTCTCTTGCAGTCAAATGGAAATCCTATTTCCATGCTTGGCAGCATGAAATTGCTAGAGCACTGTCATTATTTCTTAATCACAGTATTTCTCAATTATTTGTGGAGACTTCAGTCATGCTGAGCCTTAGGCATCTTCCTCTCACCTCTGAAATGTTACCTGTCCTGAGAATTTAAAATACGAGCATGTCAGAGGCCCAAAACTTGCATGAGAGTTTGAGTGATGCGTTGAGTTCCTTTTAATGTGGCATCTGGGCTTTTTTTGATCCACACCACCTGCACTTTCCAGTTCTTTGGGCAGTTACATATTTATCTTTTTAATATGAGAATAAGGCAGGACTTGATAGGTGGAATGTCAAGAAAACCTCGAACTGTAATGAAAGTCGTAAAAATATAAGAGTTGGCAACACTGCACATTGCAAGCAGAGCTGTGAGAATCTCCTTTTTTCCCTTTATCAGTCTTGTGGTGAAAACATTCTTCTGTTTTCACATTTATCCTTCTTTAGACCTTTTTCAAAGCATAATAGCAAATGAGTGAGAGGTATAGAGGACTACAGTTAGAAACATTTAGATAGCAATCTGTGACGAGGCTTCTAATGTTATGGAAATTTTACTTGGCATCATTGTTAACGTACAAATGATGAAAGTCTTGCTGTGTTTGTCCTGCTTTGCTCAGGCCATTACTAATTATTTCTTAATTACACATATTCCTTAAAGCCGTATTTTTGTGAATGTCTTGATTTTTTTTTCTAGTAGCTTATTAACAGGAGACATGACTTCAGTTTAACATTTTTCAACAGATAATTTGTTTAAATCAGTTCATGTAAAACACCGTATGTTTAGATTTATATGATGGATTTTTTTTTTGAGGGGCTTCAATTGTTGTTTTTCTTTAGAGGATGGAGCAGGTTTCAGTAACTACTGGCAAAACTCATTGTACAGAGGTGTGACTGAAAGCTTGCAAAGACACATACATGAACTGTAATCCTGACACTTCGAAGTTACCCTATAAGGACATTTTCTCTCTGAGAGCATTTCTATCCTATTTGAAACATTTTGTCTAAACTTGTTAGGCTGCTGGTGGCAGGAGCAGGGGCTGGTAAACATCCTGCTTCAATCTCTCTTGAAGTCTAAAGCTGAACTGTAGAGGATCACAGAACAGTCTGATTGGGACTGAAGGCTTCGGAGTGGGAAAGCACATGGGTGAAATTCTGGAGAAGGTGGTATGGAGCCAGGAATCCTCCATCTGCACTATATACCTGAGAGACTTGGAGAAACATTAATTGTAATCTCTTCCAGTTTTTATCGTTGCCAGTGTTATGCAGTGCACCCTGCAATACGGCCATGTTTGCAGTTTAAATTTGCAAAATAGAGATAGTTCGTCTTTGCAGAATTCTTCCCAACCTCTGCTCTGACATATTCTTAATATTTATTTACATGATGTAATTCAGATATCTGAATGCTATGCATTGAGAATACCTATTTTTAAACCCCCCCCCCCCCCCCCCCCCCCTTTTATTATTTAACATGATTTACATGTATTTTCTTAAGTGTGTTATGTATCTGTAATAAGTGGGTGATAGGAATACAGGTTACAGATTTTATTTGTGGATGGAACAAATAAGCAGTGTACTGCTGTTTTGTTTCCATTAGTTTTAGAGGATTTAATGAGTTAAATAACAGAGCTATGATTTACTACTTAGAAAACTAAGAGGGAGGAAAATCATGACAGTTTTAAACTACCAATTTTTCTGTTATCTAAAACAATTTGTTAAAAAACTTCCATTTTTTCCTTGCTGCCAGGGAAACCTAGTGGAGAAGACAAAAAGCAGTAAAGAAATTGTTCTAAAAATAGCATCTATTCCCTAAATACTATGCAACTTTACTTTTCCAGAGAGAAAGAAAACATTTGATAGTGAAGAATACCCTGCTGCCTTGCCATTTTATGAGCTTCTAGTTTCCCATGGTCAGTGTGACAATTATCCCCCTCTGTACACAGAGTTGGATTCGAAGTCTTGGGATTCACAGGTCCAAAGACCTTATTCCTGGTGTTTTTCCTCGAGGGGGCTGCAATCTTTGTCTCCATCAGAAATCTGGAGCTGCCAATACAGACTTGGAGAAAACCCAGCAATTTGGGTACTTGTCTGGCCTGAAGTGTCTCTGAGCTTGAGTCCCGTGCAGCGTGTTTGCTGTGCTCTGCAGCGTGTCTCTGATGGCACTGGCCTTACTGAGGCGGGGATCCGCGGTACGTGGAACCAGCAAATTAAAGCACAACCTGCCACATTCACGGGCTTTGAGAGGCGGCAAACCTGTCGTTGCTTGTCGTTCAGCTTTCCCGAGCACAGGTGTGGCAGGACAGAAGTAGGGGGCTGCCTTTTCAACCTTTAGTACATTAACAATACATCAGTTTGAACACCACGCTGCTCTTTGTCAGGCTTTAAATTGCAAAATTAACATTCAGTATTAATTTTAAGGTATTATCTAATAATGCTGCTATTCATTTCCTGAAACATATTTGGATTGATATTGTAAGGCATTTATTAAACAAATGCTTTAAAGGAATGAGGTGTTGGAGGATGTGCATTTAACGTCACTGCATTTCTTTATTGGTAGCTTTGATCTGTTCTTCCTGCTCCACCACATGCTTTGAACTTGTAGATGCAAGTGCAGAAGTAATTTCCCATGTCAGTTCTTGGAAAGCTATCCAGGCTGAAATGGAGAGCAACTTGTCTCCTAAATTCTAGTGAGCGGGATTAGTGAATTGATTAGTTGATTCTGAATTAAAATTGCAATTAAAGGTAGAATTGTATCTCTTAGAAGGCTTCAAGTTGTTTCCCCAAAGTACAGCAGTCAGATTACGGACTTTTGATAAAGGGTTTTATTGTGAATAACAACTGTTTTCAATAACCTTTTTTTGTTCTATTCGTAAATCAGACTCTTAGAATAGTTAGCAATTAAGCAAAAATATGTGATTTTTTTTTTTTTGCAGTTTTTCAGCTTACAGAGGAAATTCCATTGATTTTTTTGAAAATAATGATGATGTGATTCAGTGGAACTAATTACAAATAAATACCATCAGTAGCATATAGTATTTCTTTCCAACAGATTCTGCTCAAAGTATTTAAAATGACAGTGAGGCATTGTATATTCAATTGCAATTAGTATTTACAGTGTATTGACAGGTGCTTTGCTGTAGCAGTCTCGGGCAATTTCAGGCACATGCACTTGCATTTGAGACAAATAGAACCTTCCTTGATGACAGATAGAACTCCAAAAATTTATGAACCTGTTTATTCCTAACACTGGCAGTATTTTTGCTACCCTGTCATGAGGTTTTACCCTTTCTTCCTTCCTATATTTTCTTCTGGGCTTTCTTAGAATATTCATTAGTGTTCTTTCTGAACACATTTTCATTGCTGTATCTCCATCATTATCCTTTTCAGTCCGTTTGTGATTGTCCAATTTTATTAGAAATTACCACAGAACCTGACCTTTTGATCTCAGCAGTTCTTGCAAAATATGCACATTTAATCACCTTACCTGGAGACATCAAGAGCTCATCCCAATCCCCAAAAGTAGTTTTAGTGATTTAGTAGATGCTACTCGTGTAGCATCAGAAGTGACTCAAAGCTGCACCTATGTTGAAGGGTCCTTTGCTGCTGATGATATTGTCATTCAGATTATTTGAGGGCCCAAAGTGCTGATATTAGCTACGCAATTTTAATTTTTGCTATTCAGCACCATAAATTACAGTATTTTATGAGAAATGGAAAGGTATGATTTGAATCAATTACGCATTCTGCTCTGAATCCCAAAACTTTTGAGAGCATGTAATTATGATAAGTCATATCCACCAGGTTAATTTTCTTTTTTCCTTTTCACAAAGAACACTAGGTCATACATATGAAGCTTATAAGCATAATTTAAGCTAGTCTTATTAAAGCTGCTTATTAATGAGAATGTTTTCCTTTTTCCTGATACAAAACCTGTCCTGTGTGAGTAGCATGGAGAATTTACCGGCTTCTGCACAGGCTATTTGCTTTATCCTAACAGGATTAAATGGGGAATTGGGATGGTAGAAAAGGAAGCCAGAGATTCTTTACAAATTGGAGCACTTAGTATTTAAGTAACTCTACTGCCCATTGATTTCACATAGGTTTGGTTTTTAGACACTAAGAGTCTCCTAAAACAAGATTAAGCTCTTTAAAAAAAGTGGTAGATTATCTTCCAATTTCTGTTTTATATGACTTTGTGTCAAATTTTTCTGCAGCTTTTTTTAGGGTCAAATATGCAGGGAAATAATGCTCCTTTTTCCCTTGTGAGGCTAGGATTCCAGTTTCGCTTGTCTGTTGTGCTAGATTTGGTTGTAACTCTTTCCTAACAGTTATTAGGGCAAATAAGAATTTAAATAACCCTTTTCTTAGAAGTGTTAGGATCAGTTTTCTTTCTTTACTGACACCTTATTCTCACAGATTTGCTGCATAAAGTCAGATACTGGAGCACTTGCTGGTAGTAAATGCTGCCCTATTCTATGACTAGTGCCAAGTGGTTTAAGTCTTGCACATGTTGCTCAGCAGTGTGTGTGGTTGGCAGTGAAGCGATAGGTGTTATCATCCTAATAACTCTCTTTGGGGTAGCATAATTGCATCAACAGTCAGATACTGATCTAAGACTAATCATTGTCTAACTGCTTCCTGTTCAGACTGTAATATATGAAGCCAAAACCCAATAATTTCAGAAGGGCTGTTCAGGAGTTAGGATTGAACCTTTAATATGAAAAAGAACGGAAGAACTAGGTCATTCAAAGTAAACTCTGCTAACAAGCAATGATTTATTGCATTAATATGGTGCTTGCTAATAGACATGATTTGGTTTTCTACATAATTATGGTTTTTTGCTGTGTAATAATTTTCATTGTTGACGAGCAAGTGCATAAAAAAGTGAATGTAAAATTTGGGATGTAAAAAATGGTATCTTCAATTTTTAAAAAGCTTTTCTATATGGGAATGATTACAGTGCAGTAAAGAATTTGGCTAGTTGCATTTGAAATCTGTGTAGCTCTGAGAAGGACAGTTGTTTGGGAAACTAAATTCTAGTGTTACGTCTCAGATACACACAACACATGAGGTGCCAGAACCATTAACAGTCTGATGGTGGTAAATCCATTATCCTTCGAAAGAGAGTCCACCATCAGGAGACATTAATTCAATGTGACACCAACTGGGGTGTTATATACAGCTAATTGCAATGTCAGACATTCTGCGTAATTGAGTTTAATTGTGGCAAAATTGGAGTTAATTAAAAGTTAATGGTATAGAGCACATCATGTTGTTATAAACTATGGATACAAGTTTCATATCCATATTATTGTTATTTAAATAGTACTTTCAATTACTGTGCCTCATATAGACACTTTGGAAATGCACTGTAATTGTCTTCCCATCACTGGAAGATTTTGTTGTGAGTAGACATGCAGAAATGTCAGTTTTTACAAAGCTTGACAAAGTTTCGGTTGGTTCATTGTATCACAATGTCCGTGTCGCATGTGACGTTTCCAACCACCTTGCTAAGGAAAGGTTTGACTTCTTGAAAGTGCTAGTAAAACAGGAGGCAAAAAAAAAATCTAGTTCACCTGAAGATAAGGATATGATTTTGATATCATCCATCATACTTTGATAAAAAAAATCTTATTTTCCTCATCATTCATGAATCCATCTTTTTTCTAATTGTGCCTTATCTCTGGCTGTTCTGTCAGCATCTCTTCTGCTGAATCATTATAGAAAATGCAGGTCTTTTAAGAGGCCATTTCCAGAAAGGAATCTGTCTAGGAAGGAGAGGTGTCCAGAGGATCTGAGTCCTGTGGAAACTGGAAGAACTCTTGTTAGATAAAGGAAAATTTTTGCTCCGTTTCCGTTCATTATACCATTGTAGAATATTAACGTGACTTTGTACAACACTATAAATGGAAGTAGCTGTCAAAAAGATGACATAATGGACCACCAAAAAAAGTCAATAAATATGCCCTTCTGCTTTTAATAATGAAAAAGTGGAAATGCTTGATAATGCTTGCAGTGGAATTCTGCTGTTATAAACTACTCTATTAATAGTTTTTTTCTCCCCTCTTTCTTCAGAACTACTTCATCAGGTATTTTCCAGTTTTTTATAAAGTTATAAAACCATTCTATATATTCTGTAGAAAAATTTTACAGGTGTAATTCCCCTGGGTTTATTTGCAGTGAAATAGAGATGAGCATGCTTCTATTTTTCTGTTTGCCAAGAATATTAATTTATTGCATTTCCCAGCTTCAACTTCTGCCAAGTATGATTGTTACCAGTGTAGTTCCTTCTGAAGAGGAAACAAGAATGAAAGCAGATGGGATGAGAAATATACTTAGCTGCTATGGGCTCAGAAAAACTTTTAAGAAGTTTCATAAATTAAATCCCCAGCTCTTTGATGTAAGATTAAACCAGGTGGTTTACAACAAGCTTGAAGTAATATCCAAGCTGCCAATATATCCCATATGGGAAGATTTTCAGTGAACTTCAAGAGAATGAGCCAATTTCTTGGCTCACATCTGATAAAGCAGTG
Source organism: Bucorvus abyssinicus (assembly GCA_009769605.1). Lineage (NCBI taxonomy): Eukaryota > Metazoa > Chordata > Aves > Bucerotiformes > Bucorvidae > Bucorvus > Bucorvus abyssinicus. The sequence continues at coordinate 17,981,455 of CM020040.1, forward strand.
TGGCATAAGAAGCAGTTGCTAAAAAGTTCTCATGCCTTTGCCATCTGCTTCCGCCAAGCAGTAAGTTTCCCTTTCACCATACTTTGGGACTCCATGAGTCTTGATGCTGTACAGCTCCCCTAGCCCTTCCTTCCTTTCTCAGAAGCTTTAACAGAAAAAGTTTGTTTAATTTGGACTTTGGTTTGGATTTGTTTCTCTGTTGTAGCAACTTGGTTTTTCAATTGGGTAGAAAGGCAGTGAATTCTCTTATGGATCATTTACGTCTCAAATTGTGAGAGAGACTAATAGTGTCAGTAATGCGGAGTGGCTCCTGCTGTGACAGCCAACCATCAGGATCCTGTGGCTTGGGAAATAGTCTTTTTGCTCTTATTTGCCTGCTTTTTACATTCTCATTTACTTGTAGTCTCAGCCACAGCAAACCTCTCCTTGCAATCTTGTGTATTATTATTCACTCGGAAGAAATGGTGCAGCAGCGTGAATACAAAATTGGCTCTTTGAAATTGATTTGGATTGTCCTTTTTTGTCCAACCCTTTGTAACATATTTAGTAATACAAATTTTAATACTTGAGCTGAACTTGGCAGCTTGATTTGTCCGTGGTCTCAAAAAAGCAGCAGTACAGGAGAGAAAACAATTTTCTGAGTATTCGTTATACTGGTTGTGCATAGTCATGTCAAACCTGACAATGTTCATTTTTTTTTTTTCTGGATTCCACTGGAATGGTGTAATTTTTGAATTTGGTGAGGTGCGTTTAAAAATAAAACTTCTCCTTAAAGTTGTTTTTAATATAGAAAGTCTTGTATAAATAACGTGTTTGTATTGTTCTGCATTTACCGGGAAACAGTCGTTCTGTAATTGTCAGAAGACAATTCTGATCCTCCATTCTTGACACTTCTCCCACTTAGATTCCTCTGCCACTAGCAAAACATCTTTGCAACAGTCTCTCACAATGCAAATCGATGGAGTAAACCCAGGTGGTGGCAACATTATTTCCCAATGCTGACAAGTTTAAAATACTGCTGTCTTCTGCTTCTATTCTGTGTCAGAATTTATTGAAAAACTTAAATACTTTGTGGGATCAAAGAGCCTTAGTTTTGGTCCAAACAGACAGAGAAAAAATGGTCCTCAGGGAGTCTTGAAGTAGGAATAGGCAGTAACTTACCTAAATAGTGTCCCTCTTGTTGGTTAATATTTACAAAACCAGAAGACCCCAGCTCCCTACCCTGCCCGATAAGAGACCCTCCAAGAAAACCCTGCAGCTTTTCCTAGAGCCCAGTTTTTTGCCGTCAGGGAACTAAGTTTTAAGAAGTGCATTTACCTCTTGAAAATAGGAGCTAGTTTCTGTAGATGTTTCTGAGTGTCCTGACAAACAACTTTACCACTGAATTAATGCTGTAGGATTAATAGAAGCTGTCAAGGGAAACTGAACCGGGACGTTTGTCCCCCACATGCTGCAAAACTAATTTATTGCTGACAATTGATGTCACGTTAGCAGTCTTGTCTGCAGAACATCAGATATTCTTTGAAAAGAAGATATTCTTTGGTCAGAGAAGCTGTATTGGTGCCTTCTTTAGGGCAAGATTAAATGAAAAACCCAACTTTCACAATTCTCTGTGGCTCGCTGTCTGAAAAGCGATCTTGTTCAGAAAACTCGCAGAGGTTGTTGATTGTGGAACTAACTGCATCCTGATTGAGGTATTGGAGCCAAGGGTCAAATGGCTCCAAAGATCCAGTTCAGCTCCTTCTTCCAAACTTCAAAAAAATCCTTTTTTGAGTGTGTCTTAAAGCAAACTAAGTAATTTTCTTAGTAACTTCTTTAAATTACCCTTCATATAATTGAAATTCAGTTTTGGTTTTCATTTCAGTGAAAAAACAAACTTCAGAATTCCCAAATCTTCTACAGATGAGAACTACTATCTGCACTGTTTCGCTTTTGTCACCTACATCTATTGCAACTGCATATTTATGTTCTGTCTTTATAGCAGAAGATTACCATGGCAAGTCTCATACTAAGGTGTCACATGTTTGTTTTGCCTGCAGCCTGTAAGGCAGTTGGGGATTGAAGTCCCAACATTTCAACCACTGTTGAAATCTCAGGTTATAACTCTGTAACTTGTACGAACACAGACTTTGACAGTAATCAGCTTATTCTTCAGCTTGGGGATTTTTTTTCCTGTTGTGTTCTTGTTTTGGAAGTCCTGGTGAGCTCTTTCTCTGTCTTAAAGTATAAATTATTTTTCATGTTGAAAATAAACCAAACTGTGATATGAAATCACTTATTAGTACGTGTGCGAAGATACATCGCAGCTAGTCTTCTTTGTACCAAGGCTAACAGTTTTAAGCTCATTAAGTAACCTCATTAACATGCTGAGCCTTCACGGAAGCTGCACACTGGATATCTTTTATTGGAAGGAAATTTGGTTCAAACATAAATAAAGAGCAATCAAGAAACTTTGACATATTTAGAAAGTGTGGTTGTACATTAGAAAAGGGATTCAAAGTTTAAAGTGTGAATTAAGTCAGTGGCATAAGAAAACTGAGTATCCTTATAAAATGAATAGAGTTAACAAGTTGAGACAAGTAATCTATAGTATTCCTCTGAGGACTGTGAGCTTCTTAATTGGTATTTCACAATTCTTGATTTTTATGTATTGAGGGGCTGTAGAGGGATGAAAATTTATTTTGTTGTTATGATAAACGATTAAAGCTACATAGTTTTGATCTCAGTTGCACAGGCAACCTCATCTTTTTATCTCTTGGTATCACACCTCTATGTTGGGAATGATCTTGAGGGTGAGAACAGGTTGAATTAGCTGGTTAGCACTTCAGGAAGTCAGTTCCAGTGGTGTTAGAAACCACATAGATAGGCAGATGACAGCAGAATCATAAATAAAAAAACAAAACAAAACAGAATGATCCTCTTAAGTGCAAAATTGTCCTAGGAAGTACTATATATTTCCTTTTTTTGTTTTTGTTTTCGTTATCCCTGAAGTCCTTGTGTCCAGACTTCTTTAGGGAAGGCCATGGGATACATTTGGTATCACTCTCTTTTCTCTATATTCATGCCCTGCTTAAAATCCTTCCCATTACACTGCTGTTGCCTCGGTGCCATGTCGTTGTTTTCCTTGAGGTTTGCATCTGTACTGTTAAATCAGAGGCAGCTTTGTCACTGAAAGGGAGAATCAGGTCCTCAAGGAGCAGCTTGAAATGCTGTGAGCTAAAACCTTAATTCTGATATGCCCAAAGGTTGATGAAATTTCAACTTGGTGATCTGTCCTATCTAAGAATTTGCCATCGTTTAAGGCCATTTTCACTTTTATTTATTTACTTATTTATTTGAAGTCATTTTATGCTCTCTGAAAAAAAATCTCCAGGTTTAAAACCATAAAGTTTCATCCCTTCTCAGTAAATATCATCTGTACCAAACCCCAGTGAGCAATGGGTTTTGTTGATGTTTTTATTACCTGTAAGGGTTACCTTTAGTTCTGAGGTTTCCCAACATTTTACAAGCCAGACTGGTTTAGAAGAATTCATGTATTTCTTTACATTATTTCTTACTCTATTGAGCTGTAAATGGCCGGAATTATATACACACTTTGTGATGAAGAACTTGGTAGTTCTAGTCACAGGATGCATTGTTAATGAGTGAGCAGGAAAATTTGATGAAGAAATATATAGTACTGAGTGAATGTAAGAGGGGGAGATTAAAGGAGAGTTAGCCCAGCAGACAGCAAAAGAGTCTTCTCTTTCCAATGCAGCATAACTATTTCTGGAGTCAATGTTTGATGAACTTAATATTTAAATAAGCTTAACCTTGAATCAGAGGACTCCTTGCCTAAGAGCACCAAATTATTTGTAATCTAGTTCAGTGATTTCTTTTTTTGTTTGAATTATTGTCATCATTCTAGATGGAATCATTTGAAGTTGATTCTTCTGTGATGTGAGTCACCCCGCTCTGGCGAGTTATCAGCAACCTCCTGAGAGAGCGTTTATGTCATGTTCAGACTGTTGACAGTAGTAATAACATTTTACTTATCAACTACTTCCCCAGAAGTACCTATTTATGTCTTATCTAGTGGATGAGGGAAAACTCAGAGATCAGGAGTTAATATTTGGATATTTTAAGAGACTGGTATCCAAAATATACACTTTCTATGGAAAAACAGTATTTTTACTTTTTTCTCAGGACTGTGATTTTGAAATTCAAATACTTTATTTCAAAGTGGACATTTCAAGTGAAGTATTTCTTAAATTTATTTTTAAAGCTTAAAGTTATACTTTATTTCTAGAGGAGTAGTTTCATTTCAAAGTTTTGTTCTAATTGAAAATATAAAAATTGTATTTGCGGTATCTAGACTCAATTCTGCTATTAGGACTCTAGTCATGTCTTAAATATATATTTTTTTTTTTAAGTTTTGAGCAGAAAACAACCTGGAAATTTTCTGTGGGTTCTGCTTTTCTGAACCCCTTCTGTGAAGGGTCTAGAGCACGAGTCCTGTGAGGAGCGGCTGAGGGAACTGGGGTTGTTTAGCCTGGAGAAAAGGAGGCTCAGGGGAAACCTTCTCACTCTCTGCAGGTACCTGAAAGGAGGTTGTAGTGAGGTGGGGATCAGTATATTCTCCCTAGTAACAAGCGATAGGATGAGAGGAAATGGTCTCAATTTGCACTAGGAGAGGTTTAGGCTGAATATTGGGAAAAATTTCTTTACAGGGAGGGTTGTGCAGCCCTGGAACAGGCTGCCCAGGGCAGTGGTGGAGTCCCCATCCCTGGAGGGGTTTAAAACACATGTAGATGTGGTGCTGAGGGACATGGTTTAGTGGTGACCTGGCAGTGCTGGGTGAATGGTTGGACTTGATGATCTTAAAGGTCTCTTCCAACCAAAATGATTCTGTGATTCTGGGTCTTTTTAAGATCAATTAACCCTTCATAATATGTGTAGTTTAAGACTACTATTAATGTGCTGGCAAGAATAATCTTGTTAAAACAGGAAATGAAAAATAGTCTTAAAATCTTGGTGTCAAAAGAAGCACTTTAAGATATTATGAATTTATGTATTCATTTATTTGCTTATTTATACCTGGGAGAAAATAATGTTTTTCAAGAAACCTTGCTTTTGTTTTTTCTCTGATAGTCATCTGGAGCTGTGTGCTTTACTTGTTGATAAAGGTTACAGGGGTCTGCTTGTGTGGAGAGGAAGGTGTGAACACAGCATTTAAATTCTTCCTGTTTAGAACAACAGCGCAGTCCTGTTGAAATAATGTGCTTTGGTGAGGACAGCATCACTTATATAAGTCTGCTCCAGAACAGCCCTAGTGCATTGTATTGCTATCGCATATACCTGTGTGTGTGCATACACAGGACAGAGATATGAGGTATACATACATGTGTATATCATGCCTGTGTGTCAATGCCGTGTTTTCTCAGATAATGAGGATTCTGAGTTTCAGTCTCTAGCTTAATGTGAATAAGTATCTTGTATAACAATGGCTGGATCTAACTGGTGCAATACACTTTCCACCTGTCTTACCATACTGGCAACGGCTAAACAGGCAGCTCACGTTTTAAAGAGCTTTAATCAGGTAGCATGGTTGGCGATGCTGTGAAACACCAAATGAAACAAGACATACAACTCATCCTGTTTCCATCGCTGCCAATCTGGCAACGTATTTATTTCACGAGGAAAAGCAGCACCTTTTCATAATATATGGTTCAAATATAACCGAGGAGTGTTTCTTAGCAACAAGAGCTCAGTAGCCGATGATGCGGAGATGAGCCATTGAATAGGGGTGAAACACGTGCACGTGCTTGTGAACCATAGTGCTTTGATTAGCAGCTAGCTCACCGAGGAAACAAAGGTATTCTTGGCATAAATACAAATCTTTTTTCTCAGTAATTTTTGTTACCTTTACTTAAAGGAGCACTCACCTGGCCCCGCCAAAATACTGGTCTTCACTGGGTAAAAAAAAAAAAATTTCCTTCTCAGTGAATAGAATAAATCAACTTGAATTGCACACAAAACTATATGTGGAATAAATCTGACCTGGCTGTAAAACAGATGTTTTTTATGAATAGGACCTCAAGTAGTAATTACTCACAGCTTGTTTTAGAGAGACCTGCTTTCCTTCACTCTGCAAAGAAGATATATGCATGTGTCATATCGTAACAATTGCTTTGAGAGTTCCGGACACTAAAGAACTTTAAAGATAGTTGAGCCTTTCTGACAAGTGGCATTTTCATGGCCTTCTCTTTTTACTCTGTGGCTAGTTAAGGAAAGGCGGTGTGGGTGGAAAAAACCCACTGAAAAGGATGAATAGGCCCAGTCTTACAGCAATGGCCACGTAGAAATTTTCATCCTGGATCCGGATTTTACTACTTTAGCTTTTTTCTGAACTCTTCCTTACTGCTTGAATATACCCTTTTGAAATCAGTAGAGAGCTTTAGGAAATTGAACATAAGTCATCTCAAGTGTCCTTCCATATGGGTTTTCTATAGAAATATATGAAATGATGTGAAATGGCTCCTTAGGTTAATTGACTTTTGCAGATCCAAATGGCAATGGCAGAGGTGATAAAAATCTCCAATTCTTACCTTGAGAACCCTGTCTGGTTCCTGTGGCAAGACTACAAAACAAATTCAGCATATTACTAGGCATATATTCCTGTGTTTTCAATGAAAATTAGATAAGCAAATATAAGTGTAGGAAAATAAGGCAAAAGGGGGACTTCTCTTGGCTTTTACAGTCTTTGGATTATATTCTAAAGATGTAACTCATAGCTGAGAGAGATAAACCCGTAGATAATTCACGTTAATTATTTAGCAATGTGGTTCAATTCATGTCAAAATCTTAAATACAGAAAATCAGATTGTGATTGGAAAATTGCTTAATGTCTTTCAAGTCAGCTGAAAGGGATAAGTGGTCAGAAGCAGTAAGTGATTTACTATTTTACTGTCCAATTAGTTGTGACTATTTGGGCAGACCTCTAGCTGTGCTTAAGCTTAGTTTGCTGGACATACTGATATGCCTGAAGTATTTATCTTGTTCAGTATAAATACTATCTAACAGTTTTTGGTAAATAATCGCTCCTCACTAATCAGATAATAATACTTGATGTGGTGGTTAATACTCGATAACAGAATCCATTTGTATGTTAAATTAAATAACCCCAGTGAAGTGCGAGCGCTAAACATCAAAGAGGTCAACTACCAAGTGTTAACAAGTAGCACACTAGACATTATTGTTATTACAGTAGTAATTATCATTCAGTGATACATTTATAACGTTAAAAGCATATTCACCAAAGGCATTCTTTACTGAAAAGTCACAGAATTTATGCAGGCAGAAAATGTCTGGTATATATTTTTTTAAAAAAATTAAAATCTTACCTTCTGCTCTGTTCTGTCTGCTAAACGTGTGTTAAATGTTACCACCGATTTATTTTATTGCAAGATGCAAAGTGCTGTGTAATGTATGTTTGGATTGTTTGTGCAAAACCTGTAATTACGAGGGGCAGTGCCATGAAATATTAGGAGACTTGCCATCTGTTTGTGGAAAGAGGTTAGGTGTGGCTATAGTCAAGGCTGATTGCTCTGGAGTGGGACTGAAGTTTTATATTTACAGTCCATATGGTACAAGCAAAATATGGCAAACCGAGTGCTTTCAGACTGTGTACACCAGGTGAAGTCCTGGCTTCCCTGCAGTCCAAGCCAAGTTCGATACCGATTTCAGGGAGTACAGTTGTTAGTTTGCTGTCTTAGATATCAATTTTCCTTAATTTTGAAAAGACTTAAGGTATTTGCATTTTAGCTACCTTTATCACTTTTAACAAGTGCTCTGCATTTGCAAAACCCAGCAGTTCACAGCGCGACTGCACAAACTGCCATAGTCATCAGCCACAGTGGCCAGAACGTCTTGAAAAATAGTCTGGGGTGGTTTTTCTTCACATGTACACGAATGAAAACATCCCATTTTTAGTAATGAAAAGGAAGACATTCTCACCTTGGGTGTCACTGTGTTTTAAGAACTCTCTGCCAAAGGCAAAGGGAAGTACAGAAAGAGTGAGACCACCACCAGAATGATCGTAGGTCTTAGAATAGGAACTGAAAGAGGTCCTGTACATGGTGATCGATGTCATTACAATTCATTGCATAAACTGATCCAGTTCCATCTCTCTGATTTTTGTACACTCAAATTCCCATTTCAAAACTCAACTCGATTCTTGAGTGCTCTGATTGGAAATTTCCCTGTATGTGCATCCTAAATGTACTTGTGTTTAGTGCTACTGTCATGCTATGCCTTTAGTTATTGTTCGCTTTCCTGGTACCTGGCTGCTGGTGGATTTACAGCTAATCTCACTGACATTTTTCTAGGTGAAGCAGCCATTAGATTTTGAGTGTCATGCTAGCTTTGATTCTCTGAAGCCATGTGGTAGGGTGATGCTACTTCCATTCCCTTCAGCTCTCTCGATAACAGATTAAGCGTAAGACTGTCTTTCTTACTACATGGATGGTTCACTTTTGGCTAACTTGCTTGACGGCTTCCTGCATGGATGATGAAATGCTGAAGTAAAGACCTTTCAAGATCTAGGAAAACCTATCCATGAGTCTTACAAAGGACTTAGTTTTAGTATTAACATTCATTCTTCCCAGCGTAGGTCATGGCACAGTGTCCAAGCAGCACGGCAGAGGTGGTTTCTGAGAGATTCCTACAAATTTAGGCACTGAAATTGCATTTTAACTTGAAATAACAGCACTATGATGTCTTGCAGTCACAAAGGTATCTTTAAATTTAGATTTCAAGAATATTGGAGCAAGGCCTGCCTCTAACCACACAGTTTAGTTTATATGCTGCTCATCCCAGTGAGATCCTGATTTATTCCCACTATTACCGTAATAGAAATAATAAGCAGCAATAAGGTGAAATAATGTGAAAATAGAGAGCATAGATTTTTAGTCAGCAGTCTTTAGAAATGTTGTCTTTCACGTTTTTAAATTCTGTGCTGACAGTTTACTGAAGAAATGGGGGCAATTTACATTTTAAAGCTTAGTTTACAAAATTGGCTTGGCTCATTAGAAAGTCATGGTTGGGTATTTACAAATCTGTCCCTTCTCCCTTATCCCATCCTCTGCCCTACTGGTGTTTAATCTCTGCATATATGCATCATGTTCCCCCCTTCAATAGAAGAGACAGCTGCTCTTAAACTCTTCATTACATAGGTATCTTGAAACAGCCTCATCCTTCGACCTGTGGAGGAGATTTCACTCATTTCTAGCCTTATTTGTCAAAGTCCATTACCAAGCAACCATCAGGATTGCAACTGCAGACACATCAAATTTATATCCGCTTCATTTTCAAAGAGCATAATTGAGAATTCCATTTAATCTAAGTATATTCCATGCTGGCTTTTACATTATCCTGAAGCTTCCATTCTCATCAAAGATTTACATGGTTGTGTTACCTGCTTTTCCCCTTTTTTTTCTGTTTTTTGACAGCTAATGGCTATTCAGAATGCACATTTTATATGAAAAAGTGTTCAATTATTTTTTCTCCTGGACAATTTGAAAAACAGGAAAGCAAAATGAACATTAAAAGCTTGAATTCTGACTTGCACACGGATAAAGCTCAATATTCAGATTCTTCTGTGGGCTGCTTTCATTCCAGCTTGCATGGAGAGGCATAAATTAAGCCCCCTCTACAAAATGGCCTGTTTTCAATTGGAGTTTCATTTCCATGAAGGACAAACAACTTTATATATGATGTTTCCTGCATACCCGCTGTTCAGACAGGATGCAAACCTTTCATACCGCAAGCTTTTTTTTTTCTTAATGTGAGGTCAGGACTAGGCTTCATCTAGAACTGAACTGATTTTGAAGGTACCTCTGGTGACAAGTTGCATGAGACTTTGAAGTGCACAGGTTGCAGAGCGGATGAGTAGGTGACACTGTGGAGTTGATCTGAGGGTCCTTTTAGTTTAGATTTGGAGGGAGCTTTTGAAATGAATTCTCCAGCTGTCCCCTCTTACTGAGTTTTACTTCAGATTGTGCAGTAGGCTTGGAGATCATGATCTGGACTCCTTCTGAATGAAAGCAAAGTTATGCTCGGGAGCACACCTTTCATACTCGAGCTCATCATCAGAGGGGAGTTAGTGTGGAGCATGGGTGTCAGGTACTCGTCACTGACTTTTGACTCCATGGATCACCTTTTGGCCCATCCTTGTCTCTGTGCTCCTGCTGCTTGGATAACACCACCACGTATCACATTACTGTGAATAATTATTTCTTGCCTTTTTAAAGATACATACTAATTTGCAAATGTGGATTCCTGTCATATTACTGAAGGGTTCCATGAAGTGCAATGAAATCCCCTTAGATCTGTAAAACTATGTGTGAAGTTTTTCCTACAATTACCAAGAACTGCTAAGATGATGAGCACCAATAATTCAGCTTTCTAAAAAGTATTAAATAGGGTGTTCATCTCTCCCAACTTTCAGGAGCAGCTTATTTTCAAGAGAGTGGTTTTGCTTCTGGTATTAAAAGGTTCATATGTGATCCAACCCAGAAATTAAACACTTAATATATAGAGGTTTACGTTCTTTGTGTGTGTGTGCATATGAATATTTTTGTTCTTCTCCTTAATAGGAAGTAAAGAAAGTCGTTTGGGCATATGGGTTTCCTGTCAAATATACAAGACAGTTGATCATCAGAAAATAGGCTACAACAGAGTATAAAAATAAACAAACAGCAAAATATGTTTTTATTACTGGAAACCTTGCAATGTATGAAGGTGGTTTCACTGAAAGTCAAAAAGTCTTCCCTTCCTTCACTTCCCAATTTTTAATTTGTTACAGACATTGATCTTCAGTAACTTAGGTGAAGATGCTGGATGGAAGTTAGGGACTGAGAGGTTATAAAGTAGATCTTTACGTATGCATTTGGTTTGACAATTTGGTTACTATCTTCACTTGCTGTTGAAAACTGTGAATAACAGTTGGGATTCTCCAGCTGTCAGCAACTCTTTCAGCAACAGAAATGTTGCTGATTACTGCGTAGCTTTCCGTAAGAGAATCCATGTGAGATGGATTCCTATCACATCTGGTCCCCCAGCCCCGTGCAGGGCGTCAAATGCAGTCACTCACCCTCAGCAGTCTCCAGACTTTCCTTCTTCCTCGAGGCCCTCTGTCAGAGTTTTGAGGACCCACTGATAGTAATCGTTGTCTGTTCTGCATGGTTAATTTTGCAAGGTGTCTACATGGTAAAACCTCTGATGCTAGTAAGGGCTTTATACCCTGTGGAGCTGGTAGGATTTTGCATTGCTGCTATATGTCAACAGCAGAAGTCTGCTGCCAGCGTGAAGTCAAAGCCAGCTGAGTCTGTATGAGGTGGTGGGGTAATGCAGAAATATTGGCCTGACCTGCTTTCTTAGTAAAAGCACCCAGGGTTTACAGCGTAAGGGTCTGCTCTTTGTAAAGTTACCTTTCAGGTGCCTTCATTCTTTGGACACAGAAGGAAAAGTAGAAGAAGGGGGGCGGAGGGAGGACCTCAGCTTTTACCCTGTACTTTCTTGACTTTGCTGCTTTTAAATATGAACCATAGGGGTTCTGTTCCACCTCAAACCTGTGCTGACCTTCATGAGGACCGTGACCGTTCATCGCTTTATTCCCTTCTGGAGTGTTTGTGGAGGAGCTGTGTTTCATCCAGGTGTATGAAGTGCTGGTGATCACACACTAAGAGCGCAACTGGTTCTTTAACAGTTCTCTCTCTGCCTCTAGCTGTTAAGTGGTCCCAGTTTACTTAGTTAATGAATGGAGTAAAGGAGAACTTACACATGGCCCTTACTAGTACTTTGGATTAAGAATTTTGTATACCTCTTTCTTGGGCATAAACTGCAGGAGCTGCTCAACCTATGATGCATTAGAAAACCACGTTTAAGGTTACAACTTCAAGCATCTGATACTGGTTGGAGTTCTTCAATTTCTGAATAGTAATCTTTTGTTTAGTATTCTTAGCAAATTAAATATCCTTGAATTCCAGAAACCTTTACTCTGTATACGTAGTAACAAAGACTCTGTTGTTGAAGTGGTGAGTGCTGTGTTCACGTATTTTGGCGTTTCAGGGATCCGTGCTGAGAATACCAGAATGTCCTTTGTAGAAGGTAATTTAGATCATAGGTTTTATTGACTGGTGGAATAGTGTTTATCTTCATAATAAGAAAATGCAGGAGCTTTAAAGCAGAATAAAGAAAACCACAGAAAAGAAGTCTCCTTCCACTCCAGTCTCATTTGATGAAAGAAAATGCATATTAATTAAAAATTTAGACACTTCATTTCTGTTGCAAGGCTCCTTGCAAAAGACAAATTATTTTATACATCTAGTATGTGTTAGAACTGACAGATGAGATTAATATGCTTCTTAAATTACCATTACCAAGGGTCAATTAATAAGTGAACTAACCTTGTGAAAGTCATTCTGAAAGACTAGTTACGGATCGGTAATGGTCCCTGTCAAATTACGTAGAATTGAGAAAATGAGAAAGCTGTCAAATAAATGCGATACCTACTAATTACATTCCGCACAAGGTAAATGAGCTTTTGTGGTTGTTGGTGGAAGGAACAAGAAATAAGTCTAAGAAATGTTACTGATAATTTTACCAAGTTTGGAGTAAAATTTACTTGAGCGAACATGTATGTACAGAAACTGTCTGGGTAAGAGAAGGGAAATTTCTTGGAAGTCACAGAATAGGTGGTGTGAAGGTTGAATGAGAATTAGAGAAATATTTCTTAGGCTATTGTATCGATGATCACATCGGTAAATGCAGAATTCCTTGATATTTTTTTCATTCTTTATGACACACTTCTTAGTTGGCCTCTTGATATTTAGATGTTACCTTATACAAATAAAGGTTTCTTTATGACAAGAAAGAAAACAACCATGTCTGACATGACATGACTTGACCAAAACGACCACTGATACTAGGTTTCTCTCTGTGGAAAGGACTTTTAAAAATCCTTGGCTCCATCCCTGCAGGCTGACCAAGTATCATGTTACTCACTGGTCTTATTTCTTGTCATCAGGTTGCAAAACTACAGCAGATAGAAAAACAAGATCACAGAAAACCAGTTTGTATTATTCCGGAAAATACTGAAGATTTGAGATACACTCAGCAACAAAATCATTGACAGAACCTTTTTGGGGTAATATTTGGGCCTTCACAGCTGTCGGCAACGGCAGATAGGTTTTTGCGCTGTGGATTTCAATGTGAGCCCATTTCTAGGTTACCACATTGTGTCTGTTAAATTGTCTAACTACGTCTATTACTAAGTGTTATTATACAAGTATTAACTACTATAAAAAAGCCCAAACTAGCTATATGATGTGAATCCTGAAATGCTGCAAGGCAAACACTTATTTGTACAGCGAACACCAGGTTTGCTGTGGTGATAGTGAATGTTCACACATCTGTTCTAATATGCGTTCAAGAAGTTTGGTATTGATAGGAATATTTACAGATTCAAGTAGCAATCATGCTGTTGGATAGGATAACCATACTGCCATATGCTGCCATGAAGCTTTGTGTGGAAATTACTTATTTCAGCCCTATAAATGTTTATAGGGGAGGTCGCATTAGAGAGCATCAGCAATGACATGTGACAGAAGTGATCAGTCCACACGGCTATTCTAGTCTGTATTCAAAATCTAAAGGCTGAAATGTGATCAATTACAACATTGATGGATAATTTTAGAGGATAAATGTGGTTCTGAAAATTAACCTGTTCAGAGAAAAGGCTAAAAAAGTGTCCATACACTTACTCAGTTCTGCTCTCTGTGATCTGCTGCTAGGTAAAGCAGAACAATAAACTTAATGTGACTTTCTTTGTGTTTCGTTTCATTAGCGCTGGAACATTTCTCTAACATTTCTCACTGATCTATCTAGATCAAGGTATTTTAGGTGAGCAACCTCATTTTAGTTGAACTCTCACACAGTGCAATTCACCTGCTGTCAAACCCAGTTGAAGCAGCATAGTTTGTTACTAGCATATTCCAGAACACGTCGGGATTTGATGAGCTATGAGTGTTGTCTTTAGTAGTGTGCATTTTTTAAGGTTTTCCCCAACACCAAACAGACAGTGCATCCTTCTCTGAATGTCCCTTTTTTCTGCAGGAAAATGGTGCTGTTGTACAATTCTGGTTCCTTGCTGGAGAGGCGATCCACAGACATGCTTTTTTTTTTTTTTTTTTTTTTTACCTTTTAGTGAGAAAGGTGAAGGTCTTGTTACTTAAAAGACATTTCTGTCAGGCATGTTTTCTGTGATTAAATCTTCCACTTTTTTTGAATTACTTATTATGAAGCTCATTTATCTTCTGATAAAGAGTAATTCTTTCTAAGCGGTGTCTGTAGTCAAGTGAGGGCAGGTGGCTAAGCTCAGTCCACCTCTCTCAGCTGTCTCCGTTTCGTGGTGTGTATAAGCTCTGTGTAGAAGAACATAGAGTGCCATCTATTGAACAGTTGTGTGATCCTGCAGCCCTGGCTTTGAAAGGTGAGACACAACCATATTTGTAAAACAATGTCCAGAAAAACAAACATAGTGGATTTCCTTCCATTTTCATTTCCTCCTTTGGCATAAAATGAAACCAATGCAGAGCCTCTAAAATAATTATTCTTGGTTTACATTATATTTGAGAAAATACTGGAGATCTTTCTGCTCTCATAAGTAAACCTAATAATTTTAAGTTGGTTTTTTGCAGCTGATTCTGCATTCCTTATGAAAGGGTTTCTCCCAAGCGATAAACTTAGCTCTGCGATATCACTTCATGCCACATTTTTTAATTTGTCTTCAGTATCTATGTTCACTGAACAACTTATATATGGCAGGTGTTTGTTACTGTTGTTTTTTACCTCTGTATTTCTGAAGACACTGTAGTACTTATAAATACGGTTGCTGCACAGTTTTAGGTGCTTTTTGTTATTCAGATGCCGTAGAATTTACTTGGTGTCATAATACCAAACTTGTAGTTCTGCAAGACATCTCAGTTACAAATAGAGTAGTTTTGCTCTTTTTGATAGGCTCTGTGCAGTTGATGGATTGCTACTGATTTGAACTCAAAAATCAGACTCTTGGTATCGATCGGTCCGAGTTTCTGTATGTGTTTTGCATTGAGCTAGCAAGTTACTTAATAGTGATGGATTTATAAATAGGTTACTCCAAATAAAAGAAATTATCTTGTGTTTGAACCAGCAATATATTGATGAAAAGTGACCTTGCCAAGTCGAAGGAGAAGAATGCTTTTTGGTGATGTAGCAGGACCGAGCAAGGAAGAACTTTTATGCGATTTGCAACTAATTGTTATGTTACTGAACAGTAAATCTGGTCGTCATGCACGCTGCCATACATCAGCTTGAAAACTAGGACGAGACAGGAACAACGCAATGGAGACAGGACTAGACTTAGTCGAGGGTGACACCGGAATTTGGTGACGAATACATACTAGGTGCAGTCTTGTTTTTCCTCTTTTTAGACAGGAACTTGTTCAATAAGATACTATTTGTACTCACTGGGGCTACTAGCTATTACTTTGGTAACAATTGGTGACACTTCAAGGTATGATTTGAGTACGTTTCATGAAAATCATGGTGTATCATTAAAATTCCTCCCTGCTTTTCAAAAAAAGTTCAGATTTTAATATACACAGGCCTATTATTTTTAGCAAAGATCTGTGCTGCGATGTTAAGTCCCTTAACTGACGCAGCCAAGCTCAAGGGGAGTATAATGGAGTGCAATACTATGGGATGCGTTTCCATTACTTTGTGAGTGCGATGCCACTTTGGGACTAAAGATGTGAAGGTTGAATAGTCTAGTCTATGCAAGAAGTTCACTGTGATGCTTCAGAGCGTAAACTTCAGAGGGTCTGTTCAAGGACTTCCTGTTCTAGATCATTTAAGGTTTGAAAGAAAAATGCTGCACATAAGTAGATTTTAATTGGTCAAAAATACCACAAGATTTCTCCCATTCTGCGTATTTGTTTCTCCTGTATGTTTAGTTTTTCTGTCTTATCATGGTAAACCTTCTTTGAAATTCCAGTTGCTTTTATTTAATAGCTTGTAATAGGGCATACTTCTGTTTCTGTTATGACTCTAATTCCCTCCTGGTGTTCTGTTAGTGATTATCTCTGCGGTTACACAGATACTTTTCTTGTTTTTTCAGTTACAGTTTTGCAATAGGAGAAGCAAATTTTACTGCAACAGCTTACAGTGATGAGTTCTTGAAGTTACTCCTTTTATAATTGTTTATATTGCAGGTGCACGAAGAAGAATCTTGCTGATGGTTATAATTCAAAAAGGTCTTTTTCATTTGCAATTTTTTGTGCAAATGGCATTTAATGAATTTTGTGACTGGCTACATCCAGACTTTATTTTTGCTTCAATAACTTTGACTTTCCAATTCTCCCTTTGTTGCCAAATATGTAAAATTTTCTTTTTCTATGCATTTTTTTTTTTTGCCATTGATGCAACTGATGCAACTTGATGCAAGCAGTGAAAAAGTAGAGATCTGCAACATACCAATTTTCCTTGCAAAAAAATGTTTTAGTTGTATTTTTGGACTCAATCATTTCTGTTAAGATTTGTAAATTATCAAATGGTTTGAAAAGGGTAGAAAAGGAGAAAAGATGATGGTTACAATGTGAATTTGAATTCAAGAAATTGCTCACATGGGGTTGTCATAATTGGCAATTCAGGAGAAGCATGAAGGAGAGAAAGAGAGAGAGGTCTACTCTTCCTCCAAAAAAATGAGTGTTGAAATGTGGCATGGATAAAGTCCTGGAAGATGTGAAAAATGGGTACGTCAGAAGTCTGTAGATATGGTTTGAGATCTAACTTTATGAAAATGCAGCACAGGAACTACTGCTGTTGTATGTTGTAAAACACAAATTGAGAGTTCGGAACTAAGGGAAAGTGCTGATGGAGCAGGTAGGTTGCTGAGGAGATGCCTTTACTAACATGCTCGGTGCAGTTATGTAGAGTTGACTGAGATTGCAATTAAAAAAAAAAAAAAAATGCAGTGAGTCACTCCAGAACTGCTAATTGTACCTTAAGATTAATAGTTTTAGCAGGTAATGCTGTCATCCGAGCTGAAGAGCAGTGAAGCATTTCAGAAAGATCCTGAGTTAAATGTGAGGAATAAAAATAAAAGAACATGAAATAAATTCTGTCTTGATGTGCCACTACGTAGCAGACCCTTGGTGCTCCTTTGGGAGCTGCAGTAGAACTGTCTGACTCTTCAGAAAAGACTATTACTGTGCTAATTTAGCTAATTTGAGACTCATTGACTAAATCTTTCTTTATTGACAATTAATTGTAGAGAGATGGTCCAACACATTAAGAGTTACAAAGATTACTTTTAGAGAGAGAAAACAAGTTAGTAGAAACAATATTTAATTTCGCATCAAGCTGCCCTTGGCATATCTTTCCATGCAAACTGTTTTTCCACTAAAATAACATGGAAACCATTCAGGTATTTCCTTTTTTCTATATATGAAATATACACCTTGCTGTTGTTGGCAAAATAGAAAAAACAACTCTACTGTTTCAGTGAAAGAGAGAAGCTGCTAAATGTTTGTAAACGGGGATGTGCCAATCCATTTAGATGTTGTTAGCAGGAAGATCAGCTATCAGAGGTACAGAAGTATCTGTCACAGACGTCCTCTTGGAAAAAACAACTGGGCATAATGTGAATTTCACTAAAGCTGACTGCAGACAAAATCAGCAGAAACTCTTTTAGTTCAGAAGAACAGGGAAAGATAAACAGTGCTGTGTTACCTTCAGTGCTCGTGTATCATTGTAAGTGCTACGGCCGGGCAAGGAATACAGGAGGGAGATGAAAGCAAAGTGCTAACCGTGAACACCTCTGTGATATATTTAGCCAATCAGATGTCAGAATTCAACAGTTTACAACTGGCGATGATTTTGAGGAAGATGGATAAAGTCATTTTTACTGACATATAACCAAACATACAGTAGGTAGCGAATCATGTAGATGGTGTTTCCAGCACCCAACCCTTTTGTCAGCAGCACTGAAATACATTATCTTTGGCTTAGCAGCGTCAACAAAGTGTAAAATGTTTGTTAGAAAGGAGTATGTTGAGGAAGGAGAGGTGTGCTCCAGGGAGGGTAGTTCGGCTCTGTGGTCAACCAGGCAGGTTGTGGTTGGTAATGCAGGTGCATTGAGTCTACGAGAGGCTGCCAGAGACCGAGAAAGGACTTAGAAACAGATTTAGCAGCAGAATAAAAACAAATAACTCTGAAAGTAGCTGTATAGTTACAGAAACAGGAGACTTAACAGTTCATCATCATGGCGTGATACGTGCTGGGAAAAGGGAATAACAGACATTTCTTACCCCAATGCAACGCTTCCCAACAGAGACTCCGGCGAAGGGGATTTTGCAGCTCTGCGGTTTGAATGGTGGCCCTTAGGATTTGCAGTACAGACATCTAAATCCTGCAAATCAGACACAAATACACCTCATCTAGTTCTCTTTACCTGACTTCTGCGGATGAGCATTTAAGAAGGTGAAATTTAAATAGAGAATAGAATTGCATCTTACGAGGGTGTGGCAAATGCAGTACATAAAATATGTTGATATTGTTTCAAATTTTGAAGAGGAGAATAAGCAAATTTCTCAGCAAGAGAAAGTCCTCTAGGAAAACCTTGCCTCCAAATTACCGGATTTTTCCCTTCATTGACACTTAGATCCCAAGCACTATTACTCCCTTCTTGGATGGGACTTTGAAGGACTCCTGGCTGCAGCCCATCTCTCATGTAAAGAGGATGAGATGTCATCCCAGGAACGCTGACAGACGTGAACCTGGGCAGCAAGGCAGCAGCGTGCTGCACGCCCTCCAGTCCAGCTTGTACAGCCCTCTATACAAGTGCTCTTGTAATGGCTTGTTTTGTTGCTTTAAAATAGAGAAACCTGGTTGGTTACGTCTGTACTAGACTGGTATAAGCTTGAGTGATCCTTGACTTCTAAGACTTTTTTCTACTCATTTGTAGGAACAGATATGTTAAGCAATAATAACAAAGAAACGTATGTGTGTGTGATATATACCTGTCATTTACAGCGACCTTTGGTTCTTATGCCAAAATAAGTCAGTTTTCTTGTCACCGATACATTTTAGGTCTTGGATTTTTGTTGTTGGTCTGATTAGCTATGGGCTCTCTCTGACCCTGCTGCTTCTTGAACCCTTCTGTGAGATGAAATTTGTTAAACTCTTCCTACCTGCCGTCCAGAGTTATTTTGAAGCAGTAGGAACAGTGAGCAGTGCTCGAATACTGCTCAGAGCTATTTAAAAGTGCAAAGCCATTTTTCATTTTTTCTTTTTTATGTGTCTCTGTTGTTTTTGTGGCACAGCACAGAGCCTAAAAATTCTGGCACAGCTTATGTCTTAATCCTTTATTTCAGTCCTACTTCCTCTCTTCTTGATTTTCTTTAATTTAATATTTTTGTGGTGATTAGACTTGATTGCTTTGGTGAATCCGGATATCTTCTCTCTCTCCCCCATCCTCTCTCTCTTTTTGAGGGGCTCAACATGTGTTAGTTTGTGATATGGGAAGATTTTAATTAGTATTTATATGATCATCCTTAATACTTTTAGTTTGTGTGAAGTACACGTGGTTTCATTTGAAGAGCTGCATTGCTCCACAGATTTAAGGGATGTCCTTTGCTTCTCATTTGTTCACTGAGGTTATTTTTGGAGCGGGCATTCTAATTGCAGAACTTAGAGATAATACTTTACAGGAAGCATGCTTCAGAAGTAATTTTAATTCTATTTTTGTAACTATATGAGAGACCCTTAGAAATATGCAGATTTCCGTTGTGAGGATGCAGAAAATTATTTTCAGATGTGGGTTTGTGTCCATACAGCTGTAGTGCAGTGCTTAATGGGGGGGAAAATGAGACACCGAGGGGGCAATCAGCTTTTTCAAAGCTCTTTCAAAGGTGTTTTGATTTAATAGGATATATTATCCAGTCTTGTAAGGCACTTTGAAAAATCACACTGTGCACATGTTGGTAGCTTAATAACCTTTGTAAATCTAATTTTACATCACTTGCTCAGCAAGAGAGAGAATTTAGCTATCAGTCTTGTATTTGCAGATCAAAAAACCTAGATTCAAACTTGGTTTAAATTTTGTCTGGTGTATGGCTTTGGTGAAGTCATTTCATCTCTGTTTCTTCTCCCATTTTTTGCCTATATTATTTATGTAATTGATTTTCTTTTGAAACACTCTGCTACACTGCATCAGTTGGTTCCATCAGTTCTATCATAGTTAATCAGGATAGTTACGATCAGTTTGGAGTGCCTCAAACTTCCTTTATGTTCACCTCTAAAATGGGGATGGTGATTTTGAGCCTTTTGCAAAGTCTTATGTTGCTGCATTTCAGTAGTCCGCCGGTGCAGAAGGGTTTGTCCCTGCTCCCAGAGCCCCTGGGGAAGCTCTGCCGCCATGGCAGGGCCTTGGAGCAGCTGCCGGCTACCCACCCTGCCATGCCCTGTGGTGTGAGGTTTCGTGCACACAGAAAAGGGAGCTTTGTGGTAACACCGGTGTCTTCTGTTCTCTGCTCCCAATTCCTTTGTTCACTCTAACTTTTGCGTAACCAGTTAAACCCAGTTTTCTCCTGGGCAACGTGACTGTTCAGAGCATAGTGTTCCCAGACAGTGATGTTTATCAGAGGGACTGGATTTTATGAGCGATGGACCTAGGGCATGAGATGGAATGAGGCTTTGAAAAATTGCTAGTTACTGGTGTTTGGTCTTATATCTAAAACTAAACGTTCTGTATCAGGAGTCTGGCATGTCCAAAGAATTACTTCTTGCAAATATTTAAATGTTAAAACTGTGAAATCTTAAAATAATAGTCACAAAAACTCACAAGAGTAAATATTGCCTGTTCCAAACTGACACAAATAACTACAATTCATTGTTTGATGACCAGCTTTGATTATAATGTTTAAAAACTATCCTCAGGCATAAGTGGTAAAAATTATGTGATTAAGTTATCAATTTTGTAGGTTTATTTTTTTCTGTTGGTTCACAAGGAATCTTCATAAAATCCCAATTATTTTTTAATGAGCTGAAAACATCGAAATAGTTTTTGAAATTGGGTTTAGTGTTGTCCTGCAGAAAAGGCAGAGTTCCTTTTGTACCACCTTTCTATGAGCATGCATTCAATGTTTCCTCTCTGAGGTTTATGGCATCATTCTCTAATTTTTTCTGTTTTCCTCATCTGTGATCTTGTTCACAGGAAAGGGACCAATTTATACTCAGAGCACAGAAAAGTTTTCATGACTTAAGATCTACAAGGAAAGAGTGCTTAATATAGCAATATTGTGATTCAGAGACACAGAGCTGTGGAAGAATATACATTTACTGTGACACTAATAGCATCACAGTATATATATTCAATTAGATAGTGAATTCATGATTGCTTAGTTTAGTGCTGTGGAGGAGTTTAATATATTAAAATAAAAAAATATTAAACGTATAGAATTTAGCTTCATTTTGCAGCAATGAGCGTATTTCACTGATAGCATCTTCTAGGCGTACTCTGTAAAGTGCACTGCAAATCAAGAGGCATGCTGATGCCGGAAGACAGACCGTAGTCCTGCCAGTACAGGATAAAGAACCTGGAAAACTCCAAGTACCGCTACCACTAGTTCAATCATTCAAGATTTGTTTTCATACTGGCGCTGAGGGAGATCCTTCCTCCTTTTCTGGATTGCCTGTGCCAGGCCTTTCAGAGAGCTGGGCAATTTCTGATCTCAAGCCAACGGGAGGGGCAGGTGCAATGTGCTTTTGGAGGTTGGCCTTTACTGGATGTAAAGACAGGGTTCTTGTGCTTCCCACTTCAAGGGAAGGATGAGCAGTAAATGTTGGCAATAGAAAGATCTACTGCACAAAAATTGATGTGGAAAATATATGGAAAGTTGTTATTTAATTAAGGCAACTTTCTTGACTTGGGATAGTTTCATTTAAAGAAAAAAATTTGAAATGTCATGGGAATCTTGTTATGACGTGGACATATTTGCATAAACCTCGCTGTTGACAGGCTCAAATGCAACTTTAGCTTTGGAAAGGGAGCGTACCCCTCTTCCAGGACGGCACACCTTCCCTGTGCCTCAGTTGCCTTGGGAGGTTGAAGCAACAGGAGGAAAAGCTCATGGGTCAAGATGAGGACAAAGCTCCTGGGCAGCGCTGGGTCCTTTCTCACAAGGGGTATCCCAGAGGCACCACCAGGGTCGTTAAGGGGCTCAGCTGTGCTCTACCATGGGGCTGGCACGCAGGAAAAACATCTGTTGAAGCAAGTGGGAGTATTCTGTGAGAAACCTTTTCAGCAACCAACTGGAAATTAAAACTAGAAGGCAGTTAATGACTAAAGAACCTGCATTAGACTTTGAAGATAATGAAGTACTAAGAGGTAGTCCAGGTTTACTTATGAGAAGCTGTAAATTTGTGATGTAATTCTGTGTGGGCCATTGACTGGCTGGCTGCAAAGTAAGAACAGACATTAATATGCAGAGAAGGGAGGTGGCGATCCGAGTCGTTTCACCAAAAGCAATAAATGAATGAAAACAACTGTTCTGTGAAGAGAAACCTTTAAGTAATGGTAAGAATGGGACTGGAGATCTTTTCCTGTAAATGTTGCTGACTGCAGAGTGGAAGGGAATCAAGACTACATAAACCAAAGCAGAGCGCTTAAAGCAGGGTCGCGCAGCTTTGAATAAGCTTACTAAACTTCTGGTAGTGCCATCGTGTTTGGGGTGATGAGAAAGATCCTCACTTCAGATACGGTGAGGGAAATCGGATGGGAAGTCAAGAAGTTCTTTTTGAGAAGGGGGAGTACTGAATAAGAGTTTGTCTAGACAGTCTACAATCTATTACTGCCTGCAGTTTTCACTGCTATATTGCTTTTCCCTGTTTTATTGTGCTTAATTTTATCAGTGTTCTTCAGCTATATGGGAAGTAACAGCCCAAGTCTGCTTTGTGTCCTCTCACAGAGGTGTAACCGTCTCATAAACACTCGATTACCCTTTGTAGATTGCATGTGTACTTCAGTCAAAAATGAAATTGGGATTTAGCTTCAAGAGTTCCTAAAAATATGATTGGTTAGATTGTGGTGAGCAGAACTTCATCATTATGAACACAATTCCGTGGCTTTTAAGATAGAACATGGAAAGCATAGTCAATCTTACTGGTTTTCACATAATTAAGAGCCACAGAGCTCTGCAGATTTTCAGAGGTTTCTGTCTTTGTTTACCACTTCTCCTTAGAGTTGTGTTGTTACAATCAGGTGGGAACTTAGATAATTTCTGTGTGTTCAATTAACTCTCTTGCTATCAAAAGAATGAATGCAGTATCTTTCATACATCAGTCAAGTTTTACATGAAAGCTAGGTAGGCTTTCCTGCCTTTCTTTACTGAAGGACTGAAATCTCTTCTGATAGTTAGGCACAATCTAATTTTCCTCCTGGTTTTAATACGTTCACATAAATTTGGGGTTTGTGCCAACATTGTCTTTTACTTGAATGCTTCTTTCTCTTGCATGTGTTAGGGTTTTTTAAGTAACAGTATAGTTTTGTTGCTTCTTTGTCAGTTTTTTGTTTTGTGGGTCGTGGGGCTTTATGGATTTTTTTTGTGGTTTTTTTTTTTTTTTTTTTGGTTGGGCAAGGTAAGATGTAAGCAGCTTCTTTCACAGACTAGTCATGTAAAGCTAGATGGTCATAATTCCAGGACTGCAGGCTTTTATTTTGGAAACGTTGTAGATGAGTGGGCTTAAAAGGAGCTGGTGAGTTAACCCGTAACGCTTAGGACAAGCCTGGAAATTATTGTACAGAGATTAATAAAATGAAGTCCTCTGTCATCTTGATGAAATTAAGCAGAGATCGTGAACTGTTACGATAGACATGTCACACCAACTTTTTTAGCCAGTTGGTCTCGGACGCAATTGAGTTGGCAATGATAAAGTAAATCTATTTTAGTTATTAATATGAATGTCCTATTCTCTCCCTTAATCTGTGCAAGTCTGAGGAAAAACACCCTTAGTGTTAGATCAGCCTTTGCTTTAGATGACTTACAATTTTGATAAAGCAGCTGAAGTAATTTTTTAAATTTAGCAAAGCCTTTGTTCTTTCCAGTGAGCAGTATTGTCACTTAATATTGAGAGATAGATTAAGAACAAATTATCTTGAATTTGAAAATGAATTTGCTGGAATTTCACATAGCAATATTGTTATTCTTCCATTTCCCAGAGCAATTAACATGGTTTTGGTGAATCAACATTTGCTAAGATAAAGTGTCCAGCTCGAGCCCTCAGCACAAGGCTGACATGGACCTGTTGGAGCAGATCCAGAAGAGACCACAAAAATGATCAGAGGGCTGGAACACCTCCTCTGTGAAGACAGGCTGAGAGAGTTGGGGCTCTTCAGCCTGGAGAAGGTTCCAGGGAGAGCTTAGTGCAGACTTCCATTACTTAAAGGGGGGCTATAAGAAAGACGGGGACAGTCTTTTTAGCAGGGCTTGTTGCGAGAGGACAAGGGCAGATGGATTTAAACTAAAGGAGGGGAGATTTAAACTAAATGTAAGGAAGAAGTTTTTTACAATGAGGCCCAGGTTGCCCACAGAGGTGATAGATGCCCCATCCCTGGGAACATTCAAGGTCAGGTTGGATGGGGCTCTGAGCAACCTGCTCTAGTTGCAGATGTCCCTGCTCACCGCAGGGGAGTTGGCCTAGGTGACCTTTAAAGGTCCCCTCCAACCCAAAATATTCTGATTCTTTTTGTCAGCAGTTTCCAGCTGCACTAAACCTGTATCTAGCTTTAATGTAGTCCAGTGATAAGACTGCATTTTCCTGCCGAGTCCCATCACATCGTACACAATCCTGAGATTTTTACACTGCATTGACTTTAGAGCACAGAGTTAAACAAGCCCTGGAAATTGAAGGGCACGTGCCCCCATAAAGCTTCCGCTGTGCTGATGCCGCATGAATCAGTGGTCTTCAGGGCCGAGTTATTTGTTTGCTTTTAAGCTGTTAAATGAAAAACAAGGCTTGGGAAAGGCTTGCAAGACAATTGCTAGTGAAGTGAGGATAAGCAGTGAGTAGATGTTAAAATGGACTGTGACACTATTTACAAACAGTGTGTGTGAGCAGATAGTTTACGCATAACAAATACTCCTACTTGCACCCAGGACATTGACTTATAAAAGTGGAATGTATTTATAAGCATAACAAAACACAGAGATGTGATAATAAGCCATCCATTTTAATAAGGAATTAGAATTCTGACCCAATTCTTTCCCAGTAGGATTTATTGCTAACTTATAAATAACTTACAGGTATAACACATGGCAATGAAGAATAAATTAACAGAATAAACAAATGCTCAGAGACTTCTAGCCCCTGCTGCTCCCACTTTCTCAGGGAAAGACTGGAAGAGTGCGATATTAACGTCTGTGCTCAGTTTCATTTTCTGGCTGGCTTAACTCCATTAAAGAGTTGAGTCTGGGGACGGGAAAATGATAGCTGTGTCTCCGATATGTTTATTCTGTATTTTTCTGGTGTCTTGGTGAGGAGAGAGAGCTGCAGGTATAGCATGCACTTGCAATCTAAATTGACCTCTTCTATTATATAAGATGCCTTGGCATGGTTTGCCCGAATGACTGATAAAGTTTTGGTAACTCATTGTGACTTCCCATTGCAAGTGGATTGGAGGATTGAGATATACGGTGTGATCTTGCTTTCCGGGTTTTGGAAGTAAAGGAAATCCAAACACATCTTCAGCTGCATAAGTCGGCTTTATGTTCAACGGGTGTTTTCATGCACTGGGATGTGAGTGTGCATAGGTTATCTACTTGCATCTGTTGTTCTGTCCTTCCATCCCATATTAGAAAAGCTGGAGACCTCTCAAAATTACCTAACATAATGTGTCATGCCATCATCAGTGAGAATTTAATATGTCTGATGCTTTTTTTTTTTAAGAAAGAAAGGCTTTTAACTGAGAATTAGGAGGTCTGTCAATTATACTGTGATAGTTCTATATACGTCCACTGTAAACGTACTTGAAAAAAGTAAAGAAACAGATTTTTACAAATAATTCACATGATTAGTATCAAATTTACAGGGAGTCCTTATACTCTAGTCATTTCATTCTTCAGGGAATACGACATTTTCAAGCTGCCAAGGAGTATCTTGATTTGAACGTACATCTGTCTTTCTCTTTTGCGTAGATTGAAAATCTGCTCTGAGCCTAGTCCAAAAGGATGGGCTGCAAGTGGTATCCTTGGCAGGGTCTGGTTACAGCAGCGCTGATCTGAGCTATTTTTTTCTTACTCTGCTCACTGTGATAGTGAACTAATGCATTTACTCCCCTCTCTTTGTTCACACAGCTTGAAGTTGAGGTCACAGATGTGAGTGGGAAAACCATCGATGGTCCAGTCCGCCTGGATATTTCTGTTATTGATCAAAATGACAACAGGCCAATGTTCAAAGAAGGACCCTATGTTGGTCATGTCATGGAGGGATCCCCTACAGGTAAGTCCATGCCAACCATTTTTCTATAAATAAAGCCTGAACAAATTCTATATTGAAAAATGCGTTATTGTCATATTGTACAACTTTTCTTGCTGAATTTATGGCTCACTGAATCTTTCCCCCACATAAAGTGGTGGGAGCAGCCCTGTAGGACAGCAGGTAATGATTTTTGAAAAACAGTTGAGTCTCTGCAATGAAAAAGGGGGAGAAAAGTAAAATAACATCGTTTCGAATGAAAGCTTTGATTTTACACTTTTTTTACTCATACCTTGAATCAACGAAGACAACCCCTAGGATATGATTAAGATTCAGACCAAATGACATGTACAATTTCTGTTCACAGTGGGAATTTCACCTTTTTCTCTGTAAGGTTAGCTGCTGGAAGGGTCAATTCTATTTGCTCATGTAGAATGAGGGTAGGTAAATAATAGGACTAAATGGAAAGCGCATTATGAATACGCTAAAATTTTAGGGCAAATTGAAATACTGACCATTGTTACTTGTGTAAATGCAGATACGACAGTTGCAACAAGATAAAACACACTTTGAGAATTAAAGTTAGTAATGACAGTGTTCTGATTAAATTTACTGTTGATTTTATCTGATGATGAATTTCTGTGAGAATAAGATCTTGTTCCAAATTTCAGTTTGCGTACAACCATCCTGGCTAAGCTCTTCCTGCAGATAAAGGCTCAATTAGTTTACTTCAACTGTTGTGCAGTTCTGTTGCGGGTTATTAAACAGCCGTTTCCTTCCACTCGAGAGGTATCTCCACTGCCTTCCTAAGTGGTAATTGTATGATCAGATTGTGTTGTGGAGTTAACCTGTATCCTGGTGAAGGAAATCTAAAACAGTAGAAGCTCCTCCATTAATATCTGTGGAGTGACAGTGATTTAATTGAGATCAGAGTGGTGTGGGTTATGTATTTATATGTCTTTCTGCATCTCATTGGAGACAAGGCCTTATCCTCCTTACATGGGTCAAGCTGTGAGTGTAGACAGAAGGTTTTGGCTGTATAGGCATAGTGAAATAATTTGAAATAAAAGCTGGAATCAAGTATAGTGTATTTTCATGAATATTTAATATTCATTGAAGCTTGGTGTTGTGATG
Organism: Bucorvus abyssinicus; assembly: GCA_009769605.1. NCBI lineage: Eukaryota > Metazoa > Chordata > Aves > Bucerotiformes > Bucorvidae > Bucorvus > Bucorvus abyssinicus. The sequence continues at coordinate 18,009,139 of CM020040.1, forward strand.
TGGGCTTTGTTTACTCTGAACAAGGAGAGGCATTATCTTTCACGTCCTTGTATTACATACTGATGGAAATAGAAGTTATTCTTTGTCCTTATTGTATTATTTATGAAGTTTCTAGTGAGTTTTGCATTTTTGCATGTAGTTGCCGAGGTCTGAAAAGCTGTAGGTATGAAATGCATGATGAGCTGCTCCTTCATCAGATTAAAAAGAGGGTTTGGGTAAATGTTTGTTTGATTTACTTGTGACAAGCTCGTAATGAACCAATTGACGATCTTTTCACTCGAACAAGCAATATTTTTCACACTCGTGAGTGTGGCTTCAAGTGGAACACTAACTCTGCCTGTTGTAGGTCTCCAGTTCATTCTGAATTTATTTCAGATACTGATCGCTATTCAGAATTCAAAAGAATTTTCCTCCGACGGTCCCACTTCCGATTCTGCCTGTGCTGTAACGAGAGTTTCATAATTAACTGAGGATATATCGCTAACAAATGTCAGCGATTCCTTTGCACAATCAGTCAATAGTATGTAGCGGAGTGTGACAATCTAATTGGATCAAGGGACCAATTTTATTACATTTTCATTTAAACTACAGCAATTTCTTGTCATGCCCATTTAGATAGACATTCCTAGACCACTGAGTAGGATGGTGTAGTTTTAGTAGATTCACAGCCCCTACATCTAGTATTTCGGGAAAAGAAAGCAGTGCCAAACAGCTCAGACTCAGCAGTGTTTAAGCTATAATCCTGCTGGTAGTGTGAGCTCTGGATATGAGCTGTGAGTTCCTGCAAGTCTTTCAGCAGCCTCATCTCTCTCCTTCAAAGCAGAAGTTTACACCAAGTTCCTTTTCTCTGCCTATGGGTTTTGATTTTTTTAACTGGCAGTTCCCTATTTTTGCTCCCCTGTAAACTATCCTGACTTTTCCTTTTTTTTCACTCTTTATATCGAAGTTTCTGATTCAGTAGACACATTTCTCAGTCCAACTTGCAGTGAATTCTTCTGCAATTGTTTTTATCTATTTTCTGTTGCTGCACTGTGGCAGTATCTATGTAGTATTTGGCATTTTGATTGTCTTACCTGTTAATCAAAGTTCGAATATTTTTCCTAAACTTCATCTTTTTCTTATCTTCTCCCCCTTTCCCCCAGGTGTTCTTCCCATTAAACTTCATAACATCATTTTCCTGGTGTCAAGAACACCAACACTTGCCAAATTATTTTGTGCAGTGAACCTGTGGAGTCAGTGATAGCTAGAATCTGTCACAGTTCTCTCTGCAGATGGCTTCCACTCAACCAGGATTTCATGTTGTTTACATCTGTTTTCCCTACTACTTCAAATTTTTTTGGCATATATCTTAAAGTTATTCATCAAGTTCTGCTGTTTTGCTGCTCCCAATCAATAGCTGCACTGCACAGCTTGAGAGACATCTTTATGTGTGTGTTGGCATATCTGATTCCTGATTCCTTCTTTTTGTATTAAAATCATATGATATTTCTTTTTTTGAAGCTCCAAAAGAAAAGCTTTGCATTATATACATAATGTTATTTGCTATCACAGCCACCTCCATCTTCATTCAAGCTCTGAATCAAGCCCATTCACCGAAATATCTTCTGGTGGAAAATAAAAAATGGTCATGTAGGTATCTCGGACCTGTCTCCATGATCACTGGCTCGCAGGGTCACTGTCCATGGACTCCAGTAATTCAGGGAGGAGAGATGTATAATTATGTAGAGAAAGATATAGATATACTGGACTGGGAAACTTGCCTGAAACATTCTGAGGCCTTGTTAAGGGATTCAGATGATATTATTATCTTGCTTTAAATTATTCATTGCTGGGTTCCTGTGTGTTTTCCTGTGGGGCCATAATTTTCATAGTCACAAAACCAATGGAATTTTCTAGTGACTTTCCACTTACTGATTCTAAAATGGCACTTACGTGTGGTCTATTATTCATCAGAAATATCAGAGATTTTCCAATAAATAAATCTTGGTGAGAGTTAGCATCACAACTTTAAATATATAGTCTTAATTTTTAATATTCAAGTGAATGTTCATATTGTACTTCCTTGATGTTGCTGTAAGACGCATGTTCCAGCTTTTTACTCTTTTCCAAAATGACCTTTTTCGTTAATGATTTGAAGATGTAGTTCCTTAATTAGGAAAGACACAGAAGTTAGAGAAATGTTGTGCCAAGCCCCTTTTAAGGACCCTCCTTTCTCTGCCATTGGAGATAGGTACAAGTAGAAGAAAACAGGACAAAACAGGGAGATCCTGTGTAATTTTTGTATTTATTTAGTCTGTCTATGAATAATAAATCTTTTGCGCACAGTCCCAGTGAGGATGGGTTTTGGTGGTGTTTGATACATTTTCTGTGTTACTAAGGCTGTTCACCTTTTTTGTATGGGTGATATTTGAACTCACAGAAAACCACCACTGGTTGTTTGGACATCTACAGTTTGTGCATCATCACTTCACGAGGCAGGCAAATACCTGCATAAGCACTGAGAGTATAAACTTGTTTATGCATTGTATGTATAAAAATTCATCTGCATTTCAAGCTAGGGCTTGCCACAGCTTATAAAAAATGATAACAATACATGAATAGTAGGTGATATAGTAACGTATTTCTTTCCTCATACCTCTTTCCCGGAGAAATGTCATGATTCTAACAAAAAAAGTACACTCAAATGTAGGCTTAAAGTGACCATCAGTGTTTTCAGATGTCTATTAGGAGCTCTTTTCCTGGAAGAATGGCAAACCTGGAGGCTACTTATTTATGAAAAAAACCCAGTAGGGAAATAGTTTGCATTTTTTCATTTATGAAGTCCCTAACTTCTGTCTGAGGCTGAAGTCAGCCCATACATATACCAGGGAAATAATAGCTGAGCCTGATTCAGTGGCAGCTCTGGCAATTTCTCTACTGACTGTAATGGGGTTTGTATTAACTGGACTGCTGATTTCTCACGTTTTTGTTTTCTAAGTTATGACCCAGTTCATTTCCTATAGATCTCTGATTTATCCAGCTGCCCACTCTAGGGTTTAGGATCTGTGTCCTGCTGCAGACTTATCTCAGTCTGTTAATGAGAGTGACTGATCTTACGGATTACATAGGCAGGCAGAAACATTCGGGCATCTCAGTCTTAAAAGGTTGGGAAGTGAAGGCTGGTTAAACGAACTTGGCAGCCGTCTCATTTCACTTGCTGGAGGCATTTAAGAGAAATTATTTTAAACACATTTGACATTATGTGACTCGTAACAATATGCTGCAAGCCGAGTGGGGTAAAATCTTGACTGCAGTGGCTGGGAAAATTGCTTGAGAATTGCATTTTTAAAAAGTAACTGGTTTTCCATGATGCAAATACCCTGAACACGTTGTGTTCCGGCCAAGGAGCCCCAAAGCAGGGCTGGTAGATGTCTATAAATCATTCCTAGAAATAAAGGGATATTTGAGGACATTTGGAGAGGAAACAGAAGGAATTAAGAAGAGTAGCCTACAGGGTTTTTCAGCATCATAAAATAATAATTTGTGAAAACGGCTGAAGCGTGAGGGAGGGTCTGAAGCACTAAGGGTTATTGATAGCTGTGCCTCGTGCCGTAGTGCCTGGCTGGGAGTCAGAGAACAAAAACTGGCTCGAAAGATGGTAGCTTCTTAGCAAGAACAACCTGCCAGGGCAGGGGTTTTTTTACACTTCACCTAACAACAAGATTAGAACGTGAATGAACATAAATGAGACTGACTATGACAGATAAGAGTCAAACAATGCCAGGAAAGGTAAACTGTGGGCAGGCTGGCCTGGCAAAGTGGCACGGGTATGTATGCACCTGTTACCTTTGATACCTTCCAAATATTAGGGGAGCGTTTTCTGGGGGGGTGTGTGTGTTTGTTTCCTGTAATTCTTGCTGGTTCATGGAGTAAGAATCTTACCAAAACTCTTAAAATGAATAAAATTGCATTGAATTTGGTGAACTCTTCAATAACTTGGAGGAAAATACAAGGGTGCGTTTAGAAGTTTTGTTTTAACTAAAAAGATCAAAATTAAAAATAAAATAAAAAAGAATCTTCATAAAGTGCCATCAAAAGAGAATAGTAAAAGATATAGTTTCTTTTTATCTAGGTAAAAGTAGAAATTTCTGAAATTTCCCTGTGACTTCTCATTCTGTCTGCATTAGTGTTAAGATGATACTTCAGGGGGGTTTTTGTCACAAAAGTTACCGTGTTCTGCATAGACATGCATTTGTCGATTGTTTATTTTTAATGCATTGCACATATTTTAAAAATAAGAATACACTTCCTGGAAGATTAAATTGGAGGGAGGTAGTTCATTATATCAAATCCTAAATAGCATGAGAAGCAAAATGGTGTCAGCACCCCTTTAGAGCATCTGTTGATGATCTAGGTCTGAAGTGGGGTGTGAGTTGCGTATATTTATTGTGCTGATGATTCTTACTGTCCGAATTTTACTCAAAATAGATGGGGAGATTTGCAAAGCTTTAGAGTTCCACACAGAAAATCTGCAGTTGGTTAGTGGACTGCAACCATCGCGTAAAGGTATTTCACCAAGCAAAATGCTTCCGAAGCAAGGTAGTCTGGGGCAAATACTTGAGAAACAGTTTGAGTGTAGATAGAGATCATGACCATAATGAGAATAAAGTATGGAATGTTTGAATAAGAATTGCAGAAAAAAGTAGTTGAAACAAACAGGTACATTTTGATGGGTCTGAAAGTGTACTTTTAAGTAAAGGCACGTGCTTCAAATACTTCTGACACTAATGATAGTCTTCAAACGATGAGAAAAAGGAGTTCAAGGCAATAGCAGAAATGGATTTCTGCTTACAAAGTATAAGGGGAACCAAATACTTACGAATGCTTTTTGACATTTGTTGTAATGAGAGAATTATGAAGAAGTCTTTGGGGTATTCAGCTTTAAAAAAAGCTAACATTACCACTGTGTTTACCAAGGAAAATGAGAAACAAAGATTTAATTTTTTAGAAATTGTAGAAATGCTTTGTATGATATGGGAATGCATTTTCATACTAGAAAGTAAAATATTTCACTTTGTTGTGAATTTTAATTATAGGAGTCTCAGTACATCATCAATTAAATCCTTAACAGCCTGCCTGCTAGACCCTGTCTTGGTCCCAGTTGGGTGGGCATGATCTGCTAACCTTGGGGAATGCATTTATCTCATCTTGTATTTATTATACTGGTGTGATCCAAATCACCTTTTTTGTTCTCTCAAGCTAAGAAAAAGTTTTCATCCTGATGTTATTTGTTCTTTTTGTTTAAAAACAAACAAACAAAACTCAACTTGTAAAGATATGGTTTCACTTTATATCCTGTGTGTAAACCAGAGTTCTAAAAGAATTGTTGAAAATTTAAGTGCTCATTATGACCTCCCTTATGGATGGTGCTTTAGCACTTTTTGAAGACCTATCCATTCATTTTCAGTTTCTTCCTGTTGGCTCCTAAAGGTACGTAATGAGTGAGCTCATTATTTCATATGAAAATATTCATATTTCCCTTAAAATCAGCAGTAGAAAACTTGGAAGTGTACATAGATCTGAAGTGTAAAGCTGAAATGTCTCTGTAAATCCACCTTGAAACTATCTCAATATTAAACACTTCAACCTGAGCTTTTTTGCTTCAGAGCAATGTCTGAGGCAACAATACTTTGATTTTAGGGAAGATTTGAAATGTCAAATGTTACACATTTAATTCTGAAACTTATTGCTAGTGCTATGTTGTGGAAAACAAAGTATAAATTGGTTCAAGGAATTCGATAAATCGACGCAGAAAAATTCATAAGCAACTTGGTTATTCAGCATACTGAGACAGTGGCTGAGGAATCCTCTGCATTAACGGAAGCAAAAGAATAGAGAAAAGTCTGTCTTTGGGAAAACAAGGCTTTTTCATGTACTTTTACCCTAGTCCTCCTGCTGGAGATGGGGTGCTGGGCTTTGGGTATAACTCAGCACAGCAGTTTTTATGTTCTTCTGTGTCAAAAATGTGTGTAGTTTTTTGCATACTTTCAGATTTGTTGATGTCAAACTTTCAGCACTTTTTTCTTAGAATTAATCATCAGCATTTCAGCAAAAATCTACTTGCTGCCTTGAAGTTTTTCTGCAATCTAGCCTGTAAATCTAATGGATGTGAACTAGGTAGAAACATCGGTACTGTCAATATTTCCACTTGCAAACAGAAACCAAGCCGAAGCCAGTTGAATGATTATGCACAGCTGCTTTGTATATCCCAGTAGGGATTCGTTGTCAAATCTGTGGGGTAAAGCATAGTTGTATATGACTCTAGATACTCCGTGTGTGTATATGTGTATATTGTATACATACATGTATATATTACAGAGAGATGAACATAGACACACCAATACTTATCTGATCCCTTAGTAGGGCCTGGGGATCCTGGAATGTTCTAGTTAGTGTATATGTACAGCACGGAAAGACAAGACATTTATTAGTGATGTACTATGGCAGACAAAGATGGACATCCAGTCTAATGTGCTGGTGTGTGTTGGAAGAATTTGAGAGGAATAACCCATTAAAGTATTATCTGGTAATTAACAGGTGCCCAGCCATGCAAGTGTGGTTAAGCCAGTACATTTTGAGCAAATTAAAATAATCTCCTGTGTAGCAATTAGCAGTTCACTCAACCTGAGTCTGCGATATGAGTACCTGGAAGCTGGAGTCTGCAGTTCACTCCAGGGTTCAATTATTCTTCATTTTCAGCAGAAATAGGTTAGACTCAAAAAAGACTTCAGATCAGCTTAGGTGTACAGATCGGAATTACTGGCCTGTTTGTGAGGACCAGAAATGATGAGCCACCACCCTCTTCAGCCCCTGCCAGAAAATTCCCTTTGACTTTCCTCTTTTTCTTGGGCAGCTGATTTGTTTGCTTACTGTCCCTCCTGCTCACACGAGCTTTTCTGTAGTTACATGCGATGATATACCAAAAATGAGTCGTATGGCCAGGTCAGTGTTAATGCCTAGTGTTAAAGGTTATAAAAGCGCTGTGGTCTCTCTACCTTGGGCATTTCATGTAGGAAGGTATTCATACTGCCAGACAGAACAATAAAACGAGAGTTGGCTCTTTTGGCTCTTTTTACATTATAGCCTAGGTTCATTAAATAAAAATAAGCTTATTTCTTAATTAAAGAACAAATGAATTTTTAAAAAATACTGGAGTCCTTGCTGGGTACTGAAAAACAAAGTCTCAAGTGAGTTTGTGTAATTCAGTATGTAATTCTTTGCAAAGGGAAATTTATGCATTCATAAACTTAGCAGTAGCTTTTGCACTGATTTTATGCATCCACTTCTGTCTGCTCAGAAAAGAGAACGAGGAACTTTAAAGGTTCAAGTAGTTTGGACGTGAGACAACCTAATCCATTAATTGAAAGATACTGTAGTGCCAGGAAAACATTGTCTGAAAAATGAATCGCTGCCTGGCATACTGCAGAGGAGGAGGATGCCACAGTCCTCCTGATAGGCTTAATTAGTGGTATAAACCCTCAGTCTGTGGTGATACAGTTCTAAATCACCGTCTCGGGATATTGTGTTCCCATCACTTATTTGCAGGCTAGCAGCCGTATGGCCAGTCAGTGGCCTGTCAGCATCCACACTGCTGTATTTCATTCAAGCCCTTTAAAGTGCACGAAAAGGGTGATAAATCCTCACAACTTGGAATCATGTACCATAAATTTATTGTATGATTGGGAGACTGATGGCAGTAGATACAGTAGTTGAAGCCCTGCCCCCCCTTTCTTGTCCTCTCACTCAACTGGACGTAAATCCTGGAGTTGTGTTACCAGGTATTGTAACAATGGGGCATCTTTTCCCGTGACAGCAATGCTGTGGCGTGGCCACTGCTCCAAGAGCTAAACGGAAAAAAGCCTATAAATTGTCAGTGCAGCAGGATTTGTGTGCGTGAGTATGCAATGCCAGGATCAGTCAGCAGACAGATCCATGCTGCCTTCATTGTGAAAGAGATACGTAGCTGAATAAAAAGCACATCACTGCAGAATGGCAGGGTTATTTATTCCCTTGCAGGTCAATAATCTGATTTTTCCTGATATCATTGGAAAGACATGATTTGATAGATAGTGTCTTTAAAGGAAAAAGAGAGAAGGAGAAAAGAGATGTTATTTTTAAACTGTGGGTTTGTGTTTTTCTTTGCTTTTTTTTCTCCCACTACTCCCTTTATTTCATGCCCTCACAGTCTTTCATTTCCCACCATCAAATATAAAGCTTGGGGTTTAAATTGCGGTCTGTAGTCCCATGAAGTCAAAGGACAGTTGTGCATTACATTTGGAAGACTGAAAGCAATTCAGGTAGGAAAGGAAACTGTAGTGAGAACAACCAAACAGTAAAAAGTAAATGGGAGAAATAATGAAGGTAATCTGGTTTTTTTATAGTGCAATAAGTTGGGTTTTTTCATAGAAATATTCAGAATAGTTCACTTGGCTTACATGTGTTGAGCAAAACTTCTAGAAAATGTGACTCCTTAATTCCTTCATTCAGATCAGGTCTTTTAAGTACAAAAAACGTCTACCTTTGCAGGCAGCTATCCATTTGCTCACGTAGCTGCACTAAGCATGGGCATATTTCTGTGTAGCAGCTTTCCATGGCTGTCCACCAAAAATAGATGGAAAATGACATTTATTTTTAGAAATCAAGTTCTGTTAGTGAGCACTACCAACATGCTTGAAAGTAAGAATTTTTTTTAAATTGACACATTTGTACCCCAAGGATATTCTGGTAAAGTTTAAAAGCTTATTATTGAGTTTTTGCATGGGGGGAAAAAAAACCCGTTGCTGTCAGTTGGTATATCAGATAAGCAAAGAACACGTGAGTTAGAATCACACATAAGAAATGTGGTAGGTTGAAGGTGAAATCTCACAGCGGTGCTGATTTCTTTCCATCCATCTTCTGCTGGAATATGTTGGAAACTCCCAGTAGAAATGTCTTTTAAATATGGATCTGAGAAAATATTAATAGATACATGTTCCATACAGTGATTTTTTGGAATACAGATGTAGCTCATTGGTATTACCATTTAAGCAGTGGCAGCAAAACATGCTTATCATTTTTGCAGTTGTTATCAAAAGGAGAGCCTACAATTTTTACAGGGTTCTAAATTAGAGTGCTTTATAAAACTAGATGTAGAAGGGGAAAACTAACTAAACCACTAACAACAACAAAAATCCCTTTAAGGATCACTTACCAGTCAAGAGCTGCTTTTGTTTTTTGGCTGCAATTTCTCCGAGGTGTAATACACAATGACCACTGTGTTGGCCAAAACACAGAGGATTACTCTGAAAGTGGTTGTGGCTAAAAAAGGTAATTATATTCACTTGAAGGAGCTGAGCAGCAGTTGGATAGGAGGACCACATTCTAATTCTGAATACACTCACCAGTGATTCACAAATGTTTTACAGGAATACTTATTCTTTAAAAAAAAAAGAGAGAAAAAGAAAAAATGTGCAAAAGATAGTGTGATAGAATTTAGAAACCATTTACTTGTAGGAACTGCTGCTGCAAAGGGGATTCTATTGAACATCAAATATATATTAAAGAGATGCCAGAAATAAAAACATATCAAACAGGTCTTAATTATTAAAGAGGTAGTTATTTTAAAGTTTTTCATCTGTCGTTTCTCGCCCTCAACCCTGTGCTCCTGGGGTGTATTGGAGAAGTTTGGCAGGCATCTGAAACACTGAAGTTAAAGGGAGTGTTAATGAAAGATCTCTCTGTTTTCCTGTTAAACGACAGTTCTTTGTGCCAGCTGAGTTTGGCATATTGTGAAATCAATGGGTGGGGAACATCAATGAAATTCATGCAGGTTTGTTATTGCTGAAAACGCATGTACTACCATTTCGAATCTCTGGAGACAAAGTTTGCAACCATTACGATTTAGCACAGCAAAAATCATTGTTGCTACATCACCACCCCTTTGATTCAGAATATAGAGATAATGGAGGTCTGGATCTGTTGACAGAATATACACAAATGTCAGAAGGGCATCAGCATCTCTCCTGGATTCTGTCCAGGACTCTTTCAAAATTTAATGCACTACCTGAATTTCCTTTTATATTGTGTTGCATGAACCATTAATTAATGTCATCGATCTCGTAGTTTGAATTCTTTAGCACCTGCAGCACCTTTGCTGGGAAGCTTCATAGCTAAGTACTTCTACCCAAAGCGCTCTCAGTAAATTCTCTGATTCAGCACCTAGGTAGCATTTTTCACTCTTCAAAAAGTTCTCCTCTGGGGTAGAGCACCAATTATAAAAATGCAATCACAGCAGTTGCAGGATATTAAAATAAAACTTATGCAGTAGCATATAATAGCAAATCAAACTATTAAACAATATAGAGCTCCGTTCTATATGCAAGAGTAGGTTCTTACTCCCACAGGCTATGTAAGTGCTACAGTCAGAATTGTAAGCGTTTGCAGGATTGGGCTGGTTTTGAGCAAACCCTGGAATGAAGCCAGGGTGAATGTAAGATGAGTAAGGATCCCACTGATCTATTTCAATTGAACTTACTTTGGATTCTTCCACTAAGAGACATCAGTTTGTTGTTTTAAGCCAGAAAAGTGATGTCTAGGTACTTGGATCTACATTACACGCAGATATAATAACAGTAGTAGCAGCAACAACTACATAGAAGTGGGTTAAGGCTTTCACCTGGCAAATTCTGCTATAGTTACATGAGTGAGATTGAGGACTACTCAGGCCAGTCCTATTGGAGGGAAAGCTCATACCCTAAATCACTATGAGAATTACTGGTATTTAAAGGGTGTCCAGACATTGAGTGAGCAGTCATGTAAACCAAAGAATGTAAGTAACACTGAAAGAATATAATTTACATTAAAGGAGGTGTGCTCAGATAGTGGAGTGGCTGTGGTGCAGCTGTGGATAAATGGATTTTGCACTCCCTATCATCGCTGCTGTGTAGCAGCGACCTGTGCAGTGTTAGTAAAACAAATGTTAGTTATGCAAGCAAAGTTTGTGATAGACTTAAAGATACAATGGCAGCACTGTTTTTGTTATGTCAACTTTTCTGCAGATGTGGTGAGTGGTGCCCACATCTGGTCGTCCAGAACTTGGAGCTCATCTCCCATCTGTAGCAGAGAGAGGCCATAGCTATGTGAAAAAAAGCAATAGAGGCACATCAGCATTTTTTATCAGTGTAATGGGTCATGAAATTGCATACATTACTGTTTGGACACAGTTGCAAGCATTGTTTTGCAAACTTCTTGGTTTTTAATTTACACAGTTTTGCCTGCTTGATTTTAAGCTGAACTCTATCATAGTTTCTGTTAACAAAAACCTACGGTACTCAACAATTATAAGACAAAAAGATAGGCATGCCTCTTGGGCTTGTTGTAATCTTGCTTATTTAGCAGTTTAATTTTGGGAGGTTACACTTTCATCAGGCTTGGTATATGCTCCAGGCTTGCTAAGAACTAAAGAATTGAAAATTTGATCGTATTTTCTTAGCCAGGGAAAAAAAGTTAATAGTACAGCTTTTCCTTTTCAATTTTGTATTTTAAGGTTTGCCTTTGCTAGTTAAGATAATATAGTTTATCCATCCTTTGGGCTCTTATTTTCTCATTGCTACAGCTGTAGCCAAGAAGATTGAAATTATCAGCTTCAGGCTTCATTACTATTGAATAAAGTTTTAACTCATTTCTCTTTTTATCAGTTTTTTCTTTTTTTTTTTTTCTTCAAACTGAAGAATCTTTTTGGAAGCAAGAAAGCACAACTTTTAGTTTTCCCCTTTTCCTGTACAAGTATTTACTTGTAACTGGAAAGCGTAGGGGACAATCATCAAAATTCAAAATGTTTTCCTCAATCACTATGTAGATTAAAACAGCAGTTACGGTGTTATTAAACATACACTACAGACCAGCATGAACAGATGAGTCTAGGCTGTGTTCGGAGAAGTCCCTGTACAGAGGTGTTCAGAGCTGCTGATTCCACCACCTCCTGCCATGCACCACAACTTGGGAACTGTTTGTGAAGGAACCTTTGTTGTGATGTTTGCTGCTGAACGTAGGTATCTCTCTTCTAAATGAAACTAAATCAAATTTTCTGATAAAGGTGAGGACTATTTCCTCAGAACTCATCCAGGGAGAGATGATGCTGTACTGCACAGGCTGTAACAGAGTGTGTTCATTCCCACCATGGCTCCATATTAAATATAATGTCGCATTAAAAGTGTTGTTATACTTTCTCACGACTGGTACATCCTTGTAGTGCTTTGGCTTGTCCCAAGGGTGTTAAACAATGTGTGCTGGAGGAGAGGAAAGATATCCTCCTTAATTTCTGTATTTTAGCATTTTCACAAGCATGTCTCTGAGGATGGGGAGTGGTGAGGCTGCTTAAATACTACTGCCTTTTCTTGGACTGCAGCAGCCAAAGAGGAAAACATAAAAAAGCATTAATTCAGAGAAACCAAGTGAGGTAAAAGTTTCTTTGTTATTGTAGTTGATGTCAATGCTTAAATTATGTTTTCTCTTGCAAATCTGGTATACCTTAGCTGTAGGCTAAGGTCCAGGAACTACAACCTGTTGAATGCTAAGTAGATGGTGTGGACCAATATTAATGAGGGTCTGTGGAGCAGTCTCCTTGTTACTGCTAGCCAAAGGGAAAAAAGCAGGGTATTTCATGGTTTGCTGTGCCGCCTAGGGACACCAAATTTACATACGGCCTAAAACTGCTGATCAGAGCTAATCTCCATGATCATTATAGCTTGAAGAAAGGTTTAATATTCAGGATTTTCTAAAGGTTTTTTTCTAAATAAAAATAGGTTGCCTGAAAGTGGGCCATTGGCAAGCCAGGAGTGTGTGCTACTGCCAAGAATTTTAATGGCTTGATGCGAAGAAGCGAGGACTGTGCTCCAGTAAAACTTTCTGCAGTTTTGTTCACAGATATTTGCTCAGTTTACTTTGTTTTCTCAAGTCTGCACTAAAAAGCACACCTTTTCTCCAGACCTATCTAGCAGGTTGTCAGAGTACAAGAGATAGCGAAACGTGGCTGCTTGGTAGAGTCTTGGCGGCAGACAGAGCTGTTGTGATTGCCTTTGGATGTCCTTAAAGTCTCCTCTCCTTGATAGTTTTCCTGGTGGAATGTGCGTTTGTATCTGAGACTGTGGTTTTCATTTTTATTAGTGCACGGAAGGAAGGGGTACAAAGCTTTTCAGGGGTGGGGAATCCTTGTTCGTCATCACTTCCATTTTAAAGGTGTGCAAATTAATTACCAGCTATTGTTTTTCATTCTTTATGGTCCTGGGCCAGAGGCAGCTGTAAGCTGAAGGTAATGGGCCAGCTGAGAATTGTGCTTGCTTTCCAACCGTGCTGTATCCCTGCCCTGGTTTGAGTAGAACTAACTCAGTTCAGTGAGTTTACTTCTCAGCTCAGTCTCTTCTCAGTCACGGCACTTTCTGAAGTTAACAGCATGTTTCTGCAGACAGTGTCTGCTTCTAGAAGAGATAACGCTTGATGTTTACAGTTACTACCAGGGACTGGTCTGCAGAAAGGCTCTCGCTTGTACTTGCTCCTGTGAAGTCCAAGGTCACTGCTAAATACTGTGTCCCACAGTGGGGTGCAGTAAGTGAGAGGCTGCACCGGCGAGGAGGAGCAGACAGGACAGGTAACCCTGCACTGACCAACCAGGCATTCCATCCCATATAGGTCATATTCGGTATAAAGCTTGTGGGATCACAAGGATCAGTCTTGCTTCTTCAATGGCTCTATCTGTTCTGCCTTTGATCCCAATCTGTGCATTCCTGAATCCAGTTCCAGAATCCAGCTCCTGAATCTGGTCCAGTCTGGGAATTCCCCAGCGTCTGCCCACAGCATCAGTGGTGATGGTGATGTAATCACCATCAGAGGGGTTGGGGTTGATATTGGTTTCATATATATTTCATTTTATTGTTGTTATTCTCATTAAAGCATTTTTAGTTTTCTTTCCCAACCCGTAAGTCTCTCTCCCTTATTCCCTTTCTGATCCCCTTTGGGAAGGGAGAGGGGTTAATGAAGAGCATCTGTCATTTGTCTAGTGGCCAAGCCCAGCCCTAACCCGTGATAATCCCCAAAACCCTAATTTATATCAAATTTCTGAGAGCACTAGAATCGGTTGGTTTACTTCTAAATGACTTCAGGGCGAATGGCAGGATTTAGTCTGTGGATCCATTTGGGATTCATCTGTAGATGCATTTGCAGATCCCCTGCAGACTTGGTACAACTTCTGCCATTTCGTTGGCATTTGCTGTTACCCAGTAGCTAAAAAACTAACAACTTTCTCAAGGCTAAGACTTTATAGTGAAGAGGTGGAGATATTTTTAAGAGAGTTCTGGTCAAAAATTGCAGCTGAAAAATTTTGCCAGTTGAAAATAGCTGCTTAAGGAAAGAAAACCAGAAAAAAAGTCACTGTTATTTTTGCTGATTTTTTTTTCCTGGGGGCAATAAAAAGCAAAAACTGAAGAAATGAACCCTCTCCTCTATTGCCCACTCACCACAGATGTGGAGAGACTATTACTGAAATGCTTGTAGTGACCAAGAGCTGCGCGGAGGACTCGAAGGGGCCTCGTGTGCTCACTGTGTTCGTACTGCTCCGAGCATCTTTGTTTTGGGGCTGCTTTCTGTGTAGTATCTTTTCCTCCCTTGGCTGATGCAAATCCAGGATGCCTTATACCTACCAGAGCAGCGTGTTTCCTCATCCCTCTGACCCTGCCATTCTTCCGTCATGGTCCTTGTTGAGGGATAGTTACAACGTGCTTCTGAGTTGTAAGGGCACAGGCTTAAATGTGTGTAAGTCAGGAACTGGAACACTTGGCCTCCCAGTGCTGCTGTTCTCTTTTGCACTGCATATTGCTCTGTATTTTCTCTCGTGTTAAACTGCAAAACCCAGAAGGTGCATTTTTTAACTTTGGTTTCATTTAATTTCTTTCTCAAAGGGTACAAATTTGGGCTGTTTTTTAAATACGTGTAACTAATTTTGTCAAATGAGCATCATGGATACATGAAGTGGCTTTGAAAGTCTCAGCTTTGATGTGATTTGTAACCTTGTCAGTGATACCTGTGACATGGTAAGAATTATATTGCCCGTAGGCTGCCAAGCAAGGCGTATTTCTGTGTATTGGTAGATGGCACTTTTTGAAATACATTCTTACTCGTGTATTACACACTTGTGGTTTCTTCTGTTGCAAATCACCATTGGAAATGAGTCCCATGAAAACTGGTCTGAGATACCAAATTTTTCTGAAGTATGCTGAACGCATACAGCTTTATATTTTTGCTTTTAAGCATGTCACCTGAGCTCTTCAGACCAATCTGGGAGACACTGGCATAGGATACAGAAGTTGTTACTCCTACTTTTGACTTTTCAACTTAATTTTCAGAAGTTCTTGCTTTCTAATTAAGTTTTTCGCATGGTTGGAAAAGACTGCCGCGGTTGGCAACTGCAGGTTGCTGTGTGTAGGCTTTAAAAGGTGAATGGTGATGTTTAAACGTACTCATCGTGTACCTGGAGTGTGTATATATATTTAATCTTAATTCATATCTTCCCACTGCACTGTTGAGATTTAATATTTATTATGTATTATAAGCCATTACATAAAATGGTTTATATTCCAAATGTTGAAGATTCCTTTCAGAGTTGGACAAATTACTCTGCATTATCTGCATCAGCATGAAAGTTACCTCTTTATAGGTCACACAAATCCATGTACTATTTGGGATGTTAACAGGGGTGGTGACAACCAGAGCATCAGCTGTGTGGAGGTTTAATGGAAAGCAGGTAGTTTTAGATAGAATACAACTCCTTTAGATGGAAAAAAGGATCTTTACTATTATTATTCAAATTGTGAATGAATGTTTGATTTGACCATATTCGTGGGCTCCTTTGCTCAAAAAAGTTAATGTGAAGTTTGCTCCAGTTAATAGAGTTGAGAGAGATGCTTTTCATTGATGAAATCTGTCCCTCTGCCACAGGTGAGCAGAGAGCCTATGCACTATTTAAACTCCTGGAGCAGTTTCTTTTTAAAAGGATAAATGAGCTCTGGAGTTCCTACTTTGCAGTGAGGTGAAGCAACCATAACCTCCTCCCTTGTGTTTTAAGATGACCATCATTCATTACTTTCTATTTTGTTATCTTGGAAATTGAGTGCACAGTCAGGAAACACAAATATTGCCAAAATTTATGATATAATAGAGAGGTGCAAGTTAATCCATATTTTTCTTATAAGTTTAGCTCTATAAACAAGAGAATACATCAGAATAAAAACTCTCCATGCTTCAAAGTTACAGGGAAAAGCTTAAACATACAACCCTAATTTGCCCAAGAGACTAAACAATTAGATTTATTTTAATACTCCTGTTTATTAATTCATTTTAATCTCCCAGTTTTAAGGCCAAACTCTGGAGATACAAAGCTAAGTGTGGTAAGTCACACTGCCTGATGATTTCACATACGAGGCAAATCATGAAGTCAACAGTGTGTAAGGGTCAGTCATGAAATTTCTTGGGTATATTCTTTATGTTCATTAGTGAAATGCAAGCAAAATCAGCGTGAAACCTTCCAGATGCTGCAGTTTCCCTTGGTGCCGAAGAGTTCACTCCTCATGCGCAACTGTTTGGCAGGGTGGCCAGCTGTGTTTGAACCAAAGGTTTGCACAGGGACAGAAAAGCTGCAGCAGGGCCATGCTAGGGATGGAAAATACCAGTAAGATTGATGGAAGCTAATGAGATAGACACTAAAGCCTCATTTTCATTTTTGATCCCATGCACGTATACTGATTTTTTTTTTTTTTTTGAAAATTGTGTATTTCAAAGCTGAAAGAAGTCAGTGTGTTATATGGGCTTCAAATACAGTTTTCTGTTATGAATAACTTCATGGACCCAACAGTGAAAAAGAAATCTGTAACACTACAGGCTTCACGAGAATGCTTCCACATTAAACTCAGGCTTTACTGTTCCTGTTTGTGTCTGCAAAAGCAGTGCTGAGTATAGGGGGAAGAAAAGGATCGTTGTTTCTCTGCTGTCAGTCGTGGTACCCTGTGGACAGAAGTCATAAACCCTTGAGATCTATAAACCAAAAGGCATACAGGAGAGCTCCAGTGAAGAGTCCCAACTCCTTTAAAAATGAACATAAAGGTCTATAGAAAAGGGATCATTGAGGGATACTTAAGTAGTTGTAGAAGAATGTTCTTAGTTTTAAAAAGTTTATGTTATGTTTTATTGTGTTAATATATAATATCACCCCCTCCCAGAGTCTCCCTAGTGAAATGCAGGAACTAGCTGCAATATTAGAAGTAATGAAATGCGTAGTGTTCAGAATGCCTTAGACCTAAAATGCTAAAGGCTACATGAATATTTACATTATGTAAATTGTTTGTTAAATGCTGAATAATGTTGAAACTAGTATTATCTTTACAGCTTTTAAAATACAGACCATGTGTAATTTTGCAAAAAGATACAGGGAATTCATAACTCCCTTTAAGTCTAAGAGAAAGATGTAATAATTTATATGTGATATTGTTTGAGTTAGTAACGCTTTTTGCTTTTTGAAAATTGTTGCCCAAACCCAAACGATCATGTTGGCACACGTTATTGCTATAATTGAAGCAATGCTGAGGTATAAAGGCTGCGCAGAGAAGTTTGAGGTTTCTTTTTCTTTAAAAAGTTCTTTTACTCCAAGGTGAAATAATGCTTCTGGTGAATACATTGGGGGCTTTGCCATCAAACTCAATACTCTGGAGTTCAATCTTAAAAATGTCTAAAAAATTGCATTAAACTTCCAAGTGCAGTCAATAGCCACAAAAAAAAGATATCCAGAATGTAAAATGTGGAAGATTCTGGGTCATGCATT
The DNA here is from genome assembly GCA_009769605.1 of Bucorvus abyssinicus. Classification (NCBI taxonomy): domain Eukaryota; kingdom Metazoa; phylum Chordata; class Aves; order Bucerotiformes; family Bucorvidae; genus Bucorvus; species Bucorvus abyssinicus. The sequence goes on from CM020040.1 coordinate 18,027,020, forward strand.
AACATACCTCTGCAACCATCTGCAAAGTAAGGCACAAAACTAGAGGTAGCTGTAAAGTGGGAGGATATCTGATGAACGAGATGTGGGTTATAGCCTGGTCCTCTACTTCCCTCTAGAGTCAGTGGGAAGAAACAGGTATCTCTGAAGGGTGATTAATCTCTAGTGAATCAGTGTGATCTGTGAAAACTGCTGAAGGTCTGGCCCCCAACAGACTGCTTGTCACCCCAGGTGACGAAGTGTCTGTACGCTGGATGTCATCAGGTTAAAAGCAGGTGACTCCCGAAGTCCGATCAACATTTGTTGTGGAATTGGTTTTCACCGTATTGATGTCTGTCGTATATGTGTTTAGTAAGGGTAAATACTTGTTTGGTTATGCAGACATTTAAATACTGTACTACTACGTCATAGATACCTCATTCTAGGGATGATGAAGTTGTGCAACAGAAAAGTGAAACAAAGAAATGGAAAGTAAAAGTTCAAATTCTCTCTAATTGCTCTGGATTCATCTTTGGTTTGCTCTGTTATTTGTGTCGCTGTTATCGCTGGGAGCTGGGAGCAATCATGATGCGCTGTCTGTGTACGCAGCAGGCAGCATCACAAATCTGCAGTTCTGCCACACCAAAGCTCTGCACACCTTTTTGTTGAACTTGAGGACTAATTTTAATTTAAAATTCAGGGGAAAAAGAAATACTTTCCTTCCTATTTTGAATGACAAGTTTGGGTATAGAACATGACATTTATTAAATATTTTTCTTTTAAATTAAAAGGGAAAAAAGTCTGTTGGTTCAACTATGAGAAACATTTACATCCACCCATAAATTTCTTCTAATTCTTTCATTTCATTAAGATAATTGATCTTAAAATTTTTAATACTACTTTTTTGTTCCACCAATGATAAAATATTTTGTGGTCGCATGCACTTAACAGTCTCAAGTCTTACTTTAAGCAGATTAGATTTGGTTTTGATTTTATCTTTTTGCCCTTACTATAAGTTTGTGGCTGCTTTCAGTTTAAGTTTGTTTTTATCAGATATTCTTTTACTTTAAATACAAAACTTTGGTAAAAGGCATAAATATTCATACCATAAAACCCCACCCATTCTGCAATGGAAAGCTGAAAGTAAAAATAAAGTTTTTCTGTCTTTAAAAATACATTTATATAAGTTATATAAATATGTCCAATGCAGTACAACTACCTTGTGGAGTTTACTCCATTTTTTCAGTTTTTGACATTATACCCACCTGTTACTCACAGCAAAGGAAGGTGAGAGAAAATTAAAAGAAATGATAAACAGTAAGAAAATAAGCAGAGAATATACAACATATATATATAGCATAGAGATCCAGTTTCCAGATGAGCATCTGGCTTCTATTATTCTGATCTTGGTATTGTAACCTTCTATATGTATAACCTTCAATGTCTTTGTCTCTAGCAGAAATATTGCAGAATTAGTGAGAGAGCACGTCTTGGGTCTCTTCCTGTAAGATAATAATCTGTATTATTTCTGTTTTATACACCATGAAATTAGAAAGGTTACAGTCTGCTCAGTTTCTTTTGCATATATTAATTAATCTCACAAAGTCTTTCTGAATTAGGTGTCGCAGGGTTTTATTACCACAGTTCAAAAGGAAAGCCAGGAAATGCCACGGTGAAGGGCGGTCGTTTGGCATTAGCTGTCTTCATTCCGTGATCACGTTACTTCATTTCCTTTCTGTTTACGTGGTTGCTATTTATGTCTGGTAGGATGCATCTCATTTATCAGGGAAGGGAAGGAGGATGTGCAGTGAATACAGTGAATGAACAGGGGCTGCGAGTAGGTTTTAAAAAAAGAGAACTTTCCTTTTACTGCTTGACATTAGTTAAGTTTACTGCTTTGCGTTGATGGCTACAGCCCCACTAAAGCCAGTGGCACATGTTATTTATTTGTTTTAAGTTAAGCACGTAGTTCCTGTTTCTTACAAACTTTTTTCGATGTTATTTGCTACAGGTGAGTTAATAGCCAACTGAAAATGTGACTTAGGTACTAACTCAAGTTGTCTTCTCTATCTACCATACCTTTTTATAAACAAGAATTCTCTGGAGGTGGCACAATAAAATCATTCAATAAGAACCGAGTTGATAGTGTAATTTATTTCTATTGAGTAAGAGGCTTCTCCTTGTAGACTTGGTTATTTTGGAAAGACTCAGACATGCAGTAGGAGTTGGAAGGTGGACAGAGATAAAGCAGTGTGGGTTTGTACGTGCTGCCTGCAGATGTAGTATCTTAGAATAAAGATAGTTTTGGTTTGGATGCTGGTGGGTAGCTAGCTGAAATTCGGAAGTTCTTTGAAAACTTTGCACTACCATTGCCAAATTTTATGCTGATGGTTAGTAGTGTGAGGGCAGTCTGGCACTGTTTCTGGAGCTGCCTCTTCTTAAACAATTATGTTGCTAATGCTGTCCTTTACACTCAGAGAAAGTTCAAACCAGGATCCTTAAAGTTCTCTAACTTAACACTTGTGACTGAATCCGCTCTGCATGTCCTCTTCAATTTGCTTTCCGAACGCTGTTCTCTTTCATATACTACAGAGGTCTAGGTCTGGAATAGAGGAAGGTAGCTGTGGCTGGATAGGCTATTAAAAATTGAGAAAAAAAGAAAAGAAAAAAGAAAAAAACAACCAAAGAAACAAATAAAACCCAGAGAAGTTATAGGGGATGGAAGAGACATCTGGTCCTGTGGACAAGAGACACGAGATTGCCTTGGCAAAGCCACCTTCTCTCTCTGTAGCAGTGCTGGCAATGCTTGGCCAGGGAAGTTCATTTTCAGGAAGATGAAAGGGCTCTCCAGAAGGGTGTTTTCATTTGGATTCTCCAAGTAGAAGGACTATCAGGTCCAGAAGAATTAAAAAGAAACTGATTTTCTTTATTACTTTGCAGCTCTACTAGTTTTGGAGGCAGGCTTGATAATGCTAATCCAGCACTGCATAATTGGAAGTGGAATGGAAGGAAACTTTAAAGGACATCTCTTCCCCAAAGAGCCCTCACTATGAGTTTTTCTGTGAGGTTACAGTTTGTGTCCCTAAATGGAATTTTTTACATAGCTTTGCAAGTCTTGCAGGAGTTGATACTCTAATTCCAATTGTTATTCTAAGTGCATTCAGTATGGTGCTAGTAAAAGTCGTAGTCTAGCTAGCATAGATTGGGTTTTTTTTCTCCTCACTATTCAAGAGGAAGCGTACTTGTAGGAGTTGTCCTTGTGTTCTCTGTCTCCGGTGTCCTGACAACTGTTCTGTCATACCCAGGAAGCAGCCAGGTAGTTCCCAGCTTTGCTGCATGCTGGGCTGTGACAGTTTGTACTGATTGAGAAGGTGGAACTTCCTGTGTCCTTTGAGATTGCCCAACTTTGAGTTAGTGAATTTAACAGCAGACAATAGCTAATCTTCCTACCATTATATGATCATATTATTTTTTTTTGTTGATATTCTGTAATTTTTTATCTATCAGTCACAATCAAGAGCTACGGAACAAAAGTACATCTAAAGGCACAGATTTCTTTCATTAACATGTTCGTCAGGCTCAAAAGCAATGATGATTGCTAAATAGCCATCAGCCATCAAACTCGTGCTCCTTCTCATCAGAGAATGGATTATCAGTTGTTTCTCTCTTTCTAAAGAGTGTAAGGACACAGTCGTTTACCAGTCCTGCTAATCCCAGGTCATACAGATGATGTCATTAGTGATGATTTTTGCCATAGACTAATTTGGTTGTCAAGTAAGAGGGAAAATGACACCATATGTCTCCATATAGTAGCACACCATATTAATTATATCTTACAAATACTTCGCTTTCTCAGAAATAACTGCAGACATGTTTACATTTTGCATAAAAATAAGTGGCCAATCTAATCTTAAATGCCACAGGTCCTGGAATGAACCTGTCTCCCTTGTTAATCTTCCCTGTGGACAGGTAGCTTGACAAGGCAAATGTATCTCTGTGGTTAATTCAACCTAGTGTTAAAACACATAATAGAATGAATATTTGAATTTAATTGTACTTTATACCATGGAAATATTATTGCAGCTATCTGTTACAAAAAGAAACCTGGTCCTTTATTTAGCCCATAGTCTCTGTCTATCATACTGGAACATAAGCGTAAGCTAACATAGTTCCACAGCTGCCTCCCTAGACGTTAAAGTGACATAAAATGTCCAATGATCTGGAACTCCTTTTCCTTGGCATGTCTGTTAACAAGCTATGGCAGTGGATAAGCGGCTTTATTGGGAGCTCTGTTTTATGGAGTGGAATTATCAAATGGCTGATTATAACTGACTATTTCTTGTTTCTTGGTTTTAATGTGTTAACTTACCCTGGAATTCTTTTCAAAATCAGAATAGCAGGGGCCCAATTTCTTCCACCGTGGCATGGACAAAGCTCTTGTAATGACTGAATTCAAACCTGATGTCGCTAAATATCACCGGGAATTGATCTGTCCCGTTAATGTAGATAAGAGAGCCAGGTACTGAGAAAGCCAAATTCAGGCTTTCTCTTAGGACTGCCTAAGTGAGATATTTTTTCTTTTTCTTCTGTAGCTTAACCATTGACTTTAACAGAGCTGGATTAAGTTCACAGGCCAGTTTGGTGGTGTTTTTGAATAAGTATGTACTTTGAAAAACTACCTTACAGCAGCCAATCTGTAAAACACTGAGAGTTTTCAAGAAATATTTTATTTAATTGAATTGTTAGGAGCAAGTAAAAAAGTTACTTTATCACTGTGTCCTTTTTTTACCACAATTTTACAGAAATGGTACCTTTTATAATCTCACAGGCTCAATACAGGAACTTAGAGGACTTCTACAAAGGGAATTTTTTCTCATTGCTTTCTCATTGCTTTGATGTGCTAATTTCTGTTAAGAATAGTTTAGGAATAATTAAAGCATCTTGTGAAATAGACCTCTAGAGAGGCTGGGAGACACCTACTAATGATATTCAAGAACTACTGAAGGTGACATCACTCCAGTATATTAAACATACTGAAAAGCCACAGTGTTAAACAGTGTATGTTTTTTAATGCCTCACCTAAACTGTGAGAAATGAAAAGGAATAGCAAAAAAGAGGGCTGTTTGTATGGGGTATATGGTTATGGGATTGCCCTATACAACTACACCCTTCTCTTAATTCCTCTGCCTCATTAACCCTTTTCTTGTGATGGTAACTAGCAAATTGTAAACCACTTCTATAAGCTTTTTAGCTGGTTGGTTGGGTTTTTTACATATATATTTAAATCTCGTACACTCTGATTTTATTTTTTGCAGAGTATCTTGGATGCCAAATGCATTTATAAATCTACTAGAGGCTTCAGATGTCTCATAAAGTAGACAAAATGCTTTACCTTCTGGACTACTGACTTAGCACTGTATGTTGCCCATGGAGTTCGGTAGATTGTTCCTGTGATTTCCACACTCTTAGGAATTGACCCAGCCTTGCTAGTTTGTTTGGATTTTGGTTTCCCACCCTGTGCCCCCCTTGGAAAGTATATGTTCAAAAGGAAATGCTAGTCTTTTTTCAGTATTCTTGCTGCATTTTAATCTTAGTCAACAAGCTTAGAAAGTTCATTGTTTTTTCTTGGTTTTCCTTAATTTCTTAACTTTTTAGGGTTACATTCCAACTGTGTGAATGACAAAGGAACTCTCTCGCTAAATGTATACAAGAGATCCCCTATTTCGCTTGCAAATGATCATCCTTTTTTAAAAAAAAAAAAAAAAAGTTGCACAACTTGTAGCTAATAGAAGCCCCAGAAGATAGAGTCCTCTATTGCAGAACAGGTGTATGCTGCTGCTTTTATCATAACGAATAGATGTAGAAAAGGGAAAAACTGCAGTAAGCCTTGAAAATTCACAGCTTTTCTGTCATTCCTTGCTGTCTGTTATTACATGGCGAAGAGCACTGTGGTAACTGAGAGTCAAAAAGCAATTAAATGTAAAAGGTACATAACAAGTTGCAAGACAACTATGTGTTGGAGAGTATGAAAAAAATGGGAAAGGACTGAGAGGAGAAACAAATGACACAAAATATTGGCTGGTAGTTCCCTGCACACACGTCAATTGGGGAGTAACTCAAACAATTAGACAATTGCAAATGCTACAGCAGAAAGCTCACAGAGCCTTTATGATCATAGCAAGTTTGTTTTTTTTTTCCCAGAGCAGTATCACTCACTCTTTGGCTACAATCCCAAGTGCCTGGAAACCACAGGATCATGATAACGTTCGTTAGAGCTGGTGGAGATCTCCAAGACCACACTCTGAGCCCACATTGTCTCCAACAGCAGGAGAGAGCCATCGTTTTGCCTTTTTTGGCAGAAACATGAGTTAGAACTGTGGTCCGTTCCCTGTTTGGATGCTTTCTCAGAGCAGCGGGTACAACAAGTGCTCTTTCCTGGGTCAGCAGGCCAACCATGCAGTGCCTTCCGCTCATATTCCTCCAGCACAGGAGCAGTCTGTGCTTTTCCTGTAAACTCCAGCTGTAATGCCCTGACTGCCGAGTTACAGGATGCGTTACCGTTTACGACTGGAGAGTGCATAGGTGTTGTCCGAAGGAAACGTAGCTCCTCAAATATTTTGTCTTTATTTCTGATCCCATAGGAATATTCTTTGTTCACTGTTAGCAGGTAAAAGCAGTGAATCATCGTGCAGCGCTGTCACAGCATCACCTTGTACTGGCCTCGCAAGACTTTGTAAATCAAGATACAACCACAGGTCCACTGCTCTGATTTGCCTTTTTGGTGCTAAATTAGCAGTTATCTGAAGGACAGAGAAATTCAGCAGCAGTAGGGTGTAATCATTTCTTAATTGCTTAATATTTTGGCATGAAATTGTAGGTTTGACTTGGAACTACAGTAGGAAAATAAAGATAAATCACAAAATCACCTAGACTCATAAGAAACATCTTTAATAACATGTCAGGGGGTTATAGCTTTTCAGATTTAAGGATATTGTTTCAAGAGGTATGTTTATTTTGAAAGCTGCATTTCATCCATAGTGCTCAAATAATTTTGGAGCATGTTTTATTTTTAATAGTACAATGATAATTTTCCACGGTCTGCTTAGGATGCATGATTTCAGATGCTGAAATTATTGCTAAACTATTTCAGTTGTACTGTAACAACGTTCTTCCCAAGCCATGCATTTAAGGTACCTTAAATTAGTGGGGTCAGAACCACAAAAACTATTTTTATAGATCGCTCTCTATATTCTGTGTTAGTTTAGCAAGAGAAAAATCGCATCTGCTGTAACACTGATGTTTCAGCTCTCGTTTGAAGTCAGCTGGTTAAATCCTGTACCTGTGGATTTTGGTGGTTCTTTGCGTGGTCTAGCTGTGTTTTGCTCCAGATTTCATTAGCCTGTTGATCACGAGATATCTGTGATTGACTACGTAAACTTTTTGGACAGTATTAGTTTCTCGTGAAGCAGCAACCTTGTCTAAGCAGCTGATGTTTCCTTTGGGGAATTGGTTGCACAGAGTAATCATTGGAAGGACATCTCCAAGCGATGGCAAACTTGCACTTTGCTTCTTTTTTAATTAAGCTCACAACAGCTTGCTGTGTGCAAACAATTTAAAACTCTGCTGAAGTGTTTGTAGCTGCTATGGTGCTGAGACTTGCTGGGCTTCCTTAGACGTGCGTCCAGACTCTGGCTTCCTGACTATGAATGGCTTTCAGATTTCTTCTTCAGGGAGGACTGTCACTCTCTGAACCATTTTTCGTTATAATATTCAGAACTTGATGCTAATGGTGTCCTAAGAGAGACACAAAGAAGTATGAATTAAGTACAGTAATAAACCATGGGCAATATACACAGGTCTGTAGTGGTTTCTGGGATGCATCTCTTAGTGATTTGGGGGGATCTTGTGCCTTTGTCTTGTTTGGGGAAGTTTTTTAGGCAGGGATATGGACCTTTCAGGTACAACAGGAGCTGTTTTACTGTCTGAGCGTGGCGCAAACCCTTTGTGCAGCGTGCTTCCTGTAGAGCTCCAACTCACTTGCTGAAGCCGAACTTTAAAGAGCAAATTCACGTTTAACTCGTGTTACAAGAAGTAGGTGCAGACATCAGTTGGTTCTTTCTCCAGTTATTAGGCAAGGGGGTGAGAAACTTTCAGCACTCACAGTGGATGATTGTGGAAAGATGAGGCCTTTTTGGAGTTGAAGATGCACACGTAGCTTTATAGAATATATAATGTATAAAATACCTGTGTGTAATGTAAGAGATAAATTTTCAGTGCAGAATGACTGTTTCTGTAAAAATTAGTCATTGGTTTTTTGCCTCCCTTATATTAAGCTTGTTAGCTTCTTGTGCTCTTTTTCACCCAGAATATAATTTACCAAACGGTTTGAATCTTACCTTCATTATTTGAATAGAGACCAAACGTGGTTTCATATTTTACCTCGCTATTCCCACAGAACCCAGCGCTGATGGTTTTCTGTAGAGGTTTCACAACTTGTCTCACGCTGTGCTTTCTTTCAATGTGTACTGGAGGTTTGGGGGGCTTTTGGCACATCACTTTCACGACTTACTGAACAGATGTTGTTTTGGTTTGGGCACAGCCCCTGCCACCTTTCTAAGTGATTGTGATATATCAGGACACTCAGACAGCTGAAGGATACTGCAGTGCAGGAAGAGATTTTTTTTTTTTTATTAGAAGATCTAGCTATGGGTCACAGCCTCATTAAGACAGTTTCCTTAATAAATCACTCCTTTGGTGCTGTATATGCAAATCTTACAGTCTCAGGGGTTTTGTTCTTAGGTTTTTAGGGAGCTGGTGTACTTTTTCTTTGCTGTTTGGTTTTTTTTTTTTTCTGAATTCAAACTAAACCTCAAGCTGCCAGATTGCTAATGGAATTTAGTGACTTTTTCTTTCAGGATTTGTAAACAGACAAAGTTCACCGATATCTCAATTATCAGCAAAGTCTGAAGCCTTGTCCTGCTGTTGAGTGACATCTTTTCATTGCTTTTGCCACTGAGGAAGCTTTATGGTCTCAAATCCTAACAATTAATTTTCCTGAATTTTTCTCATTTTACCGGGAAGGCTCAAGTCCTTCAAGATGCTGAAGTGCATCCATTTTACTCTGTGGAGGAAAGGAGGGCAGCTTTTTGCTGAGGTTGCCTTGCACCTCACAAGATTGACTTCATCATTAAGCAAGAGAGAAACAGAGGTGATCTAGTGAGCAATTAGAGGCAATCGGGCTGGTTGGTCTAGTCATGGGGATCGAATTAAGTGAGGGCAGGTGGTGTGCAGGTCAGGCTTGCCTGGCATTGTGGATGGTGGAAACCTGACTCAAAACAGAATTATTGCAACACGAATGTCCCTGAATTCCAGCTGAATAAAACATTAGTGACTACCTGCTCTTGAGACTCACTTCATCCTGAGGGGGGTTTTAGGGTGGTAGATGAACTGCACTAGAAAGTGTCTCTTGCTCTCCTTGACTTTAACAGGAGTATGGGTTATAATGGTAGACTGTATGTTTAACTGTTTTATGGCTACAACTTGATTAGATTAATCTGGGTGTTACTAAGCTGGGATGTAGCCACTGTGCAAAACTAGAGAGACAGATCTCAAACAAAGGGTTCATATCCAGACCTTCCTCTGGCGTTTCAAGATGACTGTTAGAATTATGCTGAGTTCAGGCTAGACCCTTTGCCAAAAGACATCCCTTCTTGATGTTTTCCCATGAGCTATAATCGTTTTTACAGTATTTATCAAATGAGTTAAGAGCACTCCGACAGCAGAACTGTGTGGATGTGTGTTGGGGGCCAATGCCATATTCTTTAGGTCCCTCTGATGCAGCAGCTGTTAGCCAGTGTTACAGAATCAGCACTGATGGATGCGGTTCATTGGGTAAAATCATTGTCTTGACAACTGATGTTTCGCTTCCTGCTGTCCTAGGGCTTTCTTAGTGTCACTTCAACAACAATTTTAAGACTGGATAAACTGTTTAAGGCTAAATGTGGTTGCTGCTTTTTTTTATTTTTAACAATATAATTTTAGGTCGACATTTTGACAGCTGAGTTGCAGAAAGAATGAATAAATTACAGCCATTCACACCTGCCATTTAGTAAATTTCTTTTTTAATGACATATAGCCAGTTAATATGCCAATAACATAAATTTTCACATGCATGCAGTGCGTTCAAGAATAAATTCACCGCCACGTTTAGCCTGCTGACAGTCACATAGGTTGGTTAGAGAGTAATAGGGAACTGTCATTTTGAGAATAATGTGCTAATTGCTGGTGACGAGAGGCCATGGACAATGGTGGCACATTGGAAGTTTTGACTATGTGTTGACCAATTGGTAACTGCTTTAAAGAGGACACAGAAGAGCCTGTTGTAGAAGAGTGAAAGGCTGCAAAGAGACCATGAGAACTGTTATCATTTGAGCTACCTAACTGTTCACATCTTAATTAGCAGCCTTGGACTCTAGGATAAGTTTCACAGCAAATACTTGCAGCCTTTGAGAGGAAAATACACATAATACAAACCAGGAAGAAAGAGGCTTTTCCTCCATTTCTTAGCATGGTAGCATAAATGAAACATCACTTCCCGATGTTGTGATCTTCCGCATCAACCAATAAATCAAAAGAATTAAGAAAGTTTCTTTCCCAAATGTAGATTGTGTCTAGCAATGTAAGTTCTGCAATCAACTCCAAATTCAGCAATACCCCAAATAAACTGGAACTGAAAAGGCTGCTGCAAAATGTTTGCTCCCATAAAAATAAAGGAAACGCGAAACTTTATGTTCAGATGTAGTATGTGAGAGTGTGCAAACTGTTAAGAACAAAGCATGAAGTCAACACTTTTCCATGACCAGCTATTCTGTAGAAATGGCCAAGTGGAACTCCTAGCAGCAGTGAGATTTTCTACAGCTCTGACAAGGTTAGCTTTCAGGGCGTTTGCATGAAGTTTTGGCACTTAGGAAGTTTTAATAGGTGATTTTTTTTTTTTTTTTTTGTTACACATTTACAACTTGTTTGTCAAGGATTTTATTATGAGAAAATTATTTTTCTCATTACTTTGTATTTTAAAAAGCTTTTTCAGCATCTCTATAGTGCTTTGATAAATATGTGAGGCAGGAAGATACTCATCTCAATTCTAAATAATTGGGATTTTATATTGTAATTCCATTTGTTTCTGCAAATATTTTACAATTGTGATTCACTGGGGATAAATTTCTACTAACCTGTTTTTTATTATCTCATTTTATACTACACCTTTTTTAATATAACACCTGCTGTGCTATTGTCATTCCAATAACTGTCTCTCGTTTTTCCCCATTGGCTTCTCAAGCAGCTTTAATACAAATGATTTTCCTTTTGGTGGGTTCTTTTTCTGATAGTGAGGGATAATCTTGGGAGATCTGTACCCAGGAGGAGAGCACCAGAAGCAAAGCATTCACTGTGGAGGTTTAAAGGTAACAGATCAACACGAGTGACGGTTTTCCAGTAGTGGACTCTAATTAAAGCTCAGAAAGTGTATGGACTTTCTGTCGGTGCTGGGTTCACTCAGCTTCGATCAGGTGAGAGACACAAAGCACAAGAGGTGAACAGGCACAAACGAAGGGTTTTGAAGGACAGATCTTGAGACTTTGGTTATGTGTTTTATTACATTTGATTGGTATGGTAATTGTTCATGGCTTTCCTGATTAGAGATAAGTGTTCTGTAGGAAACTGGCTAAAATCACTTATGAACGAGCGGCTGATAACCCTGAAACGCTTGAATGTTACCTTTGATTTTGGAACATTTGGTGAGCATGGCCCCCACCTTCCATCACGGTGTCTGACTGCTCTCAGTCAAACTAAACCTGCCAAAAAAGGTGTTTTCCCACAGCTGGAGACATCTGATTTTGAAAAGGTGATGAGCCATGAGCACTTACATGGTGACTGCATGATTAAATGCTGCTTTTAATGTACTTATTGTTAGTGCTATTTCAAACCACCAGTTAGTGATATCTAAGGTATAGTCCTGAGCACCTCTGAATTTCATTAAGAATGTGGCATCCAGCGGGGTTATTTAACTGGACATACCTTTTGTGATTTTCCTTTGTTAAGAAAAAGTATTCTTAAGAAAATTCATATAGAAGTGCAAATGAGAAAATGGAGCTCAAATCCAGCTATGTTGTTTTCACTGAAAATGCGTCATTACCTTGATCTCTCCAGTCTCCAGCTGATCATTAAATCTTTTTGAAATCTTCGTGCTTTATTTTCAGCTTGATGATAAGTTATGATACCCTTAATGGGTACTTGTTCATCGCTGTTATTTCTCCTGCTTTAGCTGAAGAAATGGGGATAAGAGATGCTATCAGACTGTGATCTTTAAAATAGATGTGCATTTCTTTTGTTTTGGTCTCGGTTTCTTTGGTAAAGTAAACGTTAGAGTTATCTCATACTTATGTATAAGCTATTTATACTTTTGGTGAGTTTATTACAAAGAGCATTTAGGTCTAATATAGCTGTAGTTCTGAATCAGGTCTTGGTTTCTGACAGTTGATACAGGGTCTCCCTCATACTAGGTCACCTTCATTGACCTCTATCTTCCTAGTATAGACACATTTTATTTTTGGAATACAACAAATGGAAAGATATTGCTAGAATTTCTAAGTGGTGTTTTAAAAGTTTAAAGGAAAAACTTGCAGAATTCATGTAGTTATTAAGTGTGTCCCTCAGAAAAATCTGAAGAACCCCAAAATAAACTATGACATTAAAGGAAAACATGTTCCTGGCTATTTTCATCTTTTATACTTTTTTGTAACCAAAGCCTTATTCCTATCAACACACCACCATGGGAACCTCATTTGATATCAGTGAGAATTGTTCCTGTAAACTGTCTATAGAGAACAAGTCCCACTGACTGCCTTTAGAACTGGACGTGTTGTCAAAAGCAGCAAGGTTGGGAAACCCAATACATGGTGCGTTAGAGAGTTTGCCTTTCTAAGGGAAGGTTCAGGTGTGAAAATCCAGCTTTTTGAAATTATTTCAGATGGGCCAATTGGCAAGTCAAGGTATCGTTACTTCCTCCTTCAGATTTCTTACTATTTAGTTAGAACAAATCTTTGAAATATATAATTCATTCAATTATACTGGATACTATGCAACTGCGTACATTTTTTGCCATGTTATTCAAAGTGCAGGTTGTAGTTATTTTTCATTTATTTACCTTTTGAGTTGACTATTGTCAACTATTAAAAAAAATAACTTAGAGTCTACACACTGTTTTACAGCCCGCCATGTGTATTGTCCTTATATATGTTGCCTGTATTTTACAAATGGGGAACCATAACAATATTGGAAAAGATTATATGGGTTTTTGAGGTCATGCTGGATGTTTGGCAGAATTGCAAAGATCCCCTCGTTCCCATTTCAATGCTATGTTTAGCTCAAGACTATCGTTTTTACTTTTGTTCTGTCTTTATTTGTCAGATAAGAGCTGCTCTGATCATACTCACTGTGAAGAGAACTTCACTGAACTGTACCTTTTTGGAGAAAAAAAAAATTGCCCAATATATTTAAATCTTGTGTTATTTGTTTTTAAGATTGAAATCCCTGTTTTCTTTAGCTTCTTCCCTTAGGCAGTCAACACGTTGCTGTGATAAATATTGTATTGCTTTTAATGCTAATCATTGTTGATTCATGGTAGATGTGAGAGCAAGTTGTAAAAGGATATCCCTGATGATAATAAACAAAAAGCATTAAAAAGCATCATAAACAAATAAATACTTAAGCAGATGCTTTTCAGTGCCCAGCTAAAACTATTATAAATTAAGAATGTGCTTATCTGTTTTGCCACGCTTACACTGTATTCAAAGAAGCTGGCTTTGGTGAATCCTAACGAGAAATACGATCCGACATGGATGAATCCAAAAGTCCATCCCTCTTTCTGTACCTCTGATTTCTGTCATCAATCAAAAGCAGAATTTTGAAGAGTAAATTGATAACTTACTTGGCATTTCACTTTTGTGATGGAATTTCTTTTGGTTTTATTGTGTGTTTTAGTGAACCATTTCAAAGTCGTGTGCCTTTCTTAGGGTTCTGTTCCCAGTGTAGTGAATGCAGGAGCACTCCACTCTGATGTAAATATTGATGCTGTTGCGAGCTGTTGGTGATATCAGCTGAATATTTGGCTCTTATTTTGTACTAATCAAGAGTTATACAGAAAACATAGATTGCTCTAAGAGAGTATAAGCTTACCACAAGAAAAATCCACTGTTTACTTGTACTTTTGTTTCTGTTTTTCACCTTTCTAATGGAATACTTTGAGGAAAAGGGATAGGGGCCATCCATGTGCTCTAGATGTCAAATGACTGGCAGAGAGGAATGTTTCCCATGCAGAGTTATGGACGGAGGGCTTCCTTCCGACCATCACTTCTGCAATCTTTACACGTAGAGCTCTGTAGGTTGCAGTCGTTCTTCACTCTTATTGTCATTCCTTTGAAAACAGTGGAGCTGGGCTAGTGCAAGGCTTTGAGAATACGTGATGACACTTTGCCTGCTGATGCTGGTATTCAGTGTTCTCTCAGGTCCCTCTCTTCTGAATTTTGAGACATTTGAAAGATACCATTGTGACATTTTTAATCACAGACAGTCCTCTTGGTGGAACTCTTTTTTTGCTACTGTTATTACAGTCTGTTTTCAAATAAATGCTGTTGATTGACAATCTGTATTCTTTTTGATAGAATGATTTCATTTTCCTTCAAGCACAGTTTATTATGGCATTGAAATTATAGCACTTTTTTTTTAGAAATTAACTTCTTGCTGTATGCTTTCAAGTTTGCATAGTGTCTTTATCCCATAAGGTACTAAGGGCAAAATATTAACTTTTTTACAATGCCCCCTGGATGTGCTAGCAAGTCCTGGAGAGACCCCAGGACGAAATACGTGATGTTTAAATTGGAACAAAACTTTTATTTACAATCTACCTCCCACTGAGTCACCTTTGAGTGATGGCTGTACTACCTCATCAGGAACATGTACCACGGGTGAATGTACCTCCCTCACCAGGAATCTGTGAATATTAATTACAAATGCATGACACAGGGGACACAATACTCTGGTGTCACTGCTTCCTGTGGACCAGCTAGATCTCAACGACCTCGGTGGAAATATTTCCATGGGTTTGGGTTAGAGTTGGAGCAAAGCATGAAGGGAGTGCCCTCCCTGCTGTGGAGAGCCCAAGTCTTTGCAACAGCCTGTGGGGGCTTTTCCCAAATGTTGGTGTTTATGTCAGAGTAAAGGATTATTCTTATAAGGGGGAGGCGCATGTTCTGATCTAGTTTAGTAAAATCCCCCATAACGAGCTGCTGAGAGCAGTTCACTGCGTACCAGTGGAAATGTGTATGGCCCTAAGAGAGAAACCGGTGTCTGGCACTTTGATGTGAAGATAACAAGCTGCATGAATATTAAAAAAAGCGCTTTTTACTGGTTTAGCGGGAAGGCAAGAGTGAGATTGTCTGCTCATGAGAATAGCTCTTGTTTGCAAGGGGATGTATGCAGTGCCTCTTAAAAGTAATACCTTCCGATTTCTCTCTATTTCCTCTCTCGCTTTGCTTTTTCTTCCTTACTTTATTGATCTGATGTGCTTTTGTCCAAATTGATCCCTGAGGTTATAGATCAGCCCTTTAAAAAATCTCCTTGATAAATGTGGAAACTGGGAATACTCTTTACAGCAAGTATTTGGTGAGTTTGTCTGCTTGCAGTGTGTGCAAAAGTTGTAGAGGTGCAATTTGAAGCTGATCTTCAAAATATCTCATCACACCGTGGGAGTGAACTGCTCTAAAGCAGCCAGCACAAGAGCTGCTCACCTGATGCTGGGCAACCAGTCAGCAAGGCAGAACAGCCGCCTTCATACCTGGAATTTACCATTTCAAAGCTTCATGTACTAAATAGTGATTGTGGAACAGTGTATTAATTAGAGAAATTTCTGATGTTTTCTCAGTACTAGAAGATTCATAAAAATCTTTTTTTTTGACGTTTGATATTTCCAAAAAATTATTTAGCAAGATAACTTAGAAAATTAAAAAGTTGTTAGTGTAGCTCAAATGTTATTAACACCTTAATATGTAATTTCTGTGCTGTTTTCTCATAAGTTATGGCTATTTTGTGCATGTTTCAGATGAAGCTGTTGCACCCCCAGACACCCATTCATATTACCAAGCTGACTGGCCCGTTACCTTCACGCCAACTGAAATAAGCTTTTGTCTTCAACCAGCCTTTTCATAAACTGATCGATTCATTCCCAAGTAAGGATTTGTGTGATTCATCAGCTTATCTCGCTAGTGAATATTTGTTGCCTGTAACCTCTTGGTGCCACAGAGAGTGCCCAGGTTGAGTGTTTTGTTCCCCAGACGTCATATTGTTCCATTCTTGCCAGAGAAGAGTATTTTGCCGGTGAGCTGTGCTTAGTTTTTTGCTCCAGGCTATTTATTCCTTCAAAATAGTACATAAATAAAATATTTGTTCACGCTTCTCTCTTGAGCGAAGCATGCAGAAGAAAATCTTTACTCACTTGTGCAGAAAGTGATATCTATTGCAAAGAGTAAATCCTCATTTTCATATTTAATGAAGCCATAATCAATGGTAATGGATGAAGATTGCATTAAAGAAATCTTAATGTTCGTCTCAAGGGAAAGTAATTTTACTGGAAACAAGCTAGTTAATCAGCCTCGGAAAAACTCTGTGTGTTTTATTATACCGGCAGGTTTTCCAAGGACAAGTCAGAAATGAGGGGGAAAAAAAAAAAAAAGATGGGTTTTCATCTTCTGGAATGTATCACATACTGCGTTATGTAGATTTTCTCTCTGAAACCCAGAGCACCAGTCTCCTTGTTCAAGTTTACAAACAAAAAAGGCTGACATTAGTAAAATATTTATTTCTGCTCTGTACTCTGTGTGATTTTCATGCAGATGCAGTTACATTTCCCATTAAATGAGCCAAACAGGGAGGGTACAAAGGAGCAATAGCCAGTCGAATATTTCCCTCAGCCTGTGTTGTATATTTACGTCAAGATTTAACTTCGGGGGGGTATCCGCAGAAACTCCCTAGAGGGTTGCGCAGCATGATGCTCGTGTGCGAACCAAATCTTCATTGCAGAGGGGAGATGCAGGTCAGCAATTTGGTGTGATCTGGTTGGCAGAGCACCAGCCGCTCCCTTCACACCGCTGCGTGACTGGAGGGCTCATGCTGAGAAGAACTGCCTGCATCGCAAGCCGGGTTGGAAGAGTCTTGCAGTCAAACACTCTTTCTTCTGTCTGGATTTGGGCTGCCAATTGCAGCACAAGCATGCGATTATTTAGCCTGAACCAGAAACCTTCAGAAGTTATTTTACTACTGAGATTCCACCATATGGAATGAGCGCAGATTATTTATTGTACCTGGCTCACAGCTGAAGGACAGGACAGGTTGGCTAAAGATTTCAGAACAGACCTCTTTCGCACATAGTAGAGTGTGGTTGTGATGGTCTAAGAGTACGAGTGGTGTGTGTTTGTAAGGGAAAATCATTGTCCAGCAGAATTGGAAACAAATGATTACCTTTGGGGCTCCAAAGCCTTTTGAAAGGTATTCTTGATGTAAGAGAGGTCTGCCTGAAAGCACTTCTGTTTTGTCTGAGTTATATTATTTAATCAGTTAATACTGGTTTCCTGCAAAGAAAGTTGATTTGTTCGCTTTGGAATTCAATGGGAATTTCAGTTGCCATTGAGGGGTCCTACAGAGGACCTCTTAAGGTAGAAAAGTTACCCAGACTTGGATTCAGAGTTCAGTGAATTTAACAGCCAGTCTCCTCTCTGGAAGAGTTATCACCGTCACTACCAGTACGAGGAATGTTTTGATGGTGTAAGCAGGTAACACAGACGTGGAATGCCGCAAGAGCAACCGATGGGGCACCTGGCTGCACGGACGTTGCTTTTGAAAAGCTTTGCTTGTTCCTTTAACTGGGGAAATGCAAAGACATCATTCCATCATTCCTGAAAGACCTTTACTATGTTTGATATAGCTGAGAATCAAGTCCATTTTTTCTGTCTTTGGAAGAAAAGCTGAATCAGCCTTTTCAGTTGATGTGTTTGGAATGAGCCTCATTTCTTCTACACATTTCTTGGAGCAGTTTGCATTATGTATACATAAGGAGAATACATTGTTTTACAGTTTTGTAATTAAAATGCAGCTGAAAATCATTGATCTGAAAAGAAGAGTACAGAGGAAAAAAAAGCATTGCTTGTGGTTTCAAGTAGAAGCTGGGAATAAAGCACAATCTATACTGTGCTGTGGGGCTGCCCCATTTCTAGTGGGTCTCGGTATTTATAAATGCACAACCTATTGGTCACTGCTGCGTGCTCTAGAGGGGTAGAAGGGAGGAAAGGAAAATCAGCAAAAATAGTTTATAGGAAATGCCTTTAAAAGGAAATATTAATTCCCCACATACGCAACCTGGGGAGAATGAGAAAGTAACAGCATAATGACATCGACTTCATCTTGATGATCTAATTGGTTTTCTGATGCTCTCATTTCTATGATTCATTTTAAGAAGTCTTTTCAAGCTTGTGTAGTTGTGAAATAAATAGAACAAATTGAAAATATGGAAACTAAATAAATAATGATCTGCTCATCATGTTAATATTACTGCTGTCAGCAGTAGTAACATTTATTTAACAATTCTTCTGTATTAATATGAATGTATGTATACTAAAATTTAGTCTATCTTTCAAAGAACTTGGTCCTATGTCAGCATGTCTCCTGTCATCCTCCATTCGGAGAAAGACTTTGACATAGCAGAAGTGTCTCTGTCCTGGAAATATTTATGTGGACAGTACTTGGTACCACCTTGCTTACTGATGTGGATTTAAATTTAGGACCTTAAAATTCTATGATTACTTCACATTTGAAGAAGGTTGGAATCTGCCAATGCAATGCCTTCTCACTATATCCAAGGGCAGGAAAGGTGACGACAGTTTTGTTTTATGTTGGTCTTGGGTTGTATCATTTCAGGAGGTCTGTATTTCCTTCCAAAACCCCTGGCCTACCCTCCCTGCATAGGCTGTACATAGCAAAGTGCAGTAGTACAACAGGAGAGCAGTGCCCAGTTGTGCAGTACATTAAAGGGCAGCGATTGATAAAGCACTGTGACTCTGCACACCCCTTGAATTGATCACCATCAACAGCTTTTCATTCACTCCTTTTCTGTGTGACAAAAACTGCGCAAGGATGAATAATTTTGGCTTTCAGAATCAACAGTAATAGATTTCCTAGACTGTCTTTTTAAGTTTCCCTGCTCATATTTCCACTTAGTTTCATCTGTCTCGAGCATATTTCTGCAGCACCCTCTGACTCTTAACATAGGAGGCCTTGGGCATGAGTACGAGAGCTCTTCTTGCTGCTAGCTCAGCGCTAATCGTACTCGCTTTACCCACCGTCTCTGTCAAGGCAGCGCTGTGGCTGTTAGGGCACTGAATCTGAAGGACATCTCCGTGTCAGCATCTTTTCCTGGGATATTGCCATCACGAGGATTCTTGGTGGTCTCAGAGATCCCTCACTTCTACCACAACTCTAGGGTTCAAACAGCCATTTTCCACGTGATTTCCTCCATTGTCAGTGAGTAAATAATATCTCATATGGATGAGGGAAGGATAATGGGCAAATCTTTCGCTGTCTTGTAGCAGCAGGTGTGATGCTGTGCCCAAGCCTGAACATCACGACACTGAGTAAGAGTCAACCCTGGAGCCAGATGGGTAATAGCTTTTGTTAGCAGCACAAGTTAGTGAAGTAGTTGCTAGGGTCACGCTCCGCATACACTGCTGCTGAGGGTGAAACTAATTGGATGCCTTTCTGTTCAACATCCTTTCGTCTGCTCCATTGAGGAGAGGAAGCACAGAGATTGCAAACGAGTCACTTCCACAGTTTCAGCCAGTCTAAACAACATTTAAAGGTGGTTGGTCATAAGGATAAGTATCTACCTCTCATGAAAACTCTCACTTGCTCTATTACAAAAGCATAAATCTCTTACTGATTATATGGATTCTCCTTAAAGGAAGGAATTAAATAGTTTTCTCTTTTGGCAGGATGCCAGGGATATTTGTACTGCAAGTCCTCATTTTGTGCTTTAAAAAAGTGTTTCATTACTGAGTGCAGAACTTTTTATATTGCTGTAGGGAATTCACTGATCAGGAAAACATTCCAAAATATCATAAAGGAAAATTAGACTTCCAAGAGATTATGCAAATGAAGCTGTTTTCTTACAGAGGGAGAGGGATCTTTAAATCTTCTTTTGTTTAGGTTTGGTATGTTTGCCTACATGAAACAAACTGGAGAAATCAGAATTTTTTCAGCTTTCTTTAAATTCTACTGCTGGTTGCTATTCTGTAATTACTTCTCTGTTACTGGGTTTGGGAATTGAAACTTTAAATGGAAATTTTACTTATGATACTTTCTAAAGTGTCTCTGAATGTAAAAGTCAATATCTTACATTTTACAGTTATAGCTGTTTGCTTTACGCATTTTTCTAATATTCTAATTAAATAAACCTTGTAAAGAATCAATATAAAGAGTTTTGTACAGTAGAGTTGCAAAAATATAGCCTTTTTGAATAACAGGTATATTTATTGTAATGTCCCATTTCAGTTTCCAGGGATTTTAAGGAAAACATTTTCAGAAATGATGTTTTGTTCCTTACTTTTTGGTCATTACTTTTCAAAAGCATATGTATTTTTAATTTCCCTAGTTGGCTAATCGGGTAAGAGATCAGGTCATGACCAGTGCCTTCGGGTGAAGATTATATTTCTGCTTCAGAAAACAAAATCACAAGGACCTGAATTTCTCAGAAATTTGATGGACTGTGTATTCTTCCATCTTTAAGCTTGCTGGAGCAAAACTCTATCAATAGGTCAGTGCGTCAATAGTGAAAAGCTCTGGTGCCTTACTGGTAACCTATGTGAAATTAATTTGAGGTCCCAGTCTAGTTCCCAAAGTCTGCATCAGAAGGAGTAATAATAACAAAAAAAAGTCATTTGGAATCAATATTCATCAGAGTAGTTGAAGACTCTGTGTGCCACGGGTGATACCTTTAAGGCAACCTGTCCAGAGCACTGTTGGCGTGTATCAAAAGAGCATGAAAGGAGAGCTTGAGTGTTACCTTCCAGTTCCATAATGGTTTTTCCCATCGCTGAACTAATGTTTTCTGTTATCGGCAATCGAGTACTGAATAAGTGCCTGAAATAAGAAAAACAGAAAAGGAAACGTATTGCACTTCGTAGCAAGAACGAGCACTGGGGCAGGTACATTCTTCTGTAGGGCCGTGTGAGTTTATGGGATGAGGGAGCTGTTGAGCAGCTTAGAGATGCACAAGCAGCAGGGCCCATGGGCAGGACATCGGCTACAGCAGCCAAGGGCTGGTACTAAGCTGCTTATTTCATCAGGGAGTTTTTTGGTGGTGCTTAAGTCAAGCCAAATCAATGTGGATAGCTCAGCAGGTGAAAATGTCAGTGAAAGGAACGGGAGTTTGAAACTCATTTGCACTGTTATCATGTAAAAGTAACTTCCTTAAAATATACTTATTACTTTTCCTTGTATCTATATACCAAGTGTATGTGTGTGTTTATATAATATATAAAATTTACTACATTACATATTTAGATAATACTATTTGAAATGAAATTATGTCAAAGAAAAGCACACAGGCAGTTATAATTGTACATATATTAGAATATATCTCTTTGGTTCAGAGCAGTACATTTAATAGATTGCAGTTTTCAGAATGTATGTACAGTTAGTTCTTAAAGCATTCATTTGTTTTTATGTGCCCATAATGCTCCAGTACTTTTATTCATAGTGTCATTTCAATATCGCGAAGTCAAAACTCACAAAAAATTACCACATACCCAGTATCGGTGTCTCCGCATGCAGTAGCTAGGACAGAAGATAAAATGCAAGTACTTCATAAAGTTTGCCTGGAAAATTGAAAGTCATAATTTATACTATCTTTCTATATAAATGCCTTATAAATGGTTAACCGGTTTTGAGTAAATCTTTCATAAACGTTTAATTGAGGGTCACTGGGCTGATCTTAATTACAGCTTATAAACATCTGTAGCATGCTTAATTTATAATCTAATTTGTAGATACGTACATAGATCTCACTGCTTTAGAAACACGCACACAGCTAGAGAATGAAAAGATTTCTTAACTGCTTTTTGCTAGTTGCTTGCCAGCTACTGTACACTGGTGCCACTCTGTAGCATTTCCATTCGGATCCAGATGACACGATGTCTTCATGATGTCCTGCACTGAACAGCTCAGAGGAGGTTTTACCCAGTGCCCCAGACCTTGGCACGCTGCTGAACAAAGCATTAGTTTAAAGAGAAGATTTTTGAAATCAACTGTCAGTACATCCAATTACGTTGAATTACTCATGATGTAACTTCTATTCAGTACACAGCAATGTTATTGTTTTGAAGTGTCGGTATGTGGGGCTCAGGTAAATGCAGTAAAGGCATAACTGATATGCCAACAGAACATTTATCATTTTACCTTCTGTATGTAAATGTGGTAAAACCTCTCTGAAATTAGTGTAACTAGGTCGTTTTGCAAGTGGGCTATAGCCGAATGATATTATGAACTACTGCTAAGAGTGCTAAATTGGCATAAAAACTTCAGTGGTGCTTTTCTGCAGCTTCTACTACCTACTAATTTTGCAAAACAAAGCCCTGATTTATGGACAAAGTCTAAACGGAATAGCAGCACCGTTAATTTTATCTAGTACAGAACCCAGGTGTGAATGTTGCTTCTAGCAAATATTCCTTCCTCCCCCAGCACCACCAGCAGATTCCCAGCCAAGGGTGGGGTGAGGAAGAGGGTTTTCAGGCCCCGGGTGAACCTGTTGCGGTGGGGTACAGGCAGCTCGGTTATGCAGCTGGCGAGTGCTGTACATTATCTCTGTATGCAAACTGCCAGCCTCAAGGATAGAAATGCTCTAGCACTATCGCTTGCCATCAAAATAACCAGTTTGCAATTGTTGTTGTTCATGAACAAAAGCAGCTTTCTTCCTGAGTGGAGAGTCTGGAGGACACTTGGCAGTTCTTGAGAACGTTGGGGCTGAGTGAAGTCGGTCAGCCTGCAGCGCGCTTTGCACCGGACCGGTGTCTGGGAGCCTCTGCTTTCACTGAGGGAAGTTTAACAACTCCCATTTCATTGTTGCTGTTGTGTTTGATTCCAGCAAATGAAGTACCGGTTAGCAGACTACACCATTTCATGGTACACGAAACTGAGAGAATGGCACGCTGTGAAAGCAGTAATGCCATGCACAAGTCGTTTATTTGTAACATGCAAAAACTGTGTGGAACATTAGAGGAGACTTTTCATTCTGGGATTTTTTTAACAAGAGATCTGAATGCATCTAGAAGTCTTGAGTGCATCTTAGCCTCAAACAATGCTCACTTCAAGGGCAGAAAATATGCCTGGTATTCAGTATAGAGAAATAAGTGTTTCTCTACAAAGTCTTAGTCTGTATTATTGAAGTCTTAATATGTATTATTAAATATATTCTGTTTGGGGCAAGTATTTATGTATATTTTAATATAAATGAAGTTTTGTTAACCAGGGAAAGTCTGAAGACTTCAGAAAATGTATACAGAAGAAATCGTATGCCTGATACCTTTAGAGCTTAATATCTTTGGAAACATTACACCCTTAGCACCATGCAAAAGCCTGGGGTACTAGCACCTGCATCTCAGTG
Organism: Bucorvus abyssinicus; assembly: GCA_009769605.1. Taxonomy (NCBI): domain Eukaryota; kingdom Metazoa; phylum Chordata; class Aves; order Bucerotiformes; family Bucorvidae; genus Bucorvus; species Bucorvus abyssinicus. Next base: position 18,050,757 of record CM020040.1, read on the forward strand.
CTTTTGACAACATACCTATTTGTCACTAGTTGTGTAGTTTTAAAAGTCAATGTATACTTGCATATATGTGTATTTGACTGTTCTCTTTATTTTTTTAAACTTTATTGATATTGAGTCATTAACAGCGTAACTAGGAATTTGCCTTAGAAAATTATCCATTTAGTTTAATCCTTACTTGCGCTGCGTCAACAGATACATTTAGTGCGAAGATCATCGTTATCCGATCTGGTTGTTATAGCCGTAGAAAGTACAATATGCTTAAGAGAATGCTACTGGAGTTAGTATCCATGGGTTACTTCATGAGCGGTGTGCAAGGGAATGAAATGACCAACTGGTCTCTTCAAGTAGTACCTTTGAATAAAAAGCTGAGTGAATTCCCTGCCCAAAAGAGTTTGCAGCCATTTAATGCGTGTAGTAAAACTGCAGAATAACTTCATTTGACATTGATACATGTCATTGGAATAGCTGCCTCCTCTTGGACTTTCAAGATCTGTCATGACTGTATGATTTAAACTGATTTTCCAAATATGACATCTAATCCATAGATATAAATCATTGTGGCTCGGTCATAACTGTCACAGATATTTTGCTGTAGGTAAACAGATAAAAAATAATTATAATTTAGAGATATCAAAGCTGATAAGTTATTGGGGACTTTTGTGGGGTGTTTTTGTTTTCATTAGCAGGTGTTAACTTTGAGGGGGGATTGGAAGTTATTGGTCTTGCCGAAAGTCAAGGAATTTACACTATAGCTGTAGTAGGGATTCTGTGGGCCTCTTCCCTTGAGTTTATATAAATATCATGTGTAATAATATACTGATGATCTCATCCAGTTGTGAAGTGTATGGTAGTGTCAGGGAAAGATATTAGCAGACATCTCAGAGACAAAAACTGTGACTCAGTGCTGACCTTGACTCCGCTGACGAGCAGGAAGATTTACAGCTCACATCCGTACAAAGTAGGATTTCATATAAGTCAGTGGAAAAACAAATGAATAAATCACAGAAGCACAAGGGTTATAAGGTAGAATGTTTCTTACTTGATTTTTCTAACTGAAGTTTTGCATGGAAGAAATCCACTCAACTCTTAGAGATATATCCTGAAGGTTGCTATCTTTTGAAATTTTCATTCTTCCGTATATCTTGCGCCAGAGCTCCATTCAAAATTGTCAAAGAGCTGAGGCAAGGGGAAGCTTTATGCATGAATTTGGCAAATTGTGTTCACAGTTTGCTTTTAAACTTGGTGGTGTGTTGCTATTGACATTTTCAACACTGGAAATTGAGGGCAAAAGTCAACAGGGAACCCAAGACAGAGCTGCTTCTGTCTGCTACCAAGTCCCATTTGCTTTTCCATTTACTTCTGATAGGGAAAGAAGATGGGTGGAACGGACATTCACCTTCCATGGCTCCATTCCGTGCATCCTTTACACAGGCCAAGCCCACCTTCTTCCCAAGAGACAGTATTTCATTGAAGTCCTGAGTTTGAAAAGTAAAAAGGAAATGAAAAGCTCAGATGTTATTCTTTATGTGCCTGATATATGCCATTGAATACAATAGGACTGAACTACCAGTGTGTGTTTGATGTCCTTGCCTGCAAAAACTGTCCTAACTGAAATCAGAGGTTAGCTCTGGGACAGAAAATGATCTTCCACTTTGCGCAAGAGCAGGTCCAGAGATAACTAAACCGGCTGGTTGTAGAACGCTGTCCGTTTCTGGTGGCCTTCAGCCCCGAGGGCGGTCTATAAGTCTGCCTTCCTACAGTTTAGGGCTCAGCCAGACATGTACAGCACAACAGGGGAAAACAGGAGGAGTAGTCACAACGGATACCCAGATACAGCTTCATCCGTTTGTGCTCCAGAGTGCCCCACACTTGATCCGTCTCCACTCCGAAGACAATGTTGCCAGGTTCATATGAAGTTCTCTGTAAGATGAGAAGCTCATCTTCAGTGTTAAGTGTGTTCAAGTTGAGGGCTGTATAAAAGTACTTTGTGGAAAGTACATTTTAAACCTGTTCCTGGGTCTTCCTTCCCCATACAGTATAGCACTGACTGACGCTTGTTTTCTTTAGGCCTAAAAAAAAAATGCGTATTTATAAATATGCTTGACCAAGCCTGTGAGTTAATGACTCTATATTTGCACACAACTTTGCAAATCTTTTATGATCTCTAAGTATCCAACTACTGACAGTGATATATCGTGAGTTGTTCTGTGCTTAATTATTAATTTTACATTACGGAGTGCCACAGTCAATATTTAGATGTTTTATGACATACAGTCTTTTCCATACCCATATTTTCTCTGCAGGGACATAACGTAGTCCTTTCAATACTAAATCAATAACACACAACGTTAAAATAACTTGATTTGTTGCTTAAGGTCCTTTCCTAACATGATGCATCAGTTCTAAGGGAGTAAGAACAGTGATCTCATGGCCCGCGGTTAACCCTTGCAGAGCTCTGCTTTTTAAAGGTCAAGTGTCAGCGCAGGCTGTAAAGCTGTCCAGCACGGAGCTGGGGCACGCCTTTAATGCACTCCTTCCAACCTTTTTTCCCTTCAGCCGTAAGTAGTCATGAAGTCGGAAAGAGAAAGTCTTTGGAGTGCGTGATAATAGAACAGAAGTACAGAAGAAACATTTCATTCTAACCCTCCTTTCCATATCTGCAGCGATGGGCAGAATTAATAGGAGTGGTATCGCCTATTTTAAACACCTGAGAGATTGATATCTTTTCTGAGTTGTATTTCCTCCAGAATTAATCGCTTCTGAAGACGCTTCATCACACCTTTCTTAAATTTTTTATCTTAGGATGGGATGAACAGCATCCAAAATTGCCAGTCCCTCTCCCGTGACTATTAAGGAACTTAAAAGACGAGATGTCTGAGCCTAAAATGGTTATAACTGAGTGAAATTAATCACTCAGTTACAACTTTTGTAATCCTAAACTTGCTGAACTTAGTGACTTAATTAATGACTAAATTCAGGAAAGAGTACAAAGGCCTCGAATGAAAATGTACTCCACGCTCCAAAGTGTATCCTTGTTACCTACATGGAGAGAGGTTTTGAAACCTCTGATTTATAAGATAGTTTCAAAGACCTGCTTTAAAATCATAGAGCATACTCTTCCAGCTTCTGAATCATTTATTCAATTCAGCTATCAGTGGCTTTAAAATACAATTTAAACAAAAGGGGGATTTTGAGTAGGGCTGCAAAGACTTCTATATGCAGATGTTTCAGGCTCAAGACAGAGAAAAGGCTGCAAAATGTTCCATCTTCTGTTATTCTAGACTGCTATAAGGAAACGAGTTGTTGCTATGGACTTGATTTAAAGGCTGACCAGTTCAAATTGTAGGTTTCCAGAATAACTGACTGTGTTTATTGTGGACCCCTTTACTGTGGGAAGCTATTGAACTGGGTTCAAAGGAATGGGGCGGGGGGAAGGAGAACAAATCCTTTTTGAGGGGAAGGCTATCTTTCCAAGGCATGCCTTCTGATCCTCTGCAAGGATTTGTTCAGTACTGATTTGAGACCTTACAATTGACTATTCCACTTCTGTTTGTAGTTTTAACAGGAATTACTATATCTTTGACATGATTGATCTAGAGAAGTGTAATGACTTAAAGTATTTCTCTGGATGAGGAACAAGTAGTTGCCTAATTCAATTATTGGGTCTAGCAGTTTCGAAGTTTATTGTGAAATATTGTCTGGGTAGGATGAATTTTAATAACTTCAACAGAACAGGCACTGGGAGACCAACCAAAATAATTTATCCAGAAGTTCATCTGCAGGAGAGGGGAAAGAAAAACAAAACTCACCTAAAAGCATCCTGTATTAAGACAGAAACACTTCTCCCTCAGATAAAAACTTTCAGATGTTTAGCAGATCAAGTAGCTGGGACTCGACTATGAAATCAATGCAGATAGAATGATACATTAGAATAAGTGTTCCTACAGATGAAGCTAGGAACTATGTAAGAATATTTACCTCTTCATTATGAGGTCTGATTCTTCTTTGCTTAACGCTACTTTTGTAATAGATTAATGGATTAATTTTGGATTGATGTGGCTGGTGAGAATCACAGTGACAGAATCACGGATGACAAGGATGGGTGTTTTAGTATATCCCCACTTTGTAAGGTGAGGTTAGTGCACAGCCAGTTCAGAGGAGTTAAAGAGGCAAAGAATAAAGATGAGGAATTCCGCAGTGCGTGTTTGGTGTTTTGTCATTATCCTATAGCCATGTGAAAAAATTGATACTTGTGTACGTTGCTGGTAGCAAGAAGGGAAAGGGCCTGATATAGAAGAGGCACAAGGAAGGCACAGATCACCCTTTTGCTTTTCTCTTTCATTTCACGTAAACTGAAGTGAGAAATTAGGAAGGTAATAAAGGAATAAAGGCAATGTAACGCTGTGTATACCTAATACAGACCTTCAAGGTCATTCCTGTATTCCATAGCCTCACCAAATATAAATCTTTGCTTTAGGTAGTGCTGGGCTGATTTAGATCCACAGAAATTCTGGCCCGCTGTCTCAAAAAGCATTTCCAATCAGGGAAGATTGACCTTGTACTAAGTGATCTTATTAAAATGTAATATTATACCTTTTAATCAGGAAGGATGCCAGTGTACCTTTCTTGGACATAGAAAAATAGTCAAAAGTGATTTTTGTGAAGTAATGACGTGGTTTTGATTAAAGCCCACTGGGACAGGGGAGTGTAATTGCTGCCTTCCTTATATTTTTAAGAAGCCAGTCAATTCCCTTACAAAAGTGGGTAATTTAAAGAATGAGATCTTTCACCTATGAAGTGTGGCCCTGATCAAAAGACTATTGAAATCTGTGAAAACTTTACCACCCCTGAAAAATCTCTCCATTTTGTTGTTGTTCTTGAACAAGTCCTAACGCAGAGTATTTGTGCAGAGTATGTAGCTTGGGCTTCTTATTACCTGTTTCACACAGACTGAATTTTTACAGTGTTTTAAAAAAATAGACACTTTCTGTCAATACTTTTTTTTTCCTTTTGAAATAATTTGTTGTTGAAATGAAAGGAAAAGTATTCTTATCATTTCCTTTTCATTCTCAAAGTGTTATTAGATTTTAATATACTACTGATTTAAAACCTGTATTTGGCACCGATCTCTTTCATTTTTCACTAATTTTATTTAAGTAGTTTCACTCTCCTCCTTACAGATAGTCTTAGCTTAAGAAGAAAATACAACTGGCAAACATCTCTATGTTGGAGTCAATACTGACATGGGATTTCTCCCTTAGAAAATAAAAAAATAGGAGTTCAAAGTGTTACCGTGACTCTTTCTTAGCTGATGTATGCCCTCACAGTCCAGGGTCTCCAGTAGTCCATATTGATGGACCTGTTAAAACACACTGCTGCTTCCGCTCTCCCAGTCCACCCAAGCTTCTTTTCCAAAGGTACTGTGAAAGGGTTGAGGACTAGGACACGGCCAGGCCATTTACCTGGCTCCAAGAGCTGGTAAGTGCTGCTAGGTCTGCAAATTTGGAGCCTTTCCTGGGTTGATGAATAGCTGAATGTGAACTCTGTTCCCAGTGATGAGCTGTGATCTGTTTAATAAGGGCTAAGAGAAGTCTACACTTGTTCTTGTTGCCATTCCTGCAAATATTCAGAATATGAACTCTGCTTGACAGGGCTGGGTGGAGGTGAGGTGAAAGTGGCTCTGAAGAGAAAAACAGCCAGTTCTCTCCCAGAAGTTCAGGATGCAAATAATTGACAATCCTTTTTTACTAACCTAAGCCTCTGAAACATCTATTTTCTTTTCTTCAATTATCTTGATTAGAATGCCTCCCCAAATGCTTCCTTGCCCTAAAGGCAAGGAGAAACCAGATATTAAGTTATTTGGGGGGAGAAAGTTAAATGATTAATCTGATTTTGTCTGGTTTATTTTCCATCTTGAGTTTTAGGGAAAGCTTTCTACCACTTTGAAAAGGTAATTTCTCATGGGTATTTCTGGATATGAAACAGACATCAGGCTTTATATACCTGTATTACTTTAAAAATTGCTGTCTAATAGCAATTTGCATTGCTTTGGCCAGAACTGTAGCACCTGGATAAACAGGGAAGAGTTGAAGTACAGGAAACTGTTAAAGAAAAGGTAGAAAAAAGCTAAAAGAAAACACTTGGATTATAAAACAGACATAAGTTGTGAATATAGATTTTTAGTAAGCTCTCTGCTTGGCTGTTCTTGACTGTAAAGTTTGCATCTGCATTTAAACAGCTTGTATATGTCTGAAATGAAATTTGAATGATTGCAGGCAATTCCAATTTTGCATGGGAAGTGGGAGAACAGCATGGTGAATCATGTGAGTTGTGAGCATCTCCGACAAAATGTTTCAGCTGTCAAGCAGTTCAGATCAAAGGGCTGAGTGAATGAGCAAGGCAAGAGGTGTTGAGTCTCAGACTTTTAACCCCTGCTAGTTTTATAAAAGGTGAGGAAAGAGCTTAGCATCCTCCATCTCCACTGGTGCAGTGATGGTCTAGAGTTCAGCTGGCTGTTGAGGACATTGAGCTACCTCCCCTCAGGATCGGAGCTAGCTTTCTGGCAGGGGTTTCCCAAATGCACTTGTCATGGTGGTACGTTGCACAGAGATGGTGGAAATTTCTCCGAGGTTTTCAGAAGAGAAGCCAGTATTTGTCTGTATCTTGTCAAGAATGGTCCTGCATTGTTCTTCGGAGGGATGAATTTAATAATGTTTTAATGCCTCATCTAGTCTTTGTTTCCTGTGATTTTTCTGATTGACTTCTAGGGCTAGCCAAACTCCAGAGAGAACGTGGAGCGTCTGTGTTTTCTGAGTGCGCCTAGGGCTGAATCTTCCCCTTTGTATGTTGAATAGCTATTCTTTCATACATAAATCACTGTTCTGTCATACTCGCCTGCTGTGAGATGTTCAATGCATATCATCATTTACATTAAACCATTTACTTCAAGAGAATGTGTTATATTGCTTTATGAATTATGTTATCTGACATATAAGATTATGTTATGAATTGGCACTTAGAATATTAGAACAGTGGGATTTTTTTATAGCTTATGGTCATGATCCAAGAAGTAATTCATGCCTTTAATAGACTTCACTGGTCAAAAGGAAAGCAGACATGAGAGTGCGACATTTTTACTACAGAGCCAGAACTTAGACAGAATCCTAGTTAAGTAAAAATCTTTGCCGGTTTGCTTAAATCTGCAGCCTGTTCACATCTGGAGGAAGGACATAATTTTTTCATCTACGGCTCTATTGTTCTAAGTCCTTTCTCACTAAATTTGTAATTCCCAGTCCACCTGAAGAGGCTGTAAGTGAACAAGTGTGATGACTTCCCCATATCTGAACAAGGAAGGCTTGTTTCCTGAAGGGGTGACAATGATGTTGAGTAGAACTGGGGGAACTGTTTGGGGGAAGACAGAGTTCTAGGAAGTGTAATTTAGTGAGGAGCTTCTAACAGTGGCAGAGCAGTCACTGTTCCTCTCTCATTTCCTTTGTTCCCATTATCCAAAGGTTTAGATTCGCATTTAAGGAAGATTAAACTTGGTCCGCGAACACATCGCAGCACTTTCCTTTCTTTCTCAGGAACCCTGTGTGTTAAAATATTAAACCCTTGTATTTTTTAAATGAGAAAAGTCAATATTTTTTATAAAGTTGAGGATTTTGATATCTACTCAGAAATAGAGGATATTTCCACCAACCAGCCCTGTTCCTCTTACATACAGGCCTTTAATAGCTATGTCACCACATATCAAGGTTCTGTTGTTACTTCTATACCTGTATATGTATGTTCAGATAAGTGTGAAGCTTAGAAAGTAGTACGCTTGATGTAGAGAAAGAACAGCCTGTTGCTTTCCTTTGACTGACTGAACGCTAGAGAATATTTTTATTTTTGAGTTTGAATATAGATACACGATGAAAAGTAATTGGCACAGAAAAATAAGCCATCTGAATAAGTTAGCTTTTAGCATGTGTTTCGATCCATCTGTCTGGCAGTCGGTCTCTCAAAACTTTTGAACTGATCACTCATCTAATCTACTAATTTTCTCATCGGGAATAAAGTTGTCTGAAGGAGAATTTTAAATTCCTATCAGTCTCAGGAACATAAAAGAGGAGAAAAAGATCCTGTTAATGGTATTCCTAAGGGAATGACTGACTTTAGGCCCTCTAAGCCATCATCTTATCCATCCAGGAGATGAACCTTTGGACAATACCAGATAGGAAATGAGACTTCATTGATTTTATTCCTCGTGGAACTGCCTATTTCATGCTGTCTCTGGTCTATCAGGCAAATGCAAAGACTACATGAAAATTTTAATTTTTTTTTTTTCTGAGGGAAGACTGCACAGTGTCTAAAATGTAAGTTATCCCAACTGGGACCACAAGTTTCATATTTTGTGCAACACAAGGTCTGTGATGTGGATCTTAGCATTATGAAAGGATAAATAACTCTTTTTATTTGCTTTGTAATTTCTTGTATCTGCACAAAGTAGAGCATAAGTTTCAGTATATATTTGCTACCACGGAGTCTCATAACCTGGTACGTACTGATAATATATGCATGATTTGGGAATCCTTGGTGGAGCTAAAAGCTTTCAATGTTTTCACCCAACAATTTTACCCTAAAGAAACATTCATAGCACTAGAGACAAAGCACAGTATACCATGTATCCATGTCACATAACTTCAACTAATGCAAATTTATTTGCTGACATTTCATATATCAATGTCTCGCCTGGAGCAGCAGATACCTGAAAGGTCTTAACATCATTTTCAGTCAGGTGACACTACCTTACAGTATATGGCTGGGGACAGTGCTGTATATAACTTATTCTCAGATCATCCCAGGAGTGAATAATTTATTCTACCAAAACAGCTGTCTTACTCATGAGAAAAAAGGTTAAATACTGGTATTGCTACTGGTCGACCTGTCCATACATCTTTACTGTTTTGTCATAATGTTCAACTGGGAATGTCCCATTATTTCTTACTTGATTTATATGCTTCCTGACTGCATTAACTCTATAGAGAGTAGCAATTCTTAACAGTTCTTCATCTCTGCTTAATATTACAGAAGTTTCTGTGGTTTATTATTCATTCCACAGTTGATAGTTCAGCAGCGGTTGTCTCCGCTCCTGCTGACTGCAATGTGTTGGCATGCCCAGTGTAGCCATCAGTGATGCCATCTAACCGCTGCTTTAAAAAGTATACGTACACCCTGAATTTGCACAGCTTCTAAATACACAATGTGAAAAAGTCCTAGAGGGCAGAAAATTATTGCCCTATACAAATATAAGATATGTTAAATGCCTGAACTCATTAATTCTTACCAAACATCTTCTCTATTGAGCAAGGCCTTCAAGTTTTTAATAACACTCAGAAGTTAATGACTGTAGTTGCAATTCAAATGCACTTGATTGGAACCATAATAGTCCTTTCTTATATTTGTTCTGCTTCCCTGTGGCTTGTTGTCCTTAAAGTACTAAATGACAGTCAAACATGTAAATAGTTATGAGTGTAATAATCAGGAGGGCATCCTCCTCTGCTCCATGTTCTGGAAGTTGGTGGGGGTTTTTTTCTGTAGCTATAAAGGTACTGTACTCTAGAGATATAGGTGAACCTCTTGATTTCTTCCTTTTTCATCCCATTTTTCATTCTTTGTTCTCCTCCTTGGGTTAAAATAGCTTGACTTTTTGGAAGTATACCGTTGTGCAGCTGATTATGATCAGGGTGCAGAGGTATGTCTGAGCTTGTGAAGAAAGTGGAAATAAAACTCAGCAATCCAGTCACATTAATTAGGAAAGTAAATCTTTCCCCTTCTGCAGCAGGTGTAGAAAACATTTAACGTACTGAAGATACAGCGGAGACACACAAAAAGGGGGAAAATAACATGAGAAAACTCCAGTATGAAGTTTTTGAGCACTGTAGGTCTCATAAAGGTAGAACTGTTCAGTCCTTAAACTGGATCAGTTTTTAATGTTTCGGAGTCCTCTTTTAAGGCCGTAGGCTTAAGACACTTGTTCACATTTCGTTAAGCTGGAAGTAGGACTCACTGCCACACCATTCCATTGGTTTTTGTAAACCTGGCAGCTGAGCAGCTGAATATAATAACTAACTAAAGAGATAGGAGGTTAGTAGTAATCTCATCCATCAGCTGAACTGATTTTCCCGAGAAACTATCCGCTCCAATCACCACAAAATTGTGCAAGCATTGTATTTTACTTCTTAATACCCAAGGTGGAGGTTTTTTGCCAATATTTCCAAGCCAACTTACAGGCCAAATGAGCAATCAACAGATTGATAGCTGCAGCCTCTGGAGCAACATCTTGGCTGGTGGGATATGCTCTGATCTATGAGGAACTCTGGGAGGTGTAAGTAGAGGTTTTCAGTGATTGTGGTAATAGTGAAACTGCTCAGAAGGTGTGACAGATAAACCATGAATATTGGAATATACCAAAGCATAATGATACCTTTATGGAAAGAGACTGCCTCAGTGAGTATCTGCACATCATCGGCAGAACTATAAAGCTGCTGATTTTGCAGGCGTTTCTTCCTCAGCTTGATAAGTTAATATATATTGTTTAACATGATAATGTAGCAAGCTGTTGTTTTGTGGTTTGAAAGCCAGCTGCATTTGATTGATGCCAGGAATGGAAGTATTTATAAAATGACACTGAATCAGAAGTAGTCAGTTTATGGGTCTGGGGAAATGAATCTTTTATGAAGAATAAAACTTTATGATGAAGGAGTAATACTGGGGAAGCATGCATCTTGAATTAAACTCTTTCAGAGCGGATGTATGCTGTAAAGCCTTTTAAAGTAAAAAATTGTGTCACCCTACTTTTAGGAAAGATATCTCTCTAAACATCATCTTTTGTGGTGGTTCAATCCCACATGTATGGTCATGTGTGTTCTCTCTGAACACCTCTACTAGGATAGGAAAGTTATTCCCTGGAAATTCAGCTGAGTTCTCCAAAAGATCCCTGGAATATGTTTTAGCTGCTGTTTTAAAGCCGATGTGATTTTTGAGACATCAACCACAGATGCCAGCCCGTACTAGCAGCTCCTCTGGTGGTTGCAGCCATGCGAGTATGTAAGTGATGTTTGAAGAGGTGCAGTTTTCTGTAGCGACATTCGTGAACAGAAAACAGGAACAACCTTATACAGACTGTACTAGTGCATAGTGACACCTAAAGACAACCCCAAATTTTATGTGCATTTTTGCATCTGTTATATCGACTTGTAAGATTAGAATAACTTCTACTTAAAGGTAAATGCCACTTTGATGGCAGTTAGAAAGCAGTATCTCAAAACTTTGGACAGAAGCAACACAGAAACAAATGGACCTAATCCTCTACAGCTTTTCTCCTGGAGCCAGCCAGCATCTCTATGCAAAATAAGTGTAAAATTCAGCTCTTTGGAGTGGCTGGAATGTCTTATCTGTATGCACCAGAGGAATGATTGCACAGAACAAGATAATGTCCAGTGACTTGAAAGGTTAAAGAACTGCAGCTGGCAAATCAAAATCAGATTTAGCCATTGTATTAAGCCAGTTTTATGCCAGAATAACTAGAGATTTGGGGATTTACATCTGATGTTGAAATCTACAAGTGCCTTTCACGTTGTTATCATCAGAAATATTTCAGTAGAATTGTCTAGGACAGCTGTATAAATAATATTTCTACTCGAGTATATATTTTAATCAGTTTCTAAATCTCTGCTGAGCATCAACTCCTCTAATAGGTTAATAATGGTAGCAACGGTATAGTCATTTAAAATACAGTCTAATGCACTCTAGTATAACATCTTGTTAAAATGCATTTTTCAGGAAAGAGTTGAGTACCAAACCCCATTGAATTTCACTTGTACTTGGACATTAAGATCCCTTGAAGATTTGCCTTAATTCTCATTTATTTCACTGAAGTCTTGTGACTTAGGAGAGCTTCATGCAACACATTACCTAATATGAATATAAATAGTCTTCTAAAAATGCAATAAATGTCTAAAAAATCGCACAGTGTGTTGCAAAAAGGGGGTGAATCTTCATTCTTCAAACCAGAAAGCTGCTTTTTTTTTCTTTTTATTTCTTCAGAAGCCTCAAACAAAGTAGGTAAAAGTATCAGGGCTGGGATCATCTTGTAATATTGGAAAACATGGCATGGTATCCAGCGGTAAGCTTCTTTTTGAGCTGTCTGACCTTTAATCACTGGTGAATAAAACCAACATGCTGTCAGATCTCGGTTATTTTTCTCAAGGGGGTAACTCTGCCTGAAGTAGCAATGAAGCAAAACCTTTGAGAGCTTATATTCAAGGTCAGTACAACAAGAGGCAATGCTTTGTGCTCCGGGAAGTACAGCAAAAGAAAACAAGAGGAAACGTATCTAAACAAGCCACTTGTGTTTGTGTAACAGTGAACCAGGCAGTTGTTATGTCAGCCTATAAATGAAGCTGGGTTTGTTTTTACTGTTACCCCAATATTTCATTTTTATTTGATTTTTAAGTGCTCTGTGCCTCAAGACCATCGCAAAGAATATAAACTCACTGGTTATCACTGTACATGAATGATAGATATTTCCGTTCTGCAGGGACTTCCAATGAAATGTCTTAGTCCTCGTCTGTACCAGAAGGTTTTAATCCCTTGTTATTTTGCGACAAAGGCTATGTGGATACTGAGAACAGACCATATGGTCTTACAGGCTGTTAAGAGATGAAAATGCTGTATTTGAAATGTTTTCGGTGATATTTTAGACTACTTGCCCACTGGAAGTCTGTGGGTGAAAAGAAAGGGTTATCCACCACGTAAGAGTTAATCTCTATCAAAGAATTATGCCTAACTTGGACATTGCGGTTCACACATTAGATAATGGGGTTTCGGTGCTAAGCTACTTAAATGTAAATTGTATAGTTGAGGGAATGGGATAAATCGTTCCAGTTGGGACTCCTAGGCAGAAGAATGGATACCTTCTTAGAGTCCTGATTTGCATAAAGTTTGCTAATGCCTTTCCCATTAATTTGTTACTTAACTTCGATGCATCATTGAAACTAGTTTCTTGATTTGATTGGGACTTTTTTGTTATTTGGTAGGATTTTATTCTTTCTTCAGGACAATATTACCAGCAATACTTCAGTCTTGGTGTGATTAATTCTAGTTAGACTTTTTTTAAAACAATGTTTATATTTATACCTATAAATGAACTGATTAAAAAATCTTAAGGGCCGAGCAGTGAATAGCTCTTGGTTCAGCCCAGGTGTCTAATTTCTTCCTTTCTTCAGTTCTCAATGTACTGTGCAAAGCAAGGAAAAGGATGCTGTGACAGAACATGGTAGGCTGTGTCAGCCTCTGGTGAGCCTGCCTAAGGGAGGGGGAAAGACTTGATCGTGTGATGCAGGAGTATGTGTTCCAGGTGCTAAGTAGGGAATTGGCAGCATCTCAGATTCCTACAGCATGTAGGAATCTGTGCAGTCAACAGTGTGTACCTTATTGCCTGCTACAGCAGAACGGTGTGTTATAGGATTTTCATGTTCAAAAAACCTTCATCACTCAAAGGGTAGCCTGGCAGTAGAGGTGTTTGGGTTTTTTTTTTTTTCATTGAGACTGATACCATAATCCCCTGAATTTGTACAAATGGTAATTAGAATAAGGTAGGCTTTAATCATTGTAAATGTTCCTGTTGACTGAAATTATAATGTCCAACCAATTCTGAAAATTTGCAAGATTTTAAAGTGAAAGTGGAGTTCTTTTATTTCAGTGTTGTCACCTTCATTATGAGTATCATGTTGACTTTGCAGCTGTAGAATTTCAAGTTAAAAAGATACATCTGTAGTTCATTTAGTGAAATGAATTTAATATGGATGGCAACAAAGCATTCCAATAGGGGAACTCATGCTAGAGTCATACATCTGCTGCAAACCAGAAACACTGGTCTTTTGTGGCTGGCTCAGTAGCAAGTGCAGATGGTCAGGTGAAACTCCTTAGTGGTCTTGAGGAGAAAATTACAGATTGTACTCACCTGGTTCTCCTGTGTGAGGGCAGGTAACTTTACATGTTCTGCTAACCGCATTCTGTTGTCTGCCCACCTTTCCTCTAGGAACAACTGTGATGCGTATGACAGCGTTTGATGCTGATGACTCCAGCACAGACAATGCTCTTCTGCGGTACAACATCCTCAAACAGACACCTACCAAACCATCACCAAATATGTTCTACATTGACCCAGAAAAGGGAGACGTTGTTACAGTGGTGTCACCTGTACTGTTGGATCGTGAGGTAAGTGAATGTTTTCCTATTACGTTTTAACGTTTGTGCCTATAGTTGTCTTCTGTGATGTGAAAAGAGATGCAGAGTATTGCAGGGGTGGGGATCCAGCTGTTCAAATTTGAGGAGTCTTTTAAGAGTTTTGTTTATTTCTTACTTGGCTGTAAGAAGTTATGTGCTGTGATCAATATTTATAAATATAGTATTTCATAATCTCTGAGCAAAACATTTAGTGTTGAATGGAGAGACCAAAGATCTCAGGCATAAGTGGAATTCAACTTAGAGTTACCAACTGATGGTTTGGAAGTGGTGGGGGGGGAAGACAACCAAACCTAATTGTGCATATAGCTTGCTATGAGATTGTTACAGTTTGGTGCTTTAAATCCTTTTCTAGAATTTTCTTTTTATTGAGTGGACTTAATGGACTAATTAACTTAATACCCCGTGGACAAAAAATGAAAATACAAGAAAAGAATATTAAAGGGACACGTAGTCTGCAACTGGTTTTAAGGTGAATTACCACAGTGTCAAAATCTGTGTTTATTGTAGATCATTAACATTATAAGAGCATAAAATGATAGCAAAGAATGTTTAGGTATGATCATTTCGTGTTCAGAAGATAATAAAGCAGAGCAAATCTCTTAAGACAAAGGTTTGGTTACCAGAATATATGAGATCTGGGCACCAATACAATGATGACCTAAACAGTTACTCCATAAATCAACATTCCCTTCAATTCTGTAGCATTGTGTGCTCTCAGGTTCCTGGAGTTAACCAGGTTCTTTTCTTCCAGGCGACTTCAGGTATGTGCTGATTTACTGAACTTGTCTTCCAAGATGGTTAGATACAGGACAGTCCAATGTTATCAATATTCAGCACATTTTTTTTTATTTTAGCCAGATAAAAATAATCCCCGTATCACTTCCCATTTTAGGTGAGTAATTTTTCTGCAGGCTTTTCCAACAGCAGATATTTAGTGGGTAAACCAGACACATACTCCAGACACATAGTGCAGTAAAGAAAAAAAAGATCTGGAGCTGTCATACTTGTGTGGCTGGCCCCAGAATCACGCCCAAGTTAAGATTTATGTACTCACTACCCTTTTGCCTCAAGTTTCCCTTCTGAATTCATTGTTTCAGTTCTAAAGCTTTATACTGTTTTCTAAAGCCAGTTTAGGTATTTTTATTCCTGACCATTCCCCAGATTAAACCAATCTACTCAAAATTAGAAAATCGATGGAAGGGAATGAACATGCCTGCTTTTCCTAGTATCTTCCAAAGGTCACTGGTGATTCATGAAATAATGATGCTGTCTCCATACAAGACGTCTGGCCTCAATCGAACGGGTATTATGGCTGGGTAGTATATCCTGACAGCAAGATCTGAGTTCCTCATGATTTTTAATAATAGTCGATTCAATACCTTTACTTTGAAGGTGACATGGCAAGCTGCACTCTTGTTGAAACTGCAAAATAATTTTCGTTGCTGCTGCAAATGCTGTGTGTTTCATGTGCCAGAGTGTTGGGCTGTGTAACGTTTTAACACTAAAACCAAGCATTATCTGCAGTTAAAGTCCAGGCTAACATCGTCCTGTCAGGTGAAAGGTTTGGCAAGAAGTATTGTTTTCCATTTCTACACAAGTTAATCTGTGTTGTGCTTTCTGTCGTCTTCATGGGTTCATCCTCTTCTCCCCCTTCCTGCTTATGTACATCTTGTAGAAACTAGTAGTCGTGTCTCCTTCATTAGATCTGTGGAGTTAGTTAAGTCAAAGATGTACAACTTCTATTTTTAACCATAATAGCAGCTTTTAGGGGCAAGTGGCCTAATGATCCTACTCTGAACAATTCTGCATACCAACATCATCTTGATACTATATAAATAACTCTCATGTATTTCTGTGTAACTCATGAAATGGAATTATTGTAAAAGAATTGTCTGCCTCAGGTAGAGAGAGACACGAGTAACAGCTGGAGGAGGAAATGTCCATCCAGCTGCTGCTCAGGGAGTGAGGTAGCTACATAGCACCAGGCCTGCACAAGTGACCTTCAGCATGTGGGAAGTTGGTGGGCAGGAGGGACTACTACTTGCCACTCCTCTGCAGGGTATCAGCTGATATTATTTTTTTGTTAATGTTTTCCATTGCTTGAAAAAGAGCATGAATATTGAACAACTCAGCTGATCCTTTCTGAGGACGGGGATTCGAGTCAGGAGTATTTGCAGGGTGGAGCTCGTGAAGGTTACACACAGCATTTATATGGGGAAGGGCAGGGGAAAGGTGCATTTCTGCTGGGGAATTCCACGGCTCCAGAAACTGCACAAACCGGTCCTGGTGAATCTGATTATTCATGACTGCTGATTCAATCCAGCAGCTTCTAGATTTTACTTAAACTTTAAATTGGGTCACTTACCTGTAATTTTTCTGTCATTTTGCTAGCTCTATTTATTTTCGCTTTGAATCTTACAAGTGAGTATCAGTCAAAAGCGGATTATTCTTAGTCGTTCCTTGTAGGTGTGCTGTGTAAAGCTGTGATAGCCCTGGACACCAATTAAGAAGCTGAATTAAAGTAAGAATTTCTCTAGGATAGACAAGGAGAAGGGAGATCATTATTTCTCATTAATCATATGTATATGCACCAGAGGCTGATAGGAACTCTTTTAAAGCATGTTAAAATACTGATTAAAATTATTCATATTTTCCATCTCTTTTAGTAAGTTTTACTGCTGCTTGGACCTTGATGCTTTTGGGAAACTTTCCATTTCATTTAAGACAAATTAGTGGAATATAAATTCTTAGGGGTTTTGTTTGGTTTTGGTTTTTTAATTTTATTAACCATTTATTTCGTGTTTGTGCATTAGAGGGAACAGGAGATCTGGGTATTGCCCAGTGGGAGATACAAAGCATCTGGCAGGTTTTGCACATACCGTATAGTCCATATTATTTTTCCATGCTTCAACTTTCAGAGAAGGTGCTATGGCATAGCCTCAGAAATTCTTGTTTCAGTGAAAAGAATCAAAATACAGGTATTTATCTTAAAGTAAAATAAAATTTGGCCATCAAGAGAGCACAGTTGTTATATCCAATTGTGAATATGTGTGGGAGAACCTTAGCATGTGTAAGGAAACATCTAGGTTAAATTTTTGAGGAGATGAAAATCAAATCAAACATTTTTATTTTTTTTTTAGAACCCACTTTAGAATTTAAAGTAAATTCTAAGTAGGTGCTTTTCAAAATAAAATGAAATTTAAAGGAAAGGAAAAAGAAATCTCAACTGTACATCTGCTTGTTCTTTTATCTGCACAGAATCAGCTCAAAATTAAGATAATTTGGTTAGATTCCTACACGCCTTCGGAATGTCTTTTGCTGTGAATGACATTTATTAGGTCACTTGCTAAGTTGAGAGTCTGGAGATAGGAATGCTCCCCGGTGTGTTATGCGACCTCTCCTTCAAATGCTGTTCCAAAGCTCTTCTGTGCATAAGGCAGCGGAAGGAATATGTAATGTGAAAGGCATCGCTCTCTCTTTAGGGATATTTCCTTGCACTGTCCAGAAACAGAAAGGTTGTCTTAGGTCTTTTCTTTGAGTCGCCTGTTGGCTTTCAGATCCCCAAGCTGGCTATTTTCCTTTATTAACTTTGAGAGTAATTGAATGGCTGTTTGATGTAGCACTCATGGGTGACAGTGTGTGCTTTGGAGCTGTTTCCATAGTATAATGTCACCTACAAAAGCATTAAGCAAAAAAGTTGTTCTCTCCAATATGCAGGAAAAAAGTGTACGTAGGAATCCCACAGATTACATCCAGCAAGCTGCTGGTTGCTTTTGGTTTCTGTTGACATCTGCTAAGGGAAGCCAAGTGCTTCATGCCTCCAAGGAAAGCCTTAGCACCATGCAGGATTTGTATTTATATACCAGTGTAGTTTTATTCATAAATTTCTCAGTTTCAAAATTGTTTCCAAAAGTGTATGATCCTCAGGGTTTGCAGCAAAATGCAGATAATGTCTCAAAGAACATCCATTTTCATTTGCAGAAGGCAGGTAAGGACGTATTTTTGAAGATTAATGTGGGTTTTTTTCTTGTGGGAGTTGGGCATCCTTGAATGTGTCAGCAATAAAGATTGAAGAGTGTTAGGGGGCAAATTATACCTCCAGATATCCATTGGAGAATACATTTTGATTCATAAATTCAGAGGAGAAGGATGCCCTCCATAAAAGTGTATGGTCTGAATGACCCGAAATAGAGCGCAACAGGAAAACAAACAAAAAAATAAGGGGTGGGTGGGTGTGAACCTTGAGGAAATGTCCTGAATTTTGTATTTCAGGGATGGAGAGTCCACTTCAGAGTGACACTTCCCTGCAGTGAAAGAAAAATAATACTCCTCGTGCACTGGAGGACAAAACGCTTGTACTCGTGTAGAATCGGCTCTTAAATTTCCTTTATGGATCAGTAATCAGTTTTTCTGCTTACAGTGTCCCCACTTACAGGTGTCAGTGTTACAGACGCCCCTGCTCTGCAAGAAAGGAGCTGTATGACTTGTATAAATTTTATATGACTGAAGTACTGTAAGAAAGCTGCCACCACAGTAGCTTAAATGAAATATTTACTTCTCACAGCTTGAGGAGTAACACGTGGGAGTAATATGTGTTTGCTTTTGATAGGAACTGCTGTGATTAATTACAATTACAGTTAACAAAAAGTTTGCGATATCTGCTAAATGCTGGACTATATGGTGTCACACGTTTTAATACACCTCAAGAAAATAAATACCAGTATTCTCTGATTTTGAGAAACCCTGGGCTAGGTTCAGTTAAATGAGATGTAAGTTCTGCCACGAGACTGCCCCTCCGTGTGCCTGGGCAAGCCTCGCCAGCACTTCACCAAGCAGGCGCTATATTCTGTAACCATTTGAACCAATCTTGGTGCATCAACCTACCGTTATTTGAATCGTACTTCCCTTTCCCTCTCTTTATTACTTGACTCTTACATGGCACTGAAAGCCTTACGCTATAAAGGATGAGAAACCTGGAGTTACATTAGCCTGTCCCACTCGTGTTTTTGTGGACCACTTGTAAGAACGTAATAGCTGGCTGAGCCTCCTGCTTAACCGGGTGACTCTAGGCTTTAGACCTCAGCTGCAACAAAAAGCGGTGTATAACAACTAGCAAATACCCGTTCCTGTCTGTGCTTTGATGAATGACTGTAGGGTAGCGAGCGATTTTTCAAGTCAGCCATAGCCCACCGATACATATTCACCAACACACCGCTCGCATGAGGGAACGAATGTTTGCATAAATGTTCTTTACAGTGTGCAACCAGTTCTGCTGCGATAAGTAAATCACAACGTTCTTGTTGATAGGGCTTAAGTTCTCTGAAGGGGTAGCAGCAGGAAATAGAAAAAGCTTGTCCACTTCTGCATATGGACACTAGTCTCTTTATCCATATTTTCCATTTTGGAGATATGTGTCTTAAACAGTCAATATACTTATTACCTACTCGATCTAAATGCAAATGCTGAACCAACAGTGCACTCTCATTTTTAATGAAAAGATATTAATCTTTTCAGCAAGTGCATTCCACTTTTGATCTTCATATTAACCTCTAAAATATTCATATTTACAGTGATTGTGGGAAAACATATACCTTGGAGTATATCAGCTCTGAGTTGGAATAATTGTATCATTTTGTCTTGCCTTCTCTGACAGAATTCCCACTTACACTCCTTTAACTTGTTTTGCAATATAGTAGATTCCATAACCGGACCTTCAATTTCTATGGTTTGGGGTTTTTTAGTGATAGATATGGCAATATCTCATATTTCTTTTCTGCTTAAAATACAAGATAAACAAGGCATTCATCGTTTTCCCTGGACTGACGCATTTCTTATACTGTGGTTTCTGATGCCTGTGAATGCGAGGAGCAGTGGGTCTTGGGTGAGAGAAAAAGTGGTGGGTCTTCATTTCTTTTCAGAGATTATTCCTTAGTCCATTCTAGCTCAAATACTAGAAAAGTAGAAAAATGGGAGAAGAAAGCTTCCAGTTGTAATGCCAGCTTATGAACAAATGGTCAGAGAGATGAAAAGTGCTTGTTAGTGAGATGTAAACTCATATTTGAAGTCAAGTTTAGGACGAACTTTCCAGCACTTGGGCTCAAATGTCTGCAGTGCTAAAGAATCTGATTGTACTAGATGTACCTATAATTCTGTGTTTGTGATGAGAAAGCCCATTAACCCATTGTTAAATCCTGTACAAAAGAGGTAAATGAAAGTAAAAATGATATGCCAAAATATCAGTAGTACCGTTCAGGTTAGGAATAGTAAAAGTTCCCATTGCCAGAACACGGGAAAAATTGTTCATTTGAAAAAAACGTTTGATCTGCAAAGGTCCGTAGTGGGAGAATTTCTGCAAATCTTTTATTACATTGTTATTATCTCTTTCTACTTTCATTTTATTCAACACATAGTTTGGTAGACATTGTAAAAAAAAAAAAAAAAAAAATCTGACAGTGATGGAGACCACATTTTCTTTTCTATAAAAAACTGTGAGGGATGACCATGTCCCACCAGGAACCCCACAGGCAGCCATTTCAGCGTAATGTTATTGACTCTTTCTGAGCAGGGAGTATAATATCAAGATCACAAGGCAGACAAATCACTGTATGACTTTTCTTCAAAACACTAAGAACAACATGTAAAAATCCTACCTCTGGAAAAAATAAAACCGTGGGGTGAACCTTTGCTTTCCTTGTAACTGGAAGGCTCTCTGAATACGCTGCCTCTTGCACTCCCTGCCGGGTATTTACCTTTCCCACTCTGAGCTGAGCAGGACCAGCACAAAACCCTGGTGCCTGCTGCAGCTCCCCTCACGTGCTCGCGCTGGCTCCTTCGTGTGGCTAGGTGAGGCCACAGCAGGTTTTCCTTTGCAGCCCCAAACTCTGGCTTGTTGGCAATAACTTTGTAGGTAGAAACCCCTGGACGTTATGTTTATCACCCTGCCAGATCTGCTGGCTGAAGTCCATGGGTGGGCGCTCCTTCATCATTCCATCCAGTATAAACTGGGCTGCTTGCTATGTATGCTTCTTAAGCTTTGTAAACCGTAGGTGGCAGCTGGGATAAATGATAACCACTTAACAGGCAGAGCTGCTGCAAGGCCATGTTTCCCTCCTCTGTGTAGATGAACCACATGAAATCCCAAGCCGTCTCTCAAAGGAGTCTTTTTCTACTTGCTTTCTCTGTGTTTCACTCTGAGGGAAGTAGAAAGAGCATTCCCAGGTCTTCATAAAGATCTTGGATTTATTTCTTACACAGGCTGCTGGCTCTTCGTTCCTCTAGTGGGTTATCCACCTCAGTATGAGAAGCAGAAGGTTCTCAACTATTGATGACTCCAAGCATCTTTTAAAAATATATACTCCTATACTAGCTTACTTTCTGGAAAAGCTCCATATTTTCCATGAGAAGATGTGAATATGATTTTTCAAACTTGCAATTCTCCATAGCTGCACTGAGAAATATTTATATTCTGCCTCTCGTATTTTGGGTTAGGAGTTTTGGTATCACTAGCTCCTGTGGCAGACAGTTTGCTGATCCTCTGGACATGTCACTCATCTAAACATCACAAGTTTCTCTGACACTGATATATTGCAGAGAGATTTAAAAAATGTCGTCTTCAAGATGCTTACGAAGAGTGACATCAGCTACCCATATACTTTGGATAGAGGCTGATAACTGAAATGTTATCTTTTTGGCTAGACTTTATTTAAAACAGTGGCAGGAATATTAGCTCTATGGATGTTTAGAAGCTAAAATCGCACTGTGACAAATGACAGTCTAAGAGGGGAAAAGAAGTGGTGTACTTATAACAAAAACACTTCAGGTGGCAGGTTACTAAAGGCTGGCAGCTATCTTCTGCTAGTATGAAGGGGCTGATGTCCACTAAAGTTCAGCTACAGCAGAAGACAGTAAAATTTAGAAATTCTACATTGGAGACCTACCATGTGTTTTGTAGATGTCTGGGGCAATGGTTTCAGTTCAGGAGAAAGAGAGTATGTAGTAGTTATTTAAAATAAGCTGTTTTGTAGGAGATTTTATCTTAATACCATCAATGAGAAAACTCTTTCTCTCCAGATTCTGCCTAGCTGTACCTACCCGTTGTGCTGGAGTATCTAACTACAATTCCTTGAGTTAATGGGGAAAGGGGTGTTTCAGCTTTTACTCTTGTATTCTTTTTGGCTTTCGTGAAGTATTATGGAGCATTTTCTATTTAGTTGTGTCAACATCCCATAGTCTTCAGTGTGTATTATTGCGTTCTATAAAACCCTACCCAAGGTTAAAAAAAATAAAACCTCTTAGACTACATGAATAGCATTAGTTTTTAGTTTTCTGTCTATATACTCAGTAAATCAATTAAAACGTAATCTGAGAAGGTGGAATGTGAATAATGTTGGTATATTTGATTGAATTTTCCTTTTTAGTTCTTGGGATAAACGCAGGTAAATACACCAAAATATCTTGAAGAAACATCTCTTTGAAAGAGACCTCGAGATGGATAAATTGCTAAATTAATTACATATAAATGTAGAGTCACGTTAATGAAATTCTCCTCTGCTTCTCTTTGGGCCTAGAGAATCCACTAGTCTTTCACTTGGAATACATTCATGTAACTTTTTGCCTATTTGTTTTCATTTTTTATATATGAAGCAAAGTGTGAAATTTGAAATCTTAATTAAAATATAGCTGGAACATCCCAGAGAGACTAGCGACAGCCTTTGAATCTGTTTGTAGTTGTAGATGTTGGACATTACATCTATATTATGTACGTATAAACATTTCGTTTATGCTTCGGGTTTTGATCTTCTGAAGTCACTCAATCGTGGTTGATTACCGTAGAATTAAAGAAGTTCCGTTTACCACAGAAGGGCTAGCCTTTGCTTTATATACATTATCTACTTTTTAGATATGGCTATGAAAGTTCCCTAAATGTTTGATGTTTCCTTGCTGGAAGATCACTGAATTCTCTGCCAGTGATCAAAATGCTGCTTTTTATGCATATAATTCAGTTTTGCTGATTACTTTTTACACTTTGCTTTTGACATCTTTAATTTGATCTGTCTTGGATCCTGCCATGGATTTTTTTTTTAATTTTTTTTAAGGCAAACTCAATTTCCTTGAGAGGAAATCCATAAAGCATCATTTTCCCTGCAGAACGAGTATAAGTTGGCTCCTTCAAGCCCATATATAAATCACTCTTAAGGGAAGTTATTGCTCAGTCAGAAAAGTGATTTGTAAACACTTTGGGGTTGTGCCATATCATACTACTACCTTTAACTAGATACCTCCATCTGAAACGTGAATTCTGCCTTGTAGGTTGGTGGTACCACGGAGCAATATTTATGAATGTTGACTTTTTTGACATACAACATCTCACGACTTCACCCTATGTGGCCTGGCACTGCTTATTTATTGATTTTTGGAGTATTAGAATTACCATTTTAGAATAGAACTACTAGACGAGATGTTATTTTCAACATAAGAATTGAATATCTTCACCACCTGAATTTTAATTTGTGGTAGTTATACTGGGACGTTGCCTTGCACGAAGTTGGGCAGCACCCTTAGACTGGTCACGGCTGCCATGCGCGGTAGTGCTGTCAGGGGAGGAGATTACAGTCTGTGAAACGGGGGATCATTCCACCGACAATCACGAGAACGTTTCAGCGTTAAGGGACTGCAACAGAAAAGAGGCCCTAGAATCTGGTCTTTGCTCCCGCAGTGAGGAGGAGGGGAAGTAAATTTTATTGCGAATGTATTTCAATTTAATAAACATCTGTCATGTATATTTAAAACTGCCATTTCAGGATTGTAATTATATCATCTGAAAACAAGTCCTCCTCAAAAGAGAATTGAAGTGACAGGCTGAAGAAAATGAAACATGACGTCGCTCGTTCTCCTTTCGTCCTAGAGCTAAAATTCAAATTAATTTTCTTCTTCTTGTCAGAGTGTTTTAATTGGAAATTAATTTTGATTGCAGTTTTCAGGGAGGAATGGGATTCTTCCCGTTGTGTGTGTACAGAAGTTGTTCAGTGACTCCAAAATATTTTACTAAATTAATCATTTGCGGATATTTTAAATAGTTGGCAGCTGTACTGGTAATTCTAAAGAAGCTTTAAAAATTTAAAAACCTGAGATAAACGTAAAGATTTTCACCTTTGTTGTTGTTGTTGCTCAGCACCTTTGCGTGCAGCCATGTCGTGTTTGTTGCTATAGTTACCTTCTTGTTGGGAGAAATGAATATTTGCTCTTAGCAGTAACTGGACTGTACAAATTAGATATGCTGCTTCAGTTCAATATAGGTTTATCACAATTGTTTTATAGCTGGATTTCCTTTAAAAATGTTGAAGAAAAGTTGTGCAGCCATATTCTTATGGGAGGTGCAAGTCTCTGTAGCCCTGTAGGTTCATTCACACTCACTCCACAGTCCTCTGATGAACTAAAAGATTCTAATTAAATTTTCTTCCAATACACTTTCATTTTCAGATTGCCTATAATAGGAGTTTCTCTTATTAATATCTTAATCTAAATATCACAGAGGCCAATGGTAGTCATGCCATGGCCAGCACGGATGGAGGCTTTCTGTGCCGAAACAGAGGGACCCAGCCTGCAAGGGTTCAGATACAGGTGTTTGCCCTAACATCTCGCTTCTGAATTATTTCTGCTCTGGCATAATGCTTTTTTGATACCTGATTGACCATCAGCAGACAGTGAAGCACCAAAAGGTCCGGGACCGCAGCTCCAAATAGCTGTCCAGGTATCAGTTTAGGTAGACAGGAGAAAGGCTTGCACAGTAATACAAGAATTTGCGGGTTTAAAACAAAGATGGCAAGGTTGAGGCAGTTGCTAGTTTGACGTTTACCTTAGCATTGGCACTTTAGCATGTGCGTGAAAATCTTTGGCGGAAGGTGACCTGAGGACGCGTGTTGCTCTGAGGCGTGTTCATGCCATGCTTGAGAAGTGACTGTCGGCTGCAGTATCTTTCATTACCTTAATTTCTGTTGTCTTAGAAATTTCTGAATCATCCCTGTGTACTCTCATTGATGTATCCTTGATAAAATACAAAACTTAGACAAACTGAAGCGAGATCACTGTTTCCCTCGAGGATCTCTGCCTTTTAAATGAACCACGAATGATAGATCGGAAGTGCTGAAACGAGAGAGAGTTCCAGGGGAATCTGTCACACGTGTACCTCCTATAGTGGAGTTAAGTGTTTGAGAATACAACAGAAAGACAGTGAAATCTGTGCTGATGGTAACAAAGGTCTGATTTAGGCTTTCTAGAGGTAACTGGGAAGTGGTCTCCATTGATTCTTGCCGCAGGTCTGAGGCAGCTGTGCTGCTGAGCAGGGGAATTGGAGAGAGCAAGGCTTTTTGCTGGGCTCTTGACTTCTTGCTATAACAGAGTTGTCACATTAAGGCGTGATGTTACTGCCTCAGAGAAAAAATAATCACCAGTTTTTGTACTTGCTCCACTTTTAAAGGTAGCACTTTCAGATAACAATGGGTGAAAGCGTGGCTTTCAGTAACGTGGCCAAAGAGCTGGTTTTAGGAGGTTCACCCAGGCAAGCAGTGTGGTTAGTTTGAAAATTCCAGCGCTTCAAAATAGATCATCTTTTCAAGCCTGCTTTTTCTAGGAGACCTGGAAAGGGTCTAAGTCCAACAAGAACGTTTTGGAAACTGTTAGGAGTTTGTTTGGTTTTGGCTGTGCTTGCCGCAGAGCGGGCGGTGAGGCAGGGCATGCTGCTCTCTCAGGTCCCCATAACAAAAGGGTAACGTGCTTGCCCCCAGCCACTTGTCTGGCGCGTTCTTATGCTTCTAGAGGAATGCCCACCCGCCCCATCTTTCATGCTAGATCTCTCCATGCACCTGTCTAGTCCCTACGTCTGGCCTAGCAAGAGGCTAACCCAGCAAGAGACGTTGGAACCGTCTCACAGAAATGCCTGTTGTCTCCCAAAACTGTCGCTGGGATAGAACCACGTTTGGTCGAGCAGCGGGACAGGAAGCAAAGCCTTTCTTTTTCAGCTGTGGTGAGCCATTCCTTAGCTCAGCTGCTTCAGGGAATCCTCTCCCGTAGGTCCACAACTTACTGTTGCTTACATACATAGTTTTATTGATAGAAATCACTCCTTCTTTCAAGCACCTGGAGACTTAACTAGAAGCCCAGTAAAGGGATTGCATGTAACAATGCTGTACCAAACCTTTCAGCACACCCCATCCCCCTCCAAAAAACCCAAACCAACAAAAAAACCAAACCTGAGCAAAGCCTTGAGAGTTATGCCCCATTTCATCCAGCAGCAGAACAGCAGATAAAACTGGCAAAACACTTTTACCTCGCTGGGCAGCAGCTGTAATGTATCTCAGATTGTACAGCCGCTCTGAATGCACTGGACGCGGCTCTGACTCTCTGAAGCGCATTGATTTCCTCCCGAGCAGAGAATGACACAGCTGAAGGCGCTTTCCCCCTTGTAAAAAATGCCCTCAGCACTATGTCATCAGTGACAATGTGGCCCTTCTTCCCCCGAGACTAAGAAAAGGAATTTATTTCTTACAGAGGAGAAAATTTCACTAGGAATAGCCTCACGCCTGCAGTGGATTGTCCATCTTGTCTAACTTGTTAAGGGGTGGGTGAGGTTTTCCTAAGAACTGTCTTCAGGCAACAGAGATCTTTAAAATTCAGTTCTTTGGGCACACTGGAAGTAGGGAGGACTCAAAATTTATTGGCTAACAGGGATCTTCGAAGTAGTAATTGTGAACTGCTGAAGTATGTATAGATTTGTATACATGTAAATCTATATATGTACATATACGTATATATATACATTTTTCTTTCTGGTTTTGCATTGAGAGTTCTTTGAAAGACAGTTTGTAACTGCCTGGCCTTGAACTGGACAACGGGGCACAGAATTCCATGTGATTGTGGTGTGGCTCCCGTATCTTAGCGTGAAAGCTCCATGACATCCCATGGAAAGGTGTAGACACAATTAAATCAGGCTTTTACCGTAGCAGCTACAAAGCTGGAGGCTCACAACTGGATTTGAGAGAGGAATTGATCTTTGAAAAACAAAAATAGAGATTTAAGGCTGTAAATGAGCAGAATTTCTTTTCAGGTGTAGAGCAGCTCTTGTCTCTTTCCGGGTGGAAGCAGCCGAATAATGAACACCTGGGTTCAAAGTTTTAATAGGAACTCGTGTCCTTCTAGGCATTTCCACTGGCATCAGTGGATCAGCTTGTTATTTTCTCCCTGTAGTTCACATATCATATTGAGTTTATCAGCCTCCATATGAGGCAAAGAGGATTTGATTACATGATCTGACGTGTCACTGTTGCTTTGGGGAGGCAAAGGGGTTTGATGATTTGATCTTAGCGACTCGGTAAGTTACTCCTACCTGAAGAGACGAGATTTAAATTAAACTGAGGATATTCATTTCTAATAGATAAAGCAAAACATGTTTTTCTTTTTTCATCTCTGCAATGATAGAAAGAAGCATGTGATTTTTGTTTCATGAAGATGGAAGGCAGAAAACTGACACATTTTGGAATATAAATTAAGAATTTAGATGACATTTTGAGGAAATGGATAAGCCGAAGATGCCTCGTGCTTTAGTTGGAGCAAAGCCTGTCTTTTCCAATCCTATCCAGGGAAGATAAGTTATGTAGTATAATTCAGACTAGTACTGATAAGTGTAATGGATCAAACAGAATATTCGAGGTTTCAATGAATAGTAGTGTGAAAGGTAACTTCCTAAACACTTTCCTATTTTCTGTACAGCCCATCTAAGAAAATAATAGACAGTATCTTTAAAACAAATCATACAATGCACTGTGGCGAACATACTAGAATATTTTATATGATTTTAAACATATTTTTCGCTCAGTTATAAATATTGGAGGAAATTGGAGAAGTCTGTTGTAACATTTTGCATATATCTCCTATTCATATATGGGCATAACGATAACCACTCGAAGATGTGGTAGCTGATTTAAGATTTGTAGGAAAAAAAGAATCTCTTGCAAATAGAAGGTATAGGCTAAGAAACGAATAGTTGTTCTTGTAAGAATTCTAGGAGAAAGTAACGAGTGGAGAAGAAAAATAGTAGCAAATAGAGGTTGTTCAAGAATTTGTGAAGGGTTTCACAGTACCTAATTTAGGCTTTTGAGCAAGATGTGCTCCTGTATAGCCAATGAGGAGATGGCGGTTTGGATCTTAGGTGTGTTGCATAGTCCACTACAAATGCCTGGTTCTCTCCACTGAAATACGGCAAGCCAGAAAATGCTTAAAAGTATTGGATGGTATGAGGGCTCTCATCAGCTACTGCAAAAAAAGCAGCATGGGAAAAGTTGGGGGGAAAAAAGACCCCAGGACAAATTCTATTCTGCAAGACCACTTTGTCTCTCAGGAATACTGCCATGTGGCTTTTTCACTACTGTGCAAACATCTGGAGAGGTACAATTCTGTATATTCAAAGTTTCAGTCACGTGAATTCATGTGAAAGTAGTTCTAGGATTTTCTTCCTCATTTTGGCTTTTAGCTCAATGTACACCTGAAACTCTGAAGGGCGCAAAGATTTTATTTCTGTGGTACGTGGATTATATTATCTAATAGCAATCTCTGTCATAGCAGAAAAGAATAACAACATCCTTACCACGTAACAGACAATGCTTCATCTCCAAAGAGCCTCGACCAGTCACATAATTCGTGGCTTTGGGTTTCGTCTACTTGTAAAAGATTAATGAACACTTCTGCTGCTGCTGCCTGCATTTGTCTGGTTCTTAAGTAACATGAATTAAGAATTGCTCTTCCTGTGCCATTTCTGTCGTTGTTGAATACTGTTCTCAAGTTGCTAGGCTGGGACTGAACTAATGCAGAACAATCCATTTCTGCTTTCCCCAGATTCTGCAGTAAGTTGCATGCTGCTGTTGGTAGATGTTGACCAAGGAAAGAACAACTAAGGTTTATCTCTTTGTTCAGCTGTTTCCTGCAGCAGGGAAAGCCTCAAATGGCCTATCTACACATCTACCTTTTCCTGGGTAATCCGTCTCTGGAAACGATCTTTCATGTGTGTAATTGTCTCCTCAGGAGGACCAGAGACTCCTGTGCTGGTGGCACACTGATTTATTCCTGTGCTAATGCTTGTGTGGTTGGCAACAGAGTATTGTGGTAGATGGTACATTAGAAATTTATGTCTTGAGATAATAACAGGATGGGTGATGACAGAATAAAAAAGCTAGACTTTGAACTATTTGTCTTAAAGCTATTTTCTCTTCTGCTTCTGTTTATTTTCCTTTTTCTTCTAAAGTTCTAGTCTGATAAATAATTGTTTTTCAATGGCTTTCACGTTCTGATGCATTTCTGTTTTTCAATGAACAACAAATATTTAAGAAAATAATGTTTTTAAAAGTTTTCAACATCATTGAGGTTAAAGAAAAAATATAGAGGAACCAAGAGGAGTTAGAAATGTATTACTGCAATAATAAAACATAGATCAACTTTCTACTCTGAAAGACATCAGAGCAAAGCTATGGGGAGAAGAGAAACAGGGATAGGGAAATCTGCTGAAGACAGTGACGCACAAAAAATAATCTGTTGAGTTACAATTTTGGCTACTTCACTTGTGTGTATTGTATTTATGAGTAATGGAATGAAACTGGGTAAAGAAAAATATCCAGGAACATTTTCTATCAGAGGTTAAACGATGAAGTTACCTTCTAAATGAATGTTCACAGATATACTTTGAAGTAGAACAGAAAAAGAACTAAGAAATTCTATGTGTGTGCTTTAAAAAAAAAAAAAAAGGCAAAGAAAGCAAGCTGTTCATGAACAATGTACCAATCAGAAAAAATAATTTTCAGGGTTCAATATCTTTTATTTCCTACATTTAGAGGTCTTTTCTAAAGATGTATGTTGAAGTAAATGGACAATTTTTACAGTGTGGAATTAAAAATACTTAGTTTTGAATCTTCATGCATAACTTTGTGTTTAAGGTTTCAAAAACATAGAACAAGTGATAAAAAAGTAATATATATATTAAAATGCCTATTAAAATAAGATCTTTAAGGAATGTACAGTATAAATCAGCCAGCTGACAGCGGTGTTCCTGATGTGTAGGGAATATCAGTGGATGTACTGGAAAAGAGAACAGGTGAAAAGCATCCGTGCTATTTCTGAAGAACTCTGAGTTTTGTGAAGAACAGTTCATTTCTGAATATCCAGATGTTCATATAATAAGGTGCTATTTAAAGTTAGCAGAAGCTTCCCTCTCTCTCTCAAGATAGCATCTGACTTTTGAAGTTTTTTAAAAGATATAAATTGAGTGCTTCAGAAAAAAAATGCAATCAACACATGTAAGCGTGGCAGAAGAATAGAAACAAGAAAGGGTTTAAAATGTTATTTTATCCACATTGTCTTAGATTTTGTGAGTCATCCAAGCTTCTTCTCTACTGTAGAAAATTGCTTCAGAAATTGCTCCAGGCGGTTTGCTCAAAAATCATGTTTCCAGATTTGTTCAAAGACTTACTACACTTGTTCACATCTGCTCGCTGTAAATGGACACTAACAAATACTTCGGTTTTAGTCCCAGACTCTGAACTTAATCAAGGTGCAAGGTTTTCTGAAATGTAAGTGTATTTTTTTTTTTTTTAACATAAATATTTGTGAGGCTTGTATTAAGGAATTCTTTCTGTACCTCCGTTTCTTACCAGCAAACCAGCTCCCAGTATGGTGAAAAAAGTGATGGTGCTATTACTGGAAAGTAAAAATCTGGTTGGGCTAGTGCCTGGGTTTGGTGATTGCCCGAGTTGCATAGACAAAAACAGCCGATAAGTAATATTTCAGGATTCTAAAAACGTATGGGACATAATGAGAAATTCAGCGGAAACAGAAACCTTTTGGCAAGTGCTTTGCTGCATGCTGACCCTATTATTTGATGGAGAGAATATTGCTGAATGTCGAGGGTAATTTCTTTATCCACGAAGAGGTTCTAGTTCCAAGGCATCCTGCAAAGATTTGCCTTGACATTCACAATTTAAGCTTTAAGAGAAGATAGTCTTGGTGGGAAGTCTTTGATGTTTTCACTGGGAAAAAAAAAAGAAAAAATTCTTCATTTTTTGTGTGAAAATGTACTTATTTAATAGCATTGAATATTCCTTTGGTTATTGTTGTCGTAAGAGAGGGCTGGTAGTTTGATCACCACAGCGGGCATGCCCAAGCCTGACAGGAAGCCAGAAGCTATGCCAATTCTCTGGCCAATGTAAAGCCTTTGCTTAGTGGTCATTATTCCCACCCTAGCAAAGTGGGGTGGGAAGTTAATCCAATCAAAGTGAAACTTGCAGGGCCTGGTGAACTTATGCCTCACGTGGCTGAGAACATGTGGCAAGAGGATGCTGAACATTAGAGACTGGAGGCAAAATTTCCAATCCAGATGGCTGAAATTAGATGTTTTCCTCCATATTTAATCAATTAAATAAATGGGCTCAGTGATTCAAAAGGGCTGACTTTGCCAAGAGAAGGAATGGCTCGACACCTTTGAAATTAGACTGTTTTCCACATAGTTGGTGAAAGAAAGATGCAAGAACCTCATTTGAGACAACTGGAACGTCACATTCAATTGCATTGGCTTAACCTTAGCTATCTCACGAGAAGGAAATGGCGTAGAGCGATCATTTCAATATTCCAGGTATCAGCAGAGGGGAAGTAATATTTTTAAAACATAATTTATGTGAAAATGTTCCTCAAAAATGTGCATTACAACTACAAAGGATATGAGGATTTCAAATGAGCTAATAGAAGAGGGAAGACAGCAGTATGTTTTATGACATCCTCTTTAATCCCAGGAAAATCCATTTTCAGCTGATCCGCTATTGATGCGCAGAACGACAGGTTCTCGCAGGGTCACAGGGGTGTTTCATCTGGAGCTGCCCCGCTCCAGAGCCTGAGTTCACCCGACCTCTTCCTCTTACATGCACGTTAGCAGATAAGGAGATAACAGAAAAAATATGAAAAATGTTTACCGACGAGCCCCACTGAACACTTTGAACAGAGCAGAGCCTGACAACAGCTTTCCGGGGGAGATCGTGTTTGTTTAGCGGCCAGCTGAAGTCTTCTGAACCTTTGCTTCCTCAACCCAATGGAAATCCGTTAAACAGCCCAGGGTTTTAAATCAGATGGATCCAGGCCCTGGCAGATCAGAACTGTCTCTTCTGTCCCTAGTTCTGTGTAAACACCGTATGTGGAGGCCATGCCTGTGTTATTACACAGCTGAACACCCAGGTAAAGTACTCTCGATCGCCCCGTGCAGGAGCAGCCCATGAGCCCCTGCTACGCGGTGACGAGCAATTGGGCATCGTTGGTTGTTGTGAAGAGCTGTTAGCATGGCTCAAGCGCTGTTCTCCAGCAGGGAGTAATGCCATTTTCTACGGAACACATACAGCAGGGCTGTTCGGCACAGGCACAGGCTGGTTTGGACGGAGGTCTCGAGCTGTGAATCTTAGACTGAGATGTAATTTGGCTGTCAAAAAGGGCTTATTTTCATCCCAGACTCTAGGTTTATACTCTTCCTACACTTGAGCCGTTGTGGTTGTGTGATTTTAAATTAAAACATAGTGTGGATAATTCTATTATTTTACAATACGCACAGACTTTAGATCGTATTTTATATAATGATAAATTTATGTTACGTTTATTTATGCTGTATGTATCTTTCTTGCCATACTTGCTGTTTTAGTCGTATTGCAGATTTGTGAAACGACTGAATATTTCCTACGCCGAACCAAGAACTCGTTATATAAAGAACGCACATAGTTTTCCAGGTCAAGAGTAGAGGGAAAGCTGGTGTTTTGTTATCTCTGTACATAAGAGAAGGGAAGACTTTAGTAAGAGGAAAAGAACTTTCAGTTTTGCAAAAGTTCAAGTTTTAACCGTACCTGGTTAAAGATGCTGTCGGAGCCTGTTCTTACACTCCTGACCTTGGTGAAAAACACAAAATGCTTGTCGTGAGTAAAACTTTGCCCCATTTGTACTAAATAATTGAAACAAGTCAAAAAAGCTTTTTCTTTTCTCTAGTGAAGACAAGGCTTAGGTTATAGCTTTCCAGAGGAACAAGTCTGTTGGGTTCAGCAGAGCTTATTTGCATTGAATTTGTAATGAGTTGCTGACCCAAGCCTCAGGTGCAGGCTGGTGGTGCTGCGTGAGGGCACGTGGTCGGATTGCCCTGCACATGGTCGCTGAAGTTAATGCGTCTCGGGCAGAGGAAAGCAGAATCAGTTTTTAGGTGTTAGCCTGTGGCTCTCAGCGTTCACAACCAGGGCGTGTGTAGGTGGATTCTTACATACAGTGGCTTTCTCAAATCCAGCGTTCCGCTGATTCATATTTGCTACTGTACCACTTTACGGGTTATGGTATAACTTTAATTTCAGAAAAAATTATCCACCCCATGGAAACTGGTGCTTTTTCTTATTTCTGTTAATTGGGGTGTCAGAAATGCTCGTTCCCTGAACTGAAATGTTGGAAAACAGAACCTTTTTCATGAAAATACTCAGCTACTATTTTTGATCCCTTCCTTTTGCCATCTGAGACAGTTTTGCTGTATTGTTTGGGGGTGTGGGGTGGGGATGGAACCGGGGGCACGTGGAGAAGAAATGCTTTATAAGCTTGGAAATTCTCATAAGGCTTTTCATATAAACCTTCTCCTTCTTAGAGAATGTTAGATGGGATATGCTTATGAAGGGATTTGTTTAACTGCATTAAAAGAGAGAATCCTAGATCTGTCCCAGATAGTCCTTACCCTCCAAAAACTTTTTTGCATGGCCTGGTTTTAACTGGGCCATTTGATTTCTTGTTAACTTTGGTCTGTACAACAAACAAAACACGGGAGACAAAATCATTTTTAGAAGTCCTTTTCATCATGGGAAGTTTAGTTGAAGGGTGAAGCATCATTAATTTTATCAGGCCATATGAACAGAAGGAAAAATAAGTCTAAATAGTAGAAAGGTCAGAATTGTGGGTATCTGTAGTTATTAGCAGAGCTTTATGGGGCGTTAAGAATTGATATTCCCTGGTGATTCCTAAACCTACTTTTGTAATTGACAAATAAATCTAATTGCTTGCCTTACAGCCATGATTTTGTTTTTGTTTCCCTAGAGATAAGCACTATAGATGTTGAAAAATGTATTCTGTCCTCAGAACTACTAGATGTTATAACTAAAAGTGATACTTGGACTGGTGTTTGCACCTTCATTCATCTTGGACCTTTGAAGTAGTAAAAGAGCATTTGGGAAAGCTAACATCACACATTCCTGGGGCTGTATTAGGCTCTACAGTGCTAAGAAGATGAGAAAAAAAACCGTATTCGCGTGGAGCTTATTTTAGATCGTAGTAAGAAGAAACTTACTACAATTACAAGACTGTAGTAAGAAGAAACTGTATCCCATTTTTAGCGCAGTAATGTACTGACAATTTTTCTAGATGACCAGCATTGACTAGATCAATCATGCTTAAGGACTGCAAAATGATTGTCCTTCATTAAAATTTGGCTATGAGGTAATGGTTTGTGAAGCGGGGTGTGGCAGCGCAGTGGAATGGCCATGCCTGCATATGCATGGCCCTTGCTAACTTGCTCCATCTGGGGGATACTTTACATAAATCATGTCTTCACATACATTTCAAGCCTTTTAAGTGTTTTAACACCATCTAGATTGGATTTACATTAGTGTGATGAAATCAAACTCTAGCCTTTGAACAGCAAAAATCTATGTTATTCATGCAACAGTATGATAACAGCACTTGTTTTATTTCCTGGTACATGTTTTACCTACCAGTGTTTAGTAAATGTATAAAACCAGTTCATTGTTTGAAGGTCTGACTGCCAATGGTACTTCAACTAAAGCTCAGTAAAATATTTACAAAATGTATGTTTGGCCCATGGGGAGGCCAAACGTACAAGATGGACCACATTTTTCATCTGTTGTTAAATTAAGCCAGTTTGGGAAAATTTTTGATACAAGCCTAACACTTCAATCAACTTCTGGTGCTCCGCAATGGCTCTTAATTCAAACCCCTCCCTGTTGTTTGGACCCTCTCTGGGGACTTACCCAACCTTGCTAGCCTGGTACAAGCAGTCATTTTCCCCTCTGCTCTGGCCATGACCTCTTTAGTGCCCTCACCGTGCAGTTGCATAGCCTGGAGTCAGGCTTCCCCCTGCCTTCACCCTCACCAGGGTTTGAACTTTGCTGCCTGTCTCTTTTTGAATGAGTGAGCTACTTGCAGGCTTGGCATTTGCCTTTAACCTTCCCTTGGATTCGCTTACGGCCAGGTCTCTGCGTGTGCTCTCCCTGCAATGCTCTCTGTTAGACGTTGAAAATATA
Source organism: Bucorvus abyssinicus (assembly GCA_009769605.1). NCBI lineage: Eukaryota > Metazoa > Chordata > Aves > Bucerotiformes > Bucorvidae > Bucorvus > Bucorvus abyssinicus. The sequence goes on from CM020040.1 coordinate 18,086,405, forward strand.
ACTTGGATTGTCTTGCAATAAAAAGAGCAAATTACTCTTATTACTCATTTCCAGTCCTTTGCTGCAGCGATCCATTATGAAGGAAATAACCACTAAAACTAACAAAAAGGACAAAGAGAGCAGCTAAGCTGAAATCACAGCTACCTTTCAACATCGATGACTTTCTGCTTCCAAATTATTCTGCTGTTTGTGGCCTCTCTCATTCAGGATTGCCCAGGAGCTTGCCCCATGGTGGGAACACCTTTCAGTGCCTCGGTGAGCCAAGGTGATTGTTATTACACAGTTTTGTAGGTGGGGAAGCTGACGATGGAACATAGAAATATTGAAAGTCTAGGCCAAAATCAGCTAGAGAATTTGAATTCATAAAATTGACTTGAAACACTATTAAAATAAAAATATGCAAGTAAACTTGGACATAACTATAGTTACACAGTTTTCTAAATTAGACCCTCTGTGTTCATTTTTAATTGCATTACAGGTGTTTAATGTTGGGATTAATATGGAAAGAAATTAGTAACTTCTTACATTATTTTATACTTCTACAGTTCAGCTTCGTACTTAGGCAATGCAATAAGTCAGCTGCAATGAAGAGCTCCGTACTTCAGAGTATATTTTCCATTTGTCTGACAGTAAAAATTGCACCTGCACGAGCTAGACCACCATTTTGAAAATGAGTTTCCGTAACCAGAAAATTGGGCTTGAAAACTCACGGGAGAGAGCTATTTGTGCAGTTCTAGACAGCTCCTGCTTTAGCTGGGTGAGAAATCCCACGGAGACAGTTCCCTGTGCAGTAAGATCCAGAGCTGTTGTTGCTGTAGATGTAGGTTAGGAGGAGTAATAATTATTAAACCTAATCTTCTGTATCGCTGATACAGATGAAGATGAAGTTGTCTGCTTAAACAGATGATGGTATTGCTGTAAAAGGCAGGTAATAAATTTCAGCGTGTGTGGTACGAGGCATTCCATTCTAGGCTTAGCTACATATTTATAGACGTTATTTAGAAATCAAAAGTGAGAAGTCTGAGTACATGTCTGTATGTCTCAAATATTTATTTGTCATCCCAACTACTGCTTAGTTGAAACATTTGGAGCTTCTCTATCTGATCCCACGAGATGTCCCATAAAAGAGTTTTGCCTGTGGGTATCAATATCTATGTGTAACACAGCTGTTAGACTCAGCAGCGTGATAGATTCAGCTTTTATGAACATAATGAAATGGAATTTTTAAATGCAGGAAAACCAGACATAAGATGGCACATCAAACGGAATAGAGTCCGTCTGTGTTCTCCCTTTCAGGAGCGCCATACACTTCTGTCGCTTTCAAAAATAAGAACTGCTCGGGAGATTCTGCATCCTGCTTTCAGCACGCTGAAACAAGGGCTGCTCTGCTATGCACAAATCAAATCAGGCTGAATTGCATATTAATCAGAGCCCCTTTAGCAATGCTTGACACTCGGCGAGACTGTAACACTTTCATCCTTGCACAGAATGTGCTGTCATAATTGGTTTGTGTTAGGTGTTGGAAACATCTTGTGACTGAATGACCTGTAACTAATAAGAAGCAATGCTCAAACGAAATGAAGGTCCTTGTCTTCCAAGCACTGTACAAATGGGTTCCATCTGGCACTAGAGTGACTTAATGTGTGATTTATGTTGGACTCTTCTGTGTTAGAGGCTGTGAGATTTAAAAGACCTCATCAGAAAGCAGGGGTTCCTATGACAGCTTTTAAGCTTTTGAACCTTCCTGGAAGCTTTAAAGACAGAAGTTTAATTAGGGAAAAAGAAGAAGAAATTTTAGATTAGAAATTTTAAGGAAAGTTTAGTTAGATTAGGACAGAGCACACCTTTCCTATCCTTTTTGGTTTTCAACAATTATCCGACTGTTAAAATATGAACGTGAACAGTGATGAGGTTAAAATATTCACCCGGAAAGCTCTCTCTGTGCCTTCCACATAAGAACTGGAACTTCAGTCTGTTTTTCATGGGACCGTATTAGTGCAGAAAATTTTTCTTGATACATATTTCATTGAAAGTGGTGCTTCCCGATTAAAAATGAGGGTCTTGAAAGATCAGTGTTTGCTGATTAAAAGTCTTTTTAATAATAAACCCACAAACTGGTTATAATGAGAGCAAGGATTGTGTCTTAGACTTTGGAGGTCCTGGTATTTTCCTATAGTAAAAATGGAAAAATGTTTCTCGACATGTATAGAATACTTATTTCTTGCCATCACATTGTTCAAAGTAAACATGATCAGCACAGTAAGTTGTGCTTGAAAAGAATTTGGAAAGATCATTGGTGGCTTCACGAGTGTTGATCAGCTCTAACACACTGCTTTTCACGCAAACACTGAATTTTTTCTCTTTTCTCTTGTTCTTAGTTCCTTTTTCCAGCATTCTTAAGGTTCTTCATAGTAGCCCCTTGGCACAGGAGGCATTTCTGCTGTATTTGTTTATTCCTGGGTGGGACCGGGGTGATTTGTTAATGCGGTGGGTTGGCAGCTGATAGGGGTGCCGTGTGATTGCCTGGTCTTGTTTCCTGTATATTCTGATCCAGGGAACGTGGGGTGGAGAAATGTGGCTACGGGAGCTGACTAGTGATAGGAGGTTTTTTTCTTTCTCTTCGGAAAGCAATAAAGTGTGTGGTTGTGGGAACAGAGGGATCCAGAGCACATGCATACGAGAAAGACAGCAAGCTGAGAACTTCTCACGCTGGAAACAACAGGAGGCACCCAAAAAGAGCAGGGAGCAGATCTCCAGCCAAGCCTCAGTGATTGTGCAGAAAAAGAAGAATTCGTAGGAAATCTGTGTGAGTTTGTTACAGACTGAGAAGGCAGTGAAAGTTGCTGGAGGGACAGCAAAACTGATCCCCACCAAGACTGCACAGTGCTCAGGGGGAGAACTTGTTTTTCAAGCTTTTTTAAGATCCGCTTCCACCCACCAAAGCTGAATTTTCTCTTTTAAAAATGAAGAGCCTCTAACTAGCCACCCACCACGCATCCCAATCCTTACTCTAGGTACTACAGTTAGTATTCTAATAGGATACAGTTCAGAGATCGATGATTTTGAATCTGCCTCGATGCCTCGCTGACTTGGGAGCCTGTCACATCCTTGGGCAAAGACAGAGTGCAAAAAGCACCTGCTTCTCTGACCCATGTCCATCCACTATCCAAATTAATTTTGATGGATTCGGTTTGCTTTCCAGGTTAGATTCCTGGATTTTGTTTGGTGGTTTTCTCCTTTAGGGTCCAGTAGAAACTGTCTCAGCAATGACATACTTTTCCTCTGTTGCCTTGTTTTTCTTGCCACCCAGGTGGTCTTGGTATTTTAATTTTATCGTTAAAAGAGGGTGGAGGAACTGGGTCTAGGATTTTCAAAGAAATATTGAAATAGCCTTATGTTCTTATCCTGTTTCCATGCCTGACCTATAAAAAGGTATTTGTTCATTTTTCCCTGCTCACCATCTGCCTCCCTTTTCTCCTTAGTATAAAACTTGTAGATTAGAAGACTGCTTTTGCAACTGCCTGTGGAAGATACAGCATACTATTGACCTGTAATACTGCTGTTACCATGTCTACGACGGAGACAGTTCTTTACATGTCCTCCTGTGCCTGTACGGAGAAACGGGTTACTTGCCCTTTTTGGTGTATGTGCGGGAATAGCTTTGATCACATAAAAGATCCAGGCAGCTTTTCTCATGTTGCACTACTACAGCATTTCAAGCAAAAAAACTTTCTAACAGTTTTGTTGTGAGGCTTTATATAACAATAAATAAATTAAATAAGAGCAATGTAAGATTTAATTCATCCCAGTTCTGAGCACTATTCACCATCATTAAACTAAAAGTTTCCAGGCATGCTACTGCAGGGAGTTTCGCTGCTCCATGCTGGCCAGCTGTGCTGTATTCAAATGTGTGTTCCCAAAGGGCTCAAAACCAGCAGCAAAGCTTCATTCGTGAAGCCAATATATCCAGCTGAGGAAGAGGAGGCATCTTCAGAAGGGCATTCTCTTGTCACTGATGACTAGCACAGGCAAACCATGTTGTCCAGAGTAAATCTCCGTTGTGGCTGAGAGGCGTATCTAAGTGGTGCTTTTATTGCAGTTCTTATTGCCATGTCTTACCTGGACCTTGTCATAGGTCATTCTTCCACGTTTGAGACTGTTTTACTGTTATCACTACCAGTGTATAGGAATCTCTTGGACCAGGACACCAACATATCACAGAACTGTATGAATACGATTCAAAAGCTCCTCAATCCTTCCTTTAAGAAATTATGATAAGCACATGGGAAAAGCAAAGCCAAGGGGAAATACAGATACCGGTGAAACCCTGGACTTTCTCAACACGGTGGGCAACAGTTCTAGCATCCTGGAAGAGCAGATTTTAGGGGAGGCTGAAGAGGATGTTGAGAGAGGATACTAAAACATCTCCCCAGATACACTAGGCACTGCCCCATGTGGCCAGGGGCAGCACGGGATAAAGTGTAAGAGCCTGCTCTCAGTACTAGATGAGAGTTAATACATTGGATTATAATAGACAGTAAAATATCCTGATACAGAGGCAGTTTCTGCTTGTTCCTTAACCAGAGTTATGTTGTATTTCCCAGTTTGTGAGCTTAGCTTTATCGAATACACTCCGTCTCATGCCAAACAGTGAATGCTGGTCTGTCCTTTAGATACCGAGATCCTCGTTACAGGCTCGGAAGGTGCTATGTGAGCTGTTAGACTCTCAACACTTTTTCAGGATTACTTTATAGGTACACAACTGTGTTGTCCTGGAGGCATTTTGTCATGTATGTCATCCTGTAGTAATTGGTGCTCTTCCACTTTTTTACTGCTTTGAAACCCATACTTTCTTCTTTCTTGCTGGGAGGTGGTTAGCCATGTCATAGGGATGTCTCTAAGGCTTTTAAGTTTTTCTAGAAGAGGGGCTGTAACTAACAGCACTACTTTTTGAAAACCAAGAAAAATAGCATAGTGTAATTCTCATTCCCTGGAGGCCTGTTTTTATAATAGATTTCCACTCACCCACCTGCCTTCTGTGCATAGCAGGGGAGGTACTTTGTATGATTTGAAGTGATAATTAGAAATGATGATGGGTGGCCACAGGAGGGACTGCAGATCCAAAGCGATAAATGTGTCTCAACAGAGTGGCGTATCATCTTCTCATAAGATGGTTTAATACTACAATTCCTTGGAATTAAACCTGCGAGCTCCTAATCAAAGAGCTTAGAAGTAAAGTACAGTGTTTATACTTTAATGCTAGCAAATGGTAGCATCATAAGTGCATATGGAAATATTCCAAAACAGCGTTAATACTATTGTGAGAGGACAAATTATTTTTAGAGGATTTTTTTTCTTTAGTTTCTGCCATAAAATATATTTTAGGAAGATGTCATTATAATATATCTTTGCAGGGATCCAATGTAAGTAGAGGATCTAGTTTTGGGAATGTGTGGCTTTTTATTGGGCGACACAGGCATTCTTTGGTATCCCATGGAGAAAACTCCTTTTACCGTGTAATGGGCAAAGCCTCCTGAGATGTAGCGCAGGCAGGCTGCAGCATGTGCCGCAGTAGTCCTGTGCAGAGCTCACTTAAATCTACTTGGACGAACCTGTGATACCTTTCTGCCTTTAATACTGAAGAATGTTATTCCAAGGTGTAACAAATGTAATTCAGATGGCACCTGTTTGAATACTGCCTTGACTGGAATTTAATTTTGCTCTCCAAATTAACATGTTTCATTACTGTCCTTTTCCCAGTGATAAACAAGATAATTCATTTTGGGTATTTCCGCACCACAGAAACATAAAAAGTTGTCAACTGTAAATTGCTGAAGGTGTCATTAAAATTCTCCTGAAACAACCTAATACATTCCACGTATTTTTTCGGAGACACTTGCAGCTATTTTTAAACCACCTGCTGCTTCTATACATATTCAGACCATAATGGGGAGGCACTGCTGCGCAATTCAATAGAAAATCATTTAAACAGGGAGGGACATGAAGTAAGTTACGGAAAGTTCAGGAAGTTAATGCACTAGTTTTAAGTCTCTGTGCCCCCTGTGATCACACACATGCTTTTCTGCGTGTCAAGCTTCAGATTTGGCTTGTGTTCCACTAAAATAATTTTGGTGTAGTTGCCTTCCAGTCTTAACAGATTTTTCTGTGTGAGGAGGGCAGTACCTTGTAGCACCAAGGGAAAGCTTACGGTTTGTCTTCAGAGAGATGTTAGCGATGATGTGCAGCGTGGCTGTAAGCACGGAACGTCAGCAGCTAAACTGCACAGAAGATTGCGCAGTGTTTGCCTTGTGCTTCTGGTAATAGTGAGAACTCTTTTGTGTATTTGCACAAGTGCTCCAACGCCTCTGGTAATGTCTGCTTTATGATTTTTTTCTTGTGGTCTTTATTACCCGTTTGGAAGAGAGCCCTGTGGCTCTCTGCACTTAGTCCTAAGTCTTGCTCTTAAAAGAGAACTCTTAGAAAACAAAGGATTAGCTTTTTTCTTACCAACTTCTTCCAAGTAATAGATGGAGAAACTGGAAAGGGAGAAAAAGTACTTCTTGCTTTGACCACTCTTCTCTTCCTGAAGGTGTCATAATTTCTCACAAGCTCTGGATGCCCTGTGTATGTGTGTATATGGGCGTTGACATCAGTCAGTCCTTGTATCCTTGTAGCAGCCCATTTTTCCATCTATTCTTTATATTAAAGGGACGTTTGGGGTTCTTTTCCCTGTTTAAGTAGCAAAGAGGTAATAACAGTCAAGAATGGAAGCTGATCTGACCATGGTAGATAGGTATTTGCTGGTAGGGTGGAAAAATATCAACTTACTACCTACATTTCTTCCTCTTTTTCCTGTTTCTTAGTTCTAGCATATTTTCATTTGTTTGAAGTATAGTGCAGGACATTACTTTTACCAACCAGAAATTCTGAATTCATGAAGCAGTAAGGGAGTGACTGACAGTCCCTGACATTAGATGCTGCCCATTGCAGCTGCAGCCAGTCTGGAGAGCCACCAGTAACGGTAAGATGCGCTTTGTAATTGAGTCACAGAGAGACAGTTGGAGCAGTGGCAGAGTGGGAGTCGGGTTGGACAACTGATCTGAAGTAGTAACCTGAAGTTGACTTCTGCGGGGAAGTTTAGTAAGTCAGGACAGCCTGAGATGAGATTGCATTATACAGTAGCAGCAGGAGATGAACTCGTAGCCTGTGGTTCTATACGTCTTTTGAGAAGCTGTTAGTGGTGCTGCTTTTATTTTTCTCGAGTATGTTTTTGTCCACTTAAAATCAACTTGTTCAGTCACCTTTTGTAAAGCCTCAGTAGGCCAATATATTTAGAAGGGTAAGAGAGAGAAAAGAAAATAAAGAGAGTTGGATTTCTGTGAGTTGACAATTACATTCTAGTTGAACAGCCAACTTAGGAGCGCAGAGTGGTGGAGATTCAGCTGAAGCATCACGCGGCTTTGAGCTACCACCGAGCAAGTTAATACTGGGACTGGAAACAGCATAGTTACATCAACATGTTGGTGAGCTGCTACTAACGAGCTCTGCTGACAGGCAGGGCTGATTAGGTCCAATGGAGGGCTTTATTGACAGCCTTAGTCCTTACAGGAAACCAACCACCATCTCTTCTTCTGCTGCCCTTTGCCATGTAATAGCACACTCTGGGATGACTCTTTGCGCTGGGCTCTGTTGTTGTTAGATGTGCCTCTGGGTGTTTGGAGAATCAGACTCCTTGGTAGGTCAGAGCAGAAAACCAGTCCTTTCCCAAAATAGCAGCACTGCCAACAGAGACAGGAACGATACCTAGGCCCGGATCAACAATCAATGTCAGGTTCCACCTTGAAGGCTGCATAGACCAGTGCAGCTTAGTGGTATTTTGATGTCCAGTTCTTCTGCAAAGTGTTTATAACTGAGGTGGTATATTAAAAAATCATCATTTTGTAGTGGTGCAAAAGGTGCTGCTGTGGAGGCCACTGGCTGTACCGTACTGTACTGTCAGCCAAGATGCTTTGCCTGCATGCGGACGTTAATTAAAGCGAACCTGTGCCTCTTCCCATCAAAGTCAATGATAAATATGAGTGCAGGCTTAAGGCTTGTGTTTGCAGAGTGAGGAAAGCATGGTTGTGTATAACATTAAGGAATTCCTGACAGCATAGATCATGAAATGCTTAATTTATTTCCCCCATAACTTAAGCTAAATGATAGACCAGATGACCTAATTGAGTCAGGCTTTATATTTATTTCATCTTAAATTTAACTCCTAACGAGAGGTTTATCCTATTTAAACAGTCTTTCATCATTAGGTCAGTGACAGACTGCAGTCTGTGCTGCTGGTGACTGAATTTTCATTATCCTTGGTTTTGGTCTTTACATGGCCGTGAGTGTTTATTATGTCCTTTTAAAAGTGGATAAATGAAGAAAAAGTAAATCAGAGGAGTTTGTTGTCAGAGGAGACGGTGACAGATATTACTGAGTTCAGGTAGAATGCGAGAAAGTAGGGGAAGGAGATTGATGGAATGAGGTGGCAGTGTTTTAAAATTCAGATATAGAAATATGAAAGGCAATACTAGTTTTAAAGCACTAGGGACCTAAGGTGGTTGTACTCAGTTATAGTTCAGTCTATTCTGTGAATCTCTTTAACTCTTAGTGCTTGGCATTTATACAAATGTGGGAAGGAAACAGAGAGCCTGTTTGTTGCTCACTAAGTAATGATGGTTGACAGAATCAAAGTCCAAGAACTTTAGAACCAAATACATCCCAAAGCACTCAGCTTTGCATGAACGGGGGAACATCAGCTGGCCTGTCGTAGAACTCAGGGTAGACAGACTTATCAATCTGTTCCACTCTCAGATATTGTTAATATATCTGGAACAGCCCGTTCATTTATTGCCAGTGCCAAAGTATGAGATCGCTTGTCACAAAGACTGTTATTAGTCTAAGCCAAGTGCACAAGTGTTGCTGAAGCAGGAATAAAAAGGAAATTAAAAAAAAAAGTGTCTCCTCCTCTACTCTGGCAATGGAGAGGCTGCCCAGGTATGTGCAGGTTAGCTGCACAAGCAGTCCGTGAGAGGCAATCCCGTTTGATTCAGTTACTTTCCCATGTTAAAGTTACAGACCCAGAGCAAGAGATTTCAACCCTGACACCTGCACATCAGGCCAGTCCTCCCTGCTGAATCCTACCTGTGCTCCCTGTATTGTCATTCTGTGGCTCCAAGCACAACCTTCAAGAGCAGTTGAAAGGGTGCCCGTTGCTGAAGGAGATGTTTCCTCCTTTTTGTTTCTGGTTTCAAGTCATTATCTGAGCTGTGTGTTCGCTGGAGTAAATATATGACAGCACCTCACAAAGCTCTTTTCCTCCTCATCCTCTACCCCGAAACACAAACCTAGGCTGCCAATATCCACGCCTCAGTGCAAGCTCCAGACAGGGGAGGGTGAAGTACTGCACGTCTGTGCTGAATAAAAAGCTGTTTTGTATTAGGAATTGGAAGCTGTTCCAGGATGCATAGATTTGCATTTACAGTTTGTCCTGGGAGTGAGGCTGCTGGAATCATCTGCTGACACAAATTTGCTCTGTGACCTGGGGAAACATTTAACCACACTGTGCTTCATTTTTCTCCTGCTGCTACAGAAATTTTTCAGTGTTGCATCTTATGCCAATTGATTTGTGTTTTCTGTTTAATCTGGCAATATACAATTCTGGCCTTTTAGCTACATAATGCGAGTGAATGACTTTGCAATTGATACATGAGATACTGGCCTGATACTTTTGGAAATTTTTAATTAATTTCTATCGTGTCATGACTTGCCTCTTGCTTTAGAATAACTTGAAACAGCTGGAAAATATTGTTCCACTACTAATTTATATTCTGAGTGTTACTTAATGTCAGAATTAGTGGCATACAGTTGTCTTGATGCAGGTGAATTGAAGTTTGCAGTGTCAAGTCCAATTCTGCTTCTATTTAAGATGATAATAAATCACCCACTGAGCTCTGCTGTGCACATCGTGGCCTGTACTTTGCATTATTACAGCTTGTTTAAATTTCTAATGAAGACGCGGAATAATGCATGCTCATATTATGGTTTTTATTATAGGTTATACCATGTAAAATGTCTGTAGGAAAACACATCCCTAGTCAATCATCAGCTTGAGAAGTTTCCTCTTTGACTGAATAATACTCCATCACTTTGATACCTTACAGTCAGGTTTTACATTCACCTCATGTCCTCAGTGTCTACAAAACAGCGCAGAAAAATAAGCCGGTGCCCAATACCATTACCGTGTGTGCTGTTAGAGCCCATATGGTGTTAGTCTCTCAAAAATAAATCACACTGAGAACTGTTGGATACATACAGGGGCCTTTTCCAGTCCCTCTTGGAAGAAACGTGACGCACAAATATTTCAGAAGAGCAGGAATGTACGCTTTATAAGAATTCTGTGAAACAAATGAACCTGGGGTGGATTAATATTCACAGCATTTATAAAAATTAAATTTTAATTACTGTTTAGTAAACCACATATTATAATTTAATAGCTAATTTAAAATCAAAATTACAGCACTTAGAGCAAGTTCCTAGACCAAGAAATTGTATGTTCTTCACGGTCAGTGCATTCGTGCTAATGCTTTATGTACGTATTGGGTAAACCTGACTGTCACCTCTGTGGCACTTTTGTATGCACCATATAGTCAAGTTTCTTATAAACAAATTTTTCATCTTTTGGGAAGCAGAATCCTTACCTACAGCTCTAGAAAAACAAGTGGAAGTTCAATCCCTCAACAGGGTTGTGTTATCTTTCATCAATTCTTAAAGCTTCCCCTGGGCACACAGGGGTCATCCAGGCAGTTGGAAGGCAAAAATGCTTTTAAAACGGCATGCTCTTTCATAAAATGAAAACAAGAGATCCTTTTCAGTGGCAAATAAAATAATATTTGCAGGAAAATATCAAAGCTATTATCTAGGCAGGATTTTCAAGCTTTTCTGCGCTGATGCACATAAGGACACTTGTTATCTTTGAGGTGATACACACCTACAACTCGTGGTTAACATGTCTTGATTTATAAGATAGGTTCATCTACTGGAATCTGTATTAACAGATTGTGCCAGATTCAGCTGATTTTATTTTTACTTAAATCGCAGTGTTTGGTGTTCTCTTTTGGCACAGCAAACCTTCAGAAGCGTAGGAAAAAGTTAAAGGACTTAGGTGAAACAAGCAGCTTGTTTTCACACGTCACCTTTAAACTTAAGATCTAAGAATTTCCACTCTCATAAATTTCACCCAGATTTTGCAAAAGGGTCCGGAGTCCTCTTGCTTATTAAGCCTCTTGCTAGAATAGACTGAAAAGGAGCTGCTGAAAAGGAAGAAAATAAGAACAAAAAGCAGCTTCCTCAAGATGAGAAGGTGATGTTCCTGTCCAGCAGGGATAGAGTTGTTTTCTGATCTTGGGTCATTCCAGTGGCTTGTTGTATGGTACTAGAACAAAGGCAGACTAAACTAAAGCAGGGGCAATGTTCTATATGATACAAAATCTATCTGCATTTCAGGAGCTGTCAAAGTGAAAAATGAAACCGCAAGTTTGGCCTTTAAAAATATTAATTTATTTTAAAGATTAAATGTAAAAGTGCTGGGAAAGAAGTAACCTTATCTTCAGGAAGAAGCAAGCAAGACTAAATCCCTATCGCTCTTCCTAGATCTCTGATGGCACTTTCTTGCTACCCTTAAATCCAAAAAAGGATGTAATCATCAGTTCTTGCCACCCTAAATCCCTGAAGCATTTTTGCTGTATTATTAATGAGGCAGTTATCAAATGTACTAACCAGGGCTTAAGGTATTCTATTTTCAATGGACTTATTTATCAGTCCTACTGAGTGATGCAGCTTCAATTCAGCGATGACCTACGGCGGTATTTCTGAATTACAGCCGTGGCTCATTGACAGAAGTAAGCACGGGCCATTAGGATGTAAAAAAAATAATTGGTAAATATTCGGCTAATGAACTGTCAATATCCAGCTATAGGTAATGTCCAGTTCTCACAGGCATTCATTAAAAGCCTGTATTTAACTATTTAGTTAAGCATAATTTAAGGTTTTTAGGGATCATTCTGCCTGTTTGAGATTACCGATTCCACGGTGCAAACTATGATCAACTGATAAATCTACAATCTTTCTTCACAATAAAATAATACCATAAATTAATATTTCTGTACTGTTTTAAATGATATCTTGATTTTGGTTTTGTCAACATATATTGTAGATGTTTCTCAAAAGTTGTGTATCTCAGTTTCCTATATTTTGGCTTTTTTACCTAATCTACATATAACAAGTTAAAAAAGAAAACCTCCACTAACACAGGAAGACTGAAGGAGATGGTAAAACACACGTGCAAGTTTGCTGCCACACTGGACTAGTTTTTGAAGAGTTCATTTACTGTGGTTGTCATAAACCCCAGTGCTTGAAATGGATGTAAACCACTTGCTGCTGCCAAGTCCTTGTGCTCTCGTCCTCACAGAGAGTAGTCTGCTTACTGGATGTGTTGGTCTCACTGGAGCAGCAGCTCCTGAAGATGGGGCAGGAGGGCTGGATCCTCCTCAGGTGCAGTGCAATTTCAGTGCTTCCCATTAGGCTGTGTGATCGTACCCACTGAGATACTGGAACTGAATTCTTCCTGGTTAATGCCCTTTGTATAGTCCATCCTTACAGAGCAAGGGTGTTCAAAAAGCAGTAACGAGCCAACTGGTTCGGGATGGGGACTTCGCACGTGGTTTTTGTTCATCGTCAGCCCAGCATCAGGGCTGGCTACTGCCCAGAGTCTGCTCTAGTTTCGTTTTGCTTAGTGGCTGTAGGTTGATTCTTCCTCTCTATGTGAAAGCCTGCCCCATTTTCAAGTCTACAAGTGGCTGATTAGTTCTGAATAAAGGTCTTGCAGGTCATGAGAAAGGCATGTGCGTCGCTTTTGAGATGATCCTTCTCTTTTTGAGAGCTTCAGACGCTGCTGGCTTTGTTTAACACACTTCTTTTTGACTTGTAGGGGAGTTTATTCTCTCACCTTCTTCATTTTTGAATGGGAAGCCAGGGTGTCTAAGACTGTGACTGCTTGTGATGCTTTTATGGGTGGATGAGAGGCAGCTTTACACTGATTTTTTACTGGTAGTGCCTAGACAAATTGCAGTTATTAATAAAAATTACTGTGTGTAACACTCTGAGGCCCGAGTAGGTGGTAGAAGCATTTTCGGGAGCATAACAGTGCAGGTGACAGGATTCCAGTGACGTGTACCATGATTGTGTCTTTTAAATTTGCTTCCTATTTCAAAGAATTAGAGCCTCAATTTTATTTATCTTGAGGATAAGACAAAACCAGCACAGTCCTGGCTTTTGTGTGTGTTTTTAAGAAAGCAAAACTCATCATGCCTGTGAGGTGGCTCTAACAGGTTAATGAAATTACCTCATTTCAAATATGTGACTATATTGAACTGAAGAATATATGTATAATGAAGCCTTTTGCACTGCTTTTGTAATGATACTGTTGAGAAACTTACTGCAAAGTGGTGTTGGTACCCACCGTGTTGTTGTTGACTTGGAGCTGCAAACGTGAGCGTAGCAGTAAGGGTTCTCCTATGGGTTGGTTTTGTTTCACCATATCTTAGTCCACACATCTGACACGCATGGGATAACATGTTGCCCCCTCATTGGAGCAGATGTTTGTGGCAGCAAGGTGGCTGCCTTGCTTAGCAGCTTGTCGCTGGTTGATGGTCAGAGTGCAGAACTTGGCAAAATTTGTTACTGGGATAAACCAGTAGCAGAAAGTAGGAAATTGTTGTCCTTGACCACTGGCCTTAACCAAAAGGGAGGAGCAATTGTGTCTCTCTGGCTGTGGTTGACATTTGTAGCTGTATGAAACATAAGAGGCTGGGTGCCCCCCCTACCCCTACGTGGTCTAGTCTGCCCGCTTTCTGAAAATCCTGTAAATATCATAGAAAGACATCCATCGGAGACGTTGTCTCACCTGTCTCTGAATCAAGGCTCGCCATTTAATTTTGCCCTTATGTTGTCTTTCACAATCTATGCTAACTCCTGAAGAGATTAAAGCTCAATTGTAACGTAATAGGCCTAAGACATAGTTTTTGTTCCATTCATATTTTTTCTGAGATTACTCTTTAGTCAATGTGTTTTGAATTTTTTAATTATTAGTGCCTTCAAATTTGCCATCACAAACCGCTGGACGGAAGTTAACCTGATCATAAATCAGTAATTCCGGTGGCAGAACATGTTGTAATTCTGCAATTACGCATGAAACAAATACAACATGCAACTCAGTATCATTCTTCTTGGAATACTGACTAGAGCCACGAGCCTCTTTTTATTTTTTCCAGTCACTTGGTTGTTCTCTTTTCTTTTTTAGTTTCACGTCCCACATGGCCCCAGTTTCTGTTCTTAGGTTGCCACCTAGTACTGGAAGTGCACGAAGAGCTGTTGGGTAGACAGAGGAGTAAGCTGATGGTGAAGAGATAACAGATAACCACTGCAAACCAAGAGAAAGAGAGCCTTTAGTTTGTCTTTTGCATTCATAAATACACCTGCCATTTCTTTCTGAGGTTTAATTTGCCTTGCAGCTTGTTTCAATACTTTAACCAAGTGGAAGTTCAATACAGGAGAGCATTATAATGAATATTTCCCACAGTTTTATTTCCTAGCACCATAACCAATGAGGCAAATAATCCAGGGCCATTAAGCTTTCTGTATAAAGAATTGGATGGTGTGCAGAGCTTACAGTAGCATGGATAACACAGATCTTTCCTTAGGCCTTCAAAGGTTGACACACAATATTTTTCAAGTGTGTGTGATGATCTCTTTAATATTAGAGTATTTATTTTACTTCTTCAGAGAACAGTTGTGTGTCACTTGGCCATTAAGAAATTTAGGGCAAGTGTCTTAAGAATTTCAATTTTCTTTTTCTTATTTTTTCATCTCCAAGTGCAGTGAAGCTCAGGCATTATCCTCCAGGTAAAACAACAGACCAAAAAAAATGTTCCATCCTTCTGAACGCTTACATATCAAACTTTATGTGATCATCAGAGAGCCCTGTCACGTCAAATAAAATAAAGCAATTAAATGGGAGAAACGAACCACTTCCTGGAGGCTTAGAGGATTTAGAGTTAGTCTCAGGAAAATAAGCATAGGAATGTTGATTCCTAAGAAGAACTAATAAGCAAAGACACACCTAAACCAAAGTAGCTATGCAAATATCCCCAAAGCGTATTGCCTTTAAAATCCTGAGGCAACGACTCCAATTAGAGTCATGCATTAACAAGCAGTCAGCAACTGCCCTGATCTGACACCCTGCCGTTCATCCCACCCCCTAAAGCCATTAAACTTTTGATTTTACTGAAACACTCAATAAAGACTATAATATTCAAAAAAGAAAACCACTGAATCGCAGAAACCATGACCAGCAGGAACTAGGAGGGCACATGCTGTTTTCTTTTACCATAATGTTGTATTTGTGGGGAGCACAAACTTCCAGACTGCAGATTTTCAGCCAGCCAGACAAGCTGGTCCCTAAGGTGAGGGAGTAACCTGAGGGATGTGTGCATCAGCCACCTGAAGCAAGGAAATTGTGCAAGTCATGATAAAAATAGGAAGGGAGTCATAATCTTCTTCATTTCTAACGAAGAGAGAGGAAGTGGTTAGAGTTCCGGACTAGGAACTGAAACTCTCTCAATTTACTTCTAAGTCTGTGAGTGACTCTCAGAACAACCTCTCTCCTGTCATTTATCATTCTTTCAATTAACTGGTCTAGGGGGTGTTGCTGTATCCAGTTAATGGAGGTTTGTGGTGGACATCAGGATGGTCATGTAAAGACACATTTCATTACTTCTGGTTACTGTGCTGCATGCTAAATAGGTGGCCGTGCACAGTAAGAGTAGCATATTGCTCTCATAGATTTAAATAGCATGTTGTTTACTGGCTGAATCCTTTAGTTTAGTGCAAGGCTTGGATGAAGTTCTGATAGAAAAGGTGCTTGTAAGGATGAAACCACTGCTCTTTTTAAAGTTGCTTAACCAATACTGGTGATTTCCTAAATATGTTCATTGATGTGAAGCCATAGAAGTGCCTGCATGGGAGTCATTGAAGTACAGCTCACTGTAAGTGTGCATTTCTTTATAGGCTTTCTCTGTTCCTTCTTAGCCTGTAATCAAGAGATCTCATTTTATAACCATAGGCAAATTGCATTTCCTGGTAAGCTGTCTACATCAGGGAATGAGTGAAAGGACCAGCAGCGTGTGAATTTGCCAGGCGCTGGATACCTCACGCTAGCAGCCTGTGTGCAGTTCCTACCAACAGCGCGAACGTGAGAAGGTCGAAGGAGGCACCTGCTGGATTTAGCTTCCCAAGTGGAACTGAAGCTGTCCTGGCTGTGTCTCCCTGTGCATTTCAATAGGTTCCCCCGACGAGAGCATTGTATTTGAGGTGCCTTTATTAGTAGCCGATTGTTTCCAGGATTGCTGGCAAAAATGCTACCAGTTACATTAAAATTAAAGATACTGCAGGATTTCTTTTGATCCCTGCAGGTGAGGAGATAAATTTTTCTTGGCAATAATTGTCCAGTGCTACTCTAGACACTGTCAGGACCACGTACACTGACCTCTGGTAAACAGGGCATCTGTAAATAAACTTTAAAGGACAGAATTCAATGCGCTTTTAATGTAGGGCTGTTTCTGGAGAAGTTATATTCCATCTGACAGATACGATCAACTGTTTAGTTTGAGTATTGATGGAGGCATGTCTCAGGTGTGTATAAAATTCTGGTTAAAATGCTTGGATTCTGTGGAACCGTATCTCAAAAATATTGATTAAATTCAGCATAACCCTTCATTCTTCAAGGACTGATCAAAAATACTTTGTAATTTGCTGTTATTTGGAAAGCACCTTAAAACCTGTAAGTTTTCCTTTCTTTATGCTGTAGTATTTTCCTTTAAAGTGCTCCTCTCCTGAGTATTGTAAGGGAAAATTCCCATCGTGAATTATGCACTATGGACCAAATAATGAGGTGTTAGTTATTTCTGGGTGGGTATGGTTCAGCGGTCTGCTCAAGGTGATGAATGATCGGAATGCCTACTGAAGTGGGGGTGCTACTCGGTGCTGTTCATGACCTGGAATAGGAATACATGGAAAAAGAGAATGTGTCTGATAAACATTATGGATATTATAAATCCATTTTGCCTACCTGTCCTCCAAGCAGGGCAAAATGTTTGGTCCATGGAAATGAGTGGAGTCCAAACTCATTATCTTCTGACACCCTCTTGTAGGTCTTCCTTCACAAAAATGTTTTTAAGCAAATAACATAACTTGTCCCAGGCAAAGCTCTGCTCACATTATGTATGTTTTAGTTTGCCTCCAGACCAGACTCAGCTGGAGCAGTTGTCAGGCAGCAGCATGAGTTCCTATGGCCCTGTTCTCGTGGTCCCCATCCTGAGGCACTGGGATTGCGCAAACTGCTGACTTAACTGTTTATTAAGAAAAGATTTTCTTTTTCTTGATCTTAATAGCTGAGTTCATTGCATTTCTAAGTCCCAGGGAAGGGTAACACATCCATCCTGGGACACGCTGTGCTCCAGGGCACATTCAGACCCTACCGTTTCTCGCATGTTGTATATATCATCATTAGAGAATCATGCATTTCATCCAGCGTTTCCTCGTCAAGCCTGGAGAACTGCAGACGGTTTCACTCCCATGGAGAGATAACCTTGCTCGATTTTGTCTCCCATTGTGATATCCCTCCTGACAGGAAGCACAGCTGAATGTGCGAGTTTCTCCTTCAGTGCCTTTGAAATATTTTTGAAACGAGGAAAGATGCAGAGAAGGCAAAGCTCGGGGAGAGGGAGAATACTGGGAAAATAACTGAATTCTGCTTTGATAATCCGTTGCCAGCCTTTGAATTCCCAGAGAGAGAAACATAGATGCTGATTTTTTTATTTTGCTTTACTTTCATTAGCGTGCCGTGGTTCTGCTTTAATAAGTTAACGCATATCTAATATAAATTTATTTTACATTTTCACCAGTAATTGCATTCCTGCTTCAATAAACAGGATCTTGCCAAGCTTAAGATGCTGAACATTTGACAAAGGCAGTAATTCTAAAAGTGGCTTCTCCATCTGTTTATTAAGCTAATTGTTTTACTTGTAGCCTCCCTTCCAATCAGTTCTGTTTATTGCAATGTTAACTCAGCATTTTCCACCTTGAAATCTGTTTAACTTGAAGTGACCCAGATAGGCTTTTAAGGCAGCAGCAAATTCCGTTCTATTTTGCAGTTATCTTGTGAATTTGAAATGTCTCTGTTCCTTTTCTTCCTCTCTCAGTAAAGTTTATGCAAATAATATTAAAATTTATAACAAGACTAATATTTGTTAATCTCAGTTCAAATAGTGGATTTCTATTAAATCATAGTTTCAAACACTTCTGTGGAGGGAGAGGGAAAGGGTATTGCTTTTAATACTTTCATTACTGTGCTACTCCTGTTAAGCTGGAATTGTCGTTATGATTACACACTAATTTTTAGTACTCAATGTTAATTATATTTAAATCCCATTAGAGTTACAGTTGCCATGCCCACTTCGATTTCCTTTTACAAAAAGGCATTCCAAAATGACACATACTGTCTGACCTGCACAAACATCAGGAATTAGATCTTGATCTGACTGAGGCCCGTATCAAATGTGCCGTTGGTCCAACAGCTGTTGAAGGACATCCTGAAGTAGGAGTTGCAGGTTGCATGCATTCCCCTGGAATGCATCCTGGACACAGAAAATGCTCTTTGGGAGAGGACTGAAAAGGTGCCTCGGTCATTTATTTGGCATAATGGCAAACCTTTATGAGATGTCAGGCAGTAGTACAAAATTACCTTTATCTACTTGTGTCTAAGATCCGCTGCACTGAAAGCACTCTGACCCGTTTGTTTCGTGCTTCTAAAAGCTCTTGCCTTGCTTGTGGGCAAAGTCGCTTATCAAAACATTTGGACTACGGCCAGAATTTGTCTGTACTGTAGTTCCGTATCTGTTTTCTGCCATACGAGCTACCCTAAAGTGCCATGCTGGGGAACGCGAGGATGTATGGATCCCTTCGGACACCATGCTGCTTGGATCCAGGCCTCCAGGAGCAAGCAGGCTCTGCAGCCGTACCTCTCCAGAACAGGGGGCTGTGCATTCCCAGCGCTGAGACAACCAAATGTACAGTTTGAGAGCATGTTGTTGATACATAGAGCACAATATGCTTCCGGACAAGTAGCAAACGATCAATCCTTCACTGTCACAGCAAGAAATGAGGGGAGCAGGAGAGGATTGCGGTTTTGAACTGTCCCTGTGGCAGAGTGCATCCCATGTGCTTCTCTGATCCACAGATAACAGCTACAGCTTAGCACATTCTAGTTTTGAAAAGTTCTTTTAATAATGTTATGGATGTCTCTTCCCAGTTCTTCAACGGAGACAAGTATTCTTCCCTCCCACTTCTCCTGCTAGCAGTGCCATCCATACCATTCTGGTTTTATTGCCGCAAGAACTGCCTGGAAATGGGACTCAAGTTTGCAAAACTCTTTACAGTCTTGCTCCATCTTAGGTCCCTGACATCAGGTTATCCCCAAATCCGCTCATGTCCTACCTCATATATTGACCTCCCTGCTGTCTCTCCATGGTAGTAGAAATTATTCACTTAATTTCAGTTTGTCCTTCCTTAATACAAAACTAGATTCCTCTCGCTTATTAACTCTTACATTTATTTCTTAATTCTGCAAATTAGTAATATATACACTGTGTTTTGGGAATTCTGCTGAAGAAAAGTCGTATGTAAAACTTCTTTGTAGAGTAACAGGCCGGCAGAAACTTCTGACACTGAGTAGCATGATCAAAAGATATTTTGGTAACATAGGTAGTACAAAATATATTAGCTCACTATAACTTTATTTGTAGCAGTTCTATACACTTTACAAAGTTACTTTATATAGGATATAAAAGTTGCAACAAGGTAATATTATAAAAGGTTGACTAATGTCTCATTATTGAAGCAGAGCACATAAGGTTTCATGGGACCTTGGCTAGTGCAATGTCCTGATTAAAATGATCAAAGGGATTGTACAGAAGGGAAGCCAAGCTTATATCGCAATATTATTTCTTACTATTTAAGCAATATATCTTATATTTTGTGATGAGTATCTGCCAGGGTTCTGATGACCATGCCTTTTTGTGAGAGTTTCTATTTATCCAAAGAGCTCTGCATTTATGGAGTCTTCCAAAATCCTTGAAAGGAAAATTATTCTGCAAATAGTATCTTCCCACACTTACTTTTTAATGTTTATTTTCTATTGGTTTTCCTCTAGGTCACCACACTAAATTCATACTATTAGATTCTATCTTGGTATTGCTAATAAAAATGAATTAGAAATCTATTCTTTCTTTTATGGTAAATGTGAAAAGCTTTTGAAGATTGATTTGCAGAAAGAAGCTGTGTACAGCTCTGGTGCACAGACGTGAACTTACAAAAGGGGCAACCTGTAGTAGGTCAACATCCTTTTTTGTTCGCCAAAAGCAACTGTACTACTGGGCAAAATGTCACAAGGCGGTGACAGACCAAGTCTGGAAGTGGGAATAACCTAGAAATCTTGGTTTGTTGCAAGAAAACAAAGCCTGATTTTGGCAGGGAGGAGCGGGGAGGGGGGGGTCCGTTTTGTGGACGGATGCTCTTAGAAGGTATAAGCAGGATTATGAAAGTTTAGCGAAAATAGAACTTATTAACCAAAGCAGAAAGTACAGGAATTCCAAATAAGGCATTTAATTCTTTTTTATCGTGAAAGGAAGCTGATAAAAAGATACGTAGGATTAAGTAAGAAAAGACTGAAATTGACTGGAGAAATTTTAAATGGAAAATTCCATCATTATGTCTTTCATTAGAAAGTAAATCCTATGGAGAGGTTGAGGTTTCACCCCATAGTGTGATAAGCTTTCTGGTAAAACAGAAAGAATGTGATTGCAATCCATTTTACATCGTTTTCCCTTGGATGATTTAGAATTAGATCAATTTATATTCTGCAGGTATAACTGCAGCCACTAGAATTGTGGTAGTCCATGAGCAAAGTTAGTGTCATTTACTGATTCACTATGCTCTCAGCAGGGTCCTTTATTTCAAAAGCTGCCTGGAACTATTATTAGCAGTAGAACACTGAACTCTAAAATAAGATTTGCATAAAAAATTAAAGGAAAAATGATAAAGGTGATTAAAAGTACCATTGGGTGACTGTTTTGATTGGAATAGCACGTTTGAATGGGAAATGGTGCAAACAGACGTGGGAGGGGTTTTTTCTCGTCCAACTCCAGCTTAGAATGCACCTATTTAACTAGAATATTATGTCCCTGATCATATGCCTGAAATAATAGACAGTATTTCCATTAATGTCTAACAATATAAACATCAGGCAAAGGTTGTATGTCTGGAATCATAGAATATGCTTTTTTTCACGAGGGTACTAATTTAGAAATAACCTCTGTTTGCCCAGGCCTGTCGGTGTGGGGTTGTCATAGCAAGGCAGTAATTGAGTTTTCTGGGCGTTTTGACCACTGGCACAAATTTGCAAAGCAGATTACACAGCAGAAACACAATTTCCACCCTGACCCTTATAACTTTGCTTTCTGTTGTGGGAATTGGAATGTTTATGGAGGGAAATTATAATCTAAGTGCACCTAATTTCTGAGAATGTGATTTCTGACGTTAACCCAGTAAGCTTCATTTTGATTCATTTGATGACAGATTATATAAAGACTTGGCATTAGGGAGGTATCCTAAAACTTACTACTTTTTATTACCTAAGCAGAGAATATTGGGTTAGATGATTATAAATTGAAACTCAAGGAAAACTTTCCTTTTCAGCTGCTGTGCAAAGATCCTCCAGTAGCCTGTTCTGGAGTGATCAGTCACAGACCTCAGTGAACAAATGGCAATGTTCACATTCTCCAGTATAAACTGGCACAGGAGTAATGCTAAGTTTTTGTACATCTAGCGATGCTGTTTGAGGGTAAGGATGAAGCACCTACTTGGAAAGCCTCTGTATCAGATGGCTTATCCTTGTCTTGCAACTGCTGCTCCTCCAGAACTTCTGGGGATCTCTCAGTTCTTGTCCCTGCTGTTGTCTCTTTGCCTGGTCTGGGGTAAGAGGTTGCTGTCACTGGTTAGATACTGTGAACTCCGCAGTTGTCTTAATTTATTGTGGCTATTTCTGCATTAGCAGACAGAGTAGACCAGTAGAAGCAGAGCCGTAGAGCAAAATAGTTCACACTGAGGATGTGGCATCCCTACCGTACACTGCAGTTCTTCACTTCAGACAGCTCTAGTCTGGTCCCCCCGACTGAATCATACTGATGGCTGGAAGAAATTAGGCGATGCTCAGGGGACACTCTCCAGCTGAATTTTGGCTGAAAAAAATCCAATTGCCACGCTCTCCGTGAGGCAAACCGGAGCGATGTAAACAACGGCAAAGTTCACTGCAAAAGGTCTTTCCTGATCAGTGCTGAAGCAACAGGATCCACAAACGCTGCACGGGTTTGTCTCCATTGCAGCTGTCTCTGGCAGTGCTATTGTCAGCTGGATGTATTGAAATGAACTTGACTTGCCTGAACATCCGTCTGGGATGTGACGTTTGATGGAAAGGTGGAGAAAGGTGCTGTGGGTCTGTGCTGACCTGGAACGACGGGGGTAGATCAGTACGAGTCTTGCATTGGCATCCAGGCAGATCTTCATGGTATAAACTTGATTAACCTAAATTCAGCTCTGGTGAGATGACAGAGTGCTTGATGGTGGCAGATGATACATGAAATAATCAGCAGTAGGTTTCACCTACTTTCCTGCGAAGCTTTCTTTCTAAACTGTGTTTTAACAAGTGCAGTCTGGGAGTGCAGAGGCCAGTAGAGTCCAGGATGTAAGGTATGTGACTCACTTGTTCCTTGGTTCAGAGCTGATTTGGGGAGGAAAGAGATGTTGGAAATAAGCTTAGGTTGAGCTGCTTTGAGTTGGGGCCTTATTCAGAGCCACTCCTCAGCACCTGAAGAGAAAACTCCAGCTTTTTTTCTTTTTCCCCCCATGCTTTGCAGATGCCTTTTCGGGGGACACACTTTTATCTAAGGTAGTATTTACCTTTCGTAGCTCCTCAGTACCCTCCTCCAAAGCCTGCAAGGAGCACTTCAGGGCGTCTTGACCCTGATTCAGACTCAGGGAGGAGCAAACTCCAGCACCGAGAAGCGTGCTTGGCGGAGCCTTTCGTTCCTCTGCTCAGTGAAGGATTGCTGTGGTTCAGAGTTGCCGTGGTTCAGGGTTGCCGGTACGATGTGTGTTTGTCAGTGACGTCACTGAGAGCTGGCATTGGCGGCTGCCCACACCATTTAGCGAAGCAATTTGTTTCCAGTAAATAGGGGAGTGCTGACCAGCTGCATGTTATTGCTTTTGTATGAAATATTTGTTCCATGGATTGATCCCCCTCCCCAGAACTCCTCATTAGTTTCCGGAGTCTGTTGCAGACGCAGACACCCCCTCGCGATTACTGATGGACAAGCTTTCCCTAACTCTAATGTGATTATCCTTGCAACAAGGCAGGAAATATTACTTCCTTTTTGAAGAATTTGGGGATGTTTGTCCCAAAGTTACGTGTTCTGAGACCTTTGGCTCTCGTGCTCTTGATCCCGTGATGAGTTGGAAGGGAGCCTCTTGCACTTAGTTCTGCCTTGTTTTAAATGCGGGTCTGTGGGAACCTGCTGGTTTTACAAGAGACACAAGCATCTGGTATGGGGGCTTGAAAGCATATACACGTGTTCATTCAGTAACGCGGTAAGCTGTAGCTTGAGAAATGTCTAAATAAACTCAGGTGGCCTGTTTAAAGTCAGCGGCACTGTGCTGATTTATGCTAGGCTGAGGATCTTTCCAAGCTTGAATACTTTGAATTTTTGTGAATTTTTTATCTCTTAGAGTTACAGCAGAACACCTTTCAGTCATCTCTGTACTGGTCCTTGTTACGTGACGTTTACATCCTTTGTATACTTAGGGAATTCTCTTGGCAGAGGTGTTTTAATATAGAGATATTTAAAAAGCTGTCTCTGCTGATAACCATGGTAGGTTACTGTGTTGGAGACACTTGTCTCTCCTTTTATGTTTTTGGATTTAAATAGTCGCATTTCTACCTACAGCAGGGACTAAGAATGATTCAGTAATTTCAAACTAATCATTTATTAGAACACCTTTGCCCTTCTTTCTCTTCACAAATTGTCTGCAAACAAATTGTACAACTCTAATACTTTAATGGCTGAAAATTATTTGAATATTTTTACAGCAAATATCTTTTGGTCTTCAGATTATTTGAATTGCAAATTGTGACTGTTAAAATGAAATATGTATTTAACACTGCAAATAGAGCTGATCGGGTATTACGGGAGAACGGTTTTTGTGGAAATACATGGATTTGTTGGAAATGAGCATTTGTTACAGAAGCACAGTGGGCTGGAAAAAAAGCTGTGTTGAAATAAATACCTGTGATCCAGAAGGGAGGAGTTCTCACGAGTGCTCCTGACAGCTAGCATGTGGTTTAGTACTTTCTGAAGGAGTCGAGACAGCCAGGTTCCCTGTCCTGTTCAGACAGGAGAACCGAATGTCACCCTCCTTCGCCCAGTGAGGGGTGCTGATGCAGGCAGCTGTTTATTCTGAGACAAAGCTCTTTTGATACGCTCTGTTCAGATTTGCCTTTGTAACGATAGTTCAGTATAAACAGGCAGAGCATAGAGCAGTTGCAATGTGTGTTGATCAGGACCGGGGAGCATTGAGGCTCCTGCACCCGTCAGACAGACTGTTAACTTTTCTGATCATATGTTCTGATTTTAGTGAAAAAGTCCTTGGAAGGTTTTCCTTATCGGCATTGTGACGGTGTTCAGTATGTTACAGCTTGGAAAGTGTTAAGCATCAGGGAAACTATTTTCCACCCACTCCATCAATAGTTCTTATCTGGGTGCAACTAATTAGGTGAATAACATGCAGTGTTTTCTATCGAGCGTCAAAAATCGGAATATAAACACTGGTAGGTATATAGTCAAGAAGGAATAGATGTAACGCTGTGGTTCCAGCAATGTTTTGGTGCTATGTTAAAGGACCAGGCTAGCAGAGCACCAGGTGTTCCTCTACAGAAGGGTTGAGGGTTCTTTTTGGTGCAAGCGCTGTGAAAGGGGAGATGCTGACACTGGGAATATGCAGCACGAGGGAAGGTGTGTTAGGACAGCATGTCATTTTGTGAGAAGTCCGAGCTGTGGAGAATTATGGATAATGGAAAGGATGCTCCAACCTGGGCCAAAATATGGCCAAAATGTCATCACCAAATTATCTTCATGTGCAGCAGCTGCCTCCAAACCCAGCTCCCCCTGAATTACTTGCCCCATCTCGTACAGGCTCTGTCTGTGCCTGCAGGAAGGCTCCAGCGAGCTGCTGCTGTACAACAGAGCTTGGAGGAACCCACTTCTAGCAGGCACAATTATACGGGTTCTTTGAACTCCCAGCCTTTGGAAGAGCGTAGCAGTACTGACAGTCTTAGCGACATGTAAACACAAGGGAATGTCTGAGTGTATCAGGGCCTGGAGTTGCCTATAAAGTCGTTTTCTTTATTTAGACCTGGTGCTGGGGAGCAGACATGCACTATAGCTATTGTCTGCTGTCGACAGAAGCTTTCTGAGAGATGAGTGTGGTGTTGAGTCCCTGACACCTCTGAGTATGTAATAATAATAGAATGATTAAATCGTCTAAAATCAGCAAGAGATGTTACATAATAATTGATGCTTTCACACTGGAACGAAAGGTTTCTGCAGTACTGTTTAATTATGTGGAACAATAGAATTCTTTTCCTGGAAAAAAAAAAAATTACATTTCCAGAAGGAAAGCTGAAACTCAGCTTGTGTTTAAAAAAAAAAAAAAAAGAAAAGAAAAAAGTGTGATTTAATGACATTTGACAGCAAGTATTCTCCTTGGGACATTGTGATTCTTATTCTCCATTGCTGTTCAAAATTATTATAGTACTTTAAACTTCTAGCACAGTGGATGTGGAAAAGTTTTCTTTTCCCAGACCATGAGCACCAGTGAGTAGCTGTTGCAGATCAACATGCCACTCTGTTCCAAACAAATTATATTTATCTTTCGCTGGTAAAAATCAGAGTAGAAGTGCTAACTTCAGTGGTGTTTATCTTTCATGATAATGAAGAATTTTCTTTAGAATATTGAATATTTTCTCCCTTCCCAGGGCTTATTTTTGATAGTAGCCTAACTAACAATAATAATTTAAATGGAAATGTGTCAGACCAAATGGAGCTTCAGTCTCTGTTCTGTCCTAGAGACTGTTGATCTCTACCCTAGGAGAAATGCCTTCTTAATAACATTCCTAATGTACGGATGTTCCAGTAAGTGAAGGTAATGTCTGCACCAATACTCAGCTGCTTGTAGAGAAGAGCTGAGATGCACGTTTGTACGGCGAGTGAGCAGTAAACAACTAGTATTTCTCTGCAGATTTCTAACGTGTCTCAAAGGAAAGCTTGTCACCCCGACATGGCTGGCAACCTTCTCCAAAATTATACAAATTCATTGGCAACTCCAAATCCTGATTTGCATATCAGTCAAAACTGATGATTTTACACAAAACATTGGGATATGCACAGACAGTTCCTGTATTTTCATGTAAAATATAACAAACATATGCATGTGTATCAGCCCTTTAGTTATGTCAGCATTATGAAGAACTAAAATGTTGATCCTATACATCCTGTGTATTAAACAGATTTCCTCTTGATGGGAAACAAATACCTCTGGCCAGGAAACCTATTTGTACCAAGCACTTTGGAGCAATTTCTTTCCTTTTTTAACAGTGACTACTGAAGGAGAAAATTTAGTCTTCCTTTTGCTTCCAGATATACCTATGAACTATGTGGCTCCTGTGGGTAGTAAATAGATATTGGTTTTCTTCATAACAGAAGTACATTATTACAGTGATTAAACTGTAGACCTTCTTTATGATAAAAAAAAAAATCAGAAATTGGTAGGCTAAAGAGAATTTACATTACAAAATTGTTTGAGTTTTTGTGTTCATCAAACTGTAATTCAAGCTCTGAATTCAAGGCTTCTGTGTATATTGCCCTTTACACAACAGCAATTGGCGTTTAAAATAAATGCTGATATTATAATTATAAAAGCATTAGAGCTGTTAGAGCTGTTAATAGTCATATTGCTTTGGTTTTTTTTATTCTACATTAGTCAAAATCCTGACAGCACCCTCTGGAACAGTGCTAGATTCAATGTTGATATTGTTACTAAACAAGAACACTGATTATGTCTTAATAGGACATATTCAGTATGTACTATATGTAATTATCATCCTAAATGAACACAAGCATTTATTTAGCATGATCTGAAATGATTTAAATCCGAAGGATTTTTCCTTCTGATTAGCATTCTATTATAAAGGCATTAGTAACTACTATGATATGATAGCACTACTGATAGAGTATTAGGCATGACTACATAGTCTCTAGACAGGATTATAAATCAAAGTGTTGGGGCGTTGTCACAATATTAGAGAAAATATCCACGATATTGGTAAAAACTGTCTCTCTTGGTAGTAAGTATGATAACCTGGAAGGATGCTTAAAACCCTTACAGGAGTTATGAACATCCTGTATGGTGGTTGCTCCCAAGCTGTTTGTTTTGGTCTTAGCTGAGTCCTTTCTGTGAATTCGAGAACTTCTGTTCTCCCCAGGTTTTTTTCAGACGAAGCGCTGAAGCACCCAGTGAAGACTTTGGTGTTGTGTGTGCCCTTTTCTGGACGTGCACTTCACAGGTGTCTTACAACGACTGGAGAGCACTGGCTGAAGACCTGGCTAAAGGCACTTCATGGGGGACACCCCACTAAAAGGAAACACTGAAGGGCTGTTTCTGGAGTCCTGTTGTCTTCCAGGCTTCCGTGCCTATCTGCAGCTTTTAGCTGGCTGCTGATGCGAGGCAGGGATTCACAGCCTGAAATCCTTTAGCAGAATCCTAAAACACGCCAAAAGAGAAACTGCAAAACATACTGAGCTGGGTAACAAGCTGATGATGTGATTAAATACAAAAGGGAAAATTAATGTTGGCCAAGCTGTTTCTTTTTCAACCCGTCTACGTAGAGTTTAAACACCGATAGTAAAAATAATGTTATGAAGATCTACAAGAAAATTGTTGAACTCCTGTTTAAACATCTTTGAATTACATATTAAATAAAAGACTAGAGCAGACTAAAATTCTCAACCCAGTCCATCTTCATATGTTGCAAAGAAGATTAAACCTTGATCCAAATTCTTCTTAGTTTTGCTTCAGTGTCTCAAATGGATTTCCAAATACCTCACAGTGTGTCCTTCCAGAAAATACGTTATCTCCTGAAAATAGCTGGAGAGTTGTATCGGAAAAACAAAAAGCATTATTTTAGTAAATAGGCTTCCCAGTGTACATTGTATCTGACAGACTCTAACAGTGACCAGGATAAATTTTTGTCCAGAATGACGTGCTTTTCATGTGCAATCTTTGTGCCAACATTACAGATTAGATTTAGTAATAACTGCTTCAGGTGCCAATGGCAAAAAAGGTCTTTGTTACACGGGTTTTTTCCTGCTCTTCTTTCTTGTGAAACTAATGTACTTATTCTGCTTTCTTTATATTCAAATAAAAAGTCTGACTGAAATTTTTGAACATCGGAAGTTAAGCAAAACTAGCTTTTTTTCCCCTAAGTCCTCCCATAGCCAAAGGGTGAAGTTACAGGGCCGTTGAATCTGGATAAACAACCTTTCACTGCTTGGATATGCTTCTTTAATACAGTGCCAGGATGTGATTTCTGTTCCTCACTTCGGTGCTGCTGTGATCTGTATCAAATCATTAAGGTCTTTAATCATGCACCAAGATACGTGCACTGGGGAGCACTGAGCTCCTGAGATCATCAGTGTAGACAAATACAGAATTGGCTTCTCCCCTTTGGCTCCACGGCAGTGGTGCTCCAAAAAGTGGACACTTAACTTGAATGTTTAAAGACAGATGGAAAAAACCCAGGCCTCAGTGAAAACATCAGCTTCCTGAGTTACTACACTGCCTTACCAGCTAAATAAGCAAGGGGAGATACATTGATCACACTTGTAAAACCTTTGGACGTCTGAAGTTGCAAAGAGGGGTCTTGTTGTTCTAGCAACACCAAGCCTCTGAGAGTCCATGTACACAACTGGAAATCTGGGACTTGGGCAAGTTCGTAAATACCACCTAAGGGTCTTAAACCTTTCTAGTAATCATGCAAGTAGCTCCACTTGTTTCCATCTTACATTTGGAGTCCCACTCTAGTGGGGGTGCTGTGAAGTCCAGCTGCGTGTAAAGGGCACGCAAATGCCTTACAGCCTGCAAGGTTTAGCCCATACCCAGACCTGCGCTGTGGCTGCTGGAGGGGTGAAGTCCTAGCCATGACTTCCTGCTCTGGAGCCACTGGTAGTGTTTTGTTGTATCTGTAGGAAACGATAAAGGGTTAAAACTCAGCAGAAACCCTTCGTTGCCTGGTTTCATTCAGCACTACCTGAAAGCGATCCCTTGGTTTGTTCCTCCTGGGTGTATCTGCACTGAGCGGTTTAGTCCCGTCCGCTGTGATCAGATCCTGCTGGCTTTGTCAGGAATGTGAAAGCTGGAAAAGTGCCTTTCTGGCCTCTCGTTGCTTACTAGTGCTGAGCCAGTTACGCCAAGGCAGGGGGTGAAATCTGGTAGGAATGTTAACACCGGTGAGAAGGGGGTTGGATCTTCAGAGGAAAACCCTCACAGCTCACCTCCTTGGCAAACCAGGCGATTTGCCAGTGTCACCCCTGCCGTGGTTAAATGACTAGAGTGAAAATTGATGGGGAAGGGAACGGTTCTCCTGCTGTAATTGTACAAACCCTCTCAACAGTGTTGCACTCCACAGTCACAGCTGATAAATAATAAGCCGCACAAAGAGTGACTTAATGTTCACTTATTAAAATCGTCTATTATCCTTTTTAGCTGGAGATCCACTTTGTGGAGAGTTGTTGCATCTTTATATTGCTAACATTTCTCTATCCAAAAGGTATTAATTGGATTGTTCTGGCAAGAGTGTGCTTTGGGGGCTTCGAGAAGCCTGGGTTTAGTGACAGGCAGTGTCATAGTGGGACAACAGCCTGAGTGACTGCGGGGTCCCAAAATCCTACCAGGATGGGTGGTGCATTTACCCACTGCAGGGATGGAGAAGAGGAAGGAAGGCTGCTGCTTTCTCACAAGATGGGAGCAAGTGCAGGGAGAGTGTGCGCTGGGGTAAAAGGCCTGAGCCCTGTGAAGAGGGAGAGGAAGAGGACTTGCCGTGGCAGCTCGCACTGCAGCCCCTGCCCTGGGGATGCCCCTGCCCTGGGGATGCCCCAGCACAGACCCTGGCCCTCCACAGTGTCTTCAGCTGGGGAACGGGGGTGGTAAGAGCACAGGGACCCATGCTCTGTCCCCAGGTCCCCGCTCCCATGTCCCAGGATTTAACAGTAGTGTGGTAAATCACACAGATCCAAATAATTGCTACTAGTGCCTGAATTAACTGAGCTAGAAGCATGAGAAATGCCTTTACACGCTGTCTCTTAGCGTAATGAGAGCATCTGAGGGGAACATGCCGCTGCTCTCGAGTTTGGATCTGTTAGGAGCTGCTTTCTCTAACAAAGCAAATATTTGGTGACAGAACTAGATGTAGAAAGTGCTGCATGGCAGGAAAGTGTGAAGTATTCATAATGGTAGGAAATACTACTCAAAATTCAATGTTTTTCACATTCCGTTGCGAGCTTAAACATTGGACTCGTGTCACAGAAATTTCTGCTGCAGTAGACACAATTTCTAGCATAAATGGGCTTGCTTTCAATAGAAAATGGGACAGTTTTCAAAGGAAAAAAGGCCAATTTGTGAGTAAAAATGGGCCTCTTTCTGAGCAAAGAGGCTTATAAACATGAAGTGATAAATGGCTTTGCAAGTTTTCCATAAAATAATAACAACTTTCTAATCAAAATAATGAAAAAGTTGCATCTAGGGGAGAGGAAAGAAGGCTCTGTTCAGGTTTTGATACATTGAATACATTTTAGAAAATAAAGATATGAAAACCGTAAATTTTGTTCCACTCTGTAATCTGAATTTGTGTTGGAGACGTCAGTAATATTTCTTTGCGTATATTTATATGGTGTTATAAATCAAACTCCTGTTCTGGGGTTGCTGCCTTCTGAGATTAATTTCATGGAAGAATGTTGTAAGACTTAAGGAAATACATTTCTTAGGATCCCCTGTGTGGCAGTGGCATCTGATTTTCTAGTAGCTCATATGTTTTAGAACTAAATATATCTTCTGGCTTGACTCATTGATTTTACATGCAAATATATTGCTTCCTAATAGCAGATCTGATCAGCAACTGATAGAGTTACTTCTCTCAGGGCCTAAAAATCCTTCAAGATCTAAGCACTAGGAATTGAGATCGTCTTCTTACATGTGTTCCAAGAAAGGTGTCGTGATGTACCCAGGTGAGACCCCACCTTTGGAGTACTGCATCCAGTCCTGGGATCCCCAGTACAGAAAAGAAATGGACCTGCTGGAGTGGGTCCAGAGGAGGCCACGAAAAAGATCTGAGGATTGAAATGCCTCTCCTATGAGGACAGGCTGAAAGAGTTGGGGTCATTCAGCCTGGAGAAGAGAAGGCTCCAGGGAGACCCTACCGCGGCCTTTCAGTACTTTAAGGGGGTTTAAGGTGGGGATGGACTTGTTAATAGAGTGAGTTGTGACAGGGCAAGGGTTGATGGTTTTAAAATAAAAGAGGGAGATTTACACTAGATAGAAGGAAGAAATTTTTTCCAATGAGGGTGCTGAGACACTGGCCCAGGTTGCCCAGAGAGGTGATAGCCCCATCCCCGGAAACATTCAAGGCCAGGTTGGACAGGACTCTGGGTAACCTGCTCTAGTTGAAGATGTTCCTGGTCACTGCAGGGGAGCTGGACTAGATGAGCTTTAAACGTCCCTTCCAACCCAAAGCATTCTGTGACTATGTTCTCTGCTATGGGATAAGCCCTGTGTCAGCATCCTTTGTTCTGCTTTATAAGATAGCATATGGATGGTAGACAGACATCGCTGTGTTGTTGAATGGAGTTTCACACCAGTTCTCCCTGCGTGTTAATTCTCTAGAAAAGTGTTAGATGAAGGACGTAGGATGAGTGATGTCAAAGACGTGTAGCCTTGGTTCTTGTAAATACACTTGGCTGATAATGCTGGGTTGAGGTTAAAAAAGCCTTCTAGCAGTGGTGCCCTAGCCACCCTTTCAGGTATCATTATGTTGCTTTGCGCCTGAGATCCAGACTTATTTTTCAAGGGAGGTTTGAAAAACATTCCTGAGCACACGTGATATTCTTATCATATAGTTTTAAAGGTGACGGTAGCACTTTCCCATCTGTGTCCTCCGTTGATGATGCAGCACATATGGTCTTTGGACAGATGGTTCCATAGAAGGCAACCATACAAATGGGGAAAATATTCATTTTAATTAGGTGCCCAGTTTTGTGTCTGGTAAAATCCATGTCGAAATTGTGTACGAGTTCCATGGGAGCAGGTTGTGATGCTGGTAATAGCTCCCTTTGCTAGAATGATTACTGCCCCAGTGTCCAGCCTGCAAACAGATGTGCTTTCATGCCTGATGCAAGAGAGGTGAATTAGAAATGCCGTCACATTCCCATTGCAGAACAGTGGCCACAATATTTTTTCTTTCCAAGCTATGGCTGTCTTTTGTGGGAGGGAAATTAAGGATGGCTTTTGTTATGGACCTGCGCCGTCTGGTTCTGCAATAGGCAGGCAGGTAAGTAACCACGTTGTAGGGACTGGCTATTTTAGATGTAAATCTTTAGTTACTCTAGACATTTGCCTTGTGCAAAAACTGGCAGTTGTATAAACTATTTTCTTCTTTCTTACAATGCAGCGAACTTAGATTACCGTTCTAAATGCTAATGCACAGAATGAATGTGATTTAATAAAATAAAATGAATTTATATGTAGATTGTGACATTAGTATTTAATTACGTACCCGTTATAACACTGATGAAGCAAGCTGCTCAGTATTGGTGCACTGAAGTGAGAGCTTACTTTTAAAGAGCAGGTAGGCTTTGCGTTCTTTCCTGTCTCCTAATCTCCTTCAATAACAGGATGGGTTATGTCCGGTTTGCCAATATTCACCTGTATTCCAAATCAGTTTTCCATTGTAGCTGTGCTTCTATTTTGGTAAAACACTGTGATAACAGGTCTGTTTCTATGCTGTGTTTTATGAGGCCAAATTAAATTTTGGAATATTTATTTATTTATTATTTTAATGTGAATTGCAAGTAGTATGTAATCTATTGTGGGGCACTTTTTAACCTTTCTTTTCCTGTTCTCTTTTCAGACTATGGAAACCCCAAAATACGAGCTAGTGATAGAAGCCAAGGATATGGGTGGTCTGGATGTAGGACTAACTGGGACAGCAACCGCCACTATTCTTATTGATGACAAGAATGACCATCCGCCAGAATTTACCAAGAAGGAGGTAAGAGTTTGCCATTTGTGTTCTACAAAATGGTGCATGTAATTGCAATTAGCTTGTTTCTAAATATAAAAAATGTTCCTTCTTGGAAGAAAATACTTAAAGACATCTTTTTAGGTCAATGTGGCAGACTTTCCTGGAGCTGCTCTTTTCTTCTTCTACATTAATAAATCTGTGTGCATCATTTCCAAAACAGAATGCAGCCACAAGGTGAAAATTTACGTCAAGAGCTATCATTCAGAGGTTGGCTTAGTGGGGTGAAAACCTGTGAAACAAGTTTGCTAGCTGTAACTTTCCCCTTTTGATCCTATGGGGAAAAGAAAGAATTCCATCTTGCTTGTGTTCTAGCTTAGGGCTTTTGATGGTCAGGAGCATGGATGAAAACAACACGTTGTGTCCTGGCTCC
The DNA here is from genome assembly GCA_009769605.1 of Bucorvus abyssinicus. Taxonomy (NCBI): domain Eukaryota; kingdom Metazoa; phylum Chordata; class Aves; order Bucerotiformes; family Bucorvidae; genus Bucorvus; species Bucorvus abyssinicus. Next base: position 18,120,445 of record CM020040.1, read on the forward strand.
GGTACTTCGCCTGTGAGCCAGCTGGTGTTGAGAGTTCTGTAAGGAAAGCTCTAGTCCTAAAAGCTTTAAATTTAACCTACAGCTCAAACTTGCAAGGAAAGTTTTTTCTCTGCAAGCTGAATCCCACTGAAGAATGCTGAAAAGTCTGAAAAAAACCCAACTCCAAAAATATTCACTGCCTGCGGGGATGTGTAATAGCGCTACAGCAAAGTTTCTGGTTTCAGGCAAAGCATCTACCAAATTTCCTGCCCCTCTCACACTGTGCCCTTCCCTTCCCTACATTTATTAGGAGTCTGATATTATTATATTTTTGCCTCTGGTATCTGGAGAGAATTACAGAGTGTCAAAAGTTTTACCTAATAACAGCTGGTTTGGATTTCGCTGTAAAAGTTTCCTGAGGGTCTGCAGATTTTAAGAAATGTTCCTGAAAGATGAGAAGCAACCGTGAGGGAGGCTGATTTTAAGGTGATTTTAGAAGAAGAAAAAGAAAGCCTATTGCTCTAGAAGTCTTGCTTTTTCCTTAAGGTATGTTTTAACCTTTTTTTAATTACTTTTTACCTGACCTAATTTAGTGAAGTGATGATAGATTATTTTGAAACAAATTACTGCAGTTTTACTTGAATAATTATTTCTTTTTATAATGCAAACTGGATAACCAGTTTTAAAAAAAAGGATGGAGACTTTTTTTAAAAAAAAGAAAGAAAAAGGAAAGAAGAAATAAGAAACAAAGACAGTTTTGCCAACAAGAATATTATTTTTCACTAATGAGGGCAAATACCTATAATGATTTAAGCAAAATTCTTTGGCAAGAGCATTTCAGTCACCTAAGAAGCACCATGGAGAGTCTGATCCAAGCCTTTTAAGTACAGAGATGATAACTAAGTGGCTTTAATCAAACTATTAATTCCCTTAGAATTATCCTTTAGACCAGGCTTTTAATGCTCTGAAAGCTATTTCCTGACAGTCAATAGTTAAAATGTATTTTAAACTTGGTATTTTTTAGCCCTCTGGAACATAACAGTGTAAAATGACAGCTCGGCCACTTCTATTTAGAAATAGGAAGTAATTGTATCGATGTTGATAGCGATTCACGTCATCCCGTGTCCTGCCTGCTTGAATTTCCACACTTTGAGATTTCTTCTGTAGAAATATTTCTACATATCTTTCAAGCTATTTCTCTTGAAAAAATCTTTCTGTAAATGTATGTCCTGTTTGACTTAATAGGTTGGTAATTTGACAAGCGTGTTAAAAAACTTGGGCGCCTGCTTAGCACCAAAAGTACCATTAGATTGTCTGTTTCTGTGGAAATTCAGGAATATTTATAAATCGAGTGCAGTCGGTGATAGTAAAAGGTGCTCTGTACCCTTGGCAGTCCGTGGTTTCAGTACAGAAATAGAACAGCAGCTGTGAGCAGGCAGCATTATGTAGCTTTCTTTAAGAAGTCCAGTCTTAGACATTTTTCTTGCACTTTATAGGACACAAATTTTCCCATGGAGACAGCTCTTTTGTTTTTAATCCATCGTGACATGGTTTTAACCTTTCACTGTTTAGAGATGTAAATGACCTCAGAAATCTTCCCCCTGCCTTGCTAAGTGATGCTCTAATTCCATGAATAAGGCAGGAAAAATCAGTCTTTAGACGTGTGGTGTCAGTCCCCTTTAGAAACACATGCTCCATTTAGAATCAGTAGCGTAAGAGGAAGGAGAGTATCTATTAATAGAGCTACCAGCACTTTACTTGGCTTACGGCTTCAGGTACTTAGTTATTGTATTTAACTACCAGTCCCGGACCACATGCTGCAATACTGTTGATTTGAAGAAGACTTGAAAGAAAAAGACATCTTCTACAAGATAACTTTAGAAATAGAAAACTCAAATTCAGTAGATTTGAAGGATTACTTTCTTCTTTTATTTACTATGAGATTGGTTGCTGTAGGATTGGCTTCTATTGGTATTTGACATGTTTTCCCAGCCATCGTCCTTCTCTTTAAAGACACTTTTTCTCAATGTGTTTTTCTCTTTTGTAAAACAAATTCTTATTTCCTGGCTTATGTTTTCTTCTGACAGTATAATTTGTACCTAAAATAGCTCTGCCTTTATTTGTCATATGCTGTTGATGTAGCTCAATTAAGCCAAGATTTCAATGTGTTCTCTTTGTCTGAAAGCACCGGGGCCAAATTCATTCCCGATCTGACGCAGTGAAAGCCCGGGAAGTTATGAGAGCAGGATTAGTCCTTACCTCTGGACACTGCATAAGTGCCACGCTGGGTAGCCCAGTCGGTGCACTCAGCGGGGTTTCGTAGAATGCAGAACACATTGTTATATATCTCTTCATAAAGATATAAATGATTTCAGTAATATTAATGCCAAGACAGAAGTTTAATGATTTTTTCATAGCTTTCTCCACAGTCAAAAATTTTCATATTTCTGTTTCCAAGAAGCCTGGTATATGTTAACAGGTATTTCTTTCATTCCTCGGTGCAAGGCAATCTCAGCCATGTGCGAGCATGTCACTGTTCGTTGAAGAGGAGTTTTATCTTTTGACACTTGACCAATCTTTTCCTTGTTTTTATCCAGAAACAAGTTTATGGATCTACCCCTTAGCAGTGTTACACTTCTATGTACTCCTATTCACTATATTTATTCCTTGGAGGTCGGGTCCTTACACACCTATTCAAAATGCTCCTTAACAGGCTTTATTTGGTGTTTCAGAAAGGTCTAAACATTCCTTTGTTGCTGTACGCAGTTTTGCGGTGGCCTCTACTGGGTTTATGCGAACCTTACTGGAAGAGGAGGTACTTGTGTAGTGAATCTGTCCTTCCAGCTGCTCCTTTTTTCCTCCCACATACCACATCCGTGCCGTTCCGATGCAGCTGTGGCCTTCATGCGCAGGGAAGAGTTCATTGATGTTGTGTCAGGGCATAATCACCGAAGAATCTGAGCAACCTGGCTGTGATCCAACACAGCACTTCCATTAACTTCAGAATATTTTAAGCCCTTGAGGTTATAAGTGTGTGTCAGGTACTTTGACGGGTTAATATAGGGACCCTGCTTTGTGGGATTCAGCCCGGTTAATTAGTTTGTTACTGCCCCATCACTCCACACACTCCGAAATATCTACCTCGTTCTATTTCACATATATACTTACCCTTACTGTTCAAAATAGGCTCTGAGCACTGCAAAAATCTATTCAGATGTGCAAACAGTACCCTGTTCCCTGCAGGGGTTTAAATAATTTCATCTTTAATGCCTAGAAGTGCACTGTTAAGAGCTCCTCCAAAAATCCCGGGTGCGGTTACAAAGTCTACCGTTTAAAAGGTCACAATTGTGCCAGAGCTAAATTATAGAGAATGAAAATAGAGATATTTGTAAAGTCAGTGGCCTCTTTTTCAGGAAGTTTTTAAAATTTTCAACCCTGTTTCTATAATAGGAAAGAGTTTTTAAATAAATTTTGTGAATTATTACTGAATGCAGCGTGTATTTCATATGACAAAGAGCAATGTGGCGCTTCCTTTCCAGCAAGTTAAGGCCTGAGGCTCAACTGTTGTTCAGCAGCAAGCGATTACTTATGTGAAAGCAAAGAAATGAAGCAAAGCAAGGAGCAGGAATTGATCAGTCTGGGAAAATCTGATCCCTGGTCTGTGTACAGCAGAGTATTCAAACTGTGTGGGAATGAGTTAGACCGAGTGAACACTAATAGTGCTGAGTATTGGTTTTATACCTAGCACATTAAGAAAAATGAGAATTATGTTCCTGAGTCTCTTTAACAACTGGTGAGAGGCCACTGCAGTGTTGTATGCCTGCAAAACAGTGATTTTAGCCTACAGTTAATGCCATGGCAAATACTTCTCTTGTATCTGTTCTGTAGGCGTGGTTCTGCCCAGCTCTTCCCTAAGACCCAGTGAAGGAAAAACCATTGTTTCAACATGACAAAGATATGGATTTGTCCCCTTCCTGTCTATTCTTCCTCCTCCAAAAACTAGTCCAACGAATCCCGCTTCTGGTCTTGTACCATTCCGGCATGCAGAGTATATGCTCAAAACTGGGATTCCACTGAGTACATTTGCCTCCCTCTCCTGGCTCCTGTCCTGATTATTTAAAGTATCTGTTCCCGAGGAAGAAGCCTTCGTTGCTGCTCTTTAGCAATACATTATTTTTCCTTAATATCTGATATGTTGTCTTTCCTCAGTAAATTCTATCAGGCACTTGAGAGAAGAATGCACAGATGTGGCTTAAGGGGATGATTTTTCTACAGTCCACCCCGCTGTCATATCTGTCCTTCACCACAGATTTGGAACAGCAGCACATCCCTAGTCATACATTGAAAAGTAGTGGGACTTGTCAGAGTGCTCTCACTGGCACTTAAAGAGAGTCATCATTCGGCCAGGGAACAGTCTCATTCGTGAGACAATTCCTCTTTCTGCCACTTCCATCCTCACCTTCAATTTCATCCATTTCTGGGACAAAGCAACGTAAAATAGAAAGAATTCTGTCACATCAGGGAGAGTAAGATTTTGAAAAATACTCTTCCCAGTTTAGCTTTTTTTAATATATGTTCTTAAAAATGAATTTACCAGTTAAATAAAGAAGCTTGCTTCCTGCGAACAGACTAAAATTTGTGTAATTTGACAGATCACCACCGTGAAACTTGAGGTATACTAGTGCTGTGAGTCTAAAGTGAAAAATAGGGTTTGCTTGCATTTTGAATACCTACTGATAAATGGTTTATAAAAGAGTAATAAATGACTAATGTGTGCTTTAATAAATGATTCATCAATTCCTATAGAGACCTGTAAGTGAATAGGTTGCTTGTCACCATGATTTATGATGACTTCCAGCACTGTCTTCTGATTCAGTTGTGCTACCCACTGGGGTAAAACAGCCCCTGGAGTACAATATGTATCTCCGTCTGCTCATGGTTCAAAGAGGCTATGAGACTTTCAGAGCACCATCTGGAGAGATTTATTTTTCAGCTCAGGCTGCAGAGAAACAAGCTTCTAGCTTTGAGAGTCCCTGTCTTGATTCTTGGTATCGGCTAAATAATATTGAGGTTCAAATATTGAGCTAAAAGCACTTTTAAGGTTCCTCCTGGCTCTGTTTCCCATACTTCTTTTACAAAAACTTCTCTCTTAGACACGATCCTGTTATCTTCTGTGCTAGACATACCTTACCAGCACAGACCAGATCTGTCCATTCAGTTTGCACATTTAAAAACAACACCACATCCTACCTCCCCTTCTTCTGTGATCTGAAAGTCAACCCTCTTCCTGCAGGGAAATGTTACCCTTTGGGTCTCATAGTTAATCTTATTCCTTTCTCTGCGGGTCTTGCCAGTGAGCTGGACCCTACCTTTGGACACTAACAATTCTCTTTATGGTAGATGATTCTCCAGCAACTCCCTCCTCTAGACCCTTACACCTCTTTTGGAGAAATCACTGGTGATGACCATAGTTACGTGCGACACTGAGCAAAAGATGCTGTCCTTTGACTGACACACAGCTCAGGAGCATGGCCAGGGTACCAGCCCTTTCTCACTGTCCTGTTGGGAGGCAAGTCAGCGTGTAAAACAGGCAGGAGCTGCCAGCACGGCTCAGCAAGGTGGTGAGAACAAGCTGATTTGGCTTTTTCCCGTTTCACGTGCCATTCTCGCGTGTTGGATGTTGGAGGGTCAGATGACTGAGCTGAGGTGCTTGAGCAGCAGTAATCAGATCTGAACAGATGAGAAAAAGCTGTTGCCAGGATAATAGTTAAGAAATAGAGCCGTACGATGACCTAAGTGTTATGGGAACCAGTCTTGAATTCTAGCAGCCTGATCACGTGGGAGCAAATTGTCTCCAGTAGTGCAGTGTCTCGAAGTAGTTTTGTGGAATGGATAGAACCATTTTAGCAAAATCACATGAACAAAATGCATATTGGAATTTCCATTTGGCTCCCATTTTTGGACTGTGGAACAATTTACATGCAGAGAAAGCAGAATTCATACAGAAACTCAGCAGAGCAGGACAAATCCTCTACAGCTGTTGTTACACTTAGGCACAGAGAACAGCTTCATGATGGCTCGGGATCATCAGAGATGAGCTCTTTGGCCATCTTTGTTTTTTTCTAGAGCTGTAAATACAGCTAGCAAGGCTCCTGAAGCACATCTTACCCTTCAGAAACCCCCTACACTAGATAAATATTTGCACTGACCTTTTCAACTTTACTTCCACTTCGTAGTCTTGTAGCAGTTCTCCAACACACTCAACATATCTGAAGCTCCGGGAGCCCAAAAGCCTCCTTGAAAACAAAGACATTACCTGGCTTATTTTTCACATATAAGAAAGGCAGAATTCAAAGATTATTTCAGTGGTCAAGGAAAACAGAGGAAACAGGATCGAGGCAGGATTGCTATTCCTATGTCACCCTGGTGAGATACCTGTTCTTCTCTGAGCTGTTCTTAAAAATCCAGAGATGGAACATCAGAAGGTGGCTTCTCAGTCTATTCCTGCACAAATCCTAACAATGAAAATTTGTGCATAGCCTGATCTGAATTTTCTTTGCTAGAACTTAAAATCATTGCATCTTCTGTTATTCTTATAGGTATGGAGGGCAGATTATGCCCTTAATATCCTTTTTAATTCTTGTGTAACCAGGACCATGCATGAAGACAACAGCTTTGCAACTATGATATATTGTCTATTTCTTAAATAAGTAACTCTTGTGTTAAATCTGTGCAACTTATGTTTTTTTCCCACAAATATAAACCGAGCAGATTTGGTGAAAACAGAAAAGATCAAGTTGTCCCATAACTGACTCTTTCATGTTTAAGCTGAGGCAACGATGTAGATGGGTGCTTCTGCTGGAGTCCATTTGCAAAGTATCCATTAATTTAGGATAGAGAGTGTCTATTAGTGAGATGAAAAGCCATTTATTAAATCCCTGTGAAAGGAAACAAGCATCTAAATAGTGATAAATACTTTATTTTCTAAATGAAGACTGTGAGCATTCTGTTCTCACTGAAAAAATAACACAATATTTGGAATTTGCGATAAAGTTCTATTAACTGTACCGTTTCTTCATGGTTAATAATTGGTCACTACTCCCAGATGTGTTGATGCCCAAGGCATTCAGAGTTTTCTTAGTTGTTGTGAGATGCAGAACAGATTTTCAAAATCACACAGGTAGTTTAGAAATCTAAGTATCTAAATACAGGCATTTAGACCTCTTGTTTTTCCTTTCTGCAATAATTTTAGATGTCAAAGATAATAATTGCTTATTGGACTTATAAAAAAGGTGCAAAGACACTTAATTTCCACTGGGGCTTAAAAAGGTAGTTGAAGGAGCATAGATTGCTTTGACTCAGTGCAATTAGGATGCCAAATGTCTGTCTATCTTCTAAACCAAACCTCTTCCAAATAGCTTGGAAAACTGCCCGTGATCAGGAAGAACATTTGTTAATGTTTCTGAGTTGTGTTGTGGTGGTACCAAACTAAGGACATCTGGAAGACTTATTTAAACAAGCTGGCTATCTGGATAATGGAATTACCTTTTTGTTATTTTCTTCTTCTTCTTCAATATTGTGTGTCAGTTCTTAACAGAATTAGCTGCTTTGAGGTTTCTCATGTGATCACAAATGCTCAGCACCACTCAGGGTTGACTTACCAATGACCTTAAAAACAGATATTCTGCTGCAGCATCCCAAGTAAGAATAGAATAATTTTAGAAAGAGGAAGAAAAATAAGCTTATTCTGTGTATTGACTGAAACAGAGGAGTGTGCAGCAAAACGCAGGGCTTGGAAGACCAGTGTTTCCTGTACTTAGACAGATTCATACTGTGTGCATAATAATTTGTATTCATGTGGCTTTCAGCAAGCTATCTGCATAACCAGTGTAAGCACTTCGTTCCAGAACTTTTGCAAAATATGTTTAGCGCCGAGTCCATCCACTTATCACATAATTAGAGCTGGGTACACTGCATAGCAGTAGGCAGCAGACTACTACATTTATCTTTGCGTGTGAGGGGTGAGTTCAGTGCTTTGTTTCTCTCCACCAAGGTCATGAAATACATGAAGTTGTCTATTTAATCTCCAGATAAACACATTTCAGTGGTACATAAAACAACAGAGTGCCTGCTGTATAATCTGAAAGCAGCTGAGAAACACTTGTATAAGTACAGGAAAGGTTCTATGAATAGAAATGATCATTCAAACAGTGTGAAGTGGGGGAGGAACACAAAGGCACTTCACTACTGCTCCAAATCTGATTTTTTTTTTTCCCAGCATTCTTGTTCTCCAAGTCAGCTCACATCGTAAACTTGTATTTTTGCTTTCCTTTTCTCCTTCCACCTTCGCTGTGTCCCTCTCCTGCCCTTTGTTTAGTTTCCTCGGTATGTTGTGACCAGCTGATCTGAGCGGTCCTGATGCAAACTTCGGTGTGAGTCCTTGCCTTTTGTAACCCTTTGGTTATGCTTGGAAGGTCAGCAGTGGCTCGGCGGTAATAACAGCAATTCTCACTACAGCTGGTAAATTCGCACCACAAAACCATTCCAGTGCTGACTATCCTCTGAAGACTTCTTCCATCTGCTTCTGCTAACTGCAAATATCCAAACACTGCGAGCAACAAAAAAAGCCATAAACCCACAATTTATTGCTCTCTTCTACAAGAAGTGAAGGTTAATATGCCTCCTCAATGCGGTCTATGAAGTGTGAACTTTACCATAGATATTAAGGGCTGAATTACAAAGCAAACAGGAGCAGTAAGAGTTTTGACTACATCTAGCACAATACATTTGGGTAAGTAACTGGGTAGTAGAAATTAAAGAGGAAGGAAGACTCAATGAAAGGCTCTTGAGAGAAGCACAAGCTAAACAAAGATAATGTAATGTCTCCAGACCTGGTCTTGGACCACTTATTCAGGGAAGCTGTATAAACATAATTATTAGCAGTCGTCGCTAGGAATAGCTATGTGCTTTTCCAATTAAACTTTTCTCTCCAGCTGGAATTTTGCAGTTGCCTTCAAATCAAATTAGGACTGCTTTCCAGAGATTTCAATTTTAATGTGAATTTTAAAATTGGAGTCTTTTGCCTGAGAAATTAATTTTTTTTTTTTTTTTTTGCTCTGAATGTGCTGCTGAAGCACTCAATGGAAATTTCATTTAATTTTACTCTTCTCCAAGAGTGCTTTATAGTATGTTGTACCTTATTAACTGTCCAAGGAGTTCCACCTTCAACGTCGAGAGCAGGCAGGTGACACCCAGACTTCAAAGAAACTTTGCACAATGATTTTCAGATCAAGATATGAAAGAATACATCAATCTCTTAAATTAACTGTTGGGTTCTGTATTTGGGGGACCTCATTTGACTATGTAATATCCAGTTCTGTGTAATATTCTAAGTCCTGTGTGAAAACACCGTGTTTACATACATGGTATCATCATTATCTCATTCAGCCTGGGCAGTATGTAAATGGGCGGGGAGTAGATGACCAGGTATTACCTTTTGGTGCAGCCAGCGAAACTTTTCTGTGGCCCGAAGGGATTCAATTTTTGTACATAAAAGGGTTCCAGTTCCCCACATGTGGAATGTGGAATCTTAACAGAAATAGCAGGAACTCTAAATCTTCTTGTCTGACGGAGCACAGCTGATTTGAGGAGTAATAAATAGAGGAACTGTTAGATGTGCAGCAAAATATCACTCTAATCCCAGGAGTTAAGAAACTCATGCTGTTAATATGCCTCTAGCATCTGTAGGAGTTCTATTTTAAAAGTAGGATTAAACAAGATAACACACTATAGATCTTAACACATTCAATTTGCACCAGACAAAACCCTATTTAATAGCAATTACACAATATGTGTGAGCTGCTATCATAGCTACAGTTTATGTGAGGGGAAGGGATTTATAAAGCTGAAGTATATTCGTACAAAAATAATAGTTATGTGACTGCTTAGGTCATTCCACTAGAGTGGAATGAGTTTTGTGATCAGTTTATCAATTTCTTCACTGACAAATGAGATTTTAAGATTTTTGTCAGCGACACTAAAACTGATTTGGCTACTACAAAAATTTCTAACCATCTGTGCATGCGAATCAAAATGTCAGGATTATTTAGACAAAATATTTTTTCCCTTCTGCTCTGAAACATTAAAATAGTGAACCGATAAAAATCAAGTTGCTAAACGGAGCTGTACATTTATTCAAGTAAAATTGTTAGTAAGTGCCTATGAATGAGACTCATTTGGAAAGCAATAAAATTCTATAGGGCTGATCGTCTCTTGAACTTACTGGAATGAAAACAGTGTTGAAACGTATAAGATAAAAACAGATTAGGGGATTCATACAGAACTCTTTGCAGTTATAGTCATTGCTGAGGAAAATGGTTCAGGAGGGCAATTTATTTATATCCTTGTGCTTTCTACTTTGGCTTATTTCCAGGACTTGTTTGCCTTAGAGTCCCAGATGCTTATTTGCTTAAAGGGTAGCCCTTTCTCTAGCCGGCTGTCTAACAGTCACTTAATATTTATTTGTTTTTACAAACGTTTTCCCCTGTGTTCCCAGTCCATATGTCACAAGGAAAAGTATCATCCCAACATTACGCTGAGTATTGATGTTATCCTCCCTTTCCCATTCTAGACTTTGACCCCATTGTGAAAAATCCCTGAATCCCAACTGATTCCCTGACCGCCTGTTTCCCTCCAACACTATTGCTCTATGGCCAGTCCTTTTGGGTGTGTGTTCTAACTCCTGTCCTCCTCTTCCACTTAGCTTGATACAGCTTTTATAGAGATGTTTCTGTTCACTTCTCTGCATATTGAGGAAGATTTGTTCCAGCTACTTGCTCGTCTAGTCTCGATTTTAATTTGCCCAGTGCTGAAATTTATTGTTGTCTTTTCGCATCATCCTTTCAAATCCCTTCTGCCTGCTTCATTATTCTCTTTTTTAAAAACAAAACAGCCCCCCATCCCAAGCAACCAATTATAAACCTTATATTCTGTTTTTTCTCCCTTTCAAGTCTACTATTTAGTCAGCAGTCCCTAAGGAGCCTTCTATGCATTTTAATGATTAACTTTAATTTTTCCTTCCTTTCCAAACTCCCTGAGTCTGTCATTTGACTCTTGGAGCCTGGACATCTCCCTTAACTGCCTTCTGCTCCTGCATCCAGATCCTGCTTCAGGTTCTACCAAGACTAATTTCAGTGGTGTATCCATCGACTCCTTTTTGCTGAGTGTGACGTCCCCTTTCTCTCTGTTCTTATTTCCGTCACTTTTCCGACTGTCTTTTTTATATGGAAAACTCCTCTTCTAGGATTTCAGAAAAAACCTGTGTTTCTGACCTTTATCATCTCATGATCCTATTCCTGTCCCCATGATTTTGCTGCTTTTGTGTTATTTCTGGAAGATCTTCCTTTCTCCATTCCTCGGTGCTGTCCCCCAGTGAACTCTTCTTCACCCCCTCAGTGCCTGTTTCCCTTGGGAACCACCTTTCTGTTTTCATGACTTAAACTGACTGTTTGCTTATGACTCGCAAAAGTCCATGTACACTCTTCGCCTGCCTCTATAAATCGAGTACCATCACTGTCTGCTTCTACACATCTTCTCATTTTTTTTCTTTTATGCTTTATTTCCTCCTCCTCAGCTCATTTGTTTTGACTGCCTTCAGTCACTGCGGCCAGCGGCGCCCATACATTATGTAGGACTGTCAGATGTTCTTAGATCAGTGATTTTTCTTCATTTAGAAGACTGATGGTAAGGAGAGCGCTGCTGTCCTCAACAAGTTTAAAGGGTTGAAAGCAATCTTTTGGTTCTAAAAAAGTTTGAAAAATTTAAGGAGTTACGTGAGAAACTTTCAAAAGATACATAAGAAAAATCGTCCTGCTGCATAAGCTTAAATCTAAACCAACAGTTGTCTTTTGCCAAAATAATATCAAGGAAAAATGTTCCTATAGTATTGATATTCTTAGTTGCCTGAGTTCAAGCTGTGGCTCCTCTCCAGAGTGCTCTGTGGAGGTGGGAACGCAGCGTTAGTCTGTGATGTAAATCTGGATTTTATACATATGCATAGCTATATACATAGAAACACAGGCCCACAGATGTCTGCTGACCTAAACTGTCAACCAGATGTTTTATTGTCCCAAAATTGCTATTTCTAATACGGATTAAAACAAAAATGAAATTCGGCTTGGTTTTACTTGTCTACTTGGAAAAATAACACAAATAGCATTTGAAAACAGAGCGCGCTGGACTTGATTAATTGATTCAATGTTGAACTAAGCTAAGAAAGAAGTGTATGTTTGCCGACAAATGAAGGGCATGCTTTCTAAGTTAGCAGCTCTGACCTTTTCAAGTTTTCCATCTTAAATAATAATTGAAGCCATGAGTAAATAAATTCAACTTTGCCTGCAGATGTTGAACTCTTTAATGTCCTTTTACTCTAACGTAGCCACTGCCTGATGTTAATGGCAGAAACAGGTTTATCGTGCCTCCTGCTGGGGCTGACTGGCCGTCTCTAGGAACTGTTTTCTTTCCTCCAGCCATATGATTAAAATGCACTTCCAATCAATATATCCGTACGGTTTCTGTCAATGGTAAGTGTTCGCCTAGGGGTCTGCTGTCTCCCAGAGGCGTTTCTTTTCTTCAGTTCTTCTGTATTCACGAGGGAACCAAATTACAGTAAGTCTTGTTTACCTAGACTGCCTGTTGAGATTGTTTTTGGACTGCCTGCTGGAGCTGGAGTGAGCAATACGGAGCACGCGCACACACTCGTGTGCTGGTAGGTACAGATACAGATGTTAGCAGCGAGGTACCTCTTGCAGCAGTATCGGGTTCCAGCACAGCCCCTGGGAAGTCTTTGATTTAGGAAGATTAAATATTTAAGCCTGCCCTCTTGACTCGTTTGGCGTGTGAGTGGGAAAGGGTGCAGGGTGGATTACAAAAGGAGTCTCAGGTTCTGACATCTGATTTCAGATGAACTTTCCTAGGATGTCAGGGTTGCCTGTTTTCCCTTTGCTTGAATGAGGATTATCTCACTCGATCAATGAGGCAATATGCGAGCACCTAATCAGTTTTAGATTCTCTTTACTAGTGATTGCCTTAATGTAATCGATTAAAAGGGAATTTTAATGATCTTGCTAATTTTGCTTTTAAAGGAGACATGACAGCTATTATTGAACTCTTAATTCATTATTTCCCATGGTGATCAGTTTGGAAAATCAAAACATGAGCTTTTAAAATGTGACATCGCCTGCAGTCTCACTTGTTTATTTCTGACATTTGTATGTCAACTCTGTAAATAATGGCAAAATAGAAACAAGAAGCCAGTATTCAACTCATGACTTTTTCCATTTCTCATTTGCGTTACGGAAGATGCAAGAGAAAGGAAATATTCCAGCCTGAATTCAGCAGAAGGTAGTCCGGGTTTCCGTGCATACGTACAGCCAAGAAAAGCATCTAGATTGTTTCTTTAAAAGACAACTTTCAAAGGGAAGTCCTAGGCTGTGGCTGCCTGCAAATGAAAACACTGGGTGCTGCTCAGCAGCACCAAATGCCTTCAGCCACATGTTGCACATCTGAATTATTTATTCAGAAATAATAAGCATGGTTTGTCAACACTGACACAGAGGGTTATCTGTGTTACTTAGCAAAGCTGTTGTAATGTCTTTCCTGGATTTATGTGTAAGTGTACAGGAGGCACCTTATTCACTTCTAAATACCCAGAGTCCAGACTATAGGTTGAAGCTCACTTATTCCATAAATTTATTTTCCTTAAATTCATAAAATATGGGCAGCATTGCAAATGTTAATGCTACTATTATAGGATCATAATTTAAAAATACCAGTGTTCTCAAAGGGCTCCAGCAGTGTGTCATTTCCCTGCTTTATTAAAATGAATGAACAGATGTACAATTTATTTCTGCTGAACTATCATCTAAATTCATAAGCTATTTCTCATGTGTCTGAAATCCGTGTTGGTTTCCCATTTTCTGTGCCTTAGAAAAAAAAAAATTACACTCGCACATTTATCACTCTGGGGATATAAACGAGAAGTATACTCTCCACTTCATTCAATTTAGTGTAATATCCTCGATACAATTTAAATCCCATCTTTTCAAGGCTATTCAGCAAAACCTAGGCACTGGAACACCCGGGATCCGACTGGAAAACTCCCTTGCCGTCTGTGTTGAAGATTGGCAGGTGGACTCTGAGGACGCTCTCTGTTCTCTCTGACAGAATGAGGTGCCACGCAGCCGCATTTAATCTTTTTGGTTGGCATTTACGGTGCTCGTGGAGGCTATGCAGTTTGTTAGCAACAAGTTGGGAAGAACCAAGGAAGGGACAAATCATGGCTGGTAATTGGGAGAGGTGAGAAGGTCGGGTGGAATTGTGGTGAAATCTGCAGCTAAGGAGCAGGTCAGCTGGCCCCAGCCACTCATGAAGAAGTGTTTTATTAGTCCGGTGACAGACTGGGAGCATGGCAGGTGCTCCCCGGTAGTGATAAACAAACAAAACAAGACAGTGCAGAGATTAGATGGAATAAAATTATGGAGGCTTAAAATCACATGAAATCACATGTTGCCATGGAAAAAAATGAGTCTAAAAATCCCAGACAGTGTGCTCTCAGCCTATTGCCACTCTTATTTGTTGGCAAGGTTTGCGGGCAATGTAAGGGTGATATTTTCGCTAATTCCATGTGAGGAGCAAGTGGATAATATGCCTTAGGCTTTCTGGCAGCATTTCTTCTGTAAACCCTCTTTCTGAGGTTTTGTATTGTAATCAAGCCACAAAAAATTTGAATGGTTTGCAGTTGACAACCAAATTTTCAGGCTCAGATTGTATTTTTTTAGTGGGTTTTTTTTTCCCTCTGATAAAAATCACTTTGGCAAAGAGAGTAGTGGGACAGAATGTGAATCAATCTGCTTTCTTCATTTCAGAGCAGCTCCGGAATTTAAATGCAGACCTTTAAATACCTCTTTGCCAGACAATTCAGGAAAATGATGAAGTAATGGTTGAGATTTGTATAAAAGCGCGATTCTCTTCAGAAACCTCCTCTGCGGTGGCAGGAGCAGTTTGTCCCTGTGGGACGGCTAGGAGAGAGTTGTTAATTCACTAGTGGAATGGAGGCGTTGGGACTGGAGCAGGTATTTGTTCATAGTGGCCACACTGCAGATAGTCTCAAAACAATTAAATGTGGGTATCTAGTTCAGCCGTTCTTGTTCCATTTTTATCCTTTCCCAAGCCGAGATAATTATTTTCCTCTCTCCTTTCCTTACTTTTTGTTGCCAAAAGAGAATATGACCAGCTAGGAACGCAAACGCTAGAGGCATAATTTTCATCTTTTATCTGCAGTCGGGAGGGAAAATGTGATTTTGCAGTTACACCCTGTATCTCTAGCTGTCAGCACCAAATCCAGCGTAATGAGCGTCTTGTGTGACGGGGAGTTTGTGTCTGGAATCTCGGTTAGGGAGATCCTTCCTGTCACTTGTTTTTTGGGCACAGGAAAAATTTTGTTTTGCAATCCAGTGAGCTTAATAGAAGCTGATGAGCACCACAGACCTTAAAATTGTTAGAAAACTCTGCAAAAGTGTTTAGTTCCCCCTTTTGCTCTCTATAGATTCTTGGATTTGGGCTTATCGTGAAATCTGTAGGGGAAGGGTTCTCAAGATAGCCTCAAATCCCTCCCTCCTATTTGTATAATTTTCAGTATTTGCTTATTTTTCCTTCAAGACCTTTGATGATGCAGTCTGTGATCTCCCAGCAATCGACTGCAGCACTTCAGCTACCCTGCTGGTAACAAGCTTTGCCTCATCTCTGAGGAGAATTTTCCTTGCCTCCACTGAAGCCCATCGCTTCTTGGTCTTTTCCGCTACGGAGGTGACACACAGACAATCCTTTTATCTGCAGCAGCCCTGTGTGCATTTGCTGTGCAGATCTGTTCAAGACCACGAGCTCTAGACATCTGCCTCTGCAGTTGCTCTTTGCCTTCCACGCTGCAGGCAGGAGCTGAGCGCTATGATACAGCTCAGGCTCCCCAGTGCTGAGCAGATGGAAGAATTCCTGCTCTGTCTTGCACGCGGTACTACTTCTTACACATCTCAACACAGTTTTGCTGGTTTTGCAATACAAATTGCCTTTATTGTCCACGATTCTTTTCCAGTAGCAGAGTAAGTGACAAAAGTAACATCTGCTATATGTAGTTTCTTCTTCTTTCGTCACCACTGGAGGAGAAGAGCGTCTATATTTTGAGCATTTTCATGTGATGGAGTTTTGATGCTGTTTGGTTTTTTTCTATACACGTGGGTTTGTGTTTAATATGGAGAATTTGATTCTATCATTCCGGTGTCTTCTTTTTATTGGTTTTGGGTTTTGTTGTAGAACAGGCTGAGGATATTTCATACACAAATGAGAGTCTGTGAGCACCAGATAGGGAGCTTTATGTGCCATGCACACTGTGATCTTCTCCACATCTCTCTGCTAATACACCTAACTTCTGACCTGAAATTACCCTGCAGTTCTTTTTTTATAGGGGGTTTCTCTTAAGGTAAGGGAATAGATAAGGGAGCCTGACAGCTGTGTCAGACTGTGCCATGGGCAAATGTACGCAGGGGCGCAGAAGGAGGTTCATAAATTCCAGAGTTAGTTCAGAGCGAGTTTCATTAAGAGAATATTTTATAACATAGAGCGTTTTTCATTCCAAAGAACCCCAAAGGAACATACAGAAAGTGGTTCCTCCCCATGGGCAAGCAGAAGATTAAATTGCAACTTTCTTCTGCTTGCAGGGAAAATGGAGGTGTAAGGCTTCGTTTCCTTTATTAAAGAATCCTGCTCAGGAAAGTTGCTTTAATTTCCAAAGAAGCCTTGCAAATAATGGCTAATGTTGGTGTTGTATTGTTACACTCAAAATCTTGTTGACAGGCAAAGGGGAAAGCCCATCTTATGTATAAAGCAAAAAATTGAAAATGAATACAAGTCCATCCTCATTCAAGAATCATTATTAATTGAGAATTACTGCAGGAAAAAAAAAAATCTTCTATCCATGAAGATTTCCAATAATGATAAAATGAGTTATAAAATTGTTGTACAGATCTTTCTTAGCTTCTACTCCTTTTCCTGCCACTATTCCCACCATTTTTGCTTGCTCTGGGTTGTAAAGTTGGTGGTTTCATTCCAGCGTAAGTGCTAGGGCTGTTATGGCAAGTTGTGATGCCAGCTGTGATGCTTACATTGATCGTGTATTCTTCCCCCTTTTGGGATCATATGGGGTCATTGTAATGTATTTGCTAACATGCTTTTACATGTTGCTCTTGATTGGTCTGAAGCTCTATGCTAGATCCAAATTTACTGTATTTGACGTCTTTTACGTTTGTTAGACACTTTTCCTCTGTTGCCCCTAAACTCAGTTTTGTCCAGCTCCAGGCCTGCGGTTTTTTAACTAAACATTGGTGAGTTATTTATGGGTGTAGGCTCTCCAGAGTCACGTCTGTGCTTCATGTCTTATTCGCCATAATTCTCTGTACCGCACCCTGTGTCACCGCTTCTCACTAGCAGCGGCGATACCATATTGCAGAGCTACGCAGTTCCTGTGTCGCTCTGTGGCTCTAGGCTGCAGTTAGCACTTAACAACGGGGACAACTCTTGGGTCCCATCTGTAGTAGGGAGAAGTTTAAGTATCGTGGTTGGTGCAGAATTTGTGCAATGGTGGCCCCGTGTCTGCATTGACGTAGCAGTGAGTCGGTGGTGTGCACTGACTCATTTTGAAGTGCGATGCAAGCTCTCCGTCATCATTAGTTCACTGAAACTGCGATAACCAACCCACCTCTGGGTCAGAAGGCAGAGCCAGTGGCTGTGCTTGAGACCTCAGGACTCACAATAAAGAATATCTGTGTATCAGCAGACTGCGGATTGTGACATAGGATGCAAAACTAACTAGCAGGAATCAAACTGACATTTGTATTCATGTGAGATGTGCCTTGAAGCTTTCAGGGAGTAGTAAGAGGTCCTTTTTTTATATTTCATAGTACTTGCTTCAGGGGCTGAAGTACAGTGCCATTCTCTTTAGAGAGCTCCCCTGAACTCCGTCTGAGCACACACAAGGGTGCTGGGCTGTCTGAACGTGGGACTATCGTGTGTCACAAGTGATCGAAGTCTCCTTGCTTGTCAGACGATTGAAGTGGCGCTCAGCTAAACACTATGAAAATTACCAAAAGTTGAAGAAGAGCTAAAATCTGGCAGTGGAAAAATGGAGCGAACCAAGAGGACTTTTCTGAGCCACCACTAGAGTGTGTAAGCAGGAAAACCACAACTGAGTGATGAAAGTGTGTGTGTGTCTGTGAGAGAAGGTTATTATACAGGTTAATACAGGCAGCTCTTTTTCCTCTGGTTTTCCTTTCCCTCTCCAAGCTCAATGTGCCTGACTGAGTGAAAATATCACAAGTAATTGAAGTTGCAAACCCCGGCAGAATATTAAATGAGAAATTAAGCGAAAATGCTCATCAGTTGGAGCACAGAAATCCTGGGCAAATTTTCTAAAGCACTGTTACAGCAACCAGAATAAATTTTTTCCCAAATGCTTCACTAACTGAATTGATTGAATTAAATGTGTTCTGTGGCGCTTGCCAACCTCTGACCCCAGTTACTCAGGATAATCAGGGGGGTAATCAGCCTGCTGTGATCTGAGCTCCAAAGGAACAAGAGGATTGTAAGGTTCAGGGAGCCTATGCTGGCATTAATCAGATGTCATCAGGGTTTGATTATAAATCTTAAAGACCACCAAATTGATACAACATAGTTTAATTCACTAAAAATTAGGTATCTACATATTAATCACCAACCCAAATATCTGAAAGTGCTTTTCTAGTAAGTGAAGCCAGGTGTCAACGCTTTGGAATGTCCCACAATTTAGTAATAAATACAATGATCAGCATCAGCACAAAAGTAACATTAGCCAGATTAAAAAAGATTTTGTTCTAACCTCAAATAGATTTTTTTTCCCTCCTGTCAGAGTTTACAGCTCCGCTGAAATTGTTCCTCATGTTTCTACTTTAGTTATGAGCTTACTCAGAAGCAAAAAATAGTATATGTTTCAAGCTACCTGCCAGCACAGCGGTTTTTCTGCCTTCTGAGGGAAGAAAGGGAGGCTGCTTTACAGTACATCATACTGCTGTGTATAGAAATACAGTGGTATTTATTGTCCCTTAAAATTATTTCCCCTAGAACTGGCAAGCTCGGTTGAAAAATCTGTATCTGGAAATGTGTGTTAGGATCCAATTAATTGCTAGTGTGCTGCTTGCTCTCCTTGGGAAGAGTTCAGTGTGGCAATTTTGATGCAGATGTATTAGCATATTATGTAGAGATTTGCAGCAGAAAAAGGGGAAGCAGTCATAAGAGAGAGGAGTAGCACAGCTGCTTAATAAACTAATTTTCTTCATACATGTCCTGATGTACTAAGCATTCAACCCCCCAGAAAAGCTTTTTTAATATAAACCATTGAGAATACCAAATGCTTATTTATCTTACTGGTGTCACCTGTATTTCCTGGGAATTGCCTTTATCTGCGTTAGAAATTGGGTCTGCTTGGAATTGGAGGAGTTAAGCTGCTGCTTAAGGATTTCCAGGCACAGCAGAGCATTAGCTGTCACCAGGATGATGATGTATGAATTCTGGACATCCCAGCTCTAGTGATCACTTGCTGCATAGGTGCATTGGATTCTCTCCTCCTACCCAGACTGGCTGTGGAGAACATCTGTGCTATAGGTGAAATGCTTCTCACCTTCCATCAACAAATTACAGCGGTGGTCTTCACAGGCACGATAACCATTAAGTACCACTGGGACTGGCCACGTGTTCTGGTCGTGTTCAGGTAATCCCTGCTGCCCATGCAAGGTAGGTCTGGCAGGTTTGATTCGTTGTATATAGATTACATGGTGTGCACGCAAATCTGTCTGTCCAAAGCACAAGTGCGGTGCCTTGGCCTGTCTTCACCTCAGCCCTAATTCTTGGTGCTCAGACACATCAACTGAGGAGCACTGCCATCAAACTTGTCATTCACGTTCTCCAAATAGCTTGGAGAGAATTCGGAATCAGGATATATAGAAATCCTTCGTTCATTCTTTATCTTCCCTATTAATAAGAAGGACCAAATGGATACTTATCTATTTACAGCAAACCGTGACCAGCTGAGCCTGCAGCGGGGTTTGTGTTCGGGAAGGCTGTGTGTACACTGAATGTGTGGTTAGGAAAACATAAATTACAGGTGAGAAAATGAAAAGGCCCTGAATGTTCCCTCCGCGACATTCTAGACAGGAAATAAGCACACAATGGGCACTTACAAAAGGAAAGTTTCATCTTCCTTTATTACAAATATTTTTCTTTCAAGAAAAGATGAGATGAGCATTGGCAAAAGGAGCTGGGCAGTGGGAGATGGAGACTGTGGGTATCATTAAAGCAGAAAGCAATAAATCCATTTAATGTACCTTTGCTTTTTTCCTTATCTTTTCCACATCTGTGCAATGCCAAACCGTAGATCTGCTGCTCCATGCTTCAATCACTGTTCAGCGCCGTGTATCTCAATATACTCCTAAATCTCAGGTGTTTCCAAAGCAGGCCACCCCAGCTGTGAGTGAACTCCTCTCAAACTGCCTTTGGAAACCTCCCATCACAGTGCTATACGGGGAGGCTCAGATCACTCCACAGTCATTAGTCAAATAGGTTGCATTTGTTGCTATTATTCTTTCTTCTTGACCTTGGGAAAATAATTTTTCTGTGCTATTAGCACTGGAGACCCCAGGACCTTGTTCTTCCCTATGAGGGCAAAGAGAGCTCTCTGCTTACCTGGATGTTCAAGATACGATAAAGCTTTTTGTGCTGTGGGAGGAAAACAGAAAAGGGACTATCAATCGTGAAAGTTCACCTATGTCTATGATCTCTAAGAGTTTCTTCTTGAATCATAGCTTTTTGATAGAGGAGTAATATTTATGCTCAATGAATGTTGTGCAAACAGGATGTAGGCTAGGTAATTTGAG
Source organism: Bucorvus abyssinicus (assembly GCA_009769605.1). NCBI lineage: Eukaryota > Metazoa > Chordata > Aves > Bucerotiformes > Bucorvidae > Bucorvus > Bucorvus abyssinicus. The sequence continues at coordinate 18,141,435 of CM020040.1, forward strand.
AAAAAATCATGTACATACAGTAGAAGAAACTACGTGCAGTAGACTTCATTCATCACTTTGTCAGCAGACTTGGAATACTTACTGTGTTCAGATAGATTGAAATACGGAGTGTTCAAGCCAAATTCTCCTTTCCCCATCCAGTTTTCCGTAGAAAACAAAATTCTGGCTAAAGATTCCATTTTTAAAATTCAGACCAATTCTGTTTCACTGCAGATAATACTGCCTGTAGACTTCCATCTGTACCTCCTGCCTCCACTGGAACAGTATGAAGCCTTGCAGAGTTCTTATCTGCTTCCAAAAAAGAGTTTTCAAACTGGGCAAACTTCAGCTGGAGGGGATTGTAAATCTAGGGCATCTCATCCCCATCTGCTGGCACAATCTAAAACACCAGAATTTGGAGAACTGATGAAATTCATTGCTAAAATATTCTAGAAATACAAATTGCTGTGAATGCTTCAAATAGTGCTGGTAGGCACTGCTCACCAGTGACCGTGTGAAGAAGCTTGTCCACTGTCAAAACAGCTGGCAGCATGGGTCATGATCAGCTGTAAACTGGCACGGTGAATAACTGTCTTCTTTGGAAGCAATGTCCTCTCAGGGCAGAAAAAGCAAGATTTCTTGTTTGGATGTATATGCTTCTTTTTATCAAAGAGCCCAAAGATTCTGCCATGGAGAAAGTCTCACATTGTAATTTCCACCTCTCTGCAAAGACATGCTGGCTTCTTCACCTGGTAAGATTATGGTCAGTCTGGCAATATTAAGCTGCCAAAATAGAGTGTTTTCATGGTGTTCTGAAAATTGTGTAAAGGATTTGGAAAGTCCTATGTTAATCTGTCATTTCCTTACACAGTGCAATCTTATTTGGAAATACTGCTAAGTTGTGGCTCAGTTCCATCTACCATTTAACCTGCGTTTTAAACCTGATCTTGAACTAACTTTGTTCCAAAACATTGTGACAGTCGCTATGCAGTTGGTTTCTCTATATAAGAACTTCATAGGCTAATTTATTATTTCCTTATTTATACACGGTTGAGAGGTAATCATCATCATCATTTTGAACAGAGAACAAATAATCATTGGAACTGATTGCCAAAGAATTTAATAGTATTCTTACCACTCAGGTTCTTTAAATCTAGAATTGGTGCTTTTTCAGAAAATTGTGTCCAACATCAAGCTGTTGGCAGTGATGCTGAGTCACTGGAGATAACTATTCAAAAAGTGTGTGACCAAGTATTTAAAACAACCAACAGAATTACAGAATTCATTTAAACATCATTCCATTAACAGTTAATTAATCAACAGGTAATTAAAGAGGTCATCTTTTCTGAACCCATTCCATGTACAGACAAACCCCAAAAACATGGTGATCTGGGAACCAGTAGGGGGAATTTGTTGCTTACGGTTCTGACCCACAGAGCGGATGCATCCCACCTGTAACCTGGCACGTGAAGCAGTCTTGGTGACACAGGACAGTTTGCGTAAGTTCCTCGTTATATGAGTCGGTGGCTTCCACACTTTTTTCTATGACGGAGGCAGTGTCAGTAAGGTCCACCCTAAATGTTAAAACATTCACCAACGGAAAAGTTGGTTTGGGTATGAAAAAGGCTCTGCTAAAAATGAAAGGGGAGCATTTAACGTTTCCTCGTGACCATTGTTAGCATAAGCGAGAACTGTGTGGATTGAGGGGTGAAAAAGCCTGTAGAAGCTTTCTGTTCCTAAAGCGCAGTGAATGAAAAAGAAAGAGAAATCCAGCTAAGTCTATTCTATTTAAAGTTCATTCTATTTAAAGAAGACATCCAGCATCTTAGAAAGAAGACAGGCTTAACACTGCTCTTGATGGGAAGTGCACTGAGGAAGAAGTAAGACATAGCTGGGTTGGCTGAATACAGCGCGAGTGGTCTCATAAAGGTGAAAAGCAGGTATCTCCCTGGTCCCCGGGCGACGCTGATGCTGTAACGGGTGAATAGGTGTAGTCTGCTCTTTCAGGCTTGGTCGGATCATCATCTTCTGTGATGCTGTTGTTTTAAACATAAGCTTTGTTCCACCTGGAGGGAAAGAATTTTTGCTAGATAAGAAAATACATCATTATTTCTTGGAGGTTTTCTCAAACGTACCTTAAGTGGAGTAAATGTTAGAGTGACCTTCCGTTGTCCTCTCTCCACCTGGAGGAAGAGTATTTGTTGTTCTGTGATGTGACCATCATTGTAGAAGTGTCCATTGCATTTGTGGGTACTTGGTTTATTCTAGAAATAATTGAATGCACCGTGCATTTATAGGTAGAAAAGTGAAAAATAAGAAGAATTACTCCTTTCAAATTATTTGTGTATTCTGGGGGGGGGAAAGCGAGTACGTTTGCCTTCCTTCTGAGTCTTCAGACAACGGTACTACATATGTACTACATACCTGGAGGTAACAGTCTTTGAAGCAGGCATCTGAATGGGGTTTCAGCTGTGGGAAAGGAGCAGAAAGTTCTTTAAATTCATTTGTGAATCTTATGAATACCTTACTCTGTAGATCTTCCAAAGCTTTCTAAGATTTATGATGCCTGCAAGAGGGATAGAAGGACTCTCCGCATTGCCACTCTGGCAACCTTACAAGCAGGTCATCCATCCATCCATCCGTCCATCCATTTCCCCTTTTATTCTGTCCCTGCCCTACTCAATCACAAATCCTAATAGCTAAAGAGCTCCTGAAGTGGCCCCAGTGAATCGAGAGGCAGCTTGGCTTCACCACGATGGGAAACTGCTCACAGGGGCATTTGTGCCTGGAACATGGGGAAACAGCCTGATGAACGCTTTCTTGTTTCTTTGCCTCTTGCATTTCTAGTACTCCTTCGCAGTACTTTTCCAAGCAGACTGATGAGCAACAAAACAAGAAAAAAGTCATGTTGAACCTTGCCTTTTTTTGATCATTTGTGTTTAATATCAGTGATATTAAGCATGTTTGTGTTTTTCAATAAAAAGGCACAAATTTATAGAGCCTGCAGAAATTGTGGCCGCGTTACGGAGAGCAGAATTTAATCTTTGGCCTTCCATTTAGCTAATTAATCTTTTGGATTTGTTGCAGGCTGCAGCATGTAGTGGTCAAATTACTCATTCAATCTTTCATTATTGAGCAGTACTTTTATTTTGTAAAGTAACTGATGTGTGCCTCGAGAGATCACAAGGCGTTTGCCATACACAACCTGTGTAAATCACTCAGAAGTAAAAGGTGAAAATGCATCGAAAATTATTATGGTCAATTCCATATATTCAGGAAGATTTTTGCTAAGCTACAGTTGAATTCTTTCTGTAATTTCACTAGGGAGATGGAAGAATATTATGGATATAGAAAAAAATACAGAACAAGCTGAAAGAAGCACCTTAAGAAATAATGTAGTGCCCACAAGTCAGCGTTATGGCAGTAAGACAGTGACAATTACTGAAGACTGTTCAGGTGACTCATAGCTATAATTTGTTTTGCATCTAGTTTACACCATCAAATCCTTGTCACACTACGATAATGCTTTTTATTTACATAGTGCCTTTCATCTTAATGGCTTCCAAAGTGCTTCGTATGTTGCTTCATGGACAGTTTTCATCAACTTAATCCATTACGTTAATACCGCTATCTCTCTAGCGAAATGCAGCAGCTATTTGTGTCCATGTAGTGCAGGCTGTGCACAGTTTTAAGAGGAAAAATACCTTCAAAATCTGTAGAAGTGATTAGGGAGAGCGTGATACCAAGTTACAATTTGCCCTGACCACAAAATTGGCAATGAAATCGCTCCCGTGGAGAGTTCGGTATGAACTGCAGTTGGACAGGTCCGCTGTTTTTCAGCCCGCCGCGGCCCCCGGCAGCAGGCCAGCACGTTTGGTCATCGTCCTGAGGTGGAAGGTGGCTGAAGAATTATCAGCATCGCTTTGTTCAATGCACATATGTTATGCTAGATATTTTCACCGAGTACTTTACCTGCCTAGTTTGTGAAGTCTGATGAGCTCCGAGCACCAGATTACTTGGTTTACTGTTAGCTGGCGAGCTGGGCTTTGTGTCCCAGTGAATTCCACAAGAATTGTCCACTACTGACATCTGCGAGCTTCTCATTCCTGATTTCTTGAGAATGCAAACCCTTGTGATTGCTCTGAAAATTCATTTGTCCTTGGAGGTACTCCAGATACAGAGCTATGGAAAAGATAGTTTCCTTAACAAATAAATATTGGCCAGTCAGGTGCACACATAGCGAACGACAGTGAGCAAAGTAAAACGCACAGATAAAGAGCAAGTAGATTGCAAGAGATTGTATAAGCTTGTCTTCATAGTTTCAAGCAAGTAGATAGACAAAATATAGTTGCAAAAACAGTAGACTTCAGTGGAGGAAGACAAAAGAATAAAATTTCCTTGAGGAATTTCTAATAGAGACGTGTGAATTAATGTATGCCATTATTTTTCATCTTTTATGATATATAGATGAGGAAACAAGCTCATGACAGTAGTACAGGATACCTTCACCTGGAATACACCCTAATAAATGCAAACTGGCATGCTGGTTTAATTTGTTCTTGACTGGGAATCACAGCATGCAGAATCTTAATGAGCCATGGGGTAGCGATCACGACCCCAGACACGTTCATCTTGCGTTGTGTTTGCTGCTTGTGGGGGCTCTTGACGGTACCCCACTCTGAGACGGCTTCTCAGTGGCTTCCTAGAGGAATTAAGGTTATTACTGCGTGCTCGTGCCGTTGCTGGACAGTAGACATTCAGGCGATTCTGGTACGGTTAAGGTCATTTGTTCCTCTGTCCCCTGAGAAGCCGGTAAATAAAATCTCTCTTACTACAGGGGCTTTGAATAAGGCTGCCAGATAGGAATCCAGTTTTCCCACCGGTTACGTACCATTTCCAGCTTTGTCTGAGACTGAGATGGGGTTAGTGCCTGGATTCTCGGGCGATAGCATTTTACAAAGTGAACTTTTCCTGTATCTGCCCCGTGGTGGGCATCTATCCGCTGGTTTTTCTTGACACCATCCAGGGCCGTTTTGCTGTTCAGTGAGAGCTGCCATTGTAGTGTCCCACCAGTTTGCCATAAAGCAGCGGAGGAGGGCTGGGCTCAGGGTTATGTTAATCCTGGCCATGCCAGGAAACAGCTCCCAAAATGAAGCTGGGATTCAGTGTGTTTTCCCCCTTGACTTCTCCCTGTAGCTGGCCTTTGGCGCAGGCCTAGTTGTTCTCAGTAGGTACCTGCCATCTTGGGTTCTCTATACGCGGTGAGATGAAACTCCTGCCAGCTGGGAACCATCATTTTTCGTTTTGTCTTCTCAGGCTTTGCACATACTTTGGAGCAGGCTTGCAAGATGCGGGGAAGGGAGAAGTAGAGTTTGACTGCTGAACGGAGACTCTTGCTCCTGCTCCGAGCTATCCTGGGTGCTGTTACGCAGGATTTATTCTAACGCTATTGATTTGAGTGGTACTCGTCCTCTTGCCGTCCCTTTACTGACTCCTTTGTTGTAAGAAATATAAGCTGCTTGTTTTCACTGTCAGGAACCTCCATGCCTAGTGGAACCGTCTTTGTGATCTCTCACAAGAATGTCCAGTGGTTGATATCTACTTCCCATGAGTCCACCATGATGGCAGACATCGCTCACTCGTCACATTTTCAAGTCTATTTGTGCTTCCTCACAAGCTACCCTCACACTCTTGGAGGAACTCTTCATCTACATCCATCACTCTATTTCCCTGATGTCTTTCAGGTCCCCGTTAAGTCTCATTTGTCTACAAAAACCTGATTAAGCGTAGACTGCTGGCTGCTGTTCACTCGCTATTTCCTTCGAAGTTGCTTTCAGTCTGTGGTCTGTCCTCCAGTATTTTTTCATAAGGTTTTGGGTGCAGAAAGGGCGAATCGGGTCTGTTTTCCTTTCCTGTGTTTACAAAACTCTAAATATGACAGAATTACTAAAATTCCTGGGCTGTATGCATGATAAGCACAATAAATGACAAGATGGCGTGTATCTCCGCAGAGCAAGTTAACGTTACGCATTCAAATGCTCAGCTCTAGTAATTGAACATAGCTGCTTCCAGCCAAATGCAACTCTGGCCTTCTAAGTTATTATTTTTAATATGGGTCCAGATGATAGCAGTTTAAATAAAGTACTGAACTCATCTATTTTATTCTTAATTTATAGTGGTGCTTAGGGAATGTGCAGATATTTAAAAAGAGTAAAATCAATTAACTTGTGATCCAATTATATGTGTGAGCCACACAGGGGTTTTATTTTAGAGCACTGGATCAGATTCTCCTAGTTAAGCACCGTGCTTTGAGAACGTAAACCTTTCATTTTGAAATATGATGAACCTGTGGTTATCTGTTCTCTATTTCCAAATCTAATTCCTATTTTTGTCCCTTCATAGTTTTTAAATTCCCTTCTTCTGTTTTTGAAAGGGATGCTGTAAATTTAACAGAATTTTCTCAATACTAGGCAGTCTATTCTTTATATAAAGGTGGATGAACAGGCAAAAGAGTTCACCTTGTAGATAACAAACACTGTATTTTTCTGGACCTCTCTGTTTCACAGAAGATATTTATCTTTTGCAATCACAAATCTGTGATTTGTTATACTTTTCACATTATAAATTTAGAGTAGACCCATGTAACAACTTCTGTGGTTTGATCATTCTGCTTTTTCATCCATCTTGAACAAATTTTACTCTGATGCTCCAGACAGCTTCAAATACCCTCTGTGTTTGAATGGTCATTTCTAAAACGCAAAGAATGCTAGGGGTGAGCGTACCCCTACGCTTGCAATTTTTTGGCTTGGCACAGCCTTTGCCTGAGATGTTGTCATTTCCTTCATCAGCAGGTGTCAGCAGGTCTGCAGTTTTAATGCCCCCAGCAAGTCTGTGTGCCCTTTCTGCACTACCAACCCATTGCAACTGAAGATCCTGAGAGCCCTTCTTAAATAAGGAGAAAACAGGAATGCAGAAGAAAGCCAACCCCAGCTGAGATATCCTCAGATTAGATACCCTTAAGCTGACATTCAATATTTTTTGAACTAGCTGGCACATCATGGCACCCTTTTCCATCATAGTCTGGCACTGGTGGGGCAAGCGGATGGAGTCATGCACTTCACTCATAAGAGAGAAGCAGCAGTATGTTTATTGATATAAGACAGTGAGTTTAATGGTAAATGTGACAGTGGTTAACAAGATTCAGTGGCAAGTTATCCTCAAGTATTTACTGCACAGAGGACAGGGTCAGACTAAACTCTCGGGGAGACCCTCTCGTTGAGTCGTGAGGTTCAGGAAGGACCCCCTTGCACTCTAAACTCCTCCTCACAGGGGAGTTCAGGTGCAGCTGGATCCAGACTTCGTCCCAGACTTGGTCAACTGTTTATGTCTAAAGGATTATATATGTACAATCAATCCTTTATAACACTTAGGTAAGATTTCAAATTTTCAGCATGCTTCTTCCTAATTCACTTAGCGAGTATCAGAAACAATAAGGATTCTCTCAGCCTTGAGGAGTAACCTTGAGAGGCGTCCCTGCTCAAGGGTTGATGCTGGAGTGCAGCCTGCTGCTGTGCAGGAGAGCTCAGTGGGCCCTGGGCTGTCTGCTCTTTATGAAGTAAGATAATTCACTTACAGTCCTATTTACATACTGACTACAGATGTTACCTCTTTCAGATTTGGCTTGAGCCAGACATTGACTAGCACTGTGGTTAGGTGGGCTCAAAGTAGCCCTTGGCTCTTGCGTTGCTATCTGTCTCCCCGAAATCCCCATGACCCGATGAATCCATTATGACCGACCACCACTGGTGGTTATCACTTGAGCAGGGTAATGGGAAATAGGTTACAGGTTGGGGGGGAGCACACGACGCCAGCATAATAGATTTATCTCACTGGCTTCACAGTTATGTGTCTGCGTAAAACAGACAGATCTTTAAATATTTCACCCTAACAGGACTTACTGTTCCCAAGGTGATCCAGGGACTATTGAACACGTAATTGAATCAGACTAGTAGATTAAGGAAAAGATTTTTCAGAAGGATCAATACGGATTAGGAGCAGATGCCCAGTCAAATCTAAGGGTTAGATTCTTTAGGATTAGGTTCCTAGAAGCCTAGTCACCTTTATACAGAGCTAGATAGGAATTGTTTGGTACCGAACGCTTGCTGGGAAATATTCTGGCCCTTACAGTTCTGACATCTCACGTTATACGTGCTCAGGCTGAGACAGTGTGAAATAATACAGAAATATCAATCAGGCTAACTGCTTATTTTCAGTTAGAGTAAGAGGTTCAAGTGTATTTTCCAGTGTCAGCATTTTTCTGAGCAGGAAGGAATACAATCTTGGTAGTCATTCCTCTGCTGTTTCCAAGATTCTTAATAGAGTTTTTCTTTTGATTTCTTTCAAAGCAATCAGAAATATTCTAATATTATCATTTAGAGTTAATTATACTGCAAATGAGCTTAATGATCTGTCCAAAACAAAGCTCAGCCACATCCTGTTACATATTAACTATCAAAATCAAAAGAATCTTTAAATTCTTTGTTAAATATACTAAAGAAGATAGAAATAGCCAATCATTAACATCATCCTTTTACAAAATCAGGTTTGAGGCTGGGAAGTTTGAACTGAACACAGGCACTCAAATTATACAGCTAAATAAAAAAGGGTATGGAATCATAAATCTATTTGAAGAATTAAAAACCGCCTATAACTGAACCCAGGAAAAGACATAACGTTCTCCTCTGTACTATGAGGAAATCCATTTTACTTACTATTTGTCCGGATTGTGAAATCGATCTATTGATAAATTGCCATCTTCTAGATTCAATATTCTCACAAAATCTTCTGACGTGTTATGACTTCATCTGGTCTGTAAGACAGAGCAAAAGACGTTTAGTCTATTCAGGTCTTGGAGCCACTTGGATGAAATTTGCCCTTGAGTGATATATTGTCACCAACGACGTAGCTTCTAAAGCACTTACGAGAAAGCCTTTTTGTGTCATTAAAGTCTGTGATTTTGGACTTTTGAAGGCTTAATCCCCAGAAATGCTAAGATTTCCTAATGATCTGTAATGTAGTGCTGATGTTCAGCACTTCTCAGGATTAGGTGCGTTATCACTCAGGTTTATCCACCTATAAAGCAGGCATTATCTTATCACTCTTATATACAGTGCTTTTAGGACGTCAGCCTCAAGTACTTGAAAGGTGAGGCGTATTATCAAGTCTGACCCTTACAAGCTTCTCCAACAGTTTGCTTAATGTTTTTCCTACGTAAATAAGAATGATGCTATACACTGCTCACCTGGATAGTAAAATAGAATTTTGTCATAGGCCTTGGCGAGCTGAACAGTACAGCAGTGCCACAAACTCCACAGGGTCATAAAAAAATTCTTCCACTGAGAAAAGAAAGTAACACTGACTCTTAGTTATGCAGACAAAGTGGTAGCATGAGGTCCAATTATTTTTGAGTCTCTTAGAGCAACACCTCCAAAAAGTGGTATGGGAACACTTTTTGTGAAAAATGTTTTATGCATTGATAACAGCGCAGTGAAAAATTGATATGGGTGGGGTAAGTTATGAACGTAATAGTCTGAAATACAAAACTGGATTATTTGTAAATAATAAATAGTACATTTGAGGGCGAGAGCGGGCTATAATAGTCAGCTTCCTTTCTGCTTAGCTGTGAGTATCGTTCACAGCTGTAGCACATGCCCAGCAGAAGCACTATGCAACACCTGATGTATTTTCAGTATGCGCCTTTCCAACAATACCTGAACTGTCTTCTTACGATCAGAATCTTCCAAAGCTGGATTCCGATCACATTGCTACTTATCTGCCTGCTATTAAACGGAGAGCAGCTGTAATGTGCTACCTTCTATTTCCTGAGTGAGAATGTATTATTTAGAGCCTATAACATTCTGTTTCAGTCAAGGATTATGCCTTTCTCCTATTGTGGTAAATAATTAATGCTGGCTTGGATATTTCATGTGTGCGTGGTCATTAATTGAAAATAGTAGCAATTTCCTCTTATGTTTTTTTTCTAGTTTCAAGCCACGGTAAAGGAGGGAGTCACGGGTGTAATAGTAAACTTAACCGTCGGTGACCGAGACGACCCAGCAACCGGAGCATGGAGGGCTGTCTACACCATCATTAATGGAAATCCAGGGCAGAGTTTTGAAATCCATACCAATCCCCAGACTAATGAGGGAATGCTCTCGGTTGTCAAAGTAAGAACAAGTTGCTGTTGGACTATGTTACTGCTGTAAGGTTCATCCACTGGATTTACTGTGTACGAGAAGGCGCAGCAAGGATTAGCTTCTCAAAAACTCGTAGCTGGCCACCAGCCCTTGTCCAAACAACATGTATCACCCCTTCGTCTGTCACAGGAACCTTAATTCTGTAGACCCGCCTGTCTCTAGCCGTATGGCCATTGTGCATAACTAACGGCTGGTTTGCAGTAAGCATCGCAATTAACGGTGAGACTTCACAAGGAAGTTCTGTTTGTGATTGAGGGTACAATTAGAATTCAAGGGCCACATTTTGTTCTCAGGGAACAGAGAACACGCTTTACTTACTGGGGAAGTAAAGAACATGGCTTCAGACTGAACCAGGGATCCATTTTTGTCCCTCGTTTTTAAAGTTTCATGAAAAAATGTATTGCCTGTCTGTGCATGAAGATAATCCTATATCTCACAGTTAAAAAAAGAAAAAATAGCCCTGGTTGATGCCTGAATTTTCTCTGTTTGACTCAATTCTTAAGATAAATGGCATGTATTTCCATGGCACTGCTTTTGATTTCAAGGTAGGAGTGGAGAAAAGAGCTGTATCATAGTTACTTATCATCAGTAACTACTAAGTATGACTGATTTGTTTGCTAAATGCATATTACACCCTAAATAAGCATGTATATATGAGAATTAAATTCCATGTATGAGGTATGGCAAAAAAGCTCTTGGATAGGGGGACACCTCCACCTTTCATTAAGTCCGTTGTGTTCATTATCTTCGATACACTTGGTATCTACCGTTGTGTCTAATGCTAACTCTGACCAAGCGTCAGATGCAATGGATGCTGTCGTCCCTTTCTGGCTAATCCTGTCTTCTGCAAGTTTGCAATGGGGTACAAGGAAAAAGTGTTAAGTGCTGTCTTTTTGTACCTTGCCCTCTGATTTTACTATATGTTTTACAGCCTTTAGACTACGAGATTTCGGCATTTCACACACTGCTGATCAAAGTAGAAAATGAAGACCCGCTGATTCCAGACATAGCCTATGGCCCCAGTTCCACAGCAACCGTCCAGATCACTGTTGAGGATGTGAATGAAGGTCCAGTTTTCCACCCAAACCCAATGACAGTGACAAAACAGGAAAACATCCCTATTGGCAGTGTTGTGTTAACAGTAAATGCCACTGATCCAGACACTTTGCAACATCAGACTATCAGGTGAGTGCAGTACCCTCTAATTTTCGTCCATCAGAAAGAGAATATGTCTTTTGTGTCTGAGAATTTCCCTGCCAGTACAGAATTAAAGGAAAGTTGTTTGGGTTCTACATAAGAGGAAGTGGCTTTTTTTCGTTTCCCTGCAATGAAGAGATTCAGTATGATGAAGACAAAGAACTGCATTAGACAGTTTTCCAGGCTGTGAGGTTGCTGCAGTAAAATGATTGAGTGCTACCAGCAATAGACATAGCTTTGCATAGTGTTTCAAAATTACTTTTAACCTGCTTGTTTATTCCTCTTCCTTCATGAGAGCCAGCAAAAACATATAAAAATTGAAAATGTGTAGAGAAATAATTTATCTCTTTTACATGTGGTTTCAGCCAGTTTATGATAGTTTACAAAGTGAAATAATGACAGTACATCCATGTTCAAGGGCTGAGAAAGTATTTCCCAGTGAAACACTGAGGTGACAGTAAGCTAAGACTTGGCCTTGCCCAGATAGATGAAAGTAATTTTCTTTTTTTTGTGCTTTGATAATATAATCCCACACATGTGCCATGTTGCAAGGAGCAAACCTCGATATTAAGTGGAGTCATCATCTTATATTTTGATCCACCTGGTCTAGGTTTCATGTTTTTAGATTTGTTGAAAAAGGAAAGATCAACCGCTTTCCTCTCCAACACGAAATTGACTTTCCAGACAGCTTTTCTCAGCGTTTGAGAACTGCAGGTTAGGCACTGCAGCTCACATCTACATCTGTGTTTAATTTTTCATTCTCTCTTTCGTTCTTACCCTTCGATATCAATATATATAAAAGGGCATAAACTTTGTGAGAATCACTTCCAAGCTTTGCCTGCACCATGTGTACTGCCAATCCATCCACAGATGTAGATTCCTCTACTATCACAGGGTTACTTAGCAGCGATTGCTTGGATTCGAGTGGAGAGAAGGTAAAGTTAAGCAGGGCACTGTGCTCATCTCCAAGGAAAGAGGAAAAAGGCAGGGCAGGTGATTAGAAGTTTCAATTCTCTGCACCACCTCGAAACACCTAGCTAATGGAGTGTGAATATTTCCGGTTTTCTCTATCAGAAACGCCTTTGACTTCTGCCATTGAAATACCAGTTTATCTGAAGACCAATCTTTAATGTATGCCATTCCCCTTTTTAAAAATTATTTACGGAATGCATTTTTATTCTTAATTTCTGTTCTTACTCCAAAAATTACTTATTTCATTTACTGTGGTCGTATAAATTTGTGTCTATGGATGGAAAGCTTATGGAATTTCTATTGCTTGTCAGACACAGCAATATAACCCTCAATAGCATTACTCAGAATCTGGCTTGTGTAGGGAAAAGCTATTTATTCCCTTTGGGATTTGGACTGAATTTAAGAAACATAATTAGTGAAGTTCTCCGTTATTTTATGTATTTTCATGGGGGATAAGAAAACTAATATTCATTAATGTACAGTTAATTTTGTGAAGCTAAAAGAGAAAAGCCAAGAAAATATAAGGGTTTGTTTATCGAAACCAACAATCCAGAAACTATCATCTGAATTTTTCCTCCTGACCTACCAATTTTGCTGAATTTCTCCTAACTACATTGACGCTGAAATTATTGGACACAACAACGAGTCACTGAGAACTCTGGCTTTAAATATTTTGGGTAACCAGTTAAGTGACATAAACACTTCCTGCAGTCCACCACGTCTCACAGCTGGCTGCAGAGGAACTCTCAGATCTTGACTGTAACGAGCTCATAATCTAAACAGAATTTTCCCAGAAGTTTTGCCTTATTGGCATGGCCAAAACCTAGAAGGTTTTTAGCCAACAGCAAGATTTTTCTTTTCTTACCTTGTATGTGCAGAAAAGAAGAGTAGAACTAAGCTGGACTGGTTTGGTAATGAAGCGTGATCATATACAGAAACTAGGTAAAAAGAAGTGCCTGTTTAAGTTAGAAGAAAATGCAAAACGAACGAGGTGGTTCTTGGACTATGCTGCTATAGATTGTATCATCAGAGCCCGTACAATGATTATACTGGCAAAATAAAGGCCAAGCAGGCACACTACAGACTCTTAAATGAGAGATTGCACTAAATATTGATGGCCACGAGGAAGCAATGTTTTGTGTCTGCAAGAAGCAATGAATAGCAGATTTGTTTAATGTGTGCTGTGTGAACAACGAAGGATACATCTTCAAAATGTGCAGACAGATACAAAGAAAAGAACAACAGAGAATTAGTAGCGTTATTTTTTTTTTTTTTTCCAACTTATAGCAACAGAGATGTGTCTAACTGCAGGGCTATTTTTAGTTCGTTTTCTATATAAAACTCGTAGGAGGGGCTGATGATTATCTGTAATCAGGAAATTTAGCTCCTCTACTAGATATAACATCAAGAATGCATTTCAAGACCTATGAATAGTGTATAGAAATCATTTGTGCCATTGTCCACACCCAGATTGAACTTATTCTTTGAAGATTGCATATCTGAAGCAGATTCAGGTTGCATATCTCTTTGAAAAACGTGGGTAACTGTAAGAATTCCTAAAGACAGCTGTACTTTTGAAGCAATTTTCTTTCTCATTCTTCAGCTTGAAGTGTTTTTGCAGACTGAGAAAGAATTTCTTTTAAAAGCTCAAACAAGCTGGCAAAAATGTATTGCACTGAGAAAAAAAATACAACTCCAAGAATTTGTAAGACTCAAAAGCCCGTACCTTGAGCTCTAGCTATTTGTCTGCACGCGATTAGCAGTGAACTTCATGGTGTCAGCTCTTCTCTGCTCTACTGACGTTAACGTTTAAAGAGACTCCAGGTAGAAACATCACCCTGGAAACAGGAACCGCAGGCTCATACTGACCCGCCAAATAGCACAGGCATCGAGTTTAATCTTACTCTCGATTCTACCTGTTTAAAGCTCGGCTAACACTGACTTTCACAACCATACCTATCTACGTATGATCTCTGATTGGCTCTGAGAAGCCTGCAGTGAGCAGAGTACCCTGAGCTTTGGACTATGGGTGTTGTAGACAGGAAGGAGCAGGCAGAACCAGTGTTTTTTCCTGGACACATACCTTTGGGTGGAAAATACTGTTTGTTCTGCTGTGATCACTCCCAGAAAGAAAAGGAACCTGTTCAAGGTGGATCAGATTTCTTAGTTTCATTAACCTATTTTTTTTTTTTTAAACTATTTAATTCCCTCTCTGATTTCCAACTTTTTTAGAATTAAAACTGAAAGAAATCCATCAGGCCCCATTTTAATTATAACCCAACTATTTATTAATAGAACAGTAATGAAGTTTCTGAAATTTGATTTCTTAATCAGGGATCATTGTTATTTTTGTGCCAGATTTAAAAGTTTAATTTTGGGTGCTTCTTCCCAACCTCTGAAATTTTAATCAGAAGTTCCAAGTGTACATGTCAATGAGAAGTTAAAGGCCGAATTTAATAACATTTTCTACCTTGGGAAATTAAAAGAAGAACCGCACTCTCCGAAATCCATTATTAGCAGTAGATCTTAATTAAACACAGTTACAGTCCTCAATATTTGTCTGTGGGAAGAGATTAGTTTCCACATTTTCCCCTTTTTTGGATTCAACAAGTCCAGGATATTCAATAGTTAGGCTTCTAACTATGTGTAAATAAGTTGTTTACTGCAGAGTATTTGTAATTTTTAATTAAAACAACGTTGTTCTCTGTTTTCATGGTTTATCATGGCAATATATTTTTATTACCTACTGTGCTGTTGGATTTTAAATTATTTATGTAAATATATTATTGCGGTCTTTATTCTCAGTAAGCCATGTGACTCAGTGCTTTAGAAATATCTCCACAAGAAAAGTTTATTATAGCTCTAAAGCATATCTAATTCATTAAGTAGAATTAAAATGCAGTATTTGAAGCTGTAGAACTTAGAAACGAACCCCAAACTTCAGTAATTCTCGTGGGAATGTGAAAGACTGCCAAAAGTCTCTGAAGCAGTATGTCTACATAAGAGACATATTTGTGTTTGTCTCCGTGTGTGTATTTTTGTGTATCTGCACTGAATCCAGCTGGCCCCACACAAGGTAAGTGGCTTCTGGGAGCAGAGGTGCATTGTCTTAGCGGTGAAGTCTCGGCTGCAATGTGAAAGCCATTGTTTTGCTTGGAAGTTGACATCCTTTTACGTGAGTCTGGTCTCCTGATATCACCATATCATTAATTCAGTGGAATTTCACAAATATGAAACCAGTAAGTCTCCGTTTGTTAGAGAATGATCATCCCAGATTAGACTAGCCTGTGATGGACCCAGCTACCCAACCGTTCACCCACCGCCTGGACGTTTGGCTGTTACAGCACTGCCGTTGCCCTGGCTGGGCGTTCGATAGCTCCGCGAGTCTGGAATTGGGAGCGAAGTCGTATTTATTACTGTCATCTTTTCCAAATA
Source organism: Bucorvus abyssinicus (assembly GCA_009769605.1). NCBI lineage: Eukaryota > Metazoa > Chordata > Aves > Bucerotiformes > Bucorvidae > Bucorvus > Bucorvus abyssinicus. Next base: position 18,157,274 of record CM020040.1, read on the forward strand.
ACAGCTACTGCTCTATCTGAAAGGTGGATGGACTGTTTCTCTTTACGTAACGTGCATTTGTCTGTAGTGCAGACTAGGTGTATGTATTCCTGAGAACAGCAGACCATGGGGGTGCTACGGCTGAACGTAACAGACACTGACTTCAAAGCGATCACGTTTGTTAATTGGTCATTTCACCAAGAGCCACTGGCCACTGACTTTGGAAATGGCAACTTCTACTAGGGGACCACGTTTTGGTTTCGATTCCTTTATCACACCTTTGGGGTCAGTGCCTGTGGAGTGCGTGAAAGCCAGAGGAAATGTTCCAAACTCGTACTGGTGCCATACTTCTTCTCAAAAAAATGACTGCCTAAAATGCTGTAAAACTACACTGAAGTGGGAGTTACGGTTCGGTGAGTTTCTTCCAAATCTCAAATACTTGAGAAAACTAAGGAGAATTCACTGGGAAAAGCAAGCTTACTCCTGTTACTTCTCTCTGCTGCCAATCAGCACCCTTACACGGAGTGAATATGTAAGCCATGAATTGCAAAGACAATTCAAAAGCCTTTCTCATGTCTCTTGCCAGGATTTTTTCAGAGATCCTGAACCCCCTCTGAACAAGCATGAGGCTTCAAATCGCATTCCTTGCAAACGCTTCAGGGATCAGTTTTGCATGCTTTGTTGCACATCAAGCCTTTTTAAAGCACTTTTGTTGCAAGTGCAGGTCAGTCAAGTGGCTTTTTGGGATACGCTACAGTCGCGGAAGTACTATATAATGAGAGAGGGATAGAAAATCTTAAAGAGTGAATGCTTGTGAAGCAACACACTTAGTCATTGTTAAATATGTCTCCTGGAGTCTGAAGGACTTGTCTTTGATTCCTAACAACAGGAGATTTGTTTTCCTTGTGCAGACAGAAGAATAGTTCTCTTGTTATAAATGAACGGCTGAGCCGTGCTCTCAGCATGCAGCACCAGAGTTTTTCACTCTAAGTTACACCCAAGAGCATCTCAAGTTGGCTCTGCAGTTTTATTTATGGTCTGCCTGAACCCAGTCACTGGGAATTTGTAGCGCATCTCTAGATGTGAAGTTGCTGTATATTGGACAGTGCACATTGTTTTTCTTTTCCTTTCTATCTTTTAAATTAAAAGGGAAGCTGGGCACAGAGGTAATCTGCTTGAAGCAAAAAGTTTTTCCCCTTCTGTCTTTCCTGCAAAATTCTGAAGCACAGAAACACTAACTCTAGAGAGCTGCAGGTATTGGGGTACCAAGCAAGCAATGCCAGAAAAGGAGAGATTTAATCACTTCTGAGAGAAAGCATTTGGCCAGTTCCCTCACGCTACACGACTACCACCTATAATTGCAGGTACTCGTTAGTCAGCATTAGTCAACAGTGTTCTACACAACAGTCTTTTTACTGACACTGTTTCTTGAACGCGTTCATACTATCTGTCTAGGAATTCACTGTGATGGATAGATGTTACCACCAAAATATTAATATCTGAAGGGAAAAACTAAGGAAAAAACAATTGTCCTTTTTTGGTCATTGTTTGACCAAACTTATTTCCCTTTTTGTTTACTGAACAAAGTAAACAAGCTCCTCTTTCCTCATACAGCAAACTCTTTAGGAATATAGCATGATGAGAAAGAAGCAAAATTGTTTCTGGAGTGGTCCTGTACCTCCTTTATCCTCCTCTCATACCCTTAACCACACTGATGTAACTCTGGAAGGGTAATAATGGCTTAAGAGTAAAATCTGGTCCCGTATTTCCTGTTCAGAAGATGACTTGTAGCTGGCCAGCACTGTGCGGATATATCACTGAGCTGGAATTAATGCGGAGGAAGCAGCTAGTTAAAAAAAAGTCTCTGGTGGGAGCTGCTGAGATGAGACCGAAGAGAATAAATTTCACTGGAGTAAAATCCCAGCGCTGAGAGAATTGAAACATCTGCCAAATCTGGAAGCCAGATCCCATAAAAGCTGTGGACAGCACCTCATGCTGTCCTTCAGGAGAGCCACTCTTAACTCTGTCATCTTCAATATCAGAGCTCTGCCGTTACAGGACCTTCTTTTCCTCGGAGTAGTGAACAGATGTTGATAGTCTGCTTCCCCCAGTCTGTTACTCAGCCCTTTCATTACTCATAGGCATTCCCTGCCTTGCTTCATTTACAACCAACCTGTCACCACCTCCCTTTTAGCACCTTGCAGAGTCCCCAGGAGTCCTTGATTCCTCAGTGGCTTCCAGTGTTTCTCCTAGAGGTGAGCACCTCTGTGTCTCCCCCGTTGCTTCTTTTTGCACTCTCTTCTCTGCCTCTGTGTTGGGGCAGATGTTAAGGCTCTTCTCTCTTGTCTGCTTTTGTATACGTTAATTTTTAGTGCTTAAGGACAACCCCATCTAACCAGTTGGTGCTAAGGTTTGGTAAGCCGGCTTTTGCCTTGCAGGGAAGTGAGGGAACACCCATCCTTCCTTACTTTGTGTTATCTATGCTAACATCTTATCTTATTGCATGGCTCTTCCTAGCAGTTGCTAAGGTTTGGAGGAAAAATTCATGTACACAAACAGGTTGCTGTAGCACCTGTTTTTTCCTTACCCTCTCCTAGGAGAAAAGGAGGCAGAGCAGAGAGCCAGTTTTCACCCAGGCAGAATGAGGCAGTTCTGCTGAAGAACAGTGTCCCTTTCCTGGGAAAAAAAAAAGATTAATCCCTCTCTCTTTGATTATTTCCTGAAATAGCGGAAGTGTCTGAATTAAATTATTAAAGACTACCTAAAGCAGAGGTCCCAGGAATTCTCAATCCAGTGATTCATAGTTTTGCAGGGAACCCAGCTACCTGAAGCCAGATTTTATCACTCCTGACAATACTTGTCAGAGATCATATTCCTAAATTTTCCCATCTGCTCTGCTCTGTTGGCATAAATCATCCCTAATATGTTGTTATTAAAGCTATAGCTGATAGAATTGAGAACCTGTGTTTCATGTAATCAAATAAGCCACAGAAACCAATTTTAACTTGCCTTGATATTACCTTAAGAATCCCAAATCCTTGATTAATAAGGATGGATGTAACATTTAAGGGGAGTTTAATTAGACCCTCCGTCTTTATGCTGCATAACAATATTGTGCCACATTATGATTTCAACCATGTCAGCACTCAGAATGAATGGCTGTGAACTGTGAAATTATAGGGCACATTTTTCATGTCACTGACTAAACAATATTGCAGATCTTCTTGAGGAATATAACAATAGGATATATCAGTCACAAGTTATGCTTGCAGTGGAAGTCAGATCTTGACAATAACGCATTTTGTCATTACTGCTCTCTTCTAGTTTCAGAAAAGGCAGGATTTTGCCTCTGGAAGAAGTAGAGAGTATCTTGATTAGAATAAGTTAGCTATCAAGTTTGAGGACGCTGTGTGAGGAGGCAAGTTGACAGGGCAGGGGGTGGCATCAATTTCTGTTAGTATTTTAAAGCCATGGAACTCTTGAGTCCCCCTCAGCCAGGTTAGATGGCGTGCGCACATCCGTGTGCAGTTACAGCTTTCAGGGGGGCTTTGACAGAAATTTGTTTGGACTGGTAATATGAAAGACTGTAGCTCCAGTGACCAGTGTTATTTCAGAGGGCGGAAGCTGGAAAACCAAGCACTCAAATCAAAGTTTTCCGGGAAGATGGGTAGCGTATCTAGGCCAGAATCCTGTCGTCAAGTGGAAGTACATAATTAAGCCGTTCTTCTTGTTCTTGAGGTTATTTAGTACTTCTGTCTTTAAAGAAGGTCCCAGATGACACCAGAGCATTCACGTCCTGATTGGAAAAGGGAAATGCTGGAATTATTTCATAGCTTTTTGCCCTGCTGTGAAGATATGAGGTGCTAATGTTATGCCTGTATTTCCTTAATTTGCCGTCTCCAGAATGAGGACAGAATGAACATGGACACACTCAGTTCAGTGGCAAAGTTCCCACTCAATCTGGGTGTAGGACTTCATCTCAGAGCAGCAGCTTTCCCAAATACACAGAATTTCTCTTGTATTTTTACAGCCACTGCTCAACTGCAAGACATCCCTAGGCTGTGCATTTCCAGGCATAAAGAACCTCATCTTCTCCAGACTCCCAGACGGATATTCTTGGAGTGGAATTTAAGTTCAGTGAAGGAATTGTCAGAGGGTTTAAGCACTCATTTTTACTAAATGGAGCTCTGCAATGTTACTGTAATAAGAAAAAAGTCTTGTAGAGTTCAATTGGAATTTTTCTATTAACTTAGTAATAAGGATGCCAATTTCTGTAAAATAGTTTCTGAGTAAGAGTGAAATTACGCACTTTGTTAAGCAGCAGTAAGCCTGCAGGTTCATTCTTGGTTCAAATGTGAATTGCTAGGGACTGACTTCTTCCTAATTTTACAACCATTATGCTCTAGGTAAATATGCCTACGGAGACGCGCACACCGGCTCTACGTAGAGCTAAATAATTATTATCCACGTGATCCCTTGGGGCAGCTCTGCTGGCTAGTACTTAGTATAGCATCGCCTTGGAGATACTAACCTGTCTCACCCAGATTTCATTGACTAGTCCAAACCCTGGAGAATTTTTACACACTCTCCTATTTTAACAGGCCCATCAGAGTAACGGTTCCTCTTTTTCTTTTAAATGGGAAATTTCCAATACAATTCTACCTGCCTGAGGCCCAGCCTCTCTAGAGATTCAGCCCGGGGTCACTGGTAGCATTTTATGCATGAAAAACAAATGCAGCCACAGAGTTTATCTGGTAATGCTTCAGGGCTAAAACAAGGAATATTTGTATTTGTAGGCACAAGTTTTGCAGCTTCAGAATGGAGCACTCAAAAGCTGCTTCTGGCCCAGAACCTTGTAAGTTGTTAACTAGTGTCTAAAACACGTTTTAGTAGAGAAAGAAAACAAGTGTCTCAGTTCTGCATACCTCCATGTCGAGTGTGTTGTTAGATCGACTCACGGAAGCTGTTCCAGAGTTTGTTTAGGTTTTTAAGTACATGGGAAAAAAAGAAGAAAAAGCCCATAATAGCTTTAATCATTGTATAACTGTAACCCTTTGAACGAGTCCTTCTTTGTGCAGTTAGGTGAGTTTTTTCATTTCAGCTTCTCTTCTTTCAGGAAAAAATAGCAGATTTTTTTGTTTGTTTGTTTTAAAAGTCTTGAGGTTTCTGTTTTCTATCTATCGAACTAGAACGTTAACATTTACCCCACAGTGATACTGGGACATGCACTGGAGGCAGCTGGCAAAACATTTGGATCCATAATGGCAAGGGAAAATTGTGTAGGGAGTTTAATATATAGGCATCCAGTCCAGGGTTACGTAGCACGGAGTAACTAAGACATAATAGTTAATAAGAAGCTTAGGAGAGGATTAAATATCTTTTTACAGATTTACAGAGCACTATATATTGCGTGCACTGAATGAAATAGATACCAAGCTGAAAATAAAACTATATATGAACGAATGGTGGGAGACAGTTGGTAACGTATTTGCCACATTGGTACCACGCTCAGTCAAGCCAGGCCTAGATACAAGGTTTATCAGCAACTGTCAGCGTGGCAAATTAAGGTTAAACAAACCGTAATTCTTCCATTTCCTGTCTTTTCAGTACTTAATCCCCTAACATCTACTGAAAGCCCTTTTTGTGTCATAAATGAATACTGATGTGAAGCCTTTTTCCCCTAACTTCACATTTTCCATCAGTGGCCAGCAGATTTCTTAAATGACACACATTTGTCACGTTGCTTAATGTGCATCTGAAAGGGGCTTGGCCATTATGATGATGAATGTGATATAAAAATTGTGCTGTACGGAGGGTATTTGTTGTAGGCAGTATATCAGAGCACGCCTTCAGATGCACACAGGGTACCTACCCTAACCAAAAAGATGCTTTCTAACCTCCAAAGGAATATCACTGAGAAGTGTTCAGCACGCACTCACCTTTTAGCAAATAAAGGATCATTTTCCCTGTAAAGAATATCCTCCAGTTTTCTATGTCTTTGGAAAACACAGGGATTTTTCATAGGTTGCATGTTGTACGTTAAACTATATATAAAAGGGCCATTTTCCCAATCCTGCTATACCTTGTGATATGCTTTTCAGAATGTCCAGCAGAATTTAATTTCTGTCAGTGTTCTCTATTAATATTTACGTGTTCAGGACCACGTTTGTTTTGCAGTAGCATCAGTCAGACAAGGGATGTTACAATGAACGTCCCCCTAGTGAATATAACTGAGGTGGAATCTGACTGTTAATGCTTTTGTTTGACACGTGAAAAGTGGTATTTCATTTTTAGAACATCCCCTGAAGGCACAGGCAGAAAGAGGGACGGAGGGCAATTCAGTGGAGCAACCTGTAACGGAGGTAACAACGCAGCCTTGATGGCGTTGTAAATTAAACAACCAGACGTGGTTACGCACAATCTTGAAAAGTGGCGAGGGCCAGACAGGTGGGAGGGGAGGTCCGTGCGTTTTAAAGGGCGTATGGACAGCTCGAATGCCTGAGATTCTGATTGACAGAGATCAGAAAAGGTAAATCCCACTTCCCTCGTCATTCGTCGTGGGCTTTAGAGATAATGAGTTAGGCAAAGAAAAGAAACCGGCCTAAGATAAAGGGAACGATGTGACATGATACCACACATTGCTCCAACCTTCAGGACAGAAAATGGTTGCGTGTGTTTTTGTATAGTTCAGCGTACTCAGGCAAATAAACCTCAGAGAGGAGATTGGCCTATTGTTACAAAGAGAGTGAAAGAGAACTAATGAAGTTTCTTCTGTAAGGTCTGCACCCATGAAGTGCATAGCCTATTCAGCTCGGAAAAAACGAAAATTTAATTTGCGTTATTGTTAGGCAGGAATAAATGTGCCTTTTTCTTTATATTACCAGATTGGACGGTAATGTGACTTTTTCTTGAATATTATGTACTCACATTATACTCACATGCTACTGAATTTCTCACCTACCCTTTCCTTCTTTGTTGTTGAATGCTACGAGGTTGGAAAGTATTTTACTCAGTGGGTATTAACTCCTCTGGGCTACATAACTATACAAAAGCATCAGGACAGTCTATTTTCCTACTATGAATACGGTTATTTTTAAACAAAGCTAAACTAAAGAACTAAAAGGAAAAACATTCTAATTGCTGCAATAATAATATCAGAGCGACATACTTTACGGAATTAGTTGAGTTCTGTTTCTATGGAAACAAAGTTATTAATTTGTCGGCTCTTCACTGATTTATAAAACCCTGTGAGAATTTCCATTTCTTCCGATGAAGTTGGACCATTAATCAAACACCAGACAGCCTTCCATGTACTTTCCACAGACTGACATTAAACTAACATTATCGTGTTCCCACATTGTAATACGCAACTGCAAACCTACCCTGACGCTGAGCCATGGTGAGGATATGATTTTTACTAGGACATCGATTTAGCACAAGGTTTTACGTCAGCGCCTCTGTAATTTTCCAAAAGTCATGCCTACACAGAGTAATGCTCTCCCATCTGTGTGAACAACTCATAGAATTTCCTTGAGAAATCCTTCCTGCACAGATTTATTTGCATGTGCTTGTGTAGGTATAAAATGTTTTTCCTGAAGCAACTCTAGGAATTTGCATGAAATACAGGAAAATGTCGGTTCCTAAAAAAAAAACCAAGACTACCAAGTCTAACTCTTTTCTTTAGAAAACCCACATTTCCTGTTCTTGCACTGACCTTTGGAGCATTCAACTTCCATCATGGATGTTTACTAGATTAAATAGGGAACAAGGAGTTAACTATCTCCTAACTCACTCACCAGTTGGCACCCAGCTGTGACCAGGATAATTCTGATTTCATTCGGTTTCATTCTGCTGACTGGGTTCTTCCTTTGCCTGGGTTTGGACTCTACGTCTCTCCTCCCGAGAGGTGGCATTTAGGAAGTCCCCATGAAGGGCTTGCACCAGGATAAGCCTTTCATTCCCCATCTCCTTCTCCCGGTGACAAGTACCAGCAGGAACCTGAATTTCCAGCGCGCTGCTGTTGCTTCTGTCACGCTCCCCGCTTCAGGGGTCTGGTGGCATTTTGTTGGTTTAGAGCCGGCATGGATGTCACGGTGGTGAGAGGAGTTGAGCTACTGCAACCATCCAGCCTTGCTGATAACGCTGTGCCCTCGGGCACCCGTCCCGGAGGGACAGACCAGCGTGTCGTGGAAAATGCGTAAACGTGGGGGGGTTTGTGCAAGGGGGCGCGCCCGGGGATTAGGGGGTGGCAGGGGCTGGCGGGAGCTGACGGCTGTGGCAGCGATGGCAGCACGTGGCTCTGTGGGGTGACGGGAGGGCTGAGGGGTGATGCTGCAGGCTGCTGCGGGCTCGCACAGCTCTCCCTGCTGAACAAATCCTGGCTAAGAGGTGTCAGTTATTAATTCAGTTGTTACTGTGAACGGCTAGCGTGAAATATACTTCTGGGGATCAGCTCCGCGTTCAGCAAAGACTACAAGAAATGGCCCGGGCAGTGCTCTAACGTGAGTAAAAACAAGATTCCAGCCAGGTTTTTGGTCTGGAGCAGGCTCAGCTCAGGTTCAGGAGCAGGGATTTCCTTTCACTTTGTGCAGTCTGGATTCCGAGGTGGATCTTTGCCGCTCAAGTTCATGCCTATCGAATGTGTGTAAACACACTCTTAATATTAGCAACCAATAACTCAGCCCAATGAGTTTCCGGGGAGGGAAACCTGCACCAGCTGCGTGTTTAACGCGAGCTGCCCCGTCGATGCGGTTTGATCAGGGCGGGGGGACAGAGTCGTGCGCTGCGTGGGAAGGGAGCGGCGGCGGGGCTGCTTTTCCTGCCAGGCTCGTAACTGCAACCTGCCAAGAAACTCAGAGGCTTGTCTAAGTCAGCAGAACGTTATTGCTCTCCTATCATCTCTCGTGCTACGGCACTTGCCTTAGAAATAGCTGAATCTTAGAAATAAGTCCTGTGCAAGTTCAGCCAACTCGGGAATGCCCAGCGCTGTCAGCACGGGAAACTACTTGGATTACCTCTGGCAGGATCAGCTTCTCCACAGATTTTCTTTTACTTATTGCACAGTCCATTTATTGTGTGTTCCATGTTGTCCTTCCTTATGCTTAGGCTACTCCCTTTTTTCTTAATCTTTTGTTGCTAAGCTAAGAAAAAGCGGGTGAAAATTTTAATGCAGATTCATGACAGTAAATATATGTTTATGTAAATTTTTTGGCTGAAATACCTGATGTAGCCGGGGGAGCCCTAATTTTTTATTTTATTTTATTTTTCACCGCTTGAAGAAAGATCTCATGGCATTAGGACCCAGGTCTCAAGTTACTTTGTTTGAAGTATTTGGCCTTTGTAATTAATTTTTTTCTTTCACAGATTTACTTGGGAACAAGAAAATTGGTGTGATAGCTTTTCTCCCAATGTGGATCACTGGGTCTGTCCTTCCCGGTGGTTACGTGTTATTCATAGCAGACCCTTCACATTCCTGTTGAAGGGATGAGCATTTCCCACTTCATCCAAGACAGAAGCTCAGCTTCTTGTTCTTCCCCGCTTGGAACCTTTCACTTTATATTTCTGACCCTGACTTGACAGACTGAGCAGACATTTCCTTCGTGGTCACCCTTTACATCTAAATTTGTCTGGTGATTTCAAGGTTGAGCTTTGTGAGTCTGGGACTTATCTTCTAACACGATGTCTGTCTGGTTAATATTTTTTGCTCTTTGCAGCTCCAGCCCGGATTTCTGTGGCAGAACAGATTTCACCCAGCCACTACATTTTCAAGGTCTCATTAAGTAACTGGCCATTCAGCACAGTGCTGTTTATAGTCTCTTTTGACTCTGTTAACAATTCACCGGGTTCCTTTATTTGGAATTGCCCTGTTTTGGCTAATACCTACTTCCTAGCTTCTGTTGTAGTTCATCTCCCCCCCACTCCCTCCAGCTTATTTTTTCCAGGTATTAATTTAAAAAAAAAAAAAAAAAGGTGTAGTTCATAAATACTGAACACATTTTTTCTCTGGTAAAAGTCGCAGTGTTTAAGAAAAGAAAAACACTGACAAAAGCATCATCTTTCACCTTGAGGTTCATAATTTAATCTGCTAGAGGCAATTGTTTTTTTTACTAACGAGCATGACAAAAATACCTCACATTTTTCCCTCTTTCAAAATCCAGTGTGGGTTCTCCCACCTAAATCAAGGCAGCATTTCAATTTTAATTCATATGACAGTCATAGTTTCAGCACTCTTTCCTCACATTTTTCTCTTGCACTGAAGAGGTAAAAATTACTACTTGTAGTAAGGGATAAGATAAAGGAAAGTTATGCTATTAATAGTCCTGAATGCCCTGGGGACAGGCAGAAGCTGTGGCCCCAGAGATCCCCCACGCGTACATTCAGATTTAGACACTGTCCTTTCCACTTGTGTCATTTGAGAATTTGACATTTCTCTTCCCAATGACCATCTGTAATTAATGGGAAAAGTTGTGCATGTTCAGTATCAAAGGATGTCATTCTCCCAGATCTGGAGGAACCAATCTGAAAAAAGTCCAAAAATGTCCTCCCTTGCATTTCTTGCTCCTCTGGCAATAGGCAGAACGGCCTCTGATAGTTCTAGACTTTAATTATTTTCAGAGTGACAAGGAGTTATTCCCCATCTCTGCGATAAACTAGTCCCAACGGCTTCTAAATTTCTACTGGACTGGAATTCTTTGAAAAGTTCTGATGAGAAAAAGGCAACAGAAGAGGCAAGTGAGTGTGAAAGAAACAGGTGAAGTCGGGCACAGGGCAGGCTGCTGCGCTGACCTCGGCTTTGAGAGGCAGCGACGCTGCGAAGGTCTTCGCTGGCCCAGGACGCGCGCTGTGCTCAAGTGATTATTCAGCACAATCACCAATGTGTTACACTTTCCTCTTGGAAATTAACTTGCAGAAACATTAATTCCCTTCCTTACGGAGAAGGCAAGTCCCCAGGTGAAGGGATGTTACCGGGGGCCAGGACCGGATCTTGTGAGCAGGGTTGCATGGCACAGGCTGCGAACCCGCGCTGGAGCCCAGACCCGCGGCATCCTGCCCTCCTCTTGGAGAGGTGCTTCCAGGTGAGGGGGGTTTCCTTCTGACTTTAGTACTAGTCAGGGCAAAACTGAGGTTTTGTGGCAGCTGGCACCACCCCAGTAGTAATCCCTTGCTGGGACCAGCCGGTTCCCGGCAGCAGGATCCGCAGTCCAGCAGCAGTGGTATTGATCCAGATTAATGTTCGCAATAGCGAGCCACTTCACGCCTCTTTTCTGCCCATCCCTTAGAAAAAAATAACTCGCACTGAATCTGTAGAAATGTGCTATTTCATGGCTGTGTTCAATAGTGACATTTTAGTAGTGAATCCGCTGGGCTCTTATGAAAAAATTCCTCTTTCCAAGAGCTCCCAGGACCCCTGCCTGAAAGAGAAAGCGGCAAATGGATTTGCGGGGGGAGAAGCTGCTCTTGCTGGAAGCACAGTTGCAAAGAACTGGCATGTGCAGAAACTTTGATAGAGTTTTACTGCCAGAACCTTCTCTAGGTAGTTTATAAAAGAACCCCCAGCTCATCTCGCATTGATTAGGTTTTGAGGCACAATTGCCACAATGAAAAAACTTTTACTGATTTGCATGTGTCGACAATTATTCTAACAGTAACAGCCTGATTATACTAGTGTGTTAGTCCCAGATACGGCGTATTATTCCCTAGCTTTAGGGATAATTCAGATAGTTATAGCCTCTGGGTTCATTTAACCATGGCCCTAATAACTTCTGATTAAAAAATACATAAATGAGTTTGTGGATTTTTTTTTGTTGTTGTTGTACCTCAGCTTCTAGGATTTTTTTTGCCCTGAAGGCAAAAAAAAAAAGAAAATTAGATCTTGGCATAGAGAAATGTTTGAAAGACTGTACAATAATAACAAAAGATATTTTCCTTTTCATAACATATTATTTAACTGTCTTACTATTACAATTTCAGTATTTTCATTTGCTTAATTGCTGTAGGGTTTGTGCTTGGGTTTTTTTATTATTCCAGTTGCAATGACGCTCCTGTTACTATCATCGTGTTTACCAAGGGGTTTTACTCCTATCGTTTCTCCGCACAAATAACCAATTAGTCAACTATTTTCTCATCTGATATTCCTCCGTGGGAGGAGACTAGAAACTGAATTGCATCTAATTTTTCATTTGGTTTTGATCCTATCATTGTAGATAGAGAATGGCGATGAAAGCCAACCTGCTCAATCACCGATGTGACAAGCAAAAGAAAGCTGAGCCAATGAATCTTCTCAGCTGGTGAGGTGGGGTGCGGAATTTTGTAAGTGCCCTGCGGGTGGAAACAGAAGCAAACGCCGCCTGTCGTGTGGCCGCAGCCCTGCCAACTGTTCCCTCAGAGCACAGGAACCACTTCCCGTGCTAAAACCTCCGAGATTAGAGCCCCAGCCTGAACAACGCTGGTCACGAGTGTCTGGGCAAAGGGGCTCATCGCCTTCCAAGTCTGGTGCAGAGTAGCACCAACATTTCTTGTTGTAACACTGGCTCTGGTTTCCACTGTGCTCCCTCTGATTCAGTGAGCAGCAGGAGACGGTACTGGGTGTGCATCGATCTGTCATGGGCAGTAAGGATGAGTGGCCGAAGCTCTCTCATTTGACCTTTTGTGCTGTCCCGTGTGTTCCAATTTGCCTGTATTGGCAATATTTGGCCATTTGCCCCTGAATGATAGAGAAAACATTTGTGAAAGGGATGCTACTTAATTCTGTCTGCTGGGTCTGCAATTGGCTCTGAGTGAAGCCAAGAGAAAATTCCACAAATAGAGATAGCGCAGCTTTATGATCTCCTCCCACCCCTATAAAACAGTATTTATATTGCAACCCAGTTAACGGCAAAAACGACTGAAGTAAGCAAGGTTTTGTTCTTTTTGTTTAGTTTCCTGCCAAGATTTGTTGCTTATAGAAAATATACTTTGGGGAGAGGGGGACTTTTATTATTTCTAGATGAATTTTTTTTTATTAGAATTTTAAATCGGTATTTTACTTTTGGAAAGTGGAAATAGAATGTTACAGGGGTTTTAAGTCTAATGGCATATTGGTGTAGATCAAGTAGCCTCTAGAGTTTCCATTCTAAATCTGTCGTATCAAAAAAGTACACTTTCAATTGTAAAAATCTAAAAACTACCTAATTGCTGAAATATTTCTGGAAAATCAGTATTACACTTTCAGCAGAGTTTCCTATGACTTATTGACATAAGAAAGGCTGTAACGGAGCCAAGCTGTCCTCCGAAGCAGTGGGCAGACTCCTTTTCTCGCCCTAAACATCTCTATATTATTCACAGAGCACAAGGGTGACTGAAAGAAGACTCCAGAGGAAACTTGTTCCAGTGACTACTCGGTGTTTATACAGCACAGAGGAGTTTTAGTAAGAATTGCTGCGCTGCCTCAGTGGCATGCTCAGCCCTGTGGTACCACAGCGCTCCGGCGCTGCTTCTCTGAAAACACACGGTGCTTTAGCCCAAGCTGAAAGGAGTCTTTCCTGAGACTGAATCAGTGGCAAACGGATACTAACAACAAGTCTCTGACCAAAATGTGAGTGTGTATAAACCTTAAGCCTCAAAAAGCAACACGTGTCGGGCTTTTGCAGCACCGCCGAATTTTGGGGTGTATTTCTCCTGTCCGCCGCACGCCCTAACGACAGGCAGGCACTTGGGAGGGGATCGATACGGTAGTTCGTGTGCCGGATTGGCGCTGAAGCCAGAGGAGTGTGATGCCTATTCAGACAGGGTTAGAGTAAAGCCTGTGCGTGCTTCTGTTTGTGCATAAACTCCTAGAACTTGAGAGGATCACCTGGAAAAAACTGCTGCAGGGAGTTGCTGCGCTGCGGAGCTAATGAATTCAGCCTGCAGTGCGGCCAGTTTATCAAAGAGAAACATGAATTTTCAGTGACCAAAAATGCACGGAGTGACTTGTGGCAGAACGTTGATGGGGATTTTAATTTACTTTTTTAAATTGTACTCTACGTTGACATTTCCAGCCTGTGAAAATACAGACGGTCTGCAAGCCCATAAATCTGTTCCATGAAGCTGAAAAATGCCTATTGCATAAATCCTCTATCTTCAGTAAGTTTAAAAATGCATCTGACCTAAAACCTTTCTCCACGATGTCACCAGAAAATGTGACTTATTTCAGGGTTTAGATTTTGTTAATGATATGTTTAGTCTGATTAATAATAGGCTATTTCAGATAAATTAACGTTGTATATTTAAATTTTTTTTATTTTAAAGAATCCAGCCAAAGTAATTTGAACATGTCCAGATCTCTGCAGGAGAGCACTGCAGGAGATATTTTACAGCCTGCTGCACGTTTAGCATATAGCCACACTTTTAGTAACAGCATTTCAATCCAAATTCAAAGCCACACATTTTGTACGCTCCTATGTTTAATGGGAAAAATGGCTAACCATGCTCCGTTGGCCAACAGTAGTGGGTACGTCAAATGTGGGGACTGGGACGGACAAACAGATGACTTTCTGACTTTTTAATGGCACCTTTTGAAGATGGCTGGGGGCTTTTAACCCTGGGATAACAGAGCGTGTTTACAAGGGATAAGTGTACGTCAAGGTTTTGGCCAGACGCAGTTAGGTTTAAGATTCAAAACAGGCTTTTAAAACTGTCAGTGATCATTTAGTGACTCACAGTTAGTCTAGAAGACAGTTTCTGAAAGCCTTGAGGGTCAGCAATCGACTTGTACGTTTGTACAAGTCACTGAAAAGATCTGAAAAAGCTCGTTAATGGGCTACCAGTACTGTTTGAGATGAACATTTGGTGATGAAGCACTGATGCTTCTGTCTTCCCTGCGATATGAAATCCTCCAGTTGCGTTGTAGTCCTTACCTGTAATGGAAATGCTTTTTAGGTTGTGTCCGCAGCACGGCGGATAGGTACCTGAGCTAGCTTTAGATTAGCTAGTACTGGTATCAGGCTGTAACTGATAGCACGGAGCTTCATGCAGGACTTTTTTTCTGTTGATGCATATTTCAGAGGTGAAAAGAAAAATGCTACAACTAAAGAACCAGTTCAGCTGGCGGACTTGGCTGTGTGTGTTGCTACATCATCTTACGGGTGTCCTATACATTGGATGACAAACCTATAGCCGTTATTCAACCAGGATCTTCATTAGGTCTTTATGAATATTTACTGTTCCCAGTTCCCCCAAACTACCAAACTGTTATTGTGGCTCCTCAAACATCACAAGTACACCTGAATTGCCTAGTAGCCACGCGTCCTGTGTGCAGACCATAGACATTCAAACGGTGCATTGGGCGGTCAATATGTCTATATATAGAGTGAAATTGCCTGGCGCATCCCCTCGGGAAGCACCAGGGCCACACGCTCAGGTACAGAGCAGCACGTTGGAAGCACTGTGGAACAGGGGATTTAGCAAGGGCCAGGGTAGCGTTGTGTATCGGCTTGCCAACAGCAGTGTAGCTCGTGTATGTACAATAAGTAGTCCCGATTAGTTTTTGACCCATTTTCTCTCCTAACACACGACCGTGTACCTGTTGACATGCTTTTGTTATTTCATGCAGTGTCATCTGAATTGCTAATAAATGATGGAAAAAAGGCTTAGCTCTGAGTTATTACTCAGTCATGCCAGCCTGCCAGAGCTCTGTAAGCAACAGCAGAGTCATGTTGAAATTGCCATGATCTTGTGCCCATAATAGTCATTTTAGAGTTCTGACAAGGCTGCCACGCTAACTGCAGTACTCGTTTAAAGGGAGTTACAAAAGAAGGTACAAAACGGTCAGGGCAGACCAGTGCCAACTGCACTGGAGAGGAGGGGTTGGCATTGGCACTCTGTTGGTCTACAGACCATCGCTGACTGGTGACAGGGACATGAAACAGCGCAGAGTCAGACCAGGCATTTCCAAACTGAACAGCCTCTACCAGCCTCTCAGTTACCGCCTACAGAAGGATGTGAAGACATCCTGTCGTGTGGATCTCAGCAGAAGTGGTAGAGCTCTTCAAGCATCATGAAGAAAGAAAAATGTATTTGGGAATTGCTTTTCCAAATGGGAAAGCACATGAGGAAGTAGTATTGAAAGGAGGCGTGAGAAACCCTTTGGAAGAACTGGTTTTCCAAAGAACTGCTTACTGGTCATACACTTTATGCTAATGGGAGAAGGTAAGTAAGAGTCTCACTGGCAATCTCTCTATTTCATTGCCAGAATTTTTTGTTAACGTGGTGAATTCAGTTATCCCTAGTAACACCTCTTTCTTGTGTTAGGACATGCTTTGTCACACTAAACACAAGGACCATGGATCATGTGTTACTGACCTGTACAACACAGTGACTGGGGGCTGCAGCATAAGATTTTAGGCTATAGCTTTATATCTGGGTGTAAATGGAAAGCCAACCTGTATATTCACTTGCACCTTGAAATTAGTACATTTTATTCATCAATATCATTTTTCAATATCTGAAAAAAGTGAAAACCCACAACTGCTCCAAAGACATTCTTCCAATGGCTTTACTGACAAAAACATTTTAAAATAAAAAAAAAAAACAAGTCTGGAAGTTGCATTAAAAATACCTTTACCAAATCAAATGTTAATATAGTTAGAGAAGGTCAGACGTAATATATGTTAGAGAATTATCCTTATTGTTTTTATTCAGCGTGGGTTAGCAGTTAGAGAACCTGCTATGCGAGGCCATGAATAAACGTATACAAAATGTAAGGTGCTCTCCCAAAGCGTATAACCTACACCAGTGCAGGAGCAGCAATACCTTCGTCGTCAATACGGTCAAACAGCAGAAGAATTGCAGTGAGCCATCATTAATGAGTCTGGAGTAGGTTTCAGCTGGAGAATTGCTGCGTTGCAATAAGGTTTCCTTTCTACTCTTTCTGGTGCCATATGCTGCCATAATTAGTGCAGGCAAAAGGTAATGATAGCACAGTGGAGAAGATGGAGCATGATGGGAAGCAGGTTGATCTCTGGAGCGCTACATTATGTCAGCTGTACATAAAGCATACAAAGCACAATGCCGCTTTAGTCCAGATTTTTAACGTTCGGGTTTTATTTCGGGGCAGTGTTTTTGTCTTTCTCTTCGAAGCACCACTGTTTGCATCCGTGCGTGTATTTAGGCTGTCGTTGTGTGAATCTTCTTCCAGAGGTAGATGCTCTTGATTTTTCAAGTGGACTTGGTCTAATGAGATGAGATTCATACTGGCTTGATTTGAAGTTTACATAATGTCCATATTTAGAGATGTTTTCATTCAGAGACAATGGGAGATCTCATGCTGAGCTCCTGGGCACAGATAAAACAAAGTTCCCTTCCCCACTGATCGTACTTGAATAGTTCATGAAGAGGTCAGAGAGAAATTCAGGGACTGCCGTTACATGGCCGAGTCCCAGCAGGAGCAAGTCGGATTTGGTAACTTCGGGAGGTTACCTAGCTGCAGGTGAACTGCCGCGGACTCAGCAGTGTGGACAATGCGAATGCTGTTCATTCCCAATACAAACATGTAGCTAGACTTAGGAGAAATACCGCGTCTATTCAGCTGCCACTATTTTACTTATGTCAGTGGGACCAGGATCCATAAAAGCAGCAAATACGATTTGGAAATCTAGTGTATGAATAAGCTGTGTTATATTTCTGGTACTGCCTCCTGCCAGCCAGGTGGAAATAGTATGAAAATGGTTACCATCAACATTTTGACACTTCCAGTTTCACCCAAGACCTGTAAGTACACACACACGCGTACATCAACGTACGTATCACAGAGACTTAATTTTACGCATCTGGGTTTAACTCTGTTTTAAACATAAACATCAGTAAAGGAGATGAGCAAATATACAATTTGAAAATGCCAGTAAATATCTTTAGAAAGCTATTCAAATTATTCTTTCCTTTTCTATCATTGTACTTTTGATGTCCCTCATTGCTATATCTTCTCAGTCCTTTTGCAATGATTTAGAGATTTTATCCTTTTAAGAGCTTTTCAAGGCAGAAATTCATCCTCACCATTTTGAAGCTGAGTTGGGGGCATAGCAAGAATTAAAGGGCTTCCCAATTCTTCTGTGACAGAGCTGGGACTCCAAGTCCAGGTCTCCAAGTCCTAATTCTGCCAGAGCAGCCCTGCTCACCAGGCCAGCGCAGCATCAGCTGGCTGCCTGCTGTCGCTCGCCCAGTTGCCCGTTGCCGTAGCAAAGCCAAGCGGCGGAATCAGACAGCTATTTCATGGGGCCACTGCTGCTGGACCGTTCCTTTTCTGCTGGCCCTTTCTGACCATGCAGTCTGTGTTCGACGGGACAGGAGCAGTCTCCAGATGTGCGAGGCTGAAATGCAGCACCCTGACAAGCCTATCTAAAGCGCTCACCTTAACTCCTGCCACTGCCGCACACCAGCCTGGAGCAGATGTGCCATTCAGCACATCTGGCACTGGACGTTTTGTCTTCCTTCTCTGTCTGTTGAAGCACAAGAGCCAAGACCCCTTGACTCCACGTGGGAGAAGTCTGGCACCTACCGAGCTCTGGAAGTCCTTGCCAAGAGCCGTGTCTGATGCTGTGCCTAGATGCCTGGCTGCCCTCCCATGACACGCTGGGCTACGGCACTCTTGGCTGTGAAATTCTTTTTGTGGCTAGTGCAAGGTTGTGGCTCGGCTTAGATTTCTGTGTCTGTGTTATCAGCACTGTTCTGTGTGACAATCTTCGGTGCTAACCAAGCTGCCAGCCACCGGCACCGTGCCTGTCGGCTAGCAACCCCTGGAGGTGTTCTCTGAATTATTTTCCTGGGTGACAGGAAGGAGAAAATGCCATTTATAAATTTATTTCCATGTATTTGCTACTTTATTCTAGTTCTGCACTAAATAGGCCAAGTGCATATGTTGATTTGCGTTCTCTTGTTTGCATCTAGAGCCTCTCTGCAGCTGTTTGTAGGGCTGTATTTAAGCTGTATCCTTAAAGTCTGCAGCAGAGGATTTCCAGTCGAAGGCAATTGTTTTTTCTGCTTCCTTTGCAATACCTGGCTTACAGATAGTGAATCTAGTTCAAGGAGGTCACAATCAAAACAGGTTACACCCCCTGGCCCCAGCCTTGTTGTCATACAAGCCCCTGGGAACTGTAAGCTGTTGGCATGGTCTAAAATTTTAGAAGAGCAGTGAAACAAGCCGCACAAAGCAGCACTAAATTTCACTACTGCACCGTCGAGTGAGCCCAAACTCAACAGTAACTGGCACAGCAGGGAGCACGGTTCTGTATACAACTGTACGGAGAGCATGACGGTCAAAACCGAGTAGGTACTCGCCGGCACGTAAGTCCATGTTTAACCACCTAAAAGCAGGGTCTGATTTTCCAGACTGCTGTGCCATCAGCAGATCCCACTAAAGTCAAAAGTAGGAAGTGAAACTTTGTACTGTATCCTTCTGGTTCTTTATAGCGCTTTTCTTAATGACTCTATTGTAAACCGTTTGCTAGCAGAGCCCTCAAAAAAAAGGAACAATCATCTTAACTGTACTGCAGTATACGCTTACAATAAGTAAAAAATGTGGTGGGAAAGACAAAGTACCACTTTTACGATATCCTGTGCCAAATCACAGGTTATACAATGCAGTTTTTTATTTGCACAGCCTACAGTGCTTTGTAGAGCAATCAGGGAGATAATACAACCCATTTTAAATTCTCATTACTTTAGAAGTGTTGAATCTTCTTAAATTGTTTCGGGGTTAATTGAGAATTTGCAGTTTTACAATAGAGTAGGAATTGTTTAGGCTGCCCTTGTTTCATATTTTTGTGCATACCTTTGTGGCAAAGTTATAAAAACAACACTAAAAAAAGAAACAAAGCAGTGAAATGAAATAATGATCTGCATTGTTGGTGTTCTAGTAACTCATTTTTACAGGAGATAAAGCACCGGTATTGATTGGTGTTCAAATGGTTATTAAGTGGAAGGACATGTTGGGTTGACGGAATGTCTCGCTATGCACTAGCGTTTGCCTTTGACTCTTCCCCACATTATGCCCTGAGGGACAATTTCTGCTCCTGGGGAAGCCAGTGGTGAAACTCTGAGTGACTTCTGCGGGAGCGTGAATACGCCAGGTGCTTACCGTATTTGTCTCATTTCTCATGAGTTCCAAAAGGTTCTGGTTTCCAAATTTGTCCTTTAATTTATTTTAACATCGTAACAGCTCTTAAAAATGTGGAGTTTTTCATGGCTGTATATATTGACGTTTTGATCCTGAACTGTCTGGCTGAACACCAGCGTGTTCCTCTGCACCACGGAAAAGTCAGTCTGGCTCAGCAGCCCTCCAGGGGCTGCATTTTTCAAGCCTGAAGCCACGTCTTGGTGAAGAACAGCAGTCATGCAGACAGCATTGTCTGAAATTAGCTGGGCTCATCTTCTGCAGGGTAATACCTCCTCCCCTGGAGGTACACCAAAGAAATTTTGAGGCAACTGATGATTGTTTCAGTGAGAGGTATTTCTCTGATGAATTAAGGGAAGGCTTCTGCTAAAAGGAATTTTGTTTTTCAAAGACAGTACTCGTATTTTTTCTTTGGACTATGAGTCTTTTGAAACAACAGTACTTACCTTATCAATCTTTGAAGTATAACGTCAAACTATTGACTGGTTTATTTAAGTGGACCTGTGGGCCAGAGGGCAAGTGGAGCCCTGTGCTTTCCAAGGCATAAATTCAAGTCTTGCCCTGCCTCCAGCTGACGCAGTTATAATGGATACCTGATCTGTGTTTCTGGCCTGTGTTTCTCCGCTCTGAGCACCTCGATGTACACTGCCTCATTTATGCGTGAGGGAACCAATTTGCCCTGAACTTTTACTTTTTAAACAATTACGCTTTCTTCCTGCTGAATAGTATGGTGTCCATGCCCAAAATTCATTATTCAAAGGCTATTATACGTCAAATCCGTTCTGATCTTTCCTCGTACATGGGCGGAAAAAATAACCTTTGCTTAATGATGCCTTCTCCTGGCATTCTTTCAAATGTTGGAGGGGAAGTTCCTGAGATGAGGGATGGAAGAGATCCATTCGTCAGTCCATTCAGTAGTCTTTTCCAGTGCCGTCTTAAGGGCAGAATTTAAGCTTGAGCCATGCACTGAGTCACTGGCTTTTGGTTTTCTTTACCCTCAGCCAACGATCAGACCTAGTGCTCGAGCACAGTGCAAATTGCTGTACGAGCCATGAGTGATGCTAATGGCCAGCTCGCCCACTGGCAGCTCCGAGCTGCGGCTCTGCCTGGCTGTTCTGCCAGCCCAGCCAAACCCCAAAGCTCTCAAACTCCGTCCTCAACTGGACAGTGAAAAAGCACAAGTTATATGGGACGGAGGGGTCTGAAAGAGGGCCGGGGGGGGTCGGAGGCAGCTGGATGGGACAGCCCACGTTGCCCCCTCGTTGTTAGCTATGGTACTGGACATCCCTTCACAGGCTGCTAGAGGGATCTCACAACTAATCACAATTAATTTTTCCACTTCCCAGAGGGCACAAGAGACCAAAGCAAGTCTCTGAAAAAAGCATTGAATGAGACCATGTCTGTCTTTGCCGGCCTGAAATTTCTCCTTTTCTTCTCTAGCAACTGCCGTTTTATTTCATTTGACTTACTTTTTTTTACCGTGCTAACAATCTGTTATTTTGTATTATTCCCTCAGGAAATAGTTGCACTGATAAATTATTTTTGGCAGCATTATCACACAGGACACCTTTCAGATGAATGCCCCTATAAGGCACTGGCTAGACACATACTCATTAAACTACAACAGGTTTCCTATCAATTACTCATAATTTAAAATGTCTATAGAAGATTGTCTGGCTGTTTATGACCTATAACAATTCACTACAAAAAAGACAAACAGGTTATTACACGAAGTATTGATTATATGATTGGAGTTTTGGTTTAAAATATTAACACCTTTCATTGAAGCGGGAATTGGTACCAGTTAATTCAGCTCTGCGTTGTTATATTACTTAATATACTGAACTGAGTGTAGAACCAGGCCCTGATCATGCACGTTCTTGTCCTCATTCTCTGAGTCAAGCAGAGCAGTTCTTAGTGCATAAACTTCACAGTCTAAATATTTTTAGTATCAGGGTCTACATATTTGTGCCAGTTGATGCAAAGAAAGCACAATGGTGAATTTTGCATTGAAGGATCCTGACAATAGCATTTTCAAAACTTTATTTAGACAACATGTGTGCGGTTGAATTGCTCCAAGACTCTGAAATCATCAGAAGCAGGAAAACTGCAGAACAAAGGTGTACAAACCACGTCTGCATAGAACCAGCTCCCATGAGACCTACTGAATCCATAGTCTAACCCTGGGTTTGCTACCATTCCACAAAATTTATTACACTCCCAGCCTCACCCAAAATAACCAAGTGTAACGACGTCTAGATGTGTAATTCACTAACAGCTTCTGTATTTTTATTTAGGTATTCGGTTTTCAAGGATCCAGCAGGCTGGCTAGAAATTAACCCCACCAATGGTACCATTGGCACCACTGCTGTCCTGGACCGGGAATCTCCTTACGTTCAGGATAACAAATACACCGCGCTCTTTCTGGCAATAGACAGTGGTGAGTAACTATTACAGCTCGTACTCATGACAGGACGTGACTGTTCCCTGCTTGAAATTTTCTGTTCGGGAAGGTGCACGTGTAAAGTTACAGATATGCTTCAGCACTTTGCTAGGTGGCCACCTGAAGGGACCGGAGATCATTGTGACAAACAGAAAATAGAGGAATTAACTTAAAACTTCAAACTTAGAACAGCTTTGATTTAAGGTTATGTCTGAGACATTTATTCCTACACTGAGATCTTAATGCTAGATGCAAATAGTCTATGAACATTCTTGGAAAGTAATAAATCATCTTTATCAGAGTTAATTTCCTCATATTTGAGCAGTTACTAAGCCTAAGGCACCAAAATACCAATAACAACGCGTCCCTGATACGCTGAATTCTATTCTAGTCAGTACGATGAAGTGACAGTAAAAACATAAGTAAAAACCCTTGTTAAAATGCAATAATTTTTGCGTATTTTGTGGATTAAAGTTCCTTCTGTCAAATATAATCAAAATTAAACTATCGTCTAGTGAAAATTTAGTGACTGACTTTGGAGCAGAGGAGGAAAGAGAAAACCCTGAACATTCCAAATCTCCAGAGCTGAAGGCACAAAATAAATACAAGGTTTGTCTGTAATAGAAGAGCTAATACGTCAACGCTTTTTTACGGCTGCAGCTGGTTTAGCCCTGGTGATTAATTGTAAAATGTTCTTTTAAGGAGAGTAATTCTACATTTCTGTAACCACATGACTCAGAGAACAGTTGCAGGGCCTGATAGGAAAAAGAAAATATCGCCTTAATGTAAAAGACAAAAAGTTCTGCTGAGATGATGATTTACTTATATATTCATATACATATTTTTCTCCGGAGATTTCCATGGAAAAATGTAGCACTGAACTGTTTTCTGTCTTTCACTTGCTATTGGATAGACAGTTTTTAAATGCAACTTGAAATCTGTTACACTGGGGAAGGTCATTTTACAATGAAAGTAAAAATTCAGGATAATATTATTGAGGGATTATCAAAAGGACGCAGTTGCGAATGCTGTAAAGGTGGAGTCAAACATCCTCAGAGAGAATAGATGGAGCAAGAAGCCGCGTATTTCCAACGGTGGAAACAAGTCTGAATGAGTGTGGATTTTGGGGTGTATCTTCATGTTGCACTCAGGGCAGTAACACATCTGTCTTAAAAAGGTATCGAATGTGTGTGAGAGAAAAGGAGTCCCGTTCAGCTGAGGTACTGAGTCAGCACCCAGCTGAGGCGGCTGGTCCGGGGTTTGTTTGTGATTCTGCAGCACTGTTAGCCCAGGAGTTAATCTGCTGCGACATTACTGACTTCTTTGAGTCAAGGAAGTAGAAACCACTTGCGTGCATTTAGTACTGCGTGCTAAGGGTTAATAACGAACAGGCAGGAGCATTGTACGACTGCACCGTACGGAGCTCAGCCACGTGTGGAAGTGGCAACCAACGCAGAACTCAAACAGCTGATACTACCTTGTGGCCTGTGCTTACCAAACAGCTTCCGAAATAACATTAGACTTAGAGGCAGGTTGGGAACTGGAAAACTTACCTGCTGGTCTGGGTAAACATGTGAGAGAGGAATTTGTGGGAGTGGAGAGGAGCAGGAGCCCCAGCCTCAATCTCAGCCATGCACAGGTACTCGGCTGGTCACAGCTGGGCAGGAGAGCGGTGCGGGGGCCTGCTGGGGAGCCCCGCTTCGCCCTGGGCAGCTCTGCGATAGACAGGCTTCAGCTCACACGTGGTCCTCGTGCAGAGTGATGGCGTCCAGTTGTGGAGGGCGCAAAGCCGTCTTCACACATGGGTGCTGCCAGGCTGAAGTCTCAGTCAAGACTCTGAGGCTAAAGAAACCAAGGAAGTTTTATAGTTGATTTCCATGGGTAGGCTGGGGGTCTGTCTTGACCCCTGCAGTGGTGCCTGAGACTGATACCATCCCTGGAAGTGTTCCCCGAGGTATCTCCAGACCACTGATAATGCTGTCTAGCAGAGCTCTGAAACTCCCTTCATTTGTCTGGCCACCGCAGCCAATGTCCCTCCTGAACAGGACGTTACGTTAGATGACAAGCCACCTTGCGATAGAATGATGTGAAATGAATACAGAACGGTTTCAGGGCTTTAGAAGAAGTTTATGTTAACTTAAAAAGGAAGAAAACCAGATTGAACATAACTGCAGGTGTTCCCTTCAAAACAGCATTGTCCATAAGCTGCCGAACTCTCTGTCCAGGTTGGTGAGCGTAGCCTGTGGACTCCCAGCGAGTAGGGGTAGGGCTTTCCCGGGAGGGCAGCCAGAGGCAGGATAACGAATTGCCAAATGAGACAAGGTGGTAAATTGGTATTCAGCGGCATTTCCAATGGAGCAAGTCCTTTGCTTGGGCTAACAGACTTGGGGGGCAAAGGGAGGAGCAGAAACACACCCCATATTTAATCAGATACTTCTTCCAGAGGCATTCAGCGTAGGTCAGCATTGCCTTTGGCCTATCGTCTGCTCTCTAAGTCAAATCTGAGAAGTGTTGGCACATGCACTGAGGAAGCCTCAGCTGCCATCGATATTCCTGTCCTTAGCTGGGGAGTACAGAAGAGCTCAGGCAGTGTCCAGTGCACAGCAGAGCAGCGTCAACTGGTCCCCAGCACAGCACCTCAGCCCCAGCCCAGCACCACACTGGTGCTCGCGAGGCTTCCTGGACAAGCCGGCTCAGTTAGAGCTCGGCACGTCTGTGTGGCCACATCAACAACGCCTCATCCATCTCCCCCAAGTCCAGTCTCTGACAGCACTAGCAAGACTTTAATTAGCGTGAACAATGTTAATTGTCAGTACAAGAGATTGCAAACATGATGCTGACTGTGGGAAGTGTCTGGGAGTTGTGCACTGCTTTAGAGCAGTATTTATAATAAAATCAAAACCTTGGACCTTAGACCTGGCTAAAGCACCTTAGACCTGGCTAAAGCGCCTCAGACATGCACTAAACCCGTAAATAAACATATTTCTATGAGCATTCACGGCATATAGGGTTTATATAATCACAGTAAAGATACCGTTATCCCAACATATTCCGTGATCACCTTTTTAAAAGGACCCTACACTCGTGTGCTCTCTTGGGTGACGAGTGGAGACCTCTGAAAACAAGATCACTCACAGGGATACTTTCTTCATACCCTTTCACTGATGTCACCAGAGAATCTCTCACTGGATTCAGCAGGCACTGGCTTCCTTTTATCATGTTTCAGTGCAGGGGACAAGTGCCAGGGCACTTCTCTTATTTGTAAAATGCTGAAGATTTCTGTCAGAAGCAAAACCAGGAGCTTCATGCTTGGTAGTTCTTTATATAAATCCATCACATCTTTATCTTTTTTCAATAAATTACAAAACTATTCTTTACCAGTAGGACAGTAACCATGAATGGACCATAGAAAATGGAGTAGTTCCACTGCAGGAAATAATTGAGTAGTCCACGATATTCTTTTTGAACTTTATGATATCGTTTCTCGACATTATCAAATTAACTGCAGAGAAAGGTAGTTAAGTATCAGTTATGCTATTTCTGATCTAAACAGTTCCTGTACCTTCCCAAACATAATTGAAACAATGCGTAAGAGCAAATTTGGTGGAAACAGTATTAATTTTGCAGATAATAAACCCTGACCTTTTATCGGGGGAAATGTCACTTTAAAAGAAAACTGTTTGGGATGAATATCCTAATTTTCTCTGTACTGCTGATTTCAGCAAAGGTCAAGGTAGTGTCTTTAGAATTTGAAAACTATTTATTAAAGACTTGTGTGGACACAGAGTCTGCCCTATTAAAGAAGAAATTAAACACTGGTAGAAAATAATCATGAAGCGGAGTTAACACATTAAACTGTCATGAACTGTGTTTAATCCGAGAACAAACTCCTCACGGGACAAAGTCAGGTTTGTGCAAACTCAGAAAACATCAATTCACAAAAGTGCCCACAACGGCGATTTTTTTATCCCCCGAGTTTAGCATTCTAATCCCTAAAAGCGAGGCAGTATCACAAGCATACAGAGCAATTACCGGGAGTGTATCTGTAAAACAGACGTATGTTAAACGCAGACAAGAAATCGTTTGAGGTTGAGAAAGCTGCTTGGAACGGACCTTCCAAATTCATGGTGTGACCATGTTGTAGTGTCAGATTGCAGATTCCGTTATACGCTGGAGTATTTGGGATGACTACCGCATGTTTTTCTCATGAGGCCAGGCATGCTAAAAAATTCCCCAAGAATGGTCTTTTTCCCCTTGTATTCTGAGGGTTTGGGTCACAATTTAGAAAAAGGGAGAAGAAAAAACATGAAAATTTTGCAGTTGAAGCTAAAAAATATCTGGACAAATCTGTGAAATCAAAAAAAAAGCTAAAATTGGTTTCTCCCTTTCCTTTAAGAGGGATGACTGAGAAAGTATGTCCAGATTTACTTTAGTTATGCAATCAATAATCACCCATGTTATTGCGGGGGGGCATGATACCCTAGTTAATGTCCCCACTGTGTAATTCTTTCTCTCTCTTTAGAAGGAAAACGTTGCTTACCTTTGTTTGTCTGATGCACGGATGAGATACCACCTATGTTGTTCAAGTGTGTCAGCTGCTGGGGACAAGCGATGAAACACCAACAGCCAGTCTGGCTGATTTGGGTAAACGCAGTTATCGAAGTCACTTTTCTCATGCCACCCCGCTGGGTGCCACCCACCCAAAGCCAGGCAGCAACGTTGGCCCGCTGAGGCAGCTCCTCTCGTGCAGTGTCAGTGGCACCTTCCTCCCCTGCTGTTGTCACCACCAGGGAGCTACTGGACAAAAACTTCAACTAGATTAAACACAGAGGAGGATACGTGTCATTAAAAAGGTGGCATCTCTTCCAGATTTAAAGATACTCCGTGAGGGAGTTAAGGGTTCAGGATTTCACCTGACGTAGCTGTAAGGGCACTAAATCACAGCCGGCACTGTTGGTTGGAGCAAGGCTGCGGGAGCGAAAACCGCCGTTTTCTTTTCGGAAGGCGGTTTGCTCGGGATGACATCACCGCCCGCCCTGTTTGACGTCACAGGGTTTTGCAGGGCAGCCCTCCAGCGCCCCGGGCAGCATGTCCAGCAGGACAGGGCTGGCTGCGGGAGATCAGCATCAGGAGCAGCACCCTCTGTTCACTGGAGAACGGGCAGTCAAGCGAGGTCGAGGTTAACAGATAGGGAGGGCCACAGAAGGGGGGATTCTCGACCGGTGCGATTTCAGTGTTGGCCTTGAGCTACACTGGCCAGTTTAAAAAAAACAAACAACTTGGCTATTGCGTCTCCGCCTGTGGCCAGCTGCAGATGTGCACATCAGGCAGCTGAGTAGCGCTAGTTCAGTTTCCCTGTTGCACACCCAAAGCAAAATGAGGAAGAAGTGACTCAGGGTCTAGTTTTCGCTTTGTTGTTGTTGTTGTTTCCCAGGACCAGCTGAGCTATACCTGAGCAATTCTGAACCTCACCGATAGTGCAAGTCGTGATACTCCTAATCGCTAAAAAGAAAAGTTATCCTTTGGTACTGCATGTAATGAACAGTAACTGACCACATCCAGACAAAACGGGAGTAACGAAGAGATGTGTAACAATGTGCAATTAGAACTTTTCCTTACATGTATCTAACCTGTCGTCTTGCTTCCTGATGTACCTAATTAAATTACCACAGACTGATTCCACCTAAAACATGCTATTTTTGAAGAAATCAGGCAATTAGTTGCCATGGCAACCCAATTAAGCCAGTTTTATACCCCTTATCTTAATTGCTGTATTAATTGAGAAGAGAAAAATAAATTGGATACTCATCCTTTTCTTGCCATTTTAAATTTCAGTAAAATATGAATCGCACTCAAAATATTGTTTTAATTTGTCATCACAGACTCATGATTAGAAAAAGAAATTAGAATGCTGAAAACAGTATTTAAGATGGATGGCATGTGTCGGTGGCAATTTGATATGCTGAAAGAGCTGTGCTCTTTTGGAATGTAATTACTCAAAAATAGGATCTGCATATATTATTTGAGTGAATGAAGGAAGGATTGTAACTTTTAAATACTATTTATTTTATACATTTTGAAAAATATCCATATGCCGGTACATACAGAAAATGTACAGGAAATTTGGGACCTCTTTTAGACAAAATGTCAGCATATGGCATTCCTGGGACCGGTTTTCAGTTATGTCAGGGTCTGAGCAGCACACCCACATCTTGGTGTCTTCCCACTCTACCGGTTCCATTTGCTTTGGCTGAACCATTAAGAGCGTTCAGCTCGAACACAGAACGTAATGGACCACGCCTGTCTGACTGGGATCGCTGCCGCCAGGGAGGGTACCTGCTGCCAAATCACCGAGTACACACACGTCTCCTGATTAGGAAACAGCATGTGGAGGGGAGAAAAAACCGTGAGGGAGGAGGAGGCAGAAATTTGTGTTGAGATTCTCCTAGCAGCATCATTAGAAAGCATGGAGCATTACTGCTCACAGTCCGTGTGTGACGCGCAGTAACGTACAGGGAGAACACGTTACTTAGTCTAACCATGCGCTGCGCAGTCGGGCTGCATAGCTCCCTCCAAACAACGACGCTGAAAATAGAGAAATGGGTGAAAACTGCATAGCCAAGCAGGGATCCTAGGCGGCCCTACGTTCTGCTGGTAGTTGCCTGGGGGTAAACTGCAGGAAACGCTGTAGGCACCACTGCCGCTCCAAACGGACCGCGATAGGACTGTGGTGCAAATGTAGTTTATAGAAGTTTAAAGAGATCAGGCTTTATTCACGAGGGTTCCGAGGAAAGGTAGTTGTGCCAGAAACTAGCAAACCCGCGTTCCCAAAGGCTTTCAGTCCTGCTCAGGTAAGAAGAAAACCCTTTCTTGCTATAGTTGCTCACTCATTTTGTATCCCTGTAACTTTGATAGCCAGCAAAAAAGTAGAAGCAGGGGGAAAAAGTTGAACTTTCCGGGTTATGTAAGTGATAGTGCAAGTGGATTAAAAAGTGCTGCTAAGTGGTAAACCATAAATATTGTAGTAAAATTCAGACTAAATGAATTTCTGTTCTGTCAGCGGGAAAGGAAATGTATATGGCTATAGACACCCTATTCCTTGCTCCAGGAATGAAATGGCCTTGTAATTTCTGCATCATGGCATAGATAACATGTATTAATTTGATGGTGCTGGAAGCTTGATTTAATAAGAAGAAATGAGTACTCAAGTCTTTTTACCATTCATAATGAGCATGTGGAAAGGGACAGTTTATACTCCATTCTTCCTAAAATCTGCTCTGGCTTCCAGAAGTACTTAGATCTGTGTGGCAGCTGGATTCTCTCGAATGGTTCATTTTTCTTCTTTGGAAATTCGCTAAATATTGCCAGAAACCAAGAGCTCTGATGGTCTCACAAAAAAAAAAAAAAAAAAGTATAATAGTTCAAATTAAATTCCTTTTTGACGTATTTGTTTTTAATTAGGTTTTGTTATGTAAAGGCATTGGCATAAATATTCCTTCACTGTAATGACCAAGATACAAAGCGTTAGAGTTCTAAATAAAGATTTCCTGTGTTTAGCTTTTGATACCGTGAGGTGAACTTTCTAAACAGCAGTGAAACAGGCAGTCTCCCTGTCTCCCAGTCTTAATGCTCTTTGATTTGCAAGTCTGACATTTTTTTTTGGTTAGTTGATTAGTGATGCTTTGTTCCTTCGCTGTGCCACTAAACAAATTGTATTATTTACAAGTAAACTGACTTTCTTCTGATTTATTCAAGGCCCATTTTCACATAGCGTGTAGAAAGGTACTTTTCTGTGTTTGATAATCCTTGTTCTCCCTTGTGCAACTTGTTCTATTTTAGATCAAGTCAAGTTTGGTGTCAAACTTGACTAGAGGGGAAAATATTTCTTGAGGGTTTTCCTGTTGGTTTTCACAAATTACACTAGGTTTTCTTTACCTGAACAAATATTATTCTTCTGTCCAGTTTGTTTAGTTTATAATATCCTTAAATCTTAAAAATATTTTAAATAACCAATTCTAAAAGAAAAACAAAATAGGAAAAGTACACCTCAGTTATCCTAAAGAGGGATTTCTAAATCTCAGAACTCAGAAAGCTCAAGGTAAGATGGACAACATCAGTTTAATTCTTTGCTTTTGGGTGGCCTGTTGACCACAGAATATGATTTTCTGTTTTACGCAGCAATGGTCAAGCAGTTGTTTTACTTGGTTTTGTTTTTAAGAACCTTTCCACTGCTTTAAGGAACATGGATCTTCATTTTCAAGGACAATCTGAACTCACTGTAATCTCAAATGTCAAAATCTCGTCATTTTCTAAGATCTGGATATGTTTTTGAATGGTTGAAAACATGTAATCGGGGTCATTTAGGTTAATCTCAAGATTTGTTGCAAATGGGAAAGCTGGAAGGATTAAATCTTCACGACTTTTTTCTCTTCAAGATGCATTTAAACATCTCTTACATCTTGAAAATGTTCTACCAGCTTAGAACAATGTTTCTGACCAGCTTCTCTAAGTGCACGCTGGCAAGTTCGTGTAGATGGATGGCTACTATTAACTACCCTCTCGCTCAGCAGCACTCTGAGAATAGAAGAGAGTGTCTAAACATGATAACTGTTGTGATTCCAACAACGAAGTGCCTAAATTGCTTGTCCCACTGTTGCTGTTGTTGATAGAGCTCAGTTAGTGGAGAAAACCCTACTGAATGTGAAAATAGCAGGTGGACACGGCCCAGATAGCAGCCGTGCCAGCACTCTGTTCCCCACGGCTTCCCTAGCATGGAGTGAAAAAAATGTGTGAACTCACAATGCTCCATGACAGTCATCCTTTGAGTTAAAACTCATAAAAACAACTTTCTTATTAATATTTTAGGCTACATAGCCATTAGCAGCTGCACTGGCTATTTTAAAGCTTCTGTAGATGTGCCTGCACAAGATGTGGTGAGACATGAGACGTGACTGTGGACTTAACTGTGCAGCGCGGATCCTTCTATCAGTCTTTTACGATGGAAGTAGGAAGACAAGACAGAAGTGCAGGTGTGTTTACGTCACACAACGAAACAGGATGCGTTGTAGGCAACCCTCCGTCACATTTTGAGTTCTTCTTTGGATATCCCTAAAATTAAGTTCTCAACTTTCACTGACTTTTCCGGCGTTTGGCTTCTCCTTGTGGGAGGCATCTCAGAAAATCGCACCTGCTGCGTGACGACTCCTAACTCTGTATTTCTGCTGTCACTGAACTAAACGAAAGCTGTTGGTATGTCAACGTGAACTGATTAGGCATGTCTTAACTCAGTTCAAAGCAGTGCAGATATTGTCTCTAACCTCACAGAGCGCAGCTCAGCCAGATTAGAAATCTGTACACAACAGAGTCACCTTTCTGTAGAAAAACTAGAAAGCGGCACATGAAATGGCTCTTCGTGTCCATGCTAATGTCATGCTCAGATCAAATGCACCATCAGCCATTCAGCCATAGGTTTGCTTGTTAGACATGCCATTTTATGCAAGTCTTGATACTTAAGAGAAATGTCATCTTATTCCATGGCCATCATTGTGCATAATTGGTATCTTTTAAGTAACTAACTACCTGATTGGCAGTCTCACTTCAGTAGTGAGATGTCATTGTTCCTACGGGAACTTTTCCAACCAAAACTGAATGCCGGTTTTCAAATTTCTTGGCTGTATGTTTCTAGAGAGCTTTTAATTTGAGACTTTACACTAATAATTCTAAGATGATGCTGCATGGCTTGTCATTAAAATTCAAGTATGCAGAAGTATACGAAGCATTTGTTTCTATACTATTTCTTTTGAAACTATTTTTATTAACTAAAGGTAGCACCATGGTCATTTACGCTGACAGCACTAAAATCCAGTTTAACACCTACATCGTCTGGTAACCATCCCTTGCCTTACAGGTTCTAGTTCCCAGGCAACAGACGCCACCCCATACTATGGCACTCTCTACCTCATAAAACAAAACTACTCTTGCTAGTCTATTTTGTTGCATCTTACAACAGCAGCAGCCATTGCCTAACTGAAGACTGCTGTTAGAAGGTTTGTATGCAGGCTAATGCCAGGATACAAAGACATTACCAGTCCTGATCCAGTTCAGACCAGTCTATCACACATTTCCAACTGAGCATATTCTAAGATGAATCTGTACTTTATTAGTTGCTGATCAAAGCTCCAGCCCCGCAGACCTTAAGCAACTTGAAAGATCTTACTTGCATTTTGTTCTCATTGAAGATTATTTGTTCAGGTTCTCAGTCTTGCCCTGGATTATTAAAATTGGGATTCACTACCAAGCTTTCGAATTTTTCTTAAGTATGAAATCAGCCATCCTTCAGTCTCAGCTTTAGTAGCTTTTACACGTGAGTAATGCTGGTTCATTTAGGTTTGCCATCGCATGTTCACAGCTGTGCCACTTGCGGGGGAGCCTTATCAGGGATTTGAAATGATCTCTATCCCAAATGGCTCTAAAGGCACCTAAAGGTTTGACGCGTTGAGCCTTAGGGGGAACGGCCAACTCAGTTCAGTGACAAAAGTGGGAGCAGAGCTCTTGAAAAGCTGCTCCCAAGGGTTGTTGGACAGAGCCCTTTATGTCTTGGGTTATGCATTAATTCTGCTGTCAGCGGCAAGGCTTTGCAATACAAATTAAGAGAAGTGTTCTTCCAGAATTAAAATATGCTACAGAACTCTTTCATTTCAAAACCAAAGCTGTCTGGTGATCGTGGGATTTTTTAATTATTTCAAATGCGTAACACTGTCAAATTTCTGAAAGTCATATATTCCCAATGGATATGTTATGACTATTCTTCTTTGATTCATTTTTTCTTGGTGTTTTTATGACATGCGTGCTAACAATCCTCAGTTTATGACCTTGACGTTTGCCTATTTTTCTTTTGGAGGTCTTCATAAATCACCAAAAGATTCTTTTTAAATCATTGTAAGTAAACCAACCAGAGAATAAGTCATCAAAATGGACAGAAGCAATTTCCTTTCTCTCTATTTGTGCGTAATAGTTGACTGGCCTATGAGCCATACAAAGAGAGTGAAACATTTGCATGGCAGAGAAAAACGCAGCCATATCTGCCTTTCAAAAAATAACAGTACATTCATAAAGCTGTTGGCTTCTTTATTTCAAAAGGCAGATTTTAATATTACTGACTTCAGAGAGAGATAAGGGCAGTGCATAAGACATTATCAGTCCAGCGTGGAAATAATGCATTCAAAATTAAAGACAGCAGTTTAATTAAGTGCATGAAAGGCTGGCTTTTATGATCATATTTCAAATACTCGAATGTCTTTTCATCCATTCTGCAGTATGACTTTACTTAATAATATATCAAGAACAAAAAATGTATTGGAGTCTTTCTGCAAATTCAATTAGTCCAATAAAAAGTGAAAAATAATTTCTTTTTCATTAAAAGGAACTCAACCCTAACCCTTCTGATGACAGAGTAAAAGATGAGGAGCGGGGAAGTGAAAGAACTATGAAAATTCTGCCTTTGTTACGCATTGACGTGCGCATGGAACAGCTGAAGTGTCACCATTAGTAACGTTTGTTATTGAAAGGACTAATTGCATTCTGCTACCGCTAGTCGTTTATCAGATCCAGCCCACAGGGTATTTACTTCTCCCTTAGGATGCACTCCCAGTGCAGCCATAATTCCATAGTTTATTGGGCCGCTATAGGCAGGGTAATTATGCTAAAGTGTGCCTCTTTGAGTGCTAAACTTAAAACTACCATGACACGATGCAGCAGTGCTTTGCAGGTTAAGTGCAACCTCTTCAGTCCTTCCTGCCTGCGAAGGGTTTATCGTTAAGGGAGGCGCAGAGATCATAGCTCTCGTGTGCTAAACCGGGAGAATGAGTACCACAAACCACCTAGAAGTGCAGCATTTCAAATGACAACTTATTAGGTTCGGTATACAATGAGGTAGTGATCAGTTAAAACGGGAGGGCAAAAGGATCTGGAATAAGATACTGAGCTTTGGACTGAAAGCAGTTGGTTGTTGCCTCCACCAGAGCACACGTCTGTAGTGACTGAAAGTTATTACCACTTGTCAGCTCCTCTCTGACCTCTGTGAAATGAGGTGCTGGTCTCAGCCTGGCTCCCAGTGGGCAGATGTCTCCGTTCCAAACACTTCCAGCGCTGCGGCTGGTTTGTCAGTCACAGCCCTGGTGCAAAGGCTTGTAACGGTACCGTGGTGAATAAACAACATTCTCACCTCTGCAGCTGGTTCTTTCAGGTCAGGGCAGGCTGGCAAATAATTTGAGAAAGGTTGAAACTCCACTGCTAACACAGGTGGCTCAGAGTAAATAAAAGATCTCATCTTCCAGAGTTGTGTGTTGACAGGTTTCACTTCTGCTGACACAACTAAACGTGGCCCTAAGGGTTGCTGGGGAGCGATCTCGTCCTGTCCGGTTTATGGGCACCCACCATACAAATCGAGTCCTCGCTGCCGTCATTTTGCCTCTTACTTGTCTTGTTCTTGAGTCTTTTAATACCGTGCTGTTTATCTAGGGGATGTTTCCTACTCTGTTTCTCTCAGTATGTGTTTATGAACAGATTATTTTCCAGATTTGTATTCAGGTCCTAATCAAAATATTCCTCTCCCAGAGGTTTCCTTAGAATAATTTTCCATACTGTAGAGAATCAGACAGGCTGCAGCCTGAAATACAGCAACGAATTTACAGTAGTGACTCATCAGTTTTTTAAAGCGATAATTGTCATATAACAGAGGTAAGAACTAGAAAAATTCTTTCCCTTTGTAAGCATGCAGGCACAAGTAAGAGCAAGAGTTTATGGAAATATGATTTACTAAATGTATCTTTGTTTTCTCATACAGGTAATCCTCCCGCTACAGGTACAGGAACATTACACATCACCTTGGAGGATGTCAATGACAATGTCCCCTCCCTTTATCCAACTCTGGCAAAAGTTTGTGATGATGCAAAAGATCTCAGGGTAGTGGTACTAGGAGCATCAGACAAAGACCTTCATCCCAACACAGATCCATTCAAATTTGAACTGAATAAGCAATCTGGCCCAGAAAAATTGTGGAGAATCACCAAGCTTAACAGTAAGCATTCAGTCCTCCTACCTGTATGTCCTGGTATACTCACCTGAGGCTGCCCCTTCCGTGAATTCAGGAGCAGTTGTGCATGAACGTCTTGCAGGGTGGACCCACTGCTTTACGCTCTGCTGGTTTTGCTCGGACCAGCTGCATCGTGGGACATACCAATAGTCCGTCTGCATTTACTCTGAAATAAGAACGAACTTTCTCCCATTACATTGGCCAAACTTTTCTCCTTTAGCTTTGCATTAAAGAAAGGCTACTAATGACTTACAGTTTTGTAAAGATTACCCTATCACATGGCATGGAATTTGTTTGCATGAGATGCACAAGGCTTTGCTACAGGAGAGCACGAAGCTTTTGCATGGGCTCTAGCAATATACTTGAAAACCTTCCTGATTTTAAGTAGTTGAACTCTTCACAAATAAAATACCCAAATACACTGGGATCAATCACTGTTGGTAAGAGGATCAAAGCCCATGCTCTGCAATTGCAGAAGGTTTGTATGGTAAATTGTGGACACAAAGAGCTACATTCATTTTTTAATGCAGATTATTTCTGTTTGTTTTCTAACATGTATTATTTATCTCTGTCACTATCGAATCTTCTAGCAGTTAATTTAATAGTCTTCTTAGGAAAAAGCTAAAGGTGGATATGATGTCTGTACCTGCCTGCAGGACAAAGTGGAGGAGTGATTTTCTTTGCTGTTCTCCAAACATCAAGCCACCACCCTGTTAAACCCCCTAGAAGAGTTAGCACCTCAGTACCCACAGCTGTTACGACCTGCTGGTGCTCAGGTGGAGCAGATCTGGATTTGAAGGGGCAATACTTCCCTTCACTGCCTTCTCTGTCAAACTGGGGCAGCAGTGAAGTGGTTTTGTACTTCCTTGCCAGAAGGTTTTTTTTTTCCTTTGGCAAATAGGTATTTTCTTCCCTCTTGTGTTGCTTTGGGATGGTGTGCCTTAGCATTTCAGTAGATATTAGTTTCCACAGGTAAATTCTGCTAATGATTTGCAGACCAAATTAAACAAAAGGGTGCCTAAAAGTCCTTATTTTGGTGGGGTTTGGAATAAGTTTGCAGTTAGCGCTCATCCCGTGAAAGAATTTATGTACTGCCTCTTACCTGAGTTCAATTTTTCAACCTTTTCCTTGGAGTGTTCTCATTTTCTTCTTAATTTCCATGAGTAACTGTGGGATATCTGACATTGTTTGCAGATTCCTTTTCCTTTCCAAGCAACCACTAATTGTCACCTTATCCCTTGCAGATACTCATGCCCAGGTCATCCTGCTTCAAAACCTGAAAAAGGCCAATTACAACATCCCAATCTCAGTGACAGATTCTGGAAAACCGCCTCTGACTAACAACACAGAACTGAAATTACAAGTGTGTTCCTGCAAGAAATCCAAAATGGACTGCAGTGCAACTGATGCCCTTCATATCAGCATGACCCTCATCCTCCTTTCACTCTTCAGTTTATTTTGTAAGTCTTTTCCACAACTGTAAGTAATGAAGTACTATTTAGCTGCTCGGTTGTATGCTGCGTAAGAAAACCTACCAAGGGAGAAGTTAAATCCATACGTTGATATCGTAATGCAGTCAGACTTGGGTTTCTTTCCTGAGAAAGTAGCTATAAGAAAGAGGGAGGGGAGGGTTTTTTCATAGTCAAAAAATAGCAACAAATGCCTGGTTGTCAAATTGAGAAATAGGAGCAATAAATTTAAGAAGAATCAAAGAGAATCAGAGCTAGCAAATGATAAACTAAGAAGTACCAGCTGTAGTAACAGATTTGTGAGACGCTTTCTTTCATCTCTCCCCACTTGAATTCAATTCAAAACCAGAAACAGGAGATTAAAGGTGTTCCTGTAACAATAGCTGTTGTGGGTCACCATGAAAATGAGTACTGTCTGTTCCAACCTACTCCTCCATAGAAAGTGTGCAAGCAACTGGAACATGGGGAACGTATTCAAGATTCTGGGCTTGGAGCCACCCAGAACTGATCATCAAACCGCAAGTCTGGGTTGGAAGGCAGACAGCTGATATATAAAGCAAGCTTCTGCTGCTTCTGAGAAATCTGACTAAAAGAGACTTAAAAAATTCTTAATTTCAATTGGAAGGAGTAAAAAAAAAAATCCCAGAATGACTAAAGGGTAGGAATTCGAAGCCTTGGAATCCCAACATCTAACCTAGATGCATCTCTGGCTTGTCCTGTGACAGCTTTCAGCAATTTTTTGATGGAGTTTTATTTTGCGTTCCTTATCTGTTAGAAAGCAATAGCTGTATCCTTATAACTACGATAGTAAATCTGTTGTTGAAGGATTATTACTGTCATCTTATGTTAGTACAACACATTGTATGGTGAATTAATGCCTGAGCCATGGTATTGGCCTTACATTCTTGATGAGAGCGCGGTCAAGGCAGAGATAGTTCACACATCTGAGGCTTGGCGTATGCTTGATTACACATCTTGTCAGTGTTTTCTTTTAGTATATTACTTTTATTCCAAAAGGTTAGCATGAAGGTCATTGTGAGAATTAGAACTGGCTAATGTTTGTGATGCTCTTTGAAGATGAAAAGGACTATATAAATGCTAAGTGCAAATTCACATTCTTTGTTCCGATCAGTGACAACTGAAATATCTCCACTGGCTTCGGTTCAGTTATTCTGGGTTTAGTCTGCTGGAACCAAATGCGGACTTCAGCTGTTCAAAGTAACACGTTAAAACTATTTGACAGTACGTGACACTATCGCATCAGTGATATAACTGTGCAGCCCACGGATTCAAACATATTCTTGTTACCACTTCATAAACATTGCGGGTACTATACTAGGCATGTTTTTACGGCTGGAATTACTTTCTTATCTGACATGATTTGCACTTGAACTTTATTTACATTAACGCATCTGCTCAGAATACAATGAGGTAGAGAAAAGCTTTTTGCTTTTGACAGTAATCATACTGCTTTTTTCCAGCCCTCAAAGAGGTCTCATCATTTTCCTTACACTGAACTATAAAAAGCAGTGCTAGGTGTTGGAAAGCTCTCCTTGAGCTGCTCTTCTTGACTACAGCTCTTCTCCAGCTCAGCTATGGGCAGCATAGAGGCCCGTGGTACCTGAATGGTGCGTGGTGCTCTGAATGACAGAGGGGTTCCCCCTCCTAGTAAGAGAACAGCACGGAACAGTCTTTCCACTGTGAAACAACACAGATGTTCCTGGAGCCTTTCTGCAACCTCCCGTGCGTTCTGACTCCTGTAATCAGTATGGAGAGAGTTGTAACTTTAAACAGAGTGGAGTAAGATTACATACATCATGTGCCAGCAGGACGATGTTCCGGTCTGTTTTCTGAGCAATAAAACCAGGGAAATAGTGGGTGAGTTGAAAGGAAAGGGCAGGAAAGCCCTCCCTTGGGACAGCAGCTGCTCTATACACAGTTGTTGGGAGCATGAATCCCACAAATAGACTTCAGCATAGAGAGACCTAATCCTCAACCCAGAACCTCATTTTTTTTGCTAAAATTTGTTGCTGTTTGGTTATGCGGCTTGGGTTCACCCAGTCACACAGAGCGAGGCTGGTGTTCCGTGTCTGGTTTAGTTACCTAATCGTGCTTATGCAAAGCCAGCAAGTGTAATAACTTCCATCACATTCTCCTCAGGTGTAAATGACTACATGGAGAGATGAATGATGACTGCATGAATGAGACCGGGAGCCAGTTAAAATAAGGTGGTTCTGTATTTGAACTTCTCCAGCTTGTGCTGGTACCGTGGTGTTCCCAATTCATTTCCACGCGTAGGTTTTTTTTATAACTGTGATTAGTTCCATTGCAACATTTTGTGTAGTCCAAATATTTATCAGAGTAATCAAAGATTACGATGCCATAAAAACAAAGAGAACTTTAGTGCTTATTGAACAGATGAAACATTCCATTTCTAGTGGCAAGTTATGGGTTTAATTTTTGCAAAAGCCCTTACGTGGCTCACTTTGCTCCCAATGTTTATGTTTTATGAGGCTCTTGTTCCCTAGGAGGTAAATCCTTCAGTCAAATGAACTTTATTATTCATGCCAAAGTATTTCTTTTTGTATTTGACATCTGGCGTGAGGATAGATAGCCCTATGAAAGAGCTGTTCGTGGTAAAAATGCTCTGCATGAATCTCCTCCCCATACAAAACATCTTGGTATTACCATTAAATGGTGCAATTCTTATCTCTACTTAGACTATGTGCCGCCTTTGTAAATCATGGAAGAAGTCATATGTGGTAGATTTCTGAAGTATCCGAGCACAGAACCGAAGAGCCTGATTAAAACTGTAATGCACGCAAAGAGCAGCAGTTTCACCTGTTCTGCAGCTGCCCTACTGCGTTCTGTATATTGAGGGATAATGGGAGACAGACTGCAGAGTTGCCCTGAAGCCCTGGAAAGGTAGATATACTTGGAACAAGAAAAATTTAGGAGTTCTCGTCAGCTAGAAATAGAAAATACAAGACGCCAAAGTATATGGGCAGATTGCTGGTTTTCCACAACAAAGCAGTAAGGTGTTTGGTGGAATTAGAAGACAGTGAATATAGAGTTGATTGAAAAAAGGAGCTTCTTTGCATATTTTGTACTTAAATTATTACCCCTGGGAATCATGGAAGTTGGGCTGGAAAGATGTGCTGTGGACAGGTAGAGGACTTTCCAAAGTTATAATGGCTAATGCTAACAAATATTGGAAAGCATATTAAGTCTCATCTCTCATTAATGCAGACACCTGTGTTTAAGATGAGACCTGGTGTAGTGGCATCTTGTCCTATGTCAGCTTTTCCTAGGCACCACTGGAGACAAGAAGAAAGAACCAAAATGTTCAACTAGAATTTAGAATTTAGAATTCAGACTGAGGAAAGAGAACAGACAAATAGATCTGGGTTCCAGTCAGGGAGAAGGACTACAGAAATCAGTTACTTGAGGAAAAGAAAACATGGGAGAAAGCGTGTTATGCAGCATGTGGTACTGGGTCTGAGCTTGGCCATGTCATCCCTTACTGCTGTATTGTCTCAGTCATCGCGTGTTTTCAGCTGACCCAGCTAAAATAGCTCTGTTCAGGGTGAATGTACCCAAAGTGAAGTGCTCAACAACACTAGAATTACGAACAAGTTCCCTCTGCAATGTTTTTAGTAAGAGATTATCGTCTACCACATTCCATAGGGATGAGGGATGGAGAGAGAGGGAGAACTGTGTGCTTTATTGCAGCTGCAAATTGGTAGCTGATGTTTCATTTAGGTATTGGTTGAACAATACCTAAAAGGGAGAACCAGTCCCTGAAAGGGAGTGTGGCTGTCCATGAATATTTTGCTTAAGTATCATCAATTTCACAACAAATTGTAAATACATTTAGCAAACATTTCACAGCAAACGCTTCTCGAGATACCTTGAGGTTGGTAAAGCTGCTCTTTTTGTCCACTGCAATGACGTGGCAGGGCACGGTTCCATAAGGAACTTGGTCAGAACAAGCCAAACCAAAGAACTTCTAAGAATTAACTTTACATACAAGTGACCGAGAAAACAAAACAAGCTAGCTAAGTAAAAGATCAAGATAAAAACAAATTTGTGTACATTATCATAATGAATTCGGCAACAAAAACTGCCCCAGGCCCTACGGGAGACTGAGAAAGAACTAGTGTAGCTGGCAGAACTGGGCTTTTTATCAATTACACATCACTTGTACGATTATTATTTAAAGGCGTATTTGAATTCTGGACTTCTTTTATTTTGACAATTATTTCACTTAATTGCATAATCATAGACTGATAATTGCATTTCATATTCCCTTTTATATTCTGTCAACATAAAAGACCAAGTTATATTCAAATGTGTTGAATCAAGGGACTAAAAGAAGAACCAAAGGCACAATAGTCATCTCCTGGACAAGCACAATTCAGAGTGATTCCATTAGTAGCTCAGTCACACTAGCAATAATATTTTACTTAAGTTTTCTTGTTAGAAAAAGAATGGACTTTAAACTCTTCATGTTGAAAAAAAAAAAAAATTGGTATCTTAGCTGCCTGTCAGACATTGATAAGAAACTTCTTTTTGTTAACCAGGCCAGTGGACCACAAAGTTGTAAAGTGACTTGAGCTTAAGTAAGTAAAATATTCCATTCTTATGATCAAGAAGTCAGGTGAGAAACTGGAGAGGAAATACTGCTCTGAAGAAATTAAATAAGCCGGAGGTGTCTACATTGAAATTAATTTGTTAAACTGAGGGCGAGAGGCCTCGGGTGTGTTGGAAAAGCGACACTTGCACAGCTGCCTGTACTGCGATTGCAAAGAAGCCTTAGAGACACCCCGGAATTTAACTTCCTATTAATTTCCACTAACTTTCCCTGGTTTAATGCCTGCTCTCCCCCACCTTCATGAGGAATGCAGCTACAGGGTCAATAGCCAAAATGTGTTTTACAACTTTCCAATTCTGTTAAACTGGTCGGTTTGAATTTACCTGCACACGAACAGCCAGAACTAACCGCAGCGTTACCTTCCACCTGGGTCATTTTACACGGCAACTGCAGCCTCTGCATCTCTTGTACCTCCTGCGTTATTTGTGCAGGAACCTAAAGGGCTGAGGACTGAAGCAATGCGTTCTGGCGTGGCGTAGGACTAAGAGAAATCACGGCGGGTTTCCGATGGAGCAGAGCTCTCGGGTCACTGCTCCTGCCGTTACCAGTGCGTCCTGTTCCCTGCAGCGTGGCAGCTTTCAGCCCTTACTGTCAGTCACCTGGTGTAGCTTTACACAATCAGGTAGGCTATTTTTTTTTTTCAGGGCTCAACTTCGACTCAGTTTTTACGGTAGGATTTTTGGTTTTCCCAAGAAAAAAGAAAGTTCATGCTTGTTCCATGTAGTTCCAAAGAGGAAGCTGCAGAGGAACCATTCCCAACAGGGGAATTTGCTAAAAATAGTAACTTTGTTTTTAAAAAATCTTTTAGATTGTCTTAGCCTATTTTAATCTTCTATAGCGATGTTCTACTTTTCAGAGTAGTGGCCTTTTTTTTATATATATAAAAAAATCAGTTTAATTAGCAAGACTAGGAAAGTTTGCAAGATAAATTTCCCCATTTCTGAGAAGTAAAATACCCCTACATTGGCTAGAATTTATTTCAAAACCTACCAGGATGAGGAGGGTGGTGCTGCAAAAGGTGGTTTGTTGGGGAGGGTTTTTTTTGCACTATTCTAATTTTAGTTATGTTCTTGCATTAGAGCACATACCATGTGGGTGCTTAAAGTAGCAGCTAAATGATGCTGCCCAAGTAATTGGAAATTACTGACATTTAGTGAGTTTTCCAGTGAGATAAATCTCACTTCCTAAAACCAATAACAACAGCAGCAGTGTCTACTATTACTCTAATAATACTTATTACCTTTGTTACAGATGCTTTTATCCATATTATTATTGTTACTGCTAAATTATCAGTGACTATAGAGGCTTTCTCAAATGTGTGTATGAGAAAAACACCAGCGTTATTTATCTCCCTAAAGATCTTGGTTGATTAGACTCCAGTTAAGAAGAAGCTGGTTTGAGGGTAAAGGGATTGCATTCAAAGTGAGATGATGGTCATGATTTGGCTCTCACTTTTAACACAGACCTCTGTGTCTGCTCTTCTAATAATAGCTCTGCGGCTGTACTCCGTCCTGCAGCTTGTTGTGCAGTTGGCTTTGGGAGCCCACCTAAAGTTAATGGGGCTTGAAATGGCACAGCAGTCCATATGTATGTACGTAATTGGAGACGGGATGTTTATGTACCTAGTCATAGGGACGAGACAAGTAGACATATATCCTCAAACTGTACACCAGCATATTTAAAGTGTACTTAATGACATTACATTTTATTGCGTCAATTAGGTGGGAAATGGCATTTTACGCACATTTTAAACCATCCAGACATGTTCTGGAAGCATAGACATGAAAAAAATATGACAGTTTAGCAGATGCATGTTTGGAATGCAAAAGAGAAAATTGTTA
The DNA here is from genome assembly GCA_009769605.1 of Bucorvus abyssinicus. Lineage (NCBI taxonomy): Eukaryota > Metazoa > Chordata > Aves > Bucerotiformes > Bucorvidae > Bucorvus > Bucorvus abyssinicus. The sequence continues at coordinate 18,200,878 of CM020040.1, forward strand.
CTAACAAATACAGCTCCTTCCCTAAGAGCTGTAATATTGTTCCTGATGGTCATTCTGTAGACACGAAATGAGCATTTAAAGCGATTGGTCTGATAGACCATTCAGTGTTGTGAATTCAAATGAACAGTTTATGTCTTCATTTTCTCAACAGTAACTGTTGATATATAATATTTTGTATTTTTCTTTTCTGAACAACCTCTTAAAGTCATATAATTATATTAGTTCAGGTAGTTATAAACTGAATTGTTCTGGAGTGCTCTATGACTGAAAACTAGAACTGAATAAATGACCAGTTCCAGTAATTTTTTCTGTCATTAATGACCACTATATACCATGGGATTTTTGTTTCTTTTACCTGCCTCTATGTGGCCAGCTTGCTATGCAGCTTCAGGTGTGATATGTGCTATTAAAGATGAGGGGGGAGATTTGTTGTGCCTAAAGGTTAGATGCTGCTGCTTTTGCTTCTCTACTAGAGAGCTGATACTCACAAAGCCCTTTAAAGTGCCATTGATGTTTGGAGTATTTCAGACTACATCTTAAAGCCTTGTTTTATCCAAACACATAATTTGTGTAGGTCATTGGACAGTACTGACCTAAGCTGTCATGCTTATGTGTTCTTGAAAAATGTTGATATCAACAAGCCAAACCTGGTGACGTTCTAATTTGATTTGTCCTTTTCCCTGGCTTCTAAGCATACTACTTTCCTCTCATTTTTATTCTTACTTATGATTTTTTTTTTCAGATGATTGTTTTAGTTTTCCAAGGTGGGATTGTGTGTATCTACAGATCTGAATGTGTCTGGACTACTTACGTTCATGTTCTCTTATTAATAAACTGATAGTAAGCTAAGCTGCACTGCTGTGGAAGATGCCATCTGACTGCATAAGCAGTTATACCTCGCTTTAAAAGGCTGGCTAGCTCTTACAGTTGATGCATTGCATTTTCAGCACAAATACAAAAAAAAAAAAAAAGAGACTTGTTCCATGCTACTATTTCAAAACTAACTGTTCTTACTCATGTCACTTGCTGAATATTTTCAACTGTTCAGCTGAATTTATCAGATTAGAGCATGCGAAAATCTACTTCCAGACTGCAGGCAGGCACCTCTGCAAGTGGTGTGTTTTGCAAGAACTGGAAAAGGAAGGAAGCATTTATGTCCTGTTGGTCAAATGAAGGTGGCATTGCTTTGGCAAAGCATCCAGCTAAAATTCGTAGCAATTAAAAAGGAAGTAATGATCTAAGACATCCTAGCTGCTTTACCCTAGAAACCACCCCCATCCCCAGTAAGATACTTCATATCCCCAGTGAACAAGAACTGTATCAGAAGAGGCTTTGTTAGACAAACTAACTGGTAGCGCTGCCTGGACTGGGTAGGACAAGTTTCTGACTTTCTAAGCAACCACCGCCAGTCTTTTAGGTCATGGGAGTTGATCAGAACATTTCTCTCAGATGGTGCTTCTTATACACGGTAAGTTCTACACTTCATCAGAAGAGCCCATTCATGGGGCGTATACGCGGGTACTTGACAAGGACGAGCAGAAACAAGGATTTAACAATGAGAAGGCCCACGCCAGAAGTCAGCAGAGTAAGAGCACTTGGGAGTAAATCAGCACTGTTAAATAAGTTAGTTAGCAGTGTGAGAGACACTTGGAAATATCATCTGCTGGTGTCAAACAGATACCCTTCGAAAATCACTTCAGCCCGAGCAGCTCATTCCCCTGTGCAAGCTGATTAGTTTGGATTGGCCCCTCTCTCCGCTGCCTTGCCAATTTTGGCCAACTGCAGAGCACATGGCAGCATTTTAGCTCCTGCAGTTAAATATTGACATTGGTGTATGAGCCTACTGGAGCTTGGAGTAGAATTATGAGCCACTCATTTCACAAACACGGTACTAATGCATGCTGTGTTTTTCCTGTCATTAAGACCTTTGAAATCATTTCCTCACGCAAATGGGAAAGACATTATATATGATGTTATAAGCTACAAATTTTCAAGATGAACTCATTTAGTTCTCTTTTCCTTAAAAACTTTTCCAAAATGTATTAATGTTCAGTGAGCTCGCTCATTTGCTCTAGTCATAAGCTTATCTACTGCTATTCCTGATACCAATCCGGAATTTCTGAATTGCAGGAATCAGGGCACGCAGTATCTGCCTGGGGAGAGCTGTTTCAGTCTTTTGCATCCAGGTTCCTTTATTGTTTTTTTGAGAAGACAATACCGCAGTAGTCAAAAATGGGTGACCATTAGATTTTGGCACTTGCAGCAAAGCCTAGACAGTGTCTTTGGCCCACTGAAGAGGTCACAGAAGAACATAGCTATAAAATTATTATTTTACGTAAAAGTGTAAAATATAACTTATAGGCATATATAGTGCTGTGACACTTTGTATTGAAAACTACCCACAACAAATCAACCAGCGATGTACATGAAAACTGTTTAGGTTTTTCTAAGTCAGTCAGTCCTGTGTGAAGGTTAAACTAAACTGCGTATCTAATTAACGTCCTTTTATCGATGGTAAATCCAGGAAAGGAATACCTGGCTGTTGATTAGCTGCCTAATGAGAAACGTGGTTCTGATCCCTTCTACCATTATTTCCACATTATCACCACCTCAGTAATGTTAAAGGGGTAAAGTCCACGATGTAATGTAGACTTTTAATTATACAAAGATTAATGGAATGCTTCTGGTGAGAAGGTAGTTGAAAGAAATCTGAAAGAAATGGTGTATGCATGAGTTGAACACTAAACTCCAGCTGCGTCAACTCTCTTCTCATGTTAAATGGGAGCTAGAGGATGAAGGCATCTTGGGCAAGGGTCATTCCTGTACAGAGGGTCAGCGTGAAACTTAGATGCCTTTAATTCATAAGAGGTTTCAGCTGCAATGCAGGAAGTGGTTCCTTAAAAACAAGCAGCGAGTCACTAATACGCAAGTATGTTCAGAGAAGGCTAAAGCTTCAGCAGGGAAAGCTAGAGTGCCTGGGAACCACCCAAAGCCTTTCCAGAGATCAGGAGTCATTTTGCAAACATGGTTGTTTATTGGCTGATTAGAAGGGACCTGCTGGAGTAGGAGCTCTTGGCAACCTGAACCATAGTGGATGAGTTGTCTTTATCCTGGGATGGGGGATTATGAAATCTTTTGTCTTAAAAGTGTTTTGCACATTCTTTTTCCATTTTCCTCTATAGCTTGAACCAGCATATGGAATAAACCTTAAATTAGCCCTCTGTGAATTAGACAGGTAGCGGTAGTCATTGAGTAAGTCAAGATTGTAGGCAGTTACTCTGTATTAGGTGGCTTGCTCCTTTTCTGAACCAGTTCAAGCATCCAAAACCCCATAACTAGACGACAATTAGATTTGTCCTGTGGGGTTTGCCACCAACATCAACAGCTCTTTTGACCCGCCAAATACAGTCAACATCAACAGAGTTTAGCAGGAGTCAAATGCAGGTTTGTGCCACCTAAGTTCCTACATCGTGACTCTCCCTACCCTAAACTGCATACTCAGACCTGTGTTCCTATGGCATTATTACACTCCGTACTATTAGTACACTCGATCCAGATAAACATGTACAACGTTTGTCAGTTTTCTTCACCAGCAGAGGCAAACAGCATTTTCCAACGCCAAAGTACTAATGCCAACAGCCACCATCTGTTTACGAGAACGAGCTGTGCTTTCTTATCTGGGACCCATTACCGTAATAGTAATAATTCAGGCAGCAAGTACATAAAAATAACCCTGCCTATTTCACTGTTATCTCACTATTTGACTGTTATCTTAAAATGAATGTGGCTGAATGTAGCGCTCGAGTGTCAAAGAGGTAGAGCAGGGGAGAACTGTGAGATAAAAATGGTGAAGATCACATTAAAGACTTCAGAGCGAGGGATTTCTGGACAAAGAAGCTTATATATAGCTGTGCCAGCTTTATGCTGCTTGTGCTTTCCCCGGGTACCTTAAGGGCAAGGTGAGGAGTGACCACATGAGAACAGTGATGCACACACCACCTTTGGGCTTTCACGCCTGCAGCCATATGCAGCAAATTACTTGTTGTAGGTAGAGAAATCATGTTTAAAACAATGCAGGGTGTGTGATAACTCTTGAGTGCTGAGACCAGCCACAGTGGTGGTGTTCTCAGCCAATACAAATAAAATAATTACTAGGCATAATGGTCATTAGTGTGCAGATCTAAACCTGCCAGGCACAGACTCACCAGGTCCTTCTTTATGGGGAGAATAAAGAAAAAAAAAAAAAAGGCAAACAAGAAAACTACAGCTCCTGTACAGAAAACAATAATGACCTTGGAAATCCAGCTGGGAGAACTGAGAGATGTTACATACAGACCAGATGCTTATCAGATTCCTGACGAATTTATAATAGAGCAGTTCTGTGAATTTCAGCAGATCTGCTTACATGCATCACTGAGCTTTCTGCACAATACTTCAGTGGTCTTTGATTTCTGTAGATTTTTATATTAGGTTACTGGCCAAAACGCTTGTCCAATAACTTAACTTATCTGACTATATCAGACTATTTTTAGAAAGTATTTTTCTAACTAACTGATAAACTTACTTTTATATTAACCACAGAATCCAAAAGTTAGACTCACTCCTCTGTTAGACATAAGGCATTTGCTAGCAACTTTGTGTGCAACAGAAAGAACGAAGCCAGATTTGATCGCAAATATTCTTACTGGAACTACCAAAGCTGCTTACCTGCTGAAATTTTACAGCACATAATTTTGACTGTTGACTCCGATTTTAACAGCCAAAACCTGCTCCTTTAGCAATCCACCTTTACAAAAGGGTCGAGCCGTCATTAATGAGCAGAGGGGTACATACTGTCCTTCCAGACAGTGGGTGGAATAAGACAATTCTTTTAACCCATCTTCAGTTAAGGCTGGTGAAAGGGCTCAGCTGCTTTCATAGTAGTCTCGGCACCCTTCGGCAGTGCCAAGATTTTTGTAGATGGGTCACTAAAAGCAGATGTGAAGGAGAGAGCATTTCGTGGCCGCTTGCAGGGAGCTCCTCCTATTGCATGGGAAAGCCTGGGGAGAAGCCCAAACAGGCTTCTTTGAAAACACGTCAAGGAAAGCTGCCATCGTGGGCTATGAATGAGAGGAAAAAGCAGGTCACGTCAGGACAATCCAGGAAAATACGTGCAGTTGGGAAGAGGCTGTGAAGGAGTCAGAGTAACAGCGGTTTTGTCGAAGTGGCAGACTCGGAAATGTTCTGTATGGCAGGGTATGAGCGCAGGAGCCTGCGTTTGTCAAGGGCTGTGAAAAGCTGGTGCAAAACTGCTAGGAGAAGAGCCTAAGAGCAGGAGACTGAGCTGTCTTGGCAGTGAAAAACAATCTTCTAGATTAAGACATAACCTGAAATACAGACCTAGAAAGGAGATTCCATGACAAAAACCTTCTGCAGTTTGTTTCTGTGTTTAGGCTTGAATAAGAGGCAGAATCATAGTGCTGTCCTGAGCAATCAAAGGACGAACGAGAAGGGAGTGCTTTAAGGGAAAGATTTAAGAGCTCTTTTTGACTGTGCAGAGCTGTCAGCTAAACATCGAAAAGGTACCAGAGCTAGAGGTCGACATTTCAGTCTAAATGGAAAAGCAGGTAAGGAGAGTAAGATCTCTGAACCGTCAGCACTGAAGTGATTGCTGAACGTGTACGGTGTCACAGAGAAGGGGAAGAAATTAAAGTGGGGGAAAAAAGGTTTCCCTGGAAACCTGGGATGGAGAGAATGAGACAGAAGAACATGCTGGAAAAACGATTAGAGAAATCATAGTAAAATGACAGGAGTCCTCGCGGGAGCCAAGGAAGCATCACTTTTGCAGGCATGTGAATAAATGGGTCAAAGGCAGCTGCTAGGTCAGAAAAGGTGAAGTTGAGAAGCAGTTTCAGTAGAAAGAAAGTCGAGGCAGGGACTGTAGAGCTTTGAGATGAAAGGGAGAAGAGCTGGGGCGGTGCTTTAAGGGGCAGGTGGGCTAACAGAGAGAATCAAAAGCATGTTTATATTAGAGAGAGAAGCTACCCTTCAACAGATAAAAAACCAACCTAGTGAAGGTAAAATATATTCATAATTAAAGCTGAACTAACTAGTTTTCATATGTAGTTTGCTCAGAAAAGGCAAGGTGTACGATAAGGTAGTAACATTCATTATGACTGTCAGGATGATGTAAAATATACAAGCTTTTCTTCAGGTCTGCACATAAATCAACGTATATTGCCCTTTATTTACAAGCTGTTGGAGAAGCAGACACTAGCTGCTTGAATTTGTGTGATATAAATTTTGTGCTGACAGATTCCTTTGGTGAACTTTCAGCCTATGGATTGTAGGGAAATTCAGTGCTACAGCTGCTGTTCATCCATCATATACAAGCGCCTGTCCTTAGCAGGAAGACCTCCAGGGATCTCCTGAAGATTCAGAGTAGCTTTGCCAATTCAAAAGATACTTTGAGTAGCTCGGTTCCTTTGAGTCAGCATTGAACAAATGCTCTTTAATGATACTAAGCTTCAGCGGTATCTGGAAATGCTGTTTTTCAAGTGGTCTGTGAGATTAGTGTCCTGACCTCTCGCTTTTCAACACTCCAGGAGATGAAGTTTTTCATGAGAGTTTAGTCCTCACTGGAATCCCTAACCCAAATACATCCAAACTTTTGCAGTTGTGATCACAAATTTCCTCTCTCTGAGTCTGGAGCCAAATTTTGTGGCCAGACCTTTTCTTTAAGCAGCATGCTGAAAGTCCACAGGCCACACAATTCCAGATTTTATCTTATTTGGAGGTCTCAGTGATCCTCCTCACTTCAGTGAGCCCCATCCATCAGTCCCTCTATGGATCTTACACTCGCTTAATTTGCTTCACTTACCTTTGTTCAACAGCACTGAGGTCATGCTGCAGGGGAAGGATGGGCTGTTCCCTGCTATCCAGGCACCTGTCTTGCTGCACAGCCCTCTGGACAGGGCTCTAGCTGGAAGAATGTAATAGTGAAGTCAACTCCAATAATACCAAGATACAAACAGATAAAGCAAAGTAGCCTTGTCCATAATTATATTAAACTTGACTTCCCAAATAGAAAAGGAAATAATTAAAAATGTCCTCCTGCTTCCTCCTCCTTCCCCCCAGCTTTTATTACTTTTTATTACATCACATGGTGTGGAACATCCCTTTGGTCAGCTGGGGTCCGCTGTCCCAGCTGTGTCCCCTCCCAGCGTCTCGTGCACCCCCAGCGGGCTCGCTGGTGGGGCTGCAGGAGAAACAGAAAAGGGCTTGGCTCTGTGTGAGCACTGCTGGGCAGGAACTGAGCCATCCCGCTGGTATCAGCCCTGGTCTGGGCACACACCAAAACCACAGCCCCATGGGAGCTGGTACGAAGAAAATTAACTCTGCCCCAGCCAAAACCAGTACAACCAGTAAACCAGCTCTGTAAGGTCAGAAGTTGCATTTGTTTGCGAGGAGCCAGATCAAATTTTGCTTTGTGTTTTGCTAATATTATTCTAGTATGTTTTTACTGCAAAGCCAAATATTTGCAATTTACTGATGGCCAAGTGAAATTGGATGAAGGTGACCCATTAGCTACAGCCAATGTTACATTTGCTCCTAATCTCTGGGTTTTTTCCAAATTTCTTTACTACCTTTGTATTACCAGCATGTCCCTCTAAAACAGTGCCACCTTCACTTTATTTAAAAAAATAGTTAAAAAGTTAGACAGCCCACATAACATTTATATTTCTGTAGCAACAGCTCGTTCATTCCCTGTGAGGCACCATAACGTGGTATTTTTGGAAAGATACTGTTTGTTTGCTGTGGCTGCCGGAGTGGGTGCACGCCCGGCACCGACTCACTGGCGTTTTACTCGCGCTCTTGCGCTAACGTAAACGATGGTGGTGTCAAACGGGGAGAATCGGGTCCTGGCGCCACTTACGCTCAGCCCTCTGCGCTGCATCTTCCTGGACCGCACTGCAAAGGTCGGCGAATGCCCCCAGCACTTTGGGGTTTCCTCTCGGAGATTTCCGCCTTGCTGGATAATTGCTTCTGAACCTGGATGATTTGTATTTAATTACTGATGAATGCGTGTGCGCTCAATCAGTAATTTGACCGGGGAAAAAAGCGAGAGATACTGTGATCTGCATAGTAATAATCACACACATCTCCCATCGTTTAGGTCTGTAAGAACTCCTGACATTTGAAGCTGTCCTACCGAGTTGCCATGGCAACGAGAAAAAAGAACCCGTCAGATCTGAAGATTGCAGTTTACACTTACTGTTCTTCACTACCAGGCCTCAGTTGCTCCAGATTCAGTTTGATTTGCAACCTCACTTACTCGACTATCCATTGGTGTTCGACAGCCTCTGCCCTAACCCCGGCTATTAACGGACTCCTCTTGCAAGACGCAAGGTTTACGCGAATTTTCCTTGAATGTTAAAAGACCACGACACCTAAACAGGACCTTGGGGGAGCGGAAAACAGATTGACTCCATTTTTTTCTATCTGTTGACTTGTTGCTATTCAACTGTTCAGAAAATATTTTGTCTGTGGGTTAGTATTTGTATATGTATGAGTGTATGTATATATATATATTTATATAGAGAGAAGAGTTATACGACAGGTTTAGCTTTTATAAAACCTTCATCTGGAGCGTGCAAGGGACAAAGCAGACCACCACAGCCACAGATGAATGGTACCTGTTCTACCATGGCTAAACCTACTGTATGAGCTGTCTGGAGCGTGGCCAGGAGGAGAGAGCCTGTTGCGGTCCCACCGCTCCAACGGCCACTTGGTTGGCACAAGTAAAGCAGACCCTGGGCTCTGCTCTCGTACCTCAGGTTCAGTGAACAAGGAACGCACGGCCCCCGGCCCCCTTCTGCTCTGAACTGCTCTCCTCACACCCCAAAGGGAATCTGGGATCCAGCAGAAGCGCAGCGCTTCACTCCCAGTTTGGTGGGAGCAGCGCGGGGCGGTTCTGCGGAGCTCCAGTTTGAGACAGAGCGGGGAGCAGCCAGCTGGACCAGCACCGTGCGGGTCGCCACCTACAGCAGCGGCAGCGCTGGCGTTAGAGGGGCTCAAGTCAGCCAGGGCAGTTCCCAAATTGAAGTCCTCCGTCAGCAGTGCAGACACAGTTAAATGGGTAGACATCTGCATGGGAGAAGCTGATTAAGAACAGCAAAACAACAGGTTTCTCCGAAGCACCGGTCTCTCTCTCAGCCTCTATGCAGCTGCCACTACATACGTAAGCGCAAGGAGGAGAACAGATGCCCTAGTCGATAGATATACTCACACACACATATATATATACATACACACACATGTACACACAGTTGCCAATCAGAGTAACAAGAGCATTTTTTTTGTGTGTGTAAACTTACCACACTTGTTTGCAGACATGGAAAAAAAGGGTGTTCGTTACCTATGAATATGAATCCTTTTTTATTCTGTGAGCATGTAAGGCTAAACAAAACCCCTTCTAACTGTATCAAGATGATCATCTTGTTAATAAACTGTAAATGATCCATCAAAGCTCACACCAAATTTTTATAAAATTAACACAAAAAAGTGTACTAGTGACAGACTGTGGCTTTTATTAGAGCTTGCCAGTAACTAGGGTAAGGTAAGTGTCTTAGACTATTTTAATAAACTTGCTTATTTAAAGTTTAAACAAGAAGCTTCCTTATGCAATAGAACTTTGCAGCTGCATTCTTTAGTTGGCATTCTTACCGTACTTACGAGTCATACTGTATGTCGTCTTTACTACAGTGAGATTATGAGCATAATTCCACACCACGGACGTTTCAATAGTAGAGCTTTCTGAAAGCATTGAGAAGTCCAAACATACATTTACTTTTCCATAATGCTACACTAGATATTAAATGTGTGTTGGTGGTTAAAAATTGCTGTACAATAGCTTTTCTCTGACTTCCTGTATTGTACCAAATATGAAACAGGTCTTGTTTGGTTTTTTTTTTTTTAATCAAAAGGAGTAATAACAAACAACAGCAATGGAGGAAAAAAAGTTTGTGTGGTGAACTTCCCTAATGGTGTAGGTTTCTTGCTAAGACACAAGCTGCCTTCAGACACAAACCTATTTTTCTCTTCCAGCTTAACTCCTGCAGTCCTGACCAAGCGAATCCTCCCACTGACTGTTTCTCTTGCAGCTCACGCTGGGTGTTCCAATTGCCAAAGTGGTACTTTGAGGTTAGTGGGAGTTTCTCTTGAGCGAGGGCTTCAGGAGCAGGCTGTGGGGCAGCTGCAGGCACTTCAGCAGGGAAGTGCCTGATCTCAAACATCAACACGGGCATGCTTCTAGTTCTCTCTCTCTCTGCCCATGCCTTGCTATAATCATATGCTGCTGCTTTATCATCTTCAATCATGTCTTTAAAAAATACATAATTTTCAGGTAAATTTTTTAAAAGGAAAAAAAAAAATCAACAAATGCATAATGCCACTGGATTTTCAACGTGTATATTTACTGAATGCATCCAAATGCACCCAAAGATAAACTGCACCCTATGCTTTGATCTACAAAACCTCTACCTTGAATAAAAGAAATTAGAATATCCTCCCCTGCAAATACTCTTTTTCTACTTGCTTTCTTCCACACTTTATCCAGCAAAACTCACCTCTGGAAAGACACCCATCAACACTAGGCTCATTTCCATCAAGTACCAGATAAAGCCACCCTTTTCTTGTTTAAACCAAGGCTCACGTAGCATTTGGCGAATCGCTCCGAGGGCATCTAAAATGAGGGACGAAGAAAACTCTCTTCTGCTTGGAACTACACTAACAATGGGAAGACTCTTTCTACCACTTGGTGCCCGAGGACAAGAGACCTTTCTTCTTGGATAATACGGTAACCTTTTGACATAGAGAGAGGTCAGTATAATGGCTGAAACTCTCAATCAAGATGCATCAAAGCCTTCATTCACCATTATCACTTTATTTCTGCACCTAGATTAAAGCCTGCCAGCCTTTACTGTGTGTCTCTTAGGCCTCAGACGGAGCTAATCACCGGACTGCCCGAGCACACAAAGAGAAGATCAAACTGCCACGTTAAGGTTTCTCCCTCTCTGTAGCTGAGAGCAAACCTCATTTAACAAGAGATTGTGGCACTTTCTGTAGCATCATACAACTGAAGAACTGTATCAGAATCTGAGTTTGCCTACCTAAATAACATTGTTGGCTCTGTCCCAAAAAAATGATGCCCGTTTCCTGAAATAAAAGAGCAAGAACAAGTTATTAGTTTTTCTACACTATCATGAAAAAGTAGAGACGTTACAAAATCAGTTGTAATTCTTTCAGTTGTTAATTACGTTTAACATTTGTTCAGCCAAGCTTGCTGCTTTTATAACACAGCACTGATTTCTACCCAGCTATTTTGGTCACTACGACATTTATTTCGGGCCATGTTTGTAGACATCTAATGCTGTCTAGAAAGGCAGTGAACTTGTTGATCTTCATTTTATAACACGCACAAAATGTCTTGTGCAAACCCCATTTTGCTTGAAAAGCGTATCCGCTGTTAAAACACCAGCTGGGTGTAACTACCAGTGAGAGGAGGTTATTAGCCAGACAAAGCTCTCATTGGTGATGGACTTGCTAATCCAACCCCTGCCTGTACACCTCATGCGCGCGCTTTTACTATATGCTTATGTGCAGTTATTAACGTACACTTTGTTCAGTAACTGTAGGTCTGGAGATTAAAACAAAGTGAAACAGGCTGAATTTCCTACTGGGTACTGAGGAAAGTAGGGAAGGGTGGACCACTGGCTAATACGCTTTCTGAGCCCTGTTCCCATCATGTCCACGCTGATGTAAATCAAAGAGCACCTCCATTACTAGAATTGTTTGAGAGTCAGTTAATCATACTGAGATGCAATTTCTCCCCTACACCCCCGGTCTGCTGTGACCGGGAAGGCAGCACTATTTGTCACCGGATGGCTGAGTGTTTCCATATTATCGGAAGTCTGTCTTTTGTGACGCACAGAGAAGCCTACAGCCTAGACGCCTCCCAGAGAGCACTCACGTCCTCCACTGACCGCTTTGCTGTGTCTCCAAGGTTCCCAGCGTAATTTGGTTCAGCCTTCACTCGAAGTGGCTGTGCCCTGTAGTCAGGTAATTCATCCTGGTCTCCTGTGTAGTCATTTAAGTTAGGGATCACTGTAATATGAACCTCATTTATTAAATTACAGACTTACAATCAGTGTGTAGGGCTCTAGCTTTAACGTTTTCTCACTACAAAGGGAAAGACACACATTACATTAACAACTTTTACATCGCTGGTCTTTCCTTTGCAAAGGCCCCCGTCTGTAATGCTGAGCAAGCTGCTCGTTTTCTTCTCAATTGCTACTAATACACTCAGACACTTGAAACAGAGAATTTTGCACACAAATAATGTCACATTACTGTTTCTTTCTGAATAGGCTTAATAATGTCTTATTTAATTTAAAAAAACCCCACAAGATAAATTATATTAAAGTCACATCGGCTTGAGAACACCAAGACTAAGGCAAAACCTCTGATCCCATTGTCCCTTTAGCGCATCGCTAGAAACTGCTGAGATGCACTGTCCAATGCTAACAAAGATAAACAAACAACTAAAATAGCAATTATTTTCCTTCAACTATTAACGCTGCGATCTCCAATCTTCAGAATTAACATGCAAAGTACACTAGTAATTATCATTATAGCTATATCTGCTTCAAGAATAGTTATTTTGCTATGTAAAACACATAACCCGTTGACCACACCGTTCTCTTGCCTCGCACCAAGATGTGCTAGTTGCTTTGTATTTGTCCCGATGCAACGGATACACTCATACTCTCAGTGGAAAGTTACTAGTTGCACAGTTGCTGTGTGTGTATATATGTAGATATATAGAGATATACACATGCACATATAAATATATGTATAATAGATGCAGATGGAGGGAGACTAATACCGCATGGGGACTTGGAATAAGCCGTTTAATTCCATGAATTATAGATGACGACTACATGAGGTAAGGGACAGCACCAATTACATATGCCAAACCAGTCTGACTTAAGGAACAAGGCAAAAAACTCCACACACCAAAGCCCAGGCTTACGCCAGCTCTCACGTTGTATTTATGCTACCTTGAGCTGTCCCCCCTTCACACAATTCTATCATTTGAAGATATGCGTAATGGTCTAGTGACTCATTTTTAGTTGTCTGTGTATCAGCAGGTCACCAGTAGTGGAAAGGGAAGGGTTTATAGCCAGAAATCTGCATGACTGTGCTTTCACTGGGACACCTCTGGGGGACAGTTTCATCCACCCCTTGAACATGACATTCCTCCTCTGCATCAGCAAGTGACTGTATTTGATGACTTGGGGCTAAAACGAATGTAGACTAAAGACAGACTCTGTATGTACACACGCACGCACACCCCCCACCCAGCACTGCGGAGGAACCGCGTGTCTGGTGGCCTGGGACAGGGAATTCAGTACAAACAAGCTGTGTTGTTACTGTCAGGACAGGCAGAATCCTCCTGTAAAGTCACAGTTGCCCCATAACAAACTCTGGCTCTAAGTTACCACCAAGATATATTTTTATTATTTTCTTTCCTTTTTTTTTTTTCCCAAGTTCAAGCACAGAGGAAAATATTTTGTTTGATTTTAAAGATACTTAATTCAGCTACTTTTCCAGCTAATCGTTCCTTTGGGCCCTAGTTGCTGAATTGCTTGCTGTTTCTGAGGTGTAAATAAACATTTTGATTTATGATGTGGTTGCAAAGAAACTTGTAATTTATTTGTGAAATGCTCAAATAAATGATGTATGGGCTTTTACCTTTGTCTGGGCGTAGACCTTCCTGATGCAACACGGCAGGAATGGAGCACTACAAAATGACCTTGAGGACAGCCAAAGGGCTCCGACAGCCTGAGGTAAATGCAAGGAACTCCCACCTTGTTCTAAGTAAAAAACAGTAAATTCAGCGTTCAACATCACCGTGCCGTGGTTATAGAGTGAGAATTTGGAGGTAAGCGAGGTAAATGAGGGCTGACCACGCAGGAGGCAGTAGTAGATTATTGGTCATCCATTCAGGTAACACACAGCACTGATTTGCCTTCTAGAGCCCCACGTTCATTACAAAGCGTTGCGCTGAGCCACAGCTGGGTCCAGCTGTCCCTGGGCTGGACTCCGCAGGAGCTTTACTGGATTTTTGCTGTGTTTTGTTTCTGCTTCACCTGGCCGCCTTCCCCACCTACCACCACCTATTCAGGTTACGTAGAACCGCCAGCCACAAAAAGTGACCATTGCGAACAACACAGAAACAGGCGGTGCAAACATCAACCAGCGAGGACCACGGCGGGATGCTGCAGGACTGCCCTTCTGTCACCGCTGGCGTGGCCAATTACAGCTGGTACTGCCATCGTCTGTAGTCACGTCGCGTGCTCCTGCCCAGGGAAGGCAGAACTCCTGAGAAGTTTTGCTACACAGATGTGGTCAGCTTCTTGCCCTGTTTCAGAAAACTTTACTACAAAACTTAGAGCCCTTATTGCCTCCAAGCCCTAACTGCTCAGGGCCAGGTTGCCCCGGAAAGCTTGGGCAGCTTTAATCCCAGGCACTGGAAACTCCACTGACACACCTCATCATGCTGTGTTCCCAGTGGCAGGACTTAAGGTTTGTAAGATACTATTTTCTTTTTTTTCACTGAGCTCTCAGGTTGCGATTATGAGGGGAAGGAAGAGGGGTCTGCTTTCCTGTGCTGCCAGCTGCTCCCAGACGTCGCAGAAGGGCCCAGTAGGTGAAAGAAAGAAATACTAATCCTGGCCCAGAATCCAGGGCAGGAAAAAAAAAAAAAAAAGATATATATTTTCACTAGGTAGAGTGAAAATCCTACAGGAAAGTGGCTGCACAGCACTGTAGCATTACTGCTGCTTTACCAGAGAATTCTTTTGCCAGCACAAAACTAAAGCCTGTTGGCTTTCTGAAATTCGTGCGCGTTGTTTTTTAGATCTTCTAGGAAGTAGTCTAAAGTGACAGAGACACATAAAGGTAGAATAACCCTGAAAATAGTCTTTTACTCCTAGGAGGGAGGGCAGCACTTGAAGGAAACATTCGAGCACAAGCCACAGCGGTTTTCTTTCACCGAGACCCACCTCCAGCTTTTGGCTATTGCCGATGCTGTATCAGACTTTGAATCTAAAGGGGTTTTTTTAACATGGTCCATAATAAGTAGAGGATGAAAGAGCATACATGAAACTTGTGGTGTAGTTGAGCAAAAGGTCATTACCTGAAAGCCACAGCAAAAAAGTGTCACCTCCTTTGGTCTCAGCCGAGATCATTGTCCTAAACTAATGCTGTGCCTGGTACTGTAAAAGAGGTGTTTGAAACAGTACAAAGGTAAATCATAAGCAAGGAAATGTTAACAGAGATACAAAATGCTGAATGGTTTTTAGCCGGATAGTTTTCTGTTGCCCTTTCAACCTTTTTCTGTCTCATCTAACACCACACGTTCCCGATTGCAGTCTACTGTTACTCGGCAGCTTCGCACAGTTCAAGCCAGTTACGATTTTTTCCCAGCAATAGTAAATCAGAACAGTCCCTCCTGGCTTCAGTACAACCTTCTTACCTGCAGAAACAAAGCAAGGGTCATTGCTCCTGCTGTAAAACTATTGGGATGCTCTTCCTCAACCGCCACGCCTCTGGCCGGACTCTACTCATCCACCTCCCAGTGCTCGATGACCTTCACTGTTCCTGTGGTTACAGCAGCAAGTAAGTTACTCTGGTCCAGTTCACTGCAACTTTATGTGCTGTTTTATTACCTGTGACTCATTTTGTGACTTACTGTCTCCACACGCAGTTGTGGGATCCTCACGTCAGGGCTGTGGCTGGATGTACCTTTTATGACTAACTGTCCAAAACAAGAAAAGCAAAAGCGTTCACACTACTGCAAGGCATAAACCACAATAGGAAATACAGCTGGACACTTGCAAATAATGAATCACTTGCAGACAGTGTTGTGCAACACCGTTACGATACTGGAGTAACTGATTTGGGGAGGGGGCTGTTCACACCCAGCTTTTTGTGGTACATTTAAAGATAAAAAGCAAAACTCTCACAGTGTTGTCTTTTGAAGCTGACTCCACGTAGTTTTAACAGACGGATAATGAAACAAAAGTAGACAGTGCTTATGAACTGGATTACATCCTCAGGTCACTAACACGCTTTTAAAATTCAAGCTTTTATAAACGTGTCCGTTGCTGTTGACACCGGTGACCTTGCTTCATGCCAGCAGACACTTTTTATACCAGATTAGTTTGGCATTCCATTTGGCCAGCTTGACCCTCGCTGTAACTGATCTGCTGGGGAGAGTGGCAGGATAACAAGTCCAGCCTGCACTTGGAAATGCCAGCAAATCAAATAGTGCCTCTTTGTACACAAATAAATAAATAAATAAATAATCACATCAGCTGTGTCTCATTCTTTGTGCTATTTGATCAGCTGCAGCAAAGCAACAGTGCTGTAAGACACCTTCCAAGTAGCAATAAAACAGGGATTATAACCTGCCTCGAGGTTACAGCATGTGTTATTGACTTGGCCAGTACCAAAGGAGTTACCCTTTGGTGGGATTTGAACACCTAATTCCCACTGGCACCACTAAAAATCCAGAAGCCTAAGAGCTGAAATGCCAGTCCTACACTTCAACTCCCCTCCCCACCCCATCCCCCACACCCAGTAAAATAATTATATAAACTTTAAAAAAAAAAAGTCATCATGAGCTACTATACACTGAAATGTTTCCGGTATCTCCAAGGTAACTTAACTGTCATCTTTCATATTGAGCAAAACCAGCAAAACCTCTAGAGAACGCGTGCCCCAATTAACAGACACTCAGCCTTACGTATCCGGGATTGCCACAAGAAAAAGAACCAGACTGGGGATATTTAATTCCTATGGGCATCACAGAGAACGGCAGAGTCCACAGCTAAAGCAAAGGATAACTGATAGGTTGTAGAAATCAGAATAAGCCTTGTTAAAAGACCAAGCCTAAAGGAAAGATTTAGGCTTCACACGTGCAAGCTGCGACTATTAGCTACGTGACATAAGAACCAGCCAGTGCTAACCAGGCCCAGTCATGGTGCCTGGCATGTTTTCCGTTGCTAGTAACAGCAAAACCTGCAGTAATCCATATGAAAATGGCTTGCTCTTGGATCCTGCACAGGGAAGTTGAAACAATAATGGCTCTAGGGAGAAATCCTTTGAGCTGGGCAAAAGACCCTACAGTCTCAGCCCTGCCAAGGGCTTCGTGCAGCTGCTCACCACCACACTGGCAGAGCTGACTGCGGGATTTTGACGTGTGTGTACCCGTCAAGCTGGGTTCTCCTGTGCCTTTCATCCCGGCAGACCAAAGGGCACCCTCTCCTCGCTGTTTCAGTGTCAGGGACAGAACTGCAGTACAAAGGTAGGAATACAGAAACAGTCAGAGGGCACAGAGCAAAACCATCCTGGCAGTAGGGCCAGCTGGAGACTTACCCTCCTGGCAAGCACAGCCACCTCAGCATGATGACCAAAGAGCCAGGGGGCAGAGACCCTCGGGGCAGAGACCCTCAGGCCAGTACCTCAGGCAGGCACCAGCCTGAAAGCGGAACCCTTCCCAGAGGAGGGACTACCTCCCAGACACGGAGCTGGGGAGGGCAGGCAGCCCTGTGGTCACGTGGCAGCCAAGCAATTGTCAGACTGGCCCAGACTCCTGCCCCGGTTATCGGTCTTGCCCTGCACAGTGCTGGGCTGACAGCATCTGTACAACATGAGTAGACTCCATCCCTCATGAGCAAATGAAACAACAGTGTTACATGGAGGGTTTTTTTTTTTCTTTTTGTCGGTTGTTTTTCTCCCCCTCTCTATCTCACTCAGTTAAGACAGTTCTCATCGTCCGGTGTCTGTGCCATTGACATCCAGTCGTCATTCTTGCACTGATGCCATCAGAGCTTACTCTTTTATCAGGTCTGTGATAATCCTGCTTTTAACGGTAGTTGTCTGTCGCCATTGGCACAGCTCTGGGCTGTGGTACTTTCTCACACTCTTAACCGCTGGTCCTTGGCACTGTGTACTTTGCTCTTTAGCAGATGAGCGCTGAGTACCTGAAGCTGACGAAAAGGTGTGCTGCGCGCAGCTCTGTCCTCTGGGTAGAGTGGATGCAATCCGAGGCTTCCTTCCCTCAGTTTGTGCGTTCTTCAGTTTTAAACCAGAGTCTCCTACTGCAGCTCTTCATCCCTTGACCTGCTTAGGCTAAAGGAGAGAGGGAGGCATTATGTGCCTTTACGTGTCGTTATTTAGTGAAGGTATAACTCACTTATAACCAAGATAGATTTCTTGTTCAAATCAAAGTATTAAAATAGGTGTGTCTATATATAAGCAGCTAAGGCGAGGAGTTTCATTATCCACCACACACAAAATAATAGGCTATTTTTTTAATTGGTTATTAAACAGTGAATACTCATTAAAAGCCCAGTTCACTGGGAAAAAAATAGTACGATGCAATTAAACTGTGCTACAGACTAATTAATATGGGAATTGGGACAATTCAAATACCTTTAAAGAGACGGAAGCGGGGACAGTAGGCAGCACGGACTGGTACCAGTCATCTTCATTAGCCTAGCAGCTGGATTTTCTGCTGCTTCGGGGTTTTGCTGAGGGTTCTCTTTTTTGGTTTCTGTTTCAAAGGAAATCTGTGAGGAAAAAGTGTTTTCTAAGGTGAGTCTTCAAGAAGTCTGGAAAAACGCTCTTTAAAAAGAAAAAGATAATAGATTCACGTATTACCCCATAACACAGAACTCTCTGTTTCTGTAGAGACCCACTTGGCACTCTGCATTCTCTCCTTTACACAAGTAAATCTGAAATACCCTAAGACTTAGCACTATGAAATTCTCAGCCTGCTTACCTCTTCAGCCATGGAGCATCTTTTCCTTATGGGATACCCCTGTTAGTTTGCTTTTAGCAAAGGCCACTGTGTCAAGAAGCGTTCTGAGAAGCTGTCCGATTTCTTGTGAGTCACAAGACATTGACCAGTTATAAATGAGACTTCCATGGAAAGCATTTTGCTGCCTTTCTCATTATCGAGATGAAAGAAGGATGCGAAACCTCTAAGGAAGTACCACTGAAGGAGCCAACTAGCATTTTTATTTAAGCATTCAATCCAGAAGTTAACCTGGTTACAAGTAGGATGTCACAAGTCAAGACTGTGAAAACTTGCCGCTCACTTTTGACAGCAGTAGCGTCACACGACCGTTAAGTAGCAGAGGGCAATCTTGCACAGATTTGCTGAAAATGTTTACCCCAAACCCAGGATGGGCTTTAGCCAAGCTAAAGTTTGATGATGCTGTTGGTGTTTACGAGCAGTTTCCCTAAAGGTCTGGGTCTTGTTTTCTATCTTGGTGGGAGCTTCACAAGCCAGCCTGCTCTGACTGCTGCCCTTTGGAGGTCAGTCTGTCATTACAGAACGCAGCTTTACTGCGTCCTGTTCCAACCAGAAGTAAAGGGTAGGTCTAAGATGTTCTTAGCATCTGCCGTTTGACTGACCGAAGAGTTTGGAAGTCCAGCTGGCTGACTCGCTGTCGCTTTACACCTTGTACGCATTTACACAACTGGGGCACAGCAGAGCAGCTTTGATTCACGAGTATTTTCCTCCCAGTCTGTAGAATTGTAAATTACTCGGCAGGATGACAAACACCGCTCTGACTGTGACATCATTGTGTTACATCGCTGTGTTAGGAAGCAAAACCCATTCATGGATGCTCATTCCAGAGACATGTCCCTGGCCTCACACAATGGGCTTCTTTCAAGCCCTCCCTTGATTTCATTCTGTTATTCTCTGTTAATAAATAAATAAGATCCCCACTGGTTTATGGCTCTAAAAGATGAAAGAACTCCTTTTTTTCATATCATTGTGTAGTGCTGATGGAGTCTGGCAACAGTCGGAGCCTGGCTCAGACTTCTGTTCTGTTTTCCTTATTAGCATTTGGCTTGGCTGTCCCTGCCAAAGTCTCCTGGACATTTCTGAGCTCTATGAATCGTTGCAAATATTGCAACGTCCAAGTGTGAAATGAACTGCACGGAAACCCCTGGGGAACCTGTTAACAGTGGATTAACAATAACCTCAAGTTCACTGGAAACGACAGACACCTGTTCAATGGGGATCATGTTCTTAAATTGACTCTCAATTATCACTGCATATTTTAGCATCATTTTTGCACCTTATTTAAGACCTACCACGAGCTTTGGAAGCCTGTTTACTAATTCAAAACCAGCCTTCACAAACCAAGACAAGAACGAGACTGTGAAGAACTGGAATATACAAATAACTTTGCATTTCAAAAGGATTCTAGAAATACCTGTTATTTGTTGCAATTCTGGTTTACTTGAATGTGACTTGAGATGACAATTTATATAAGCCACGTGCTTCATCTTAATTATTACCTCTAAGGGATTACAGTCATGTAAGAAAGATAAGCTTTTAAAAAAAAAAAAAAAAAGAAATTATCCTGAGCAAAGAAAATGGTAAACAGTACTCCAGAAAACCTTTCTTGTAAGAGTGGAATACCTTAAACATTCAATAATTATAGTCCATATTTCCAGACTAGGAAGCTAAACCTTAATGTCTAGAAGTATTTAAAAAGTCTTACATGTTTTAAACCATTGCCTGCATTATAAATAAATCTGTATTATCAAAAGCCCACTATAAAAGACATCTGTATTCATGAAGGGGCCCGGGATTGATGTGGAGCTCTGGAGGAACACACGTGCTGGACTGCACGACTGCAGAACAACTCTTGCCCTCTCTGGAGCAGTTTCCCACTCAGGAGCTGACGCAAGGTCTGTGATTTCACCACTTTTTTGTATACCTCACAGCATCTGTGCAGCCCCTGCCACCATCCTGTAAGGCACCGTGTTCTCCCTGTAAGAAGGTGTTCTTGAACAGGGGGAATGATGCTGAAATTCTGTGGCCTCTCCAGCCTGCTGCTGTAAGGACAGACCAAAGTCCGTCAGGGAGCGAATCCCAGCAGAGCAGTGGTGTACTGTGACGGTGGACAAGTCTAGATAGCAAACTGTTTATTAACATCTGGTAAATTGATCAGCCAGGGAGCTTTTCATTCATTACAGTCCATGGATCGGTCACTTGTGCACCTCTTAACTAGCTACAGATGAGTTTTGCCTTCCTGAACACTTGATAGCTCTGTCACCCAATCTCAGCTAGCTTTTTTATAATTCCTCCACCCTGATCCAAACTGCCTCTGAGTAACGGTTAATGAGTAATGTCCTCTTAACCATGGTCTTCCTCCTGCATATTTAACTACTTGGACAGCAGGATGGTGCATTTCCATTTTATCCCTACTAGAAAAATTTAATTTCTGAATGGAATCTAGAAGCTTCAAGACTGACACGTTTTTCTAATCACAAACAGCGATACTTGATCTTCACATCCTTCAGGACTGGGACACAAAATTATTTCAAGTAATGAGCATTCCTAAGGATGGGGAGCTGAGAGAGATAATTTGCCACCACATGACTGAGTGAATAATATTGAATACTTGATGGCTGAATTATTGTCTCTTGGATGCTAGAGAGAGTCACCTGTGTGTGGAATTATCTTCTAGTTAGAGAGATTGCTCAAACAACAACTGAGAGGTATGTACATACAGCCCATATAGAACTGTCCACACACCATTGTAGTAACAATGCGAGAAATGCTGAAATCACACTTGAGTCAAGTCTTTCTTCCATCACAGCAAGGAAGAGATTTTAGTGGGGAGCTGTTACAGCTATCAAACGTTAGGATAACCTAGAAGAACTCTCCTCCGCTGATGTTAGGCCATAGGTATGGCAGTTGCATGTATAGGCAGATGTGTTTGCATGTCATAGAGAAGAAATCTCCTTTCCTGTGCTTTCTAGAGGGAGATTTTTGTAATAAAATACTGCTTCATCTCTGTAAACTTATGCTTACCCACACGTAACAGTGAATGTTTGCAGATACCACGTTCTGTATAATGTCAGAAATTCTGGCTGACACATACAATAAACCACGAATATTTTTAAGGACATGGTATTCACCTTGTAAGAGATCTAAGGAGCTGTATTTGGGAGTGCAATTGGTCCCCCCACAAAGACATCTTTTCTTCAGTAATGACTATCAATGTGTAATTTGGAACCTACAGACTAAAAATCTATAGCCCGATCTCTAGAATTATGTTCGCGAGGCACTTTTATTGTGCTGGGCACAGGAAAGATCTAGAAACACATATACCACCAGACTGCATCTTTTTCCAGATACATTCCTCTCTGATTTTTCTTCCTGTAATCTTCTTGGACTCCCCCCTCTCCCCCCACAAGAGATGCTCTGATAATTCTTTCCTACTTTCTTTCTAACATTTCAGATCCACGTTCTCTACTGAACCTGCATTCAGGCAAGCCACACTGACACCAACACCAGATTTATGAGTGGGAAATGTGTTCGCTTTACTGCTAATTACCATTAGTTGCCACTGTTTCCCGTGTTGAGTAACTTGCATTATCATCCCTGCCTTGCTGCATGCTTGATCTCTTGCCTCTATTACTCATCCTCTGTTAACTTCTCCCTCCACCTCATTTCTGGGTTACGTCTTTGATAGACAAAGTGATTATTTTCAGCCAATGATCCAATTTACACACAAAATAAAACACCCCCCAAATCATTCATGATTGCCTTAATTTCAAATAGCTTAATCTGGCACTTACTGATGGTGTTTTCTAATGGAGCATCTCATTTTCTCCTTTCTTCTCACTTCTCTGCAGTCACACCAGTTGTAATCTAACAATGAACGAGATAGATTGATTAAACAGTTGAGTTATGCATGAAACAGTCCTGACTGGAAAAACATCAGTGCTTAAATATGATACTGCTGTATATACCACCTGCAAAATGAGCACGACTAACACAGCAGTCAGAGCCCTTTGAAAATGCCTTCCTGGGCAGAATAGTGCAGGTTTACTGACACGTTATTTTGCCATGCCAGCTCTAATTAACCCTGTCTGATTACTTCTCTTACAAGGGTTTCAGGTTGAGGACATTATCTGCTGCGGGTGCATAAATGCCCTGTAGAATAGTAGGGAGGAAAGGTCTGTAGGGAAAAGTTAACGCTTTTTATTAGACCACATGACCTAATTGGGAAACCAGACAAGCTTCTGGACACGTGGAATCTTGGCTAAATATCAATGAAGAATGATTTTACTGCACGTCCCGAAGAATGGTCATTTTGTTCTTACTCACCTGTCTCAGCTGACAAAGGTATTATAAACCTTTCCTGTCTCATATCCTCTGTCTTTGAAACCAGCTACGTCTAAAGCACATCCACCGAAGAAAAGGAGCCATCTGATGAATGGACTTGTCTTAGGTTGGGTCTGTTTGCGACAAACTAAAGAGGAACTAAAGGAAATTAAACTGCTTCTACTCACATACCATTTTGCCCTGGGAAATCGTTAATTCTTTTCTGCAGAACAGAACAGCTCCAGCAAGGAATGTCTCCTCCAAAATTGCCATAGGTTGCTGACGAGGGCCTGCTGCTCTGAAACGCTACGTACGGGGCGCTCGATGCTTACAGAGTCCCAGGGAAAGAAAGAAACGCAGTGTGTATTTCCTCACTTCGAAGGACTCTCCTACACCCACCAGGTAGCTTTTATACTTTTTGAGCTATAGGTAGGCTATGAAGACACCTGCAATTCAGCTCTTGCTCAGCCTTCCCAAGAACGAAAGCCTTCTAGGCACGTCTTGGAAAAACACAACAAAACAAACCTGTCAGCGCTCAAATTCTAACCTGGACAGAGGTGGCAGCTGTAGATTGCAGCAGTTGAGAAGCATCTGTCTTTACTGCAAGTTTGGACTCAGGTATATATTAGCCATGAACACATGACATGGCTTTCCATGGATCTGCACAAGATTACGGAGAACTATCCTCTATGGACTCTGCTGTTAAGCGCAAGTGCTATTGAGTTCGAGGTACAAACTACCAAGAATAAGCTGATTATCTTTTACTTGCTGTTGTTCCTGGTAATGCTGTCACCACGCTTCCTGGTGCATCTCAGCAAGCCTAGAATTTTGATTTGCATTTATCTGATCAATTGAAGTGGTCAAACCTGGGTTAAAAGTACAGTACTTAATGTAAGAAATACAAGGAGGAGGAACCAGGGTCCAAAATAAATTGCACTTTTCAAGTTCACATCCTAATTTAAATGGGGAAAAAAGCCCATAACCCTATACTCAGGGGTTCAGTTGGGAACAAGATTGGGCTGCAGGTAGAATCTACTTACCACATGGCTTTAAATGGTTATTGCTTGAAAGGCTGGTGCCAGAATCACAGTTAGGTTCCTACTTTAGACTAAAAAAAAAAAGCCAAAACAAACCAACCAAAAATGAGAATACAAAAAACTCCCACTAAAACCCACATGCCAAAGACTACAGTAATGTCTACAAAGGGCATACATTTAGCAGCAAAACCCTTTTGTCGTACATAGTTACTATAATTCAGCCTGTGTCATTGCTTTACTGTAGCCTTTGTAGCTGTTGTGCTGTGGCCTTGGCTTTTCTAATTTAAATACCTTTGCTGGAACTTTAATTTGTCGGGGAATAATAAAATATTTGCAAAATACACAGTATTCTGATCAAACTGATAACAGAGCCAAGTTCTAATCCTATTCAGCATTTGTGTTCTTTTAAGTGTAGAGACATAATGAAATAATTCCATAACATAAAGCTTGATGAAAGTGGCAATTAAAAAGGAGTTGATCTGATACATCGTGTTCTTCACATTACCATGCTCTGTAAAATGTAAATCTCTATCGCTAAAGCTTTCGTTTCCCATCTTGATTAGGCAAATCTTGAAAACAATAATCATTTTTCACTAAAGTGAGCCTTTATTATGGCGTAGAAAGAGTGCACTATGGATATTACATTTTCCACAGAAGACTGGCTTTCACATTACTGTTTGCTATTAGTGTATTTCATGTCACTCCATCATACTGTCTTTCACTCAAATCCTACATTTGTTGGAGCAGATGGAAAGTTAGTTTAAATTAATTGAAAGCATGCTGTGCACAGCTTGTGGTCCCAAGAACAGGCAAAGAAGAAAGGAAGATACATCAATTTCCTTTCTAACATACCTATAACTGTAAGAAGAGAGATCTCTTCAGAAATCATCAAGATATTATGCTGCTGCTTTTCTTTTTTTTTTTTTTTTGAGCAAGCTACACTGCTTTGATTCATACAAGAGGAGGAGGATGTAGAGAAATAGGCTGGACACGTACCATTTGAAAAATAAATTCTGCCTGGGATGAATCATTATAAAATGACACAGAGAAAGCCAGTACTTACTGGTTTGTTTCTGTGCTCTTTACAGTTCTTGGAAATACTGACAAGATTGAAGGCTAATTACCTCCTCGCCTATTTCAGTTATGGCTACTGCCTCTACCTGGTTCCTCAGCATTTCTTCTGTCATCACTGAAAATCCAGTTGGCTCCTCTGTTCTCTGAGCCAACAGCCAAATACGTCATTAACGTCTGCATCACTTGTTTACCTGACACTGGGGTGGGCAAACTCATCCGCTGCTTCAGAGTGATCAGTACCTGGCCATTCTTCAGCACCTTTACAGTCAAAAGCAGCTTCTAAACTATCACTGCATAAATCATTTAATGAAGAGTAGCTTTTGACCCAGCAATAATGGAAATTTTTATTAATTTGGTCCTTTTATTATTTTTCAACAAAATATTCCAAGTATTTGTTTCATCGTGGAGTAAAAAGTGAGGGCGAGAGGGAGCAGGTATTGGGGGGAAAGTTTCTAAGATGGATAGCAGCTGTTTGGTCCGTGCGCTCCGTTCTGCTGAAAAGGCTGCAGCGGGGCAGGTGGGAGGAAGGCTTTGGACGTATGTCGATGTGACCCAGGCCAAGGTGAAACCCTCTGGCAGGAGCAGGAGCGCTCACATCTTGTAAAGCAA